>JAUPFV010000003.1:74260272-75756163 GCA_036936605.1 Limnanthes douglasii subsp. nivea | reverse complement strand
ACTCTGGTTTCCAGACTAGTGTAGTTCTTTGAGTCTCTAACCATATTTGGGGGAGACATTGCAACAACTCCTTCTACTTGTTCAAGAAAGAGGCATGTTACAAGCTTGACTACCTAGTTGGAGGGAAAAATATATGCGCATCTTTACCAAAACCCTTTTCCCTTTATAGTGTTTGATGAGGATGACTTAAGGGATATTGCTGGACCACATGAAGATGTTATGGTGATAGGGGCATCAATTGGGGGTAATGACATCCGAATGATCCTCATTGATACTAACAGCTCCGCAAATATATTATTTCTAACCAATTATAAGAAAATAAAGAATCCATCTGTCATTCCACGGTCCAACAGAACTATAGTAGGATTCACTGGCACTTCGACAAATGTCATTAGTGAATTCGAAAATGAAGTGTTACTAGGAAAATGACCATTTAAAAAGATGGTACAGATTTTGTTCGTGGTAGTTGATTATCCTACCTGTTACAACGCCATATTTGGAAGATCTTGGCTTTCTAGGATGCATGATGTGGCATACACTGTACACCAATGTCTGAAGTACGCTGTTCGAGGCCAAGTAAGGGTTGTCTGAAGTAGTCAAAAGTTTTCCAGAGAATGTTATGCCACTGCCCTTGCCTCAAACACTTTGGGGGTAACCAAGGAGGACGAGCAATAGCAGTTATTGGATTCATTTATCCATCTTAATGAGATAGATGATCCAAGAGAGGCCCCTAGTGTCATAATCCCTATTGAAAAAGTTGAAACTTATCCTATCGAAGAGGGTAAAAGTGTGAAAATTGTTCCTAAGTTGTCTTCACACTTGATAGAAAGATTGTTTTCGTTTTTGTCAAAAAATTTGCATATTTTTGCGTGGAGTAATTCGGATGTAATTACCAGATAAGGTAATAAGCCACAAGTTATCAGTCCGGTCTGATGCAGGCCCAGTGGTTCAAAGAAGAAGGTCTTTTTCAAAAGAAAAAGCTTATGTGATAGTACAAGAGGTAGACAGGTTGACCACGATGGGCCACATTAAAGAATCTCAATATCCATTATGGACAACAAATCCTATTTTGGTCAAGAAAAAGAATGGCAAATGACGTGTGTCTTACAGATTTGTTTACAGTCCCTCAGATAGATCATTTATTGGATTATACATCAGGTAACAAACTCTTGTCCTTTATGGATGCCTTTTCAGGGTATAATCAGATACAAGTAGATTCGAATGATCAAGATCATACCACCTTCATTACTGATAGAAGACTTAATTGCTACAAAATTATGCCCTTCGGATTGAAAAATGATGGGGCCACCTACCAAAGGTTAGTGAACAAGACGTTTGCAAACCAAATTGGTAGAAATATGGAAGTTTGTATAGATAATATGATGGTGAAAAATCTTAAAGAAAATGGAACATAGCGATCTTTAAGAAACGTTTTCTTGCCTCGAAGCTATAAATTTAAAGTTGGATCCGGAGAAGTGTATATTTGGGGTTCACTCCGGAAATTTTCTAGAGTATATGATAAGTGAGAAATGGATTCAACCTGATCCTGATCAGCTCAATATTTTGTTAGCAATGGATTCTTATAGGAATACTAAAGAGATACAAAGATTAACTGGTTTTTTGGCTGCATTAAATAGGTTTATCTCCAGATCCTCAGACAAGTGTGCTCAGTTTTTTCAAGTGTTGAAAAATGCTAAGGTTTTTAATTGATCTCGAGAGTGTGATCAAGCTTTTCTTGAAATTAAGAAGTATTTGTCTTCACCAAAGACATTGTTCAAACCAGTTCCGAGGGAGAAACTTTATATGTATCTGGCTGTATCTGAATATGCTGTGAGTGCAGTCTTGGTCAGAGAGGTGGACAATTATCCTTGTTTGGTATACTATATAAGCAAGAGTCTGCTGGAGGCAGAAAAACAGTACTTAAAGTTAGAAAAGTTAGCTTTGGTGTTGGTAATAGCGGCTAGAAAGATGAGACCATACCTTCAAGCTCATTTAATTGTTGTCCCTTGAAGAATATTTTACAAAAAGTTGATGTCTCAAACAGAATGACCAAGTGGTCAATTGAGCTAGGTTAATATGATATTGACTTTGCGCCTCGGACTGCTATCAAGGCTCAAGCTGTGGCTGATTTCTTGGTAGAATTTCATGCTAAAAGACCCTATGATCAAGAACAAAGTAATCAGTTTAAAAAATAATGGGTGATATGCACCGATAGTGGATCAAGTACAATGGGTTGTGGGGCTAAAATCTGCTTAACTTCATCTTATGGTGATACCATATACCAAGCTATATGCTTTGGTTTCAGGGCTTCTAATAATGAATCCGAATATGAGGCCGCCATTGCTGGTCTACGTCTAGCATTGATATGTGGGGCAAAGAGTTTTAAGTTGATAAGTGATTCTTAATTACTTATTCACCAAGCTCAAGGGAAGTTTGAAGTTAAAAAAAAACAACTGATAATGTACTTAATGGTATTAAAAGAAGTGGCTGCAAATTATAAGATCATTTAGTACGAGCATGTTCCTAGATCAAAGAATATTATGGAAGATTCTCTAGCTACCATAGCCTATTTGAAAGCTTATCCATAGATCATGGTGCAAGAATATCCTTCGATAAATTCGAACCAGTTAGATACCAAGAAAGATGAGAGGGCATGAGTATACTAGTCATACAGCCTCAAGATTGGAGGTATGAGATTTTAAAGTTTTTTTCTGATGGGATTTTTCCTCTAGATAAAGCCTTAGCTAAGAAGGTTTTATAAAAGGCTAGTGGTTTTCTGATTTTAGGAGAGATCCTTTACAAAAAGTCCGTCAACAGACCTTTATTGCGTTGCTTGGGTTTCAAGAGTCTCAAAACGTGTTATCCATACTACATGATGGGGAAGGTTCTGCACATTGTGGTTATAGGGCATTGACCAGGAGAGTTTTACTAACGGGATATTATTGGCCTACCATAATGGCAGATGCAAAAGAAATGGTGAAAAGATGTGATTGTTGTCAAAAGTTTGGGAATGAAACCCATGTGCCAGCAGTACCCATGGAGTCAACATCCGAACCACTACCTTTTGCTATGTGGGGTTTAGATTTAGTTGGGGCTCTTCCAATGGCGTCTGGAGGATTCCAAACTATAATTGTCGCCATAGATTACTTTTTTAAGTAGATATAGGCTGCTTTATTAGTGAGGACTACTTCAAAGGCAGTCATCAAGTTTATCTTATCTAACATTTGTTGCCGCTTTGGGATTCCCTGGCAGGGTAAATTTGTGACACCGGGGTAGTTTTCGAAATATATGGATCGTATTCAATGTTTGGTATTGTGTAGTGAGAGAATTGTGGTGCGTCCTAAATATTAAATGAGTTTTGAAAAAGTCCAACCCCTTAAATGAAAGTGGTTGGAGCATTTATAGATGTTTTGTGATCCATGGGCCTTATAGGTCGGGTTTTGAGTTTGGTTCTTCTCTTTATGGGCTTTAAGCCCAAGGTTAAATATGTAAATAGTCCTTAGCAAGGTGCTTAGTCATGAAATCAAGTTGTTCGGATCTTTCAGTAGAGTAGTAGGCGATAACTGTCTGAACTACCCTCCGGATATTTGCTTGTGAACCGGTTCGGAAGAATCCGATCCATATCAGTAACCCCTTTAACTATTTCAAAAGGAATTTTGGAAAAGTTAATTTATAACAGTTTTACATTTTGCTTTGATAAAACGCTGATCGGATCCGAACGGGTTGTTTTCACACTTTGAGAAGCTTAAACGTCTGATTTTTCAACCGTGACACGTGTTAGTCTTTGGTTAGACCTCTCGGGTTTTTTTTCTCCTAGATACTCGCATCTATTCCCTAGAGTTAATAAGGCATAATCAATAGCCCCTAATCATTATACCGGATTGATTCACCTTCTCAAGAAAAACTTTAACACTCTCCAATCCTTGTATAAAGGTCTCCTTTTTACTGTTTTTCACTCACTTTTACCCTTAAGAGTAACATCTTAGAGAGAGAAAGAGATCTAAACACATATTTTACCCACAGACCTGGGTAATTTTATGTTCACTGCTAGAAAGGCTTTAGGAAGATGAGGTGGTTGAAATTGTCGGAACTTGAACAAGAGAAAAGGAAACCTGTATTGCTGTTGGATTACCAGCTTCTCCCGGTTGATTGATAATGCAGACAATCCCTGAACCAGACAAAAGTTCATCGTCATCCAGAACACTGGTGGTCCAAAGATCACCGTTTTTTTCCATCATTATCCCCATTAGCATCTGAACCATCAAAAACTCAAAAATAAGAAATCCAAAAGCCAAAAACTCAAAAACCAGTACTTCGCAAATCACCTACTAAGGAAAAAGTAGTTTCCAGCGTTAGGAAACCCTCACCCTTCCTCGCCATGGGGATCAAATAAAGAGGCACACACTCCTCCCAGAGTTACTCGCCTTTCTACATCAAAAAATAATCCACTACCTCCCTTGGAAACCAGTTCGGAGGCTACAAACCTTAAACCATCCCAACGATCAACTGAACAGTCAACCCAACAGGTACCGAACAGATAACTGAACAACTATCTGAGCTATAAATTGAAAGACCATCCGAACAGCCTTCCGGACAATCTCTAAACGTTATGGAGGATATATTGGAAGATAGTAAGAGTGAGACTCACTTTGAGACGTCCGGAAAAACCGGGGACACTACATCTGAAAGGGCAACCAGAGGGAAAGTAGGCCAGCCAAACACTAAAACGTTTCCAGAGTGTTTGGAAGGGAAAGTAGGGCCAAACTTCAAAAAAGTTAGTGTAAAATATCTACTAGACTTATAACGAATAACCTATGTCTACACTCAAACTTCCAAACTAAGCAGAATCAGGGCCAACTGGGGATTTCCGGAATCTATTAAAGTAAGAATACATGTCACTTCGGACACCATATGGTTTGTAAATCCAATGAGCTGGTAGTTTACACTGAACTATTGACCATTTAGTCATTCGATTCGACACCTACAGTCTTTAAAAAATATTTTTG
Organism: Limnanthes douglasii subsp. nivea; assembly: GCA_036936605.1. Lineage (NCBI taxonomy): Eukaryota > Viridiplantae > Streptophyta > Magnoliopsida > Brassicales > Limnanthaceae > Limnanthes > Limnanthes douglasii. The sequence goes on along the minus strand of JAUPFV010000003.1, from coordinate 75,751,157 downwards.
GGTAAGAAAGAAGTTTGAACAATAATTGAATGAGCTTAAAAATAGGGTCTCATTTTTTGGGTCGCTACTACTAGAGCCAAAGCTAACTTTTTCAACTTTATAGGAAAATGACCATTTAAAAAGCAAGGGGGAAGCAGTCCTAATGGTAATACGTCACGAACACCTACGTCAGATGCTTCAGGAACTTCCAGACAGAAAAATGCAATGGTTATCATTGAAAGATTTGATGTGGACACTAAATATCTTGATCCAGACCTATATCGGAATCAGGTGGGTGTCATAGTGGAAGATACTACTCTGGTTTCCAGACTAGTGTAGTTCTTTGAGTCTCTAACCATATTTGGGGGAGACATTGCAACAACTCCTTCTACTTGTTCAAGAAAGAGGCATGTTACAAGCTTGACTACCTAGTTGGAGGGAAAAATATATGCGCATCTTTACCAAAACCCTTTTCCCTTTATAGTGTTTGATGAGGATGACTTAAGGGATATTGTTGGACCACATGAAGATTTTATGGTGATAGGGGTATCAATTGGGGGTAATAACATCCGAATGATCCTCATTGATACTGACAGCTCCGCAAATATATTATTTCTAACCACTTATAAGAAAATAAAAAATCCATCTGTCATTCCACTGTCTAACAGAACTATAGTAGGATTCACTGGCAGTTCGACAAATGTCATTAGTGAATTTGAAGATGAAGTGTTACTAGGAAAATGACCATTTAAAAAGATGAAGTGTTCACTGGTAGTTTACACTGAACTATTGACCACTTAGTCATTCGACTCGACACATACAGTCTTTAAAAAATATTTTTGAGTAAGAAAGAAGTTTGAACAATAACCGAATGAGCTTAAAAATAGGGTCTCATTTTTTGGGTCGCTACTACTAGAGCCAAAGCTAACTTTTTCAACTTTAGATATCTTTTCTTGACGTCTAACAAACTTTTCTTTATATAGTAAACAAGGCGAGGGTAATTGTCGACTTCCCGAACCAAACCTGTGCTCACTGCATAATCGGATACTACCAAGTAAATATACAACTTCTCACCCGCCATTGGCTTGGTTAATGTCTTCGGAGAAGACAAATGTTCTTTGATTTTAGTAAGACCCTTATCGCACTCTGAGGTCCAGTTGAACTTCTTAGTGTTTCTTAAAACCTAAAAAAATGTGCACACTTATCAAACGATCTTGATATAAACCTGTTTGGAGCAGGTAATCTTATGGTCGATATTTGAACTTCTTTGGTAGATCTTGAAGGGTCTATAGCAAGTAGCGCATTCAGTTATACCGGATGAGCCTGAATGCCATTTTCACTGATAACATACCCCCAAGAACTTTATGGACCGTAAGTTCAACTTCAAGTTAATAGCTTCCAAATTGGAGAAAGTTTTTTTGAGATTAGATAAATTATCCTCATCCTTAATATTTTTTATTAACATATCATAAATTTAAACCTAAAAATTTCTTCAAATTTGGCTTGCGAAAGCTTTATTCACCAGATTTTGGTAAGGGGCCCTAATATATTTCAAACCGAAATACATAACTTTATAGTAACTGAGGCCTCTGTCTATTATGAATATAGTGATATTATGGTCCTTCAGATTCATTTGTATTTGGTTATACCCCACAAATATATCAATGAATGATAACAACTTATTACAAGAAGAAGAATATATCAGTTGATCAATTTGGGGGGATAAAAAACACATATGAGGTAAACCCACTTACAACCAATCATTATTTTCCTTTGGAACAAGCTCTCATACTGCATTATCTTGCATTGATTTATAGTATTTCTTATATCATTGATCTACGAGTGAGAATCATAACTCTTCATAACTTTATAAAAATATAACAAATCGTTTAATGTTACCCACGTGAATATTTATGTTGTTAAAAATACATTATATTATCCAAATATATATTATTCTTCTTATCTCTAATGGATATACTTAAGAAAACTAAACTTTATTCTTTCGTGAGGAGGTAAAGTTTGAACTTCTTTGAATAATTTTAATTTGTTCTCTATATGGAACCTAATATTTATCTTGAGTGACTTAATATTCGAACAAAACTTTAATGACTATCATTAAAACTAATCATCTGATACTCGAGCATCAATCCATTAATAATATTATTTTAGGCCGATGTATTGTCTTTATGACCATTGTATCTTTGATCATCAATCTACAAAAAAACCTTCTTTTAGGCCGATATATTGGCTTGATGACTCACTTATCCTTGTTATAATCTTTATGAATCTTTATAGATTCTTCTCAAAATGAAATTTATTCATGAATTCTTCCTACGACCTCAACATCCTCGAGAAACTTTAATCTTTGTGTCTTAAAAATACTACAAGTTGAAGGATCATAAAACTTATAACATTTTGTATGGTTAAAATATCTAATGAAATAACGGTTAACCCTCTTATTGTCCAATTTGTTTCTTAAGGTTTATAAGCATTTGCTTCAGATGGACACTCTCAAATGCTTTGAAATAGGATTGCGCATAGTTCATAACTAATTTGGGATCATAGCGGTTTTCTTAGTGAGAACTCTATTTAGAATATAATCTGAACATTTTATGACTTCACCTTAGAGTGATAGCAGTATAGTTGAGTTACTTATTATACTTCTAACTATATCATTTAGTGTTTTGTTCTGCCTCTCAGATACATCATTCATGTTTCGTGGAATATTACACTCCTCAAGATATCTAGAAAATGATCATTGAAGTTGTTCACCTAATTCGTCATATCTTTCATAGTATACACCAGTACGGTCATATCCAATGCACTTAATATTTTTACCTAGTTATTTTTCAACTTGAATCTTAAAAGATATGAACTTATTTAGGTTTTCTTATCTGTCATGAAAAACTTAGAGTTATCCATAATAAGAGAAGTCATATATGAATTATATGAATTTTTTTTTGTTTCATGATTCTTTAGGGAATGGTCCACAAATGTCGGTATAGATCAATTTTAAGACTTGTTTTGCTTTACGTCCTCTTTGTATTTTTATTTTAGTATATATTACATTTTAATACATTTAATACAAGTACCAAAGTCTGAATAATCAAATATACTCAATCGAACTTTTAACGATAAACTTAGTTTTTCTTATATTAAGTATGTACTTGTGTCAAAGTTTACCTAAATTTAGATTTTCAAGTTAGTTTGCCAGTTACATATTTGTGATGCTTAATTGGTATATTATAAATATAAAATATTATTCATTGTTAAATATATATAGTGCATATCACATTATCGTGTAAGAAATAGTCATATTTGTAATTGATTGACATCTTTTATGGTGTCTTTTATAGGAAAAACCTAAATTTATATTGATATATTCCAAATACAATAAATTTTCACTAGCGAAAAACAATTAAAAATTACAAATTACATAAACTAACCATAAATTTTCCTTCCCTTAATCGGTGGATAGTACACTATCATTAAGGATTCAGTATTTTATCATATCCTTAATAAAAAACAAATATGGGTGGTCATAACCGTACCAACCCATCATGTATTATCTAAAATTAAAACTAAATTGAATTCTGAGTAGACCAAAGTTATGAGATTATCGTTAATTTTTATTTAGTTTGGTACTTTTGACACTGCTTTTGAGATACCCCTTCCTTTTGCAAACAAAAATATTAAATTTCAGCAAGTGATCTATTATAAAGCACCTATAAATACCCTAACCACCTTCATTTAAGAGGTTGGACTTTTTCTCTCACTACACCACACCAAACACTTAATATAATCCGCATATTACCCAAACTACCCCCATATCACAAATTTACCACACCAAATTGGCGAACATAGTGGGAGGAGACGGTGCATGAATATCAAATTCAAAACTAGTAAAATAAAGAGCAGTTCAGATGTCATCTAAGTAGATAGATCCCAATGTACAAGATGTCCTTCTTCCTCCGAATGATGAAGGGGTGAGGGATATGAATGAACACACAGTTGTATCACATGTAAAAAACAATACAACTGACAAGAAATTCTTGCAAGATAAAAATGATCAGTTAAAGGCTGAGCTAGAAGCGTTAAGGGCTCAGAGGCATCTACGCAATGGCATGAAAGAAAATTCTGGTGCATCTGAACCACATCTAAACTATGAACCTGGTAAGAACGAATAATCTACTAAAACTCGGGTGAGCTCTAAAACAACCCATCGGTCTAAACAGCTGTGAGTATAACATCAGAATCCTCTGATAGCTTATCGGAGGATCAGGAGCTTGAATCTATTTCATCCACTAGCGATGATGGTCGGGTGAAGATAAAGTTGAGATTGCCTAAAATACACTCAACGAAGAGAGATATAAGGGGTAGGATTAAAAAGCATCGACACGTTGACCACATGCTAGTAGACCCATTTGCATGTAATTCCAAACCAAATATATTCGTTACTTGTAATGAAGATTCAGTGTTCAGCCGAAGTCATAATTGGAGGCAATCACCCTTATCCTCCAAGATCTTGTCCAGACATCTTCCGAAGAGGTTTGATAGTTCAAAGATGGAAAAGTACGATGGAAGTAAAGACCTTGATAACCATCTTGAACAGTTCAAGAATTTCATGATGAGCTTTGATGATGATGACAAACTACTCTGTCGGGCTTTCTCCCATACCTTTAAAGGAGTTTCCCTCAAGTGGTACAATAGTATCCCTCAAGGGTCCATTAGGAATTTTCACATGTTCTGGGTTGCCTTCCGAAGGCAGTTTGTTGGTAGTAAAGAAGTTTAAGGGAATGGTGACACCATCATTCATTGTTCCCAAGAGTCAAATGATTTCTTGAAGGACTATATGAGCAGGTTTGTAAACACGAAAAATGGTTTAACTGACTGTTTTGAGCAGGTGGCTATTGCTTTTTTAAGACAAGGTAGGGAATTTGGATGACTCAGTAACAAAGGATAAAGTAATGACCTTCGGGGGGTTGCTAAATCAAGTTGGAAAGCAGATTACAGTTGAGGAAACTAAGAAGTCCAGATTACAGTCTGAATACAAAACAAAAGAGTCCAAACAGGGTTCCCATAGAGCTAAGCAGAGCCAATCCGGTCAAAACCCCAAGGGAAAGGTAAAGGGGGACCATGGGTTCAGCCTTAATGGTTTTCTAAGTTGGGGGATAGTGTGGCAACCATTTATGACAAAACTAAAGATGAAGTACACTTTAGAGCTCCTGCACCATTGCAATCTCCTACGGAGACCCGAAGCTCTAATTTTTGCAAATATCATAATGACATTGGGCATGACATGAATGAGTGCATAGTACTAAAACAAGAAGTACAAAACCTTATAGAGAGAGAAAAGCTAAGAAATTTTGTGAAAAAACAAGGGGGAAGCAGGCCTAATGGTAATACGTCACGAACACCTACGTCAGCTGCTTCAGGAACTTCCAGACAGAAAAATGCAATGGTTATCATTGAAAGATTTGATGTGGACACTAAATATCTTGATCCAGACCTATATCGGAATCAGGTGGGTGTCATAGTGGAAGATATTACTCTGGTTTCCAGACTAGTGTAGTTCTTTGAGTCTCTAACCATATTTGGGGGAGACATTGCAACAACTCCTTCTACTTGTTCAAGAAAGAGGCATGTTACAAGCTTGACTACCTAGTTGGAGGGAAAAATATATGCGCATCTTTACCAAAACCCTTTTCCCTTTATAGTGTTTGATTAGGATGACTTAAGGGATATTGCTGGACCACATGAAGATGTTATGGTGATAGGGGCATCAATTGGGGGTAATGATATCCGAATGATCCTCATTGATACTGACAGCTCCGCAAATATATTATTTCTAACCACTTATAAGAAAATAAAGAATCCATCTGTCATTCCACGGTCCAACAGAACTATAGTAGGATTCACTGGCACTTCGACAAATGTCATTAGTGAATTCGAAGATGAAGTGGTACTAGGAAAATGACCATTTAAAAAGATGGTAAAGATTTTGTTCGTGGTAGTTGATTATCCTACCTGTTACAACGTCATATTTGGAAGATCTTAGCTTTTTAGGATGCATGATGTGGCATCTACTGTACACCAATGTCTGAAGTACGCTGTTCGAGGCCAAGTAGGGGTTGTCTGAAGTAGTCAAACGTTTACCAGAGAATGTTATGCCATTGCCCTTGCCTCAAACACTTTGGGGGTAACCAAGGAGGACGAGCAATAGCAGTTATTGGATTCATTTATCCATCTCAATGAGATAGATGATCCAAGAGAGCCCCCTAGTGTCATAATCCCTATTGAAAAAGTTGAAACTTATCCTATCGAAAAGGGTAAACGTATGAAAATTTGTACTAAGTTGTCTTCACACTTGATAGAAAGATTGTTTTCATTTTTGTCAAAAAATTTGCATATTTTTGCGTGGAGTAATTCGGATGTAATTAGGGTTCCAGCTAAGGTAATAATCCACAAGTTATCAGTCCGGTCTGATGCAGGCCAAGTGGTTCAAAGAAGAAGGTCTTTTTTCAAAAGAAAAAGCTTATGTGATAGTACAAGAGGTAGACATGTTGACCACGATGGGCCACATTAAAGAATCTCAATATCCATTATGGACAGCAAATCCTATTTTGGTCAAGAAAAAGAATGGCAAGTGACGTATGTCTTACAGATTTGTTTACAGTCCCTCAGATAGATCAGTTATTGGATTATACATCAGGTAACAAACTCTTGTCCTTTATGGATGCCTTTTCAGGGTATAATCAGATACAAGTAGATTCAAATGATCAAGATCATACCACCTTCATTACTGATAGAAGACTTAATTGCTACAAAATTATGCCCTTCGGATTGAAAAATGATGGGGCCACCTACCAAAGGTTAGTGAACAAGACGTTTGCAAACCAAATTGGTAGAAATATGGAAGTTTGTATAGATAATATGATGGTGAAAAATCTTAAAGAAAATGGAACATAGCGATCTTTAAGAAACGTTTTCTTGCCTCGAAGCTATAAATTTAAAGTTGGATCCGGAGAAGTGTATATTTGGGGTTCACTCCGGAAATTTTCTAGAGTATATGATAAGTGAGAAATGGATTCAACCTGATCCTGATCAGCTCAATATTTTGTTAGCAATGGATTCTCATAGGAATACTAAAGAGATACAAAGATTAATTGGTTTTTTTACTGTATTAAATAGGTTTATCTCCAGATCCTCAGACAAGTGTGCTCAGTTTTTTCAAGTGTTGAAGAATGCTGAGGTTTTTAATTAATCTCGAGAGTGTGATCAAGATTTTCTTGAAATTAAGAAGTATTTGTCTTCACCAAAGACATTGTTCAAACCAGTTCCGAGGGAGAAACTTTATATGTATCTGGTTGTCTCTGAATATGCTGTGAGTGCAGTCTTGGTCAGAGAGGTGGACAATTATCCTTGTTTGGTATACTATATAAGCAAGAGTCTGCTGGAGGCAGAAAAACAGTACTTAAAGTTAGAAAAGTTAGCTTTGGTGTTGGTAATAGCGGCTAGAAAGATGAGACCATACCTTCAAGCTCATTTAATTGCTGTCCCTTGAAGGATATTTTACAAAAAGTTGATGTCTCAAACAGAATGACCAAGTGGTCAGTTGAGCTAGGTTAATATGATATTGACTTTGCGCCTTGGACTGCTATCAAGGCTCAAGCTGTGGCTGATTTCTTGGTAGAATTTCATGGTAAAAGACCCCATGATCAAGAACAAAGTAATCAGTTTAAAAAATAATGGGTGATACGCACCGATAGTGGATAAAGTACCATGGGTTGTGGGGCTGGAATCTGTTTAACTTCCTCTTATGGTGATACCATGTACCAAGCTATATGCTTTGGTTTCAGGGCTTCTAATAATGAATCCGAATATGAGGCCGTCATTGCTGGTCTACGTATAGCATTGATATGTGGGGCAAAGAGTTTTAAGTTGATAAGTGATTCTTAATTACTTATTCACCAAGCTCAAGGGAAGTTTGAAGTTAAAAAAACAACTGATAATGTACTTTATGGTATTAAAAGAAGTGGCTGCAAATTATAAGATCATTCAGTACGAGCATGTTCCTAGATCAAAGAATATTATGGAAGATTCTGTAGCTACCATAGCCTATTCGAAATCTTATCCATAGATCATGGTGCAAGAATGTCCTTCGATAAATTCGAACCAGTTAGATACCAAGAAAGATGAGAGAGCATGAGTATACTAGTCATACAACCTCAAGATTGGAGGTATGAGATTTTAAAGTTTCTTTCCGATGGGATTTTTCCTCTAGATAAATCCTTAGCCAAGAAGGTTTTATAAAAGGCTAGTGGTTTTCTGATTTTAGGAAAGATCCTTTACAAGAAGTCTGTCAACAGACCTTTATTGCGTTGCTTGGGTTTCAAGAGTCTCAAAACGTGTTATCCATACTACATGATGCGGAAGGTTCTGCACATTGTGGTTATAGGGCATTGACCAGGAGAGTTTTACTAGCGGGATATTATTGGCCTACCATAATGGCAGATGCAAAAGAAATGGTGAAAAGATGTGATTGTTGTCAAAAGTTTGGGAATGAAACCCATGTGCCAGCAGTACCCATGGAGTCAACATCTGAACCACTACCTTTTGCTATGTGGGGTTTAGATTTAGTTGGGGCTCTTCCAATGGCGTCTGGAGGATTCCAAACTATAATTGTGGCCATAGATTAATTTTTTAAGTGGATATAGGCTGCTTTATTAGTGAGGACTACTTCAAAGGCAGTCATCAAGTTTATCTTATCTAACATTTGTTGCCGCTTTGGGATTCCCTGGCAGGGTAAATTTGTGACATCGGGGTAGTTTTTGAAATATATGGATCGTATTCAATGTTTGGTATTGTGTAGTGAGAGAATTGTGGTGCATCCTAAATATTAAATGAGTTTTGAAAAAGTCCAACCCCTTAAATGAAAGTGGTTGGAGCATTTATAGATGTTTTGTGATCCATGGGCCTTATGGGTCGGGTTTTGAGTTTGGTTCTTCTCTTTATGGGCTTTAAGCCCAAGGTTAAATATGTAAATAGTCCTTAGCAAGGTGCTTAGTCATGAAATCAAGTTGTTCGGATCTTTCAGTAGAGTAGTAGGCGATAACTGTCTGAACTACCCTCCGGATATTTGCTTGTGAACCGGTTCGGAAGAATCCGATCCATATCAGTAACCCCTTTAACTATTTCAAAAGGAATTTTGGAAGAGTTAATTTATAACAGTTTTACATTTTGCTTTGATAAAACGCTGATCGGATCCGAACGGGTTGTTTTCACACTTTGAGAAGCTTAAACGTCTGATTTTTCAACCGTGACACGTGTTAGTCTTTGGTTAGACCTCTCGGGTTTTTTTTCTCCTAGATACTCGCACCTATTCCCTAGAGTTAATAAGGCATAATCAATAGCCCCTAATCATTATACCGGATTGATTCACCTTCCCAAGAAAACCTTTAACACTCTTCAATCCTTGTATAAAGGTCTCTTTTTTACTGTTTTCACTCACTTTTACCCTTAAGAGTAACATCTTAGAGAGAGAAAAAGATCTAAACACATATTTTACCCACAGACCTGGGTAATTTTATGTTCACTGCTAGAAATGCTTTAGGAAGATGAGGTGGTTGAACTTGTCGGAACTTGAACAAGAGAAAAGGAAACCTGTATTGCTGCTGGATTACCAGCTTCTCCCGGTTGATTGATAATGCAGACAATCCCTGAACCAGACAAAAGTTCATCGTCATCCAGAACACTGGTGGTCCAAAGATCACAGTTTTTTCCATCATTATCCCCATTAGCATCTGAACCATCAGAAACTCAAAAATAAGAAATCCAAAAACCCGAAATCCAAAAGCCAAAAACTCAAAAACCAGTACTTCGCAAATCACCTACTAAGGAAAAAGTAGTTTCCAGCGTTATGAAACCCTCACCCTTCCTTGCCATGGGGATCAAATAAAGAGGCACCCACTCCTCCCAGAGTTACTCGCCTTTCTACAGCAAAAAATAATCCACTACCTCCCTTGGAAACCAGTTCGGAGGCTACAAACCTTAAACCATCCCAACGATCAACTGAACAGTCAACCCAACAGGTACCGAACAGATAACCGAACAACTATATGAGCTATAAATTGAGAGACCATCCGAACAGCCCTCCGGACAACCTCTAAACGTTATGGAGGAGACATTGGAAGATAGTAAGAGTGAGACTCACTTTGAGACGTCCGGAAAAACCAGGGACACTACATCTGAAAGGGCAACCAGAGGGAAAGTAGGCCAGCCAAACACTAAAACTTTTCCAAAGTGTTTGGAAGGGAAAGTAGGGCCAAACTTCAAAAAAGTTAGTGTAAAATATGTACTAAACTTATAACGAATAACCTACGTCTACACTCAAACTGCCAAACTAAGCATAATCAGGGCCAAATGGGGCTTTCCGGAATCTATTAAAGTAAGAATACATGTCACTTCGGACACCATATGGATTGTAAATCCAATGAACTGGTAGTTTACACTGAACTATTGAACTGGGGGCCTAGGTTCCCCCTAGACCCAGAAATTGTCTGATATTTTAGCTTAGTAAAGTTATGTCCCAGCCAATTAAGTCTGAACGTTTGGTACATCCTGATGGCCACTATCATCGCCTCAAGATTATCCAAAATTCCTCTGCTTGTGGAGCAATTTGCTATTGTGGTTGGCTTGTGCAAGAATCAACATATCCCATTCTATCACTACAACATGAGTAATGACTGCAAGGTGGTGATTGAGTTGTTAAAGTCTGAAAAACCTTAGATGATACAATTTTTATACATGAGTGGTGGGAGAACATGAGGAAGATCGAGTCCACTGACAACCCAAGCCAGTTGGTTAGTCACTGGAAAAGTTCGAGTAAGTTTAGTTTCTCAATTTCTTGTTTCAATTCCATTATTTCATATCCACCTTCTAAAAAGATATATTTCCATTTCATGACAGTTTTTCCAAGATGTTCCTAGAACACTTGGAAGCAGGAAAAAAGACTTGCATCAAGTTAAATGAATGAGCATCAGAGTACTGGGTGTTAGAGTTCCACAATGCATTCACCTTGGAGAATATGGTGAGGACTCACATGTGGAATATCACAGGAAGCAGGGAATTGACCTGGGAGCAACTAACAACTCCACCTTCTTCGAATGTCATCCTACGAAAGACTGAGGCCAAAGATGGCAAGCTCTATCTGCAATCTCAAAATAAATACCCCAGTCACTTAGATAAAATCAACAAGAAGAAGTATAAAGCTGGGGAAAAGAAGGTTGGGTCAAGAAAAAATCATCAGACTTCCAAAGGTGCTGACCTAGTAAATCCCGAAGGGATTGATGCGGCTCCATTAGAAGCTGTAGCAGCAACTGTGGAAGGAGATGGTGGGTCAGAGCAACAGTCTCAGCCCAAGAAACAAGGTCATAAGAGGGGTCACAGAGAAGGTCATCATGGGTCCAGAAAGAAAAATAAATCCGAACAAGGGATCGCGAAGAAAAATAAAGCTGACATAGAGTCATAAATCATTATTTGCCCTTCGGCTGTTCCCCCACCAGTTCCAACTGAAGTTCTTTCCAAAGGACAGGTTTCCCAACAACAAAGAGATAACCCACCTGATCCCTCCTCACCGATTCCTCCAGCAGTTGATGCAGGAAAGACTATCCTGGATGAGTTCCCAATAATGTACTTTAGTGAATAGCGAAACTGGAAAGGGAGGCCAGAACTCAAGCCCATGACATAAACACTCTTGAGGATGAGAACTGGAACTTAAATAACTCTCTATCTTCCGAACATCAAAAGGTAGAAGCTTTATTTAAAGAAAGAGAAGAAAAAAGTTCTAAACTGACTCAGGCTAGAACCACTTATGAAGAGTTAAAGTTTGAACACTATAAATTGGAAACTTCTACCTCTGCCCGAAATCAAGTCCCTTAAGGAACAACAGCTTACTGATTCCAATACCATCAAAACTTTATTTGAAGACAGGGAGAAACTAGAAAAACTCCTTAAAGAGACAAATGATGAGTTGGCTACCTTTCAAAAGAAAAAGAATGAAGAACTAGATGCCTCCATTAAAAGGTATGCTGCAGGGGTAGTGAATTCTTTGGAACAAAAGGATGAGGGGGTCAAGTCTGACATGATTTTATTATTCCATCAGACTTTCCAAAAGAATAATTTAGGGCCCTTATGGCAGTATGTGCTCGGTGATGAGATACCCTTTCACACTATGCCTGATGGAGACAAGCATGGCTATTCTTCTGTTAGCAGCATCGATTCTGAGGGTAAATAAAGCAAAATTTCCAGTTCGGACATTACCAATCATCCTCAACCAGTTAATCAGGAAGAAACTAAGGGGAATGAGCCCTGAGGTTATTATGTTTACTTGTTTATGATTTGAAACTAAAGTCTTTGGAAGGTCAAGGCATTTTTGTTTTAAATTATCTGACTTATTTTCTATCAGTACTAAAGTCCTTGGATAGTCAAGTCATTTTTCTTGTAAGATTGATCGGTCTTTTCCCGATCTATTTTGATTTCATTCTTTTATTTATGCTTGTCTTTAATTTCCCTTGACTTCCTTAGCCAAATATTATAGGTGCTTAATAAACTTGGCATTACTAAGGTATTTAATAAATCTGGAGTGTGTTTAATATATATGGAGAGAATTTAATAGGTCAATAGTGTTTTACAAATTTAGACTATGTTTAATAGATCTGAATGATATTAACTTTACTAAAATGTTGAATAGACTCCGAGCAGATGTTTAATAGATTCGGATCTTCTATGGTCAATGCAAAAATTTAAGAAGATATCAAGTAGATTAAAAAACTGGGCACCTCATTAAAACCTCCCCGTGCCACCAGGGTAGGAAAGAGTATGCCCATATATATTTACATGGATATATATCAAAGTAAATATTTAAAAAATATTTTATTCTAAGTACAACCTGAGATACTCAACGTTCCAAGGGTACCTCAGCAGGTTTCCTTCCTTATCTGAGACTCTATACGTCTCTGGTTTGATCTTTTCACAAACAGTATATGGCCCTTCCCAGTTTGGAGCCAGTTTATCGAACTACTTCTCTTTGGTATACAAGAATATGTTTCTTAATACCTTGTCACCTATTTGAAAATTCTTTCTTTTAACCCTTGATGGATACCTACTTCTCATTAAACCCTAATAGTGCATAGTTCTTAAGTGTGCTTTAACTTTCTATTCTTCAATAAAATCCAATTGTCCTCTTATTGCTACTTCATTTTCCTGTTCGGAGTAATTTTACACCCTAAAAGAAGGTAAAGTCGCTTCTATAGGAGTGATGGCATCCATGTCATAAACAAGGTTAAATGGAGACTCTTGAGTGGTTGTTGTTGGGGTTGTTCGGTAGGCCCATAATACTTCTTGTAAATAAATCGGCCACTTCCCTGCAGCCCCTTCTAAATTTTTTCTAAGCCCCTATAAAATAGTTCGATTGGAAACTTCAATTTTCCCATTGGAGTGAGGATAAAATGGAGAAGATAAACAATGTTGAATTCCTCTGGAAGCGCAAAATTTTTCCATTTCTTTGTTATCAAATTGTGGCCCGTTTTCTGTGGTGATATGTTGTAAGATTCCAAAGTGACAACATATATTTGACAAGATAAACTCAATGACTGCCTTTAAAGTATTTCACACTAACGGAGCGGCTTCTATCCACTTGGAAAAGTAGTCTATGGCTACAATTATAGTCCAGAAACCTCCAGATGCCGTTAGAAGAGGCCCAACTACATCTAAACCCCGCCTGGCAAAATGTAGTGGATCGGATATTAACTACATGGGTACTGCTGGGACATGGATTTCATTCCCAAATCTTCGACAAGGATCATATTTTTTCACCATATCTTGTGTATCTGCCATTATGGTAGGCCAGTAATACCCTACCAACAAAACTCTCCTGGTTAGTGCCCTGCAGCCACAATGCGCAGAACCTTCCCCATCACGTAGTTCCGATAATACATTTTGGGATTCTTGAAAACCCAAGCAACGCAACAAAAGTCTGCTAAAGGAAGTTTTGTACAGAACCTCTTTCAAAATCAGAAAACCACTAGCCTTATATTTAATCTTCTTGGCTAAAGCTTTATCCGGAGGCAAAATCCCATCAGATATAAACTGTAAAATTTCATACCTCTAATCTTGTGGTTGCATGAATTGTATACTCATGCTCTCTTCATCTTTCTTGGTACCTCATTGGTACGAATTTATTGAAGGGCATTCTTGCACCAAGATACATGGATAAGCTTCTGAATAGGCTATGGTAGCTAGAGAATCTGCCATAGTATTCTTTGATCTAGGAACATGCTCATATTGAACATTCTTAAAGCTTGCAGCAACTTCTTTCAACATCATTAAGTACAGTATTAGATGTTCTTTCTTAGCTTCCAACTGACCTTGAGCCTGATGAATAAGTATTTGAGAGTCACTTATCAACTTAACCCTCTTTGCCTCACATATCAATGCTAAGTGTAGACCAGCAATGGCTGCCTCATATTATGATTCATTATTAGAATCTCTAAAACTGAAGCATATAGCTTGATACATTGTATCACCATAAGGAGAAGTCAAGCAAATTCCATCCCCACAACATATGGTACTTGATCCATCATCTGTGCATACCACCTATTCTTTTTTTACCTTGGTTGCTTTGTTCTTTTCCATGGGGTCTTTTAGCATGAAATTCTACCAAAACAATCAGTAATAGCTTGGGCCCCGATAGCAGTCTGAGGCGCAAAGTCAATATCATAATCACCTAGCTTAACTGACCATTTGGTCATTCTATTTGAGACATCAGCCTTCTGTAAAACATTCTTCAAAGGATATGACGTCCGAAGAACAATTGAGTAAGTTTGAAAGTAGGGTCTCATCTTTCTAGCAACTATTACCAAGGATAAAGCTAACTTCTCGAATTTTAGATATCGATTTCTACCTCTAATAGACTCTTTCTTATGTAGTAAACCGGACGAGGATAATTATCCACTTCTTTGACCAAGACTGCACTTACAGCATATCCAGATACAGCCAGATACATATAAAGTTTCTCCCCGGAGCAAGTTTAAACAATGTCTTTGGTGAAGACAAATACTTCTTAATCTCAAGAAAAGCTTGATCGCACTCCAGAGACCAATTAAAACCCTTAGCATTCTTCAAAAATTGTAAAACTGAGCACATTTGTCTGAGGATCTGGAGATAAACCTATTCAATGCAGCCAGACAACCAGTTAACCTTTGTACCTCTTTGGTGTTACGAGGGGGATCCATGGCTAACAAAGCACTGAGATGATCAGGATCAGGTTGAATTACTTTTTCACTTATCATATACCCTAGAAATATCCCAGAGTGAACCCCAAATATACACTTGTCCGGATTCAATTTTAAATTTATAGCTTCTAGCCAAGAAAATGTTTCTTGGAGATCGGCTATGTGCTCATCTTTTTCAATACTTTTCACCATCATATCATCTATATACACCTCCATATTTCTACCAATCTGGTTTGCAAATGTTTTATTAACTAACCTTTGATAGGTAGCCCCAGCAGTTTTCAATCCGAAGGGCATAACTTTGCAGCCGTGAAGCCCTCTATCAGTGATGAATGTGGTATGATCTTGATCATTCAGATCTACTTGTATATGATTATACCCCGAAAAAGCATCCATAAAGGACAAAAGCTTGTAGCCAGGTGTAGAATCCACCAAGTGATCTATCTGAGGGATTGGAAACAAGTCTTTAGTACATGTTCTATTCAAGTCAGTGAAATCAATACACATACCCCACTTACCATTCTTTTTCTTGACCAAGACCATGTTGGCACTCCATAATGGATATTGAGATTCTTTAATGTGGCCCATCTTGGTCAACCGGTCTATCTCTTATACTATTATATCAGTTTTTTTCCTTTGAAAATGACCTTCGTCTTTGAACCACTAGGCTTGCATCGGACCGAACTTCTAATTTGTGACTTATTACCTTAGATGGAACCCGTGTTACATCTGAATTACTCCATGCAAAAATATGCAAATTCTTTGATTAAAAAAAACTAGCAATCTTTCTCTCAAGTTTGGAGACAACTTAGTACCAATTTTAACACTTTTACCCTCTTTGGTAGGACAAATTTCAACTTCTTCAATAAGGATTATGGCACTATGGGCCTCCCTTGGATCATATATCTCATTAGGATGGATAGATGAATCCAATAAATACTATTGTTCACCCTCCTTAGTTGTCTCTAAAGTCTTAGAGGCAAGGGCAGTGGCATAACATTCTATGGCCACCTTCTGACTACTTCGTAAATCCCTATGTGGCCTCCAACAGCATATTTTAGACATTAGTGTACAGTGGATGCTACAACATGCATCTTTGAAAGCCAAGATCTCCTGAATATGGCATTGTAGCATGTAGGATAATAAACTACTACAACTATGACTCTTACCATCTTTTTAAATGGCATTTTCCCCAACAACACCTCCTCTTCGAATTCACCAATGATGTCTGTTGAACTAACAGCGAACCCCACTATAGTTCTATTTGAGCGTTGAATAATAGAAGGATTTTTCATTTGTTTGTATAAGGTCAAGAATAGTATGTTTGCAGAGCTACCATTATGAATGAGGATCCTTCGGATGTTATTGCCTCCAATTGATGCTCTATTACCACATCATCTTCATGTGGCCCTGCAATATCTCTCAAATCATCTTCAGCAAACACTATGAATGGAAATGGGTTTTGGTAAAGATGTGTAGACATCTTTCCTTCCACTTGATTTATCAAGCTGGTGACATGCCTCTTTTTTTAACTGGTTGAAGGGGCTGTTACGGTGTCACCCCCAAATATGGTTAAAGACTTAAAGAATTATACAAATTTGGAAACCTGAGTAGTTTCTTCCACTATGACACCCACTCGATTCCGACATGGATCTGGATCAAGGTATTCAGTGTCCACATCAAATATTTCAGTGATAACCATTGCATTTTCCTGTCTGGAAGCTCTCGGAGCAGCTAATGCGAGTGCTTTACTACCAACTGGCCAGCTCCCCCTTGTTTTTTTTCATAAAGTTCATCAACTTTCCTCTCTCAATAAGATTTTGCACTTCTTGTTTTAGTGCTATACAATCATTCATGTCATGCCCAATATTATTATGATATTTACAAAAACAAGAGCTCCAGGTATCCGTGGGAGATTGCAATGGTGCAGGGGCACTGAAATGCACTTCATCTTTAGTCTTGTCATAAATGGTTACTACACTCTCCCCGAGCTCAGCAAACCATTCGGGCTAGACCCATGGTCCCCTCTTATCTTTCCCTTGGGAACTTTGATCGGATAGGCTGTGTCTAGCTTTATGGGAACCTTATCCGAACTCTTTAGCTTTGTATCCGGACTGTGATGTTGGTTGTGAAGCTGGTGGAGCGGCAATTGTCTTGTTCTGACGAGGAACTCTAGACTTCTTGGTTTCCTCAACCGTAATCTGCTGTTCAACTTGATTTAACAAACCTCCAAAGGTCATAGAGTTTTTCCTTGTTACTGAATCAGCCAAATTCCCTGGATTTAAACCTTATCCTAAAAAAGCAATAGCCACCTGCTCAAAACAATCAGCTAGTCCATTCTTCGTGTTCATAAACCTGCTCACATAGTCTTTTAATGGTTAATTTGGCTCTTGGGAACAGTGAATGATGGTGTCTTCATTCCCCTTAACTTCTTTGCTACCTACAAATTGCCTTTGGAAGGCAACCTACAACATGTCAAATCATCTTGTCATACCATTTAGGGGAAGCTCCCTTAAAAGTATGAGAGCTAGCTCGGCAAAGCGGCTTGTCATTATCATCAAAACTCATCATGAAGTTCTTGAATTTCTCAAGATGATTGTCCGGGTCTCTACTTCTATCGTATTTTCCATCTTTGAGCTATCAAACCTTTTCGGAAGATGCCCAGATAGGATTTTGGAAGACAAGGGTGATTGCCTCCAATTATGACTTTGGCTGAACACCGAATATTTATTAGGGGTAGCAAATATACCAGGTTTTTCTTCACCCAGCCTTCATCACTACTAGATAAAATTGACTTTTCAAGTTCTAAATCCTCCGAAGAGCTATCAGAGGAATCTGATATCGTACTTACAGGTCGTTTAGACCGATGGGTTTTTTTAGAGCTCACTCTATTTTTAGTAGATTGTTCGTTTTCACTGAGTTCATAGTTTGGATGCGGTTCAGATGCACCGGTATTTTCTTTCACACTATTTCTTGGATGCTTCTGGGCCTTCAATGCTTCTAGTTCAACCTTTAGCTGATCATTCTCATCTTGTAAGAATTACTTCAGCCATATTATTGTTGACATGTGATACGACAGTGTACTCATTCATGTCCCTTATCCCCTTGTCGTTCGGAGGACGAGGGACATCTTGTACATTGGGATCCATCTGCTTAGATGACATCTGAACTGCTCTTTACTCTACTAGTTTTGAATTTGATATTCAGGCACAATCTGCTCCCAGTGTGGTCACCAATTTTTGTAGAGTAAATTTGTGACACCGGGGTAGTTTTGGAAATATGTGGATCATATTCAATGTTTTGTAGTGTGTAGTGAGAGAATTGTGGTGCGTGCTAAGTATTAAATGAGTTTAGAAAAAGTCCAACCCCTTAAATGAAAGTGGTTGAGGCATTTATAGATATTTTGTGACCCATGGGCCTTATGGGTCGGGTTTTGAGCTTGGTTCTTCTCTTTATGGGCTTTAAGCCCAAGGTTAAATATGTAAATAGTCCTTATCAAGGTGCTTAGTCATGAAATCAAGTTGTTCGGATCTTTCAGTAGAGTAGTGGGCGGTAACTGTCCGAACTACCCTCCGGATATTTGCTTGTGAACCGGTTCAGAAGAATCTGATCCACATCATTCCCCAACATATCACCATAGACAATGGGCCACAATTTGATCGCAAAGATATGGAAACCTTTTGTGCTTCCAGGATAATTCACCATTGTTTCTCTTCTCCAGGCACATACTGCATAAGGGCCCTAAGTTCTTCTTTGGGAAAGTCTGATGGAATAGTAAAACCATATCATACTTGACCCCCTCATCCCTTTGTTCCATGGAATTCACAACCCTTGCAGTATACCTTTCTATGGAGGTATCCAATTCTTATTTCTTCTTCTTCTGAAAGGAAGCCAGTTTATCCTCTTTTTCTTTAAGGAGTCTTTTGAATTTTTCCTTGTCCTTGGATAGGGTTTTGATAGTGCTAGCATCGATAATCTGTTGCTCTTTGAGAGGCTTGATCTCAGTAGATGTGGTATATTCCAATTCGGAATACTTGAACCTTGGCTCTTCATAAGCAGTTCTAGCTTGGGTCAGTTTGGAACTCTATTCTTCATTCTCTTTAAGCAGAAATTCTACTTTTTGTTGTTCGAAAGAGGGCAAGTTGTTCTTGTTCTGATTCTCGGTGCCAAGAGTGTTTATGTCATGGGCTTGAGCTCTGACCTCCCTTTCCAAATCCACTATTGGCCTAAGTTAGCCTAGAACTGTATAACTCAAAGTGTCATAATCCTTGGATATTTTGAATGATTCGCCATTGTAAGTCACACCATTGGCCATAGGGGTCTGAGGGAAGGTCTAGTTGAAGTCATCTTTATCGAGATCACTGAAATACATAACTCTAAACTCATCCAAGATGATTTTTCCTACAACAAAAGGCTGTTTGGCTGTTGGAAGAATTGGTGAGGAAGGATCGGGTGGGATGTCACTTTGTTGTTGGGGAACTTCTGCTTCATGAGGAACTTCAGTTGAAATGGGTGAGGGAACATCTGTAGGACGAAGAATTATTTCTGACCTAAAGTCAGTCTTCTTCTTCTTCTCAACCTCTTGGTCGGACTTATTTTTTTTCTAGCCCCATGCTGACCTTCTCTGTAACCTCTTTTATGACCCTTTTCTTGGGCTGAAGTTGCTGCTCTGCCCCACCGGCCCCTTCCACAGTAGCTGCTAGAGATTCTAATAAAATAGCTTTAATCCCTTTGGGATTTTCTGGATCGGTACCCTCAGAAATCCGTTGAGTTTGGCTTGACTCAACCTTCTTTGTCTCAACTTTCTTCTTTTTCTTGTTGATTTTATCTAAGTGACTGGGGTATTTGTTTCAAGCCGACATATAGAGTTTGCCATCTTTGGCCCCAATCTTCCTCAGAATAGCATCCAAGGAGGAAGGAGTTTTTAGTTGTTCCCATGTCAAGTCCTTGTTTCCAGTGATGTTCCACAGGTGAGTCCTCATCATGTTCCTTAAATTGAATGCCATGTGGAACTCAAGCCCCCAATACTCTGTAGCCCACTCATTCAATTTAATGAATGTTTATTTCCCTGCTTCCAAATTTTCTATGAACATTTTGGAAAAACTGCTAAGAATTGGCAACACATGGTTCAAAATATAATCATAAGATAAGAAAATCAAAACAAAAAGTTGAAGAGTAGACTTACTCGAACTCTTCCAGTGACTGACCAGTTGGCTTGGGTTATCAGTGGACTTGATATTCCTCACATTCTCCCAAGCACCACTAATGTATAAGAATTGAGTCGTCCAAGGATTTTCAGACTCCAATAATTCATTCACCACATTGTAGTCATTGTCCATATTGTAATGGTAAAAAGGGATGTGGTGATTCTTGTACAAGCTGGCCATAGCTGCAAATTACTCCATGGAGAGAGGAATCTTGGATAGTATTGAGGCCATGATGTTGTCCATTAGTGTGTACCAGGAATTGGGACTCAGTTGGCTAGGGCAAAATCTGATTAAACTGAAGTATCAGACAATCTCTGGGTCAAGGGGAAACCTAAGCCCCCGGTTAAGTAGTTCGGTGTAAACAACTAATTCATTAGACTTACAGTCCATGGGGGTTTCCGGAGTGACGAAAATCATCACTTTGATAGAATCTGGAAAACCTCACTTGGCTTGTATTCTACCTAACTCAGTAGTATGGGTATAGACATAACTTAGACGGGTGCATGGAAGAGTATGTTGCAAATGTGATGGATCTGTCTCTATACCCCTTTCACTAACTAGGTAGCCCATGAATGTTTATTATTGAACCCTAAAGGTGCACTTCTCCAGAGATAATTTTAATAAAATATCTCTTAAGTTCTTGAATGTTTCTTCCAAATCATTGATGTGTTCATCATCGTTAGGACTCTTTAGAAGCATATTAATAATATATACCTTCATGTTCTGGTCTATTCAACTAGTAAAAGATTTATTGACAAGTTTTTGATAAGACGTCATGCCTTTGGATCTGGTTAGAATGATAAGAGTTTGTCTCCCGAAGTTGAGTCTACCAACTGATCTATCCTCAAGACTAAGAAAGGGATTTTGGGGCATGCATCATTTAAGTTAGTAAAGTCTACACATATTTGCCACTTCCCATTCTTTTCAAGACTAAAAATGGTATCCTTTTCCCAGATAGACATTGACATCAATCTCTCCTAAAAGGTTGGCATCCTTTCTTGTATAGCTAACCATTTTAATGTCCAACCTTTGGTAGACTAAAGGGTTCTTCATGTTAAGTTTGTTTTTTAATATTATGTTTTCCAAACTTTTAGTGTTGACCAACATTCTTCTTATCTCAATTTTGGAAATACAAGCGGTAATGAGCATATTTTCTTAACGAGGTATGGTTATCCTCGAAGATCATTATATATAAAATTCATTAGCGGGTAAACAAATCGGTTTATGTGAGTGTAGTAATGTCTTTGATATTGGCACTCAAGCTTAGAACTGGTCTTTTTCTTAATGAGTTAGTGATTCCTAACAATGAATCTCCCTCAGCTATATTCATGACTATATCTCAGTTGTGATCAATATCCAAGTAACCGTCTTCTTGATATTTGTCCCCGACTACATGAATATTAATATTCATCATGGCTAGTTCTTTTTGTGGTTGGACTACTAGAGCCTTTATTTTAATATCTTTTGTTCTAGATTTAGGTTGGCCCGTTCTTCTTATGGTTGGATTACTAGAGCCTCTGTTATCATTTGTGACTTGGGTTGTTTAGTTTTAGACTTGATTTTCCTTTGATATGTTATAGCCATGTTCCTAAAAAATTAAATCAATTTTCAATCTACAATAAGGGTCTAGATATCATCCTTTAGATCCTGAATTCTCTTATTAAATGACCAACATCATTATGGTACTTACAAAATTTGTTGATATTTATGTTCCCTTAGAGCGATAACTGGCAGAGGCTGCCAAAAGGGCATGAAGCTTTTAGATTTATTATAGATTGTCGCTACGCTCTCGATGAGATGTTCATCATTTTGTTCTTAACATAGTTATTCCCCATGTTTGGTGTATATACATCTCATTCGCCATTTATTTTTGTAGTCGGACCAAACTCTTGCTGATGTAGTACCTCGCTCATGTCCCGAAAGCCTAGGCATGGTCGGAACCGTGGCTGGACTTATTTGGGTAATTGGCCGAGGGTGATATGATTGTTGGGAATAAGCAGAAAGTAGATGGTAGGGTATTGTTTTTTATATTGAGGTTGGATTCATCATAACCCTTAAGTATATTTTCTCTTTTACCTTGATACGTGAATAACCTCGAGCTAACATGACTCTAAAGGTCGAACTCTTCTTCTTCATTATATTTATTACCCGTAAGATCAAGAGAATACTTTGTTTGAATAAGGCACATGCTACGACCTTTTGGAAATCTTTATTTTATTCTCTATTTCAATAAAACATTGAGTATAATACATCATACTCTTATTTCACTCCTGCTTGCAATGCATAGGATACGGTTGGAAATGTCATATCCCAATGATACTCCTTAAACTGGATACAACACCGACAAAGAAAGTTACAGGTTGGTGTATAGGCTACGACCCAGATTGAGGAATAGGTTGTTGCACAAGCTAAGAGTTGTTGTTATTCAGAGAAAGGTACTGAACTACCTCGGGAGGTTAGACTTAAGGCAGTTCTTTAGGCGCTTGGGCATGGTGATGCTCAACCTTGAACCTTTGGATAAGGGCTCGGTCCTGGTAGTTTCGACCTCTAGTTTGACAATGGTGCCTAGAGTGTGAGCTCTGGTGACACATTTTATTCGGGACTCTGAATCTCGTCTCATGCCAATGGACATTTCACATGATAAGGAGGCAGATTTGCGTTGATGTCGGGCCTAATGCCCTCTTTTATGGGTTCCTTTACTTTGGTTGGTTCATAAACTGTAGAGTAATTAATAATTCCATCATAGACCTCCATAAAATTTTCACCAACGTTAATTTGTATGACCTCGTACTTTAGCTTCAGACCCTCATGTTTTTCATTAGACTCCGAAGATTAATTATCTCATATGCATGAGCGTGACATAGTTTTTTGAGTTGTGAGTAAAAAGAGATCGGATTGAAAACGCTTCATAATGTTTGATGTGTCTCGACCTCATTATAGTCTACCATAGCTCGGAATTGACGTATTAATAGTTTGCAATTTATGTAGTTGGTTTTGAAAAGACAATATTCGGATAAAATTATCTTTCCCACGTACGACGTCACTAATGATGTTCTGGTTACTTAAAACACTAAAAAAACATTATATCTATCTAGAATACTTAATAAATAAAATAAAATAAAAAATATTTACAAAACTAATTAATATAATATTAAACTATTCACCGTTCTCTTAAAATATAATAAATTTATATATAATCATACAAGTCGGTTAATAACCCAAAATCTATTCGTAATAAAATATCACTATTATTTACGATAGAGCGTATGCATATTATTTATTTTGCGGTTGAAATATCGATTTTATATGTGTTTAATATCTACTTATCATATCTTATGATTATTATTTTTATTATAAAAAAACCTAAATATGGATAGTTTCACGTTATTATTATGCAACAAAGAAAATAAATGTCACAAAAGATAATAAAAGAATGGCAAAGTTTTGTTTTCTAAGGTTGACTGTCAAAGTACACTTTCAATAGTACTTTCTTTTTGACGAATCACAAATCATAAAAACTAGTCTCCCTCGTCTCGTGTCGTGAAAGTAGGATTACACGGAGTCCGGACTGTCAAATGATAATAGTATGACTTATGTTCATGCGTAAGCAATGACGTTACAAGGACAGCAAATAGATATTTTGCAATTTATCGAAAGAATTGTATTCAATAATGCCTAGCTTCTATAGTAAAAATAATTACTTACCTTTAATATCATTATATCTAAAATATTTATGGACATTTTTGTTTTAAAGTTAATATTATATATTCGAAAAGGCTTTGGCCCCTAATTCATTTAGGGATTATCGATTTTCGTAGTAGATAGTTTTTGAATTTTTAAAATTTTGCTGGTAATCTTTTAATTATCCAATTTGGATAAAGTTAGTCCTCCACATATGTTGGTTAATATAAAGTTATCACGTGGCAACATTTTCAACGGAAACTTGTATCACCAATGGTCCCTCGACTTTAGGCCGAAGTTCAAATATCGATAAGTCGATGGATCTTTGGCGATACAACTTTCTGTTAAGTATGGTGCCACGTGGCAGTTTTACATTAATCAACAAATCTGTGGGACTAACTTTATCCAAAATGGATAGTCCATGGACTATATGTCACTAAAATCGATAGTCCATGACCGAATTACTTTTCAAAACATATACACAAATATCATAAATTCAAATAATAATATCAAATAAATTACAGAAAACAAATAGTAAACGATATTTTAAAAAATTATTAAATAAGCCAAAGATATTCGTATATATACCTAAAGAATATTATGAGGGTTGATGTTAAATTCATAAAGAAAACAAGATAGAAATAAACAGGTCGTGACATGCCCAAAATAGGAGAGACTAACAAGTGGTAGAAAAATATCAAAACGGAAACAATTTATAGTTATGAAGAAGTGCAAGAGTAAGCAGAAAACCAAACAGAGACTAGTATGAAGAAGCCATCTTAGTTCCGAGAAATCCAAAATGGTGATCAGCTAGCATACGATACGAGACAACTGAGGCCATACTCGGAGGTGAGCCAAAGATTCCGTTTTTATATATATATATAATAGCATCAAAGCAAGTCCGCCATAGATAGAGAGAGCTAGATGCAGGGGGGCAATTGGAAGCCTCGAGGAGCCAAAAGATCCAATTCTAGTTATTATGGTAAAGGATCCAAAGCTATTTGCAAACTCCCATGGATTCCGGGAGAAATTACAATAAAAGAGAATGTGATTGATAGTTTTATCGGTGGAATTGCAGATAACGCAGGTAGAAAGAGTATTAATACCCCAAGTTAGAAGCTTGTCACGGGTGGTTAGCTTACCATGGATGGCAAGGTAGAGGATAAAAGAATAACAATAAATATTAAATTTATGTCATACTAACCCCGCTCATCCGACATAGGGGACGGACGAATAGATGGTGTTGTAGATTTCCTTGGAAATTCATCCTTAGTCGTCCAGTAATAGATGTCATCGAGGAAAATACTTGGATGAGGAAGGGAGAGAATGATGCTGTGGATTTTTAGAAGATTGTTTATGTTACTAGCACTTGTGAATCTCTTGTTAGAGGGTCAGATCCAATGCCCACCGGAGATAAAGTCAGAGACATTAAGGTTTTTATCCAACCTTGAATCATAGATGATAGTTTGCCCGTAGTGAGAAACAAAGGAGGTAGTAAGCAACCAAGGATCAAACCAGAAATAGGTATTCTTACCATTACCGATTGCCACCCTGAAAAAATTACTAGCCAGAGGCCTATGGGATAAATTTTTCTTCAATTCGAGCAATGTGAGGAGCCAAGGTTGATGTCCCAGAAATTATTGTTTTTAATTTTTTCAGTTTAATTTAATCACACCAGATAGAATTGTAATTATTTTTAATAATAGACCAAAGATGTTTTTGGACGGTCACCTAATTTTATGTTTTTAGTTATAGAATCCCAAAGGCCGCCCTCCAACGTGGACACAATTACAGAAGACCAAGCCATTTAGCCTTCCATATTTTCATCTCATGGCCAGACAGAGGAAGCGACAGATGTTTTGGGAGAGTTATTTGAGAATTTTCGAAGGGAGGATGAAAATGGAAGACCATTAAACTTGTCCAACGAAGATGATAGACTTAATGAGCTTAAGACGACCACCATAAGAAATGTATTTGGGGGTCCAAGAGCTAATACTAATGGTAGTTTTATGAAGAGTGGGTCGACAATTGTTATGTGATAGTCGGCTAGTAAGTAGAGGAACTTCCAAATATTTGACTGGGAGAGAGCCAACCTTAAACCCTAAGGGGTTGATGAGATCAAACTTGAGAGGGAGTTTGATCGCAGATGGGAAAATATGACTCTTATAAGGACTAACTTGAAGCCCCGAGAACATAAAAAAGTCGATGAAGCTTTTTTTAATGAGAATGAGGGACTTGATATTGCCATGGCAGAAAATCATTAAATCATCCGTAATATTAACAGTTTACGAGAACATTGAGGAAAAACGAGAGAGGATCTCAATATCTGAGCCGTTTTCTCCCCGGAAAGAAGTCAGAATGATTACCATTAACATTGATGCTATAAGAGGGAGCGACATACTGATAACTAGTTTAATTCATTCTCAAATGTGAGCATGATAATTTAGAGCTACGTCCATGGAGTAACTTATTATTCTTTCAATTGAAACATAATAAGTGTGTGTTCAACGTCCAATTTTGAGAGTATTTAAGTTTTTACATCTGGTATAGAGATTGGACTCTTTGTTGGCAAAAATTTGTCTATTAAAACTCTTTATTAGATTGAGAGACTTAACCATTTTTAATCTTCATTTATTTATTTATTTTGAACTTTGACTTGTTGTAATAAGTTAATGTTGGTCTTGTATGTACATTTGATATGTCATTTTCAACATCCCAAAGACCTTTGAAGGTGCTCTTATTCATGATTTGAGTAGTTTTCTCAGGTGTCACCATTGTCATAGTGATGTTCAGCCAAACAATGACCAATTATATATATAATATATAGTAATATATAGTCAGAATGTCATGGTATTTGATGTAACAATGTTTTGGTATCTTTCAAATAAAAGCATTTAATCCTATGTAATGTTTTTGACTATCAAGGCTTTTTGCAAATGTTAAACATTTTATTAGGTTGTATCATCTCTCAAGAAAGCATTAGTTTGAGTATGGCTTCAGTTCATTCTATTTTTGAATTTTTTACATTGTTGGATCTTGACATGCCACACACACAAAATGATAGATGTAACAAGGTAGCTATATTTAGTATAACGTGACAAACAATCCTAAACTAGTGGTTAAAAAACATATCAAACACTTCTTTAAATATTCATTTACGCAAAATCATAAATCTTCACTTCATATTATGCAACAAACTTAATGGAAAATGGCATCCATAATGTATTACAACTAAATGTGTTAAAAAAAGGTATTTGAAGCAAAAATAGACAAATATGTGTGGAAAAGGCTCGTCTCATAATTATCTCACGAATTTTTACAGTAGAATAATAGTATAACTTTTAAAATCTTATATTTCTCTCCTTTCATATGACATGCACGACCTCTTTCAACCAGAGTTTTCTAAAATTGTCTTGACCTGGATTTTTCTATCAATTTTTTATAGCATAGTCATAAGGCTATTTCCAGTCTTTTTGAATCCAGTAAGACCTTAATTTTAACTAATGGCTTGTGTTTATATTTTATCCACAACTAGTGTGAAGGTATCTTGTGAATTTTTGTTTTCATTAATAATGATGTGGTTTTATAATTTATGTTGTATGAATAATAACTTAAGTAGCTTACTTTATCAGTCATGGCACTAATGGCTTGTGTTTATGCTTTATCCACAACTAGTGTGCAGGTATCTTGTGAAAATTTGTTTTCATTAATAATGATGTGGTTTTATAATTTATGTTGTATGAATAGTAACTTAAGTAGCTTACTATATCAGTCATGGCATATGCCTTTCAGCTCTGATACCAAATGACTCTTTAGATAGGAGAAAGATATACACTGTGTAATTTTATATTTGTCAATTTTTTTGTACTACTAACACTTTTATGTCTATTTGTTTGTAATATTTATACTTTATACTTCAAAAAGAAATGGATAGTATGGATGTGGACTTTCTCATGTAAACTTATTTGTAATATTTTATATTTTAAAAGTAAATGGATACCATTGATAGTATAAAAAGATATTTTAAGTTCATATTTTATATTTCTGGTCTATCCTAAATATTAGTCTTGGATCTGCCAGTGGAAGCAGCTAGTATGAAATTTAAGTATGAAATATAAATGATGATTTTAATAATAATAAAAGTAGGCAATAGGCTTGATATAATGATAAGATAAATAAGAATAATAATAGGTTTGAACCATACATAGTCATTTAGTCAATTGGGATTCTACTTTTAGATATATAATTTTTAAATTAAAATTTATTTTGATAAAATTATTTTCGTGCATGTTGACTATCCATTTTCGACCATGTTGTTCTCTCAATTGATCATTTTCGATAAAGTTAGTCATCTGACTATCCATTTTTCGATAAAGTTAGTCCATTAATCCAAGGACTAACTTCATCGAAAATAGGTAGTCAATGGATGAAGACAAGAGAATTTTTAGTTGAATGACTATATGTGTAGAACGTAGATAGTCAATGGACTATCACTATACGATTTTTAGTCGAGATACTATATGCGTAGAAGGTGGATAGTCAATGGATTATTTACTGTTGAAATCTATCAAAATATATGATAGTTATAAGGATCCGTTATCATCTAAAATCCAATTTAAAATTCAATTATGATCTACTATTTCATAAAATCAAGTTACAAATATGGGCCACATTTTTTACCAAAAACACCATAAGCTATACAAGAGCATCAAACACATGTACTTTATGTCTCCATATTTTTTATCTATGATTTAATCTTTTCAAAGTTTGTATTTTTCAAATCGTAACTCGAAAAAATCTGAAATTCTCATTAGTCATAATTTTTTAAGACATATAAAACTAGATTCATGAAAGATATTTTTTCGATAATTTAAAAAACAATCAGAAGGCCATTTAGTCATGGATTCGTGGTTGCACATTTCGCACTTAGAGAAAAATATATCAATTTAACACTTATTTTATATATTTCATTTCATAGTATCCTGGTTTTGTATATTTTATTTTCATTATAATCTTATTCCGCACTTAGATACTTTTCTTTTTTAATTTAATACTCGTTTCACATCTCATATATCATTTTACCATGATTTTTGCATTTCACATGTTATTTTAACCATGATTTTGTGTTTCATGCATAAGAAAAAATAACACATTTAACACCGGCTTCACATTTTATTTTACCATTATTTTGCATTTTTATTTAACCTTGCTTTCATATTTTTCACTTAGGCAAAAAAATTCTAATTTAACACAGGTTTCGCATTTCACAATTCATTTAATCTTGGTTTCACATCTTAAATTTTTATTTAACCCTGATTTATCATTTCGTACTTAGGTAGAAACAATCAACACTAGTTTTGCATTTCGTATTTTGTATTTTATTTTACAATGGTTTCATATATTCATTTAACTTTAGTTTCACATTTTTCCATTAGGCAAAAAAAGAATACAAACATCAAATTTTAGATATGCTATAAATTTTGCATATGGAATGCCTTTCAAGATTGATAAAAAATGTATAAACATAAGAATAAAAAGAATTTAAAATCTAAATTCAAAAGAATTGATAGCGAATATATCCAGTGATTTTCTAATAAATATATTTTGAGCATTACTAAAGGCATATTCCTTGATATTTGATGCACGAGCATGAAAATAACTCATAATATTATCACAACTGGGCATTGAAGTTGTTCGTTGTAACATGTCACTGAACCTAGACCCTTTTGCAATTATCATCACTACACGCATACCACAACGGGAAAAATGAAGTCTTTTATTGAAATAATAGATAGCTTGTAGTAGGTTTTGATGGATGATGACATGAATTTTCAGTGTATCTTGTTACAAGATATTTCAGTTAGGGCTTAAGTGATGCTTGTTTCTAGATTTAAAATAAACCTCTAGGTAAAACAAACCTACATGAAGATTTTAGTTGGAAAACTAGATTGTTCAAATCTTAGTAGAAAACTAGGATTGTTCGAGATTTTTTTCCAGATCAACAAATTAAAACAAAGAATCACGCGATTAATAACATAAACAATAAACTGATCTTAAATTTTTTTGTATGAAAATCAAAACTAGAGCAAATGGGACGATGTAGTATTATTAAGCAAATTTTATTATTATTAAGATAACTGAAATCCAACTATTTCAAAACAAAAAATTAAAAACATAGAATCAAGATGT
Source organism: Limnanthes douglasii subsp. nivea (assembly GCA_036936605.1). Taxonomy (NCBI): domain Eukaryota; kingdom Viridiplantae; phylum Streptophyta; class Magnoliopsida; order Brassicales; family Limnanthaceae; genus Limnanthes; species Limnanthes douglasii. The sequence goes on along the minus strand of JAUPFV010000003.1, from coordinate 75,720,808 downwards.
TATTAGAGAGAGTTGTAAAAAAGTGATAAAAAAAGGGAAAAAAATCGTAAAATAACTTTTATATAGTAAATAAAGGTATTTGAATATTTTAAAAAAAGGATAATGGCGACAAGTTTAACTGAGCTAAGTGCATTTTCAGATATTTTCTAGACAAAAAGCCAACTTCGTACCACATTTAAGGCATTGTTGTCAGGCTTTGGGGTATAGACGTCATGCATTACTGTAAAGTTACATCATTTGGTTACTTTTTTCTATTTTTATTCCGCTCGATAATAATACATTCTTTCTTGAAAATACTTCATGGTTATTTAATGGTCACTCTATTTTTTTTAAAGAGTTGGGAAGTCATAGCCTCCAATGTAAAAAAATCCTTTTAAATTGATTACTCTTTGGGTTAACTTTCATGATCTTTCTATGATTTATGAACCAAAAAATAAGTTATGTTACATAATTATTTTTTGGGATGTCGATAACTTCACAGAGGTGCTTAAGATTAGATGTATCGGGAAAGCTTACCACCATCTAAATTGAACACGAGGCTTGCCTCTTATTTGCAAAAAAATGTGACACTTTTGACCACACGCCGTCGAGTTACATCAACCATTCTTTCTCTTTATAGTCTGCCTGTATTCCACATCATTCGGGCAATGAGCCAATTGATAAAAAAAAATATCATTCTCGTTCCTTCTAGTGAAAGTGACTCATTTACAATCCCAGACTCCTTTATAGGAGTGAGCCTCACCTATACTTTTTTTTTTGATGGCCTTGGATGACGAGCGGGTCTACCACCCTCCCGATGACAACTCGGTGACGAGTGTTGTGACACTAAGTAGGCGACTGTTGAGTTCAACTCCTCACACATTCGTATCTGGTTGAACCATATTACATCGGAAGGAAACTTGATACAATATGATCCTCAATCACTAACCTTAGTTAAGTTTATTCTTTATAACTATCAATCTATATATGATTATAGTTTAATGGAATACTCACGGTCTGAACGGCCTTATTAGTCGAATGAACATAACTGAATTTGTATTTTATAATCACATAACTCTTATATGTTTATTAGAAATCTTTAAAATAAAGTAGAAAATATAGTGAGCTCCATGATGTCGTTATGGCACTTTAAAAACCATATTAATCACTATTTAGGTAGAATATGGTTGACCTGAAATCTGAGTGTATTTAGAGTTATTATAAAACAAATTCCACTCTTTATTTCCTAGATTTTTATATTACCTTATTTAGTTTCCAATATATCATTTTCTCTATCTTCCATATATAGTTTCAATGATGTTGTTTATCGCTCTCCTTTTTGGAATAATCTCTCCTCGATTTCCTCTTATCGTTATAAAACCTCTTGGTTGGTGCTTGGAAACTTCAATGCCATTGGTAAGCCAGATGATCGAACCAGAAATTTAGGTTTTTGGACTTTGTCCAACAGTAACTTTAATAAATGTTGTTAAACTAGTGAAATTAATGACCTTAGAGCCTCATACTTTCAATTTCCCTAGTCTAACAACCATATCTTCTTTATAATATATAGAGTTATTATCAATAATAATTGTGATGTTTTTCCCCAACTTATTTGCGTACTACGGTTACCCTCGTTCCTCTTATCATACCCATATTTCCTTTTTTCTCAGTACCATTATTTATATTGCCAAAAAAAAAATCAACATGTGGAAATCTCATCATTATACAAAACCATCGCTAATTTTGATTGGATCCCCTCGATGGATGGTTTCGTTATGTCGATTAATCCTACCAAACTCAATCGTAATCAGTCTGTACTTTTCTCTCTTAATACGGGAGAATTTAGTATTAGTGAAAGAGATTCATCTTCTCCAAGCCTCATTCAAGCCCATCACAACCAGACAAATGATCATTTCAACCATGTGCTTATTGAGGCCATAATTAATATCTCAAAACATTTTATCTTCTTTAGTCGTGCGGAAGAATTCTTATTTAGTCAAAATTCATGTGAAACGTCACTCAAGTTGGGATATCGTAATTCAAAATTCTTGCGGAATAATATTAAAGTGAATATTTTTTTGAAACAATATCATTTTTATAAATGACCCTCTTGGGAAAACTTGTACGTCCCCTCAAGGAGTAGCTAACATTTTCATCAATCATTTTACTAATCTCATTGGTAAAAAAAAATCATCCAACTACCCCGGTCTCAGTCGTATTAACATCCTTATCCCCACTAAACTAAGTATTTCTGATAAAACTCACGTAATTTATCATATCACCGATAATGAGATCATAAAATCTATTTTCAACATTGACAGTAATAAGCCCATATCACATATGCATTTAGTTATAGTTTCTTTAAATCTTCATGGTCTATCACTGGAATCAATATTTCACAATGGCAGATCCTCCATAATTTTATGGACTATAGTTGTAACAAAACCTTTATTGTCTTAATCTCAAAGTCTAAAAATTCGTCATCCTCTTCCAACTTCAGACCCCTCCCCGCGTTGATTAACCCCTCTTAATCCACTTTTATCCATGGCCGTAGTATTCTCGACAATATCCTTATTTCTCAAGAATTTATCCACGACTATAGACCAATAGGAAAAGACCTCGTGCGGGCTTCAAGATTGACCTTTTGAAATCCTTCGATAATGTATGTTGGTGAATCATCTGGATGTTCTCTACTCTTTGGACTAACCCGTTTAAATGATGGGTATGATCATTCATTGTATATCCACTTTTTCCTACCCAACCAACATACATGACACTTTTTCGAGTTCCTTTAAAGACAAAACAGAGCTTCAACAATAAGACCCCACGTATATTTCTTTCTCTTTATCTTTATAATGAAAGTTCTTTCAAGTATTTTCAAAGAGAAAAGTCTTAATCTCTGTTTTAATTTTCATTTGAAATGTCAGAAGCTCAAAATTATTAATCTCTACTTCACAACCAATCTAATGAGTTTTTGTCGTGCCAACATCAATTCTATAAATCTAATTAAATATTCCCTTAAGGAGATTGCCACCCTATCGGGCCTTCATTGCAATCCAGATAGAATCAAATATTCCTCTCTAGATTATTTAACTAGATTCATCATTCTATCATTGCCACTATTAGGTTTGTGGAAGGTACCCTCCTAGTGCGCTACGTAAGTGTTCCCTTTATCACCTCTCATCTTTCCTTTAACGATTGTAGGCTGTTTTTTAATAAGGCTACGATTTGAATTAACTTTTGTACCTACAAACACCTCTCTTATGCTGGGAGGCTCTAACTAATTAAGGTCGTCAATTTTGTTGGACATGTCTAGTGGTAATCAATATTCATTATGTCTTGTTTGTGTCCTAAAAAAACCTTTCCCAGTTACTTTATATATATTTTCGTTAGGTCCCGATATGAGAAGTTTGGGATCTAAAATAGCTTGGTCCAAAGTTATATTGCTCTCACAAAAGGGAGACCTTCTGATTATAGATGTCAAAGTCTGGAACCAGGCGGCCATCTTCAAACACTTTTAGTCCATTTTGAGCAGTAAAACATCCTCAATTTGGTGTGACTAAGTACTAACCTAGAAATTTCAAAGCAAGAACCTCTGGAACCTCCATACTAGTTCCTCACATAGTTGGGATGGTGGAAAATTATCAACCCAAGACTATTAGCTGCTAAGCTCTACAAATATAATATTGGTAATAGTCTTTCCACTTTTATTTAGTATGACCCATAACTTTTCTTTGATTCTTTAGTTGCAATAAGTTGTACTTATCATTACATTCGACCCTCTATCACTCAGGCCCTTTGGGTCAATCTTGTTTGAGACAAACTTGATATCCTTAAACATTTTTTCATTGTTTGGCTTTTCAGCCAAAAAAATGTCTCCACGAGAATAAGCTTCTCTTTTGGAGCTACGCCAAAGTTCTAAACTGTATTTTGTGCAATAATCTCTCATAGACTACCAATCATATTGTAGTAAAATACCTTCCTTTTATCTTATTTGGATAGTCATGTCTAAAGAGCTGAAATTCTTAACATCGGATTGTTTTAAACATTTTTGGTCCATTTTGAGCAGTAAAACATCCTATATTTGGTGTGACTAAGTACTAACCTAGAAAGTTCAAAACAAGAACCTCTGGAACCTCCATATTGGTTCCTCACATAGTTGGGAATGGTGGAAAATTATCAACCTAAGACTATTAGCTGCTAAGCTCTACAAATCTAATATTGGTAGTAGTCTTTTCACTTTTATCTAGTATCTAGTATGACCCCTAACTTTTCTCTAATTCTTTAGTTGCAATAAGTTGTACTTATCATTACATTCGACCTTCTATTACTCAGGCCCTTTGGGTCAATCTTGTTTGAGATAAACTTGATATCCTTAAACATTCTTTCATTGTCTGGATTTTCAGCCAAAAAATGTCTCCACGAGAATAAGCTTCTTTTTTGGAGCTACGCTAGAGTTCTAAACTGTATTTCGTGCAATAATCTCTCATAGACTACCAATCATATTGTGGTAAAATACATTCCTTTTGTCTTGTATGGAAAGTTTTGTCTAAAGAACTGAAATTCTTAACATCGGACTGGTCTTCATAGTTACACACTTTAAATTTATGAACTTCTTCTTCCTCAGTCTGACGCAATAGCTTGCAAACCAACGCTATAAGGTAAACCACACAAAATGACAGACTCAACCAAGAAAGCGTATGTAAAGGGATTTAAACTCACGAACTTTGATCACAAATATGTCTTACTCTTCCGATTCGGCTGCCCCTTTGGGGGCTTTTACGCTTTAGTGTGTATGCGATGTTTTATTAAATTTGTATTGAAAAATAGTCTCTAATTTGTATGTTTTTGGGATATTTTTAACTTTATAAATATGTCAACGATAAGTACTAAAAGTAAGATAGATTCGCTAACAAATGATGATTTGAATATTAAATGGAGAATAGCGGTGGTTTAAGATAAGTCACCTAGTAGTTATAAATACCCACTGATTTGGGACAACGGAGACAAACTTGTAAGCATTGAAAAAAATGGTTGGAGTAAGAAGAATGAAACTAGGGAGTCAAGGGTTGGAAGTATCAGCCCAAGGATTAGGATGTATGGGGATGTCTGCCTTTTACGGTCCCCCAAAACCGGAGGCCGATATGGTGGCGCTCATCCATCACGCTGTCAACACTGGCGTCACCTTCCTCGACACCTCTGATGTCTACGGGCCTCATACCAACGAACTGCTACTTGGCAAGGTACCGACTTTTTTTCTATATGATCATCCTAGTTTTCCCTCCTTCTGGAATTAGTTCTACTTCTAGGGTGTTAAAATACAAGTTGTTTTTTAGTTGTCTTTGTAAAGCTAAAATCAACTAATATGAAATGAAAAAAAATATATACTTTAGATTTGTTGATATATTTTGGATTGAATGTTGAAAACAAATTTGCAATTGTGTTTCTAAAGATGCTCTGGGAACTTATGCTTTGGATAACTGGATTCAGCAGTTTTGTCTTTTTGCTTACATATGGATGTTGGTTGATACAAAATTTTCATCAAGGATTGATTTAAAAAGAAATGTGGACAGGTTAAAAAAAAAATTCCAAATATTATTGATAAAGCATGAGTCCTCCAGTTATATATTCACTAAATCCTAAAACCAAGTAGTATGGCTAATGATGATATGCAGGCTTTTTCTAGTGATGGGGTAAGAGGTAGGGTTGAATTGGCTACAAAGTTTGGAACTTATTATAACGAAAAGAAGCTAGCAGTTTGTGGGGATCCTGAATATGTGAGGAAGGCTTGTGAGGGAAGCTTGAAGAGACTTGGAGTTGATTGTATTGATCTTTATTACCAACATAGGGTTGACAAGAATGTCCCCATCGAAATCACGGTGTGTCTTCTATCACTGCTGTTAGATTATTGGTTCGATGCATTGTGTCAATTCATGATATCTTCTTTTTTTGTAGATGGGAGAGCTGAAGAAGCTTGTCGAAGAAGGTAAGATAAAGTACATAGGTCTGTCGGAGGCATCTGCTTCGACGATCAGAAGAGCACACGCTGTTCACCCTATTACTGCTGTTCAATTGGAATGGTCTTTATGGACAAGGGATGTCGAGGAAGACATAGTTCCTACTTGCAGGTTAGTAGGCATCAACTTAGACTAAGGCTGTGTATATTGTTTTAACCTCGTTTAAGAGTTATTGCTTAAAAATATAGATAGAATCTCAGCTCAAGAGCATTTATTTCGATATGTATTAAATCAAGCCTAAGCTCCGAATCAAATTCGATTGGCTCAGGCTCAGCTCGGATCCTTTCTAATACTGTGTGGCTAAACGTCTACTTATAATTTTGACAGGGAACTTGGAATTGGAATTGTTGTATACAGTCCCCTCGGACGAGGATTCTTTTCGTCAGGGGCTAAATTGGTCGATAACTTGTCAAATGATGACTTTAGAAAGGTAAAAGCATGATCATAAAAAATATAAGACTTAATTTGTGTCACCATCCATATTGACATATGATACTTTTGGTTTTGTTGAAGTATATGCCAAGGTTTCAACCCGAAAACCTAGAGCAGAACAAAAAGATATTTGAACGTGTTACAGAAATGGCAGAAAAGAAAGGATGCACACCGTCGCAGCTAGCTCTAGCTTGGGTGCACCACCAAGGTGACGATGTTTGTCCGATACCTGGAACCACCAAAATTGAAAACCTCAACCAGAACATAGGAGCTTTATCCGTCAAACTAAGTCCTGAAGAGATGGTTGAACTCGAAACCATGGCTTCAGTTGATTCAGTGAAGGGCGACAGGTGTGAGTCTCTCGCCTTTACCCACAAGGACTCCGAAACTCCTCCTTTGTCTTCAATGATATAGTAACCATGATCCAGTTTTTTATATTGTTGGCAACAGAAATAAAAGTTCTTGCCAAGTAATCTGCTTATTATTCTCTGTCATGTTGCTTTGCAATGTAAGATTTGATACTCTAGCCGTTTTTGGCGGCTTTCTCGTTAATCTATATCATTATATCGATATCGATGTTTCATGAGGTATAGCTTTTATGCTAAAAGCAAATTTTGCAATTATTTTCCTTAAAGGGATCTTATTGTTTGGGGTAGGTTTTATAATATTTCTTTAGTATACTCCTGCCATTTGAATAAACTAAAGCTTATACTTAAAGTTCATTCCAAATGGAGATTTTCTATGTGCGTTGCAAAGCAAGTTACAACACCTTCTGCTCGATATTTTTTTTATAGGAAATGTGAGATGTATCAAGTGTTTTATGCTAGTGTAGTTGGAAGTCTGGTATACTCGATGATGTGCATTAGATCTGATCCTACACATAACACAAGTATACTTAGCATATATATGATCAGCCTAGAGAAACAACATCGGAAAGTTGTGGAATTAGTACTTAATATATGAACCAGGTCTTAGATGTTGGGTTGATGTATGGGAATTCTCAAAGGGGTCGAGTCAAACTCAAGTGATTTGAAGAAAATGAGATCATTAACTAGTTATTGTTTGCATTGTTTGGTATTACTATAAGCTGGAAAGTTTCATTACAATTAGTAGTTACACTCACAAATTATGATGTTGACTATATAATAATTTATGATGCAACCAAAGAATCATTGTGGTTGAGAGGTTTGGTGGTTGAATTTGAATTAAAGCAAGCTGGTGTGTCAATATTATGCGATAGTCAGAGTGCAATACGTCTAACATCAAAAATTTCATGGGAAAACTGAACATATTGACATCAGGTTTTGTTTTGTTAGAGAATTAACTTCGAATGAGAAGCTGCAGATTGAGGAGATTGACACAAAAAATAATTTTGTTGACATAATTACTAAAGTAGTAATAACTGTCAAGTTTGAAAAATGTTTGAGCTTGATAGGGCTTACTCGGTTTATGCATAATAAAATTTAATGTCGGTGATGAACTGGAGCTTTGAAAATACAAAAAAATATTGACCAAAATGGAGGTCACTAAGTTAGTTCTGAAAGCATATGTAAGTCAATTTGTTAATTTTTATTTGTTATATAATATCCTGAAAAAACATTCTTCCACTCTTTATATAAGAGTGCTAGGTATTTGAGATTATGATGAATAACATACCAAGTCGTCCAGATATTTTTTACAACAAATAAATTTCAGTCTTCAATTTTTGTTTTAAGTCTTTAATTCTTTTCATAAAACTATTTAAACTTTTCTTCCTTTTTTTTTCCAAAAACAATAAAAAGATAAATTTAATTAATAAAAAAATAGTTAATATAACAATATTTTTAAAATAAGATGTTCTAAATTTAAAATCAATAAAAAAATTAAACCTAACATTTTTAAAAACTAAAAATATACCATTGTAAGATATTTTCACAAATCAATCTTGAATTCCAAAATTAGCAACTAATTTTTTATAAAATAATTAATTATATGATGTTCTTTCAAAATTATTTGTTATAATTTTTCTAACAAATATTATTTTCATTTATTTTGTTATTTTTTTGAAGAAAATATATTTATATTATAAAGCTCTTCTTCATATCGGTATCTTTAAAAATAACATTAAAACGCATACCATCATATAAAATAATTTTGACATTTTTATAACCACACATCAAAATAACAACTAAGTTATACAATCCATTTGAGTTACTAGAAAGTCCAACGTCACTGTACACGATATAGACACAATAAAGTTTGAAATGAGTTTTACATTGAGCTATTTTCTCCTTAATTATTTGTTGTTTCATTCAAAATCACCAAATTTTTTATCTACTTAGCTTCATCTAAAACTCATTTTGAACTGTGTTAGCAGTGAGATTGGACTTGTGTTAGCAGTGACGTTGGACTGTCTGGTAACTCAAATAGATTATGTAACTCTGTTATTATATTAATGCATGGTTATAAAAAATTATTAAAATTATTCTATATAATAGTATGTGTTTAAAAAATGATGTAATGTTATTGAAATTTTTTTGTCAATTAACAACAGGAAGTAAATTTTTACAAAAACTATATATGTATTCTTCAAATAATAACGAAATGAAAATTCTAATTTTTTTTAACAAGTATATAGAGTAATTTTTACAATTCTTTAAAACACCCTTGTTATTTTATTTTGTGTTTGTTTTACCATTAAATTTTTTATAACAATTAAAAACCCAAAATCCCCGCTCTCAACTCGAAAACAAATATATTTTTATAAAAAAATTATCCACAAGTTCATGATATATTCAAATGAATCTATTTGGTCACTTTTACTTCTCATTAGGAATTATAAGATAAATAAATAGTTAGATAATAGATAAATACCATAACATAGATTCAGCTCTCTAATTACGATATGTGTTTAACATTATGTAAAAGAGTGAAAGATAAATTAGTTAAAATATAAAATTTTAGAATTATTTAGTGAAAACTTAAATTAAGTTTATTTATTTTTATATATCCAAAACAAGATGTTTTGGACCTTGTTTGAGTAATAATTCAATACATTTGTGTATAAAATCAATTAACATTAATGTATCATTACAACACAATTTATAGTTGTAGTCGGTTACCGTGTGAAACATAAAACATCTTTCACATTTTTTATAAAACATAAACTTATTATCGTTGGGAATAAAATGGAATTTAACGTCGTATTTAACCCAAAAAATAATTCATTTACTACATATATAGTTATTAAAGCCGGGCTAAGCTTATATCTCGTCGTATTTTTGTTGGATCTATGATTGTCAGATCTTATCGTGTTTTTGTTGGATCTCTCATCCATTTTTGGATTTTTTTTTCTGATATATACCATTTTTGTTAGAACACTCATCATAAACACTTTATGGCTTCACTATTCAGTCAAATCTTTAAAAAAAATATCTACATCGCAAGTTTTTTTTTCCATATCCGAGTTAACAACAAGCTTAAGGTATGTCATACAAATCATAAAGTATAATTTGTTTTAGTTTTTGTTCTTTAATTTGTTAACTATTTAAGTGTTAGTTTTCTAAAAATGTCATTTTGTATCTTTTTAGTTGTTTGTTAGATATTTAGTTAATTTTATAATGTAGGGTCATCCTCGATCTACGTTTTAGATGAATATTTTTTGAATTTAGTGTACATTTGAGAGATTTGGGTTCGTTTATAATGTTATGGAAACTGTGTGTTCATCGCACGAGTCGTGCATTGAACTCTATCATTTTCACGCAGCTTAGGTGATAAATAAGAACATCCTCGCACCCATAGTGGACTTTGTTGTTGGTCATCACACGGGTTGCACCAAAAATGATGAAGTTCATCGAGCGAGTATGCGTGATGATGGTGATTAAAAGTTGCACCGTCACTAAAAAAAACAGAGAATATTTAGGTTGATCATATGTGAATTTTTCATGCTTTTATATATGACTTTTTGTCTGATTTTGATGTCTTATGATAGTTTTATTTAACTTTTGATATTCTATTTCGCTAAGTGTTTTTATGTTTTTGGTTGAAAACTTATTTGTTGAAAATGTTTCAAATCTAATTTTTGTTTATTTTTGTATGATGGCTCCCCGTAAGAAACTTGTTAGAGGTAATACGTTGATGTTACATCACGTGCGAGTCCCGATAAGTAGTCGTACGTGATCCGAATTCTCGTACTGTGCGCCACAATAAGTAAAATCGTCGAGTTATGCGATGTTCATCAAATGACGAAGATCATACACTTTCTTCCACTAAGGGTCATTTTGAAGTGAGAGGAGGGTCAATCAATGTTGTACCTTGCGGTTTTTTAGATTCAGACCCTAACATGGTATTTCCTAACAATTTACCTCGTTTTCCGATTTTTTACCCTAAACTACAATATATACGAGGCATACAACATCTTAAACGAGTAAGTAATTTTATCAAAACATATGTTTGAATAGAAAGTGTTGTTTTTATTATTAGTTTATTATGATATGATTTTTAGCCTTAATATTTTGTACGGTTTTTCACCTTGTATAATATTTTAATAAATGAGATATTGATAGTCAGAATTGTCTTAAAGTAGAGGTTATGAGGACACCCTTTGGTTTACTTACTCATAACTTGTTAAGTTGGTCTATAAATATCCTCTTTGTTGAGACCTTCATCAATCAGTAGCACTCGGAAGCCTCGTTCTTCTCTTTTTATTTTAGTGAGATAACGGTGACACTGGGAAACGTCCATACGATTACCGATCTTCGTGTTACACGTTTATGGTTTTATCTTAACGAGTATCATAGTCATATTGACAAATCTAAGGTTATATCTTGATTGCATGGTATTCTCAAGAAAATTCATAGTAACGAGCTTGATAGGTCGGAAGTAATACATATATTCACCTGACATGGTTGCGATAGACCTTTACGATAGATTTTTTATCAGAACAGTGAGACCACATATTCATATGTCACCCATGTTTTATGTTTTTTTGTTGCATATTTGTCAACGATACTAATAACGATGTTTCCCTTAATTATCTATAGAGAATCCTAAGATGAGGATATATAACTAGTGTCATATGATATTGGTTCATTTATATCATACGCTTAAATATATATTATTAATGAGACCAAGGGTTTTGTGGGTTTATCAGATGTTGTAAGCATGGATATTTGATCATTTTCACAGGTAAGCGGTCCTTTTATGCAATGACTATATTATAATTTACTGTATTTGTATAGATGTGTTGTTGAGTGTTCACACGTAGCCACGTAGTAAAAAATATTACATATACACCATAATTATGTTTTGAGAGACCAATGCAAGTTCATATTTACATTTGAATTTTTTTACTTTATTTTGCTATAAATTAAAATATCCGTACATTTTCTTTTAATTCATTGCCAGGTCAACTTCGATTCATATGCATATCTATGAATGATTTGACCATTTTGTGATATTGCTAGGATATTATGTTTAGGTTGTTCAACATTGTTTTAGTTTATTATTTATTTCGTGTGGCTAAACAATTGATTTATTTATAAATAATACCAAACCCATTATGAGATATTTTGCCCACGAATGGTAGACGACCAAAGCGAGCTTTTCTTAGGATAGATCAATGTTGACTAATTAGAAATCTCATACTATTTTAAAAGATATAAGAGGTCATAAATATGAGTATGGGCTGGATATTAGTATTTTACCTTATACGGCTCAAGACTAACTTTAGTACGTATTGGAAGAACCCTTATACGAGCATGTATGTGGACAACAAATATCAGAGTTGGTATCATATTCTAGATTTTGAGCCATACTATTAGACCATAAATATAGAGAATCTTCGCTTTTAATTAGAATAATGCATCTATCTTGCGCACGAGCATACATATTGAGTATGTTTTAATGTTTTGTTATCACTTTGTTCTAGTTTCTTATTTGACTATCTTGTTCCAATCATGTTATGATTTTTTTAGTTTCTCATTTTGACTATCTTTTAAGATTGTGTTACAAATTTATTGATACATTTTGGATATGATATTTTAGTTATCGCTTTGTTTTAAACAAATATATTTTTATCACGAATATTTTAGTTACTAGAATGTTATATTAGGTCATGATTAAGTTTAACATTTGGAGTATTTTTCAATTGCTAAAATAATATTGATTCTAACTCATGATCCACATACTCCAAAATAAATAAATAAGATCGTGAGGTGAGTGCGAGACAAGCCATTTAGTTTGAATTTAAGATCAATTTGTTGGTATGCGTTCGCACTCGACCAACGACAAATGCTAACTATATCGCGCGTTGAGTGAGAAATAAACCCTTTAGTATGATTTTAGAGCCAATATTTTAGCATGTGTTTGCCCTCAACCTGTGACAAATGCCGACTATGTCACGATCTGAGTGCAAAATATGCATGTAGTTACGTTTTAGAGTCAACTTTTATTACTAAAAAAGGAGCACTAATCATTTATTTAATACTTGAAAAAACACGACTCAGTAAGTTAATATTTAAAATAACTTCTTAATAAAACACAACAATAATATATTAAAGATGAACTTGAAAATAACGATAATATGAAACACTTAACTTGAAAGCAATGATAATATAATAAATACGAACTTAAAAATAATAAAAAATTATGAAAGCTCAATGAAAATATTGAAATGACAAACATAACGTATATATCCAGATAATTCCATTTCTATGCCTTCCTATCTTTTATGTCATCTGTCTCTATAAGTTTATCCATGCACATACATTACTCTGTTTTAGTTCTGATGTAGTTTTTCACGTTATTCATATTTTTTTGTTAATATGCCAGAGATAATACTCTTGTACAGCTCAAACATATATTGGTATTCTTTGTATCTAAAATTGATAATTATGTGTGATCTCAGGGTCCTTAATTATTTCCACAACTTTTTGGCGTCTCCCGACCGCATGAGGCTTTTGGTGGATCAAAATGGGTTCATGCCATAATGGTTATACAATTTGTTGACCAATGCATCTCAATAAAATTCACTATATTTTGTCATGGTTTTCCCTAATTCTTTTACGACTTTCTTTAAATAAAAATCTTTGACAAAATTCCACAACCATATTTGTTAGAGTTTTTAGAGTTGATTTTCACCGTAAATGAAGCTTCTATTTATATATTATAAGGATATGTAATCAATCAAGACTAATCAGATTCTAGAAAGTATCATATATGAACATCGTACCCATGTACGCTAATAAAATAGTAACATTTGTTGGACAAAGATAGCGTAACAAGAGGACGAATGCACTATCGATACGCATGTTAATATGATTTATACAACAATTTCTTACCTCTACACGTGATGAGTATAATTTAATACAAGATCTTCAATGCTAATAAGATACGTTACTAGTTTGAGTGAACTGAAGATATCAAAGAACGACCACAATGAAGTGTGAACGTTATACAATTAAGCTTGAAAGTAATATGAAACAATAAAACATTACATAATTAACTTTGAAAGGAAAATTGCATAATTGCATAATTAGATATTATATAATTATGTTCAATATATAAAAAAAAACATAATCAAACGTCACATTTTGCATGATACATATTCAAATATCTTTGGTTAAATCTCTTGGTTTTGTGTCTTTGTCAAACAAGACGGGTAGTTTAATTCATAAACGTTTGTTGATTCTAAGATAGTACAAAATTTATTATCCATTTGCTTCTTTGCTACAGAGGAACGTTCAAACGGTGTATAGTTCTGGCATCAGTCCATTTGCCCTCATATGAACCTACAAAAAATAATGTAAGAATTAAAGAAACATTATAAATATAGTATAATGTAAAGCGATTAATTTACTTACTTGAACGAAATAGTAACCATACATGAAAACAATTCTGATCTCTTAAATAAGTTATAAATACGATGGACGGTCATGTAAGGGTAAATATGTTGAAGATCATTTGAGAGTAATATGGCATACCACGCGTAGATAACGAGTCGTTATAACTAATTAGATGTTGGGAAATGTCATCCAAACAACTTTTTCCTCAACTAATTTTTAATCCAGGCTAACCCTTCCAGCTCTTTCTTTAAATCTGTTTCTTTAGCATACACATTCGAAATTTGGAATGGAATTGTGTTCTCTATCTATCATAGTTATTTCACATGCATAAGGAAAACCATATGTTTTTTCTAATAATACAATCACATACTACTCGATCAACGCTTATATTTTTAGGTAATTTATAATTTTTTAATCATTATATTTAAGGTCGCACTTGATAATGAACATTTTATACCTTCAAACATATAAATTATATGCATATGTATAATAGTAAACTCATTTCTCTAAAATAATTTAAAAATCATTGAATGTTGAAGATAAAGCAATATGTAAACTTTGACCCAGAAAAATGTAAAGTTCAGTTGACTCGAACTGATGTAGTATTTTAGGCTCGCTTGAGAACTTTTGGCTCTATACAATACAAATGAATTAGTTTGATTATAGTATTGAAGTTTTTATAAAAATGTAAGTTTGAAAAAAAATATCACTTACCCATTCGTTGTTGTGTTTCCTAAATGTTAAAACTCATTAGTCAAGTAAGTAAGAAAAAACAGCATATGGTGTTGCCCAACCACTCATAACATAATCTAAAACCTTTGGACAAAAGACAAATACGTCTACTTTAACGATCATTGTTTTTGTGTTTACAATTATATTTTTTGTTTATATGTCATTTGTATATCATGTGGATTGAGTCAGGAAATACGTCTATGATAACTCACATCAATGCTACCTCCCGATCTGTCACAATAATACTAAAAAATACACATATATTATCCACCATCATCGTATGTAAAATATTTAAATCTACATGTATTTTGTTTGATTCTCCAAACTCATAAAAATGGAACCAACACAAAATGTGAATTTTGTTAAAGCTACAACAAGAATTTCGTGTAATGATATTTTATACCTCGTCTTTTTGTAAATAATGTATATCATAAGTACTCATGGAATATGCGCAATAACTCAATATTTGTCGGACGCGCAAAAAATAGTTTGGTGATCACATATTTTCCTATGATTGTCCAATATTATACAAAGTAATTATGTTTCTTTATTTACGATAACAAGTATTGCATTTGGGTTTGGTTGGATTTTTTTAATAATACAGTGGTTTTGTCGATATTGTAGGTGGTTCACAGGTAGGATGAATTTTTGGAGTTATGGCTCTTCAAACCTACATATATTTTCCTACAACGACAACCATTTCTTGTTAACTTGCATATTAAGTCATCTTTACACAGTTTGATCCTCTTAACTTGTGCATGGCCTTTGGAGCACGTGGTAGGTTTATGTTGTGTTGTCCGTCTATAACAATAAATCGCCAATAACAACCTAGTCCATCAATTTATAAGACTCTTAACCGGAATAGAAAATTGTATTTTTTAATTATAATTTTTTTCTTCACATTATCCACACTAACATTTGATTTAAAATTTCCATACCTCTCCTATTTGTAATATTATCTAGAAGTTTTCCTCAATTTACCATCATTGCAGATGATAATGATGATGATGAATCCTGACTTTTGATATTTTCCCATAACTCATTCGTCAAAAATGGTTTTAGTGTAAAACTCGTAGTGTGTGCAATCGGTCATCTAATATCATGGTTCTTCCGGTCTAACATTCAATCGTCATTCCAAATTATAGCATAACACTATAGCAAGTAAGATGATACATCTAAGATAAATTTGGGTATTTTAGCACTTCAAGCCCGAGTATTCTATATATCCTCGCGCGGCGACACGAGCCGATAATTAACCTTATCGCATCCGTGTAATTATAATTATTTGAAACCATTGAGGTATCTCCAACTTCAAACTTCTGATGATTATCTCTATTTTTCCTCTCGAGACAAGCCTTCCATATATGACTTTCTCTCTTAGAGAAATAATGTTTGACTCTAGAATCAATAGATGCTCATATAGATTTGGATATTGATTTTCGTATATTCTTGATTGAATATCTATCTACGTGCCTTCATTTCACACTCAAACCGTCATCGATAGAGTCACTTTTCAAATCAACCTTAATTTGAAGATCTTTTGAATTCATATCATTTTTCACTTCAGACATGGTATGAGATTGTTTTCCATAAAGCATAGTGTCAACAAAGTGTTCATATATTTTTTGTAAAGAACTGAAAATAATAGTTTATTGATCGTCATCTTTAATATTAACATATGATGCATTCAAATCAAGAATGATCATGTTGAAATCATCCAATTATTTCTTGATCCCTCTACTTCCATTCATAGTCAAAGTATAAAACTACTTCTTGAGATATACGATGTTTGCCATATATTTATTAAGTTACATAGCTTTGAGCTTATTCTAAACCTTCATGGCAATAGACTCTAAAGATGTGTCTCTTAATACTTCATTCTCAAACTCACGATAAAAGCACTATGACTCGTGGACAACACTTCGTCATCTATCTCCTTAGCAAGTGTCTCGTCATTGTAGACAACCCATTTTGTACAATGAGAGCTTTGATTTAATTCTTCATAGATTAATATAATTGTCTCCATTAAAATTATTATAAAATTTCATTGAACTCATTTTCGTAGAATTTCTTCTGTGTTGATCATCATCGATCTCTTAATTTCTAAATATAATTCCAAATTTTCATGCTCACTGCACCACTTGTTAGGAAATTAGCCATCAACTTAGTAGATCTAGGATAGGAAATAAACCTTTGGATTATCGGTTTGGATTCAACCATTTGCTTTGGAATTTTGGTTCTTGCAAGATAAAATCTTAACATAAACAAAAAAACAAAAAACAATGAGCATCCTATACCCATATACAATGAATCTGATTTTATAGATGGAGCAGTTACAATGAATTACAAGAACGCAAATATATACATTGTTAAAAAAATAAAGATATAATAGTATTTTGTAGTGGTATCCCTTATCTCTCAATATGTCTGTCAATGTCTTTGAGTTATTCTTTCTCAAGAATTCATAAATTTTAAATCACTCGATCCATATAGTGTTTTCTCTTTCTAAAACATTTGCTATTTCAGCGCCCTTGCTTCCATATCTAAAATTGGATATATATTAGCACAAACATACACTATACTCACAATAGCAAATCAATAATGTTCCTAACAACTTATACTAGTATTCCAGATCGAACATTTTTGATTAAATAATACCCATATTGCTATAACAAACTTGTATTAATATCATAATCAACAGTTATGATCAAATAGTATTCCGAGCAAGTTATAACAATTCATACCACCTTGTTATATTAGCTATATTATCTATTAAATTCAAACCAATGTATTATATCTAGATTTATAGAGATTCTCAAGTACCTCTCTTTTAGTGTCAAACTCATTTATGAGTTGAACCTTTTTAGTGTCGACCTCTTTTATGGATCAAACCTTTTTAGTATCGACTTCTTTTATGGATCGACCTCTATCGGTACCCATCACAAACTGAGACCAAATTTATATGTCGGACCTTAACCAAAACCAAAATTGATCCTCCTGTAGTGCTGGACTCCTTGTTATAGCCGGTTCTCATGTAATGGCGGATTATTTTACCAAAGTCAAATTCATATTACGTTCACATTCTGTTCAATCAATTTGAACCTACATCCAACAAATGTTTATGCGGATGTCTGCATTTTATGGTCCCCAAAATTGGAGGCCGATATGTGCCGCTCATCCACCTGGTTGACGACATCGCCTTCCTCGACCCCTCTGATGTTTAGAGGCCTTATACCAATTATGCTGCTTGAGGTATGAAGGCTTTTTATATATATATATAACAAAGTCCTGATACAAATAGTAAACTATAAAATGCCAACAAGGATATGCGACTTTGATATGCAGGCTTAGAGTGATGGGTTAAGTAAGAGGTACGGTTGAATTGGCAACTAAGTTTGGGTTTGATATTAGAGAAGGGTGGAGAGAAATTTGAGGCAATCCGTTGTATGTGAGGCGGGTTGCGAGGAAAGCTTGAATAGGCTTCGAGTTGATCTTTATTAACAGCATCGAGTTGAGAGAGGTGTTCCCATCAAAATCATTGGATGTATATCTAAATAAAATATACAATTTTTCACTTCATATTTGATAATCATAATTGTTGGGAATATGGGGTCCGGTCCGCATATTCCGCCTCCGTATATAAGTAAGAACACAACCGATCTCAACACTAGTATAATATTGTCCGCTTTGGCACCCAAAGGCCCTCACGGCTTTGCATTTGGTCCACTACCAAAATGCCTCATACTATTTGAGGTATGTTCTCACTTATACACCATTGATCCTTCCCATGTTTAACCGATGTGGGATATGGGACTTTGGTCGCCATCCTAACAAATCCTCCTCTCGAACAAAGTACCACTTAGCCTCCTCTCAATTGACTTTCATCTGCTCACTCTAATCAGAGATTGATCCACCTCAACAATAGAGCTTTTTACAGCGGATCTATCTACTCACTTGACCATCCTGTGCCTGTTCCTTAGCTCCACTATCCACTCCAATCAAGTACCACCGCTTGATGAGTCATGGACGCTCCAAACCATCCTGCGCCGGTTCCTTAGCTCCACTATCCACTCCAATCAAGCTCCACTATCCACTCCAATCAAGTACCACCACTTGATGAGTCATGGACGCTCTAAACTAGGATGTATAGAGTAGATCATTCACCTTGAGCATGGACTACTCGTTCATCATGTTCGACCTCAGAGAATATTACCACCATCGTGTTCCGTCTGGGCCTGACGCTCTGATACCATGTATTGGGAATATGGGGGTCCGGTCCGCATATTCCGCCTCCGTATAGAAGTAAGAACACAACCGATCTCAACACTAATATGATATTGTCCGCTTTGGCACCCGAAGGCCCTCACGGCTTTGCATTTGGTCTACTACCAAAAGGCCTCATACTATTTGAGGTATGTTCTCACTTATATACCATTTATCCTTTCCATGTTTAACCGATGTGAGATATGGGACTTTGGTCGCCATCCTAACAATAATGGACTAGACTGTCCTAGAAGGTAAAATCAAGTACATAGGTTTAGCAAAGGCCTCCGCTTCAACAATCAGAAGAGCACACGCCATTCATCCTATCACCGCTGTTAAGTTGTAATGGTTCTTGAGGACAAGGGATGTCGAGCAAGATATGGTTCCTACCTACAAGTCAGGCATCACCTATAACTAACGGAAAGGCTATTTTTATCCACAAAACTGTAATTGTAACTCTTAATTATTTGTTTAGGGAGCACGGAATTGGAATTGTTGCACACAGTCCCCTCGAACAAGGATTCTTTTCGTCAGGACTATTGGGTTTATTTTTAGTGTCAGTTGCAGTTAGAGTTAGGGTTAGTTACAGTTAGAGTTAGTGTAGTAATGTTTCCGTTTTTCATTCCTTGTTTTCTGGTTTATGGTTTCGGCACGTTGTAAGGCTTCTATATAAGCCAAAACTTCTTTGATTGAATTGATTTGTGATGGTTCTCTGATTAAATTTGTGTAAGGCATTAGTCTGTTTTCTATCATATGGTATCAGAGCCAAATACACTGTGAGAAAGTTTGAGAAAAGCGCGTGTTTGAGAGGAAAAACACCAAAAGGAAAATGGCAGAACCACGAAGTTTTACTGCACCAGCAGTTCCGAAATTCGATGGAGATTACGACCACTGGAGCCTAGTCATTGAAAATCTTCTACGTTCGAAGGAGTATTGGAGTGTCATTGATCCAGGATTTGATCATCTGAAAGGGATTGTGACTCCGAGTGCAACACAGAAGGATGTACTTGAAGCAGCAAAACTCAAGGATCTTAAGACAAAGAATTATTTATTCCAATCAATCGATAAGACCACCCTGAAGACTATCCTCCAGAAAGAAACTGCCAAACAATTGTGGGACTCTATGAAGGTCAAGTACAAAGGCATTGCTAGGGTGAAGCGTGCACAACTACGACGGTTACGAAGGACGTTCGAAGTCTTGGAGATGAAAGTTGGAGAAGGAGTGACAAAATATTTTGCAAGAGTTATGGAAACGTCAATGACATGAGGAACTGTGGAGAAATAATGAATGATGTCAAAATTGTTGAAACAATTCTCCAAAGTCTCACAGAGAATTTTAATTACGTGGTTTGCTCTATCGAAGAATCAAAGGATATTGATCCTCTTACAGTGGATGAGTTGCAGGCGTCATTACATGTTCATGAACGCAAGGTGACTGAGAAGAAAACTGAAAAACAGGTTCTACAAGTTGAAAATGAGCCAAGGAATGCTCGAGGAAGAGGAAAGTGGACATCTCAACGAGGAGGAAGCAGTTTTAGAGGACGTGGGAGAGGCAGATCATATGTCAAGAGATCAACCATTAATTGTTTTTGATGCGGACAGGTAGGTCACTACCAGTTTGAGTGTACAAGCTTGGAGAAAAGGCTAATTATGTTGAAGTTAATGAAGAAGAAGACTTACTCTTAATGGCGCAGACAAACATGGGTGGTGTTGACAATAACGGTGTATTGTTCCTTGACTCTGGGTGCTGGAATCATATGACAGGAAAAAAATCACGGTTTAATGAGTTGGATGAAAGTTTCAAAACCATTGTTAGACTGGGAAATGATTCAAAGATGGTTGTCCAAGGAAAGGGGAAGATCATAATTGAAGTAGAAGGAATAACACAAGTGGCGACCGATGTTTATTATATCCCAAATCTGACTAACAATTCGCTGAGTGTGGGACAATTTTAGGCGAAACAGCTGACAATTTTCATAAAAAATGGTGTATGCAAGATCTATCATCATAAAAAAGGAATGATTGTAGAGGAACGAATGACCGTCAATCACATGTTTTTGTTTAATGCAAAGAAGAAGCCGATGTCTGTGAGTTGTTTCAAGATAGAGGAAGAGAATCAGGAAAATCTCTGGCATATGAGGTTTGGACCTATAAACAAAAAATCTATTCAGCTCATGCAGAGGAAAGGAATGGTAGAAGGGTTACCAAATATCAAGGATATAGTTAAGGTGTGTACGATATGAAACATAGGGAAACAAGAACGAAGAAAATTTCCAAAGGAAAGCAAATGGAGAGCAACAGGGAAACTAGAACTAATTCATGCTGATTTATGCGGACCAATCACTCCAGCTTCTAACAGTGGTAAGTACTTACTGGTATTTGTTAATGATTTCTCGCGAAAAATATGGATATCTTTCCTTGTAGATAGAGCTGAAACTTTTGAAGCATTCAAAATCTTCAAAAACCTTGTTGAAAAGGAAGCTAAAACTGTAATTCGAGGACTACGAACGGATAGAGGTGGTGAATTCAATTCAGAAAAATTCAACAAGTTCTACAGAGATCAAGGAATAAAACGAAAACTGACTGAAGCATACACTCCTCAACAAAACGGAGTTGCAGAAAGGAGAAACCGAACAATCATGAATATGGTTCGTTGTTTACTCTTAGAAAAGGAAATGCCCAGATATTCATGGCCAGAAGCAGCGAGGTGGACTGCTCATGTTTTAAATCGAAGCTTCACAAATGCAATAAAAGACATGATACCTGAAGAGAGATGGACATGAATCAAGCCAGGAGTTGCTTACTTTAGAATTTTTGGTTCGATAGGTCATGTTCATATTCCTAAGCAGAAACGGATAACGCTCGACGATCGTAGTCACATATGCATTTTTCTTGGAGTTAGTGATGAAACAACTAAAACAAAGGCTTATCGACTCTTTGAATTAATCACAAAGAAAATCATCATTAGCAAGGATGTTATATTTGATGAAAACTCTAAGTGGGAGTGGAATCTACACAACTCATCAGAGCAGAATGTTCTTGCTTGGGGAGATGATGGAGTGTGTGAAAAAGACGAAACTGATGAAGAAAATTGTGCTGAAGAATCAGAAGAAGGAAATGGTGAAGAGAATGCTGAAAATGTTGAAGATGAAACAGAAGCTTCAGGGACAGGAACTCAAAAGGTAAGGAGAGAACCTGGATGGATGCGTGATTTCGTACACGGAAAAGAACTAGATGAAGAATAATTCACAAATTTTGCTCTGAACGTCTGCTATGCGGATCATGTAAACTACAATGAGGCTGCAAAAGAAGAAAGGTGGAGAAATACAATGAAGTTGGAAATTCAGTCAATAGAAAAGAATAACACCTGGGAGCTTGTAAGTCTGCCATCTCATGGAAATAAAATCGGGGTCAAATGGGTGTACAAGAAAAAGCTGAATGCAGAAGGAAATGTTAAAATGTGTAAGGCTCGGTTAGTCGCGAAAGGGTATACACAAACTGCAGGAGTGGACTACACTGAAGTTTTTGCACCAGTTGTTTGTTGGGATATAATCAGAAGTCTCTTAGCAGTAGCAGCTCAGAAAGGATGGTGTGTTCATTAGCTAGACGTCAAGAGTGCTTTCTTGTATGGTGAACTAAAGGAGGAAGTCTATGTAGATCAGCCTGAAGGGTTTATCAAAGTAGGGGAGGAAGACAAAGTTTATCGACTAAGGAAGGCCCTCTACGGTCTAAAACAGGCATCGAGAGCATGGTTCAGCAGAATTGAGAGATATTTCATTAAGGGAATGATTCCAGAAAAACAACTATGATCACACTTTGTTTTTTAAGAAAGCAGGAAATGGAATCTTAATGGTAAGTCTTTATGTCGATGATTTAATGTTTACTGGAAATGATGAGTTCATGAGTGTAGAATTCAAGGCTTCAATGAAAAGAAAGTTTGAGATGACAGACATTGGGAAATTAGTTTCTTTCTTGGAGTAGAAGTTCGTCAAATAAATGATGGTATACACATCTCTGAGAAGAAATATGCCAAAGAAGTTCTTGAAAGATTCAGTATGTGGAGTTGCAATGCTGTCAAGAATCCAATTGTTCCAGGGACTGTTATTTCAAAAGAAGGAAATACTCGAGTTGATACAACACTTTATAAGCAGCTGGTTGGGTTTCTCATGTATCTGACAGTAACACAGCCTGATCTAATGTTTGTAGTATGCATAGTATCTCGTTTTATGGCTGATCCCAGGAAAGAGCATATGTTGATTACTAAAAGGATACTCAGTTGGTCGAAAATCTATCAGATGATGACATTCGAAAGGCTCATATTCTGATTGAATAGGTCTATATGGATTAGTTAGGAGTACATGCCGGATACCAAACATCTTCAGTAGTCCATGAACAAATTTCAATAATCTATGGAAACTATTCAGTAATTTGTCATCCAAACATCCACAGTAATAGATTACTGAAAAACTGCTGTTCTTCCACATGTATCTAATCAATGATCCATGCTAATATGCATCTTTTCAACATCAACTCTTTAATAGGAAATGCTTCTACCAAACTTCGAACCCGAAAAGATAAGAGCAAAACAAAAAGGTATTTGGAGCGAGTTGCAGACATGGCACCAAAAAAAGGATGCACTTCGTGGAGCTCGGCTTGATGCCATGCTTATGCTCTAAGCTTTCATGTCAATCCCTACCAAACTGGCAAAAAATAATATGCTTTAGAGAAGAAAGAAATTTATGAATGACACTCCAGCATGAATACAAAGCAGTTCTTGTTTGGGTTCGCGCTCATAAACTCAAATAACCAAATGGATTATTGTCTCAATCCAGTGACAATATCCACATAGTTAGTTTACAATAAAATTTAAAGCCTAATATCTGAGTATTCATACTCTTTATAAATTTATTTTACTGAAACAGCTCTAGCGTTACCCTCTCTGACAATAGCTCCACCTTTTCCCATCAAAACTAAGCACCCTCAACTGCCGTTGGACGACTATTCTACATAACTGTGATGCTCCCATTAAACAAACAACAATAGGGGCGACTTATGACTTAAGAAGATTAGATAATCGCAAGTCTTGTTACACACAGGTCTTTAAAGCATCTCTAGATCCCTGGAAGAAGATGTACGAAAGTTCAAAATCAGCAACAAAGATACCGACAAGAGATATGACAACAGCTGAAGTTGTTGATTCTCCAACACCTTTAGCTCCTCCCATAGTTGTAATTCCCCAAGAACAGTTTACAATAGATATTATAGCACCAAAGACTTGTGATTTTATCATAGCACTAATTATATCCCATGATCTCAGAGCTCTGTGTGCTGAATCCATTATAATATACATGCTTATTATATAGACGCTATCAGCAAGAATGGCACTGGACGCCATGCCAACCGTGAAGCACATTAGAGTCAGAAAAGGAAGAGCAATACAAGAGGCTATCACCCTCGGTGTCACAAGGAAGTCAACAGGGTCTGCTCCTAGAACTCGTAACGTGTCTGTTTGCTCTGAAACTTGCATAGTTCCTAATTCCGCGGCGAATGAACTTCTGATTCTTCCCGCTACGACAATTGATGTAACAACAGGACTGAGTTCTCTTGAGAAAGTTAGAGCTAATACCCCACCGATCGATCTGTTCAGCCCTAACCTCGTAAATTCTCTGACAAACTGGGCTGTGAAGGCCATACCAACAAAAGCTGAAGTTAAAAGACAAACCCCCACAGATCGCGGTCCAACTCTCTCGAGCTGTTGAAGAGTTGAGATCGGTTGTGTTCTTACTTATATACGGAGGAGGAATATGCGGACCGGACCCCATATTCCGAACATGTGGTATCAGAGCGAGAGGTTGTGTACTTGTCTTGTATCAAATATGGAGGTGAATACAAGCAGAATGGTGACGATGAATGGTTCAAATTATCATATATGGAAATCGAAGATGGAAGATCTTCTTTATGTTAAAAGTTTTCATTTACCAGTGTTCGGTGATGAAAAACCTAAAGATAAGTCTGATGCAGAATGGATAATTATTCATCGACAGGTTTGTGGCTTTATTCGGCAATGGGTTGATGATAATGTGCTGAATCATGTTGTAGACGAAACAGATGCAAGTAAATTGTGGAGTAAACTTGAGGAGTTATATGCTCGGAAGACAGGAAATAGTAAGTTACTTTTGTTCAAACAGTTGATGTATTTGAGGTATCCAGATGGATCACCTCTTACAGATCACTTGAATACCTTTCAAGGATTGATTAATCAGTTGGCTGCTATGGGTATCAAATTTGATGACGAGGTTTTGGCGTTATGGTTGCTTGGTTTGCTGCCAGACTCATGGGATACTTTCAGAATGTCTCTTTCTAATTCAGCTCCTGAAGGCAATATCTCAATGGCATTAGCTAAAAGTAGTATGTTGAATGAAGATATGAGAAGAAAAACAGTTGGCTTCTCTTCACATTCAGAAACTCTAGTCGTTGAGAAACGTGGTAGAAATGAAAATCGCGGTTGGAAAACTAGAGGTAAAAGTAGAAGCAAGAGTCGAAACAAGTCTCATAAATTTGCAGATTGGGAGTGCTACTACTGTCATGAGATCGGGCACACTAAGAATTTTTGTCCTAAGTTGAGAAAGAAGAATAATTTTGGGAAATCTAATAATGGTAAAGAAGAAAAGAACAAGGAGAAAAATTATGATGAAAGTGGTGACGAGAAACATGTTGCTACAGTTTCAGATAGCTACTTCGTTGTTATTGATGATGCTGTTGTGAATTCTGTGTCTGATGAAAATGGTTGGGTAGTTGACAGTGGTGCTACAATTCATGCCACTTCTCGTAGATTATTTTTCTCATCTTACACCTCTGGTGACTTTGGTTCTGCAAAGATGGGAAATAATGATTTGTCTAAAGTGGTTGGTATTGGTGATGTTTATCTAGAAACAAGCATGGGTGCAAGATTGATTTTGAAGGGTGTTAAACATATACCCGATCTTCGATTGAATTTGATATCTACATGGAAGCTAGATGATGAAGGTTATTGCAGTATTTTTGCGAATGGGCAGTGGAAACTTACTAAGGGCTCGTTGGTTGTGGCAAGAGGACAAAAATATTCAGCCCTCTACATCATGTCTGCAAGGGTGTCTGCTGAAAAAATCAATGTTGTTAATGATGAAGCAATGCTTGATTTATGGCATAAAAGACTCAGTCACATTAGCGAAAAAGGATTAGATATTCTGAGAAAGAAACAGTACATTCGTGGGATACACAAAGCTCATTTAAAGAAATGCGTACATTGTTTGGCTGGAAAGCAGAATAGAGTATCTTTCAAGAGCTCGGCTCCTTCAAGAAAACCAAGTTTGCTTGACTTGGTACATACTGATGTTTGTGGTCCTTTCAAAACGAGAACACTTAGTGGTTGTTTGTACTTTGTTACCTTTGTTGATGATCATTCCAAGAAAGTTTGGGCTTACACTTTGAAAACAAAAGATCAAGTGTTAGATGTCTTTAAGCAGTTTCAAGCTTCAGTTGAGAGACAGACTGGGAAACAATTGAAGTGTGTTAGAAGTGATAATGGGGGAGAATACATTGGTCCTTTTGATGATTATTGTAGACAGCAAGGTATTCGGCATCAAAAGACACCTCCCAAGACCCCTCAGTTGAATGGCGTAGCGGAGAGACTAAACCGAACATTAATTGAAAGGGTAAGATGTCTTCTTTCACAATCACAACTCCCTAAATACTTTTGGGGTGAAGCTTTGAATACAGTGGTACATGTCTTGAATCTTAGTCCTTCTGTACCTTTAGATGGAGATATCCCAAATAGAGTTTGGACAGGTAAAGATGTTTCTTATGATCATTTGCGTGTCTTTGGGTGCAAAGCTTATGTGCATATTCCTAAAGATGAGAGATCTAAACTCAATTCGAAGACAAGACAGTGTGTATTCATTGGTTATGGTCTTGATGAGTTCGGCTACAGATTTCATGATCCAATTAATAAGAAACTTATTAGGAGCAGAGAGGCCGTGTTTATGGAAGATCAGATAGTTCATGATATTGATAAGAGTCAAAATTCAGTGCCTATGTCTCAGAATGACTTGGTAGATTTGGGGCATATTCCGCTTGCACATACTCCTACAGAAGTTCAAGAAAAATCGGATGGTGACTCACCTGCTTCCAGAGGTTCACATATTTTTGATACTGGTGATCATGATAATGATTTCGTGGATGAACAAGTGAATGAAGAAGATGTTGAACAATTTGAAGTTCCAACGTGGAGATCTACTAGAGATAGACAACCCTCTACTAGATATCCTTCTGATCAATATATTTTGTTAACCGATGCAGGTGAGCCTGAGTGTTATGATGAGGCTATTAGTGGTGTATGTAAAAATCAATGGATTGAAGCGATGAATGAAGAGATGCAATCACTTCATGAGAATCATACATTTGAGTTAGTGAAGATACCTGAAGGGAGAAAAGCCTTGAGTAACAAGTGGGTGTATAGGTTGAAGCAAGATGATAGTTCTCTGCAACCTCGGTACAAAGCAAGATTGGTAGTCAAAGGCTTTGGTCAGAAAAAGGTATTGATTTTCATGAAATATTTTCTCCAGTTGTAAAAATGTCTTCTATTCGTGTGGTTCTAGGCATTGCAGCGAGTCTAGACTTGGAAATTGAGCAAATGGATGTAAAAACAGCATTCTTGCATGGTGACTTGGAAGAAGAGATTTTTATGAAACAGCCTGAAGGTTTTGTGGTTGAAGGAAAAGAAGATTATGTATGCAGACTGAAAAAGAGTCTATATGGTTTGAAGCAAGCTCCGAGAAAGTGGTATAAGAAGTTCATGTCAGTTATGGGGGAGCAGGATTACAAGAAGACTTCTTCTAATAATTGTGTATTTGTGAAGAAATTTTCTGATGCCGATTTTATCGTTCTTTTACTTTACGTTGATGATATGCTTATTGTTGGGAAGAATACTTCGCGGATTGATTCTTTGAAGAAACAGTTAAGTAAGTCTTTCGCAATGAAAGATTTAGGTCCAGCAAAGCAGATTCTCGGCATTCGAATTACTAGAGACAGAGACTTGAAGAAATTGTTCTTATCACAAGAAAAATACATTGAGAAAATTCTTCAGAAGTTTAATATGGACAATGCTAAAGTGGTTAGCTCACCACTTTCCGGTCACTTCAAGTTAAGCAAGAAACAACGTCCTTCAACTAATGAAGAAAAGAGAGACATGGCTAATATTCCATATGCATCTGCAGTTGGAAGTCTCATGTATGCCATGGTATGTACTCGTCCTGACTTAGCTCATAGTGTTTGTGTTGTGAGCAGATTTTTGTCAAACCCAGGTAGAGAGCATTGGGAAGCCGTGAAATGGATTATGAGGTATCTGCGAGGAACCTCTAATTTGAAGCTCAGTTTTGGGATGAATAAACTTGAGTTGTTGGCTTATTCTAATTCAGACTTGGCTGGAGATGTTGATACTCGCAAGTCTACTTCTGGATATTTGATTAACTTTTGTGGTGGCGCTGTTTCATGGAAATCAAGACTACACAAGTGTGTTGCCCTTTCAACGACAGAAGCTGAATTCATTGCAGTGACAGAAGCGAGTAAAGAGCTACTATGGATGAAGAAGTTCTTGAAAGAACTTGGATTTGAGCAACACATGTATGTACTGTTATGTGATAATCAGAGTGCTATTCATCTCGTGAAGAATTCGTCATTTCACTCAAAGTCGAAACATATTGATGTGAGATATCATTGGATTCGAGATATTCTTGATGCTAAACTAATGGAGGTTGATAAAGTTCATACAGATGATAATGGGTCTGACATGATGACAAAGGCTTTGCCTAGGGGAAAGCTTGAACATTGTAGATTGATCGCCGGGATGGTGAATCCTCCCACATAGTCGTGAGGGGGAGATTTGTTGGGCTCTTCCGATGTGGGAGTCCAATTATCATATGGGCTAAGCCCAATTTGGATAACACATAGGGTTTTGGTTTATGTATAAATATATATTTATACAGTGTCTTTCTGAGATGAGCATCATATTCGATAGCGCAGTTTTTGAGAGAAAAGGTGATCCGAGGCGGAATGTTGTGCTTTTAATCGAACTGTCTCCGGTTGTCCGATCGGCTTCAATTTTGGTGAGAAGGCTCGTCCACTTGTCCTCTACAATCTGTCCAGAGGGATTTTGATTTGGAGTCATCTAAGTGTGCTTTTCGAGCATCTTCTTCTAACTGCGTTTTTGGGGATATTTCAGTGAGTTTTCTGATTTTGGTTCATTATCTTGTGTATTGGGGTTGTGTATGAAGTTGTCATACTTCTTGTGGCGTATGCTCTAGTTTTATCTAGAGAATAGTTTTGTAACCCATCTTCTGATAGTGAATATTTGGTTGGACTCCGAAATCAGTCCCGTGGTTTTTACTTCCTACACTGGAAAAGTTTTCCACGTAAAAAATGTTCTGTGTTGTTTGCGTTTATTTTATTCAGACTTGATATTTTTGGGATCGTTATCTCTATCATACTTGATACAAGAAAGAATATTTCGTTTTTGCTTATATTTCTTGTCAAAGTGGTATCAGAGCGAACCGGACCCGCATATTCCCTACATGTGGTATCACATGTTCGGAATATGGGGTCCGGTCCGCATATTCCTCCTCCGTATATAAGTAAGAACACAACCGATCTCAACACTAGTATGATATTGTCCGCTTTGGCACCCGAAGGTCCTCACGGCTTTGCATTTGGTCCACTACCAAAAGGCCTCATACTAGTTGAGATATGTTCTCACTTATATACCATTGATCCTTCCCATGTTTTACCGATGTGGGATGTGGAACTTTGGTCGCTACCCTAACAAATCCTCCTCTCGAACAAAGTACCACTTTAGCCTCCTCTCAGTTGACATCCATCCACTCACTCTAATCAGGTTGGGGCTGCCTGATCTCTAGAGCCTTTACAGCGGATCTATCTGATCTCGACCATCCTGCCTTGTTCCTTAGCGCCACTCCAAACAAGTACCACCGTCTTGATACACTCCAATCAAGCCACACTGGTTGATGAGCAACGGGCACTCCAAACGAGGGTCTCTCCAATCAAGCCACAATGCTTGATGAGCCTCAAATCAAGCCACACTGCTTGATAAGCCACGGGCACTCCAAACAAGGATCTTGAGCATGGCTACTAATTCATCATGTTCGACTAATGAGAATTTCACCCACATCACCCACCACATCGCGTACTGTCTGGGCCTGGAGCTCTGATACCACATGTTCGGAATATGGGGTCCGGTCCGCATATTCCTCCTCCGTATATAAGTAAGAACACAACCGATCTTAACACTAGTATGATATATTCCTCCAGTGGACTTTACCCTTTACAGTCCTTGTAATTACTTGTCCTACAAGGATGACAATCCCCTCCATAGATAGCTCGGAGGTGACCAATTATATAGCAACCCCCTTGGTTCTTCTTCTTCTTCCTCAGATGAAGACACAACTGGGACATCATCATTGACGTTTAGGCTACTATACAATCTCGTTCGAATTAAGGGTTTAACGAAACTAAAAGCTTGAGTCAAGGTTGTAGTTTTAAACATCAGGATACACACACAAATATGAAGGAAAAGTAATGAAGTGAATATGGAAACAAAAACGTTACTATATATTTTGCTTAACAGAAAGGAAATACAAACTGATACTTAAAGAAATAAACTGCCTAAAAACAAGAACTACCTAAAAACGCAACTGCACTACCCCACGTTCTACCTACTAACAAAACTACTTAATTAATTTCAAACAATTTATTTAGATTATTTCCAAGATACTCCCCCTAACTAAATATTTGTCTGCACCTCCTTCATTCCAAGTAGATCACGCATTTCTTCAAACTTCACTGCTGGCATTGACTTCGTTAGGATGTCAGCTCGTTGCTCCTGGGTGTTTATGTGTTTAATGATTACCTCCTCTCTTTCAACGCACTCACGAATAAAATGATAACGTATATCGATATGTTTACTACGCCAATGAAAGACCGGATTCTTCGACAAATCAATCGCAGATTTATTGTCTATGTAAAGAACTACTGGGCGATGTTTTGAGTTTGTTAACTGACCCAGTAAATTTCCCAGCCACACACCTTGACATGCCGCTTCAATAGCAGCCATGCACTCCACTTCACATGAGGATAACGCCACGCACCTCTGCTTTTGTGATACCCAGGCAATTAGAATTTCATTTACATAGAAAGCCATCCCTCCAGTACTTCTTCTGTCCTCAATGTTACCTGCCAAGTCACTGTCGGAGTACCCTGCTAACATATAGTCTCCAGCTCCTTTGGTATACATTAACCCATAGTGCAGTGTACCTTTAATGTAACGAAATATTCGCTTTACAGCTCCCATGTGTAGTATTGTAGGTCTCTCCATGTACCTGCTAACTACACCAACTGAGTGTGCAATATCAGGACGTGTACGGACTAAATACCTCAAACCTCCAACAAGAATCTTAAACTGTGTAGAGTTAACAGCCTTCCCATTTTCGTCTTTCACAATCTGAATTTTGGGCTCCATGGGATATCGAACAGAGTTGCACTCACTAAGACCAGCCTTTTCCAATAATTTTTTTTGCGTAAGCACTTTGCTTCAACTTGATGCAGCCATCCGTCTGACTCACTTCAATGCCCAAGTAGTAGGTGAGCTTGCCCATGTCGCTCATTTCAAACTCTGTCCCCATCTGCCTTTTGAACTTGATGATGTTGTCAACATTTGTTCCTGTAATCAATAAGTCATCGACATATACCCTGATGATCAGAATTTCACATCCTTCGCGTTTGAAGTAAACAACATGTTTGTAGGGACACTTGGTGAAGCCTAGATCCTCCAAACATCTGTTCAACCTCGAATACCAGGCCCTTGGAGCTTGTCGCAAACCATAAAGAGCCTTCAAAAGCTTGTACACCATACTTTCTTTACCTTCCTTCACAAAACCTTCAGGCTGCGTGACGAACACTGTTTCCTGCAATTCTCCGTTCAAAAACGCTGATTTGACGTCCAAGTGATGGACCTCCCATTGATTCCTTGCTGCTAGAGCCAACAATAGTCTCACGGTCTCCATACGTGTAACTGGAGCGAATATTTCTTCGAAATCTATCCCAGCTTTTTGTACATATCCTTTGGCTATGAGACGAGCCTTTTATTTGATGATCTGGCCATCTGAATCTCGTTTGGTTTTATAAACCCATTTGAGGCCGATGGGTTTGTGTCCAGCTGGTAATGTCACCAACTCCCAGGTGTGGTTCTTCTCTATGGAATCAATCTCATCCTTCATGGCCATTTCCCATTTATGTTCACCTGCTGCCTGAACATACGTTGTAGGCTCTTCCTCTGCAGTTCCCAACAAGAGTTCCTGCTCCACCTCAATCTCGTCTGTTTGATCATACACATCACTCAACAATCGAAAACGTCGAGGCTCACTACTTGCACTACTCTGAGAGTCACCACTGCTGCTACTTGACCTACTGCCCTGAGAATCGCCACCACCACTTGTACTGTCCTGAGAATCACCACGACTGCTATCTGTACGAACTGCACTGCTTGTAGATGTTGTTTCATAATTACTCTCCCCCACATCTGCAAGTGGGGTGTTTCCTGTTGGTGTTGCATCGACAGTGATACTAACCACAGAGAAACTGCCTTGTTGCCCAACTTCAAAAGCGTCTTGATTTTTCCATACCCAGGCTCTGTCTTCCTCAAAAACTACGTTCGACTCACAGAGATGTTGTTGTCTTCGGGATTGTATAGACGACATCCCTTAGTTCCTGGTTCTTACCCCAAGTAAATCAAAATTTTACTTCGGTCATCAAGCTTGCTAGTATAAATGTTTGGTACCTTGACATGTGCAATACAACCTAATATACGGAGATGTTCTATGTCTGGCTTGTCTCCTGTCCAGGCTTCATAAGGCGTCTTTGCTGTCAGCGATCGAGTTGGGAGTCTATTCAACACGTAGACAAAATGACGTGCTGCCTCTCCCCATAAATGTGCTGGAAGTCGTTTTTCTTTCAAGAAACTTCGAGTCATGGCTACAACCGTTCTGTTTCTCCGTTCGACAACTCCGTTCTATTGCGGAGAATATGGGACGGTGTGATGTCTGGTAATACCTGCGCTTTCACAATAGAAGTTGAACTTGTTTGAAGTGAATTCACCCCCTCGATCAGTTCTGAAAGTCTTTATCTTTATCTCTTTGCACGACTCCTTCTCAACAATTGCTCGAAACCTTTTAAACACCTCCAAAACTTCGTCTTTCCTCACCAAGAAATAAATCCACATCATCTCGCTGAAATCATCCACCAACAACAAAAAATAGTTCTTTCCAGAGGCTGTAGATGGTGACATTGGTCCGCACAAATCCCCGTAAACCAGTTGTAGCATCTGTGAAGCATGAAAATTTGTTTGACAAGGAAAAGCTTTCCTTGTTTGTTTTGACATCAAGCAGCCTGTACACACGGTTTTAGGATGAACAAGTTCTGGAAGGCTATATGCCATTCTATTTTTAGACATCAACAACATAGCTTGGAAGTTAACTTGTCCTAATCTCGAGTGCCAACGCCACGATAATTCCTCAGTTTTCGAAAGTAGACATACAGCCTTGCTAGTTTCTATCACAATCTTATATAAACGATTTACTGATCGCTTAACATTCATTATGAGCCTCCCAGTCTCATTGTACACCCACAAATAATTACCATTCAACACAACTGTATTTCCACTCTCAGATAATTGACCAAGACTTATGATATTATTACAGAGAGTGGGAATGAAGTATACCTCACAAAAAAGTAATTCCTCTCCGGTTTTGCCTTTGAATATAATAGATCCTTTTCCTTTGATTGCAACTGTTGAACCATCGCCAAATTTCACCAAACCAGTCACGCTTTCATCAAGCTCCTGCAACTTGGATCGATCCCTCGTCATGTGGTTGGTGGCACCGTTGTCCAGGTACCACACATTGGATACACCACGATTCTCTATAACACTGCTAAGCTTTGGCACAATCTCTCTTTCTGCTACAAGGAGGGCGGGTTCATCATCTTGTATCTGACTCAAGTTGACTTTTGTCTTCGATTCTTTGTCACGCCGTGGGCGTCTACACTCAGATGTATAATGACCCATCAAACCACAGTTGAAGCATCGAACTTTACTCCTGTCTCGTCCGCCTAGATTGCTGCCACTTCCTCTATTTCTCAGGCCTTGAGATTGCTCTGTCCCACTTTTCTTCCTTTTTATCCACTCTTCTCTTGTGAATAAAAGTTGTCCCTCAGTGTTTTCTCGTTTCAACCATTCCTCCTCTGTCAGGAGTAACTGTCCTCCAGTGGTTTCAACCTGTCCATAAAGCCTTTCTTCGTGTGCTTTTAGAGATCCAATAATCTCTTCAACTGACATTTTCTCTAGATCACCAAACAGTTCGATAGATGAAGTGATCTGCAAGAACCGTGATGGCATGCCCCTGAGGAATTTCTTGACAACGTAATATTCCTCAATAGTTTTGCACTCTTTGTCTTCCTCAAAAAACTACGTCTCGACTCACAGAGATGTTGTTGTCTTCGGGATTGTATAGACGACATCCCTTAGTTCTTGGTTCTTGCCCCAAGTAAATCAACATTTTACTTCGGTCATCAAGCTTGCTAGTATAAATGTTTGGTACCTTGGCATGTGCAATACAACCGAATATACGGAGATGTTCTTTGTCTGGCTTGTCTCCTGTCCAGGCTTCATAAGGCGTCTTTGCTATCAGCGATCGAGTTGGGAGTCTGTTCAACACGTAGACAAAACGACGTGCTGCCTCTCCCCATAAATGTGCTGGAAGTCGTTTTTCTTTCAAGAAACTTCGAGTCATGGCTACAACCGTTCTGTTTCTCTGTTCGACAACTCCATTCTGTTACGGAGAATATGGAACGGTGAGATGTCTGGTAATACCCGTGCTTTCACAATAGAAGTTGAACTTGTTTGAAGTGAATTCACCCCCTCGATCAGCTCTGAAAGTCTTTATCTCCTTGCACGACTCCTTCTCAACAATTGCTCGAAACCTTTTAAACACCTCCAAAACTTCGTCTTTCCTCACCAAGAAATAAATCCACATCATCTCGCTGAAATCATCCACCAAAAAAAAAATAGTTCTTTCCAGAGGCTGTAGATGGTGAGATTGGTCCGCACAAATCCCCGTAAACCAGTTGTAGCATCTGTGAAGCATGAAAATTTGTTTGACAAGGAAAAGCTTTCCTTGTTTGTTTTGACATCAAGCAGCCTGTACACACGGTTTTAGGATGAACAAGTTCTGGAAGGCTATATGCCATTCTATTTTTAGACATCAACAACATAGTTTGGAAGTTAACTTGTCCTAATCTCGAGTGCCAACGCCACGATAATTCCTCAGTTTTCGAAAGTAGACATACAGCCTTGCTAGTTTCTATCACAATCTTATATAAACGATTTATTGATCGCTTAACATTCATTATGAGCCTCCCAGTCTCATTATACACCCACAAATAATTACCATTCAACACAACTTTATTTCCACTCTCAGATAATTGACCAAGACTTATGATATTATTACAGAGAGTGGGAATCAAGTATACCTCACAAAAAAGTAATTCCTCTCCGGTTTTGCCTTTGAATATAATAGATCCCTTTCCTTTGATTGCAACTGTTGTACCATCGCCAAATTTCACCAAACCTGTCACGCTTTCATCAAGCTCTTGCAACTTGGATCGATCCCCCCGTCATGTGGTTGGTGGCACCGTTGTCCAGGTACCACACATTGGATACACCACGATTCTCTATAACGCTGCTAGGCTTTGGCACACTCTCTCTTTCTGCTACAAGGAGGGCGGGTTCATCATCTTGTATCTGAGTCAAGTTGACTTCTGGCTTCGATTCTTTGTCACGTCGTGGGCGTCTACACTCAGATGCATAATGACCTATCAAACCACAGTTGAAGCATCGAACTTTACTCATGTCTCGTCCGCCTAGATTGTTGCCACTTCCTCTATTTCTCAGGCCTTGGGATTGCTTTGTCCCACCTTTTTTTCCTTTTTATCCACTCTTCCCTTGTGAATAAAGTTGTCCCTCTGTGTTTTCTCGTTTCAACCATTCCTCCTCTGTCAGGAGTAACTGTCCTCCAGTGTTTTCAACCTGTCAATGAAGCCTTTCTTTGTGTGCTTTTAGAGATCCAATAATCTCTTCAACTGACATTTTCTCTAGATCACCAAACTGTTCGATAGATGAAGTGATCTCCAAGAACCGTGATGGCATGGCCCTGAGGAATTTCTTGACAACGTAATATTCCCCAATAGTTTTGCCAAGTGTTCGAATGTTAGTAACGAGAGTACTCAACTTTATTGAGAAATCGTCTATGGACTCTGTTTCCTTCATGAGTAAATTCTCAAACTCATCTTTTAAAGTTTGAACCTTAGCCTTCTTGACCTTGTCCGCTCCGAAACATATGGTTTGTATTGCCATCCATGCTTCCCTTGCTGTCTTTTTTTCAGCAACGATGAGAAGAATATCTTCAAGAATGGCTTGATAAATTGCAATCATCGCCATCTTATCTACCTTGACGTCAATCGTGGCAATGGGGTCCTTCGGTTCAACAGCATCCCAAATCCCATGTGCCTGCATAAACACGCGCATTTTCAACGACCAGGCCGTGTAGTTTGTCTTCGTTAATAGTGGGTAGGTCAAACTTAATGTGCTTTCTTTCGCCTTTGCTGGTTCCATTGTGTCTATTTTTCTTGCCTTACGTCTGGGCATTCACCACGCCTTTGCTTTGATACCAAATGTACTCTTAAACACCATGATACACACACAAATATGAAGCAAAAGTAATGAAGTGAATATGGAAAACAGAAACGTTACTATAAATTTTGGCTTAACGGAAACGAAATACAAACTGATTCTTAAATAAATAAACTGCCTAAAAACAAGAACTGCCTAAAAACGCAACTCCACTACCCCACGTTCTACCTAATAACAAAACTACATAATTTATTTCAAACAATTTATTTAGATTATTTCCAACAAAGGTGAGTAGACATGGAGACTTTAGTTTTAATCCATGCATTAGTATTCTCATAACGTTTCCTGCAAGACCATTGAAAGTTTCAATTTTTTTCTATTTTACACGAAGAAAACACCACTGATATAGAAAATTACACACAGGACAGCTTCTTAATGACTCATAGACATTCTTAGCCACTGCTCAATGCATTGCGTATAAACTCAAAAACTAGCTTAAAAAAATTGAGAGAGAAACCAGTGAGCGAAACGAAATGTTGAATGAATATGATAAGATGTTTGCATCATTAATCTCGTGCCCTCGAACTCTGTAATCTGATTCAAGAACTTAACAACCAAAGATGCGAGCTTTAGTATCTCCTCACTTTTCAGCCATAAAAAAACAAATTTATACGAAAGCCAGAAATAAAAATATCGATTTCCTAGCACGAAATTGTGCCTGTAAATATCTGATCCATGAAACATGGATTGGCACCATCCACATGCATCAATTGTGCCTAATCCACGCAAGAATTCATGCCAGATTTGGAAAAATTCATGCATTTGCATGCGTGGGTCAACCTGTGTCCAATTTTGAACCCCTTGTAAATATCAGTTTTATTTTGTTACGTGTTACAAATTTTTTATTTTCTATTGACGAGTTAAGATATTTTTTTAGTTATTTGCAGCCTCTTTTAGTAAATTTAGATTGTTCTACCAAAATATTGATTACTTTTTTGCGTGGTTTTAGGATTACTCCACACC
The DNA here is from genome assembly GCA_036936605.1 of Limnanthes douglasii subsp. nivea. Classification (NCBI taxonomy): domain Eukaryota; kingdom Viridiplantae; phylum Streptophyta; class Magnoliopsida; order Brassicales; family Limnanthaceae; genus Limnanthes; species Limnanthes douglasii. The sequence goes on along the minus strand of JAUPFV010000003.1, from coordinate 75,682,748 downwards.
ACCGCTCTCCCAATATGTTGGAAGCAGATACCGCCAATAAGAATGATGAGATGTTAGTATGAGAGACATCTAGAAGCGCATGAGTCTGTACTAGACGTGACGTGACATGTTATTGAACTATACTCCACATTTCACTCGTACAAAGACCACGAGGCTTACATCGTCTTCAAAAATTATGTAAGTTTTTTAGTGTTTATTTAGATGTGGTTTATTTTATAGTTAAAGGTCTAGTTTGAATACATTGTTAAAAATATTGGCTATGGAATTTATTAGTTTAGGTTTAATTTATTGGTAGGTTTGAATGCATTGGTTTAAGTTATAATGGATTGGTATTGGTTAGTGGTTTATGTTATACTTGTTATTGAATTTATTCGTTTAGGTTTAATCCATTAGTTTAGGTTATACTGGACTGGTATTGGTTATTGGCTTATGTTGAGTGTAATGTAACGGTTTTAGTTTATATTGCATATATGTTTATATTTTATTTTTTTTATGCAGACAAGGTTACATATGCGGTGCTACGCTATGTACCAAACATACTGTGGTTGAGATATTAAATAATGACAGATACGCATTCGTGAAGAGGTGATGGGCACATGTTTCGGACCCATTGTTGACCCTCTCGCACGTTGGGCTACAAACGTCCATTTGATAGAGACATTTTTAGAGAGATGGCATCTGGAGATAAACACATTCTATTTCTCTTTTGGGGAGATGACTGTTACATTTGACAATATCCACATCATCACAGGTCTACTAGTTGTTGGGGTGAACGGCGTGACGTACGAGTATCCTAGTGCCGACACGAGGAATGCGGCATACGCTCGCCTACTTGGGTGCACTATTCAGGACTTGATGGCTGAATTGGACGAAAGCAAAGGCGGTGGCAGGAGGCACGTTTGCCTTGCATTGCACGCATCAGTATTTTGATGATGCGATTACTGATGTTGATGTTCGCCGAGCTATTATGACTTATTTGTTGAACTTGTTTGGTTGTACCATACTAGCCCACAAGTCGGGAAACAACATAATCCTCGACTACTTATAGTTTATAGATGATTACAGTAGTTCGGGCAGGTACAATTGGGGACAGATGATACTAGCTCAGCTCTACTTCCAGCTTGGCAAAGGTTGCTTACACACCACTTCCGGCATGTCTGGTTTCCTTGACTTGTTAGAAGCTTGGATTTACGATCATTTTCCCATATTTTCTCTTGCGCAAAACCCTAGATTCAGTATTGCCAACCTACAATGTGCAAGTATGCGCCTCCACCGTTTCGTCAAAGCCAACAAGCTCGAAACGGTGTTCGATTTTATTGCGCTACCTTCACCGAGCATGATGTAAGTTATAATTATATTTATTTTTAATTTTCGTAATAATGTAATTTACTCTCATTTGATAATGTTAAAACCTTTGTTCATATTTTATAGGTATCTTTCACATTGTATACGTACGTACGGGATGGTCATGGTCATGCAGATGTAGCTTGGATAGATGCAATATTGAAGACGTTAGACATTGTCGAAGCATACTATCCACTACGAGTGGCTAGACAGATGGGTTACATTCAACATGTAATATTTTGCGCTACTCGATAGAATATATTGGTTGTTATGTGTATAACATTAGAGATTAATAGTTTAATTTCAGGTATTTGGTGCACTACGTCCTATTCTTATAGGTTCTAGTAGAGTTCACCGTGCAAACACTATTTATAATTGGGACGCATTCACTTGGGATAACTAGGAGTCTCACGTTATTGACCCTAGTCTGGGAGGTTGGGAGTATGTTGTGGATCAGGAGGATGGTACTACATTGACCTACTGTGCATGAGTTCTGAAAAACCTGTGGTTCATCATTACCGATCCTGAGTTGCACCACGACGATGCATATTTAGGGGTGAATCCCTCCACACCCACTCATGCCACCAGACTGTACGATTTGACTGGTCCCCTACTCAAGTTGCAGGCCTTTGAGAAGATCCACCATGGCATTGGCTTGGAGGAGCTTCGTGGACCCTTAGACGAGTGCTATCGGCTTTCTCACGAGTACATGGATTGATTCTTTTCGACTACTTTAAATTATATGTTATGGTATTATGTTACACTTTTATTGTGTTTGTTTAATTTAAAAATATATAGACTTTTGTTTTCTAGACTAGTCTTATTATTCCACCATAAATTTCATACTTGTTTTTTTCAAAAACTAAACATCGTTATAATTAGTCATAATTTCTTTAAAACGAGACCCCGAGCATACTCCCCCAAATTTAACTCCCACCAAAAGTATGCCACTGACTTCATAGCGTTGTGATCTCCTATAAAATGGATGTGTAACCTAGTTTATTTATTCATCCAACAAACATTCTCAAACAAAAAACCAAACACAAAGGCTTTTACAGATGGAGTTCATTGTATCCGAAGACTACCAGTTGCTTCAAACGTTGAAAGGTTGAAGCCAAGATTTATCGGAAGATGCAAGAGATGTGTTTTTTGATCGGGTCATATGCATGATGTATGTCAATTATGGCCCTGCAGGAAGAACAACTCTTGTTGCACGCAGTCGTGATGAAATCAGACACAAGTATTTTTTTGTCCAACCGCTACAGCGTTTGTTATTTTTGCTATTTAGAATAAAATAAAATGCAGCTTCGATCTGGAACATGAAGTGGTAGACTACATCACTAGGGATATGGTAGCATATCTTGAGGATTGGAATACAGCAAGCGATGATGAAGATGATGTTGAACACAACTTGGGATACGATTTCGACTAATAAGCATTGTGTTTTATTCGATTGTTTCGGTAAGTTGTTGTTTGTGTTTTGGATTTTCTTATTTGCTGCTTTTGTTTTTATATTTTGTTAAGTTTTTATGTTTTAGGTACTGGTGTGGAAAATAATTTCCTGAGGGTAGGCTAGTAATTTTGAGTGGAGTTTCAAGGTGGTGTAAGGGTGTTTAACGGTGGTGTATGGGTGTTTAACGGTGGTGTAAGGGTGTTTAACGGTGGAGAGATAATTAAGCAGTTTGGTAGCACTTAAGTTTCATTACCCATAGTTAATGGTGGTGGTTGGGTATTTATAGTGTGATGTTTGGGCCCTTATGGGCTTTCGGGTCATGTTTAATGGACCCGGGTCATGTTTAAAGACCCATGAGTTCTAAGCAGGAGGGTAGGTAGCTTAGTCAAGAAGTGTTTAGGTTTTTAGTACTTTAGTCATAGTTCGAACAGACTTAATGTTTACAGTGTTCAAAGTGATCTGTCCGGTTCGAAGGATCTGTCCGATTTATGTGCTTGTAGCCTGTCCGGTATTCGGAGAGACTTAGGCTGATTTGCCCTTCCGGGGAGCATGCTGAATTCGGACTCATCAGAAGCCCCTTTTTTAGGTGTTTGAACAAGTGTCCTTGTCAAAGAACTGAAAAACAGTCTGATTGCATGAAGTGGTTCTTAATCCGGACAGAGTTGTGGGTATACTCGGACAGATTAAACGTTACGAATTTCAAACGGTTTTTGCCAAAGATAGTGGGACACGTGTCGCTTTCTGATTGGCCACTCCAGCCGTTTTTTCACCTCGAATTTTGCACTACCTTCTTTAACAAGTAACCTCTTTAATTGCCAATAATGACATCAGCGCCGTCTTTTAATTATTACCCAACTTTTCGGATTCTCCTAGGAATCAACTCCTTCTTCTTCAAATCTACTATAAATTCACATTCATTTTTCACTCTTTTACTATCTCTCTCAAATCTTACTCTGCAATTTTACTCAAAGCTTTCTCTCTCTAGAACAAAAATTCCCTTGGCTGTTTTATGTTTACAGCAAGAACAGCATTGATCAAAGGCGGTTGGCTCAACCTTTCGGAGTTGGAGAAAGCACAAAGGGTCGAGAAGGAAAAGCGAATAGCAGCGGGGCTACCATCGTCACCTGTTGAGAAACCAGCCTCCTCTGTCGCAGAATCTGATAGAGGCTCATCCTCTTCCAAAGGTACCAAGCCCAAAAAGCTCTTTCAATCCACCCTTTCTCCCATTGTATCTGGATCCTCAGTTCAGGAGTCAAGACCTGCTGTTGAACCAGGAGTCACCGCTACAAGCGTTAGGAAAAAATCATCTTTTATTGCCATAGGGTCTGACTCCGACCACTCTCCGGAGAAATTAGTCATCAAGAGGCCAAGCCGGTTAGTCAAGGGGCTAACTTCTAAAAATACTCCCTCAAAATCGGGGGCAAAGAATAGTGACTCTGGGTCTGGAGTGCCCTTTAGAGCCCCCCGGGAGAGACTTTCTGGTCCGGAGGCCAGCAGCCCGGCACCCCCCAGAGAATCTTCTGCCTCATAAACTCAACTCGAGGTGAGAAGTCAGATGAATACGGGCAGGCAACAGTCCGGAGGGCAGGCTATGCCAAGCATCAATCCACCCCGAACCACTTCCACAAAAGTCCCTCCAACAATTATGGAGGAGAGAATGGAGGACTCTACTGAAGAGGTTCCCTTTGAGTCCGAGTCCTCCGGACAGGCTGATACCACTGCTGCTGCTACCAAAAAGGGCAAAGAGAATTTGTACCTAAGGCGCCCGGACCTGCCGGAGTGCCTTGAGGGGAGAGTGGGGCCGTGCTTCCACAAGGTCGAGTTTAAGTACCTCTTGGCCTTGCATAAGACCAAGTATGCATTCATCCATACCTCTGATCTGGGTAGAATGCGCACCAAATGGGGGATCCCTGAAAACGTGAAGATAAAGATCCCCATTGATCCGGAGACCCCAATGGATTGTAAACGAAACGAGATAGTCTTCTTCACATAGATATTTAACTGGGGGCTCAGGTTCCCACTAGACCCGGAGATTGTGCGCTACTTCCACCTGGTCAAGCTCTGCCCAACACAGCTAAGCCCCAATGGTTGGTTCACCTTAATGTCATGTATTATGGCGTCTAGGTTATCAGGGATCCCTCTTCCTATGGAAGAGTTTGCTGCAGTGGCCAACCTGTGCAAGCATCATCAGTTCTCCTTCTACCATTTCAACATGGGGAACGATCTCAAGGCTGTTGATGATCTCCTGGAATCGGAGAGTAAGTGGAGAAGCCAATTCCTGTTCGTTAGTGGTGCCTGGGAAAATGGCAGGAAAATCAAGGTCGGAGAGAACCCAAGCCTCCTCAGGAGTAGGTGGAGGAGTGACCGTAAGTTTCTCAACTTGAGTCTCTGTCCGTTTTTCTCTTCTTCTTTTTTAAGTTAAGTTTTTATTAACCAATTTCTCTTCTGTTCTATCAGAGCTGCCAAAGGAGTTCGGGGACTACCTGAAGGCCGGACAGACTACCTGTGGCAAAATCAACGCTTGGGCCGCAGAGAATTGGGAGAATCGATTCCATAAGGCCTTCACTCCCGGGAATCTAGCGAGGTCTCACCTGTGGAACACCACAGGCCGAAGAGACCTAACTTGGGAGGAGTTCACCACCCAGCCTGATGAAGACATTGTGCTGAGAAGGTCCCATGAGCTGGATGGGACACTCTACCTGCCTGCCCGGGCCAAAGCCCCAAGCAAAATGAAGGGCAGAAGAAAAGGCAAGAAGGTGGCAGGTGATGCTGAGAAGGATGCCCCAATAGAGCCAGAGGGGCCAGCCCAAGTTCAAATTGATGCAACCCTCTTGCAGGTGGTGGAGCAGGAGACCGAGAGGCAGGAAGTAGACCTTCCAAAACCTCCAAGGGCTCCCAAGAGGACTCGCAAACAAGCCAGTGAAAGCGCTGACCGGGTAGTTAAAAAGAAAAAGACTTCACAAGGGGATGAGCTCGCTCTCCGGGATCCGGAGCCCTCTTTTCCCACTGGCCCTTCAGACCCAACGCTGGCCGAAGAGATCCCCAAAGAGTTTTATACTGATGAAGTCGAGGGGGGAGAGCTCAACTTGGATGAAGTGGACATCACTGGTCTGGGCGGGCTTGGTGAATATTTTCTTGGCCTGCCCAGAGACGAGTTTGCAGGGCCCTACATCCCTCCGAGCAGCTCCAATACGGTCAACTTTAACGGTAATACTTTTATGGTTTCTAGTGAGAAGGACACTATTGCCCATTCTCTGCTTAGTAATGTGCAACCAGTTCTTACACTGGAAAGACAAGTCCGGAGCCAAGCAGACACCATTAAAGACCTCAAGTCTGAGAAGGATAAGCTGTCCGAAGACCTCCGCATTGCTACTACCAATGCTGATTTACTTAAGGAAGCACACGAGGAGCTGAAGAGGAGTCATAATGAGAGCAACACAAAAGTTACCACCCTAGTGCAGACCATAAAAGATCTCCAGGATAAGCTGTCTGGTATGGAAAAGGACCTGACAACCTCAAGGGGAGAAACTGCAGCAAAGGAGAAGCTCATCACCAACCTAACCACTGACAAGATTGCTTTAGAAAATGCAGTGACTCAGGCTGTTGAAGAGAAGGCTGCTTTGGTAAGGGACCAAGAGGCCACAATCAAGGCCAAAATCAACGCCTATGCCAGGGAGATGACACAAAGCGAAGAGCTAATGATTCAAAGGGTGAAGTCTGATATGGTTCTCCTTTTTCACGAAAAATTCTCGAAGAGGAGACTGGGGGACTTATGGCTTTATGTGGATGATGATGACCTTCCATATTATACTATGGTTGATGAGGGATATTCCGGCGAGTCCTCTTCTGACAATGAAGAGAAAACCGGAGAGAGCCCAGGTGAAGAGGAGAATGATCCCAAGGGTAAAAAAGTGGTCGAAAGGGGGAGCAACATCAAAGGCAAGAAAGTAGATGAGGGTGAGCCATCTTCAAAGGCTCAAGCTTAATTTATTGTGTACTTTACTTATCCTTTACTCAAACTAAAGTCCTTGGAAGGCCAAGACACTTATTTTTGTTGTGGTGTCCGGTATTATTCGGACAGATTTTTTTGTACTGTGCCCAAACTTGTTTAAAAAGTCCTTGGAAGGCCAAGGAAATTTTAAGTTGTTGAATGAATGTTTCTATTTTGCTCAACCATCATCTTCTTTCATTATTTGTTTTAGTTTAGATAGCTGGAATTTAAGTAGCTTTGAGTTATTGCATTGTGAGAGTGTTAAGATTCTCCGGCTAGAGTTCAAATAGCCCTTAGACCTTTTAGTCCGGGTAATATGACAAGAGATAAAATTTTGAAAATACTTAGAGAGTTTTGAAGAAGGCATCAAATTTCATTGAAAGCTCTCCGTGCCACCGAAGAGGGGAAGATATGCCCCCAAATATTTACATGGATGTTTAAACAAGTAAATATTTACACAAGTGTTATTCCAAGTACATTCGAAGGTGTTCAATATTCCAAGGGTGAGTTAAAACCCTGCCATCTTTGTCTTCCAACCAATTTGTCCCAGGCTTGATTCTTTCAACCACAGTATAGGGACCCTCCCAGGTTGGGGCCAACTTTCCGAAGAGCTTTTCCTTAGTATGCAAGAAGACCTTCCTTAATACCTTGTCCCCTGGTTGGAAATCTCTTCTTTTAACCTTAGAAGCAAACCTGCTTCTCATTAAGCCCTGATAGTGTGCCACTCTAAGATGAGCTTTAACCCGTCTTTCTTCTATCAAATCAAGTTGATTTCTGACGGCCATCTCATTAGCGTGTCCGGAGAAGTTATGAATACGAAAGGAAGGGAGTGTCTTTTCTATGGGAGCTACTGCATCCATTCCATAGACCAAGGGAAAGGGAGACTCTTGTGTTGCTGCCCCAGGCGTCGTCCGGTAGGACCACAAGACCTCTTGTAGATAACTAGGCCACTTCCCAGCAGCCCCTTCTAGATTCTTCCTTAAGCCGGACAGTATAGTTCTATTAGCCACTTCAACCTGCCCATTGGCTTGTGGGTGGAAAGGTGAAGAAAAGCAGTGCTGTATACCCCTTGAAGCACAGAAGCTTTCCATTTCTCTATTGTCAAACTGTGGCCCATTGTCTGTTGTTATCTTCTGTGGGACACCGAATCTGCAACATATGTTGGACATAATGAATTTTATGACAGCTTTCGACGTCGTTCCTGCCAGGGGAGCTGCTTCTATCCATTTTGAGAAGTAGTCAATAGCCACAATTATAGTTTTACGCCCTCCGGACGCCACAAGGAGAGGCCCAACCAAGTCCAATCCCCATCGAGCAAAAGGGATGGGCTCAGAAATTGACTCCAAAGGAATGGCTGGTATATGAATTTCATTGCTGTACCTCTGGCATGGGTCACACCTTCTAACCAGCTCCTTAGCATCTTTCATGATTGATGGCCAATAGTATCCGGAGAGTAACACTCTTCTTGTTAAAGCTCTGAACCCACAATGGGATGATCCCTCACCATCATGCAATTCGGAGAGGACCACTTGTGACTCATGATCCCCTAAACAACGTAGGAGGGGTTTACTATAGGATTTTTTGTACAACACTTCTCTCAACATAATGAAACCAAGAGCCTTGTGTTTCAACGTTCTGGCTTGTGACTTATCTGAAGGTATAATACCATCGGACAGATATTGTATGAGAGGAGACCTCCAGTCTTGAGGCCGATTCACTTGTATTTCAAAAACTTCCTCTTTTCCACCCTCGCTAAGTTGAATAGAAGGGCTTTCAGCACATGGATCCATGGGTAGGACTCCGTATATGCTATTGTTGCCAATGAGTCTGCTAGTTCATTTTCTGCCCGGGGAATGTGCTCATAGACAACAGCTTTAAACTTTAGCGCTTCATTTTTTAGGAGGAGTAAATATTTTACCAACTGCTCCTCTCTAGCCTCAGATTGGCCTAAGGCATGGTGGACAAGTAACTGGGAGTCACTTAGAAGCTTGACCCTTTTAGCCCCACAGATGTGGGCCAACTTTAACCCAGCTATAGCTGCTTCGTATTCAGACTCGTTATTAGACGCCCTGAAGGCAAAACAAATAGCTTGGTACATGCTGTCCCCATATGGGGAAGTGAGACATATTCCCGCACCACATCCCATGGTGCTAGACCCTCCGTCTGTTCGGACAATCCACACTTTCTTGTCTTTTGAATCAGTAGGTTGCTCTGAATCCCTATCGGAGTGGAATTCAACCAGAAAATCAGCCACAGCTTGGGCTTTTACTGCTGTTCGGGGAGCAAAGTCTGTGTCGAAGTCCCCCAACTCTACTGACCACTTCGTCATTCTGTTTGAAATGTCTGCTTTTTGAAGGACATTCTTTAAAGGGAAAGATGTCCGGACGACGATAGGATGAGCTTGAAAGTAAGGCCTCATTTTTCTTGCAGCTATCACCAGAGCTAATGCCAATTTTTCAAGTTTCAAGTAACGCCTCTCAGCATCAATCAAGCTTTTGCTGATGTAGTACACTAGGTAGGGACAACCATCGACCTCTCTTACCAACACAACACTGATGGCACAACTTGAAACGGCCAAATACACAATAAGAGTCTCCCTGTCAACTGGTTTGAACAAAGTTTTGGGAGAGGAGAGATGTTTCTTGATTTCATTGAATGCCTCACCATACTGTGCGGTCCATTCGAACCCTTTTGCACCCTTCAAAGTTTAAAAGAATGGAGCACACCTGTCCGAAGACCTGGAGATGAATATGTTCAAGGCAGCTAATCTCCCCGTTAATCGTTGTACTTCTTTAATGTTTCGAGGAGGCTCCATCTGGAATAAGGCATTGAGTTGGTCCGGGTCGGGCTGTATTCCATGCTCGCTTATGATATACCCTAAGAACTTCCCGGACTGCACTCTGAATACACACTTTTCAGGGTTTAGTTTTAAATTCACTTTTGCCAAGTTGGCAAAAGTTTCTTGAAGATCGGACAAGTGCAACTGCTCATCCACGCTCTTCACCATCATATCGTCAATGTAAACCTCCATATTTCTTCCAATTTGATCAGCAAATGCTTTGTTGACTAACCTCTGATAAGTAGCCCCATCATTTTTCAAGCCAAAAGGCATCACCTTGTAGCAATGTAGACCCCTATCAGTGACAAACGTGGTATGCTCTTGATCTTTTGGATCTACTTGAATCTGATTGTACCCGGAGAAGGCATCCATAAAGGAGAGCAGCTTGTTCCCAGAAGTAGAGTCTACCAACTGATCTATCCGGGGGACCGGGTACAAATCTTTCGGGCAAGCCCTATTGAGGTCTGTGAAATCAATGCACATGCGCCACTTTCCGTTTTTCTTTTTCACCAGGACAGGATTGGCAGTCCACAAAGGATATTGAGATTCTTTAATGTGACCCATCTTTGTGAGTCTGTCAACCTCTTGTACTATGACATCGGCCTTTTCTTTTGAAAAAGCTCTTCTTTTTTGAACCACTGGTGCCACATCCCTCCGGACAGCTAGGTGATGGGATATCACTTCTGATGGAACTCCAGTAACATCAGCATTGCACCAAGCAAAAACGTGCTGATGGTCTTTCAAGAATTTCAACATCTTTTCTTTCAACATTGGTGGCATCTTGGACCCTATCTTGATACTTTTTCCTTCTTCCAAACAGTGCGTTTCAACCTCTTCAATTGGAATCAACACTCCAGGGGTCTCTCTGGGGTCATCAATTTCACCCTCACCCCCAGAAAGACCCTCAAATTGCTATTGATCATTTACACGGACTGCCCCCAGCATTCGAGGAGCCAAGGCAGTGGCATAGCATTCTCTTGCAACCTTTTGGCTGCTCCGGACAACCCCAACCTGTCCCTGAACAGCATACTTTAAACACTGATGGACTGTCGAAGCCACTGCATGCATTCTAGAGAGCCAAGATCTCCCCAGAATAGCATTATAGCAAGTGGGACAATCCACCACGATGAAGAGTATTCTAACCATTTTCTTGAAAGGGCCCCTGCCCAATAACACTTCTTCTTCAAACTCCCCGATCACATCGGCTGAGCTGCCCGTGAAGCCCACGATTGACCTGTCCAACTTTTGAATCACAACTGGATTTTTCATTTTCTTATAAGTGGTTAGAAAAAGGATATTGGCAGAGCTTCCAGTATCCACCAGAATTCTCCTTATCTCATTGCCCCGTATAGATGCTCCTATGACAACAGCATCCTCATGAAGGCCAGCAATGTCTCTTAAATCATCCTCATCAAAGACAATGAATGGGAATGAGTTTGGTGATTGATAAGATGTCATGCCTCCTTCTAGCTGGGAGGTTAAATTATGAACATGCCTCTTTCTCGAAGAAGCAGTAGGAGCTGTCATAGTGTCCCCTCCGAAGATTGTAAGTGACTCGAAGAATTTAATGAGCCCGGGGACAGACCTGGAACACTCTTCTATAGCACCCACCCTGTTTCGTGTTGGACCAGGATCCAAGTACTCAGATTCCACATCAAACCTTTCCACTATTACCATGGCCCCCTCCGGGGCAGCATTACTTGGACCAACCCGGTGAGTGTTGTCAGGCCTGTTGCCTCCTCTCCTTTTAACGTATGCTCCTAACTTTCCCCTTTCAATCAAGTTTTGAACCTCTTATTTCAACGCTATGCAATCATCAGCGGTATGGCCAATATCATTGTGGTATTGGCAAAAGGAGTTGTTACGATGCTCTCTAGGAGACTGCAAGGTTGCTGGTCTCCGGTAGTGTACCTCATCTTTTGTTTTATCGAAAATGGTGGCCACGCTTTCTTTGAGTTCTGCGAACCACTCCGGTTGGACCCATGGCCCTCTTTTGTTTCTGGATTGTTGACTTTGAGCAGGAGCAGCTGGCTGAGACTGAGCTTTTGCCCTACTATGCCCCTGTCCGGTTTCTCTTGCTTTATTCCCGGACTGGTTTTGATTTGGAGTTGGTGACACCGGGGTGGATCTCACCTGTCTGTGCACCCTATTCTTTTTTGTTTCATCAACGTTTATTTGCTTGCCAACTTGGTTTAGCAATCCTCCCCAGGTCATGGCCTTCTTTCTGGTTACCGAATCAGCCAGGTTGCCTGGGTTCAAACCTTGTCTTAGGGATGCTATTGCCACCTGTTCGAAGCAATCAGCCAACCCATTCTTTGTGTTCACAAAACGACTTATGTACTCCTTTAATGACTCATTTGGCTCCTGGGCACAATGGATTATTGTGTCTCCATTGCCCTTCAGCTCCTTACTCCCCACAAACTGCCTTCGAAAGGCCACCCAAAACGTATCAAAACCTTTAATACAACCTTGAGGCAGGCTGTTGTACCATTTCAGAGCACTCCCCGTAAATGATTGAGAGAATTCCCTACACAGTAGTTTATCATCATCATCAAAGTTCATCATGAAGTTCTTGAATTGCTCCAGATGATTGTCCGGATCAGTACTGCCATCGTACTTCTCCATCTTAGTACTGTCAAACCTCTTGGGGAGGTTTCCGGACAGGATTTTAGAAGACAGTGGAGTTTGCCTCCAATTCCTTCAACGACTGAACACGGTATCCTCATTGGGAGTTGCAAAGATACCTGGCTCATCGTGGAAAGCAAAGGGATCTATCAGCATCTTGTCTGTATACCTCCGGTGGTGAGATGACCCCTTTCCAATATGCCTTTTCATTCTTCCATGGTGATCTCTTTTTCTCGAATATTTCTTAACCTGCTTTTGCTTTTTCTTGGTTCGACCCTCATCACTGCTAGAGGACAAGGATTTTTCATTTCCCTCACTGTCCGAAGAGCTGCCCAAAGATTCTGAACTTGAGTCAGAGCTCTCCACAGGCTTGGACCGGTGAGACTTTTTAGAACTAGCATGTGTCTTTTTGGTACTCACATGAGTTTTCGAAGCCTCAGGCTCTCTAGGGTTGTCGGTGTGATGAACAACCGATGCCTTGGATTTTTATTTCACGCCCATTTTGGCCTTTTCAGCCCTCAGAGCTTCTATTTCAAGCTTTAACCTGTCGCGCTCTTGGACAGTATACTCATCATTTTCTTCCACAACTTCGAGCAAAGCTGGTGGAAGCTCTGGATTGTCCGGATTCATACGGACAGAATTTCTTGGCAGGTTTTGAATGCTTGATTCAGGCACCTCTCTTCTCCCACTGTGGTCTCCAATTTGGTGTGGAAAATAATTGCCTGAGGGTAGGCTAGTAATTTTGAGTGGAGTTTCAAGGTGGTGTAAGGGTGTTTAACGGTGGTGTAAGGGTGTTTAACGGTGGTGTATGGGTGTTTAACGGTGGTGTAAGGGTGTTTAACGGTGGTGTATGGGTGTTTAACGGTGGTGTAAGGGTGTTTAACGGTGGAGAGATAATTAAGCAGCTTGGTAGCAGTTAAGTTTCATTACCCATAGTTAATGCTGGTGGTTGGGTATTTATAGTGTGATGTTTGGGCCCTTATGGGCTTTCGGGTCATGTTTAATGGACCCGGGTCATGTTTAAAGACCCATGAGTTCTAAGCAGGAGGGTAGGTAGCTTAGTCAAGAAGTGTTTAGGTTTTTTAGTACTTTAGTCATAGTTCGAACAGCCTTAATGTTTACAGTGTTCAAAGTGATCTGTCCGGTTCGAAGGATCTGTCCGATTTATGTGCTTGTAGCATGTCCGGTATTCGGAGAGACTTAGGCTGATTTGCCCTTCCGGGGAGCATGCTGAATTCGGACTCATCAGGTACCTTCTATGTTTTCCTAATTTGTTGTTTGAGTTTCATGTTGTTTACGTTCATTTGTCTTATTTCGTACGCACGTAATCGAATTCAAAATTTATTTTCTTTTTTGTGTTATTTTATTCTAAAATTTGTGTTACGACGTCACTTAATCATTACCTATACTAGAGTATCATTGCACAATCCCTAAGTAAAGCTAAAACCATTTAAAGAAATCCATAACACAATGTCGCACACATATACAAGAAAATGTATATATTCACGCATATTTTTGTATGTCGATGTAATTGTCATTGCATTTCCGTGCGTGGATCTGTACGCCTGTTTGCAAAGGTGGGCGAGATAGTGCACTGTTAGTTTAAAAAAAATGTTTTCGTACCTATTTGGACTTGTTTGTTTTTATCATGCTTGTAAGTTGAAAATGTATGAGGATAATAGAAAATCTTAATAAATATAAACTAAAACAATAAAGTCAAAGGTAGCGGAAGTTATTAAAAAAAGCAAACACATTAAATATTACAAATACTATAGTTAATTATGCATTCTCGGACAAATCGTAGAATTAATCATCCCCATCTTGTAATCATTATTTTTTCGTCATCCATATGTGCTTATACATGTCTCACATTATAAATTGCACCATAATTGCATGTTTCATCATCCATTAGTTCTTATATATGGATCCCATTGTAAATTTTCTAGACTGTTATATAATTATTGTGTGTTTATTTCAACCATGTTTACACCAATAAAAATAATAAAAACATCATCAACCCCAAAAAAGAAGAAACCAAACTTTTTCAACCCCAACCCCAAAACATACAACAAGAACAAGAACCAGCCTACCCACGGTCATAAGAAGGCCAACTCAATAACCAAAACCAACACCAGTCGGCTCACGGACTGGAGAAGGACAACACAAACAACTCGAATAACTAACACTATCAAAGTACAAAAGAGAAACGTCACTGTTATATTTATCTAATACTCCCGATAAAAGAGCATGTATACAAGTTTAAGATGATGGTGATTTTTTGATAAAGCCTACGCAATCCTATCTTGATGAGATTGACAAACTTGAGGCAAATGATGTCGATGAACGAACTTGGGATACCACCGTAGAGGAGATTGAGGTTGATGTTCTCGTGAATGCTACTATTGAAAAACAATAAATGAGACAAAGACAACATTAGGGGTACAAGTTCGTGAAGATGTAAGTGGATCTTAAGTAGATTAATATTAAAATTTGAATCTATATTATCATACATTGTAGGTTTCTAAAGCCATATATTGTAGGATTATCTATAACACACCTCACCCGTTTATTATACTTGGAATCGCATATTTATTATACTTAGAATTGCATGTTCATTATAATTAGAATCACACGTCAATTATACTTAGAATCACGTAGTTATTATAATTAAGATCGCATGTTTACTAGAGATACGTAATGATGTGTTGCATGTTTAATTTATGTATAAATGGTTTTGCAGGTCTACTTCCTGGATAGTTAGACTTGCACGTTCACTTTAGGTATAGTTGGTCACGCATGGTGTTTGACACATTGTCCTCCATCTTTTAGGTAACCAAAGAACCAACGCAAGATGACCATGAGTGGTTTGTATGGTCATTACTTGAATTAACATAACGTGACTTACAATAAGAGGAGATGACTTTCCCTGATTATAAAACAAATACAACAACATAGCAAATAATTGATGTCTATGAATACCATGAAATTTGTAAGATACAAAGGGAAGAAAACTAGTAAGATCCATAAGTATGGTATTTACCATCATCACGGGGATCCTATAAATGCATGTATATGTAAGTGATCTAATATCGATATCTAATGAATATGACCTGGACTTTATGGTAAAATATACAAGTTTTGCATTATAACAATATACTTAAAGGTCAAAACACATGTTCAATTGAAGTATAATTGCATATTTAATTACAATAAAAACACATGGTCAGTAGCACTACAAACATCTGGTAATTTGCAGTAGAATTACATTTTTGCTTGTAGCGGAATCATATGTTTGGTTACTAGAAACGCATGCTCAATAGCACTAAAATTGCATGAACGCTAAAATTAGAATTGCATGGTGTTTCATTTGCAGTAAAGTCGCTTGTTCATTAATATTAATGTCCAATGTTTAATCACATGCCCCCACTTGTCATTTGGGAAATTAATGACGCTAAGATATATAAGACGCTTAGATTTATAAGAAGTTTAAAGAAAATAATTGCAAAGTACCAACCCAAGCTTACAATGTCACTTACAGTTGTAAGTTCAACACGATATAATTTTGTGCTTGTGCAACGGTAAGTATACCTAAAATTAGGTATTAATTATTACAATAAATTATTTTTACTCCAAAAACATTTTAACAAGTTCCTCACAAGTCCTTCCATGTTAGTTTAACTTTGAACAACGACCATATTTCTTCTGCCTCGTTTTTATTTCTTCTCTAGCTGGAATACGCTTTTTTGAGGCCTTTGAACTCATCCTTTTTAGTTGGGAGACAGAATTTTTAGCGGTGCATTAGAGCTTGATCTTTCATCAAAAGTAGTTAAAACGTGTATGCTAAAATAGTACATTTATTATAATTACTAACGATGAGGAATGACTATATTAATGTCATATGATCTTGTTGAGTCGCATTTATCTGCAGAAAAAACATAAAAACATAGAAAACAATCTTGTTGCCAGACACCACATGAACATTTAAAATCTAGTAAATGAACAACCATAATAGGTTCAGAAAAGACTTCAAATATAGTTGTCGAAGACTTACGAACTAAACATGGACGACCTTTTCCACATTGACCTTCAACTTATTTTCATACTCATGGCATAATATTCTGATCCAACTTAGCTCATCTAAATAACGTCATAAAATTTGAGTAATAAGCAAGGTTCGAATATTATAAATTAATTCAAGAATAAATAAACTACACATATATATAATTTGATAGTTAAAAGATTCAGCTGGAAAAGATGTCATAGCACCATATCGTTTATTTTTAAAAATACTTGAACATATTTGTCCATATGTAAATTATCGATAAATTTAGTAACTCTTTTACCTCCTTCACTGATAAAAACTTCAATACTTTCATTAAATATGTATACATTTGAAGCATAATCATATTGTCTAAACTTATATATAATCCTAAACCTAAACTTTTCATCAAAGTGAGAGAGCATACCTCAAATTATGAACAAGATGGAAATTACTGTAGGTAGGATAGCAGTTTGGATACAATGTAAAAACAACATTAATGATACCTAAATGACGGTCTGAAATAAATGCTATTTGGCGTTCCAATAAATGAGGTTTCAAAATGTGCATAAAACATAGCTAGTTATCAACATCTTTACAACCAATAATAAGGAAAATACCTGAAAATAAAATCAAACCAATATTATATGAACCTGGATCACATGGTTTGGCCTATCCTAAATTTAGTCTTCGATCGCCACTGAAAGCAGCTAGTTTGCAATAATAAAAGTAGTTAATATGCTTGATACGATGAGAAGATAAATAATAAAATTTAGGTTTGAACCATACATAGTTATTTGTTTGACTATCCATTTTTGATCTAGTTAGTCTCTTAACTAATCATTTTTTATAAAGTTAGTCCTTTGACTATATGTTTTTAAATAAAGTTAGTCTCTTAACTAATCATTTTTTTATAAAGTTAGTCCTTTGACTATATGTTTTTAAATAAAGTTAGTCTCTTAATCCGAGGATTAAATTTGTCCAAAATGAATAGTCAATGGATAAAAACTAGATAATTTTTAATCGAATGACTATATATTTCAAAAGTAAATAGTCAATTGATTATCATCATATGATTTTTAGTCGAGAGACTATATGTGTAGAAAGTGGATAGTCCGTGAATTATTTACTGTCGAAATCTATCAAATTATGTGATAGTTATAAGGGTCTTTTATCATCTAAAATCCAGTTTTAATTCAATTATGGTTTATTATTTAAAGAATTTAAGTTACGAATGTGAGCCATATTTGTTTACCAAAAACATCATAAGTTATACAAGAACATCGAACAAATGTAATTTATATCTCTATATTTTTTAACTATGATTTAAATTTTTAAAAGTGTGAATCATTCAAATCGTAACTAAAAAATAATCTAATAGTACTATAAGATGAACAAAACCAGATTCATGAAATATATATTTTTCTAATTTTTAAAAGAAAACCAGAAGCCCAGTTAGTCACGGTTCCTCATTTCGTATTTCACATTTTTGTTTCTCGTTGCACATTTCACACTTAGACAAAAATATATTAATTTAACACTCATTTCACATCTTTCGTTTCATTTTATCCTAGTTTTTCATATTTTCTTTTTATTATAGTTTCTTATTTCGCACTTAGACATTTTTTTCCAATTTTAATACTAGATTTCGCATTTCGTATTTCATTTACCTTGATTTTTGCGTTTCACATTTTCTTTTAACCATGGTTTTACATTTTGTACATATCTGTATCATATTTTATTTACCATTATTTTTCATTTTTATTTAACCTTGGTTTCATATTGCACTTAGGCAGTAAAACAAATTAAATTTAACACTGGCTTTGTATTTTAGAATTCATTTTATCATGGTTTTACATTTCACATTTTCATTTAATCCTAGTTTTTAATTTCATACTTAGATAAAAACAATTAACACTAGTTTTACATTTTGCATTTCATTTTACTCTTGTTTCATATTTTCATTTAAATATGGTTTTACATTTTATTATTAGGCATAAATAGAATACCAACACCAATTTTTAGATCCGCTATATATTTCACCTATAGAATATTTTTCAAGTTAGATAAACAATGTGGAAACATAAGAACAAGAAGAAATAAAAATTCAAAAGAATTAACAGCGAATATATCTAGTGATGCTCTAAAAACACCGTTTTGATAATTAATGCACGAGTATGAAAATACGGATAATATCATCACAACTGTGCATATGAAGTTTGTTCATGAAGATATCTTACTGAACTTAAATCCACTTGAAATAATCATGACCAAAATGAGAAAAATAATAAAATCTTTCATTGAAACAAGAGCGAGCTTGTAGTAAGTTTTGATGGATGATGACATGAATTTTCAGCATATCTTGCTACAGAAGATTTCAGTAGAAGATTAAGTGACGTTTCTCGCTAGATTTAAAACAAACCTTTAGGTAAACCAAACATACATGAAGATCTTAGTAGAAAACTAGATTGTTCAACATTTTTTCCACCTCAACAAATTAGAATAAACAATCACGCGATCAACAACATAAACAAAAAGCTAATCCCAAATTTATTGTCCAAAAATCCAAATTGTGGCAAATGGGAAAATGTAGTACTATATTAAGTAAATTTTATTAATATAAAGATAAATGAAATCGAATGATTTAAACAAAAAAAAATTAAAAACATAGAGTCAATATGTAATTAGAGAGTTGTGAATAAGGGTATTTGGATATTGAAAAAAATGGAGAAAGATTTGGATAAGGGTATATGGATATTGTAAAAATTGGATAACAACGACCAAGTATAACTGAGCTAAGTGCGTTTTCGGATATTTTCTCGACAAGAAACAACCGTGCTACCATGCTCAAGTCATTTTCATCAAGTATTGGGGTATAAACGTCATGTATATAGTGTAAAGTTTCATAATCTGTTACTTTTTTCGTTATTATTCCACTAATAATAATGTTGAAATGCTTCATGGTTATTCAATAGCAATCTTATCTTTTTAAAGAGTTGGGAACCCACGACCTCCACTGTCAAAGACCCCTTTAAATTGACCCATCCCTGAGTTAACCTTCATAATCTTTCAACGATTTATGGACCAAAAATGGATATGTTACATCACTAGTGTTCTCGGATGTCGATAACTTCACGGAGGTGCTTAAGATTATATGTATTGAGTAAACTTAACACATTTTTAATCAAATACTATGGCTTGTCTTTTATCTGCAACAAACGTGGCATTTTTACCACAGGCCGTCGAGTTGCATCAATCTTCCCTCCTCTCTATAATCTGTTTCTACACCCTTTATTCTACATCATCCAGTCAAGAATCCAATTGATGAAAAGATAGATCGTCTCATTCTTATTCCTTCCAGTGGAAGTGACTCCCCTAAAATCCCAGATTTCCCTAGAAGGATGAGCCTCTCCTCTATAATATATAGAGTCTTTATCAATAATAATTGGGATGCTTTTCCCCAATTCATTTGCGTACTACGGTTACCTTCGTACCTCTTATCATACCCATATTTTCTTTTTCCTCGATACCCCTTCTATTTCCAAAAACCCGTTATTTGTTTTTCAACATGTGGAAATCTCATCAATGTTACAAAACCATTATTAATTTAATTAAAAATTCCTCGATGGATGGTTTCTACTATGTCGATTAATCCTGCCAAACTCAACTGTCTCCAATATATACTTTTTTCTCTCAATAAGAGAGAATTTAGTAGCATTACTCACACAGAGGAATTATTCTTTAAGAAAAAATCCCGTGAAATATCACTCAAACCGGGAGATCGTAATTCAAAATTCTTCAAAAATAGTATCATAGAGAATTTTTTTTAAACAATATCATTTTTATCAATAACCTTCTTGGGAAAACTTGTACATCTCGTCAAGAAGTAGCTAACGTTTTCATCAATCACTTCACTAATCTCTTTGGTAAGAAAAACTCATCCAACTACATCGGTTTTAATAGTATTATCAACCTTATCACCACCAAACTAAGTGTTTCTAATAAAACTCACATGATTCGTCATATCACCGATGATGGGATCAAAGAATCTATTTTCAGTATTGAGAACAATAAACCCCCATCCCATACAAATTTAGTTATAGTTTCTTTAAATTTTCATGGTCTATCACCGATACCGACATTTGTACATATCTCTATAATATTTTCCTCCATAATTACATGAACCATAGTTGGAATAAAACCTTTATCTTCTAAATGCTGAAGTCTAAAAATCTGGTATCCCCCTCCGAGTTTAGACCCATTATATTCTGCAATATTATCTATAAAGTTATTTCTAAAATTATATATTATTAATGGATCCCCACCCCATGTTGATTGACCCCTCTCAATCTGTTTTTATCCCTGGCCATATTATTTTCTGACAATGTTCTCATTTTGTCCACGACTATAAACCAATATAAAAATACCCTTTGCAACCTTTAAGATTTACCTTTTGGAATCCTTTGATAATGTATGCTGGTGACTCATCTGGATGTTCTATAATCCTTGGAATAACCCATTCAATGGATTGGTGAGATCATTCAGTGTACATCAACTAGTTCCTACTCAGTTAACATAAACGACAAATTTTCAAGTTTATTTAAAGACAATATAGGCCTCCAACAAGGGAACCCCTTATCATCCTTCCTCTTAATCTTATTATGAAAGTCATTATAAGTATTCTAGAAAAGAAAATTTCTAATCTTTTTTTCAATTTATATTAGAAATATCACAAGATCAAATCATTAATCTTTACTTCTAGTCGATCTAATAAGTTTTTTCGTGCCAACGTCAATTTTATAAATTTAAAGAGTGCCTTAAGGAGTTCACCACCCTCTCGAACCTCAATTTCAACCAGAAAGAGTCATATATTCCTATTTAAAGTCTTTATCTAGATCTATCATTCTATCATTGCCATTATTGGATTTTTGGAAGGTACCCTCCAAGTGCACTACTTAAGTGTTCCTTTCATCACATCTCATCTTTATTTTAATGATTGTAGGCTATTATTTAATAAGGTTATCAGTCTTATTAAATTTTGGACCTCCAAACACCTCTTTTTTTAGGAGGCTCTAAATAATTAAAGCCGTCGTTTTTGCTGGACATATCTATTGGTCATCAATATTAAATTTGTCTTGTTTGTGTCCTCAAAGACCTTTCCCAGTTACTATATATATTTTTTTGGTTAGGTCGATATGAAAAGCTTGAGCTCTAAATTAGCTTTGTCCAAAGTTACCCTGCTCTCACAAAAGGGTGACCTTGTGATTATAGACCTTAGGGTCTAGAATTAGGCGGCCACTTTCAAACACTTTTGGTCTATTTTAAGCGTTAAAGCATCCTCAATTTGGTGTGTATAGGTAATAACCTAGAATGTTCAAAACAAGAACTTCTCGAACCTCCATATTGGTTGATCACATAGTTGGGGATAACATAAAATTATCAACCTAAGATTGTTAGCTGTTAAGCTCCACAAATTTGATATTGGTAACGGTCCTTCCACTTTTATCGGGTATACCCCTTACTTTTTTCTAACTACTTAGTTACTGTTATGGTCTCAATATCATTGTTTATGCTCGAATGAACAATAATATTAAAGTTTTAGATATCATCGCCAACAACTCCTGGAACTAGCCCACTCAGCTCTGATAGGACAAAAGATCTCATCAAGCTCACTCGTAGGGAATCAATAGTGTTATTAGTTTACTCACTTCCCCTTCAAGCAGAGAAGATGTCAAAATCTAAATCTCCCACTAGAAAAGTAATTTTTTTACAATAAGTAATACTTATCATTACATTTGACCTTCTGTCGCTCACGTCTATTGGGTCCATCTTGTTTGGAACAAACTTGATATCCCTAAACATTCTTTCATTCTTTGGATTTCCAGCCAAAGAAATGTCTTCGCTAGAGATAAACTTCGCTTTTGGGAGTACACTGTATTTTGTGTAATAATCTGTCAGAGACTACGAGTCATATTGTGGCGGAATATCATTCCTTTCGTCTTATTTGAAATGTTTTGTCTAAAAAACTAGGTTCTCTCCCCTAACATCGGATTGGACCTTATGGTTACACTTTAAATTCACAAACTTCTTCCCCTCTAGATTATTTTCACATGTCTAATTATTATGTCATATCTGTCAAATTTGTAAAAAAAAAAAGCATACTCCGTAATTTTCATCCGATGGTTTGCCAAATTTGTACTACAAAATTATACTTCATAATTTGTATATTTTTTTAGATATTGTCTATCAAATTTGTACAAGAAAAAACATATTCCGTAGAAAAAATTCTGATTGTTTTCAAAATTTGTACTACAAAAGTATACTTCATAACCTATATATATTTTCAGATATTCTCTCAAATTTGTACAAGAAAAGGCATACTCCGTAATTTTTATCCGTTGTACTACAAAAGTATACTTCATAATTTGTATTTGGGTCAAGCTATATATACCAAAATGTGGTTTAAGTATACCCGATTTTGAGTTTACCCAAAGGTGATATAAGTTTACCCAAATTTTGACAAAAATACCCTTTTATGGGTATATAAGGTTTTTTTACTAACCTTCATCCACCTTATTTTTTTCTCTTACACTCTCTAACTTCTCTCTAAAACCTATAAGTTCTCTCTAATTTATGTGGCGAACTAAAATCTGGCGAACTAAAATATGGAAACTTAGTGTTAGTATCAAAATTAGGGTTATGGTTGAATTAGATAAAAAATCATAATTTTAGGGTGTTTGGAGACCATTTTCTAGCTGGAATTCGGCCGAAAAATGGTCGTAAGCGAAGGTTGAGCGCACCATAGGTACAGGGGGCGTACTGGCTGGTACAGGGCCAGTACACCCCCTCTGTACCGATGGTACGGGCGCAGTGTACCAAAGGGTACGATACGCATGTACCATCGGTACAGGGGGTCTGTACCAGCCGATACGCCCCCTTTGTACCGATGGTACATGCATATCGTACCCTTATTTTTAATAATTAAATCCTTATTTTTTTATAAAAAAACTTCCAAAAAAAACAAGTTTTTACCTTAATTTCGGTTTATTCATGTTTGATTTTGTGTTTTTATTAGAAGAAGTTTAAAAAATTGAAAAGAATTTGAATGTTCTTGAGGCAACTTTGAATGTTCAAGAACAATTTGAAGAACTTCAGAAAATTGTAGTAATATAGGGTTTGATCTAGTAGGGAGTTGTGTTTTTTTTATATACGTAGCCAAATAGATTGTTTTGTGAATTGAGTATATCTAAGATATACTTCGTGTTTTTTTAACTTAATGGCAATTTGGATAATAAATAAAAGTTTAAAAAAAAATTCGTCTTAAAAAAATCAAACAAAAGTCAATCGCGTTTTTTTAGATAAACTTAAACCGGATTTTAGTATATATAGCATAACCTTTTTTAAATATCTTTTATTTATAGAAATGTACCAACCAAGATATAAATAATAAAATTAAATGATTCCTATACTTCCTCAATTCCATTTTAAGTCTCATTTAAAAAAAATCAATATTTTTTTTTGAATGTCTTTATCTTGTGGCAATGTGTCATTAAATATTTTTTAATTTTTATAAATAAATTTAAGTAATTAATCAATCACTTTAATGCTGCAACCAATCCAATCATTCTATTTTTTTCTTATTACAATACAGAGGAGTAGTGATGGTATTATTA
Source organism: Limnanthes douglasii subsp. nivea (assembly GCA_036936605.1). Taxonomy (NCBI): domain Eukaryota; kingdom Viridiplantae; phylum Streptophyta; class Magnoliopsida; order Brassicales; family Limnanthaceae; genus Limnanthes; species Limnanthes douglasii. The sequence continues at coordinate 75,658,784 of JAUPFV010000003.1, read as the reverse complement.
ATATTTGTGAGAATACCTTAAAGGAAACGGAATGGAGGAAGTAAATAATAATTTGACCAAATGGAGAATATGTTTGGTTTAAGATAAATCACTAGTTATAAATACCCACTGATTTGGGACAACGGAGACACACTTGTGAACATTGAAAAAATGGTTGGAGTAAGAAGAATGAAACTAGGGAGTCAAGGGCTGGAAGTATCAGCCCAAGGGTTAGGATGTATGGGGATGTCTGCCTTTTACGGTCCCCCTAAGCCGGAAGCCGATATGGTGGCGCTCATCCATCACGCTGTCAACACCGGCGTCACCTTCCTCGACACCTCTGATGTCTACGGGCCTCATACCAACGAACTGCTACTTGGCAAGGTACCGACTTTTTTTCTATATGAGGCATACTAGTTTGTCCCCCCTTCGGGATTCGTTCTATTTCGAGGGTATTTAAAAAAAGTTGTTTTTTGATTTGTCTTTGTTATTAAAGCTAAAATCAACTAATATGAAATTAAAAAAAAAAAAAAAAAAAAGATTTGTTGATAAACCATGAGTCCTCCAAATCTTATAGATAAACCATGAGTCCTCCAGTTATATATTCACTAAACCCTGAAACTAAGTAGTCTATGTATTGCTAATGATGATATGCAGGCTTTTTCTAGTGATGGGGTAAGAGGTAAGGTTGAATTGGCTACAAAATTTGGAGCTTATTTTAACGAACAGAAGCTAGCAGTTTGTGGGGATCCTGAATATGTGAGGAAGGCTTGTGAGGGAAGCTTGAAGAGACTTGGAGTTGATTGTATTGATCTTTATTACCAACATAGGGTTGACAAGAATGTCCCCATCGAAATCACGGTGTGTCTTTTATCGCTGCTGTTAGATTATGGGTCCGATGCGTTGGGTCAATTCATGATATCTTCTTTTTTTGTAGATGGGCGAGCTGAAGAAGCTTGTCGAAGAAGGTAAAATAAAGTACATAGGATTGTCGGAGGCATCTGCTTCGACGATCAGAAGAGCACACGCTGTTCACCCTATTACTGCTGTTCAATTGGAATGGTCTTTATGGACAAGGGATGTCGAGGAAGACATAGTTCCTACCTGCAGGTTAGTAGGCATCAACTTAGACTAAGGCTGTGTATATTGTTTTAAACTCGTTTATTTCAATATGTATTAAATCAAGTCTAAGCTCCGAATAAGATTCGATTGGCTCAGGCTCAGCTCGCATCCTTTCTAGTACTATGTGGCTAAACGCCTACTTATAATTTTGATAGGGAACTTGGAATTGGAATTGTTGCATATAGTCCCCTCGGACGAGGATTCTTTTCGTCAGGGGCTAAATTGGTGGATAACTTGTCAAATGATGACTTTAGAAAGGTAAAAGCATGATCATAAAAAATATAAGACTTAATTTGTGTCACCGTCGATATTGACATATGATACTTTTGATTTTGTTGAAGTACATGCCAAGGTTTCAACCCGAAAACCTAGAGCAGAACAAAAAGATATTTGAACGTGTTACAGAAATGGCAGCAAAGAAAGGATGCACACCGTCGCAGCTAGCTTTAGCTTGGGTGCACCACCAAGGTGACGATGTTTGTCCGATACCTGGAACCACCAAAATTGAAAACCTCAACCAGAACATAGGAGCTTTATCTGTCAAACTAAGTCCTGAAGAGATGGTTGAACTCGAAACCATGGCTTCAGTTGATTCAGTGAAGGGCGACAGGTATGCGTCTCTCGCCGGTACCCACAAGGACTCCGAAACTCCTCCTTTGTCTTCAATGATATAGTAACCATGATCCAGTTTTTTATATTGTTGGCAACAGAAATAAAAGTTCTTGCCAAGTAATCTGCTTAGTTTATTCTCTGTCATGTTGCTTTGCAATGTAAGATTTGATACTCTAGCCGTTTTTGGCGGCTTTCTCGTTAATCTATATCATTATATCGATGTTTCATGAGGTATAGCTTTTATGCTAAAAGCAAATTATGCAATATTTTCCTTGGAGGGATCTTACATAAAAATCGAAGTTCTCTATATATTTCATATATCTTTGATCAACCCAGTTTATTTTATATGATAAATAGGAAATACTCTGAAACGATATGCAAACCGACACCCAAATTGGGATGTTGGTGCGATAAATAAAAACACTTAAGATTCGTAGGATTCTTAAGCGAGGACGAGGACGAATACACATACAAATATATTTCATTAGTACTTCTGCCGTTACAATCAACTAAACCTTATACTTAAAGTTCACTCCGAATTGAGATTTTGCAATCAAAGGTATCAAAGATGGTTGACCGATCCGCCTCAGTCCGACCCAACTCTCCAGTGAAGGATCGAATCTAAAATAATCTCTTACTCTAAGATCAAGTATGTGATAATCGTATTAGTGGTTCTCGCGGTCTATTTCTCGTCCATCCTCCATCGCCTCTCATCCCACTCAGCTATCTCAGTGGATGGACGTTTCTGTACCTTTTCGACAGTAGAATTAGTCGGTTGGCAATCTTCGGTCATATATATTTTGTTCGTGAAACCTCAGGTCTGTCGGTGGTACTGACGATCGCGGTTTTGTTATTCTCAGCAATTTATTTTGAAATGTTTTCTAAATTTTTTATAAAAAAAGAAAATTAATTGTTATAAACGGTCCAACAAATTAATTAGGTAGTTGTAAAAGCACCTACAAATCAACTTATTAATTTTGTTTATTTTATTCGTTATGTTGTTTCATTGTTTCGTGTAGAGCATTTGTTCACTACTACATAAATAAAAGAATGCTAGGGTTTTCAGATCAGGATAGATAACATAGCAATTCTTCCAGCCTCTCTTACTTAATAGATAATTTTTAATTATTAACTTTTGTTTTTTACTTCGGTCAGTTCCCATCACAAGTCATATCAGCTCGATTCGGTACATTAGAAAAGAACAAAAATATTTGTATCATTGTATGCAATCTTAATATTTGTGGACGAATCATTGTAAAAAATAGATTTGGTTTGGGTTTTATTATGCAATGAAACGAACAAAAATATTTGTATGTAATCTTAATATTGGTGGACGAATCGTTCTAAAAAATAGAATTGGTTAGGGTTTTACTATGCAATGTATCACTAATACTAAAAAATAAAACAAAATAAAAAGTATAAAAGAAAATAACAAAAGATTTAACCTGATTCAACAATTGTCTACGTCTGAGAATGTCGTCATAGAAAAGTGTTTCACTGCGATAAAAAGGAGTTACAGACCCTAGTAATCTTTATATGGAATAAATAGACTTATTAGACAATGGGCCTAATGTGCTCATATACACAAAAACTAAGAAAGTTAAACCACGATATAATTAAACACAAAGGGTACACTCCCAATGACAATTGTACCAGCGACGGTACACTATTAATGCATTCTCATTCTTAACAAATCTTCTCCTTGAGGCGAATATCTTTTCTTCACTATCAACAAAGAAACTTCTCTTCTTCAGTTTAGGCACTCCCTAAACTTTCGAACTGATACTGCTGTGCTCATTATATCCGCTGGAGTATCGTGTGTATGCATTTTTTTCATATCAACAATTCCCTTTGATATTATATTACGAATAAAATAATGTCTAACATCTATGTGCTTTGTACGTTCGTGGTACATCTGGTTCCATGTAAGGTGTATGACGCTTTGACTGTCAATTTTTTTTTTATAATAGTCATATCTAAGTCCAAATCTACCACCAAATCTTGCAACCATATTGCCTCTTTAACTGCTTCTGTTACCGTTATGTACTCTGCCTCAGTTGTAGACAAAGCTACAGTAGCTTGCAATCGTTCTTTCCAACTGATCGCACTCTCAGCTAGAGTAAATGCATATCATGTCAGAGATCTCATTTTATCCATATCACCTGTAAAGTCAAAATCAACAAAACCAACCACAAATATCATTCAACGATCCACAAATATCGGTCTTGTTAAAATTTAAGCCAATGTTCTCAGTATTCTTAAGATATCAAAGTATTCATTTTACTGCCTGCCAATGTTCTTTTCCAGAATATCTCATGTACCTGCTAACTACACTAACCGCATGTAAAATATCAAGATGTGTGCATACCATAACATACATTTACTACCAACTTCACTTGAATATGAAACATGCGATATTTGTTCCAACTCAGCATCGTCATTGGTCGCTCCTGCTGCAGAAAACTTGAAATGAGTAGCAAGCGGGATGCTAACTGCCTTAGCATCAAACATGTTGAATCGTTGTAGTATTTTCTCAATATAGCTTCGTTGAGACAAGTGTAATGATCCTACACTTCTGTTACTGATAATCTCCGTACAAAAAATCTTCTTTGCTCTACCTATATCTTTCATCTCAAACTCGACACTAAGTTGTTTCTTTATCTGCACAATGTGTGACATATTATAAGCAGCAATAAGCATATAATTCACATACAAAAACAAGTAAACATAAGAATCATCTGACATCTTTTGACAATACACACAACTGTCATATAGACTCCTCGTGAACCTTATCGACACCATGAATGTATCAAAGCGTGTGTACCATTGTCTAGGTGATTGTTTTAAACCATATAGTGACTTTTTCAGCAGAAAAACCTTATCCTCTATATTAGGTTCGATAAATCCCTCTGGTTGTCTTATGTAGATTCGCTTTTCCAGTTCACCATGTAGAAACACAGTCTTCACATCTAACTGCTCAAGTTCTAAATCTTGCAAAACTACCATGGCTAATAAAACCTAAATCGCATTATGCTTCACCACTGGAGAAAATGCTTCATTGAAGTCGATTTCTTCCTTTTGAGTAAAACACTTAGCGACCAGTCTTGCCTTGAATCGAGATTCCTCAACCTCTGAAATAATCATTGATCAAACCTATATCACTTAATTTCAGTAGAATATCATAGAAATATGACCTCTTTACCTTCAGCTCAAGCTTACCATCTATCACATGAGCATACACTAGATAACCGAACACCCTCAACTATTTGTAAGCAGCTAACGATCCAGACCAAATCTTAAAATGAGTTTTACAATCAATAGTCGTTGATGGATACCGATTTACCAAGTAACACGTTGTATTAAAAAATATTTCCTATACTGGAATGCAAGAGCATGTTTCGTGGCTTGTCACAAAGCATTATGTTCATTATTTATGCGACCCAATTCTGTTTCGGTGTTCAAGAACACGTGCAATGGCACACCATTTCCTTACCTTCACATAACTCGTTGAACTCATGGCTGCAATATTTTAACTGATTATTTGTCATAATACGTTTGATTTTTATTCTTATTTGCTTCTCAATCATCATCTTTGATTTGAAAAAGATTGATATGCCTCATCTTTCGTTTTCATAAAGTAAACCCACATCATCATTGAATAATCTTTGATCAAACCCATGTAGTATTTGGCTCTGATCTTTGATAGGATTCTCTTTGGGCCTCGAAGATCTGAGTGAATGTAGTCCACTGTATTTTTAGTATTTCTTACATCAGATTTGCTGAATTTGACTCTAGTTTGTTTACCAAACACAAAGTGCTCACAAAATCCCAATGATTCCACTTTACACCCTTTTAACAATTCTCTATTTCCTAAAACAGCTAATCATTTTGAACTCATGTGACCAAGACGCAAATGCCACAACTTATTTTGATCCTGCCGACTTTGGCTATTATTCCGTGATGATGCTACTGCACCATCGTCAATAACAACACTCCATTGGAGAATGTAAAGCTTTTTCTGTAAACTTCCTTTTATACACACCATTGAGCCTTTTGTCACTTTAATTACTCCGTCTTCTGCACGATACTTGTAACCCCGAGAGTCTAGTGTCCCAAGAGATATCAGGTTTCTCTTTAACCCAAAAAAAATGCCAACACGTCACGATTCTAAAAACCCCATCTAACATTTTGATTCTGACGTTATCGATACCACCAACAGGTAATGAATAATTATTCCCTAAATAGACAGTTCCCGGCATCGACTTGTAAGCATCGAACCACTGCTTGAACTGACGCATGTGATATGTAGCGGTAGTATCGAGTACCCAAAATTTTTTTCCACAGTCTGAACTCATGGACAATACATCTCATGTACCACTGTTTTCACTTCATCAAAATTGTTCACATATTCAGCAATATTTTATGCATTTTTCTTTCGATTTCCTGTTTTGTCGTTCAGTTTCGGACAATCTCTCATATAATGACCATGCTCACCGCATTCATAATAGTTTAAGTTCTTTAACTTTAATTTAGAAATCGAATTCTTCTTTCTTAAAGAACTTGCTTTGCTTCTAGATATTTCTGTAGTCATAAGATCTTCCCCTTCAGCCTGATTGTCTGGCTGCAACTATCTCAATTTCTTTGATTTCAATGCCTCTTTGGCATCTGCTAGTGATAACTTATCTTTACCATACATTATGGTATCTATGAAGTTTTTATAGGGAGATGGTAATGATCTCGAGATAAACAAAGCTTGATCCGCATCCTCAATGTTGATATTTATGTTCTCCAAGTCTATTATAATTGATTTAAAATTATTTACGTGTTCAGTTATTGACATGCCTTTTTTCAATCTGAAATCGTACAAACGCTTTTTCAAGTATAATCGGTTTACTACTGATTTCTTTGAGTAAATATCTCATAGCTTTTTCCATGCGCAAGCAATATTCTTATCACCACTAATCTCGCGAAGAACATTGTCTCCCACACTAATTAAAATTCAGCATGAATCCCTTTTTTAGTCTTGTTTCTCCTCTTTTTCATTTCTTCTGGTAACTTATTCTACACAGCCTTCCACAACCCTTGCAGTATCGATGAAGATTTTAGCTTAATCCAACCATAATGAAAAACTGGATCCCTCATCAAATTTTTCAATCATATATTTTGTTGTTGTAGACGTCATTGTGAAACCCTAATTGCAAAACCTAAGTTCACAACATAGCTATGATACCAATATTTGGGATTTACTATGAAATGTATCACCAATACTCAAGCACGGGAAAACATAAAAGGCATAAAAGAAAGAAATAAAATATAGGATTTAACATGCTTCAAAAATTATCTACGTTCACAGGCACCTCCAGTACAAATATAGACTTACTAGATAATGGACCTAATGAGCTCATATACACAAAGACTAGAAAGTATAAACTACGATATACTTCAGTACAAAATGTACACTGCCAATGACACAATATTGTACTAGCGAACATGGTACACTGTCAATGAATTATTTGACTCATTCTTAACAAATGTGATGTTTGTTCGATATCAATCTGTAAAAAATTCAAAGAATTTGTAACTCATTTTCCAACCATCTCATTTTCGATCATCATTTTATATTTGTCCGATAAATTACTATAATAAATTTATGGTAAAGATATTCATATGGTGTCCGAAACAAACTAGAAGAATCATATTTGACCAAATCTTTAACAAACATAATTCTTGTTAAAGAAATATTTTTAGGGTTCAAAACAGATCAAACCAAAAAACTATAACAAAATTTGGGTGAGTTCAAGAAAATAACCATAATGTTGTCATTAACGGGTTAAGACAAGATTGGTAGTGAAACTCAATTAATTATTATATATTAAAATCATTACAATAAATTCATCAAAATGTGAAAGATACTATTAAGTTTGCTATAAAAACGATTAATCTGGAGGAAATGATCCAAACATTAAGGTCATGGGAATTGGAGGTGATGCCAAAGTTGAAGAACGAGACAAACAGGTGAAAATTGAATGTAATAGATAGATCACAAGATCGAAGCTCCAAAAGTAACGGAGGAAAAATAATTTTAAGTCATAAAATGATCAAAGAAGCATTCATGGTTCGATATTTGATGAAGAATAACACATGAAGCGTATTTTTCCCAAGAGAAATAATAACAAGAACATATTCCATGCAAGGAAAAAAAGGAAATCAGATGTACTTGTTTAACAAAAAATGAAGAAAAACAATGGATCTTTGACTCGGGTGCACCTTTCATATGACCCCAAATAAAGACTGGTTTGAATAATTTTAGCTTGTTAATTAAAATTCAAGTTCTAATGAGAAATAATGAGGATTTTAAGGTACTTATAATATGAACTATGAGAACCAATATGCATGATAATGTGGAAAGGATTCTGCAAAATAAGAGGTATATTTCAGACTTAAAAAATAAACGTAGTTGTTATTGGTGCACTTAGCACAGACAATTAAAGCTATAAGGCATTAGGTGGAGTTTTACATGTCACTAAGGTCTACTTAGTTGTAATGAATGACAGAAAATAAATATTATATGTATGTAGCATCACAAACATGGCCATGTAAGTGAGAGATGGTTGCAAGAACTAGAGATACATGGTCTGATGTGTGGTAAAAAGATTTTTAAGTTAAAGTTTGTGAGTATTATGTGTATGGAAAGACTATCAGGTCGAAGTCTAACAAGACTGTACATACTATTAATGACATTCTAACATATTTGGAGAATATGAGATGTATGTTGTCAAGTGCCTACTTGTCTAATAAATTATGGGTTAATATTTTCGTTATTGTTGTCTACTTGGTAAACATATGACCATTTGTTGCAATTAGAATCAAAATTCTAGAACATATACTTGTTGTTTAGAAACCAAGGTTCAAGGCCCATTTGGTAATAAAGATATTTACTCACCTATTGTTACAGACATTTCAATACATGTGTTATTGGCTTTATTGACTGTGTATGAGATAAAGTTAAAGCAGTTAAATGTTAAAATTGAATTTCTAGATTGCAACCTTAAAGAGAAAATCTATATTACACAACTTCATGGTTATGTTTCAGATAAAATGGAAGATAAAGTGTGCTTGTTGAAAAGTTCATTGTATTGACTTAAGCAATCACCCAAAATATGTTACCAAGGTTTGATGAGTTTATGGTAAAAGTTGGTTTCAAGAGGGGTTCTTTTGATAATTGCGTATATGTTAGATTGTTAAGTGGTGAGGTTGGCATTTTTTTACTAATATATATTGATGAAATGCTAGCTACATAAACTAATAAACATCAAATTCAAATGTTAAAAGAACAACTTAACATTGAGTTTGAAATGAAGGATTTGGGAAAGCAAATAAACATATGATAATAAAAATTGAAAGAGACTGAGGTAGTTAATGTTTGTGTCTCGAGATGTTACTTGAAGAAAATTCTTGATAGATTTTTTATGTCAGTTTCAAAACAAGTTACAATACCTTCAGCTCGGTATTTAGACTATATGCTGACTTTTTTAGAACTAATATGGAAAGATTTGAGATGTAGCAAGTGCCTTACGCTAGTGTAGTTGAAAGTATGATATACTCGATGATGTGGATTAAATGTGATGTTACACATGACAAAACTGTAATTAGTAGATAAATGACCAATCTAGGGAAACAACATCGATAATTTGTGGAATCGGTACTTTGATATGTGAATGGGGACTTGTATGTTGGGTTTATGTATGAGAAGTCTCATATGGATCAAATCAGGCTGGAAGGATATTGTGATTCCAATTACTCAAGTGATTCGGAGAGAATGGGGTCATTAAAACTAGTTATTTGTTTACATTGTTTGGTAATACCATAAGCTGGAAAGCTTCATTACAATTAGTAGTTACAGTAACAACAAAATGAAATTAACTATATGGAAATTTCTGATGCAACCAATGAAGCATTGTGGTTGAGAGGTTTGATAGTCAAATTTGAAGTAAAGCAAACTAGTGTGTCAATATTATGTGATAGTCAGAGTGCAATACGTCTCACGAAGAATCAAACATCCCATGGGAAAACTAAATATATTACATTAGGATTCATTATGTTAGAAAATTAACTTCGAATATAAAGCTGCAAATTAAAAAGATTAATACCAAAGATAATTTTGCTGACATAATTACTAAACTAATAACAATCGTTAAGTTTGAATATGTTTAAGTTTGATAGGGGTTATTCAGTTTAAACATGAATAATGAAATTTAATGTTGGTGATGAACTGAAGCTTTGAAAATAATATATATATATATATACCAAAGTGAAAATTAGTGAGTTTATTTGTGAAAACATTCATAAATTAATTTATTAGTGTTATAAATTAATAGTTAGTTTTTATTTGTTATATTATTTCATAATAATAAAATCTCCGCTCAATCGTTTATATAAAAGTGTTGGAATTTGAAATTGGGAGAGATAACATATTAACATACCGAATTTCATCCTCATATTCTTCAAATATCTTATGTCGGTTTATTGAAAACCAATGTAAAATAAGTCTACCGTGAGAATGTTACAATTTAACATAAATCCGATCATATTGTAATTAAATTTAAAGCAAAGGATAAGGAAAGACTTTAGATGAATTCATGACGGACTCTTATCGGAAAGTTTGCCACATGGAAACCAAGTCTAAAAACAATTAAACAATTTCTAGATGGTTTCATATTTTTTGGTAACTATAGTATTACGCAGTGGAACTTCATATATCTTTTTATGGAATTTGAACTCGAGGATGATATTGAAAAAATCTGGCGCAGAAATGTATGGTATTTGGGTAACAAAACCATGAGGCTATTGAAATGGACTCTCTTTTTTAATCCAAACCAAAAAAACCCTATCACACCTGCTTGGGTTAGCCTACCAAATCTACATAAATATATGTCTAGTGAAGACATAATAAAATCCATAAAAAAGCCATTGATTCTCCTTTGAGTATTTGGGTGTCTCCAAAAAATAGAGCCAAAAACATAATTGTTGCAAGATATGGCTTGAAATTGATGTTTCTAAAATCATAAACAGTGGATTATGGATCAGATTTTGAGATAAAGAAGTCTTATGAAAGGACATAGTTTATGGTCCATTACCAGCCTATTTTCTGAAGTGCAAACATCTTGGTCACTCTATTAAAGACTGTAAAAAAGTGAATCATTCTCAAGAAAAATTGCTTGCTGATTAATTTCCTATTAATACTTCAACTTCTCCTCTATCGGAACCAATCCGGGGAACTATAGTCCATTTAATAAAGTATATTATTGTCAATGGAAAAAAACAAAGATAAAAATTCAAGATATTGTGTTGTTTCTTCAAACAATGATAATGATATTACAAAGACTGAAAACCAAATAAGTTCAGAGTGTCTTGATTGGGTTATAGATGAGGCAATGTATAAACGAGACCAAGAAAGAACAAAGGATAACAATTCAGGTTACAATGAATCTTTATTAAAACTCAACCCTGTATGTGATGCATAGCTTATAGAATCCCTCCATGCCACTGAGACTGAGGTTATGTTTGCTTTCAATAGGGACCTTGAATGTTCAGCTCTAGTTACAAAGATTCCAACTAGATAAATTACATGTAGCCTGCCAAACATACCTACACTTAGGAAGAAAGATATTGAGAAAGACTTTAAAATAGTTGAAAATAGGAAAACCTAGAGCAGAATATGTGGAATATGATGGAAAAGGATTGGACTGAAGAGATGGTTGGCAATACTTTGCAGAATTCTAGAATAAACTCAAGAGGTTAAAATATAAATTAAAATCTTGGAACAAAAATATCTTTGGTAATGTTTTTTACTCTTTAAAGAAAGTTGAGGATAAGATCAACTTCAGAGGATTAAACTTTCAAAATACTAAGAACTCTGAGGACAAGGTATTACTTGATAAATCTAAGGCTACTCACTTACAACGGCTCGCAAGATATGATGCATATTAAGAAAAAAAACTCACTATAATTAGTTAAAGGATAGTGACAGAGACACTACCTTTTATTACAGTTTTGTAAAAATAGAGGCAGGAGATATAGAATCAATAGGATCTAGAATGGTAATGTTTGGTTAGAAGACCAGAATTCTATTAGTAGCTCAACATTGAAATATTTTAAAATTTTGTTAACTGAGCCTCCTAATTTCAGTGAAAATGATGAATTATTTGACTACATCCCTAAGTTGATTACTGATGAGGATAATACCATGCTCATGGCTACTCCTCATGAAACTGAAATCTACAATGTAATAAAATCTCTAAATCCTAATTTTGTTGTTAGCCCTGATGGTTTTAATGGGAAACCATTTTCAAACATGTTGGTTCATCATCTCAAAGGACTTATGTGCGGTTGTTGAGGAAATTTTTAAATATATGTCTATTCCTAATGGTGTCCATGCTACTGCAATGTGCTTAATGCCGAAAATGAATTCCCCAAATATATAGAAGGACTTCAGGCCAATTAACCATACTATTATGCTCAATAGGATAGTTACTAAGGTAATAAACTACAGCCTTGCTACTATATTACCTAAAATAATATCAGAAGAATAATGGGCTTTTGTGAAAGGAAGGAGCATCCATGAAATATTTTGATTGCTCAAGAGCTCAGTTATGATCTCAACCTTGAAAGACAAGAGGTAGTAATGTTCTGCTTAAAATTTATATGTCAAAATCCTTTGACGGGCTCTCATATCAATTCATTTTAAGAATAATGGCCTCTTTTGGGTTTGATAATAAGATCTTAAATCTGGTTTACAATAGTATAAACAATATCAGTTCTTTTATAATAGTATATGGTGAAATGAAGGATTATTTTATGTCAACTAAGAGATTAAGAAAATGTGGCCCATTGTTTTCTAGTATCTTTATCATCACAGAAGAGTATCTCATAAGAGGAGTCAAGCATATGGCTATTGAAAATAATTCTTCAAGATACAAGTTTAGAGACATCTGTTACATATTGTGCTTAGCCTTCGCGGATGAAATTATTGTTTTCAACAATGGTTCCGTCTCCACTATTAAAGAGATCAGCAGATATATTAACCGAAGAACATATGAATAACGTGAAAGACCGCATCACAACCAAGACAGATTAAGGTATGTGCATTGATAAACTTATAGAGCATATGACATAAAAGATAACAAGGCATAGAAATGGAATTATCATGAAATATAAGTTATGTTTGTCATTTCAATATTTTCACTAAACTTTCCTAACATTTTATTGTTTTCAAATGTATATTTGTTATATTATCATTGTTTTCAAGTTAAGATTTTCAATTATTGTTATTTTCAAGTTCATTTTTAATATATTATCGTTGTAACCATTTGCTTTGTTAAGAATTTGTTTTAAGTATTAACTTAGTGAGCAGTGTGTTTTTAAGTATTAAATTACTGAGTAGTGTTTCTTTGTAATAATAAAAGTTGACTAAAACGTGACTACATATATATTTTGAACTTAGATCGCGACTTAGTCGACATTTGTCACAGGTTGAGTGCAAACGGAGGCTAAATCGATAATAACCACCTAATCCATCAACTCGAAAAACTCTCAACCGGATAGAAAATTACATTTTTTTAATTAAAATTGTTTTCATCGCACCATGGACACTAACCTTTAATTTAAAATTTTCATACCTCTCACATTTGTAATATAATCTAGAAATTTTCATACACTTTCCATATAATGATGAAGAATCCTGAATTTTAAAATTCTCCCATAACGCATTTGTCAAAACTGGATTTAGTATAAAACTTATGTGTGGTAAACAAGTGTATATAATCGGTCATCAAACATGATGGTTACTCCGGTCTACAACATTCAATCATTATTCCAAATTATAACATAACACTATAACAAGTAATATGATACATCTCAGTTAAATTTGGATATTTTAGCATTTCAAACTCGAGTATTCTATATATCACTGTGCGGTGACACGAGACGACACTTGACCTTATCGCACCAATGTAGTTATAATTAGTTGAAACCATTGAGGTCTCTCCATCTTCAAACTTCTAATGATTATCTTTTTTCCTCTCACGACAACGCTTCCTGATATCGCTTTCTCTCTTAGAAAAATAATATTTCACTTTGAAACCAGTAGAAAATATGGATCTTGAGTTTCGTCTATACTTGATTGATATTTATCTACAAGACTTCATTTCACACGCAGGACATCACCCATATAGTCACTCTTTAAATCAGGAAGATCTTTTGAATTCGTAAAAAAATTCACTTCAGACATGGTAGGAGATTGTTTACTATGGAGCATAGTGTCAACAAAGTGTTCATGCACTTTTTGTAAGGACCTGAAATGGATTATTTATTGATCCTCGTCTTTAACCTTGATATCTGATGCATTCAAATCAAGAATGATCATGTTGAAATCGTCCAAGTATTTCTTGATCCATTTATTTCCATTTATAATCGAAGTATAAAATTACTTATCGAGATATACTATGCTTGCCAAATATTTATTAAGGTCATAACTTTAAGCTTAATCTAAATCTCCATGTCAATAGACTCTTCAGACGCCTACCTTAGTACTTCATCCCCCAAACTCACGATAAAAGCACTATGAGTCATGGTCTCCTGAATAACTTTCTCGTCATTGTAGGCACCTTTTTTGTATAATGAGAGCTTTAATTTAATTCTCCATATATTAAAATCGTTGTCTCCGTGAAAGTTATTAAAATAGAATTTCATTGAACTCATCTTCATAAATCTTCTTCCATGTTGATCATTATCGATCAATTAATTTCCAAATTCAATTCCATATATTAATACTAAAAGCACCACTTTTTAGAAAATTTGCCATTAGCTTAGTATATCTAGGATAAGAAATCAACCTTTGGATTATCGGTTTGGAATCAACAGTTTGCTTTGTAATATTGGTTCCTGCAAGATAAAATATTAACAACAAACAAAAAACAACAAACAAGGAGCCTATACCCATGTACAATGGATCTGATTTTATAGATGGATAGTTACAATGAATTACAAAGAACATAAAAATACACATTGTTTTAAAAAAATAAAAAAGGAGTAAAAGTGTCTAGTGGTATCCATTAGCTCGCAATATGTCTCTCAATATTTTTTAGTGACTCTGTCTCAAGAATGTGAGAAATATCTATATTTCTAACAAAGAATTCATTAATTTTAAACACTCAATTCATTTAGTGTTTTTCTCTCTCTAAAACAAATTCTTAAAAAATATCCACCCGCTATAGGTGTTGCTCTCATATCACAAATGAGATGTATATTAGCAGAAAAATACACGATTCTCAAAATAGCAAATCAATGTTGCCAACAATTTGTACTAATATTCGAGATCAGCGCTTTAATCAAATAGTATTCGTAGTACCATCTTGATATATTAGTTATATTATCCAGCCCCTTTAGCGTTCAACTCTTTTATTGGTTGAACCCCTATCTGGATTTCATCTCAAACAAAAAGCGAACTCATAAGCCGAACCTTAACCCAAACCAAAATTCATCCAGGTACGGTGCAGTGACTGAACTCCATGTCAAAAGTACCGATCCTCTTGCAATGGCCGAATCCTTTTACCAAAGTCAAACTCATATCGCCTTTACATTCTGTCTACATGTAATAAATATTTATGTGGATGTCTGTATTTTATTGTCCCCAAAACCGGAGGCCGATATGTGTCGCTCATCCACCATGTTGTCAACACTGGCATCGCCTTCCTCGACGACTCTAATGTTTAGAGGCCTCATACCAACGATGCTACTTAGCAAGGTATGGAGGCTTTATTTATATATATGAAATATTTGTGGTGAATCGTTGTCATGGAACATTCATAAGTCATACACTTGTACCCACTAAATCCTAACAAGGATATGCGATTTTTGATATGCAGGCTTTATAGAGTGATGGGGTAAGAGGTAGGGTTGAATTGGCTACCAAGTTTGGGTTTGATATTAGAGAAGGGTGGAGAGAAAGTTGAGGCGATCCGTTGTATGTGAGGCGGTTTGCTAGGCAAGCTTGAATAGGCTTGGAGTTGATCTTTATAACCAGCATCGAGTTGAGAAAGGTGTTCCCATCAAAATCACTGTAGGTATATCTAAATAAAATATACAATTCTGCACTCCATATTTGATAATCATAATGGATTAGACCGTCCTAGTAATAATTATAATCATACCAAATGGTAGGGGAGAACTGAAAAAGCTTGTCGAAGAAGGTAAATTAAAGTACATAGGTTTAGCAAAGGCCTCTGCTTCAACAATCAGAAGTGCACACGCCATTCATCCTATCACCGCTGTTAAGTTGTAATGGTCCTTAAGGACAAGGGATGTCGAGCAAGATATAGTTCCTACACGCAAGTTAGGCATCACCTATAACTAAATGTAAGGCTCTTTCTATCCACAAAACTGTAATTGTAACTTCTAATTATTTATTTTAGGGAGCTCGGAATTGGAATTGTTGCACACAGTCCCCTCGGAGGTGGATTCTTTACGTCAGGGACTCAGTTGGTCGAAAATCTATCAGATGATGACATTCCAAAAGGTTCATATTTTGATTAAATAGGCCTATATGGATTAGTTAGGAGTACATGCCGGATACCGATACCGTACATCTTCAGTAACCCATGAACAAACTTCAATAATTTATGGAAACTATTCGGTAACGTGTCATCCAAACATCCACAGTAATAGATTACTGAAAATCTGCTGTTCCTCCACATGTATCTAATCAATATGTTAATATGCAATTTTTCAACATCATTTCTGTTTAATAGGATAGCTTCTACCAAGCTTCCAACCCGAAAAGATAGAGCAAAACAAAAAGGTGTTTGGAGAGAGTTGCAGATATGGCAGCAAAAAAAAGGATGCACTTCGTCGAGCTTGGCTTGATTCCATCCTTATGTTCTAAGCTTTCATGTCAATCCCTACCAAACTGGCAAAAAATAATATGCTTTTGAGAAGAAAAAAAATTATGTATGAAACTTCAGTACGAATACAAAGCAGTTCTTGTTTGGGGTCCTCGCAAACTCAAATAACCAAATGGATTATTTTGTCTCAATCCAGTGACAATATCCACATAGTTTACAATAAATTTAAAACCTAATATCTGACTATTCATACTCTATATAAATTTATTTTACTGAAAGAGCTCTGGCGTCACCCTCTCTGACAATAGCTCTACCTTTTCCCTTCAAAACTAAGCACCCTCAACTGCCGTTGGGGGACTGTTCTACATAACTGGGATGCTCTTAGGTTACCCATTAAACAAACAACAATAGGGCCGACTTATAACTGAAGAAGATAAGATAATCACAAGTCTTGTTACACACAGGTCTTCAAAGCATCTCCAGCTCCCTGGAAGAAGATGTATGAAGGAGCAAAATCAGCAATGAAGATACCAACAAGAGATATGACAACAGCTGAAGTTGTTGATTCTCCAACACCTTTAGCTCCTCCCATAGTTGTAATTCCCCAAGAACAGCTTACGATGGATATTATAGCACCAAAGACTTGTGACTTTATCATAGCACTTATTATATCCCATGATCTCAGAGCTCTGTGAGCTGAATCCATTATAATACTCATGCTTATTCCATAGACGCTATCAACAAGAATGGCCCTGGACGCCATGCCAACAGTGGTTTTATTATTCTTGCACTTAGACCATTATCAATAATGATGGCCCTAAAATCACAGCCACTACTATGGTTTTAGTGCGTTACATGGGTTGACTAATAAATAGCTTTGAGTTTATTTATGACATTCTCCTCAGTTATTTACCACGCGCAGCCAACCTCATCTCTTCGCCCCTGCTCGAAGTGTCCTCTGCTCGGTAACGACCTCCACTCAGTTTCTTTTACTCTCGGATCTACTCACATCTACTCGGTGTTGCTCAGCTTGGCCTCGATACCAATCAGTCGAGCTTGGGGATGAGCGAAGCCATATGCTCGGTTTGCTTTAGCTTGATCTTGAGCCTCGATCATGCTCTTTTAGTTGCTTCATTTGACGTTGGCTAGGTTTATTCTTCTCAAGGCGATTGTGAGCACTTTTGATGAGCTTTTGCTCGGTTACTATAATAGCTTTATTGAGTAAACTACATATTGCCTTTAAGCGAAGCTGGAGCCCCTCGGTTTCACCTCCATCTCTTCCATTCACCTACTTATCTTATTCACATTTTGCCCAGTGATATGGATACTGATATCTAGAGGTGTCTAATGGTTCAGGAACCATGGTTTAAAGCTGACAACCTGCTTAAGAACTGGCGGTCTACCTGCGAAACTGGCCCATTAGGACTGCAACCCGCCGAGACCGCAACCCGCCGAGACCGCATAAGGAGCAACCCGCCGAGACCGCAACCCGCCGAGACCGCAACCCGCCGAGACCGCAACCCGGCAGGACTGCGAAACCACGGTTTATTTGTAAAAAACCGGTGGTTTATTGGTAAATATTATGCTGATTTTATTTATTTTATATCCAAAATGTTATATTTAAAAAATATTGAGATTGAATATTATTATAGAATTATTATTACATTTTTGTTAATATTAATTTGTTTTGGTTATTAATATTTTAAGTGTTGTAATTATTATATAGTCTAAAATTTTAAATATTACTTATGTTATTATCATATTTTGAATATTATTATTATTATGTTTTTATATCTAATACAAAGCAAAACTATATCTTATCATGTTAAAATATTACAAATTCTACGGTTATAATTTTAATATTACATTTTGATTACTATTGTGATTTGGTTTTAAATTTTACAAGTGTTTGATATTATTTTTTAAACCAAAATTAGATCTTATGAAGTTATAAGTATTTCATAATACATTTGTTGTTGTTATAATAAAAGGTAAAGTCATTTTTGGATAATTTAGCCGTTCACAGTTTATACTCGTGCGGGCCAGGAGTTGTACAAATGTTTTCAAATTACAATACAAAATAGTAAAAAACTATTACAAACATCATTCATCTTCAGCTTCGTCTTCTTCGTAAGTAAAATCTTCGCCGTCAGCTTCGTTTTCTTCCGCAATTTCTTGTTCAAGTGTATCTTCGTAATCATCCGGATAATCTTCGAAGATGTCGTCTACGTTCACTTCGTCTCTGAACTCTATGTCTTGCATCCTTTTATCCGCCGCTGTCCAATCCTTAACTGCCACAAGCACTCCAAGTGCTTTGCCCGTCAATCTTGTTCTCTTAGTCGTGTATTGCAACCTCGCTTGGCTGAAAGCACACTCACTTGCAACTGTAGACATAGGTATAGCATAAATCTCTTTAACAATCCTGCAAAGAATAGGAAACTCTTCAGTTTTGGTACCCCACCATCGTATGATATCTTCAATACCTTGGTCTTGATAATTCGTAAAGTCAAACCTAGTGGTCCAATATCTATACAACTCATTATCAGATTGAGGGGTTTCTGTAACATTGTTGTTTCGTAACATTGCCAATCGAATATAGTTAGTATTTCTCCCTCTACCCCTATTGTTACTACTGCTTACATTTGTAGATGTATTTGATCTATATCTTGCAGCATACTTATCATAGATATTATACAAACTATCATATATACCGCTAATATATCCTTTAGGGTCAATTGGTTCGGTCGGTGGTATATCTGTAGGAAACCGTACAGATTTATAAAAGCAATCAACTAGCAATTCAAATTTTTCTTTTCGTGAAAAAGGATCTAAAAGGCAAGCAAATGAATAACTATCAGGGATTGGATGAAAATACTTTGTGAACTTATATTCCATTCCAGGCACCATGTCTACGCATGCATAATGTGATCTAAATTCATCCATATGCATGGCAAGATTAGCAATCGTGAAAAGGGCCAAATGAGCATTAGGTTGATTTTGTGAAGAAAAGGTTAGGGTGTTTTCTTTAAAAAGTCTTAAAAATCTTAACATGTGTGCACAAAATTTCCAATGATCTGGTTCAATTGGTGTTTCACGATATGTATTATAAAGCGTCGATATCTCTTCTTTAAAAACATGCGCACGTGCAAGCATTGTGTAAGTAGAATTCCATCTAGTTTCGACATCTAATAAAAGTTTCTTATATTTTTTCCCATTTGAAAGAACAAGTGTTTTAAAAGCTCTTTTTTTAGCAGCGGATGTCGAGCAAAATAGGATCCCATTTTTTATAGGGGTAATATAATCACCCTGAACCTTACGTATTCCTTCTTTCGCAATTAATTGAAGTACGTGGCATAAACATTTGGTGTGAAACAATTTTGGAAAAGGAGGATTGCAATCTGCTATAAGATATGTTATAGCACTAATATTAGAAGATGCATTATCCAACGAAATAGACATAATCTTGTTTTTAATGCCATAAACATTCATGCATTCAGTCATACTCTCCCTAATTATTTGTGCGGTATGCTTCCCAATTGATTCAAACCATATAATTCTCCTTTGGAGGACCCATTGGGCGTCCATCCAATGGAGGGTAACACATATCATATCTAAATCAGTAAAAGTAGCTATGTCACTAGTAATCGAAACATTCCATGGCAAAGTCTGCATAGTTTGAATAATCTCTTTTTTTCTTTGTAAATAATATTTAAAGGCTAGCGATCGCAAAGAGGTACGTGGAATGCGTGTTGCCTGTGGGTTTACCCCAACTTGCATCCAATTTTCGTATCTCCAAGAATCCCCAAAACTAAATGGTTGTAAACTACCGACTGCATAAATCATTGTTGCTTCCCTATACGTATCGTGGTTAAACTCAAAAGGAAGACCTGTTTGAGGGTTCGTGCAAACATTAGTTGGGTTAGGTTTTGTAGGATCATATATTTCATGTTTCGATAAATGTTTTACCATAGTGCTAGTGCCCATATTTCTAGATCCACTTACGTGAAGATAACGTTTATTGCACTCTTTACAATAACAAAACAAACCATCTTCTGATAGAGTATAGTGTTTCCAAATCCAAGATGTTTTCTTACGAGATCTCCCCCCACTAGTACTTCCACCACCACTTTCGTGGGAGGAGAGTGTGTCAACGTGAGGGAATTCTGTAGAAAAATCATCCATGGTATTGAGATCCACATTAGATGGTGGGTTTATCCCAGTATTTCTACGTTTTGAATTCATTTTAAAACTAATAACAGTTTTTTTTTCAAATATGCAATAAAATACTAATAATAAAATCACAATTTAGACTAATAACAAGATATAACAACTAAATTTAGACTAATAACAAGATAGAACAACTAAATTTAGACTAATAACAACTAAGAAACAATTTGCGGAAAAACAAAAATCAAACAATTTCGAAAGTAGGAGTAGAATAAGTAAAATAACTAATTGTAGTTTTCTAGAACTTATCGAACAAATAGATAGATTTAGAGAGAAGTAGAGAGTTGTTTGAGAGGTGTGAGTATTGGTGTTGGGGTCTCCTCTACTTATAGGGGAGACCCAAAAAAAAAAAACCGAAAAAACAAAAAAAAAAAAATCGCCCGGACCATCCGGATGGGCGTCCGGATGGTCCGGACACATGATCCGGGGCATCCGGACAGTTTCGCCCGGACGCCCGGACAGACAATTCGGACCATCCGGACGCCCATCCGGATGGTCCGATTGGAACCGGGGCATCCGGACGATCGTCCGGATGCCCCGGTTCAACCAACGGCTAGTTCAAACGAACTAGCCGTTGGCAACGGCCAAAAGCGGACCATCCGCACGCGTGGCCGGATGGTCCGCTTGATGACGTCATGCTGACGTCATCAAACGGCTAGTAGAAAAAAAAAAAAAAAAACACAAAATTACCCTATAAATACACCCTACATCCTCCTATATTTTTCACTACAAATCTCTCCCTCTCCACTACAAATCTATCCCCTCTCTCTACTACACTTCTCTAAATTTTTTTTATATTTTTCAAACTCTATTTAAATTTCAGGTTTCGCAAATGTCTTCGAAAACAAAAAAGAATGCTCGTAAAGGTGGACGTAGTGAACCAACCACTTCCGAATTGAGAGAGGTGGAAGAAATGTTGTTGCATACCATGGAGCATGAGGTAACGGAGAGCGAGACTATCGAACATCGCCCCGAGGGGGAGATTCGCATCCGTAGTAATCAGCAAGGAGGTCGAGGTGTAACAAAAATTTGGTCTGGTATGTTTCTGAACTACGAGGAACTGATCCAAATAGAGGGTATGCAAAAATTTTTCAAACTTATTGAGCCTACTAATGGCCAAGGTTGGATGAATCTAGCTAGATTCAAATGTGATTGGTATATAGAACTAGTGCGAAAGTTTTATTCCACGGCTAGATTAATCGAAAATGATCCAAGAGGTTTAGGATTGAATTGTTTGATTGATGGTAAAAACATTAGTTTTTTTGAAACTGATTTCTACGATCTTTTTTCCGTTCCAACCCATGATATCTATACCGGTAATAAATTACCTCCCATTAGTTATCGCCCTACGATATGGAGTGCTGATTGGCCTTTGTCTTACGAAGAAGCGGTAGAGATTCTTACTTGTCCTGGTGCGGAAGCTCCGGAAATTAGCGGTAAATTTCGAGCCATGCGGGGTAATTTGGATGGTATTGGGAAATTAGCTTTGAAATTGGTAAATAGTATATTTCTTCCACCTAGTAACAATGATTCGCAGCTTTCATATATTCAAACATTTGTTACTGCTTTTATGATTCGAAATCAGGGAATAATTAATTTACCCAGCTTGATGATTCGAAATATGGCTGCGAGGTGTGGTACGGATAAACTACCTTATGGGATGATATTGAGTAAATTGCTTGTTTCGAAAGGAGCTGATGTGAGTATGTACACTCCGGTGAAGGTGAGGCCGACTAGTGCTATAGGTAGAAACTCTTTGCGTTTGCAGGAAATATACTCTTGGGATGGAGAGTTGATTTCGAAATTAGAGGCATGGAACCACCATAGAGAAGACTTGAATCAGATATATATTGCGAACGGTCTTACAAAACCGCCAAATCCACCTACTCAGTATCGAGTTGAGGCTGAAGTGTCTTTCGATCCAAATGCTAGTGGTTCTTCGCGAGTACCGCCACAACAAAGACGAACCGATCGCGAATTTGCTGAGTTTGCGCATACTCAACAAATGGTTTGGCATGATGATTTTACAAAATGGCAAGGTGAATTTCAAAATTGGCAGGGGGGGGGTAAATGACCAGCTTAGCCAGATACAGCAGTGGCAAGTAGGGGTGAATGATCAACTTGGTCACCTCCAGCAGTGGCATGGTCAATACGAGCAGTGGCATGGTCAATACGAGCAGTGGCATCATGGACAAGATCAATGGAATGAGCGATTTGCAAACTCTCAAGCCCAACAGTCGGAGTATATGCGACAGATGATGGAGAACATGCATTTGCAAGGTCCATCACCTAACAACAACAACAACGATGAAGCTCCTTAGTTTTTCGCAATTGATTTTCATTATCGTTGTAATGTTTTTCTTTTTTATTTGATTGGAAAACTATGTTACTTGTTTGGTTTTTATTTTTAATGAATTGTTTGTTTTGCTTCTATTTTTTATTAAATGTTATTTAAATCACTTACCTAGCTTTCAATTTTTATTTTGTTCTTTACAACTTACAAGTAATTTATGTTTATGCATATAAACTTCTAATATTGAATAGTTCGAAAATACAATAAACTATATAATTCATCTAACCATAAACACTTCAAGCTTGAAAGAATCTAAAGAATCACCTAATAATTTAAAATTTTAATACAATTATATGTCTAATAGGTATATATTATTTAATAGTAATATATTATTCAAACGTATCAAAATCAAATTACAATTATTTTTTTAAAATATAATTGATGATTATAAAATTTCGATTAAAATGATAACATATTTAAATTAAAATACATGAAATAGAATAATTAACTCAATTATTGAAATTAGATTCAATTAACACTTACAAATTAATTTTAAATAACATTATAATATATTCTGATAAACGGTTCTTAAATGGTTAAATGGTTTGGCTGATGGTTTGAACTGGTAAACGGCTCTTAAATGGTTCGTCTGGTGGTTTGAACTGGCGGTTTAACTGTGAAACTGGCCCATTACGACTGCAACCCGCCGAGACCGCAACCCGCCGAGACCGCATAAGGAGCAACCCGCCGAGACCGCAACCCGCCGAGACCGCAACCCGCCGAGACCGCAACCCGCCGAGACCGCAACCCGCCGAGACCGCAACCCGCCGAGACTGCAACCCGTGGTTCAGACTTAAACGGTGCGGGTTGGTGCTGGTTCAAACCGTTTGACACCTCTACTGATATCACCGACCTCATCACGGCTCCCCTCTAGTCTATTGAGTAACGTGGTAGTAGGTGCTAAATGGAATAATAATCGTTGAGCTAAAAGGTGTGAATAATGATACGTGCGTGGTGATGATGTTGAAAATAATTTGTGGCGTAATGGTGGCTGTTGTGACGCGTGTCTCTTACAATACGATACTATGATACCAATATTTGAAAATAGGTCGCGGCACTTAAACTTTCGAGAAGCGTGTTCATTAATTAAATATGTAATGATCGTTGAATTTCCATCACGCAAGGTGTAAAATTAGTAGAAGTAGAAAAGGTTAGTATATCATAACCATTTTTCACAATTGTGAAGTAATTGGAAACAAAAATGGAGAAGAAAATTGCCATTTGTGTACCTATTGAGAAATTTTCCCGATTATTGTCCTCTTAAACGTTCTTCGATTTTTAAGGTATATTTCTACTTTTATTAATCTTAGAAATGTCTGTAGTG
Organism: Limnanthes douglasii subsp. nivea; assembly: GCA_036936605.1. NCBI lineage: Eukaryota > Viridiplantae > Streptophyta > Magnoliopsida > Brassicales > Limnanthaceae > Limnanthes > Limnanthes douglasii. The sequence continues at coordinate 75,634,267 of JAUPFV010000003.1, read as the reverse complement.
TGGGGTCATGGGTAGTTTTAGGGTATGATATTTGGAATTTATGTGGTTTGTATTCTTGGGAGTTTGTTTGTAGGAAAACCACCCTACCAGTAAATCTTTGTAAATCACCGTAAATTGGATAATACCCAACTCTCATGACTGTTGTTGGATTATTGTAGTCAGTTTAACAATGGTGCCAAAGAAAAATAAGAAGAAGAAAGAAAAGGTTGTTGAAAACGAAGATTCAAAATTTGAGAGCACTTTTTTCTCGAGGAGTATATTACTAAAATATCTTCCAATCTTACTGAAGAGTTATTGGAGGAATTCAGGATTAGGTATGCGGTTCCAGAGGATGTGACGATTACGGTTGGAAGTGGATAATAAAAAACGATGGAAAGGCTGAGAGCATTGATGAAAAGAAGGTTTGAAGAGCAGAATAATGCAGTGCTTTTAGAGCCACAAGGTCGGAGGGCACAAGAAGTGACCGAGTTGTCCTCTTCGCATGAAAAAGAGAGGAAATTATGAAGGGGTGTTGGCTCGTGGATTAGTGGAGGCAACAAGTCGATCTATGGAGGAAGAGATCCAAAAGGAAGGGAATGTACGTCCCCGAGAAGAAGATAAAGAAAGTGAGGATGATTGTCCTCCGATAAATAAAAGTAGAGTTACTGTGAATGTTGTGCGTTATCATAATGAAAGATGGTGTTAGTTGATGAAGATGAGGTAGATGGGAGAGTATGAGATGTGGAACCTGTAACGCCCTCAGTACCGAATCAGGTTAAGCCTATGAGTGAAACGTTTGAGGTCATGGTGATTGACGAGGCCCGAAAGAAAGAAGAAGTGGAGAGACCTAGCACCGTTGAAGAGGTGATGGGGAAGACGAAGGTTCTGCGTGATAGATTGTCCCAACGCATGATTTTTTTTATGAATGGGGCTAGGTCGGGATCTTCGTTCATAAACATCATTTGACCCTATAGCATGCCCTAGAAGGGATAAAGTAGTGGTGTTGATGAAGGGGCTAAAATGGCAGAAGACCTTCCTCCTTTGAAGTTGGCGATGCCTAGACCCTCGCAACTAATGATGGACCAACTTTTCCATTTCCCTGCCATAGCCTTTTACGATACGATGTCGATGAATGGGATTCTACAGAGGCAATTGTAATTGGAAATTGAGATATGTATGTGTATGTATCTGTGCATATTGGTTTCTTATTTTTTTATTAAGTATAAATATTTTTTGGTTTGAATATATGTATCACAATTCACTTGCTCTCACCTATCGCCATATATCACAAGTGGATTGTTTTATAATGGTGAAGTGGAAGGTGGACCCATTGTTCTTTGGATATGTTCGTAGTTTGACTACAGAGCTGGCTCAATTTAAGATAGTCTATGGATCTGTGAAACAGCATTTGGACAACGCCAACAAAGAATATTATGACTTACATAGACAACTTATTGGTACTTGCGATAAGAAGGATTATATTGGTAAGCATAGTTTGGAGGTAGTGAGCAGTACTGCCATGTTATCTTCCAAAAATAACGATTTGGTGCATAAAATGACACTCTGACTCCAAACTAATGGATCAAAATATAAGTCAAGCTCGAAGGATGGAGGAACAGATAGAAAAGATAGCTGGGTTGACCCTTGAAATGGTCGGTTTGAAGATATTCCTAGGAAATATTCCAGGAAAAAAAATCGGAAACGTGCCGAGTTATTGAAATAAGCAGAGGTAGATTTGGAGGGCAGGAAACGTCAAGTCGTGTATGTTTCCATCGGTATGATCCAAAGATCAACAAACACTTTTGGAAGACCTGGTGGCTTTGAATCCCAATATGAAGTTATGGTAATATCAGAAGCTACTGCCTTCACAGGAAAAAGCGAAGGTTGGGAATGCAGATAAAGTTAAAGGTAATGTTGATGCAACAGCAGTGAAAATACTAGATGGGCATCTTAATGCAACCCTTGTTCCAAAAGATGAAGTGTTGGAGTCCACCTCTGCCAATATTGTTGCATAATAATACCATAATACGGTATTAGGCATATTATGACCCCTTACGTAGCCTTACAAGGCATGGAAAATTAGCCCTTTAAACTGTGTCTAAATGTGGCCCAATATACCCCCATTGTGTAGCCCATAGGCGTGATCAATGACCCATTCACGTAGTTGCAACGAATAAGCATAGACAAACACATCAAAATAGAGAAAGAGATACAATTTTATTAATGAAGAAAATAAATAGACGACTCATTAAAAAAAACCTCTGCGCCATCAGAAGAAAAAAAAAGTATGAGTTTATTATATTGTTTGATGATATAATTTTATTAATAGCGAAAGCGAACATTGATTGCTCTACCATTTTCATTCAAGTCTTTAGAGTAATTATCAATCATGTGGCTTGGAATGATAATCTCTACTGGAAACAGCTTCCAATCCGTACACGTTGGCGAATGGTCTCGCCTATGGTTGTGCATAGGGTGGTACAATAAACCCATAACTCCTTTCAAAGTTTGTCCGACCATCTTCCTTTTGCACCTTCCTGTTTTTTCTTGATACCGTCAAGAATAGTATAATATATGACCTCGACCTGCCCGTTCGCTTGAGGATAGTATGGCGTGGAGAATTGCTGATTAATATTGTAGTGCTTACGAAATGTAAAGACCACTGAATTCTGGAATTGGGGTCCATTGTTTATCATCCAAATACATGGAAGGCTAAATTGGGTCAGTATATAATGATGCATAAAGTCTCAAATTCCTAAGCTCTAGTTCTTGATAACGCCTTGGCCTCAACCCACTTGGTGATATAATCTACTGTAACCACCAGAACATGTCGTTTGCCTATAGCCATTGGTAAGGGCCCAACCAGATTGGTGCCCTATTTATCAAAAGGATAAGGATCGGATTGGCGACCATCGTCTCACTTGGAAGATGACCGACGTTAGAAAATTTTTGACAAACCTGGCACTATTGAATGATTTTCTTAGCATCTGCAGCCGGTTTGGAACAATAGTACCTTACAATTAAATTTCGGCGGATGTGGCTTCGGTGGCCATAATGGGCTCTTGCATCGTCTGAGTGCACTTTGCGAAGAACTGTGATAACTTCTTCCTGCCCTAAAAAACGTAACAAAGGTTGGGTTTCACTTTTTATGTAGAAAATATTGTCCAAAACACAATATTTAGTGGCACGCAGCTGGAGGGGCCGAACGAGCGCCTTGTCCAAGGGTAATGTCCGATGGTTGAGGTAAAGTAAGTAGGGGTCCCTCCAATCAGTGGCACTGCTGATCGAACAAATGGTCGTTGGTTGAAGAAATCTTTCATTTCTAGGATGTTCCTGTAAAATTACTAAAGGGTGTTCCATGGAGGCTGCCGTTTTAGCCAAAGCGTCTGCTATGGAGTTGTCGAGGCGGGGTACATGCTCGTACTGAACTTCCTGAAACCTAACCTCACATTCTTTTAATATCACTATGTAACTCTGAATCCCCTCATGCTTCGAATTGTAAGTTCATGTTTCTTGGTTAATAACTAACTATGAATCAGATCGTACACAAAGTAATTTGGCTCCACATATATGAGTTAGCCGCATTCCTCCAATGAATGCTTCATACTCAGCCACATTGTTATTGACTTGGAAACCAATGCGGATAGCTTCCCTGATTTCTTCCCCGGTTGGAAAATTTAATTACAATTCCAGCTCCTCTCGAGACATACTCGAGGCCCCATCGGCCTCCAATACCCACTCCATCTCGTGCGCCGATGGTGAATTATTGGTTTCTCCCTTGTCCGAGTGAAGTGTGGAGAATTATGTTAAGAAATCAATGAAAACTTGTCATTTGAGTTCGATACATTGTTCAAATTTGATGTCATATTCTGAGAGTTCAATAGACCATTTGGTAAGCCATCCCGAAATGTCTAGCTTTTGTAATACCTTGCGCAGGGGAAATATGATCAAACTACGATTGTGTGTCCCTTAAAATAAGGGTGCCGACCATCAATCCCAGTGCGAGTTTTTCTAGGTTTAAATAGCGGGTCTCGGCATCGACCAATGATGTAGTGGTATAATATATTGGGCGTTGTATGCTCTAGGTTTCTCTTACGAGGACGACACTAACTGCAAAAAGAGACAGAAATAGATAAAGATATGGGAGCTCGCTTACCGTTGGTGCATAGAAGATTTCTGGTCATGTGAGATAAATATTTAATACAGTGAAACCATTCCCGTAGTCTTTTCTCACGACAAATTTTTTAGCTCCCCTCAGTATTTCAAAGAATGGAGGACTTTTATCAGACATTCGGGATATGAATCGGGAACGAGCTGCAAGACGCCCGGTTAAGTATTGAACCTCTTTTATATTTTTGGGTGATCCAACTGTAATAATGCCTATAACTGCGCCTGCTCTGCTTCAATCCCCTTTATACTGATGACGTATCCCAAGAGTATTCCTACTCGAACGCTAAATAAACATTTTAGTGGATTAAGTTTTAAGTTTTACTTACGTAAAATTGTGAAGATGTTGCTAAACACTACTAGTTGTTGCTCTGTGGTGTTTGTTTTAGCTATCATGTCGTCAATTTAATCCTCCATATGATTTCCCAACTGATCTTAAAATATTTGGTTGATTAGTCATTGGTGATGAGTCCGAAAATATTTACCACTCACTATAGAGACCGAACAAGGGCAATTCAGACAAAAGCCACCCACTGAACCATCCGAACTGGACAAAATTACTAAAAGTTAATCACCTTTTGACTAAGCTAATTGCTAATCTGCTTAATAAACTAATGGATTTTCGAATTCGACCCGGTTTCATAAGTTTGACCCGAAAGCCCATATGGCCCATAATTAAAGGTATAAATACCCAACCACTTTCATTAATGGGGGTAATGAACATTTAATACAACCATGTAGCTTAAATCTCTGACTGCAAAACACTCAAACATTTAATACCTTTGTAATACCACAAAACACCTGACAAAATTACCCTCAGTCGAAAATAATCCACAACAAATTGGCGACCACAGTGGGAGGAGAAGGTGTCTGAATCTAGCATTCAAAACCAGTAAGAAAAATCAGTTTGGATGAATCCGGACGAGCAGGCAGTGCCACCAAATTTGGCAGAAGTAGTGGGAGAAAACGATGAATATACGATCGAAAAGCTAGACAGGTTGAAAGCTGAGATAGAAGCCTTGAGGGCTGCTAAAAGGGTAGAAATGAGTTTGAAAGAAAAATAAAAAGTTTCATCCGTTTACCACACTGAAAATCCAATGGAGCATGACCCATCAGCAAAGACCCATGTTAGCACTAAAAAGACTCATTCTAGCTCAAAGAAGTCTCACCGGTTTAAACTGGTGGAGAGCTCAGATTCAGATTCAAAATCTTCTAGTAGCTCTTCAAACGAAGATGGAGTTGAAGAGTCCCTGTCATCCAGCAGTGATGAAGGCAGGTCTAAAAAGAAGCAAAAGTTGGTAATAAAGTATTCAAAAAAGAGGGACATGCATGGAAGATTGAAAAGAAATCTAGGAAAAGGGTCATCTCATAGCCACAGCTATGGCCGGAGGCATATAGACCAGCTGTTGATGGATCCTTTCGCTTTTCATGATAAACAGGTATCTTTGCAACTCCCAATGAAGATACTGTGTTTAGTCGTGGCCGGAATTTGAGACAATCTCCATTGTCTTCCAAGATACTGTCCGGAAACCTTCCTAAGAGGTTTGACAGTACAAAGATGGAAAAATACGATGGGAGTAAAGATTCAGATAATCATCTGGAGCAGTTTAAAAACTTTATAATGAATTTTGACGATGATGATAAGTTGCTTTATAGAGCATTCTCACAATCCTTTACGGGGAGTGCTCTGAAATGGTATAATAGCTTGCCTCAGGGTTGCATCCAGAATTTTGATACCTTTTGGGTGGCCTTTCGAAGGCAGTTTCTTGAAAGTAAGGATGTTAAGGGCAATGAAGACACTATTATCCATTGTGCCCAAGAACCAAATGAATCATTGAAAATATATAATTCGCTTTGTGAACACGAAGAATGGGTTAGTTGATTGCTTTGAACAAGTAGCAATAGCTTCTCTAAGACAGGGTCTGAACCTTGGCAATTTGGCCGATTCAGTGACCAGGAAGAAAGCCATGACATGGGGTAGTTTACTGAATCAGGTGTGAAAGAAAATCAATGTGGATGAAACGAAGAAGACTAGGGTGCGTAGGCAAGTGAAATCGGCCCCAGCTGCACCAAAATAGAACCAAAATTAGTCCGGGTATAAGGCTAAAGAAGCCGGACAGGGTCCCAACAGGGCCAAGGCTCATTCTCACCTAGCACCAGCTCAGAGCCAACAATCCAGAAATAAACGAGGGCCTTGGGTTCAACCGGAGTGGTTTGCTGAATTAAAAGAAAATGTGGCAACTATTTATGACAAAACAAAAGACGAAGTACATTTCAAGAAGCCAGATGCGCTTCAATCTCCCAGGGAAATTTGTAATAATTTTTTATGTCAATATCATCATGATATTGGCCATAACACAGAATATTGCATCGCTTTGAAACAAGAGGTGCAAAATTTGATTGAAAGAGGAAAATTGGGTGCTTACGTTCAAAGAAGAAGTGGGAATAGGCCTGATAATGCCTATTCCCACTTGGTAATTATTGAAAGATTCGATGTGGAGTCAGAATACTTGGATCTTGATCCAGCCCGGAATAAGGTGGGCGTTATCACAAAACACACCAAGTCGGTGTCCGGGCTCATAAGCTATTTTGAGTCACTTACTATATTTGGGGGGGGGGGGGGAACTATGGCTGCACCAACCACTTCTTCAAGGAAGGGACATGTTCACACCCTGGCTACTCAATTAGAAGGAGGCATGACCTCCTATCAATCGCAAATTCCTTTTCCCTTCATTGTTTTTGATGAAGATGATTTGAGAGACATAGCTGGTCCCCATGAAGATGTTGTGGTGATAGGAGCATCCATTGGGGGCAATGACATTAGACGATTTTTGGTGGACACTGACAGCTTAACCAATATTCTTTTTCTGACTTCCTACAAACAAATGAAGAATCCAGCAGTAATTCAACGTTCGAACAGGTCTATTGTGGGTTTCACTGGAAGCTCTGCGGACGTAATTGGGGAGTTCGAAAAAGAGGTTTTGTTGGGCAAGGGACCATTTAAGAAGATGGTTAGAATACGTTTTGTTGTGGTGGATTGTCCCACATGCTATAATGCCATTTTGGGAAGGTCTTGGCTCTCTAGAATGCATGTTATGGCTTCAACAGTTCATCAATATTTGAAATACGCTGTGCAAGGACAGGTGAGAGTTGTCTGGAGTAGTCAGAAGATATCAAGGGAATGTTATACAACAGCACTGGCCCCTAGAACTTTGGGGGCAGTTTGGATCAGTGAAGATTAGCAGTTGGAGGGGCCCTCTGGGGGAGAGGGTGAAAGTGATGACCCCAGAGAGACCCATGGTGTTTTAATACCAATTGAAAAGGTTGAAACTCACTCTCTGGCTGAAGGAAGAAGTGTCAAGATCGGATCTAAGATGACATCAGAACTTAAGAGAAAAATGATATATTTTTTAACAGACCATCAGCATGTTTTTGCTTGGTGCAATGATGATGTAACCGGGATTCCAGCATATGTTATATCACACCAACTATCCATTCGAAGAGATGTAGCACCCGTTGTGAAGAAGACAAGAGCTTTTTCTAAAGAGAAAGCTGATGTTATAGTTCAAGAGGTTGACCGACTTACTAAAATGGGGCACATAAAGGAATCCCAGTACCTTGTATGGACAGCTAATCCGGTGTTAGTAAAAAGGAAAAATGGGAAGTGGTGTATGTGCATCGAATTCACAAACCTTAATAGGGCTTACCCAAAAGACCTATATCCAGTTCCTCGGATTGATCAGTTAGTGGACTCCACATTTGGGAACAAGTTGTTGTCCTTCATGGATACCTTGTCCGGGTATAATCATATTCAAGTGGATCCAAAAGACCAAGAACATAGTACTTTTGTAACTGATAGGGGCCTTCATTGTTATAAGGTGATGCCTTTTGGGTTAAAGAATGTTGGGGCTACTTATCAGAGGTTGGTGAACAAAGCTTTCGCTGATCTGATTGGAAGAAACATGAAAGTCTACATTGATGACATGATGGTAAAGAGTGTGAAAAAAAGTTACATTTGGCAGATCAGCAAGAGACTTTTGCTAACTTGGTAAAAGTTAATTTAAAATTAAATAAAAAAAAGTGTGTTTTCAGAGTGCAGTCCGGAACGTTTTTGGGGTATGTGATAAGTGAGAAAGGGATAAAACCTTATCCAGGCCAGCTTAATGCTTTAATGCAGATGGATCCTCCTCGGAATATTAAAGAAATACAAAGATTGAAAGGGCGTTTAGCTGCTTTAAACCGTTTTATCTCAAGGTCCTCGGATAGGTGTGCCTCGTTTTTCCAAAATTTAAAAGGTGCCAACGAATTCAACTGGTCTCCACAGTGCGACCAGTACTTTGATGAAATAAAAAAGCATTTATCCTCCCCTAAAACCCTGTTTAAACCTGTTGATGGAGAAACATTGTACATATACTTAGCAGTCTCCGAATGTGCCAAAAGTGCGGTGCTAGTGAGAGAGGTGGACAATTACCCTCGTACGGTATATTACATCAGCAAAATCCTGATGGATGTTGAAAAAAGTATTTAAAACTTGAAAAGGTAGCACTGGCATTAGTAATTGCTGCTAGAAAAATGAGGCCCTACGTTCAGTCTCATTCTATTGTTGTCCGAACGTCTTTTCCATTGAAAAATATTCTTCAAAAGGCAGACATATCAAGTAGAATGACCAAATGGTCAATAGAATTAGAGGACTGTGACATGGATTTTGCCCCTCGAACTGCAATCAAGGCTAAGTCTGTTGCTGATTTCTTAGTTGAGTTCCATTCGGACATGAGTACTAAACAAGCTACCGATGAAAAGGCTAAGAAATTATGGGTTATCCGGACTGATGGTGGATCAAGTACTATGGGTTGTGGTGCTGGGATCTATTATAACTCGTTTGAAGTTAGCCCTGATTTGTGGAGCCAAAAGGGTTAGGTTAATGAGTGATTCTCAACTTCTTATCCATCATGCATAAGGTCAATCTGAGGCCAAGAAGGAGCAGTTAATTAAATATTTATTCGTTCGTAAAGAGGTGGCAGTTAACTTTAAAGATATCACCTATGAGCATATACTCTGAACAGAGAACATGCTAGCAGACTCCTTGGCAACCATAGCATATTCTGAGTCCTACCCATGGATTCATGTGCAAGAGTGCCCATCCATTTAACTCAATCAGAGCAGGGAAAATGAGGAAAGTTTAAATATACAAGTGAGTCAACCTAAAGACTGGAGATATCCTCTTCTTCAATACATTTCAGATGGCATCTTGCCTCCGGAAAAAGTAGTAGCAAGAAAAATGAAGTATATGGCTCGTGGATTTTTTATCATAAGAGACGTCCTTTACAAAAAATCTTTCAGTAGACCTCTTTTGTGATGTTTGGGAGTTGAAGAGTCCCAAACAGTGCTGTCTGAACTACATGATGATGAAGGGTCAGCACACCGTGGTTATAGAGCCTTAACCCGAAGAGTCTTGTTGGCCGGATACTACTGGCCCTCCATAATGGAAGATGCGAAGGAATTGGTGAAAAAGTGTGATCCATGCCAAAGATATGGTAATGAAATTCATATCCCAGCTGTCCCTTTGGAATCGATTTTTGAGGTAGTACCTTTTTCTCGTTGGGGGCTGGATCTGGTGGGACCTCTACCTATGGCATCCAGAGGGTGCAGAACCATCATTGTTGCCATTGGTTATTTCTCAAAGTGGATAGAAGTAGCCCCACTGGCAAGAACTACTTTAAAAGATGTTATAAAATTTATCTTATCTAATATTTGCTACATATTTGGGGTTCCATGAAAGATAACCACAGACAATGGGCCACAATTTGATAATAAGGACATGGAGAATTTCTGTGCCTCTAGAGGCATCCAACATTGTTTCTCTTCTCCTTTTCACCCATAGGCGAATGGCCAAGTCGAAGTAGCAAACAGAACTATCCTGTCTAGTCTTAAAAATAATTTAGAAGGGGCTGCAGGAAAATGGCCAAGTTACCTACAAGAAGTGCTATGGGTTTACCGGACTACTCCTGGAGCTCACCTTAGATCCACCCATTATCATGGATTGATGAGAAGCAGGTTTGCTTCCAAAGTTAGAAGAAGGGATTTTCAACAAGGGGATAAAGTGTTGAGAAAAGTCTTCCTACATACCAAGGAAAAGCAGTTCAGCAAGCTAGCTCCAAATTGGGAAGGACCCTATGTTGTCACTGAAAAGCTTAAGTCTGGGACATACAGGCTTCAAGATAAAGACGGAAGGATTTTAAATCACCCCTGAAACATTGTACACCATAGGTTGTATCTAGAATGAAAGTTATGTAAATATTTACTTGTTTAAAGTCCAGGTAAATATTAGGGGGCATACTCTTTCCTACCCTGGTGGCGCGGGGAGGTTTTAATGAGGTGTACGGGCTGTTTAATGAAATTTGATGCCTTCTTGAAAAAATCGTAGTGGTTTGATTGATAGTCTTTTTAAAAAATTTCTAAGTATTGCTGACAAACCGAATTGATCTGGTGGAGTGATGACCATTTAAATATTTGTCATCAGAGAATTTAAACACTCTCACCTTAAAATACTTGTAAAATAACTAGGGGCTATTTAAACATTAGCCATCAAAATTGGGCAAACATAAAACAATGCAAGAATTGTGTAAAGTAAAACTACCCGACTAGTACCAGGGAATGATATTAAAACATATAAAATTCCTTGGCCATCCAAAGACTTTGAAGTTTAAACAGAGAAGGTTCATCCGGACACGGAGCCGAACATGGTTACAAAAATTCCTTGGCCATCCAAGGACTTTAGTCTGACACAAGAATTAAAGAAAAAATAAAAGATAGTTAAAACTTTAAAGCTCGGATCCCTTAGATGTTCCACCCTCATCTGGTTTCATCTTAAGGTCTTTGTGATCCTCATTAGGGCTCTCTCCGGTCCCTTCTTCTTCATCAGTGGTATCATCATAACCACTGGAATAGTTGTGCTTATCACCATCAACCACAGTGTGGAATTGGAGGTCTTCGTATTCCACATATCACCTCCGAGTGTCCTCTTCGGAAATGTTCGATGAAAGAGCAAGACCATGTCGGATTTGACTTAAGCATACCTATCTTCTTGAGAATCTATCACCTTGTTGGTGTATGCATCGATCTTGGCATGGATTGTCTTCTCCTGCTCCTTGATCAAATCATCTTTCTCCTAGTTGACTCTAGATACAGCATCTTAGAGTGAAATTTTGTCACTGGTTAGGGTTTGGATGACATTGTCCTTGGCCTTCACCTCCTCTTTCGAAGTTGAGAGATCCTTCTCCAAGCCAAAACACTTAGTTTGAAGTTCTCTGTTAACCCTCTCTGAAGTGGCCAGCTTGTTGGCCAAGTCCTCTTTCCCCTTCTTCAACTCCTTAATCTCTCTTCTTCACGCCTCAACATTTTGATTGGCGTTAAGGAGGTTGTTGGATAAGCTCTCTTTGTCTGCGTTAAGTGTGTTGATAAGGGTAGATTGGCTTCGCACTTGTCTCTCCAGGTTGAGCACCGGTTGAATGTTGCTCAACAAGGAGTGGGTCATCATATCATTCTCCCGTGAAACAGAAAAAGACTTACCATTGAAAGTAACTATGTTTGAGGAGCTTTGAGGAAGGTAAGGGCCAGCGAAGTCGTCTTTTTCCAGGTCTCCAAAGTAAAGGCCAATTCCTTAAAGGCCACTGATGTTTACTCCATCGATGTTGATATCCCCTCCAGCACCCTCTTCGGTGTGTAAATCACTTGGGATTTGCTCTGCCAATGTGGGGTTAGTTGTTTCGCTCGGAGGAAGAGATTCCGGAGGCCAGAGAGCGACTTCGTCCCCCAAAGGATTTGGGAGCCTTTGAAGGATTTGGAGGTCCACCTGCCTCTCTGATACTTTAATCTTCAACCACTCGAAGTAGAGTGGCATCGATTCCCCCTTGGGCCTGCACTTCCTGATCTTTTGGGGCAATCTCATCAGCACCATCTTAAGCAACCTCAGTTGCATCTTGTTTTTTCTTACCCTTCTTGCCCTTCATCTTGCTCGGGGCTTTTGCTCTGGCAGGAAAGCCCAACTTACCATCTTTATCCTCTATCCTCTGGAGGATGACACCGGGAGGAGGTAGGGTGGTCAATTCCTTCCAAGATAGGTCTCTCCGGCCAATTGTGTTCCAGAAGTAAGACATCACCGAATTGCCGGCGGTAAAGCAGTTGTGGAATCGATTTCCCCATTTTTCAACAGCCCAAGCATTCAGCTTGGTACAAGTTTTTAGCCCCTCCTCCAAGTAGTCGGAGAACTCCTTCGGCAGCACTACCGAAAGAAAAAGAAGAGCAATTTAGTAATATATTTTTTTAAAAAAAAAGACAAGCATGATTGAATATTTACCTGAACTTTTCCATCTGCTGATGAGCATGCTAGGGTTGACACCAGCTTTGATCTTCCTCCCGTTTTCCCAAGCCCCACTAATAAACAAGAATCGGGTCTTCCAATTCTTCTTCGATTCAAGCAGATCATCCACCACTTTGAAATTATCTCCCATATTGTAGTGGTAGAAAGGGATGACGTGGTTCTTACAGAGGTTGGCCATAGCAGCAAATTTCTCCATCGGAAGTGGTATTCCGGAGAGCCTAGAGGCCATAATGCAGGCCATGAGGGTGTACCAAGCATTGGGACTCAGCTGGCTTTGACTGAGCTTTATCAGATGAAAGTATCTGACAATCTCTGGGTCTAGGGGAAATCTGAGCCCCTAGTTGAACAGCTCCGTGTAGATAACTATCTTGCTAAGCTTGTAATCCATTGGTGTCTCCGGAGTGACCGCTATCCTCACCTTGACATTTTCAGGGATCCCCCACTTCGTCCGGATCCGGCCTAACTTAGCTGTGTGAGTGTAGACATAGTTAATGTTTAGCATAGCCAACAGATACTTTACACTCACCTTATGGAAGGAGGGTCCCATTTTGCCTTTCAAGGACTCCGGTAGGTCCGGATGTTTCAAACACTGCTTCTCTTTACCCTTGCCTTTTTTGTCAGTAGCAGCTTCCCCTGTCTGACCGGAGACGTCGGTCTCAAATGGGGCTTCCTCTATGCTGTCCTCCATCATCTCTTCCACCACCGTGGAAGGTTTGCTAATTGTTGTTGGTGGGGGAGTGCTGGTGGCAGGTTCTGTAAGTCTTCCGGACTGTTGAGCATCACCCTTACCTAAGGGTCTGGTGTCCGGTTGGGGCTCGAGTCCGGACGGCTCATTTCGAGAGCTAGTTCCAGTACCCTACGGACCGGAGGATTTATCTTTAGGGACTCTGATAGATGCCCCTGATTCTGTAACGTTGTCTTTGGCCCCGGACTTAGAAGGCCCTGATTTCGGAGACTTAGACTGTGAAACAACAGCCTGGCCCTTCACTAAGCGGCCTGTTCGGTGAAGTGTGACTTTTTCTGGGGATGTTTTAGCACCTGACCCCATGGTTATAAATGGAGAAGGTTTTCTTGTAGTTGATATGGATTTTCCCATTCAACAGTAGGCTGTGACTATTGAACCGAAGAGCCTGATACAATGGGTGAAAGACTTGGTTGAAATAACCTCCTGGGTTTGGAACTTCTGGCAGAAGATGAACCTCGATCAGCCTCTGAAGATGGTATTTCAGGCTTGTCGACTGGAGAAACTGGAAGACCTGCAGCAATACACCTTTCTCGCTCAACCCTTTGTGCTTTTTCTAAATCCGAAAGATTAAGCCACCCACCTTTTACCAGTGCGTTTCTTGCTATAAACATAAACTTATACCAAAAGAGCTTTGAGAAGAGAAGTGAAAATTTGGAGATGAAGGAATGAGAGAGTAATGAAGATAGTAAAACAGTGAAAACAAGTCATTCATACTAAGTAAGACAAAAAGAGTTACAAGAAACCTAGGAGAATACGAAAAGACAAAAGTAATGATTGAAGGCGGCGCTTACGCCGTAGGTATTAAATGAAGAGGTTGCTTTTTGGGATTAGTGGGAGCACCATTCTAGGAGAAAAACGGCTGGTAAGGCAAATCAAAAGATGACACATGTCCCACGATCCATAGTATGAGCAAAATTATCGGTAGCGTTGCTATGGTCTTTGTGGTAGGAGCAAAATTGCATGGTCGATCTCTTGTAGTTTGGTGTAGACATAACTCGTTAGGACTAGTATCGCACCTAGTCCTTGGTCCAATCACAGATAACGGAGATGGTTTCCATTAGTATCGTAAACCGTTTCGCTGAGTTTTCGTAACCAGCAAATCGTTGATTACTAATGGCCCTTGGTATTTATCGAAGGGGGTCGTCATTTGGCTTCCTTCTGTCATATGTTCCCCTCCTAGAATCTGATACAACTCTTTCGGGAGAGCTCATTTTTGTTGCATCGTCCATCTTGATAAATTGATCAGCTTGTGCAATGAAGTCTCCTATCTTATCATATGGAAATTTTAACAGATCTTCGTATAACTCATCCTGCCTGTCGAGTCCCCGCTTTAATGATGCAACGACCATGTAATATGCCAAATTGAGTAATTTGTTCATGGTATGGACGAACTGCTTGACGTAACTTTTCAATGGCTTGCCTCTTCTCTTGTAGAGATCCATGATGGAGTGTGCATCTTTCCTTAACTCTTTATTATCGACAAATCTGTTTTTCAATGTACTCTATAATCTTACAAAATCGTTTATAGATCCTTTATGAAAACTATGGAACCAGTCTATGGAATTACCTTTGACGTCATGGATAGAGCCCAGTTGATCATGAAGTCATCCGAATTGAAAGACATCGTCATATTTCTGAACTGCTCCAAATTCTTTTCCGGGTCACCTATATCGTCGTATGCCTCGAAACAAAAAGGGTCAAATTTTCGCGAGAGTTTTGTAGCAAGGATTTTTTCTATAAACATAGATTCCTTTAGCATGTAGGCCGCGATCGTTGGGCGTATCTGATCATATTGATCATCTACACTCTCCTTGGTTCTTTTGGGAGATGGTTGCCTCTCTTCCCGATATTTTTCTTTCTCCTTCACACGTTTCTGATCGCTTCTTTCCCTGGATCCCTCACCGTACTTATCGCGTTTAGAAGATCATTCTCGTCTGGCTACCTGACTGGTTTCGAACCCCGATTGCTGTCAAAATTGGCCTCCATCGTGAAGTTTGACTGTTAATGCATGGATAGTATCATGCATCTCAGCTTAAGTTGCTTTGATGGCCTGATCCTTTGCTTTCTGGCCATGATATGCCATTTGTTCAGCCTGCATGGACTGAATCGACTTCTCTAAACGGTGAACTTATATGGCATCAGAGGGATTATTGGCTCTAGTAGGTGGATCGATTAGGTATGCTACAATTTTATCGTGGCAGGGGAAATTGGTGGATCAACGGTTGCGAGGAAGGTGCTCGTTGAAATCTCCACAACCCTCATAAGGTGGTCATTCTAGGGGTTAACAATCGGCGGTGGGATATTGCTTGGTTTGACAACTTGTTCCAACATTGGTATTTGGTTTGTTATCACGGTACGTCTCGCAGAAGGTTCTATTTCAATCTTTGATCTAGTTACTAGCATTGGTGCTTAATATGAGAGTGTATTTTCATATTTCTCACAGACGGCGCTAAACTTGTTAAAGGAAAATCTAACACATATTTTGCCAATGTAGTGATTCTTTATTGATTCAAGAAGATCATCATTTTTACATACAATGGTTCCATATTTATACTATTACATAACAATTACACTTTAGCCATTTATTGTGTGGCTTTATTATTCTTGCACGTAGACCATTATCTATGATGATGGCCTTAAAATCACGACCATAAAATCACGACCACTACCATGATTTTAGTGCGTTACATGTGCTGACTAATAAATAGTTTTTACTTTATTTATGACCTTTTCTTTGGTTATTTACCATGCAAAGCCGACCTCATCGCTTTTCCCCTGTTTAAAGTGCCATCTGCTCAGTAACAGCCCCGTTCAGTTTCTTTTATGCTCGGATTTGCTCACATCTGTTCGGTGTTGTTCAGCTTGGCCTCGATACTAATCAGGTTGAGCTTTAGGCTAAGCAAGGCCATATGCTCGGTTTGTTTTGGTTTGAGCTTGAACCTCGAGCAGGCTCTTTTAGTTGATTCATTTGATGTGTGCTCGGTTTATTCTTCACAAGGCAATCAGGAGCAGTTTTGTAAGAGGTTTAGGTAGATTACTATAATCGCTTTATTGAGTAAACTACGTATTACATTTAAACGGAACCGTTGCCTTGACCAGTAATATGTATAGTTATATTACCGATCTCATCAAGGTGCTTAATATTTCTACCTGATATACAATGTAATAAAGAGGTATATTGTTTTTCATGTAATATCAAAGGATAAATGGTTTTTACCTTACATTTCTATAAATATGTGGTAAGTATTTTGTTATATATTTAGAGGTTGCTTATCTAATATATTAATATTATTTTTTAAATTTATAGTATTATATTTTATTTTATGATAACAAACATAATCTCCCAATTTATGATTTTAAATATGTATAATATAATAACTAATCATTGTATAACAATAATTAATTATTTAGCTCTTGTTATATACATATGATTTTTTAAGAAAACCTTTTATTAGAATCTATATATTTTGATACAAAGAGTTTTTTATACACAAAATAATTGATCTGATTTATATGAGAACCATTAGCTTTAAAGACGCGAAGAGATGCATTAATGGAGCTTAAAAAAACAAACCAAGTGTGACTTCTTCTTTTTAGCTCCAATTGGATTGATATACTATGGAATTGAAGACTGGAAACGAGGATGTCTTAAGACCATTAATAAGCAGGAGTCACAATTTTTAAGCGCCGTAAGAGATGGTGTATGAATCGAGATGGGAAGATTGATTATGATTTAGATTCCTTAAGAAGTTGATTGGATACCCGGGTTGCCAAATGATGTAAATAGGAGTTCTCTACTTTCAAACCACTTTTAACAGTTAAAACACCAGGAGAATAAAGAAGGAAAAAGAGTGTGCCTGTTTGACATGTATCTATCATTATAAGAAACTCCTTGAATCTACACTTTTATTTTATATGATTTATCCCATCATGCAATTCATGACCTTATTGTCCTAATAATTTAAAAAAGTTCATCATTAATCACTAAAAAAAACTATATGTGATGAAGAGATAGAGTTTCAAGAATTCAAACACTCTGAAACCAGAGATTCTCGAGCTCGTCATTAATGTTTCCTAAATAGGGCATTAACGTCGCCAACTCATGTGCTGTTAGACACATTTTTGAAGTAGGAAAAAGATTTGGACCAAGATGATAATATTTGGAATATATCGATGGCTGGAGGGACTTGTCTTGGTCTTATTGACAGAAATTTTGAAGATGCTATTATTTTTCTCGAATTTGTGTTTGAGACCAGCATAACAAAACCGGAGTGGTGCGGACGTGAGGAAGCTACAGATGAATTTGAATCCTCGAAGTTCAATCATGTCGAGCACGATTTGACAAATGAATTCCTATAATGGGATACTTCGAGCTGCACTTAAGCCTGATAGTTCCAGAAATCTTTAGAGGAGATTTTTAGAGTAAAACAATGTTTAGAGGATCAAACTTTATGATAGTTCTATAAATATTTGGAGGAGGTTTTTCGAGTAAAACAAGGTTTAAAGGATCAAACTCCCGATTCAAGTCAATATTTTAGAGAGAGAGAAAGTAAAGAGTAATAATTAAGTAAGCATTAATAAATCACATTTTACCAAAAATGGGTAGTGATTTTATAGTACATATAGTATGCCCCACATGTCTAACAATTTACTAATTGTGGTCCTATCTTTAAGTTTATTGTTTGCTATAAATTAGTCCTTTTTTATTACATGATTATCAATTTCTCCTAAGAGACTTTCTTTATTTACAAAACACCCTTAACTTTCTAAGATCTTTATTCTTCCATTATCAGTAGCCCCCTAGTCCTTGTGAGAATGTTTAAACAAGCAATATTGTATGATTGCTCTTATTTTCATCGGATTTTTCTCGCTATTTCTCCTCAGATTTTGCTGACCGTCATGACCAGAGAACAGGTTTTTAACCTTAGAAATATTGTTTATTTATAGTAAAAATCTCCCCCGGATTTAGAAATTATTATATGTCCCTCAAATTTTAAGATAACCAAATCTCCCTCGAAATGTAGAATGAATATATCTCCCTCGAAGTTTAGTCCATTTTTTTCAAAATCCATAGCAAACGTTTTCTCAAACTTTTCACACTTATGACGTCATGTCTTTTTGTGACACCACCAATGAAAATAATATCCCCTTTCCAAATATCGATTGAGATACTCTTCACATGTTTTACATTTTTACACGATCTTAACTAGAGGAAGCGTGGCGCGTCCCTAGGCCCTTATTACCCGTACTTTGGATAATTTTCCTCTAGGCAAACAAACCATCACCACCTTGGGCTTCGACACCCTTCAAAGCCCACTTTTATCTTATAAATATTCTTGGCTCACCATATATCTTTTCAACACCTTTTAGCGAGAGAAATATCTGAATAAATTATTCTAGAGAGAGAAAATAGTTTATGTCAAGGAGTTTTTGCATACCGGGAAATTCAAAGAAAGGAAAGCTACAGGTTTATACGTCGCACCTGAACCCTAGCCCCCTGATGATTTTCATTACAGTACCTGGCCTCCCACAAAAAACTCAACAACAATGATACCTTCGAATATCTGCTCTCAGGCCCCATTCATTCTTGCTTAACCATTTACAATAGTGACTTTAAAAGCATGGGAAAAGATAAAGATTCAAGAGGATCCTTTTCGAAGAGAAAAAAACATCGTAAAGATAACAAGAATAAACACTCCAAACTCTCTAGAGGATCCCTTTATGAGATTCTTGCTATACCATCTATTACTCCAAAAGGAACTCCAAGGCCAACGCTAGAGATATCCCCACAGAAGCTGACAAGAATTGATGTCGCTTGGATGACAAAGTGACCACTTGAATCAATTGCAGACATCAAATCTAATATCTTTATTGTTCATTCTGATGCTGAAGAAAAACAAAATACAACTTCCGTGGGAGATCTAATCTAAATTACCGAGGAGAATCTAACTGCTACCACTTCTCAATCTATTGAAGAAAAGACTATTGATGTAAGCCTTCCTGAAAAAACGAGCAACGATGTTGCTTCTCTTATTTAGGAAAAGAACTGTTCTCCGAAGAAAAAGGCTAGATCAAAAGATGATGTTCCACTGCCCCTGGAGATCAATGCATTAGTAGGGAATAACCTCAAAACCATTGACAATAAAAATTTGCTAACTTAGCACAAAATTCAATACAAATATTACGACCCTTTTGAAGAGTAAATGCTAAGAGTTCGATGGGGAATTTCTTCTATGATTTCCATCCACCAAAAACACTCTTCTTGTTAATACCTTATGGCCACAATGCGTAGACCCTATCATTTGCGATTTAATTTTGCTCAAACATCGAAGCAAAGGTCTTTTGAAAGATTTTTTATACAAGACACCTCCAAGGATCATATACCCATAGTATTTAAAACGTATTTTTTATAAAAACTTTATGATGTCTTGCCTCCAATATTTATTCTCAACAATAGATCCTTGAATGTCTTCATCAATAATCCCAATTATTTGTTCCAAATTTTTAATAATTGCATAACTTTCCAATGTAATGATCTACAGATATTTCTCAAAATATGAAACAGTTGCCAAAGAATCTGCCACTGAGTTTTCTTCTCTTTGAACATGCTCATAGCTGATTTTTCGAAGCCTAAATATAGGTATTTTAGCACTTTGAAATACTTTACTATATGATCATTTCAAATACTAGCTTAACTCTTTTAGCCCCACATATATGTGCAAGCTTTAACCCTGCTTGAGCTGTCTCATATTTCGCTTTGTTATATGTTTTTCTAAACCCAAAGTGGGTTTCCTAATACATTGCTATTCCTTATGGAGAAACCAACTGTAATCCATCCCCACCTCCTAATGTACTCGAACCCCGATATATTTGGATTATCCATTCTGCCTCAGAATTATCATTATAAATGTCCATATCCGACCGCTTATAGTGAAAATCCACTAAGAAATCTGCTAAGGCTTGAGCTTTAATCGCATTTTTGGGTTCAAACTCAATATCAATATCAAAATCACCAAATCAACTAACCACTTGGTCATTCTCCCCGAGATATCAAGTCTTTGAAGAATATTTTTTTTATGGAAAAGATGTTCATACAATGATAGATTGAGCTTGAAAATATGGCCTCATTTTTCAAGAAACAATTACTAATGCAAGACCCAATTTCTCTAACTTCAAATATACACTTCAGCGTTTCGCCCAATTTGTGATTCGAAGGTTTTGTTCACTATATCTTTATAAGTTTCCCCTGCATTTTCAACCCAAACGACATTACTTTATAACAGTGCAAACCCCTTGCAATGATAAGCGAAATGTTTTTTTCATTCCTTTAATCCATCTTGATCTGGTTATACCCTGCATAAGCATCCATAAAATAAAGCAACCGGTTTCCTAACGTAGAGTCTACCAGTTGATCAATCTACGTGATAGGAAAATGATTTTTTGGACAAGCCTTATTCAAGTCTGTGAAATCTACACATATTCACCATTTGTCATTCTTCGTTTTGACCAGTACTGGGTTTACTGCCCATAAATGATATTGTAATTCTTGAATATGCCCTACTTTGGTTAGATGCTCTAGATATGAAACTATCGCCTCAAATGTTTCATGGGAGAAAGGTCTCATTTTTTGAATTATTGGCCTTATATTATTTTTTATCGACAGTTTGTGACAAATAATTTTTTAAGGAACACCAGTTACATTCTCGAAACACCAGGCAAAAATATCCAACTTTGAAGATAAAAATTGAATCAACTTTTTCCTTAAATTTGGATATAACTTTATTCCAATTTTCAATACTTTTCCATATGGGTACTCGTAATCTTTATCATTTTCGTCAGGAACCAACAAACCGGGGGACTCCCTTGGGTTATCAAAAGTGATTGCCTCCGAGGAAGTCCCCGTTAGTTGCTATTCTTTTTCTGAGTCATTCCCCTGAATTTTCTTGGAAGATAAAGTGATTTGGTAGCATTCTCTAGCCATTTTTGGCTGCTTCTACTTGTCCCAATATTATTCCCTACAACATACTTTAGACACTGATGAACTGTAGAGATAATATCATGCATCTTTGACAACGAGGACCTCCCAAATATAGCGTTGTAAGATGTAGGAGCATCTACTACTGGTAAACAAAACTTTAACTTATGTTTTAAACGGTCCCCGACCTAGTGCAACATACTTTCAAAATATTCGACCACTTCAGAAGTCACCCCCATGAATCCTATAATAGTTCGATGGGACCTTCGGATAGCCGGAGATTCAACAATATTTTTACAACTGCTCATAAATAAGATACTGGCAGAACTTCATGTGTTAATTAGAACCCTTTGCACATGATACCGACAATACCTGCTGCAATTACTACTACATCTTCATGTGGGCCTGCCACATTCCTCATATTATCGTCTTCAAAACATATTATTGGGGAGGGAGCTCGATGCTGATGTGTCGTGGCACCCACTTATAATTGAGTAGTCAAGTTGTCTATATGCCTTTTCTGAGAATTGTTCGAATTTCCTGTAACAGTATCACCCCCAAATTTTTTTAAGGATTCAAAATAAGCACATAAATCACTAACTTGTTTCTTGGAATATTTTCTTCCACAATGCTAATATCGTTTATCCCCTCTTTTGGGTCTAAGTACTCTATCGCAATATAAAAAGAATCAATCTCTTCGTAAATAACTAACGTTGTTTCATCTTTTTTTATTTTCCTTTGGTTGTCGGATTTTTGTGGGAGTGCTTCTTTACAAAGTATGTTAATTTTACATTCTCAATTAACGCTTATATTTATTTCTTCAATGCAATACACTCCTTTGTGTTATACCCAAAATCTTCGACATACTTGCAAAACCTTTTGTTTTTATTGTCCCTTGGAGTCCGAATAAAGAAAGATTTACGAAATTTCACATGACCACGAGTTTTGTCGAATATAGTAGCCACAAACTCAGTCAGATCTGCAAAATATTCTAGACGAATCCACTTGTTGGAAATTGGCCTAGCAACTTGTTGTGTACTATATGTTTGCTGATTTACTCTGTGCCTCTGAAGATATTGATTTGTCACTTTTGGGTGCACATTTATTCGAGGAGCTTGAGTATTAGCAAGAGATCTTTGAAACTGATTCTGTTCCAACTGATCACTAGAGCCTATTTCTAAAGCCTGAGTTTCTTCCACCAATATGCTTTTTTCAACTTCATCTAGAAGAGCCTCAAATGTCATCGCTTGACTTTTAGCTACAATTTCCTTCAATTATGGGGAGAATCCCCATTCGATACGATGCTAAAGCCATGGAATCTTTACAATATTTCATATTAGTTTTTACCTTAACAAAACGATTAGTATAATTTTTCAGACTTTCCCCAATCTTTTGTCTGTAGTATATTATGGTATCTCTATTAGCTCAAATATTTTTACTTCCCACGAAATACTTTCGGAAAACATTCCAAAACATGTCAAAGTGTTTTATATAACCTTGCGGGATTCGATTATACCACTTTGAAGCAACGCCCTTAAAAGACTGAGAGAAAGCCATATACAACAACATATTATCATCATCGAAATTAATGATAAATTTTTTGAATTGCTCAATGTAGTTGTCAGGATCTTGTGCCCCATTGAGTTTTTCCAACTTAGACATATCAAAATGTTGGAAGGTTGTTCGAAAAGTATCAATGCGGGCAAATGAGAAGATCTCCAATTATGACATGGTCTGTAAACATTCACTCTTGGACCCTCATGAGCCATCACATAAAGACCTTTCTTGGAGGGAGCTGTGAATTGATTACTTACGCGACACTCAAAATTTTGACTCCCTGATTGGTTTTGATATACACGTTGTTATCTTTCTTCGGATTATCCTCAGAACCATGTTTGTTCCTTGTCAAATCTTTAGTCCGATGACCCACTCAATGTTCTTTTCTATGCTTCTTCGCATATTTCTTTTTTATGTCATTATTCCTATGATAATCCATATCCGGAGACGATTCACTTGAATCATAGAGCGAATAATCACTTCAATCAGATGATTCATACTTGTATCTTGGCTTTAGCTTTTTCCTCTGAGAATGGCAACGATGCCTCTGGTATCCGTCCTTCCTACTAATTCGACGATGGTGATCTGATTTATTTTCTTAGTGTTATTTTCTCTTCGGTTTCCATACCAAATTTTCTTGGAAGCTATCGATGCATCCCTTTCAGAGTTCAGCTTTTCAATTTTTTCCAACAATTCATTTCTTTGAGCGACCAACATAAACTTTTTTTAAAATTTCACCAACATGTTGATCATCATGATGTACATCGATTTATATATTATTCTCAATAGGGTTTTCTTCGAAATCTTGTTCAATTTCTAAGTCATTATTCATGTCCAATTCTCCTTAAATTTCCATCATTTTGGTTTTAAAATTTCAACAAGTTTTTAGAAGACGATTCCGGGTAAAAACATTGGTTCCCACAGACGACGCCAAAAAAATACTTCAAGAAATCTTTGGAGGAGATTTTTAGAGTAAAACAATGTTTAGAGTATCAAACTCAATGATAGTTCTATAAATATTTGGAGGAGGTTTTTGGAGTAAAGAAATATTTAGAGGATCAAACTCGTGATTCAAGTCAATATTTTAGAGAGAGAAAACTATTTTTCTAGAGAGAGAAAGTAAAGAGTAATAATTGTGTAATAATTAATTAATTACCTTTTTCGAAAAAAGGTGTTGCTTTTATAATATATATATATAGTAGGCCCAACATAATAATTATGGTCTTATCCTCAAGTCTATTGTTTGCTATAAATTACTCATTTTTCATTACATGATTATCAATTTCTCGTAAGAGGCTTTCTTTATTAACAAAACGTCCCTAAATTTAGAAGATCTTTATTTATCCCTTATCAAAGCCCTTTCAATCTTTATTCTGCTAATATTATAGAAGGCAAGAGATGAGGAGACGAGATTCCAGCAACAAAGGGCTCGTAAGACATTTATGCTACTGATAGAATCAATAGTCTCCTGATTGAAATATTGACAGATCCTGAAGACACTTTGCACATGTAAGATATTAGTACTTGAAGTTGCATCTTAAATTTTGGCCAGCTTTTTCAATCTTCATTATCTGTTGGCTGCAACAATGGGGTTGGTGAAATCACTGATGCTACCGACAGAACCTGTGTTCTCCTAATTGAAATATTGATAGATACTGAAGGCACAAGATTAAATCACCACTAAAAGAAACCTTAGCGCAAAGGGAGCTTGAGATTAGCTTGAAATTCCTTTTTGAATATTGATTTATCCTGAGAATATAGAATTTATATAGTCATTTAGAGGTGTCAGTGATGCATGGCTGACCCTTTGAAGTATATGGCCTTGGTTTTGTTTCATCCTTTTGGTGGTTTTAACTTCAAGATCTTCCCAATAGCTTTGATTTCATGTGTAGTGGTAGGAAGAGTTATGGGAATGCTACCAAATTTGTTGAGTTTCGGAGAGGTATGAATAGATTTATCTGTCAAGTTGGTTTTATCTTTTTCTTTATGAGAACCTCTCCTTCTCATACACTTTTCTCAGATTTGTTGTTAACAGATTTGATTAAGTTAAGAGAGAAAGCTTCTCTTGATGAGGGCGGAATTCGCCGATTTAAATCATAGGGGTTAAAATGCAATGAACGATATTTAATCTAGTTAACAAAATGTTTAGACACCATCGATGACCAATCTGTAAAGATAAAAATAGATAAGGGGCCACGTTAAAATGTAACAAACGGCCCACTAAGAGCTTAAATGGGTCCTCCTTATTCTAGTATAAAAGGGTGACCCACTTGCCTGAAAAAAGGGTATTGAATATTAATTTTACTAGATCTACTTTATCTCTCTACACTTTCTCTCTCTAGTCACATCTGGCACAAGATCCCAAATATATTCCCCAAACCATTATTGACTCATCATTGGCGCCGTCTGTGGGAAACGGTGATACCGAAAAGGAATCTTTTTCCTTTTGAAAATCACACTTTACGGGATGAACAGCGAAGTTGCGATAGAGGGGGTCGGTAGAGAAGTCATCCGAGCCGTCTCTGGGTCGGAAGATGTAGGAGCCCCTGGTCGGGAATGGCACGATCTGAGTCGGGACAAGTGGTCAACTTTAATAATGACCCGAAAGCAACTCCTCGAGGACATCGCCCGGCTAAAAGAGGAAAGACAGCGGGCGCTGGACGAGAAAAGGGCCCGGGAAGGAAAAGGCAAGGAGCCAGTCCTGGAGGATCGGGAGGCGGCCGGCCATAACAGCGATCCGCGAGTAGAAGCCCAACCCGTTAGGTACTACAGGGACTCTCCCCCCGGCGACGAGCGAGCGGCTAGGACTCGTCGAAACCCGGAGAACCACCGGGTAATGACATCAGACTACCCCTCAGACGACTCGTCGGACAAAGACTACATGCGGCGGGAAAGAGTTCAACGAACACAAAAGAATCGATCCCGACGCCTACGAGGACCCAGGGCAGACCTTCTACAATATAAGAAGGGTGGCACCTACAAGCAGACCCCGGTATCCTTTGAGAAAGAGGAAATGCGTACCGCCAGTCGCGGAGAGCGAGAAATGTTGCCACCAGTCCCGTGGCAACCATCAAACAGTCAGAACCTTGGTTACCGAACCAGTAGCCAGTTTTTCAGCCCGGGCGATGAGGGGCTCTACGGAGTCCGGACCGAAGGCCTCGGGGGAGGAGCATGCGAGCTCGGGGTCAACTGGAGGGCCTCCCCGCTGTCCGATGAAATACTAGCGGGACAGCTCCGAAGGAGATTCGACATTTCTAAACTGGAAAAATACGACTGGAAAAGCGACCCGGACAACCATTTGGAGGCCTTCAAAAACTTCATGTTGAGCTTTGACAATGACGACAAGCTCCTGTGCAGAGCTTTCTCTATGACTTTCAAGGACAGAGCTTCTAAGTGGTACAACCGCTTGCCGCAAGGTTGCATTCGGAACTTCGGGACCTTCTGGACGATATTCAGGCAGCACTTTGTGGGAAGTAAGAGCTTCCGCGCCAACGGAGATACAATCATGAATTGCAGGCAGAAGCTGGGGGAGAGTCTCAAGGAATACACTAGGCGATTTATTGATGCGAAGACCGACCTAGATCATTGCGAAGAGAATGTGGCTCTAACGGCGTTTCGCCTGGGTCTACTTCCAGGTCCGATGAAGCAAGCCGTGACGAAGAAGCAAGCGTTTACTTTTTCCGCGCTTCTGGCTCAGATAGAGAAACAAATATTAATCGAAGAAACAGAAGCCTCTGAGTTGGAAGCACAGATCCAGCAAAGCGCCCAAGCGTCGGTCGTAATAAGGCAGGGTTCCCGATCGGATTACGCGAGGGCGGCCCAACCAGTTAGCACGATACCCCCGACCCCACCTATGTTGGCCAAGCCATCGGCCCTGACCACCTCGAAACCAAAGAAAGCTGGACAGACAGTCCCTCGACCAATGTCCAACAAATGGACACGACCTGCTTACTTCGCGGACCTCACGGAGTGCGTATCATCGATCTATGAAAAGACCAAGAAGAGCGGGATATACCGAAGGCCTTTTCCCATCCCGACGCCCCGGGAGCAAAGGAATAACCGCTATTGCCGTTACCACGAGGACGTCGGGCATGACACGAAGGATTGCATAGCCTTAAAGAAAGAAATACAGATGCTCATAGAGCACGGGAACCTGTTGGAATACGTAAAAAAAACGCAGCGGGGCACGACTTCGAAAGAAGTTGTGATCGTACCAAAACCAGAGACCACCATGGCCATTACGAAGGTGACCGACCACTTCGACGTTTCAGTTGAGTACCTCGACCCCGAAGCAAATCGCAACATCATCGGGATCATTGAGGAGGAGGCAAAGGAGAGCATCGGTAACGTACGTGGCCTCTGTGAATTTTTTGAGTCGTTAACCATCTTCGGGGGAGATTCTATGGCGGGAGTTACACACTCGTCCAAGAAACGGCACATTGTCAACCTAACTACTCAACTGGAGACCCGAACTTGCTTCCAAACCAGAAGTGTCCCCTCTCCGATCTTGCACTTCGATGATGACGATATGAGGGATATAGCTGGTCCGCATTAGGATGCCATTGTAATCGGGGCGGCGATTGCGGGAGAAGAGGTTCGGTGCATCTTGGTAGATACCGGGAGCTCAGCCAATATCATCTTCGCGTCTACTTTTGCCAAATTCAGAACACGACCGGTGATCGCGCGGTCCGACCGAACCATCGTCGGGTACACGGGGTCAGCAGCCGACGTTATAGGCGAATTCGAAGGCGTAGTCCAGTTAGGTCGCGGCCCGTTCAAGAAAGAGGTCACGGTTTTATATGTGGTAGTGGACGCGCCGGCCTCTCACAACGCTATACTTGGCCGATCTTGGATATCGCGCATGCATGCTGTGACTTCCACAATTCATCAATGTGTGAAGTACGTGGTTGGAAACAATGTAGGTGTGGTCCGGAGCAGCCAGAAAGCAGCACGGGAATGTTACCGAGCGGCGTTGGCCCCAAAGAAAGACCAAGAGATGTTCCCAACTCAAGAATAGCAATTAAGGGGGATCCCCCCGGGGTCGCAGCCAGTGGATGACCCCCGGGAGGCCCCAAGCCTTCTGACAACAGACGAAGAATGTGAGCTACATCAATTCGCAGCGGGAAAATATCTCCGGATCGGGGTATGCCTCTTACCGACCCTAAGGGAGCAGCTGTTGATCCTCCTCCGGGAAAACCTAGATTTGTTCGCATGGTGCTCAGGGGATGTCACTGGGGTACCAGAATCTTTCGCGATTCACAAGCTGACCGTCAACAAGAATGTCAGACCAATTATTCAAAAGCGTCGGGCCTTTTCCCCAGTAAAAGCAGATGTCATCCTGCGGGAAGTTGAGAGGATGACCAGCATCGGCCACATTATGGAAGCGAAGTACCCGTTATGGATTTCTAACCCCGTTCTAGTCAAAAAGAAAAGCGGGAAATGGAGACTGTGCGTAGACTTTACCGATCTTAACCGGGCGTGCCCGAAGGACCCTTTCCCAATGCCGAGGATCGACCAGTTGGTGGATTCAACGTCGGGTAATAAGCTGCTGTCATTTATGGACGCCTATGCCGGTTACAACCAAATCAAACTACATTCCGCGGACCAGGAAAATAATACGTTCATCACGGGCCGGGGACTGTACTGCTACAAAGTGATGCCCTTCGGACTAAAGAATGTCGGCACTACATATCAAAGACTAGTCAACAGGACGTTCGAAGGTCAGATCGGGAGAAATATAGAGGTGTACATTGATGACATGTTGGTCAAAAGTGGGACCGATGTGGCCCACCTTGCCGATCTCAGGGAGACTTTTGATAACTTACGAGGGATAAACTATAAATTAAACCCGGAAAAATGCTCCTTCGGGGTCCGATCAGGGAAATTCTTGGAATTCCTCGTCAGTGAGAAAGGAATCGATGCAGATCCTATCCAGCTTCGAGCTCTAGCCGACATGACTCCGCCCCGAAGCATCAAAGAAGTCCAGATCCTGACTGGGCGTCTGGCCGCCTTAAATCGATTCATTTCTCGGTCATCTGATAAGTGCGCTCGTTTTTTCAGGTCTTACGACAAGCAAAAAAATTTGTTTGGACTGCCGAGTGTAACGAGGCGTTTTTAGGGATCAAGCAATACCTATCATCCCCGCACCGCCTCACGAAGCCTACTACTGGAGAGACACTATTTCTTTACACCGCGGTTACGGACTATGCGGTCAGTGCAGCTCTAATCAGCGAATCAGGGCCGGCTCCAACGGCGATTTATTTTGTGAGCAAAAGCTTGCTAGATGCCGAAACCCGGTATCTAAAATTAGAAAAAATGGCGCTAGCCCTAGTAACGGCAGCGCGTAAAATGCGCCCATACTTCCAAGCTCACCCGATCGTTGTCCGCACGTCGTTTCCACTTAAATATGTTTTCCAGCGACCAGACATGTCTGGGAGGATATCCAAATGATCGGTAGAACTGGGGGACTTCGACATCAATTTTGAACCCCGGACAACTATCAAGGGACAGGTCTTGGATGACTTTCTAGTCAAGTTCCACTCAGAACGACCCGAGCAGGAGGTACATACCCAAGAAACAACGAAGGGGGAATGGACCGTCCGAACCGATGGGGGGGCGAACGTTAGTGGTTGTGGAGCGGGGATACAGATCGTAACCCCGTCAGGCGTAAGCATGCTCCAAGCCATCCGATTTGGTTTTCATACTTCCAACAACGAAGCAGAGTACGAGGCCGCTCTGGCGGGATTACGATTGGCACAGGTGTGCGGGGCACGACAGGTGCGCCTCGTGAGCGACTCCCAACTTTTGATAAACCAGGCTTCAGGGAAGGCGGAGGCTCGGAAGGAACATCTGGTACAATACCTGGCAGCACTAAGGGTTCTGGCCGCTTCATTTGACCAGATCACCTATGAACATGTGCCGAGAAATGAAAACACGACAGCAGATTCCTTGGCAACGATTTCCTGCTCTGGTAGTTATCCGTGCGTGACCGAGCAAGAAAGTCGATCCATCATCAAACGCCATGAGTTGGATAACCGACCCGAAATCGCGTGCCAGATCTCCTCGGTGGCAGCCACGGATTGGCGGCGTGACATCATTTCTTTTCTGGCTGAGGGTCGGCTTCCCGACGACACCGCTTCGGCACGAAAGTTGCGCAACAAAGCGCGGGGCTACGTCCTCTTAGGGGATGTGCTATACAAGAAATATTTTAGCCGACCCCTGCTGCGGTGCTTAGGGTTCCACGAATCTCAAGTGATCATATCTGAGTTGCATGATGGCGAGGGCGCGGCCCACTGCGGATACAAGGCTCTGATCAGGAGAGTTCTTCTCGCTGGATTTTATTGGCCGACAATAACGGCAGATGCGCGACTCATAGTGAAAACCTGCGATACGTGTCAACGGTTCGGGAACGCCATTAATATACCTGCATCTCCCCTAGAATCCATATCCGAAGGGTTGCCTTTTGACCGATGGGGAATCGACCTCGTCGGGCCATTACCAATGGCATCGGGAGGACGACAAACGATTGTCGTGGCGGTGGATTACTTCTCCAAATGGGTCGAGGCCGAACCTTTATCTGCCACCAAAACCAAAGACATTATCAAATTCATCTGGGCTAACATATGTTGCCGATTCGAAGTACCGCAGAGGCTGACGATGGATAACAGGCCACAGTTTGATAGTGCGGAAATGAGAGCTTTCTGCACCACTCATAACATCCGACAGTGTTTCTCGGCTCCCTTCCATCCTCAAGCGAATGGGCAGGTCGAAGTAACCAACCGAACCATTCTGGACGGCCTCAGAAAGAACCTTGAGGGAAAGGCTGGAAAATGGACTGACTACTTGCAAGAAGTGTTATGGGCTTACCGAACCACGCCCCGAACGGCTACCCAAGAGTCACCTTATGCTCTGGTGTATGGTATGGACGCGGTCACCCCCGCGGAATCTATCTTTCCTTCTTTCAGGGTCGGGACTTATCAGAAAGAGACGAATAACGACAGTCGGCGACTCGAGCTCGACCTCATAGAAGAGAAGCGCCATCTCGCCCGCTTAAACTCTTTACACTATCAGACTCTGATGAGAAGTCGATACGCATCCAAAGTCCGTCGTCGAGAGTTTAAGGTCGGCGACAAGGTGCTGCGACGTGTCTTCCTTCACACGAAAGACAAGAGCCTCGGAAAACTTGCCCCGAATTGGGAAGGACCATATGAAATTGTCGAAAGAATCAAGAGCGGAACGTACCGCCTACAGAATAGGCTCGGACATCCTTTAAGGCTACCATGGAACATTGAACACTTGAAGTTGTATCTAGAATAGGAGAGGTCTTGTATTTCATGATTTTATTTTACTTTGTATTCCACTTGGTTCGAAA
The DNA here is from genome assembly GCA_036936605.1 of Limnanthes douglasii subsp. nivea. Classification (NCBI taxonomy): domain Eukaryota; kingdom Viridiplantae; phylum Streptophyta; class Magnoliopsida; order Brassicales; family Limnanthaceae; genus Limnanthes; species Limnanthes douglasii. Next base: position 75,603,093 of record JAUPFV010000003.1, on the reverse strand, counting down.
TTGTAAACGGTCGGGGATGCACTCTTTCCTACCTCGGTGGCGCGAGGAGGTTTTAACGAGGCATCAACAAAGCCCGACCACCGATTATATTAATCAAGAATTCATTTTGCCTTCCAAATATTAAATCGTTGTGACCTCGGACAGCTGACGAGCTGGACGTTGTCCGATCCTATTAATATCAATGGATCTACATTTATAATTTTTCCGACCCTTTGGAAAGTTTCGATGACATCGATCTACAGAGCCTTAATAGGTTTTTCGGTTTTACCGATCTACATTTATAATTTTTCCGACCCTTTGGAAAGTTTCGATGACATCGATCTACAGAACCTTAATAGGTTTTTCGGTTTTACCGATCTACATTTACAATTTTTCCGACCCTGGAAAACTTTAAATGACATGTCAAACTACAGAACTTTAATTGGTTTTTCGGGCTTTACCGATTTCGTATACGTTTCGAACTGATCCATAAAAAAATTTCGGTATGGGCCTTCACCTGCGAGGTTTACGATGTGCGAGAGGATATACCGAGAAACTTTAATATATTTACAGGGGCCCCGTGGCCCCCAAAATCAAAATTTAACAAAGGTTCGACTAAAACAACAATGGAGAGGCCCCCGGCCCCCAAAGAGTTACGCAGCAAACAAAAAAAAAATTCAAGTCACTCATTCCCATCTTCGTCCCCATCCTCGCCTTCGTTCTCTTCATCCTCGTCCGCATCATCGGACTCTCCACACTCGACCCCCTCGGGACGGTCCTTCTCTGGCACGTCTAACCACATCGATCTGAGGCGGAGGTCTGGAAAGCGGTTGTGGTATGACAGCACGTACGCAGCCTTGGCATCCGTAATCTCTTTCTCTGCCCACTTCCTGCACCGGTTGACGAAAGCAACGTTTGAGGATTTCGATTTTTGGACCTCCAGTGCCAATGTTGCGGCACGGTCTTCTGCGGTTTTCCTCGCCGTCTCCGAAGCCTTCATCGCGTCCTCCGCAGTTTTCTTTGCCTCCTCAATAGCCTTCGCCGCCCCCTCCGCAGCGGTCTTCGCTTCAGTAGCGATACGCTCAGCATCAGCTACCCGACCCTCCGCCAGCGCCTGGGCCCCCTTGGCGGTTTCCAGCTCTACAGTCAGACTAGCTATCTTTGCTTCCGCTAAGGCTAAATGCTGGCCAAGCTCCTTTGCCCGACGTCCTTTCAAGGCTGCAGGCACAAGCAAGTTATACAGCGATAAAGCTAGACCATCTGTGCCCCGGAGGGGAAAGGAGTGCGGGCTACCAAGCATTGACAACACAGGGAATTTTGGGCCACTTGACGAAGATGCGTCTGGGTTTGAAGCCTCGGGGGGCTCAAGATCATCTGGAATAAGCACAACGTCGGGCGTTGGAAGATCTGGGACATTATCGACTTGATCCAGAAGCTTAAGCCCCGTAGTGCCTTCCCCCGCGCTAGCAATTGCCAGACCATCATCCGAAGGTTTGGGTTTCTTCACCTTGGATCCCCCCGCCTCAGCACGGACCTTCCTCTTCTGCAACACAGCCAGGTTCTGACCTGCGTCCGGTCTATCAGCCACCAGCCCCTCTACTCTGGTCGGTTCACCCACCGCCTCGGCTCCGGCCTCCTGTTCCTCCCCCGCGTCCTCTGACTTCGGACGCTTGCTAGGCGCCTTGTTGCGTTTGGGTAAGTAGAGTATAAACCCAGGAAGCCCGGTTCGAGCCATCACGTCTTCCAGATTCGGGGGCTCCCGCAGCTGTTCGATGGTAAGAACCTCGGAGGAGCAACGCCAGAGGTTGCTCATGAACAAATTCTTATCCATGAAGGTGCGATGCATAGCCCGACCCCAGTGCCATCGGGAGTAGTTTTTCAGCACCTCGAAAGTGGCCTCGGCATTCTTCGAATGGTCCTTCTTCAGCCCTTGTAGCCAGTCCTTCAACACTACGCGACGGGTAAAACAAAAAAAAAAGGCACACGATAAAAAAAAAAAACCGATGATGGGGGGGGACGTACCATCATGGACCCAGGTCCGCAGCAGCTGCCTTTTATTCTATGAAGTGTAGGGAAGACCGTTCTCCCAGCATCCGCTTAGAAATACGAACCGATGCTTCCACCCTTTGTCCCCTTCCAAGAAATCATTAACAATCTTCCACTTGTTTCCAAGGGAAGAGTAGAAGAATGGAGATTTTGGGGACTTGGACAGACCCGACATAGCAACGTACTCCTCCATCGGCATGACCCGACCAGAAAGGCGGGAAGCCATGATACAAGACATTAGGGTATACCAGGCGTTCGGTGTCAACTGCGACGGGCAGATTTGGAGGGTGCGGAAGTAGAGCGCAATCTCAGGGTCTAAGGGGAAGCGCAACCCCCAGTTGAAAAGATCGGTAAACACGACAATCTCCCGGGGTCGGACATGAACAGGGGTGTCTCCGGGAAGCGGGAATCGAACTTTGACACATTCAGGAATTCCCCAGCGGATCAGCAGCTCTCTATGATCGGACTCAGGGAAATATAGGTACTTCCCTTCGAAAAGAGAAACCACATCCTTAGTCCGAAGCCAACCAAAATACCTGGTGGTGATGGCAGCCTCAACTGCTTCGGGCAAAGGGACGTCCGGGGGGTTAGCCGCGTGGCCAGCGGCAGCAATACAAATTTGCGCGGGCATGATGTCTACTTCCGACTCTCCTGCTTCTTGGGCCGGCACCTGGTTGGAGCTTCGGGCGCTAGCGGCGTCTGTTTCTGATGGTCGGACCCGAGAGGTAGAAGCATCGGGAATACCCCTTGAGAAAGCCCTATGAGCCGTTTCCACTTCCTCGGGCGTTAGCTGAAGTTTGGGCAAACCTAAAAAAGTGACCGCAGTATTAATACCGGTTCGGCGCCCTCGAATCGAGGGCGTAAGTTGAACCATTTCAGGATCATTACCTCCTACGGGGGACTTAGAGGGACTGTCTTCTCCCATTATCAAGAATTTGGATTTGCGAGCGCGTCGGGAATCGTTCAAATTAACTGGCAAAGGGGTCGGATCGTTCGACCCAACTGTCGGGGAGCGAGAAGTGCTACCACTGGAGCAAAGGATAACAGTTTCTGGGGAAAGATCAGCCTCGGGATATGGAGAAACTGGAGGATCGGGTAAAAGAAAATATTCTACAGGGATCGGGGTGGCGAGAACGGGATCGTGAGGAAGCGGAGCGGGAACGAAAGGTTTGGAATCAGACCCCCAAATCAGACCAGCGCGTCGGTATTCTTCCGCTCGGTCTCCGATGCTAGACCACTCTTCAAAGCTCCACTCGGGTTTTTTATTTTTCTTGGTTGGTTTTTTCGTCGGATATCTGGGTTTCATACAACAAACATTCCAGGATAAAGAAGGGTCTGATAAGCTCTCTCTCTCTAGAAATGGTCTGACAACACTTTATCTCTCTAAAAAACCTCTGAGAGACATCGAGGACTCTGGAGTATTTATAGACAAGATTCGAAGATCGGGGGATACCAATCGACAAAAGCACACCGGGAAGATGAAGAGTCTCCCTAGGAGCCTAGTCGGGAAGAGTCGTGACCAACTAGTCGATGACAGGTACTGACTACCGACTGACAAAGGCAGACCTAAGCTAGTCGTCACGAGCCTACCTTGGGTATGGGCGTCGTGACCGTAACCAGTAAGAAAGGCTGGCCCATCACAAGGGACTTGGGCTGAAAACCTCGGTAGAACCAAAGGGAGAGGCGCGGGAATCGACTTATGATGGAGCCTCAAGCGACGGGAGGAAAAGATCAACGGAACCCGAAGACGGAATGAAGAATAGATCCACCCAGGGTATTTTGACCAGAGAAAATGAGAGTGCGGACTATCGGTGATGGCTCGGTAACAAGTCTTCGCTCGTGACACTCCCGAAGACTGGGGGGCTACTGATGAGGGCGGAATTCGCCGATTTAAATCATAGGGGTTAAAATGCAATGAACGATATTTAATGTAGTTAACAAAACGTTTAGACACCATCGAGGACCAATCTGTAAAGATAAAAATAGATAAGGGGCCACGTTAAAATGTAACGAACGGCCCACTAAGAGCTTAAATGGGTCCTCCTTATTCTAGTATAAAAGGGTGACCCACTTGCCTGAAAAAGGGTATTGAATATTAATTTTACTAGATCTACTTTATCTCTCTACACTTTCTCTCTCTAGTCACATCTGGCACAAGATCCCAAATATATTCCCCAAACCATTATTGACTCATCATCTCTGATTTGATTATTTCCTTTGTGCAGGCTAGTTGCTTCTTGGTTTTGATCATTATTGTATTTTTAAGGCATAATGATTATCAATTTGATTTTTTGAGGGTTTTTAGTTGGTAATTCAGGATCTTTAGGAAATTTGATATCAAGTAATTTCTCTTCTACAATTTTCTGAGTTTATAATGAAAGTTTCCTGCATTTATCTTGATCGTAACCTATGTGATTGCAGTAATGACAGCAATACGGGATGTTTTTATATCCAAGCTCTAACCAGCAGCCTTCATTGTCACCAAAACCAACCCAGATGTTGTCTTGTATTTTCTTGGTAATGTTCATCTCTATCCAAATATTGACGGACCATTTGCAAACCCAAGATGAGGTGATTTTCGTTTTTTAAGTTTCTATGCGAATATAGCGCTGGTAGCGCTACATAATGGATGAGCTGCGAACCCAGGGTTCGCAGTTTTGTATGAAAAAATATGCAAAATCGCGAACAGGCTGTTCGCGAAAACACCAAATGGACGAACATCGTACTCGCGATTTTGCCAACATTGCGAGCACCCTCTTCGCAAATATACCAAATGGACGAACAGCCAACACGCAATTTTTCCAAATACACGCGTACAGTTCTCGCAATATGGCCAAAACGTTGTATGGGCTGTTCGCGATTTGGCAGGAAAATCGAACTCCATGTTCGCGAATATGACCTGTTTCGCAAATTAAATAATCAGTTACAATTAAGTATATTTTCATATAATTGCATCAATCGCATATGTAGGGACCGGATCAACCGCCATGTTCGATGGCCGATTACACGAAAGTGTTTAGTACAGACACCTTCTACGCCAAAGCCGATTTGATAGATAAGGTCGAGTCCGAAAGCATAAAACTAGGATTCATTTTGGTCCGTCGTAAAAACGACGACGGTAGCAAAAGTATGAAAACTCCTAGGCTATATTTTAGGTGCGAGAGGCACGGGATTTACAAACCTAACCCCAAACCGGGGTATGTTAAGAAGCGCCGAGAATGTTCATCGAAAAAATGCGGGTATCCGTTCTATTTAAGAGGGAGTTGGCTTTAATGAATGTTATCGATGATATATTTCCGGACGTAACTCATATGGTATGCAATTGGCATATTTGTAGGAACATCACCTCTTACGCTAAAAACGTTTTACCGAATTCGGACATGGCCGAAGAGTTTGGCGAATATTACCAAAGGGTAGCCTATTCGGCCACGCTCGAAGATTATAACAAAAACCTTGCCGAATTGCACCACACGTACACATTTTGTCCATTGGTTATCGAGTACGTTATGAAGCAATGGATTGACGAATATGGACACAAATTTCTCAATATTCACACGAACAAATTTAAACATTTTGGCAACCAAACAAGGAATCGGTGAGTTATATTTCCATCTCCATACAATATTTTTTAATATCAAGTGTTAGAAATCTAATTTATCTTATCTCACGTTATAGGGCGGAGAGTGTTCACTCTAGCCTCAAGCGGGCAATTGGTAGTAGTCTATGCACGTTCGAGCAATTTTGGAAAAATGTTCATGCACCTAACCGCTCAACACTCTAACATTTTCGAGTCATTCGAGCGTAGTAGGTATTGTCCAAGAAACTCAACTAGGGTACCTAACAAAACCATCTACAAGGATGTCAAAGGTGAGCTTTCATGTATGGCTATAGAATTAATAGAGACAAATCTCGCAACGACCTTGAAAATATGGTTCACTCCCGGAATGTGTGGGTGTGTTATTAGGACAACTCATAATTTACCATGTGCATGCGAATTAGCTTTGATTTATAAAGAAGGAAGGACGGTTAGAAAAGATGAGTGTGAGTTTATTGGAGTACGTTAAAGGTCAAACCTAATGACGAGTTTGATACCAAAGACGAGCTCACGAGAAAACTCTCCTTAATAGATAGTAGCATCCGCGGTTACGGGAAACACGTCCAAGATCACGTTATAAATAGGATGATGCAAATCCTAGATCCCGCTAGAATTCATGTTTTGGAACCTAAGGAGCCAGTTGTTACTAAAGGTAGGAAAATAGCCGTCCGGGACAAATCAACTAAACGGGACCCTAGCGAGTGGGAATACGATCGTAGTCTAGGCGCTAGCACTCCCGGTACGATAGGTAGCACAGCCGCCTCGGTAGGTAATAGAACATTTTTAGTGCCAAAAGACAAGGCGAAAGATAAAGCGAAAACCAAGTCTCAACCGAAGAAAGAGAGAGTGCCTCGATCGAAAAAATCATCGAATGGAAAATATTTTAGCGGCTACGAGAGTTGGTTTCCTATCTATTTGCATGACTATGTGTCTCCCGACGGTAATTACGGATTCCGGGCCGTTGCTTTGACGGTATACGGTAAATCCGATTCATGGGACCAAGTTAGACGGGATTTGATCGGCGAATTCCAAAATGAACGCGAGCTATGGGAGAGAGTGTTTGATGGTTCACAAGATGTAGATAACCTAGTGAGAATGTTGAACTTTTTTGAATATTATGGTGTCGGTATTCGACATTGGATGACGTTACCCGATTTAGGCTTAGTGATAGCCACTAGTTACCAATGTAGCGTATACCAAATTTCACTCCACCAATCATACACTTATCTACCTTTACGCAGTGTGTCTCCTCGATCGTGTCCTAACATGGAAGTTGGTATAGGTTTTGTACGCGGTAACCATTTCGTGCAAGTAAGTATACAAATAAAAGTTTTAATTTTATATATTATTTTGTGACCAAATATTTATCTTACTTTTATTTGTGTAGGTTGTGTTGAATGGACCAATTCCGGAAATCTATCCTACTTGGTTTCCGTTTCGCACGGAAGAAACCGTCACCGGTTGGGCAATACCGCTCGACAAGAGATTGAACAAACATAACCAAATCAAGCCCGCCCAAGCAACGACCGCACGCGAAGAGCCACCACGTGTCTTCGATTTGGCCAAAGACTAATGATTTATTTATGCATTAGTTTTTTTTACCTTGTGCATTTACAAATACTTTATTTTACTTTCACCTCGGTTTGTAATCGATACTTCCACGTCTTATTTATTTTGGAAATTCCATTTCATAACATTATTGTAAAATAAATAACCACCTTAAATTAAATTACAATTTGCACATAAAAATTACAATTTTAGCAAAAAAATGTGAAAAATAATTCAATTAATCGGCACAGTGGCAGATTTGCGAATACGGAATGTTGGATTGTGGCAAAATTGCGCACGCCCAACGCTGAAATTTGATGAAATTATGAACGGGCTGTTCGCAATTCTGGCAATCTACAGCCTCCTGCATTCGCGAATTTGGCAACTTACAGCCTTCTGTGTTCGCGAAGACCTTTGTAAATTTTGTAATTTTACTATTTTGTAACTTTTCCAAGTCCAAAAATCTTTTTTTTACCAACAATATACATTAGTCATTTGAATCGAATGATTCAAAATTTGTGGGAAAAAATTAAAAATAAAACTAAAAAAATGTTGAAGCAACTACTTCAAAGTAGCCTAAAGTGGTCACAATTTTGACATTCTCACGTTTACTTACTTCTTGAGTCCGAAACTTTATTTCTTTTTACCAACATTATACATTAGTCATTTTGACTCGAATGATTCGAAATTTGTGGGAAAAAAAACAAAAAAAAAACTCAAAGAAGGTTGAAAAAACTACTTCAAAGTAGCCTAAAGTGGTCACAATTTTGACATTTTCACGTTTACTTACGACTTGAGTCCGAAACTTTTTTTTAGCAACATTATACATTAGTCATTTTACCTCGAATGATACAAAATTTTTGCAAAAAATAATAATTTAAAAACACCCTAAAAATGGTCAAAAAAACTACTTAAAAGTAGTTTAAAGTTGTCAGACATTTAAGGATAACATAATCCGAATAGGCGACTAATGTTGTGACACATAATATATACAAAAATACACACATATCCAAGATCATTATTACAACCCACGTGGTTTAAAGCAGGTTCTCATTATAACTAAGTACAACACTACATTCGAAATGGTATGAATATCGCTATAATGAGACCCTATCCAAATATTAAACGCCCACCAAAATTGACTCGCCCCCTATAAAATAGGACATAAAATCTAGAAAAATACGAAACTTGGCCAACATATAGCATTCACAAAAATATAAAACTCGTTAACGTTTACATATGGAGTTTACGGCGGACGAAGACTACCACATGCTACAAGCTGTAAAGATTGCCCGCCAGATACTGGGGGAAGATACGAGCGATTAGTTTTTCGAGCGTGTCCTATGTACGATGTATATAAAATACGACCGTTTAGGTAGAAGAGGTATCTTTGTGCATACTCGTGAGAAGATCAAACGCAGATATAATTTTTGCAAGCCAATACAGCATTTGTGTTTCTTGCCATCGTTAATTAAGCAAGAAGCAACTACCGTCTGGAACCTGAGCTTGATAGACTGCATCACGAGGGATATGGTAGCATTTCTAGAGGACAGAATTATTGCAAGGGGTGGAGTGGATGATGTGGAATACAAACTTAGATACGACTAAGCCTTCCACTAATGTTATTTTACGTTGTTATTTTCTTAGCGGTTGTTATTTGAACTTGTGATTTTTCTAATTAGTTGTTGTTTGAAGTTGTGATTTTCGTATTACTGGTTGTTAAGTTAAGTTGTGATTTTTCTAATTAGTCGTTGTGTGAAGTTGTGATTTTCGTATTACTGGTTGTGAATTTAAGTTGTGATTTTTCATATTAGTTGTTGTGTTAAGTTGTTATTGTTCTTATTAGTTGTTGTCTTACGTTGTGGGTACCAAATAAAAAATACAACATGGTAATGGAAACTAAAACAAGTTATAACATTAACTTAAACAAACAAACAATACGAAACCTAAAAGATGCAAACAATTAAAAACATAGCATAATGCTCAATCCTCGAAGTCATATCCCAAGTTGTCGTCAGATTCAATCCCCTCTTCCCTTTCAGTAATCCTATTCTGAAGATACACTACCATATCCTTAGTGATGTAGTCTACCACCGTCATGTTCCAGACGGCAGCTGCTTCTTGCTTAATTTTAAATGGTAGAAACAACAAACGATCCATTGGTTTGTAAAAAAAGTACCTCTCCTTGATTTGGTCACAGTTACGCACAACAAAACCTTCAGTTCCTAAACGACCATAGTTGTAGTACATATTACACAAGACCAGCTTGAAAAACACATCGCTACTATCTTCCCACAACTTTTGGAGGGTAAGTTTCTCTGCCTCGAGCAAATGGTAGTCTTCATTAGGGGTAAACTCCATTGGTTAAACTGTTTATGTTTTAGGAGTGCTTAACATCTATTTATAGGCTCGTGGTTGTTTGGGCGGGAAGTACATTAAACGCGGGTATTTTTTGCGGCACTTTTTGTAGGTGTCTCGTTATAGCGAGACACCTGATAATGGAAGTAATGCTATAATAATACCCCTATTATTGCACTGCAACATTTCAGTACTTTTGTAAATATTAGGTGTCGTTTGTTGATAGGTCAACTTGGATGTTTATCTTGAAAACAATAACACCTAAACTTCTTAATATGTCGATTGCATTAAAACATTACACTTTAATCAAAAGCATTGCATAATTAGAAATACATAAGAAAATAACTTAAAACAAATGATAGATAAGCTAACTTTGAGTTAGCATAGCACACTTAGTTTTATGGAGACGGATAGTTCCATTCATGCTCAAAGCGTTTCTCGAATAGATATTCCTTTTCCTCACTACTTTTTTCGGGAGTTGAGTTAGTATCAACGGCGCTGGCTATTGCGTCGGCTATTTCTTGCTCCATTTGCTGCATCGCATGTGACACCATCTCTTGCGTAATTGTACTTTGGAATCCCATGTTGAATACATTTCGGACTTTGCTTCGGACTTCATAAGAAAGTGACTCAATCTGTATAGTCATTGTTTTAAGATAAGCTAACCTATCGACCACTTCTTCGCGTCTGCGTGGTCGGGGTATTAAACATCCTGGACACGATGCCTCCCTATCGTCGTTGAAGAACATTCTGCACAAAACCGCATCGATGAAACCAGGAATCTCCTCTTGTATCGTACCTCTGACAAAGTCAAATACGCTTAGGAGGTTTGCATCTTCGTGCACGTTCCAGCCTGAATCACCCATTGTTATAACTTAATTGTTTAGTTTCATAGTCAGATTCTAGTATTTATAGACTCGAACTCGGTGGTTCAATTCTAAAATAATTAGCGGGAAAGGGTGTTTTTGTTCCCTCGTAAATGTTTCTAAAAATATTTGAGTTTGTGTTTCAGCTTATGTTTGAAAGTTTATGTTGAAGTTTGTGCACCTTTAATTCTGTTATTCATAAAAATATAAAAACATAAAAACATCAAAACATAAAAACATAAAAACATAAAAACATAAAAACATATAATAATCTTCCGAATAAAATCATATCAACGAAAGCAACAACTGACGTAAAACAAAAGGTAGTAACAAAGAATTGTCCTAGTAGTCATATAATACAAATCCAATCAATCACACGAGCGGTACTGGTGCGCCACAAGCGAACACTCGTGCATCTCATGACGCATCACCTCCATACTCATCTCGTCCGCTCTCGAGTATCCATCAATCACACGATCGCATATGTCATACAGTCGTGCCTGATATGTCATCGCACTCGGGGTCTCTACAACATGTGAACCAGATGGACCAACTACACTAGGATAAAACAGGGTGTACCATAGGTGGTCCCAGATCCATACGTCGTACAAAGAGGTTGTACCATGACCGCATATAGCATATGTGTCACCACGAATCCTCGAGTCAACAATGTGCGACCGCCAGGCATTCCATGTGGCCTCATCGCACAAAAAGCGCGTGTTGACACGCCTCCTCCTATCGGATGGTAAAACAATCCGCAACGCCGGTGGTCTATCCTGAATATGCCCAAGCTGTCGAGCGACCCGAGGTGGATAGTACGCCTCAACTACGTCGAACGCCTTCAGCGTGTGGTCAATCCAAGCCACATCCTTGAAAGGGAAATCATCACGAATCGTGTGGTAAGGCATGAACCAAACCTACACCGTAAGTTAATAATGTTTAAAAAACTATAAGTAATAATAAATTAACGATACGGAAACAATGTAACAAATCATCATAACTCACATGGTTCTCCTTCAAAGAACCCAGTATCTGTCGGATGTTGATACGAGTCTCATCATCCGCACAATACGGTGAAGGTACATATCGGCAAATAGTCGGCATAGAAGACTTGTAGAGAGTGTTGACCGTAGTCAAATAAGAGGGGAAGTAATCGTATATTAACGTCTCCAACAATGCAATAAAACCTGAAATCCCTAAAGTGGAGTGCAGCGACGACTTTCCTAGATGGTGATACAGCTGAGCTAGTATATGCTGGCCCTAGTTGTATCTAACGGATGTCCTATAATGCTCTACGAACTGCAAGTAATCTAACGATATACTGTTCCTCGTCTTGTTCACCATAATACAACAACCCAGCATGTGGAGCAGATAACCCCTAGTGACACACTCTACAGTAGTATCACACATGGTATCATCCATAAAATGGGGCTGCATGTACTGCTCATGTAAAAACTGTAAACGAACAGATCTAGCACTACCCTCCATGTTACGCCCTAACTCAATCCTAAGTGCATCCTTGGGTATACCTAATGCCCTAGAATACCATGCCAAACGCTGTCCATTACTAGGATATGTCTGAATCACAAAATCATCACCAGTGACCGACAGACAAGTAATAACGTGGACTTCGTCTAACGTTACCGTCATCTCACCGAAAACGAAGTGAAAGTTGTTGGTCTCTGAATGCCACCTCTCAAGAAAAGCATCTACCAGGTGTACGTTGGTACTCCAATCGTGTGGGGTATAGTAAGGGCTGGAGTGGAAGCGTTAGACCTTCGCCTTACGGACCGTGCCGTGAAACAACCTCCTCATGCTCGCTATCACTGCCCGAGCCTAAATGACGAAGAGGTGTATGTTGTGTGCGAGGCATGCTGAGATACAAGAAATAAAATCATTGTCAATAGGAAAGAAATTTTGGGATTATAAACAAGAGAATTTGACAAAACAGCCAAAATCATGAAATGAGCATGCTCAGTTTTGGTGAAATTGCGAACAGGCTATTCGCAATTTTACCAAAATTGCAAACTGTTTGTTCGCAATTTTGGTGAAATTGCGAATATCCTGTTCGCAATTTCACCATTGCTGGTTGTGCGAAATCGCGAACAACCAGTATGCGAAGTTGCACGGGTTGCGAACGGGTTGTTCGCAAACCATGCAAAATGGCGTGCTGGTTGCTCGGGATTTCGCACAACCAGCAGCACAACCCTAGATCTCGAATCCTACCCAAAACCCAAAAAAACCAACCAAATTCAACAAAAATGGTACCAAAACGTTGATAATGACTCGACTAACACGTATCTACAACTATTTAAAAAAATAACAACATATACATGAAAATCGGACTTTTGAGACAGAATTTATAACTCTAAATATCACTAAAAATACCTAAGTAAATTGCATAAAAGTTATATGAATAGGTAAAGGATTCGTACCTTAACATTTTTGTAAGTTCGGATTTGAGAAATCTTGACTTTTTTTGGCGGATTTTGAGAGGTTTTGGTGAAGAGAAGAGAGAAAAGAGGATTTTTGGCTGAAAATATAGCTTTTATATCAAGGGTAAATGGGTCTTTTTTGGTATCGCATTATAGACAAATGGGGTCTCATTATAGAAGGGTTTCATTATAGCCAAATAGAGTCTCAATTTAGCCTTGCCCAATTTATATTTAGACTTTCACCTTCTTCTTTTTTATGTTTATCCTCCCCACATTTCATGTTTGTTTAAATTTATACTTTTGTCTTACATATTAGTTAATAATTATAGAAACACTTTTTTTAAGTAATGTATAATGCAGTAACATGTGCTATACCTTAAATCCGTTCGGCTGGTGTTCACATATTATTTGTTAAATGTTTTTTTTCCCTTGTATTAAATCGCGTATTATGTATTTGTTTGTCTCAACATTTAGTTTGTCACGTATAACCATATTGTGTATACGTTTATCTCGTTTTTTTTTTCTTAACCCTCGCCTTGTAGTTTTTTGTCTATGTCTTATATTACGTGTCACCCGCGTTTTTTGGTTGTTTCGTATATACTTACATCGTCATTATAAAGAGTATATTTTATTGAATGGATGTAACCTTATGAGGACTCTTCATTGTCTTTCACGTAATATTTGCGAAAACAAATTCGTGAAAGACTACCGAAAGATACAGTGATAAGGTAGTTCATAAATTTTAATTATGATCCATAGGTTAGTAGGGTATAATGTTTTTTAGTTTTGTTCAAAATATTGCATGCACTAAAGTCTTATTATGAAAGACTTTTGATGAAACATGTAGGAGTTGGTAGCACCAATTACTGCGAACGTCTTACACATTTTAAAAAACTTTGTCATTCTCGAAAATAAGGAATCGGTTCGTATTTTGAGTAACTATATATAAATTTTATAGAACAATTAAGGAACGTCGTTGATCTCAGTTAAATCAAACGACTCAAATACAATGTGAACCAAATTTATATATTTATTCTTAAAAACCCATCATTCTCATTTTTCTCATTTGCTTTATCTTCATCCGCATTACGAGTCATTGTTCTGAAACAGTGACTGTATATTACTATGAGTCATTGTTCTGAAACAGTGACTGTATATTACTTACAAATATGGCTATGTCTTCATCTTACTCAATAGGTATGTTGTCTGTATATTCTTCCCTTGGGGTTATGGTGTATATACTATGAGTGTAGTGAATATTGATTTGTAGTAGCTTGGTATAACAAAACATGGAACTGTACAAAGTGAGATATTGCGTCAAACTTCATTATATGGATTACACTAGTATATGCATATGATTTGTTCCCAGAATTCCTTATGAACCTAAACTGTGATCCTGATTGTGGTTGAACGCAACGTACATAAGCGTATGTTAATTTGAAAATTTTACTGACTGTTTTTCTTCTCTTAGCCCATAAATTGCTACCAAAAGAAACAAGGTTACAAAAACATCCATCAACGCCCTTCATTTTGTAGATATCAATGATAAAAAAGGAATTCTTAGACCAGTTCTTTAGTCAGTTAGCCAATATTCATGACCATATATCGGAAGAATAATATCATCTTTTTAGAGAAGAGTATGGTATTCCTGATGATATCATGACTCCTGTGGCCGATTCGGGTGAATTGCCTCATTAGATTTGAGAAGATGAGACTTGTTTCTTTATGATAATGTTTGACTCGGGTCTGCGATTTCCTATACACCTGTTTATTTAAGATTTCTTTATATACATTCGCATATTCCCTACCAACTTGCTAATAATGGTAGCACATGATATTTAATGTTATGTTAAGTTCAAGGATCTCGAACATCCCAATATGTTTGGTGGATCTCTTAACAAATATCAAGGTATGGAAACTTAGAAATATATATATATATATATATATATATATATATATATATATTCAATGTAGAAATAAGATCATTTCCTGTCTCTAGCCATCATTTAAAGCCTCCGTTTGTATTTATTACTGGAAATTAGGAGTATGAGGTTGAAAATAAATATAGTGGAAGCTCACCTAAGACAAGCAGTTTACTACATACATCCTTGAATACAACTTCAAATAATTTTCCATGCTTCACCGAACCATCACCTTATGTAATTACCGTAGTCTGAATTGGAGACTCTTCCAATGCATGCTACTTCTTGTATGTTCTCAAATGTTTCACTAAATTGTAGAACAAGCTATTTCTCTCCCATAATAATTATAATTGAATTTCTTTAAGTTATCCATCCTCCTTGTATAATACTTCCAAACCCTTGATCTCTCTTGGAATTGTTTCTTCGTTTAGATCCTCATTCACCTTATTTCCTATACTTTTCCATTTTGTTTTGGCTACTAGTAACATCCTAAGGTTCAAACTTAACGTCTTCATTCACAGGGTCAGTGGACTCGTTTACAAGATATGTGAAAACATCTACTTGTAAGGATTAAAAAAAGAATAATCTTTGACTTACCATAATATAGAGTTATTGAAAAGAGAATAACAACAGCAATCCCAACACTAAATAACTACAAAAACCTATAGTTAAATATACATAAACTCATTATATTTCAAAGATCCAAATGAATCTACTAACATTAATATAGAATGAATAAGGTACTAATTATTTATTAATATATAATAAATAAGATATTAAGGTCTATATTAGTACCTTCTAAGAGTTTTCTCTAAAGAGTATTATTAATATAGAATACCTTAAAATAAGAATTACTAATATCGAATATCTTATATAGAAATAGTTTACTACATTCAACTGTCTAAACAAGGTACTATTTATCCAAATAAGATACCTTATATAATAGTTATTATTAGTAAGTTACTAATATAAAATACCTTATATCAATAATCATAGCATATGTCTTAAGGGTTTGGAATAGACTTATATAATTAGAGCATATGCACTGCACCGACAATATAACTTATCAAGTATAAAAAATATCTTATAGAGCCTTTGCACTGATACCATCAAATTATGTGGCCACTATTATATAAGGGGTTCATTTTACGTATATAAAATTTTAATATAAACCTAAAGCTAATAAGGTGCCACTTAAGTTTATGTCTGTAACTATTTTACGGATACCATAAACTTATTTTAGAAGATAGATAGTTAATAGTCAATACCACTTATACCTTACTTGTCCATATAATAACTCTTATTATAGTGAGTTTTTTTAACTGTGTCACTTTTTTTTGTTAAGAAACAAATATAGATAAAAGAAGAAGTAGTCGCCAATAAGCGGCTAGGGTTTCTGATTATTAGAAAGTCTGTATTACATAGAGTCTAAATCTATTATTTATAGATAAACTATATGGGCTAATGGGCTTAGGCCTTATATCTCTAACACCCTCTCTCAAACTCGCAATGCTTATTCTTGCATTGTGAGTTTGTTACACAAAATAAGAAAAAAACAAAATTGAACTCCAATCTTAAAACTCTAATCTCAAATCTTCAATCTTCAATCTTCAAACTGCAATATCCAAACTCCAAACTCTAATCTCTAATCTCCAAACTCCAATCTCCAAACTCCAATATCCAAACTCCAATCTCCAAACTCCAATATCCAAACTCCAAGCTTCAAACTACAAGCTTCAAACTCTAAACTCCAAACTAATCCAAACGAAATCAAACACCAAACAAATCCAAACGAATCCAAACAAAGCAAAACAAATCCAATCTCAAATCCAAATACCAAACTAATATCCAAAAACCAAACTAAATTCAATTTCCAATTTCTAATTGCCAATTTTAAATTTCCAAAATCAAAATCAAAATCAATTTGAATTCACGGTTTTACCAACAAGACTCTGCACTGTTCCAGTTGTGATTTATCCCAAACCGTAGCACCGAATCATAATCCAACCGGTCATATTGAAGGGTTGGATGTCCCGAACATTCTCTCCAAAATTCAGTAAAAACGGACATCGTTTGCCTTTCGATCAGACCGTTTTATTGGAGCTGCACACAGCAGATCCGAAAACCGAAAACTATATCTATTCTGACGAAAAGCAGATCGAAATTTCCAACACAAATCCAATCGAAAAACAAGATAAAAAAATGGAAATCACACAAAAGCAGATCCAAAACAATATCAATACATAATCCAAAATTTTCGAACAGATCCAAGATTTCCAAATAAATCTAATTCCAAACCGAAATCCAATACTACTACGAAATTGAATACCTGGTAGATCTACAAAACAGGGGGATCGCGATGGTTCCCCGATCAGATCAACCTGGCTCTGATACCATGTTAAATAGTGAACAAAAGAGAGAAAAGAGAACGGCTAGGGTTTTGTATTATCTAGAAAGTCTGTATTACATAGAGTCTAAATCTATTATTTATAGATAAACTATATGGGCTAATGGGCTTAGGCCTTATATCTCTAACATTTTTAACTTCATTAAATCACTTGTAGGTATTCCTTCTACAATGACTAGTGCTTAAGACCATAGTATATATACAAGTATTCTAATAGAACTCAACTCTTAACCTCATATTAAATAAGTAGCCTCCTACAAGTAGCAACTACTTCTATATACTAAAAACCAACATAACCAAGTTTTGGTGGGATTAGCTAAGTATATACTATATTGATAAATAATTAGCAAATTTATAGTGAAACTTCTCATAGTTTATCTTTAATCTAATATCGTTCCTTCAATAGTTAAACTATATTAGGTCTGTTTTGAGTAGACCTTTATTGACACTATATTCTTATGGAATACAATTTGATTTACTTGTTTGAGAGTTTATTATTTGAATATAATTAATATGTTGAAAAACAATGGCGACACAATATATATTAAATCTCTTTTATATGAACTTATTCATTATTCAAATTTCAAGATCTTCCAGAGATTATTGTATGCCAAATAATAGATTTCATATAATTGAAAGTATCATATTCCATCAGTCATTAGAGATTAAAAACTAAAGTAAAATAGTTATAAGTATTTAGATCATAAACGTCATCCCAAAGAACTATATAAATATAATATGTAACAACTAATAAAGATGAATTTCGTACAATATTTAGAAACTATTTAAAATACTTATAATTGGTTGGAGAGTAATATATGTTCTCAGAATCTCCTCTACATCTAAATATTTCCAAAGTTTTCTTGCTTTGAGGAGGATTCTAATACTTTTAATGGCTTACTTGTGACAGTAGCAAAACAGACACACGATATCGTTTTTATATTCATCCATATATTCACAAGAAATTGACGCATCTACACCTAGGGATGCACTTTAAGAAAATCGTATGCATGAACGGTAAAAAAAAGTTGGTATAGTCTTTGTTTTCGGTATCCCTGGTTAGATAACAAATTACAAACCTAAAAATTCGTTCTAGTGGGATTAACTAAGTATATACTATTTTATTTATAACATAAAAATAAAAATAGCGAGTATAATAGGCTTAAAGTAGCACAAAAAATTGAAAAACCTAAATTACAAACTTTTAGATGAAAAACATAGCAAAATCAGTCTATAGATAGACATATGCTTCTTATGTTTTTCATATTAAGGTTTAAATTCACTTTTGATATTTGGCATCGATTATTAAGCTAACGTAAATCAACTAACAACATTATAAACATACCTAATATGGTAATAAATTGGACATCTTTATAAGCTCCATTGCAATTGATTTTAGAAGAAATCCCTCGACAAGAAATGAATTAGACTAAGAACGATCAAGGTTTTGTTTGAATTTAAACTTGAAATAGGAATTAATACTAAGTATAAGAACTTAGAATGTGAATTTGAGTGAGAAAGTGAGAAAAAAGACACGTGGGTCTGAAGAAAATTGAAAGAATTAAGTTTTGTTTGGATTTTAAAGTAGTGACTAGTTAATAATACTAACTCGTGTCTCGATTCTTATTAGGTACCATACGGTTCTTTATTTCGAGCCGAAACAAATCAAGACCCGTGGATATTTTAGTTATGGAACCACTCGGGTACTTGGTTATGGTATGTGGCTCAGCCAGAGAGCTAAACAATGAGTTATGAAGGTTTAAGCGAGTGTATGCTATTTTGAAGCAAAAGTTTATGAAACTAATGAAGGAAAATATGGAAGTGTATAGGTTTTTTGGAAAGGTATGTGATGAAAGAGTTGCATTAAATACTCAAAATTCAAAAAAATTGCTCTGGAAACTCCTTTAATCACTCATAGTAAGAAGAAAAGTATATAGAATGGCAAGCTGATGGCGCATAATATCGCGCTACTTAATCAAAATGTGAGTCTATTTAGTAAAATTAAATAGCTATTAACTCGTGTGAATACAATGATATTTGAGAATATGATATTTGATGATTATGTGACAGAGTTCAAATAGTAATGAAAGATTCGAAAAGACAGTGCTTGAAGAGACTACCAAGACATTGAAGGAGGGGGGAAACAAAGGCAAGGCGCCTGCGGAAGGTCTACTAGAGATGGTAAAAATTAATGTTGTCTTAGAAGTATGAATAAAAAATCATAAAATTATCTTAGGTAACCTTAGGTATTTAGTACCTAAGAACAAGCCTCCAAGATCGTCATGCGGAAAAAAGACGATGACGAAACTGTAGGGATAAGGACGACGAACTATTGTTATTAAGAGAGATAGTATTGTAGAAAGGATGGATGATGAACATTTGACTGACCAATATAAAGATGATAAAGTTATTATGATTCCACATCATATTGAGAAGGTTGTTGAAGGCATTAACGAAATGAATTCTTCACTTTGGCCTGATTGAGGGAACCTAACTATTATGAATGAGACTTTTTGTACTTCAAAAAATTATTGCTTCTTAATTTTGTTGTGCATTAATGTGTTGAATTTATGATGTGTGTTGTATCAGATGTAACTTGATGTGAGAAATATATATGTGATCCCGTCGTGGTTGTTCGGGTAAGTAGTTGATTCATGATTATAGGCACAATATCGCCTTTATGTAAACTTAGGACTTATATGACCTTAAGCTTGGTCAAGTGACCATGTTCTCTTAATTGACATTTTAAGTACTGACTCAGTATGGCCAATCACGTGGCCTTATAGGCTTGGTTCGTGAATCATTTTTTTACTTGATATTTTATATCATATCTCACTATGGCCACTCGTAACCTGATGGCCACTTACATAACATGATGGTTATAACATGATGGTTTGTTGACATGAGACTTGGTGTAGTAACCATGTTCGTGTAGTTATCGTTGTATACGCCCCCCCCCCCCCCCTCGTTCTGTGGTGGCGTACTGTGTGGATTAGAGCCTTTTGATCATGGAAATTATGTTATTTATAGTCGTGTGAATATGGCGATCACACGACATATAGTATTTCTAGCATAGAGATATCATAGTGTAGAATTTGCCGAGCATGAGGTCACACAAACCTCTCGGTAGTGTTCTTACGCTTGTGCTAGGAAAGTGTTAGCTGAGAGATAAGTATCTCTATTACGTAGTTGTATAATTAAATGTGGAGATTTATCTTTCCAATTCAAATAGGTAATTGTATTGTAGATTGTGTTGCTATTAGGGTTGTCAAACGAATACTATGGATACGGATTGCCTATGTCTAAAATATTTCAAACGATACTACAATTAGTCGTGGACCACAATTATTTGTATAACATTTTAACAAGTTTTAGTAAATGATTTCGAGGTTTTTTATAAAATGTTACTGTGTTGTCTTCTAGTTATGTCGAACGATGTTGGATTCAGCTTTTTAGAAAAAAAAAATTATTAAAAAATATTTAAAAAATTAAATCATGTTTCGTTTTACTTAATGTTTTGTTTATTGAATTCCGTTATCAACTACATATTACAAGACCTCACAAATATATGTTGGCAGTTAATTGAAAATAATAATTAACTATTATATCGAAGATAAGACTACTAGAAACTTACATTATCCATACTTCGTGTAAGTGAATGGTTCATCTAAAAACACTCGTTTATCGAATTAAAATAAAGGTCATGGCATGCTAAAAATCACTGTTAGTCCCTCATGTTTACCACTTGTATCAATATAGTCCTTTTCGTTCACTTCTGCATAAAACTCATCCCTTTCATTTTAAAAATTTGCACGATTAGTCCCTTCGTATATTCTGGGGGACCAAAAGTGATACAAAACTTAGAATTTAAGTGCCGCGTGTCAGTTTTTAAATGGTTTATATGTGTGGGGGACTATATTTGTAAATTTTTAAAACGAAGGGAGTGAAGTTTATGCAAAAATGAATTAAATGGACTATGTTGATAAAAGTGATAAACATGGAGGACTAACAGTATTTTTTACCCGTTATGGCAAAGGAAAAAAAATAATTTGGGTCCAAAACTAGTCTGGTTATTTAATTGTTGAGTGCAATGTCCTTCGTATTAAAATCCATACTTTTAAACCTAGTCCATAAGAGAAACATAACTTGTCCACTCTCTCTTGTATAACTCTATATCAGCGTCGCCTGAGACAAGGTTGTTTTCTTTTGAATTTGTGTTCTAAGTCAAAGAATTGAATCACTTTAAGTATAATAAAATACTGAACTACTTCATACATCAGTTCTTATTGTATAGAATAAAAAAGATCGGCACAAAAGTTTCTTATTTGTATTTTCTTTACTTTACAGTCCCATTTTGACCCAAATATATTCATTTCTTCGCTGTTATAATAGAAAAATTAAACTCTGGCAACAAACTGAAAAAGACAAAAAAAAACTTACCTAAGCAAACTAGAAACACAATTATTATGCATATCAATTTTTATAAACAAACAAAAGTCATACCTTCGCATTTACGGCCAACCAGAAATCGGACACGGTGCTCCACCAGCTTGATCATGTCCTTAAAACATCGTAACTTTTAGTGAAAATTCGCGTTCTTTTCCCTCCGTGTTTTACAAAATTTTGTTTGTCTGAATTCCGATAATTTTTAGTGAAAATTCGCGTTCTTTTCCTTTCGTATTTTACAAAAATTTGTTTCTCTGAATTCCGAAACATTGCAAAAAAAATTTAACTAATATTTTAAATTAATTGTATTATGGACCACAATTGATCGTTATTTTTATTATTTTTTGACAAAGTTTTGTTAAGTGATTTAGGAAGACGGTGTATTTCTTATATAAAGTTAGTGGGTTAGTTTTATGGTTTATGTGAAACGATCTAAATTCAACTATGGACCATTTTTTTACGCATACAAATATAGTCTAAAGTTTGTTTTAGTGATGCTTTGTACAAATTTTGTATATTTTAAAATCTAATATTATATATAATAAAGAAATAAAATTTAAATTATATCTATTTTTTGTATAAAATTTCGTATACCAAATATTTCGAATACGAATGTCTATATTGGTATCCGCTATGTTCGGATACGGATATTATTCGTTTTCTTTCGAATACAGATATTATTTGTTTTTTTATTCGATATCGAATATTTCGGTCGCATATCAGATTTTTTGTATTTTTTTTTACATTTATAGTTGCAATAAGTATTTATTCGTGTTTGTGTAATATATTACTTGTCGAATTATATGTAATATTGTGCGTTTCAAGGAAATTTATATATTAATGAATTAGCTTACATTATGCCTCATTAAGAAAAAAAATGTGTAGCCAAAAGAGAAAAATAGTGCACAATCATTTTTAAAATCTTGTTATACAAAGCCTTGTTATCCATTTTGAGGTATTTGTTATGTTCAATTTATATTTCTAAAGAGAGAAAACCAAAGCCCAAAAATCTTTTTCAGAGAGTAAAAAGTCGTTTTTCATTTATCGTCTCACACTCTATTTATAGACGCGTAAGACTTCACTAACTGAGTTAGTTACACTATAGGGTAAATAACATTGCAATCCCTTATATTTACAAATAACACAAATTTATTCTTACATCTTTATAATTTATCTTAAATAACATTAATATTATTATATTAAGTCCCTAATAATTATATCCTTATCAGTAGCCCCTAGTTCTTATGAAGAATAATGAATAATAACTAAAAATCTTCGAAGTCATAGCAAATGAAGACTGCTAATTTCCAAGCTTTAAATCACTTCGAATTAAAACTCCCCATAGTCTTATCAAAATAGTTTTCTTCAACACATAACATTTTTGAATGAGACCATATACAAACTTGCCTCGAATTCAAACCATTCATTATCGCTTCAAAACTGTTTAAGTTATTCACTCATCACCTTTGATCCAAAACATATTTAGCTTGCTTCGAATTGGAACCAGTCAAATATTGCATGTAAGGTCTTCTCGAATCTTCACCCAAACCTATTGAATCTGCTCTGAATTCTCACACGCATAACCTTTCAATTCCCTCTCTATAATGGCTAGAAACATTTACAATGCGCTAGTACGCATGATCAATGTCACTAGGTTTGACAGAGTACAGGTGTTACTCTACTTAGGAGGTTTTCGTTTGACTATTTGTTTTACAGCTGTCAAACAAACCCTTCACCTTCTCTGTCTATTTCCTCCCCAATAATCATGATCAACCCTTCATATTCTTTTGACAATTTTCTCTTTTATCACACTTTCACCGTTCCTCTATAAATGCTTCCTCCTCAATTATTTTTACTCTTCATTCAAATTCTATAGAGAGAAAGAGAGCAGCCTGAAAACCCATTTTCTTTTTGCTTTCACCAGAAAATCTCACTTTCCCGATCCATCTTTATCCTTTCACAAAATAATTTGAACGTTCTATTTCTCTTTAGTTTTGTAAAAAAATCACTAACCACTAAAAAACTCGTTTTTGGCCTATATGATTACTTGTGTATCATCGAAAGGGATGCTGATGATCGTGCACCACGGGTGATAGGTAATTTTCCATAATTTTCAACTCAAACCATTGTATATGGTAACTTTAAACTTGACCAAAGTTCTTTTGGGTTTCAAAGTTCATCATCCACACCAGTATTGATTCTTGCTTATCCAAACCTTCATCACTAACACTGGTGAGGATTATTTTAGACTGAGGGTAATTTTGTCAGATGATTTGTGGTATTTTGAGAGTATTAAATGTTTGGGTGTTTTGTAGTGAGAGATTTAAGCTGCCTAGTTGTATTAAATGTTCATTACCCTCATTAATGAAAGTGGTTGGGTATTTATATCCTTAATTATGGGCCATATAGGCTTTTAGGTCAAACTTATGAAATTGGGTCGAGTTCAAAGACCCATTAGTTTATTAAGGAGATTAGCAATTAGCTTAGTCAAAAAGTGTTTAGTGTTTTTAATACTTTTATCCTGTCCGGATACTTCAGTGGGTAATTATTGTCCGGATTACCCATGTCCGGTTTTCACAATGAGTGGTGGTGAATAATTTTGGACTCATCAGTAGCCAATTTTTTAGGTTTTGTCAAAAGTCTTTGGCAAGACCAAAAAATCATCTTATGCAATAGCAAAATTCTCCGGACTATTTATGTATTCAGCTCAGGTTTTGTCTAGACTAAATACTTCTCAGAAGTTCAAGAGTTCTGCTATGGATCGTGGGACACATGTCACATTTTAATTTGTTTTTCCAGCCATTTTCTTCCTATAACGGCGCTCCCACTAATCCCAAAAAGCAAATCCTGCATTTAATGTTCATGACGTTAGCGACGCCTTCAATCATTACTTTTGGCTTTTCGTTTTCTCCTAGGTATTTGGTAACTTTTTTACTTCTCCTCTCAAAATTATTCTTGTGTAGGTTTATGTTCACGGCGAGAAACGCTCTGGTGAAAGGTGGTTGGCTAAATCTTTCAGAGTTAGAGAAAGCACAAAAGGTTGAGTGAGAGAGACGTATCGTTGTGGGTCTTCCAGTTTTTCCAATCAATATGCCCGATACACCGTCCTCAGAAGCTGATCGAGGATCATCCTCTGCCAAAAGTGCCAAACCTCAGCGTTGTTTCAACCAAGCCTCTCGCCCATTCCATCAGGCTCCTTAGTTCAGGAGTCACAACCCTCTGTTGTGCAGGAGAAAGCAGTATCAAGTACAAGAAAACCCTCTATGTTCATCGCTATGGGGTCATATATTGAGAAGTCTCCAGAGAAAGTTAATCTTTGTCGGACAGGCCGTCTAGTAAAAGGTCAGGCAACTGGCTCTCAAACCAAGTCCTCAAAGTCAGAGCCCTCCAAGTCCGGGACCAAAGATAAAGCCTCCGGATCAGGGGCACCTATTAGAGCCCCAAAAGACAAATCCTCTGGACCGGAGGCCACCAGAATCAGTTCTCATACTGAGCCATCCGGAACTGAGCCCCTGCCGGACACCAGATCCTTAAGAGAGGTTGATGCTCAACCGTCCGGACAACCTGCTCAGCCAGCCACTAGCACTCTCCCATAAAAAAACAGCTGATAAACCTTCCACGGTGATGGAAGAGGTGATGAAGGACAGTATTGAAGATGCTCCATTTGAGACTGAGGCTTCCGGGCAGACTGGGGATGCTGCTTCTGGAAAAAAAAGGCAAGAAAAAAATATGCATGACTCATCGAGATCTGCCGGAGAGTCTGGAAGGCAAAGTGGGGCCTTGCTTCCACAAGGTTAATGTGAAGTATCTGCTGGCCATGCAGAATACCAACTATGTCTATACTCACACCGCTAAGTTAGGCCGGATCCGGACGGAATAGGGGATCCCTGAATCTGTTAAGGTGAGGATATCAATCACTCCGGAGACCCCAATGCACTGCAAACTCAGCGAAATAGTCATCTACACCGAGTTGTTTAACTCTGGGCTCAGATTTCCCTTGGATCCAGAAATTGTCAGGTATTTCCACCTGATAAAACTCTGCCCAAGCCAGCTGAGTCCTAATGCTTGGTACACTCTCATTTCCTGCATTATGGCGTCAAGGCTCTCCAGAATACCACTTCTAATGGAGAAGTTTACTATTGTGGCCAGCCTTTGTAAGAACCATCATATCCCATTCTACCACTTCAATATGGGAGACAACTTTAAGGTGGTGGATGACTTGCTCGAATCAAATAAAAATTGGAAGATCCAATTTTTGTTTATCAGCGGGACATGGGAAAATAGGAGGAAAATCAAAGCTGGTGTCAATCCCAGCATGCTCACTAGCACATGGAAAAGCTAAGGTAAATATTTTATCATGTATATCTTTCTTACTTTGTAAATTTTTTGTTTCTGAACTATTTTTCTTTTTTTTTGGTTAGTGTTGCCGAAGGAATTCTCCGATTATGTGGAGGAGGGGCAGACCACATGTGCCAAATTAAACGCTTGGGCTGCTGAACGTTGGGGAAACGCTTTCCACAACTGCTTTACCTCCAGCAACTTAGTGAGGTCCCACCTTTGGAACACAACGGGCCGGAGAGACCTTACTTGGGAGGAGCTGACCACTCCACCCCCTCTGGTTGTCATCCTCAAGAGAACATAGGAGAAGGATGGAAAACTGGCCTTGCCTTACAGAGCTAAAGCCCCAAGCAAGATGAAAGGCAAGAAGGGCAAGAAAAAACAAGTTGCAGCAGAGGTTGTTCAGGGTGCTGTTGAGGAGATCGCTTCGGCGAGTCAGGGAGTGCAAGCCTAAGGGGGAATTGATGCTACTCTACTTCAATTTGTTGAAGATGAGAGTATTAGGGAGGTATGTGGACCTCAAGATCCTCCAAAGGCTTCTAAGAAGGACCAAAAACGGGGAGCAAATAGTGAAGAGAGACTGGCCAAGAAAAAGAAAGTCTTCTTGGGGGATGAAGTTGTCCTCCGGCCTTCAGAGTCTCTTCCTTCGGCCGATCCAACAGACCCCACTTTGGCAGAGCAAATCCCAAGTGGTCTACATACCGGAGAGGGTACTAGAGGGGATATCAATATTGATGGAGTAGACATCTGTGACTTCCAAAACATTGGCCTTTACTTTGATGACCTTGAAAAATATGACTTTGCGGGTCCTTACCTTCCACCAAGTTCCTCTAACACGGTGATCTTTAATGGTAAGTCTTTCACTGTTTCAGGGGAGAATGATACGGTGACTCACTCTTTATTGGGCCATATTCATCCAGTGCTCAACTTGGAGAGGCAAGTTCGAAGTTAGTCTACCCTTATCAACACACTCAATGCATATTAAGAGACCTTATCCAATGAACTTCTTAATGCCAACCAAAGTGTTGAAGCATTGAAGAAAGAGCTCGAAGAGTTAAGGATAGGGAAATAAGACTTGGCAACCAGGCTGGCCACTTCGGAGATGGCTAACACAGAGATCCAAACCAAGTGTTCCGGTTTGGAGAAGGATCTATCTACTTTGAAGGAAGAGGTGAAGACCAAGGACAATGTTATCCAAGTTCTGTCCGGTGACAAGACTTCTCCTGAAGGTGTTGTGTTTAAAGTTACCAAGGAAAATGAGGACTTGATAAAAGAGCAGGAGAATACAATCCAGGCCAAGGTCGATGCGTATAACAACGATGTGATAGATTCCCTAGAAAAAAGGTATGGCAAAGTTAAATCTGACATGGTCTTGCTTTTTCATCAGACATTCCCGAAGAGGACACTTGGTACTCTGTGGCAGTATGTGGAATACGAAGATATCCCATTTCACACGATGGCAGATGGTGATAAGAGAAACTATTCCAGTGGTATTGGTGATACTAGTGATGAGGAATAAGGGACCGGAGAGAGCTCTAGTGATGAACCCAAATATCCGAAGAAGAAACAAGATGATGCAGGAACATCTAAGGGAAACTAGCTCTAAAGTTTTAACTATTTTCTGTTGTTTTTTTTCCTTATCCTTATGACATACTAAAGTCCTTAGATGGCCAAGGCATTTTGTAATTGTGTCTGATTTGAGTCTGGTCAAGTTTTTTCTTTTTAAACTTAAAGTCCTTGGATGGCCAAGGCACTCTTTATGTTTTAATATCATCCTCCAATGTTAGCCGGGTAATTTTACTTTTCTAAATTCTTGCTTTGTTTTATATTTGGCCAATCTTGATGGCTGATGTTTAAATAGCCCATATTTAGCTTACAAGTATTTTAAGATGAGAGTGTTTAAATTCTTTGATGACAAATGTTAAATGGTCATCATTTCCCCAGATCAATCTGGTCTGCTAAAGATACTTAGAAAGTTTTAAAGAAACTGTGGGTCAAACCATTCCGAATATTTTAAGAAGGCATCAAATCTTATTGAAAAACCCGGACACCTCATTAAAACCTCCCCGCGCCACCAGGGTAGGAAAGAGTATGCCCCCAAATATTTACATGGACTTTAAACAAGTAAATAGTTACACAACTTTTATTCTAGATACATTCGGAGGTGTTCAATATTCCAAGGGTGTTTTAAGATTCTTCCATATTTGTCATGAAGCCTGTATGTCCGAGGCTTAAACTTTTCAATGACCACATAAGGCCCTTCCCAATTTGGAGCTAGCTTGCCGAACTGCTTCCCCTTAGTATGTAAGGAGACTTTTCTCAATACTTTATCCCCGGTTGAAAATCCCTTCTTCTGATTCTGGAAGCAAACCTGCTTCTCATTAAACCTTGATAATGGGTTGCTCTAAGATGAGCCTTAACCCTTTTCTCTTCTATTAAGTCCAATTGACTTCTGACTGCCACTTCATTAACCTGTTCGAAAAAATTGTGTACTCTGTATGATGGAAGAGTTTCCTCTATAGGAGAAATCGCATACATCCCATATACCAAGGCAAACAGGGATTCCTGTGTAGCAGCTCCAAGAGTAGTCATGTAGGCCTATAGTACTTCTTGTAGATGGCTTGGCCACTTTCCAGCAGCCCCTTCTAAATTCTTTTTGAGACTAGATTGAATGGTCCGGTTTGCCACTTCAACTTGACCATTCGCTTGTGGGTGGAAAGGAGAAGATAAGAAATGTTGAATGCCCCTGGAAGAACAGAAACTCTTCATATCCTTGTTATCAAATTGAGGCCCATTATCTGTGGTTATATTTTGTGGAACCCCAAATCTGCAAAAAATATTAGATTGGATAAATTTTATAAGAGGTTTTGAAGTATTTCCTGCCAGGGGGGTTGCCTCTATCCCCTTTGAAAAATAATCAATGGATACAATAATACTTCTGCACCCTCCGGATGCTATCGATAGAGGTCCCACCAGATCCAGTCCCCAACGAGCAAAAGGTATTGGCTTAGAAATCGATTCTAATGAGACAACTGGGATATGAATTTCATTACCATATCTTTGGCATGGATCACACTTCTTCACCAATTCCTTGGCATCTTCCATAATGGATGACCAGTAGTATCCGGCCAATAAAACCCTTCGGGTTAAAGCTCTATAGCCACAGTGTGCTGACCCTTTACCATCATGCAGTTCAGACAGCACTATTTGTGACTCTTCAATCCCCAAACAACGTAAGAGAGGTTTACTAAAATATTTCTTATAAAGGATGTCTCTTAGGATTAAAAAACCACAAGCCATATACTTCATTTTCCTTGCTACTGCTTTTTCCGGAGGCAAAATGCCATCTAAAATGTATTGAAGAAGAGGATACCTCCAGTCTTTAGGTTGAACCACTTGTATACTTAAACTTTCCTCTTTTTCCTTGCTCTGATTGGGTTGAATGGATGGGCATTCTTGCACATGAATCCATGGGTAGGACTCAGAGTATGCTATGGTTGCCAAGGAGTCTGCTAGTGCGTTCTCCGATCTGGGTATGTGCCCATAGCTGATATCTTTGAAGTTAGCTGCCACTTCTTTAAGAACGAATAAATATTTAATCAACTGCTCATTTTGGCCTCAGATTAACCATGGGCATGATGGATAAGAAGCTGAGAATCACTCACTAACCTAACTATTTTGGCTCCACAAAGCAAGGCTAATTTCAAACCAGTTATAGCAGCTTCGTATTCGGACTCATTGTTAGAAGCCCTAAAAGTAAAACATATAGCCTGGAATAGTTTGTCGTCGTACGGAGAGGTTAAACATATCCCAGCACCACAACCCATGGTACTTGATCCACCATCCGTCCGAACAACCCATACCTTCTCAGTTTTTTCACTTGTAGTTTGTTTAGTACTTCTGTCCAAATGGGATTCAACTAGGAAATCAGCAACAAATTGAGCCTTCATTGCAATTCAAGGGGAAAAATCAATGTCATAGTCTCCCAATTCTACTGACCACTTGGTCATCCTTCTTGATATGTCTGTCTTTTAAAGAACATTTTTCAAGGGAAAAGACGTCCGAACGACAATATAATGAGACTGAAAGTAGGGCCTCATTTTCCTTGCAGCAATTACCAAAGCTAGGGCTAGCTTTTTAGTTCTAAATATATTTTTTCAGCATTCATCGGGCTTTTGCTGATATAGTACACCGGACGAGGACAATTGTCCACTTCTCTTACTAGCACCGCACTTATAGCACATTCGGACACTGCTACATATATATACAATGTTTCTTCATCAATAGGTTTTAAAAAGGTTTTGGGGGAAGATAAATACTTCTTTATTTCATCAAAAGCCTGGTCGAACTATGGAGACCAGTTGAAGTCTTTAACACTCTTTAAAGTCTGGAAAAACGGGGCACACATGTCCGAAGACCTTAAGATAAAACCATTTAAAGCAGCCAACCATCCTGTCAACGTTTGCACCTCTTTAATATTCCGAGGAGGATCCATCTGTAATAAAGTATTACGCTGGTCCGGATCAGGCTTTATCCCTTTCTCACTTATCACATACCCCAAAACCTTCCCAGAGGGTACTCAAAAAACGCATTTTTCTAGATTTAATTTTAAATTACCTTTTACCAAGTCGGCAAAAGTCTCTTGAAGATCTGCCAAGTGTAATTCTTCTTCCATACTCTTTACCATCATGTCATCAATGTAGACTTCCATATTTCTTCCAATCTGATCAGCGAATGCTTTGCTCACAAACCTCTGATAAGTACCTCCAGCATTCTTTAACCCAAACGGCTTCACCTTGTAACAATAGAGGCCCCTATCAGTAACAAAAGTAGTGTGTTCCTGGTCCTTTGGATCCACTTGTATCTGATTATAACAGGATAAGGAATCCATGAAGGACAACAACTTTTTCCCAGATGTGGAGTCTACCAACTGATCTATCCGGGGACAGGATACATATCTTTTGGGCAAGCCTTGTTGAGGTCAGTAAAGTCGATGCACATACGTCATTTCCCATTTTTCTTTTTCACTAACACTGGATTGGCTTTCCATAAAGGATATTGAGATTTCTTTATATGTCCCATCTTGGTAAGCCGATCAACTTCTTGAACTATAACATCAGTTTTTTCTTTAGAGAAAGCTCTTCTTTTCTGCACAACGGGTGTTACATATCTCCAGATGGATAGTTGGTGTGATATAACATTCGTAGGAACTCCGGTTACATCAAGTATTACACCAAGCAAAAACGTGTTGGTGGTTTGTTAAAAAGGATAACACTTTGCTTTTTAGTTCTCATGTCATCTTAGATCCAATCTTCACACTTCTTCCTTCAGCCAGAGGGTGAGTTTCAACCTCTTCAATCGGTATTAAAACACCAGGGGTCTCTCTGGGGTCATCAATTTCACCCTCTCCCCCAGAGGGACTCACCAATTGCTAATCTTCATTTATCCGAATTGCCCCCAAAGTTCTAGGGGCAAGTGCGGTTGCATAACATTTCCTTGCTATCTTTTGACTACTCCGGACAACTCCCACTTGTCTTTGAACAGCGTATTTTAAACATTGGTGAACCGTTGAAGCTACAGCATGCATCCTGGAGAGCCAAGATCTTCCCAAGATCGCATTGTAGCAGGTGGGACAATCTACCACAACAAAGAGTACCCTGACCATTTTCTTGAAAATGCATTTACCAAACAAAACCTCCTCCTCGAACTCTCCGACTACGTTCGTAAAGCTTCCAGTGAAACCCACAATGGACCGGTTTGAACGTTGAATCAGTGCCGAATTCTTTATTTGTTTCTAAGAAATCATCAAAAAGAGGATATTGGCTGAGCTGCCAGTGTCCACCAAAATTCGCCTAATGTCATTGCCCCCAATTGATGCTCTTATTACCACAACATCTTCATGGGGAACAGCTATATCTCTCAAGTCATCTTCATCAAAAAAATGAAGGGAAAAGGAATTTGGGATTGATAGGAGGACATGCCTCCCTCCAAATGATTAGCCAGAGTGTGAACATACCTCTTCCTTAAAGAAGGAGTTGAGGCAGTCATTGTATCTCCCCCAAATATAGTAAGTGACTCAAAAAAACCTATGAGCCCAGACACCATCTTGGTATGTTTAGTTATAACACCCACCTTATTCTGGGCTGGATCAGGATCCAAATACTCTAATTTTACATCAAATCTTTCAATAATTACCATGGCCCCGTCCGGAGCTGATGTCCGTGCATTGTTTGTCGGGTCGGTCCGATGAGCATTATCAGGCCTGTTCTCACTTCTTCGCTTGACATAAGCACCTAGTTTTCCTCTTTCAATCAAATTCTACACCTTTTGCTTCAAAGCGATACAATCTTCTGTGTTATGGCCAATATCATGGTGATATTGACTAAAACAAGCATTACGACTTTCCCTTGGAGATTGAAGCGCTACTGGCTTCCTAAAATGCACCTCATCTTTTGTTTTGTCATAGATGGTTTCCACATTCTCTTTTAATTCGGCAAACCACTCCGGTTGGACCCAAGGTCCTCGCTTATTTCTGGACTACTGACTATGAGCTGGAGCTGGGTGAGATTGAGCCTTCGCCATGTTGGGACCTTGTCCGGCCTCCTTAGCCTTGTATGCGGACTGATTCTGGTTTGGTGTAACTGGAGAAGATCTCACTTTCCTGTGCACCCTAGTCTTTTTTGTTTCATCTACATTGATTTTCTTTTCTACCTGGTTCAATAAACCGCCCCACGTCATGGTCTTCTTCCTAGTTACCGAATCGGCCAGATTGCCAGGGTTCAAACCCTGTCTTAGAGAAGCTATTGCTACTTGCTCAGAGCAATCAGCTAATCCATTCTTTGTGTTCACAAATCGACTTATATATTCTTTCAATGATTCATTTGGCTCTTGGGCGCAATGGATAATAGTGTCTCCATTGCCCTTCACCTCTTTACTTCCAACAAACTGCCTCCGGAAGGCCACCCAAAAAGTATCAAAATTTCTGATTCACCCTGTGGTAGGCTATTATACCACTTCAGAGCACTCCCCGTAAAATATTGAGAGAAGGCTCTACAAAGCAAATTGTCATCATCGTCAAAATTCATCATAAATTTTTTAAACTGCACCAGATGATTATCTGGATCTTTGCTCCCATCACACTTTTCCATCTTAGTAATGTCAAACCTCTTAGAAAGGTTTTCGGACAGTATTTTGGAGGACAATAGAGATTTTCTCCAATTCTGGCCACGACTGAAAATAGTATCTTCATTGGGAGTTGCAAAGATACCTGGTTCATCATGGAAATCGAAAGGATCCATTAATAGCTGGACAATGTGCCTTCGGCTATAGTTATGAGATGACCCTTTACTCAGATGCCTCTTCAACTTTCCATGCCTATCCCTCTTTCTTGAATATTTTTTAACCAAATTATGAGGAGGTATAAAGATCGTAAGAAGACAACCAAATAGATTTTCACCCAACTATTTTTCGGGGGGGAAAGGCACAGGGGCAATAAATTTCATAATGCATTAATGCCCGTTAATTTTGTCAATAGCCATTTATGAAAAATATCCTTGAAGTTTGTTCTTTCCGATGAAGATTTAATGGAGCCCCCAAATCCAAATATGTTGTAAAAAGATTGTTAGCACCTGATGAAAAAGCCATACTCCCAGTTTCCAATCAATCTCAAAGCCACTTACCCGTAAAGAAAAAGGGTAAAAAGAAAAAAGAAGGTACAGGTTTTAGGACAAATCCAAAACCACCGAGAACACAGAGACAACTTAAAAGGAAAACAAACAAAACAAACCTCCCCATAATTGAAGAAGGAATTGAAGTTGAACCCTTTTTGAAGAGAAAGAAGACCATTGCTTCACAAAATAATAAAACTTCCTCCAAAAATCCTACAAAGACTTCAAAGAAAAAATTCGACGCCCCTGCCTTGAATTCAAATGAAAATATCGACGAGACAAAAGAAATTATGCCGACGGAATCTCAAGAGAATGACAACTTCATCAACAATGAGAATATTGGTGAAGATGAAATCAAGATTTGTATAACGATGTGGACCCTGAAGTTCAACAGAACCAAGAAACACTCACACAATTTCTTGATCATGTTACCACACCCATTCTGTCAGGTTCACCATCAACTGCTCTTAGACCTTATGGAAATCCTCCAAGTCTTCATACTCCTCATATTATACATATGGAAGATCATTATGAAGAGGTATCAGATATTATTTAACCATTCTCAAATCTTGAGGGACCAATAAAAACCTTAAGAAAGAAAATTATGTATGCTTGAAATAAACTCGAGGCTATGGCTAAAGACATGATTCGGTACAAAAAGGATGCTACAAAAGAGAAACAAATGAGAGACTTTTTTGGTCGACAAATAAATTCCAAAGTTTCCAAGATGATAGGTTATCGTCAAAGCAATCCACCTCAATCGCCATTTGAGAGTTGTTCATGAACAAGAAATAATCGCTCTAAGTATTTCTCATCAGGCTGAGCTAATTAAGATCAAGGCAAAACATGTGATGGAAATATGTGATGAGCAAAATAATTAATCATATCTTCAAAAGTCGCTTACCAAAAGCGAGGAGGAAAAGAATAAGCTAGCTGAAATGACATCACTCAAGACGTCATTCGAGGATGAGGAAAACATTTTTGTGGAAGGCGCCAAAACTGAATGTGGGTTAGACACCCTTGTTGCTATCAAGAATTCCGAAAAGAAAAAGATAATTGCTCTACTTCGTGAATTTTGTGCAACATTTCCAAAAGCAAATTTGTCAGTTTTTTAGAAATTAATTCCCTTAGAAAATTGACCAGTGAAGTTTCGAACATATACCAGCTGACTCCTCCGAGGGTGTCTCTGATCAGGAAGGAAATTCTTCTGAGGCAAGCTCAAACCATTCTCCTGCTGAAGACTAAAAAATTGAGAAGATATTTTTGCATTTTTTGTTTTTATTTTTGTGTTACTAAACTCGTTGTTGTTGTTGATGGCCCATTTTTGTGAATGCTTAATCACTTAGCATTTGAACTCATACTTTGTTAGGCAAAGAGAATATTCTTTAAGGAACAAATATTTTCTCTATCTTTCAATAATTTTCCAGCTTTTTATTCTATGGTAAATAATTTTTACTTTAAGTCATTAACTGTTCGAATCTCATTAGTAACACCTTAAGTTTAACTGTTTTTCCAATTAGTGCTTTATAAATAAACGTATAATACCTCGAATAAAAATAGTGCTTTTAAAGAGTGTTAACACCTCGAATAGAAATAGTGTATTTAAAAAACGTGAATACCTCGAATAAAAGTAGTGCGTTTAAAGAATGTTAGCACCTCGAATATGGTTATTTTTTCCAAATAGTGCTTTTGATAAATGTACAAACTTCGAATAAAAATAGTTACTCTTGGTGAACCACTTCAAAAATGATGATTCTTTAATTAGTTACCAAAATATTTTAAATACATGTATTAAAAAAACCATTGGCAAAAAAATTTATTAATGTCCTCGAATTTATATGTGACACCTCGTTAAAACCTTCATGGGAAAACAGGATAGGAAAGAGTATGCTACTTACCCAAAAATATTAACAGATAAAAAATCACTCCCAATATAGTTTCAAGTGTACTATATTCCAAGGATGTTAAAGTAATCTTCCATGTTCATCAAGAAGGTGATATATACCCGGTTTTATTCGTTCCACTACCACATAAGGACCCTCCCCAGTCGGACATATCTTTCCAAATTGTTTGTCCTTTGTAGAGAGAAATAATTTCCTCATTACTTTATCACCTATCTTAAAATCCCTTCGCCACACCTTTGAATTATAGTGACTCTTTATAAAAGTTTAATAATGAGTCAAATTCAAATATGCTTTAACTTTTTTCTCTTCGATTAAATCTAGATATGTTCTTCTTGCCTCTTCATTTAGATCTTCACAATAATTAAGAACACTATAAGATGATAAATTAGATTCTGCAAGGCTTACAACATCCATACCATACACCAAAGCAAAATGAGTTTTTTGGGTAGCCTCTCTAGGAGTTGTACGATAAGCCTACAACACCTCTTGCAAATAGTTAGGCCATTTCCTTGCAGCACCTGTTAAAAAAATATAAGCCTTCCAAAATAGACATATTAGTTACTTATACTTGATCGTGTGCTTCAGAATGAAAAGATATAGAAAAACATTACATAATACCCCTCGAAGCGCAAAAAGAAGCCATCTCTCTGTTGTTAAATTAAGGACCATTATCTGTGGTAATTTTCCGAGGAACTCTAAAGAGACAACAAATATTGTTCACAATGAATATAACATTATTGTCTTTCGTACTGGATAATGGTTCAGCTCTAACCCACTTCGAAAAATAATCCACTGCCGCTATAATCATTTGACGCCCTCTAGAAGCCATAGGCAATGACCCTACTAAATCTATTCCCCAATTATAAAAAAGAATGGCTTCCAATATAGATTTAAGAGACACCGTTGGTTTGTGAAGAGAATTGGAAAGGCGTTGATAAGTATCACAGCATCGTACTAAAACTTTAGCATCGTTCATAATGGAGAGCCAATAATATTATGTCAATAATACTTTTCGTATCAAAGACTTAAACCCACGATGAGATGAACCCTCACTATCATGCGACTCAGATAAGATTTCTTGAGATTCCTATCTACCCGAACACCGTAACATTAATGTACTTAAATATTTTTTGCATAATACTCCATCTAGCACAACATAACCATGAGCCTTGTATCGTAATCCTCGAGCTAGTTTTAAATATTGAGGCAACGTACCTCTTAGTAAAGAACTTAGGATAACAAACTCCAATCACCTTGAATTACGTCTAGGGTAACAAAAATCTCATCAACATATTTACACTGTTCTTATCGTGTCAAAATCGAAGGGCTTTCCTATAATAATATCCATGGATACTCTTCTGTGTAAGAAATTATTGGTAAAGAACCACTAACTGTATTATCTTCTTGGTTAATATGTTCAACAATAACTTTATCAAACAAAATAATTAAGTTTCAAAGCTCTCGTAGGTACAAAATTAACTGATCTTTCTTAGCCTTGGATATGCCTACTATATGATTTGTCACTAACTGTGAATTTGTCTCCAATCGGACTATTGTCACTCCACAAATACTTGCAAGACTTAAACTAGGTAAGACAAGTATTCAACCTCATTATTTGATGCATGAAAACCAAATCGAATAGTTTGGTACATGGTTTCTCTAGAAAGAGCAATTAATTGAACACATGCACTAGATCCCAATAAGTTAGAACCATCATCATTTCGAACCACCCATGTTGGAACCTCATGAATTAATTATTTATATGTCCCTTTATCCGATTAGCTCGAATGAAATTCGACCAGAAAATTGGTTAAAGCTTGAGCTTTAATCATTGTTCGCTGAGCAACATTGATATTAAAATTGGGGACTCCACAATCTCGTAGAAGACAAATAAAGAACATATTGTTGCTTGCTCTTTAGTCGAAGCTGAATATCGGTCTATGGCTCTTCTCACATGAGAATTAAAATAGCTAAACGGCATTCTTGGTTTTCTAGAGATCAATACAAGTCCTATACAAGTTTATTACGACAATACTGCAGCATTACATATTGTCCCCAACCTCGTTTTCCATGAACGTACTAAGCATATCGAGGTTGATTGTCAGTTTCTGCGAGATGAGTACATCCGTGGTCTAATTACACCTTCTTATATTTCCACTCACGCTCAGTTGGCAGATATCTTTACTAAAGCACTCGGAAAGAATATATGTATTGCTTCCCAAGTTTCGTATTTCTCTCTTACATACACCAACTTGATGGGGATAATAAAATAATATCTAATTATTTAAAGATACTGAATATAATATATTAGTAGATTGAATGTAGATTATAATTATTATAGAATCGTGATAATATTATAGAGTTATATGTAATTATTATAGGAGGTTAGAACTCATATATATATCCCTATAATTAGGGAGAACACTTGAGAATTATCAATTTACAAATTCTCTAATAGTTTCTTTCTTTATCACTCGGTCAGTAGTACAAATAAGTGTTTTCCTACACTTTTTGTTTTCCATTCATATACATTTATTCCGATCCGAAAGTTACCTCAATCAACCTCAACTGTATATAAATTTTTGAAAACTCTTCACTAACTCCATAGACTTATAGCTTATAGCTTGACTTTAAAAGATGATTTATGCTCTATAGCCAAAAATTTAGTCAAGTAATCTATTGATGAGCCTTGAATTGATTCAATTTGGGTGCTAACGAATCAAATATTTTATATCTTAACTATTTTCTATCTACCATAGCTAAATCATAAATCAAAAGAGAAAGTAAGGTAATTCACCGAAACTATTGGTCGAACAAAGGAAATATCTTTTGCCTCTAAATGTTTCAGTAGAGCAACATCAAAAAGGTGATCATAGACTGAAAAAGGAGATCGTAGTAGATGTGACTCCAAAAAAATACTAAAAGAAATTGATAATACTAGGAATTTTCCGTTTAGAACACGATCGAGGTCTGGTACGGTATACACGCATATAGCAACACGACATCGACAAGATGAAGACAAAAACAAAAAAAAACGGACATTAACCCTGCAAAAAAAAAGCCAAAGATATTCGAATGTGGTCGCTGTAGCAGGAAAAATAGGTTGATGAAAAAAAAACCATAGCAAAAATGTTATAAAATCCTACTAGCAAAGATAAAAATAAACGAAATGGACTAATCGCACACAAACACAAAACATGGAAGTCTAGCTAATTTTTAGCTTTAGGATATCATTTTAGAAGTAAAACGTTGAAAAAAAAAAGGTATAATTGTGAAATCGGAATTTAAATTTTAAATCTTTTAAAAATAATATGTACTGAATTTGGATATATAATTAAGCTTAAATGTGAACCCGTAGTAACCACGTATCGACACAGACGACAGGATACATAAACAGATTGTGTGAAACACGAAATTGCCATCCTTAGTATAGAATGCACATATTGAGACTAAAAGGGCTCAAATTTTATTAATAGAATGCACCCAGCGATTATTACATAAAAAACACACCACAGGAAGCTAGATAAATTAAGCTTTCCATGAAGACAGCGGTGGAGTTTCAGAGTTGGAGAAAGTCGGGAATCCACTCGAATACCTTTCTCCCTTAACGGCGATAGACTCAAGTTCAGCTATCTCTTCCTTTGTCAGTTTCACAGATAAAGCTCCAATGTTTTGGTTGAGGTTTTCGATTTTGGTGGTTCCGGGTATAGGACACACGTCGTTTCCTTGGTGGAGGACCCATGCTAAAGCTAGCTGTGATGACGTGCATCCCTTGGTCGTTGCGATTTCTGTCAACCGCTCAAATAGCTTTTTGTTGTGCTCTAAGTTTTCAGCTTGGAACCTTGGTAAATCCTGCCACAATGGAAACACTTGACTCAGCGATGCTGTTGTTAAATGCATTTCGTAGATTAACCATGAAAAACTCAAAACTTCAATGATTATGAAACTACAAACCTTTCTAAAGTCATCATCAGA
Source organism: Limnanthes douglasii subsp. nivea (assembly GCA_036936605.1). Taxonomy (NCBI): domain Eukaryota; kingdom Viridiplantae; phylum Streptophyta; class Magnoliopsida; order Brassicales; family Limnanthaceae; genus Limnanthes; species Limnanthes douglasii. The sequence goes on along the minus strand of JAUPFV010000003.1, from coordinate 75,563,607 downwards.
AAAGGTGTCAACCATCTTAGCCCCAGAAGAAAAGAATCCTCGTCCAAGTGGACTGTAAGCAACAATGCCTATGCCAAGTTCCCTGAACAAAATTACAAACATATGCTTAGCCACTGTAACCAACAGTGCCTATCCCAAGTTACCTGAACAAAATTACAAAAATGTGCTTGGCCACATGTATACATTGGGTGTTATTGTAGCAGCTTTTCTTCTTGAAATCAAAAACAGTATTAAAAAGACGCTCAAGAGTTTATATAATATTCCTTGGGGGAGTTTCAAAATAGCTCACCTGCAGGTAGGAACTATGTCTTCCTCGACATCCCTTGTCCACAAAGACCATTCCAGCTGAACAGCAGTAACCGGATGAACAGCATGAGCTCTTCTGATTGTCGAAGAAGAGGCCTCGGATAGACCTATGTACTTTATTTTACCTTCTTCTACCAGCTTCTTCAGCTCTCCCATCTAAGAAAAAAACAGAACGAAACAAATTTTGAGACCATCAGAAGAACAACCCAGTAGTGAGTAGACAGACCAAGAGATAACAACTTCCTACAGCTCATTCGGTACAAAGAAACAGTTGAAACAAGAATAGCAAAAGTTGAATCGGCAGGATAATAAACAAAAATGGTACCGTGATTTCGATGGGAACACTAGTGTCAACCCGGTGCTGGTAGTAAAGATCAATAGAGTCAACTCCAAGTCTCTTCAAGCTTCCTTCACAAGCCGCCCTCACGTGCTCGGGATCGCCCCGGATTCCGAATCTTCCCTCTGTAAACACGGCCCCGAATTTGGTTGCCATTTCAACCTTATCTCTCACCCCACCACTCAGTGCCTGCAAATAAAATATATACAAGGGTCAAACACGAATACACTTCGTAAATCAGAAATCAAATTCGCATAGGAAACAAAGAACGAATCAGGAATGGCGACCTTGCCCACGAGCACTTCGTTGGTGTGAGGCCCGTAAACATCGGAGGTATCGAGGAAAGTGATGCCAGAGTCGATGGCGTGGTGGATGAGGGCCACCATGTCCGCCTCGGGCTTCGGGGGACCGTAACCTGCCGACATTCCCATGCATCCTAATCCGATGGCTGAAACCTCAAGTCCTTGACTCCCTAACTTCATTCTTCTTACTCCTGCCATTGATTTAGTTTTGTACTTATTTCCGTTTGATGTTTCAAATTAATTTATCGGCAACGGCTTTTATAGTGGGCGCTCCTGGAAAATAAGACAACCGCACGTCAGGCCTTACGCACAATTGGTTTGACTAAAAGTATCTCTGTATATAAAATTAGATTAAAAAGAAATTAATATATAAAACCAAAATGTTGAAAGATAATTGAGAAAGAAAATAACGAAAGTATAATGTTGTTTATTTTATTAAAATGGGATCAAAATTTATATTTGAAATTTTATTCTTATTTATATTTAATGTAAGATAAGAGATTTTATTATTATTATTATTTATCCTCCATTCATAAAATCTTTTTGAATGTTTTATCGGGTTTTAAATATTAGTCGCGCTTTCTAATAAAAACACAAGGTTAGTAACGTATAACGCAATAATATTTATTATCCATTATAATTATTCGAGTATTTTTTTCGTATCACCATCGTTTTGTATTTGTTCGTTTTGAGGTTTAGTTTGTATCACGGATATTCATCATTTTGTATACGCTCGTCTTGACGTTTAGTTACCTAGTTTCGCTTACATAGTTTTTGTTTTATATATTTTTTATGGCCATTGTCTTATAACATGTACGACACGTAATTTTTTGTTGCATCGTATTAACTGCAACTCTTTTTGTTAGTCTTCAATATATGCTTACATTGACATTATAAAGAGTATATGTTATTTATAGGATATAGCTTTATGAGGACTCCCTGTAGTCCTTTATATAAGTTTTGCAAAAATAAATTTTTGAAGGACTACCAAAAAATACGGTGACAAGGTAATTTCTAAACTTTAATAAGGATCTATGGACTAGTTGGGTATAATAATTTTTAGTTTTGTTCAAAACATCGCATGCACCGAAGTCTTGTAATGAGAGACTTTCAACGAGACATATAGGAGTTGGTGGCACTAATTACTTCTAAACGTCTGACATATTTTGAAAAATTACGTCGTTCTCAAAAGTTAAAAATCGGTTCGTGTTTTGAGTAATTATTTATAAATTTTGTAGAATAATTAACGAGCGTCGTTGATCTCATTTGAATCAAACAACTCATATACGATGTGAGCCAAATTCATATATTTATTCTAAAACAACCTATCATTCTCATTTTTTTTCTTTATTTACATTCACATTACGAGTCATTGATCTGAAGCAGTGATATTGGAGCTGCAATAGTGACTATGTCTTCGTCTTCGTCGTCATCGTACTCAATAGGTATGTTATCTATTTATTCTTCTCTTAGGGTTATGGTGTATATGATGCGACTATGAAGATTATCTTATCACATTTTGAGTCGTAGTATGTTGGCATAACGAAACCAAGAACTGTAGAAAGTAAGATACAACGTCAAATTTCATTATTGGGACTATAATAATAGACATATATGTTATATTTCGAGAACCCCTTATGAACCCAAACTGTGATCTTGATCTTGGTTGAAAGCAAGGCATAAAAGCGTGTGTGAATATGAAGATTCTACTGATGGTTTTTCTTCTCTTAACCCATAAATGGCTACCAAAAGGAACATGGCTACGAAAAAATCTACTCACACCCTTTCTCTTGTAGTAATGGAGGAAGAAAAATGAATTTGTATACCATTTTTTAGTCACTTAGCTGGTAGCTATAACCGTATATGGGAAGAACAACATCCTCTTTTTATAGCAAAGTATGATATTTCTTGATATGGTCAGATATTTTTGGAAGAGATTCCTCAAAGGAGTCATAATGATTCGATGGATATTTTAGACCATATATCGAAGGGTAATTTAGACCTGAAAAAAAAAGATACACTTTTTACCTTTTGACTTAAATGTATGTCTTTTTTACTCAACTCTATGCCTCATAAAACAATGTTTACACTAATGGTCTTTTAAAGTTCCAAGACATTACCCAAACCATGACCTTAAAACTTGCTATAAATACTCTATGGGACCTCATTAATGAGGAGGGCGATAAAAATTAATTACAATCTACTTAATTATCTCACTACCTACTAGTAAAAATTAACTATTTTTTTACCAAATCATAAAAATACCCTCGACTATATTTTTACATTAGTAGATTCGGAATGACAGTGGTAGCGGGAGCACCCGGATAACAAAAATCCAAAGCTTAAAAATGTTTTCTAACTCCACCGGATGATGGAAAGTGAAATACATGTAGATATACCCCCAGTGGTTAAAGAAGGCGAGATCGAAGAAGAACATATTAGAGCCTCATCTGAGAATGATGAGCATGAGGTAAGAAATCAATTGCGAGATGAGCTTGCTGAATTATGAAAATAATTTTGACATATTTTAGAACATATTCTGCCAATGCTTTGTTGGAAGAAAAACGTTCCAGGAGAATAGTGATACGATAATTTACTATAGAAAGAAAGTTGGGGAGACTTTGAAGGATTACATTAATCGTTTCATCATGACTAAGACTGATATGGAAGGTTATGAAGATCAAGTAGGTTTAGCAGTTTTCTGAATGGGATTTTCTCCCCAGTATTTTGAAAGATAATGTTACAGAAAAATAAACCATGACGTTTGGGGCATTGTTGGATCAGGTTGAGAAGAAAAGTTTGGTAGAATAGACACAAACATCAAAAATGGCGTCTATGGCACAAATTGAACAAAAATAGTTCCAATCATCTTTGATGGTGACATATAATCAACTTCCTGCATAAATTCCTTCAACTTGTCATCCGACAATTATTTTTCAACCGAGAGCTTTGATCCAGTTACCTCCGAGACCAAGGGGAGTTCACAAGTGGCAAATGCACAACAAAATGTGAGGCTGATGTCAAACAAGTGGATCCGACCAACTTATTTTGTTTAATTGACAGAGTGTGTCGCAATAATTTTTGACTGGGCACAGAATCACATACAATTTCGCAAACCTACCCTGATACAGACTCATAGGAAAAACAAAAGCAACATGTATTGCAAGTTCAATTATACTGTTGGGCATGACACAAGGGACTGTGTGATGCTGAAAAAATAAATACAAGTATTGATTAAAAATGGTAAATCGACAACATTTGTTAAGAAAAATTATGTTACAACTCTGAAGCAAGAGGATACTTTGATGATTTCGGAACCTATCAATTCTTTTGATGTTTATTTTGAGTATTTGGATCTGAAGCCATACAGAAATAAGGTTATGTTTGTAGATGAGCCAGTTGCAAAAGGAATGGTTAGTGAATGTGTGATTTCTTTGAGTTATTGACAATGTTTGGGGGTGATACTATTTCAGGGACATCAAACTACTTCTGAAGAAGGCATATCATGAGCCGAGCAACTCAATTGGAAACGGGCGCTTCACCACACTTATATAGGAGTCCATCTTCACTGTTCTATTTTGAGTACGACGATATGAGAGAAGTGGTTAACCCAAACGAGAGTGTTGTAGTAATGGTGGCACGAATTACTGGAAACGAGATATGAACCAGTTTGATAGACACGAGTACATCTGCCAACATATTATTTATGACAACCTATGAGAAGATGGAAAGTCCCCTGATTATTCTTCATCGGGTCAGACAATTATAGATTTTACAGGAGTGACTACCAAAGTAGTTAGTGAATTTGAAGGTCTAGTAGAGTTGGGTCACAGACCGTTTAGAAGCGAGGTGACGGTGTTGTTCAATTTTTTGGACGTATAAAATATTATATTATCTAGGATGCATGCAATGACTTTAAATGTTTATCAATGCATGAAATATGTTGTGGGAAACAATATGGGAATGATTAGGAGTAGCCAATAAATAGCAAGAGAATGTTACAAAATGGTTCTGGTCCCAAAGAAAATTAAAATGACGTGAGTCGAAGAAAGAATAACAATTAGTGGGGTCATCCTCGGGGTCCAATCGGTGGTGCGCCAAAGATGTAACCTGCTAAAATCATCTGTCACGGACTAGCAACCCGAAGCAATGTACTCTCAATCATTCAAAAAATGATATTTTTTTCTCAAGAAAAATACGAGGCAATTATGGACGAAGTATATCGGTTATCTCAAGTTGAGCACATACAAGAATCACAGTACCCTTTGTGGACGGCTAATCCAGTTTTAGTAAAAAATAAAAAATGGTGAATGTGTGTGGATTTCACTGGCTTGAATAGAGCATGCCCAAAATATCATTTTCAGTCCATCAGATAGATCAGTTAGTGGATTCTACATCGGGAAATCTATTGCTTTCTTTCATAAATGCATACGCAGGGTACAATCAGATCAAGATGGATCTGAAGGATCGAGAGAGCATTTTGTTCATCAAAACGCAAGCATTAGCAGATTATTTACTTGAATTTCATTCCAATCGGTATGAGATGGAAATAGATGAAGAAAATTCACATAAAAACCACCAACTCTCTAGAAAAGAACCTCAAACTAAAGATGATTTTAGCTCTTCAAAGTCTAGCAAGAGTTCTTTATCATTATTAGATGTCTCATCATCCTTATCAAGTAGTGATTATAATCAGAAGAAGAAGATTGATAAACATCGAGATAAGTGTCGATGTAACAAAATTGCTAGTCAAAGTAAGAAGTTGAAAGACCAAGATGCATTATGAAAAAAACATCAGAAAGATAAGAAAATAGATATCGAGGAAAGGCTAAGGGGTTGGTTGATCATAGCATAGAGTAGTTATGTAGCGACCCTCTTGTTGTTTGACCCGAACCATGTATATTTGCTAATTCTGGTGAAGTCCGTCAATTTTGAAATGGGCGTAATTGGAGGTAATCTCTTTTATCGGCAAAGATTTTATGCGGACACCTCTCTAGACGTTTTGATATTTTGAACATAAAGAAGAAAGATAGGAGTAAATATCCAGATAATCATCTAGAGCAGTTCAAAAAAGTTACGATAAGTTTCCATGATGATGATAAGTTGGTGTGTTGTGCTTTTATTCGAACTTTCAAAGACAATGCTTTGAAGTGGTACAATAGGCTTCCAGAGGGGTCAATTAAATCTTTTTTATATGTGTTGGATGACCTTCCCAAGAAATTTTTTGGGAATCAAAGAGCTCAGAGGAAATAGAAATACGATAATTCATTTTCACTAACTTGTTATTAAAAGTTTAGAGGAATACGTTAGCCGATTTGTGAATATTAAAAATAATTTGGATGATTATTACAAACATGTGGCCATAACATATCTCAGGAAAGAGTTGTTATCCACTGATTTAGCATATACGGTTACTAGAAAGAAAGCAAAGACATGTGGGGGAGGGGGTTTGTTAAACCAAGTCAGAAAATAAATTATTCTAGAAGAAACTAAACAATTAAGACAACCCCGACAGAATAAACCTCCCACAATCACATCACGACCACATACTGGTGGTCAGTCCCAGGTTTCTTCAAATAATCCTCATCGAGAGTCTGGTCAGGCTTCTAGCCGGCCTAGGTTGAATAAATTTTAACAATACAGATCAATGGGAAATAAATGGGTTCAACCTAGCTATTTTGCGCTGACTGAAAATATGGCAACAATTTATAATAAGGCCTAATGTCATGTACAATTCCAAAGGCCTTTGCATATCCAAACTCGAAGAGAAAATCGAAAGACTCATTTTGGCATATATCATGAGGATACGTAGCATGACACTAGAGATTGTATAGCTTTGAAATAAGAAATTCAAATATTGATTGAAAAATGGAAATTGGTGACTTTTGTCAAGGCACAATGACTGAATAAACCTAGGCCTAACACTAGCAGGGAGCGAACAAATTTTCCCGATGTTTGAAGGCCAACTATAGAAGCTCAAAAAGCATAACATACTGTGGTGATTATGGAACAGTTCGATATAGATCTGGAATATTTGGATTCAGCTTCGGACCGAGGTTGTGTGAATATGATAAGCGAAGGCAATGGAAGGGTTTCTAAATTATGTTAATGCTTCGAATCATTAACAATATTCGGAGGAGATACAATGACGGCGCCTTCGAGTTGTTCTAGAAAGAGGCACGTGAATAGTTTAAATGATCAATTGAAATGAAAGATATCAATTTATTGTATTAAGACCCTACACATTTTATAGTTTTTGATGAAGATGATCTTAGAGATATTTATGGGTCGCATGAAGATGTTGTGATAATAGGGGCATTTATCAAAGGAATAGAAATTTAAAGGATTCTGATTGATACAAGCAGCTCAGCTAACATATTATTTTTGGCTGCTTAATAGCAAATATAGAACCTAGCTGTAATTCAATATTCGAATCGAACTATAGTGGGCTTTACAGGGAAAATATGTTTATGTAATTGCAGAGTTCGAAAGGGAGATAATTATTGGCAAGGGGTGGTTCAAAAAAAACGATCAGAGTGCTGTTTCCTGGTGGTAAATTGTCCAACTCCTTATGATGCTATAATTGGCAGGTCTTGGATTTCAAGGATACATGTCGTTGCATCAACCATTCATCAATGTTTAAAATATGTTGTTGGACGCTAAGTCAGAGTAGTTCGAAGTAGCCAGAATGTAGCTAGAGAATGCTACGTTACTACACTTGCTCCAAAATCCCTCAACTCTATAGTTTCTAAACAAGAATAGCAATTACTAGAGTCTTATTGGGATTCCAACCATATAGATTATCTAAGAGATACTCCTAGTGCGGTTATTCTCATTGAAGATGTGAAAATTCATAATTTAGCAGATGGGAAAAATGTTAGAGTTTGGTCTAATTTACTAGTAAACTTAAAAGAAGAGTTGTTAATTGTTTTGTCCAAATATGTACATGTGTTTGCCTGGAGCAGTGAAGATGTAACAGGTGTACCAACCAATGTTATATGTCATAAAAAATTTAGTACGATCACATATAGGCCCTGCAATTCAAAGAAGAAAGGCATTTTCTAACGAAAAATCTGAAGCAATTTGTAAAGAAGTAGATCCCACAACAAAAGTAAGCCATATTCGGGAATCTCAGTATCCGTTATGGATAGAAAACTTGGCGATGGTAAAGAAGAAAAATGGTCAATGGTGAATGCGTATTGATTTTACCAATCTCAATAGAGCTTGTCCTAAAGATCCATTTACGGCTATAACCATAGAGCTTGTCCTAAAGATCCACCTATGACGATAAATTATTATCTTTCATAGATGATTTTGATGGCTACAACCATATCCAAATGGATCGAAGGTATTAGGATTATATTATATTTATTACCGACCGGGGGCTACATTGTAATAAGGTAATGCATTTTGGTTTAAATAATGTTGGGTCTACTTATCAGCATTTAGTAAACAAGGAATTTGCCAGCCAGATCGGTAAAAATATAGATGTATATATTGATGACATGATGGTGAAAAGTATAAATGAGAAAGACCATTTTTCTGATCTCAAAGAAACTTTCTCAAACTTAAAAGCCATTAATTTAAAGCTTAATCCAGAGAAGTGTACTTTTGGTGTGCAATCCGGAAAACTTTTAGGCCATATCATCAATGAAAAATGAATTTAAGCAGATCCCGCAGAATTATATGCATTACTAACCATGGACCCCCCATATCCATAAAAGAAGTGCAAGTGTTAACTGGGAGATTGCCAGTCTTGAGTCAATTTGTGTCAAGATCGTCAAATAAATGTGCATAGTTTTTTCAAGTGTTAGAAATGCAAAAGAATTCAATTGCTCTCTGAATTGTGAAAAATCATTTATCGAAATAAAAAAACATTTATTTTGTCTTAAAACTTAATTTAAACCAGTAGAATGAGAAATACGTTATGTAAACTTGGTTGTTTCAGATTACGTTGTAAGTACAGTATTAGTTCGGGAGGTTGACAATTACCCACGTCTGGTGTATTACATTTGTAAGACTTTGTTAAATGTGGAGAAAATATATCTAAATTTAGCAAATTTAGCCCTAACATTGGCAATAGCAGCTTGAAAATGAAGCCCTATTTTCAAGCACATTCTATCACGGTTCGAACTTCTTTTCCATTGAAAAGTATGTTGCAAAAGAAGATATATCGAGTTGAATGATGAAGTGGTATGTCGAATTAGGAGATTGTGATATTGATTTGCTTCTCGAATAAAAATCAAGACACAAATTGTGTAAAACTTCTTGGTTGAATTCCATTTAGATCGGTCTTAGTAGAAACCCATATCATTAAACTAGAGAAAGAATGGATGGTTTAGATAGATGGGGGAGCCAGCATGTTGGGATGTGGGGCAAGAATTGGAGGTGTGAAATCTTCTATAGTAAACCAGGATTGGATCTGCAAATCAAAGTTGGAGTTGAAAAATTTATAAGGTGTCTACTATAGTAAACCAGGATTGGAGGGGTGAAATCTAAGAATTCATTACTAAGGGTATTCTTCTTGAATATAAAAAGCTTAGCCAAGAAGTTAGATTTTAAAGCGCATGGATTTTTGGTTTTTGAGGAAGTCATTTATAAGAAATCCTTTAGCAAAACTTTACTAAATTACCTTGGGTCTGATGAGTCTGAAGTAATTCTGTCTAAATTACATAATGGAAAAAGTTCCCATTGTGGTAACAAAGTTTTAATTAGAAGGGTTTTGTTGGCAAGATATTATTGGTCATCTATAATTATGGATGCTAAATATTTAGTCAAAATATATGATACAAGCCAAAGATTCGAAAATGCAATTCATGTTCCAACAGTTCCCATGAAGATTATATATGAAGCAGTACATTCTGACAGTTGGGGGCTTGACTTAGTTGGTCCACTACCAATGGCTTCTATGGGATATCAAATTATTATTTTAGCAGTTGATTATTTTTTTTAAGTGGGCAGAACCTACACCTCTTTCTGGAACTACTTCTATATCAGTAATAAATTTTATTTTATCCAATATATGTTGTAAGTTCGAAATGCCTAGGATTATTACAATAGACAATGTCCCTCAATTTGATAATAGAGATATCAAATTGTTTTGTGCATCAAGCGAAATGCACCACTATTTTTCTTCACCTTTTCATCCCCAAGCCAATGGACAGGTGGAAGTGGTAAACATAACCATTTTAAAAGGCCTCAAAAATAATTTAGAGAGGGCGGCGGGTAAATGGACAAGTTATCTTCAAGAAGTGTTGTGGGCTTATCGATCCAGATATTGCTACACAAGAGTACCCATTTTCATTGGTCTATGGGATCGATATAATAACTTCAATAGAGTCTACTGTTCCTTCTTTCAGAATCTAAAATTATTCGAAAGAGGATAATGAGACTACAGTAAGGGCTCAACTAGATTTACTTGAAGAAAATAGACTCAAAGCTCATTTAAGAACAATGCATTAGCAAGGCTTAATGAGAAGCATATATGCATCCAAAATACAAAGAAAAGAGTTTGGGATCGGAGATAAAAGTCTGAGGAAAGTGTTTTTACACACCAAAGATAAGAAGTTTGGAAAGTTGGCTCTAAATTGGAAAGGGCCCTATACTGTCATATAAAAAATCAAGAGTGGAACATATCGATTAGTTGATCAATAAGGCATTTTATTAAGACATGTGTGTAATGTTGAGCATTTGAGAATATACATTTAGTATGGTTTTATGTAAATATCTATTTTACCCTTTTTAATGTAAATATTTAAGAACACATACTTTATCTACCCTGATGGCTCGAGGAGGTTTTAAGGAGGTGCTCGTATCATAAATCTGCTACTTTTTTCCTTCAAAAAGGTTGTTTCTAAGTATATTTTATAAATTTGTATGCCTTCGAATGGATCACCTTCGAATAGCCCGTGTTTGAATTTTTTATTCCTTTAAATGGATTATCTTCGAATGACATGTGTTTGAAATTTGTATGTCTTTGAATGAATTACCTTTGAATGGCATGTGTTTGAAATTTTTATGCCTTCAAATGAATTACCCACGAATGACTTATGTTTGAAATTTGTATGCCTTCGAATGAATTACCTTCGAATGACCTGTGTTTGAAATTTATATGTCTTCGAATGGATCACCTTTGAATGGAATGTCTATTAAGAGCAATGGTATTCGAAATAAATTGGAAGTTGAATGTAAGTTGGAAGAGATATAAGAAATGGAACAAAGTTCATTAAATCAAAAATAACTACGAAAATCCTTCAAATGGTTCAGGGATTCATAACAAAAAGTGTTCATAATATTATCAAAGGCTTAAACAAATATCTGACTCGATGTTACAAAATTTCCTTACATAATAAGGACTTACACTAAATCGTCAAACTTGAACTTGTTAATCTTTAGGATTTTTCTCTTTGGTTTTCTTCTTTTTCATCCGAACTTCCCTTTTTGGAATCCATTTCATCATTACCATTAGAATTTTTGTTGGACGATTCATCAGAAGCACTCATTTCATCTTCCAAAAATATGTATGGGGGCAAAAAACATTTTGGAACCCACCCCCATAAAGAGCCAATTGTTTGTTTTGGAAACCTTTTGTAAAATACCAAGACCATATCCAAATTGATTGAGGCGTCCCGCTCATTTATTTTATCTATAATGTCTTCTACATATGCTTCAATAGTTTCATCTGCTGCATGTGTAGATTTGGATTTCAGAGACTTGATTTCTTTTTCTAACTTTTTTTTGAATTTTCTAGAGTCTTTTTTCACCCAAGATCTGATCTATAACATATTTGTCTACTTTCTAGTGAGATTTCAATGAAGTAATCTGAGTAGAACTGGATGTCTGCAGTTTTTTCAAGCTCTTTTTGTAACTTGACCATCTCTTGTTTAAGCGTTTCGACCTCTTTTTTTAGTGTCTACACCTCTCTTAATGGTCCGTTGGCCTTAGTATTTTCTTCTTCGAGGGAACTTTGTAATTTTTTTTCTCCTCTTGAAGAGAAGAAATGGTTCCTATTTGGGATTTGACTTCCCTTTCCAGTTTAGTAATAGGTTTCCCATAACCCATTATTGAATACCCACCTATATCATTGTTCTTCAAAACTTCAAAGGGTATTCAATCATATATTATGTTGGGTGACGTACTTGGGAAGGCTTTGTCAAATTATTTATAATCAAACCATGTCAAAAAATCCATTGGATTATTAACTCCAGTTGTAGCTTGTCCTTTGAAGTTTGGAAATAAAGAGGCATGGTCGGTGCAGGAATGGTGGGAACACTAGTATCCAGATGCAATACTAATTCCAAACTGGTTGAAGTTTTACTTTTCTTTTTTCTTCTCTCCTCACTACCATACTTAATTTTTTGGTGAGTTTTATTTTTCTTAAAGTCAAGCATATATGTGGGCATATTACCTCCCTCCAAAGTGGCAGCAACTGTATCTTATAATGATGCATCGCTCTCCTGGGACTACCCTTCGGTAGCCATTTCTATGGCACCCTGTGAAGTTTTTTCTTTCTTTTTCTTATCTTTTTTAGGATGATGACTGGGGGCTCTCTTCCTGGTCAGGAGGTATAGATTTCCATTGTCAGTTTCAAATCTTAACAAAATAGCAATAAATAGAAGTGGAGTGGTAAATTCATCCCATGACAAAATTTTTAAAACTAGTCCTCCAAAGATGGGTGTAAGTTAAGTTAGCAGGAGTAAAACATTTATGGAAGCTAGTAGCCTATCTTTTCTCTGTGCAGTCATACAACTTCTTAAAAGTTACTTTTGCATCCTTCATATGATGTATAAAGCGCTTCAGAATAACTATGAAGAAAATGAAATTAAAACCGATGATTAAATAATTGAACAAATAAAGAATATATTTTTTAAGAGAATTACTTGAGCTCTTCCAAAATCTAGTAATTTGGCTTGAATTTCCTTTTGAGAAAGAAATCTTTTTCCCATTTTCCCACAACCTACTACTGAAAAAAAAAATTAGGTCTTCAATATCTTGTGTGCCTCTAACAGATCATCCACTACTTTGTAATCATTCCCCATATTGAAGTAGTAGAATGGGATCTGAGAATTGCAAGACAGCCCTGTAATAGTCGTCATTTGTTCCATGGGCATTAGAGTTTTGGAAAGTCGGGATGCTATGATACAAGTAATTAAAGTAAACCAAGTGTTCGGATTGTCCTTGCTCGGATATAGCAGAACTATATTGAAATACCTAATGATTTCAAGATCTATGGGGAACTGAAGGCCTCAGTTGAGCACATCGGTGTAAACTACAAGCTCGTTACGGCTGCAACCCATCAGAATTTCCTTAGGCTTAGACGGTCTAACTCTAATCGTGTATGGTAATCCCCACTTAGTACAAACAACATTCAATTCTTTTTCGGGAAAATAAACATAAGATATTTTATTGAGTGCTAACAGATATTTTACACTTATTCTTTTAAAATTAGGACCGAGACGTCCAACTAATGAGATCGGGAGCACTTCAAATTATTCTTATAGAGATTCTCCTTCATCCTGAAATTTATTTCCTATCAAAACCTTATCAATGAAGGGATTTGAAGTTTCATATGTTTTACTAGATTTCTCAAGGGGATAATCTTCACTGAGATCTTCTATCACTCTCGCTTTCGATCTTGATGGCCCAATAGGCTATTTGTTGATAACATCTTCTGTAATAGGTGTTTTTTTTCTTATTCAGCTTTGGTGAAGAGGGAGAATCATACAGTGTTAATGGCCCCATAACAACTTTAGCCTTGCCCTTCGATTGTTTAGTCACTTTGAGTGGGGTGACATCCTCCAAACCCGAACCCGATCCTATAGATTTAGATGTTATGAGAGTTCAGTGACTTATGGTCCCTTGAGATTGTGATAGTCTTGAGGAGCACCTGGATGAAGTGAACGATTGAGCAGTTGTATGTAAGGATAAACACTACTGTAATCAATAACCTGAGTAGTGACGACCAAATGTGAAGTAACAGACATCCCACAATGATTTTAGTTTTCTTTTTCTCTTCCTCTAACTCGGATAAGTTCAACCAACCTTCTTTTGGTTAAAGTATTTCTATCAGTAAAAATACAAACACCAAAGTCTTATTTGATTAATAGTGACTGAGGGGATCACTTGCAAAAGATGAAAAAGAAAATATTTTTTTTCTTTCTTATCTGATGAATTTTATCTTTCTAAAAATATGTAAAACAGAAAAAAAAAATTATGAGTTAGTTTAATATAGAGATAGGGAAGAAGTACTTAAGAGCCTAATTAATGAGGTTTTAGTGTTCTTGAGTACCCTAAAAACTATGTGTAGGTGCGTCGAGTAAAAACTATTTAAGGAAGTGAAAACATCATTTGCTCATTGGCTTACTTTCCCTAGTGTAGAATAACTTCGAGGTCCAATGAACAATTGACACGTGTCAGAAAAATACTAATGATAAAAATGGTAATTTTTTTCCTATTTGAAATTGATTCGAATTTATTTGTTAATTAAGAGAAAGGGATAAGAACAACGATTCGTAAGATTAAGTAAGTTTAAGCTGAATAAGTATTTCTTAGTCCTCCAAATAAGTCTTTAAAGGGTCAATTTGTTTTGAAAGAGATTCCTCACAGGATTCGGAATAATTCGAGGGATATTTTAGACCATATTTCAAAGGGTATATTAAACCTAAAAATAAAGGAAATACTTTTTACCTTTTAACTCAGTTGTATGCCTCCTAAAACAGTGTTTACACTTATGAGATTTTAAAGTTCCAAGCCATGACCCAATCTATAATCCTAAAACTCGCTATAAATATTATGTGAGATCTTACTAATGAGGGGGGGGGGATAAAAATTAATTTCAAGCTGGATAAACTTTCTTTAAAGCACCAAATATTTGACGCGGAGTTGTTCTATTCACCGTCAAAATATCGACAAACTTTTTTTCCTTTGTTTTTAACTTCGACCATTGTAAATTTCCTTGCACGTACCCAACCGGATCATGGTTGCGCTTGTTGGAAATGACACTTAAAGCCCACTTATCATCACTTTTAACCGGATTACCAACTAAATGAAAATATTAATTAATTTTTTATGCTAACGTACGCATTTCGGTTATGATCACACTATTTCATTGTAGACTTAAATACATCGGATCACTTGCATTTATAATCTACTCTAGGTGTTCTTCTTCTTTTTCTCGGTTCCCTATATGATATCTTAAGTGAGAATCCAAGCAACTTGCCTATGCTTTGACCCACTCGGTCATCGACTTTAAGCTATACTCCTCGTGAGTAACAAAATGGTGAGTGTAGTCCATAAGAGCTGATATTTCACATTGGGTAACCTCCTATAAAATATACAAAATAAACGAATAAATCAACCTCGAAAATCGGATTAGTTAAGAACAATGAGCCATACATAAAGCGACAGGACTTCCATAAGCACCATCTTTTGGCGAATATGTTCCCCTAGGGGGGATAACACCTAGTGCAGCATTTTTGTCATCTTTGTGGCGTAAAGTATCATCGTTTTCGCCAAAATGATGGCAAATACCCCTACCTATGCGCCATTTTCTAGCAGATTTGAGCAATTTTGGGTTTTTTAAAATTTCACATTTTTGGAAAAAACATAAAGATAAAAAGGTGTATACCTCTTCTACGTCCATGCTGGTCTATTGAGGAACCGATTTACTTCCATTTCAGTCATGATTTTGAAATTTTCAAGGTTAGAAAAAAAAAGAGTTTTAGTAACTTTTAGGTTTGGAGTTTTATTGTTTTAGTAAGTTTTAGGAAGTAAAATTGTAGGTTTTACTAGATTTGTGTTATGCAACGTCATGGAGTAAATAATTGTATAAAACATAAATAAATAGAGTTTTAAATATTTTTGAATTTTTTTGTTAAATGGTGTTAAGGATAAATTTCCTAACAAATTACCTAAACAATTTCGATAGAAAAAGAGAAAGAAACATAGAGAGAAAAGGAAGAAAAATGTAAAGTTGTATTAATGTATCAAAAATCTTCTATATTTACATCTCAGACTCAGCACCTATTTATAGGAGTTATACAAGACATTTGCTATCTCCCTATTTATATCTATATATTACATAAACGTTTCTCTCTCCTTATTTATTTATATCTTACAAAATATAAATAATAAATATGCAATAACAAATGCCTAATTAAATTATAAATATATTTATTCGGATATTATATACTTAATATTTTCTTATCAGGAGTCCCTCCCTGGTCCTTGAGTTGGAGTGTAGAGAAACTTAAAGGCTATATAATAATCGCATATAATATCTGGATAGTGTAATCTTCTTATTTTCTTTACTTTTAGGGAGCTTATCTGTTTTTATTTTGTCAGTTGTTTTAGCTCTAGCTTCATTCATCTTTTATGATGAGGCATCGTTGATCATGCTGAAAAAACTATGCCAGCCATGACGGCTAGACTCCGAAAAGTCATATGGCTTGGTTATATTGATTTTCCTAGCCGAATTGTTATCGGAGATGACTCCATTTTGGTTTGTACTTAATTGTTCATGCCTCGTTAAAAACCTTTTTCGGGAAAAACCTCCCTTAAGGATAAAAACCTCTATTTTTTCAAAGGAAAATAGTACAGCTAACAATTAGTAGGTTGCTAGGATGTTACCTGTCTCTTTGATACGCTTCAATTTTTTGTTGGATATGGATATGTAACCCCTCTCGTCTTTGGTGGAGGATGAAATGAATACTATATATAGATGTACTTGCTTTATTTGAGTATGTTGTGGACCTTGTGATGAAGTATCTACTGAATTTCTTAGGAGACTTTGTATAGAGGGTAGACATGTAAGTAACATAGCGGCGCTTGTATGAGAAGGTGTTTGGTAGCGTAACGAATGGTTATATGAGTGGAGATCTATGTGTTTGTTAAACTTTTGTGTTTCCTTAAAAGTTTGAGCTCAGTATGGCTCATTGCGCAGCTATGAGTGAGACTTGCTCCTCAGCTTATTTGCGGCGAGGTCATGTTGACCATATTGCGTGGCCTAACAAGGGCTTAATTCTAGATCAGTTCGCTTATATAACTTGTACAAGATATTAGGTTTAGTATGGCATTTACATAGCCCGTAGACGTGGCCAATTAGCCTGTTCGTATTATAGACTATATGGTCTCAACTCAGTATGGCCCCTTGCGTAGCCTGCACGCGTGGTCAGTGACCCGTTCACTAATTGTAAGGATGAAGAGAAGTATGCAACAAACACATAAACAAGAGATGAAGATGAAGATCACTTGGTATATAGCATGAAGATAAGTTGGCTTAAATTCTTCGTGTCGTGGAAATTGAGATCATTTGGCTTATAGCCAATTCTCGATCATGGAGATGGATATCATTTGGCTTATAGTCTTTTTCTAGTATGAAGATGGAGATTACTTGGCTAGTAGCTCTTTCTATCATAAAGATGGAGATCATTTGGCGTATAGTCTTTTTAATCACGCAGACGGAGATTGCTTGACTTATAACATTGTCATTCATGCAAATGGAGATTACTCGGCCTATAGCATTTCGAACATGAAGATGGAAATTACTTGGCCTATAGCCTTTTCGCCAATAATAGAATTGTCAAGTTATTCGCCCCGTAATCTCCAAAATAGAGCGCCAACTAGTCTCTATCTCTGTGTTCGAAAAGGCTATAAACCAAATAATTTGTTTACCTTTAATTGATTTTAATGTATAAATATGTATATAATATATAATTCGTTATAGTGTTCAAATTAGTACGAGATATATAAAAACAAAAATAAACTCGAGTAATATAAAATGATTTTATAAAAATCAAACTTATACTAAAAACATATTTTTCGGAAACAAATATTAATATATTAAAATGTATTTTGGATTAGTATATTAATTTTTAATATACACATATTTGTAAATTAATATTTATATCACATACATAAACTTAAAATATATATAAACTTAAAATATATATGTATTTATAATTTTAAAGGTTTTGGTTAGGGATGGCAATGGGTCGGGTTCGAACCGGGTTCGGGCCGATCCACTTAGGCCCGTTCTTTTTTACTCGAATCCAAATCCGGTCCGACCCCGCAACCGGTTTAATATTTTCGAACCCGAGCCCGTTCCGTTTATGTCCGCGGGTCAGCCCGACCTGGCCCGCAAACATTGTTTTTACTATTCGGGTTGACCAAACTTGTCTAAGTGTTCAAATTTGACTTTATTTTTAATTTAAAACAAAAGTTTAAGACACAATAGCAGAAGAGAAAAACATATAAAGAACTTGAAAAGTTAGAAATTAGGATTTGGAGTATATATATATATATATATATATATATATATATATATATATATATATATATATATATATATATATATATATATATATATATATATGCAAACATCTGAAGAAATATATTTATAATTTATGGAATTAGTTTATGAAAAAAAAATTAATAAATATATTATTGACTATAAAAATAAAATAATAATTACTCAATATATTATTGGTATACATATAAATGTCAGGCTTCTAGTAATTAGTAAGTATATTTATTTTAGTTATATTTTACAAATTTACAATTATTTTTAATACATTTTTTATTTTTTATACTAGTTTATATTTGCGGGCCGGATCGGGTTGGACAAACTAAAAATCCATACCCGATCCGACCCGCCTACGGATCACAATTCGTATATCCGTATCCGTCCCGTTAAATGTTCGGGCTGGACAGAGCCTGACCGAATTAGACCGGATCGGGCCGGTTTCGGCCGGTTCGGACCAACATTGCCACCCCAAGTTTTGGTCGTGGATAATTTATAACAAAGGTAAAATATGTGTGGATGAAGATGAATTACGCAATCAATTACATATAAATATATAAAAAGAAAATTTTATTTGCGATTCCTTCTCTCTGGATTAATCCTTGAGCTGAGTTGACTCCGTCTTGACTCCGTAGACGTATCGACAAATTTAAAATTTGGAGAGTTCTCTCTCTCCTCTCTGATTATTAAAATCACGATATTTAGTGTTTTTTTTTGGCTGGAGACGAGCTCTTTTTTTTATGTAGAAAGTTTTATTCTTTATATGGACGAAACTCTAATATTGGCGAAGCTCTTATATTAACGAATATGTTGGAGAGTGGAACAGACGCCTGCTATCGTATAAACGATGGAGTTGTTATGAGGGATGCAGCCTTTGGACTTTCTATGGAAAAATTCTTGGACTTTCCATGGGAAAATTTCTTGAACTCCGTTTTCTAATCATGCGACGGCTAATTGGGTTGGTACATTAGGACACTCTTCGCAAAAAGACTGCAACCATTTTTGTGGGTTGAGAAGTATGGTTGTTTTCTTTTGCTAAGTATGGTTACTTTCTTTCATTATTCCCCAATTATTATTGCTGCACATGGATATTGTGCACGTAAGTAATCATACTTAGTCATTAGTAGTATCACACTCTTAACTTTTACAATGTTTAATTGTGGTTGAATTGTATGCTTTACACCGTATGTCTGTTGGGAATATGCGTGTTAGTTCTATATATTCCACCGCCGTATATAAGTAAGAACACAACCGATCTTAACATTTAGTATGTTATTGTCCGTTTTCGTACCCAAAAGCCCTTACGACTTTGCATTTGGTCCATTTCTAAAAGACTTCATACTAGTTAGATATGTTCTTACTTATATACCACTGATAGAGAGAAGAATCCGAATGTGCATTTTAATATTTTCAGTTAAAGAAATAATATTTTCATCTGATATAAATATTTTTAATACTGTTTAATGATTAATTTATTTAATTAATATTTTAGAACTGTATTTATTTATTAATATTTATTATACTATAATATCATATTAATGTTTATTGTACTATAATACTATAATGGACTAAAAATATATTACTAAATATATTAATTATATTTATTATTAATATGCATAGTAGATTTTTTTTTGGTGTAAGAAAATTTAAATTAAATGAAAAGGTTCATACATAGACCTTGGGTATACCCGCGGTAATACATCAACTACAATAAAAGTCAGCAACAAGACAACAGAGCTACTATAAGACTGAACAGTGTCTAAATGCCCAAAAAGAGATATGACACAGCAGATATCACATAGCATAACAAAATCAAGCTAAAGAGATGAAGCTACTTCGGGTGCTTCTAGGCGGAATCCTCGCTCCAGTCCAGAAAGAAGATCACTTGAAACAATAATATGATTGAATAAGTTAGAAAAGGTTAAACTACGTTGGCCATGCAATCTTGGTACCATGAAATCTGTATCGAAGATCCGATAAGATTTGGTATGAGATCGAGGAGGCTAAAGCGGGAGCGGATCCAAAAACTCTTGAATTTCGCTCCTTCCAAACGTGGTAGACGACCGCGTTGAAACATGTGCGCCAAATACAATGGTCATGCAAATTTGTCCAACTTGAAGCTTCAAGAGTCCAAGATTGCCAGCTCAAGGATTGAAATGGGAACCCAAGTTTATTACTTGCGGCAATCCAGATACTCTGAGTGAAACTACATTCAAAGAGAATATGAGATATAGATTCCAAATCAGAGGAGCACAGAGGGCACTCAGTTGGGGTATTGTAACCCCAGCTAATTAGTTTGTCTCTGGTAACTAGTTTTCCCTTAATAGCAAGCCATGATATGAAGGAATGTCGCGGAATGTTGTATTTATTCCAAACTAACCCCGCCCACCTCACAATTTGGGCAGGCACACGAATAGTATTGTATGTGTCCTTGATTGTGAAAGTGATGCATCCATCCTTATGGTATTTAATAATATAGTAATAAATAATAAATTCAATGTTGCCTATAAAATATTAACAAATATAATAAATTCAATGCGTTTATAAATTTGAAAATATTTATACGTAAATTAATATTAATATATTTTTAATTATTATTATTATTTTAGTATCCATATTTATTATTTGAAAATATTTATACATTAATTTAGTATTTGATGTATATTTATTTAAGATTTATTACTCAAATATATAGATGATTTTAATAAATAAGTGAGAGCTTACTGCAATTCATGTCCGGTGAAATCTCACCCAAGTGGGAAAAATTAGTATTTTGGCAAAAATAAAAAAAATGTTAATTTTGGTTATTAGATCAATAAAAAACTAATATAAAAGAACATGTTATATACAATTATGGAAAAAGATACGCCTGGTGATTTCCTAAACGGCGATTTCAACTAGATGGATTTGGTAGTATTATTCTATCATTTTTCATTTAAAAAATATATTTTAAAAAAATGAGAACAATTTAGTTTTTTTTAAGTGAGAAACTTCGTTTCCCACCGACGGTGGGATAAATTTCCTAACAAATTACCTAAAAAATTTCGATAAAAAAACATAGAGAAAAAAAAAATATACTATATATATTATTGTATTGATATCTTCTCTATTTATATCTCGGGTTAATTCTATTTATAGGAGTTTGAATTTGGTCTCTCTATTTATTACACAATAAATGTTTATCTGTATTTATTTGTAGGATTATTTCGATTCCAATACAAAAAATAAGTTCATAATTCATTTTTTCTACCTTTAAATGTTTATTTTCTTTTATAGCCTAATAAAAAAAATTAAGTCATTTTAATATCAAATATTTTAAAAAATACATTAAACAAATATGATATATTTTTCTTTCTTTTTGAACTGCTAGTGTAATATTGTGTAATCCAAAATTTTATTGAGAAATAAAATAAGATATTTTGGGATAGATGTTGTTAATATTGAATATTAACATCCAAATCCACCGCAAAAGAATGAGACAGCCTGCATCTACATTAGAAGAACCACGTATAGCGTTATAGCAATGAGCTAGGTTATTAAATAGTGTGGGATATCTGGATAACACTTCAAACCTTCATCGAGATCGTAAAGACCCTATCCAAAGAAAATCAAACTATGATCCCACTAAAATCCCTTCGTAATAAAATGATAGATATAGATAAATTATTTTGAATAAAAAGGATAAACATAAAACAGTAGAACTTGGTAGATTTCTATAGAAATGTAGAATTGGACTAAACGAGTGTGGTATTACCTGATGCGCTTTTTGGTTTATTGTTTAGTCGTTCAAGCCTATACATTTCTTAGCAATGTTCAATGTGAAAACACTATTTCGGTTAGGCTAGTTTAGTTGCAAGAGAAAAAAATTATAATTCTATCTACAAAAATTTTGACTATTAGCAAATATTTTTGTTACGCGAAATATATATATATATGGTGTGCTTTTAAAACTATAAAAAGAGTTTGGTGAGACTATAGTTTCTTTATTGGATGTTCTTGATCTGGTTGGTAATCTTAAATTGTGAAGTTGAATATCTTATGGTGATATGGTTTTATTATGCGTAAGTGTTAACATGAACATGTTCTACGTAGCATCTCAGTTGTTGTCTTTGTTAAAAACAAAAAGAGAAGTAGCCGCAGAAAGCGGCTATGGTTTTGTGTTTATTAGAAAATTTTCCCTTTTGTTTTATTGATGCATTAGAGATGTAATTTAAGAATTGACCAATAGTAAGGCTCTCAATATATAGAGAACTTAGAGGCCTATACAAGGAAACTTAATACACTGAATATTCTAACACTCCCCCTCAAGTTGTGTAGTGGGATCACCAATACCCAACTTGGATAAAACTGATTCGAATGTTGTTGCAGCAACCGCTTTTGTCAGGATGTCTGCCAGTTAGTCTTCGGATCTAACAAAAGGAAGTTCGACTGTCCCATCTTCAATCTTTTCTTTTATGAAGTGCATATCTATTTCAACGTGCTTTGTTCTATTGTGCTAGCCCGGGTTCTCTGAAATCTTAATCGCAGCTTTATTATCGCACATTAACTGAGTTGGACACTTCATAGGGGATCTGATTTCTTTATTATCTTCTTTAACCAAAGTATCTTAGTAATCCCCTTAACAATTCCTCTAAATTATGATTCAGCACTTGACAGTGATACTATTTTCTGTTACTTACTCCTCCAAGTCGCCAAGTTACCTCCAAGAAGAGTAAAGTAGCCAGCAGTTGATCGTTGGTCGTTAGGATTCCCTCCCCAATCAGCATCTGTGAATACTTCAACATCAAGGTGCCCATTTTTCTTAAAAATTATGCCTCTTCCTGGTATGCCTTTGAGATATCGAATAATCTTCATTACTGACTCCATATGGTGTTCCTGAGGATGATGCATGAACTGGTTAACTACTCCCACCGCGTATGCAATATTGGGTCGAGTGTGAGCTAGGTAAATCTATTTTCCGACCAATCTTTGGTGCTTTTCTTTATTCGTTGGTCTGGCCCTTTCAATTATCTTTAGTTTGTGATTCACAACCATACGAGTGTCATTTGGTTTGCAATCCACCATGTTAACTTCAGCTAATAAATCCAATATATATTTCCGTTGGGAGATATAAATCCCTCCTCTTGACCTAAGAACCTCGATTCCTAGGAAATACTTCAATCGTCCAAGATCTTTCATTTCGAACTCCTTGAAGAGGTTTTTCCTAAGAGAGCTAATTTTTTCTTCGTCATTCCCCGTTATAATCATATCGTCGACATATATTATAAGACAAGTGACTAATTCACCTCTCTTTTTGTAAAACAAGGTATGATCCCCATTACTATGTTCTATATTGCTTCATTGCCATTGTAAATCTCCCAAACCAAGCACGAGGAGACTGTTTGAGCCCATATAATATCTTTTTCAGTTTGCATACCTCATTTTCTTGAAAACCATCAGAGAACCCTGGTGGGGGTTCCATATATACCTCTTCTTCCAAGTCTTCATGTAAGAAAGCATTCTTTACATCAAATTGATGAAGAGGCCAATCTTTATTCGCGGCTATTGAAAGTAAAACTCTGATAGTGTCACTCTTTGCAACCGGAGAGAACGTTTCAGAGTAGTCTATACCATATGTTTGTGTATATCCTTTGGCAACCAATCTTGCCTTGCGTCGCTCAATGGTGCCATCGGATTTATATTTTATATTAAACACCCATCTACACCCGACGGTTTTCTTCCCTTGTTGTAACACACAATTCTCCCACGTGTCATTCCTTTTTAGAGCTTCCATTTCGGTATCTATTGCCTCATGTCATTCAGTTATCTTCTTAGCTTCTTGAGCTGTTTTAGGGATTTGTTCAGAGAGAATAGTAGCTGAAAACGCCTTTGCAATCTTCGTCATTCCTTTCCTGTCCGTTTTTACCGGATATGTAGAAGCACGAGGAACGTGTTCCGGTGAATACCTGTCAGGAGGAACCCCTCTATTTTTTCTTGGGGGAAGAACCGGAGTTTGATTTTCAACAAATGAACTTCCTAAAATGTCATGGTCAATAGCATTTTGTGGATTATGACATTGTAAATTGTTTACCTCTTGATGGATATTTTCTTCGGCTGATTCGCTGGTAGTATCCATGGCATTTATTTTTTGTTGGACATTGTCTTTAGGAGAATCATTGGTGGTAAGAACTGCCTCGTCAGTATCATTTATGTTGGAAGAGGCGTGTTCGGAGGCGCCATCTACCGACTCTGTCGGCACATCCTCAAAGTAAGTTTCATATAACAACCAGTGGAGTGATTCACTTACTTTCTCCCCCTGAGCACGAGATTGGTGGTCAAAAAAATAATCGGATTCTAAGAAGTCACAGTCCATGGTGACATGGATTCGATGAGTAACCGGATTGTAACACCGATATCTCATTTGATGAACACCGTATCCAATGAATACACACTTTTCAGCACAAGAATTAAGTTTGTTTCGACTAGTTTTAGGGATATGACCAAACACCGAACAACCAAAGACACGAGGTGGTAAGGTCATAACAGATGGAATTGTAACTTGGGTGGCCAGCACTTGTAATTGAGTTTTATTTCCTAGACATCGGGTTGGTAGACGATTTACAAGATACGTAGTTGTAGCAAGAGCTTCTGGCCAAAGAGAATGGAGAACTCTAGATTCAATCATAATAGCACGAGTTTTTTCAAGTAAAGTACGATTTTTTCGTTCTGAAGTACCGTTTTATTGAGGTGTGTTTGGAAAATTGGTTTGATGGATAAGACCATTTGTTTTGAAAAAAATTTGCATTGTTTGGTTGACAAACTCTATTCCATTATCAGAGCGGAGAATCTTTATTTTTTTTCCAATTGAGTCAAAATAATTTTGTAAAAACAAAAAAATATTATGGTACTTCCGATTTATGTTTCATGAAGTATATCCAAGTCATTTTTGAGAAATCATCCACAAATAAAACAAAGTATGTGATTTGATTGTTAGTGGAATTTGGTGCTGGACCCCAAACATCAGAATGGATTAGCGAAAAAGAATAATCAACTCTAGTATTACTTTGATTAAATGAGACCTTTCGATTTTTTGCAAGAATGCAGGTTTCACATTTCTCATGAATGGAATTATTCAAAAAAAGACTAGGAAACAAACTCTTAAGATATCTAAAAGAAGGATGACCAAGTGGCCAGTTCCATAACCAAAGTTGCCTTTCGGTTGTTCCGTGAGCAAGCATGGCATGTCCCTTATGAACTACCTCATCAACATAATAGATACCTCCTTGTTCAGTACCACGCACAATGATCTCCTTCGTATGAATGTCCTGTAAAATGCAATAAATGGATACATAAGAACCACACAGTTGAGTTGTTTTGTCACTTGACTAACAGATAATAACTTTAAGGATAGTGAAAGAATGTAGAGGCAGTTTTTAATTTCCATTTTTCCGAAAAAATAATTGAACCTCACCTTTTGACTTCATAACTTTCTCCACTAGCAGTCTCAATATGGGATTTTTTTGGAGATAACATGTCACCAAAGTCTTTAGGATCATAAGACATGGTATCCGTAGCCCCGCAATCAAAGATCCAATTCATTGATTTCTCAAACCCTTTACCTCCAAGTTTTTCATAGGAGTTCGCCGTCATTCCTCCAAAACAGTAGCACTTCCTTGCTCATTTTTAGTCGGATCTTCACCGCCACTTGTAGACGAAGCCCGTTTGACATTAGATCTGAAACGCTGGTTATTTTTCTCCTTATGACCGTCCTCCCACCATTCTGGATAGCCAACCAGCTGGAAACATGTCTCTTTAGTGTGTTTCTTCATCCCACAATGAGTGCAATACCACTTGGATTTATCTTCTTTCTCTTTGGATCGGAATTTAAACCTCTGTGCAGAATCTTTAGCAGCCAAACCCATTCCAATTTCGATCGAGTCACTATCAGAAAAACTTGATTTTAGTATATTAATCCTGTCAACTTCCCTTCGTATTGTATCATATGTTGTTTCCACGGAAGGAAGAGGATCATATTTCACGATATCTCTCTTGACTGGTTCCAGTTTGTCATTAATCACCATTAGCAATTGATAGAGTCTTTGTTCTTAAGTCTTCTTATTGTAGATCTGAATGTCTTCTCGGTCTTTCATAGGGTTCGGATCTCACTTATCTATAGACATCCAGATGTTTTGCAGTTTGTTCCACAAGTCTTCTAGTGTATCGGCCCCTTGCATTAATGAATTAGCCCTCTTATGAAGGTCAAACACCTGTAACGAATCTATACTAGAAATGTATGTGGTGGCTAACCCATCCCAGAGGGCTTTTGCAGTGGGATATTGCGAGATATTATTCACCAAGCTCGATTCAAGATTATGGATAATCCATCTGAAAACACATTGATAATCTTGTTCCCACCTTGTATATGTTTTGTCAGTTTTGGATGGAGGTGTCGGATCCCCTGTACTTTGAGAACCTCTCATCCTTCCCCCAATTGATTTCTTCATCAGGTTTGCCTATAGGGCATAGTTGTCACCACCGAGTTTAATCCCTAGGGATAAATTCTCGGGGTTAGTTGTTTGTTGTTGTGTTCTGAGACCATTTCTCAGAATGACACCAATCTGCATTGTTAATTCATCAGGGATTTGACTGACCACGACTTCATTTCCAGCCATCTTTGTTGAGGATGTTCAGAATTCCCAGAATCACACGTGCTCTGATACCATGTTAACATGCACATGTTCTACGTAGCATCTCAGTTGTTGTCTTTGTTAAAAATAAAGAGAGAAGTAGTCGCAAGAAGCGGCTAGGGTTTTGTGTTTATTTGAAAATGTTCCCTTTTGTTTCATTGATGCATTAGAGATGTAATTTAAGAATTGACCAATAGTAAGGCTCTCAATATATAGAGAACTTATGGGCCTATACAAGGAGAGCTTAATACACTGAATATTCTAACAGTAAGTTAAGAGGCATAATTGAAATAATTGAGATTTTTTATACCTCATTCTCACACTTAAAACGATAAGATAAGAAGTGAAAGATAAAAATAACTATGTATTAATTATTTTAATATTGTTAATTAATAGTATTGGGAGAATTAACATTGTTAATTAGCAGTATTAAATTTTTAATTATTTTTTTAATAGTTTTATCTAATATTTTTCGAAACATACCAACCATTTTTTTTATTCGTTTAGTAAATATAAACACAACACTCGTTTCGATTTTATTTTTAGAATTATAATTCAAAAAAATACACATTTTAAAATAAATAAAATAAAATTTATTTTTGTTTGAAAAGAATGTATTAAAATATTTTGTTAGAAATAAACTTCTAATTAAATTATAAATACATTATATTTTTACTCCAATATTATATACACAATATTGTCTTATCGCAATTTTGTGTGACCTACGAACCACCGGTTCCATGGCGAGGAACCGATGGTGCTGAGGCCACTGTTCGGTCGGTACCGAGGCCTCAGTACCATCGGTTCTGAGGCCTTGAACCGGTGGTGCAAGGGCCTCAGTCCGCTCGGTTCTGAGGCCCCTTTACCACCGGTTCAAGGTCATAGAATCGGTGGTGCACCTGGTCGTGTACGGCCGGTTCTAGGCCTATTAAACTTCGGTTTGCGCAAATTGTTTGTAAAAGATCAAGGTTTTTTCCATTTTTAATTATACCTGATTGCTTATTGTGGTTTGTTGTTGTGTAATAGGGGACGCATGTCGCCAATGGGACTGAAGAACCTTTTGCTACTGACTACAGTCATTTGTTCTTCACTACCGAGTTGTACACACATGACGCGTTGATAAAATGGGTTACGAAGACAGGAAAACTCCATGGTATGGTTATTAACATAAGTCGGTGCGACAAAGTAAACAGTAGAAAAAGTCTGAGGATGTATTTCCAGTGTGAGAGGTCGCGAAAATATACTCCAAGAGTAGCAGAAAAAGACTGTAAATGGAAGTCTACATGAACAAAAAAGATTGACTGTCTATTTCAGCTTCTCGGGTTAATGGTGGAACCGGATCAATGGAAGTTAGAAGTGAAATGTGGTATTCATAACCATGAGAGTTCAAAATATCTAGACGGTCATTCTTTTGCTGGCCGTTTGAATGATGAAGAGATGGAATATGTTGAACGAGCGACCTACATTGGTACTAACCGCAAACATATACTGAATGGTGTTAAGAAGCTGAACGAAGATAATGTTTCTACCATGCGTACCATCTACAATGCACGACAGAAAAGTAGGGTTTTAAAAAAGGCGGTAGGTCACAAGTCTAGTTCTTGTTGGCTAGCTTAAGTCACATAATTATTATGAATGGCATAAATCTGGTGAAGACAATGGACAAGTCATTACAGATATGTTTTTCGCCCATCCAGTCAGTGTTGACCTTTTGCGGATATTTCCAACATTTTTTTATCATGGATAGTACATATAAATTCATACGATATGGTATGACATTGTTTGAGATAGTGGGTGTGATGTGTACTAGATTGACTTTTTGTGCGGCATTTGCCTTCATGTCCGGTGAGAATTTAAACAACTTCAAATGGGTGTTAGAGTGTTTGAAGTCGTTGATTTCCATTCACGGAATTCAAGAATCTCGTGTCATCCTGACCGACTGAGATTTAGCATTGATGAACGCCATAGAAGTGGTATTCCCAGAGACAACGCATATGTTATATCAATGGCACATAGCACAGAATCTTCAAGGGCAAACAAGAAAATACTTCCCTGAGAAAAGTGATCATTTGAAATTTGTTTCTTCTTGGATGAAGATTGCGTATGCAGCATCAGAGATTGAATTTGATCACGCCCGACGAGACATGTTATTGGAGTACAAAGAGTACCCTCTTGCAATTTAATACGTACAAGAAAATTAAACTTTGAGTTACTTTGGGAGAGGGTTCATTCGTCGAAATCCAACATGTTGCCATTAGGTCGTCGTTCGAGAAGATTCGTTACATAGCATTGCATAAGTTCGCGGACAAACTTTTTGATGAAATTTGAGGCAAGGTTTCCCACATGGCGTTAGAACTATTTTTCGACGAAGTAGAGAAGGCCGAAGATAGCAAGATGGTCGTTATTGAAGATGGGTCGGATGTTAAAGACAATGGCGTCTGTATATGCGCTATAAAATCTACCTATGGTATACCTTGCTATCACCAGGTCCACAAGTGGCGTAAAGACGGAATAACTCCATCGTTAGATGTTTTTCACATTCACTGGACAAGGTTAGAAATAATGCCTCGTTCATTCCGTACGAAAATAGAGATTCTCAAAGATGATCTGCAAAAGCTAGTAACCGATGTTATGGAGACAAAAGACGAAAGTTGTATAAAAGACATTTACAAGAAATGGTTTGAAATTGTTTATCTTGAAACATCCTCATTGCTAGAGCCATTGGAGAAGCAAAAACACCGAAGCCGCCCGCAAGTGAAAAGAAAGTTAGTTGTCGATACATCATCCACTAAACGGGACAAATGGTATTGGGAACACAAGGATGATGAGGATAAGGCTAGTCATGACTCAGTCATGAACTCTTTAAAACAACCAAAAGTTAAAAAGGGTAAAGCAGTTGCTAGTGCAAATACGATTCGGGCAGATGTGCCTAAAGTACCTCGTACTCGTAGTTCTTCCATTGTCTCGCTCGCTAGCAACATCATACAATCATCCATTGGTGGAGTCACATAACTAATACATGACCCGAAAGGTTTTTTGCGTTGGTTTCCGACTCACTTCAATCCTTTTATATCGGGTATAAATGATGTTAAGGCAGGTGGTCATTGTGGGTATAGAGCGGTTTCGTTTGGGTTGTACGGTCATGAAGAAGGTTGGCGAGGTGTTCGGAAGGCAATATACGATGAACTCATGGGCAACTATGACACATACAACAAGATATATAACGGTAAAGAGGATTACCTGAAGGTTGCATAAAGTATAAACTACTACGAGACACCAGCATCACCCAAATATTGGATGACAATTCCGGAAAGGGGCATTGCAATTGCAACTAAGTTCGAATGCATTGTTCATTTTGTGTCACTCGTGGGGTCTCACAACTGTATTCATACTTTTTTACCTCTACGCGGTAAACCCCCCATTATGGCCCAAAGACGTGAGATTGGGTTTGGATTCGTTGATACTAACCACTTCGTCAATGTAAGTCATTCGATTTATGGTTTTGTTATTACATACAACTGTATTACTCAATTTTTTGTTCTAATTTAAGTAGTATTAAACAGCAATCAATCAAGCATCTATGCCCTTGCACATGCATACATCCTATGTGGCAGAAGTTGAAGAGTGAAGAGGCTACGTATTGGGAGCTACCAATAGTTGGTCGCTGCAAAAAATACACGAAACTCAAAGGGAGAAAGCCAGTTTGTTCATTCCCATAAGTAAATAATCTTGATGAATTTTAGTAGTCGATTTATATCTTTTGGTCGGATTTATGTGCATGTTTCGATTGGTTTTTGTCTTTTGGTCGCTTTATGTTTTTTGGTCGGATTTATGTTGGGTAGAACTTTGTTTAGTTTATCATAACGTTTTGTACTTCAGTTCTTTGACTATAATTCATGAAATTTTCCAACTTATAACGATAGAGTAACTAATCATTTCATAACTTAATATCAAACGTTACAAACAAGCAACAACAACATCACATAAACATGAGTAGATAACTTGAGATTGAACAGACATTTAGTCAAAATCGTAGCCTCCATTGTCGCTAAGAATACGCACTGTTTCCTCCTTCATGGAAATTTGAGAATGAACGTATTCTGTCATTTCAAAAGAAAAATATTCTGTGATCATTAAACCGAAAGAGTCGAATGCCTCGTTCCTAACTTCTGGGGGCTCGTTAAACACCAAGAACATCGGTCCACTAATTATACACTTGTACCTAGTGGCTACCTCCTCACGAGTACAAGATTGAGGCATTTTTCTAGACGCAGACATTTCGCCGTACATGAAATACATCATACACAAAACTTCATCGAAAAACTCATTTGTATTATCGTCCGGCCGTTTGAACTTAACAGCTTTTGCAGCCTTGAGTAGATGAGCATCATCAAACACACTCCAACCCATTAAAAAAGACTTCAACTAGGTTTGAAGAAGAGTTTTGTGTATTTGGTGTTCTAAGGTAGACCTCTTTAAATAGAAAAATGAAAAATTACTTTGGCGGGAATTAAAGAGCGCGGAAAAAGAAAACGCGGGAAAAAAACCGGGAAAAATTTCAAGTTTCAATTCTGCACCATAGGTACTGCCTACTGTGTACCTATGGTGCACCGTGGAGTGTACCGATGGTGCCAAGTACGTAGCACCATCGGTACACCACCCTGTGTACCTATGATGCATGAAAGTTGCACCAGAGGTACACAGTGTGAGGCAACATTGGTGCACCTCACTGTGTACCGATGGTGCCATGCACCGGCCGGTACTTGACATGCCGACCGGTGCATTGTACCATCGGTACATGCCCATAATACCGATGGTATAACGCACCATGGGTATGCCTTCTATAGTACCTATGGTGCACACACTGTTGTACCATTGGTACGCAGTAGTGTGCACCATAGGTACCGCTGACTTCGTACCAATGGTGCACAATAACTTGTAATTTTTTGAATTTTTTTTGTTAAATTTTTAAAACTGAAGTCTTAAGGCATGTATTGGAGTGGGTTTGATGGTGTTAATTTTTTATAACGGTTGAAGTATTTTGTTTATTTTTTGTTATGGTTTAAAAGTTGGATGGTTACAATGGTGCGGATCTCCTGCATTGGGAACTGGCCTCTGATATCCTCGTACGGCTCAAATATGACCTGTTCCAAAAAATTAAAACATTTAGACAGTTTTAAAAAATAAAACTTAATATTAATATGTTACTACTAAAATTTAAACACTTACATTTGTCTCCTTCTGATCTGCAAGGAGAGTACAAACAACCGATTTAGGGCGGATGTTTTGCCCAACAATCTGCTTCGGTAGCCACTTCACAATCCTAGGGTGCCTCGCTATGTGGTCCTCGTTCTCGGATGCTCTAAACACGGGGGAATGGTCATAAATCCAGCAATCAAGCATGGCTACAAATCCGTACACGTTATGCTTCGATGCTTTCGAAGCATCACCTAAACCATGGAACAGGAATGCTAATGCACTCGTACCCCATGCTATGTCCCACAAACCAGAATCCACATTCACCAACACGTACATGTAGTCAGCCTTGATGCTTTTCTGACTAGTATCTGCAAAAATAGTGCAACCAAATAAGAACATCAGGTATGCTCGTGATACCTGGTGGATAGTCTCAGCATCAGTCTGCTCGATGTAGCGACCCCTGGTGAAAGTCTCCCACAACCACTTGATCTTGAAGCCAACACCTCTAGTGGACTGTATCTCTGCACAGGACCTCATCCACTGTCAAACCTAACATAGTAGCATAGTAGTTGTATGCCTCATCACGTAGAGCTGTGACTACATCCAAGGTCCGACCAACTACAGGAAGACCTGTAATGCAACTGACATCGTCGAGGGTAATCGTCATCTTTCGAAATAAGAAATGGAACGTGTTGGTCTCCTGATGCCAACACTCAACGAATACCTCATCAAGTACTGAGTGCGTGAAGTATTGAGGTAAATGGGCTATAAGAGGACCGAAAGAAGTCTGCATCAAATGTCGCTGCACCTCTCGTTGAGCACTGAGGTCCCATATACGAAGCACATTATAATGTGCATGTATGCCTAATGTAGTGCAACCCTGTAAATAAAAAACTAAGTTAGAAATTAATAATAGTAGAACCATAGACTAGACGTTTAATAATCTGGTACTTACCTGTCCTATGAAGACGTGATATGTATCGTGCTCCTTGTAGTCAAGAAACAGAGGTATCTTGTTGCATTTCAGAAATGCAAACGTCTTTCGCTGCTCCTCTGTGTGGATCGCATCGATATGCTCCTCATCGATGATGTCCTGCTCAGAGTCCTCAGTGGCATCCACCCTGTCACTAAAAGGTGGTAAATGTGTACTAGTATGCGCAGGGGATGGAGCACTGCGAGCGGGAGCGGAAGGTGGTGGATCACTAGTAGTGGGAGGTGGTGATCGGTGTGATGAAGACGTCTCGCGTCGTGAGGAGCCTCCGCCTCTACTATCATCGACTGCAATCTCTGAGGCGTTTTCTTTCCTTCTTCTATGGTTGATTCGGCACAAAGACCGATCAGTCATTATCCTCTATTCCTCCTCCCAAAGACGAATAGTCTTAGGCTCCTCATCTAAATCTCGTCCGCGCTTGGCATCGCGGACCCGCTCATCTTCGACGGCCCGTACCGTATTTAGATTCTTCCCCGGGTGTGGCGCCCGTGAACCAAAGGGATACGCCCTAGAGCGAGGAAGACGTCGCTCCTCAACAACGTCTAACCTAAAATAATAGAAAAAAATTACGAAATTGATAACAATAACATATGATATAACCCGCACAATTAAAAAAACAACACTACAATTTTCAATCGAACTTCTTATTGAAAGTAATTTGTTAAAAATTTCATTTTTTTTAAAAAATGCAAAAGTAATCTTTTAAATGTATTTTTTTTCCAATTTTTAAAAAAATTCGGTTGTGCACCATAAGTGCACAGTAGCCCGTACAACGCGGCACAGGCACCTGTGCCGCTCGGTACGTAACAGTTGTGTCGCTCGGCACAACCCTCGCACCGATGGTGTTGCCCTAGGCGCACCACCGGTGCGACTTGCCGCCATTTTTCCAGCCGACAATCAGGGTGGAAAATGGCCCCTAAACCCTAATTTCTAGCCTAAATTCAACCTAAATCCATACCTAAACCCTAAATTCATAACTTAATCTAACCTAAACCTAAATTCATACCTAAAACTAACTAAATTAATTTGCAAAATTAGATTAGGGAACTTACGTAGGTGGTGGTGGTGGGTTTTTGTTCTTCACCATGATGGAGGAGGAGGAGGAGTGGTGGCGGCTCGCCAGAAAATTTGAGAGAGAGGTGAGAGTGTTTGAGAGAAGATCGTTTGAGAGCTATAGAGAAGTGAGAGAAGTGAGGGAAGTGAGAGAAAGTGTAGGGAAAAATATTGTGGATGGAAGTTAGTACAAAAAAATTGACTTATATACCTAGAAAATGGTATTTTTAGAAACAATTGGGTATACTTAGATCACATTTGGGTATACTCAAAATTGGGTATACTTAAACCGGAATTGGGTATATATAGCTTGACCCATATGGCAAAAGTTGAAATCGACAGGATAATAAACAATCATGGTACCGTGATTTCGATAGGAACACGAGTGTCGATCCGGTGTTGATAATAAAGATCAATAGAGTCAACTCCAAGTCTCTTCAAGCTTCCTTCACAAGCCGCCCTCACGTACTCGGGATCGCCTCGAATCCCCCTTCTCCCCTCTGTAAAGTCGATCCCGAATTTCGTTGCTAGTTCAACCTTATCTCTCACCCCACCACTCAAATTCGCATAGGAAAGAAAAAACGAGTAGGAATTGCGACATTGCCGCTTCGTTGGTGCGAGGCCCATAAACATCAGAGATATCGAGGAAAGTGATACCCGCGTCGATGGCGTGGTGGATGAGGTCAACCATGTCCGCCTCAGGCTTCGGCGGACTGAAAATGCCGACATCCCCATGCATCCTAATCTGATGCCTGAAACCTCAAGTCCTTGACTACCTAATTTGATTCTTCTTACTCCTGGCATTGATTTTGTTTTTGTTTTGTAATCCTCTTTTTGATCTTCCAAGTCAATTGATCGGCTACGGGTTTGATAGTGGGTGCTGGTGAAAAAGAAGACCGGTTTAAGCAGAAATGACCAGACAAATGGTCAATCATACAAAACTGGAATAGTAATGACGCCATCAACCCGACACAAATGGACAAGATACATTTTTAAATTTGATACAATACATTATGGTACAATTTTTAGAATGTTACTCGGTTAGTCTAACAATATTTGACCCTTTTAGAAGAAACAAAATCACATTAAATATGGTTCCACTGATCGAAATAATAATCTAATAATGTTTTGAGTCCGGTTGTTATTTAAGACGCATTGTGGTATAACTCTACATAAGGAGTTTGTTTTGCGTAATTAACTTTTTCTGAATGGCCACAAAAAAGATGAGGTTTTGAAATATTGTGTTTAGGTCGAAAGTAGTTGTGTGTTGAAAGCCGAATGAGCTGATATGTGGCTTTAATTGTGAAGGTGTTACGTTTCTTGTTAGGAATCCAAACCTTAACATTATCTCTTCTTGAAAGGGTTGGAGGAGAGCATTACCAATTTTAAACAGATGAGATTTATGATACCTTTTGTTCGAACGAATTTGGGTAGTCAGTTTTAATAACAATACTGATGATGTCAGAGACCATGTTATTGATGTGGATTCTAGCATAACGTATAATTCTACGGAAGAACGAGTGATTATACCAGAGAGAGGTCTAAGAATTTTTGTCGATATCGGCCTTATAGAGCTTGGGGGAAATGGGTCTTAAATTGAGGATTTTTCTTCATCCCCAACTAATAGAGGAACCCGTCTAGAGATTCCAAAAGGTTTTATATTTCCTTCTCGCACCAAAATTGATCAGAAATGCTTAAGAGCGGTCGCCTGATACCAAAACATGAAGTCTAAAATCCCAAGACCACCCTTAGACGAAGGTAGGGTAACTTTAGACGAGAAAATTTTGGAATCTACAATTTTCACCCCAGGCTCTGAGCATAAAAATCTATGAAAGAGTTAAGAGAGCTCATTGAGAACCTGAACGGGAAGGATGAAGATAGCAGACCAATACACATGTTCGGGGAATATGACAGTTTGGATAAGTTGTATAACCTACCAGCATGTGAGAGGTGCTTGGAAGTCCACAAATCGATACAATTAATAATTATGAAAACAATGGCTACAATCATTGTACGAGCGACGAGAAGTAATAAGGAGGACGCCTGGATATCGATTCGGAATGGAACATTTCTCAAACCCTATGGAAGAAACGATAGATCTACAAATGGAGTCAGAAACCCCCAATAGATAAATATGACTCTTGATAGGGTTGAGGTGGAGACCCAAAAGACTGGCAAATTCCTAAAGGCCTTCTTTGATAATGTTAATAGACCTAGGATTAACACGGCAAAAAAACATTAAATCATCTACAAAACAAAGATTGGTGATTTTGAGCTTATAGAACCTAAATAGAAGCCTAATGAAGAGTGTTGGCTCGTCTTTCTAAGTATGCTAGAAAGAACTTGCATAATGAAAACGAAAAGAAACAGAAAAAGGGGATCCATTTGTCGCATGCCATTTTTACCATGAAAGAGCCAAAAGTGTTACAGTTAATGCTAATGGAATAGGACGCCATTAAAATGTATTGAATAATACAACCAATTATACGAGTGAGAAAGGCTATAACATAAAGTATGTTAAGAATAAGATGCCAACAAAAATTATCGAAGGATTTCATCAGGTCAATCTTGAGGACATCATGGGGTGTCTTCTTTTTTGGTATGGTAACCATGCAGAAGATCCTGAGTAAGAATGATATTGTCGGAGATACTACAATCAGGGATAAAGGCTGTCTGAGAGGATTCTATGAGAAATATGAGGGAATCTTTGATCCTTTTAGTAAGGATGTTGGAGATGACATTTTAAGTAATATTGCACCAAACAATGGGTCTAAAGTCGAAAGGGGATGAGGGTTTGTCCAACTTAGGGATAAACGCAATGAGGGTCTTATTCCAATAAGGGTCTATGTGAATATAGAAAAAGAAACGATGGGCACCTTTGCAGAACCCGAGGCTAATAATAGCCCAAGAGAATTTTAAGAAGCTATCGTTAAAACCATCCGGCCCATGCGCTTTATTACTATCAATACTAAATAAAGCTTTCTTGATCTTGTCATTAGTGACGGAACATATCACATGGGTTTTGTCAGAGATGCTTAGTATGGAAGTGATCAAACATCTAATTCTATTAAGCCCATGGTAGATAGGGAAATTATTGACACCAAGTAGGTTAGATAATTTGTTAACAAAAATTCTAGCCACGCCCTTTGGGAGGAACAAATAACATCATGCGAGTCATTTATAGAAACAATTTTGTTAGAACTGTGGGATTTTATACTATTGTGGAAAACATTGGAGTTACAGTCCCCTAACTTAAGTCGAGTCTGGAGAGACTTCTTCTTAAAGAAAGAATCCTTAACACTATTGAAAAGGACATAATTCTTTGAGGCACAAAGTTTAACATCAATAAGAGAAGGATTTATGGGGTCATTCACCAGGTTATAATGGGCTTGAAGGAGAAGACACTGGATGGTAGAGACGTGCTCATTATGTTACTAAGTTATCTCTTATTAATGAATTATGGCGTAATTTGGAAACACTTCAACTTATAGGGGATGATGGACACTGTGGAGCCTTCAATGGGAGGGTTCCAATTATCAATGACGGTGAAGAGATAGTCAATATAGGATTGTCACATGTTAAAAACGGAAATAATTTTTAACAAAGTGACGCATTATACTTGGATACAAAGTAATACGTGTGTGGTCAGAGGTACGAGGATAGTTATAGTGGGCATAAGAACTTGGGAAGTGATTATCCTAATAGTTGTTGACGAGGGATATTGTCAAATAGTTGTGCTTCACTTTTGGGGTCCTTCAAGTATTTTACCAAATGTTCCTTACGAGACTCTGCATGTCCTAAATCCTGGTTTATCAGAATTTTTGAGTCGTTTATTAAACAAATCATTTTCATCTCATAAATTTGTGTTAAAAGAAGTCTCAATGATAATAGTACACTGCCTCATTGTCTGATGCTTCGAAATCAAGTCAGATTTCTTGTCTCATTTCCTCCCTCAGAGCTATTAAATATATTCTCGTTCGACCACTCTGAGATGTTCGACCCCCCATTGGTTCATACCAAGCATTCTGGATCTGAGGTCTTACATGATTGTTCTGGTCTTCTAACATGGTACTAAAAAAATCAACAAAAGCCTCAGCTTTAATGGATGTCTTTGGCTCATTGATATGTCAAAATATCCCAATTCCATCGATGACCTAGTTAATCATCTGATATGTTAGGCTTCCACATAATATTTCGAAGAGGAAAGAGGTTTGAACTATAATAGAGTACCCCTAGAAGTACGGTCTCATCTTCTTAGTTGCGATAATCAAATCGAAAGCTAATTTTTACAGCTGAATGTATCACGTGTCTGCTAGCAAAAGGGTTTGCTCACATTTTAGAGATGGTCTTCAGGAAATTACATTATTCCCTTATTAATATTTCACTTACAACATAATTATAAACTGTCATGTAATCATACAAATTCTCTATCGAGCTGGCTTCGATAATGCCAACGGACAATGCAAATGCTACTTTATTCTTTTGAAGACCACATTGCAATGTTTGGTCCATTGGAACCTCGTATCTTTTCTCTGATCTTGAAAAAATCGTGCACACTTATCTAAAACGAGAGAGAGATGCCAGTATGCTCCTTACAACTTCCATTTTATTAAGCATTTGAGGAGGATTTATGAAGGCCAAAGCTTCTAATTGCGACGGGACGACCTCAGTCACTTTATTAGTGGCTCGATAAACTAAAACATTTTCTAGAACAAACCCCAAAGGTGCATTTTCCATAATTGAGCTTTAGGTTCACGACTCTAAGATTTTTAAAGGTTTTTACCAGGTCGGTGATGAGCTTGGAAACCTCGCTACACTTTACCAACATACGATCGATGTATACCTCGATGTTTCTCCCAATTTGAAAGTCAAAATCCTTGTTGACCAGACTTTGGCAAGTTGCTCAGATATTTTTCTAAACTGAATAACATAACTTTATAAAAATGCAGGCCTCGTTTGATAGCGAATGTAGTGCTTTTTTAATCTTTGTGATGAATCTGAATCTCACTATCTTAATAATACGCATCTATGAATAATATGAGTTTGTTACTTGAGGTTAAATCGACCAATTGATCCACCCTTAGAAATAAAAAAAAAGGATCATTTGGACAAACTCTATTAAGATCCACGAAATCAACACAAATCCACCAAATTTCATTCTTCTTATTTACTAAGACCGGGTTAGCAGTCCATGTTATATATTAGGGTTCTCAAATGTGTCCCACACTTGCCAATCTGTCCATTTTGGCTACCATGGCCACAAAATTTTCAATTAATACAGATCTTATTTTATGAAACTGGCCTTACGTTTGGACTAACTGACAACATGTGGCAGATAATATCTAGTGGAACCTCGATTATATCTTTATTAGACTAAGAAAACATATTTAAATTTATTGTTAAAAACCTATTCAATTCACTTCTCAGAGGTCCCAAAAATCCAGTGCCAATCCTTAAAGATTTTCTTTCTTCAAATTGACGTATTTCAACATCCTCTCCTGGTATGATATGGATAAGGGCCTCTATGGGATCATCAACTACTCCAACCCCCACCAGAGGCCCCGAAAACTGTTATTTCCATCTTTTGTTTTCTTTTCTTGCCTTTTTTCTAAATTCTAACTTTTCTTCTTTTTAAATTCTAATAATGTCGCATAACACTCTATAGCCATATTTGATTGCTATGGATAACCCCAACCATGTACCTTATCACAAACTTCAAACATTGATGAATGTTTGAGGCAATGACGTCTATTCGATCGAACCAAAACCTATCAAAAATTGCATTATGAAAAGTTGGGTGATCCACTACCATGAAGAGCAGTCAGACCGATTTCTTTAATTTGGCCTTGTCAAAGATCACATATTTCTCAAACACTTCAAAAACATTTGCACTTCCCCCGTGAATTGGTGGGCTCTTCATTCTTTTGTAGGTTGTCTTAAATAATATATTTTCCAAACGTTTTGTGTTTATCAAGATCCTCTAAATATATTCTCACTCCATCGAAGCATTTATCAAGACAACGTCCTTGTGTAGGCTAGAAATGCCCTATAGGCCATCATCTTTGGAAACAATTGAAAGATATCATCCTCGCCCGTAATAACACGAACCATATGGTGGTCGGGGTACAAACCGAGATACTACCCCCTACTCCCCGGAGATAGTACCACGTGACAATCTAGGTTTGCATTCAGATACTCATTTTGTATGTCAAATAATGGAACCTCAAGGCAGAAAGTTACGATGTTATTATTCTCATGCTTTAGAACAATCACTTTGATTCATGGTCCCTCTATTTCGGATGACCCAAATTCGTTTCTAACTTTATTTTGATCCCCGTCAATGTTCCTTGCATGTTTTAGCGATTTCTTGTTGTCGCTCAAACTATGAATTTATTCCCTTAACATTATTTAATATTTTATTTAATTACTGGCGTCATTGTGGTACTTCCAAAACTTAGCATTTATGTCATCCTGAGGCTTAGTCATTGGGGAAGAAGGCTTGATCTGCACTTCCCTTGGTCTTATGGTAGATTACTGCAACACTTTCCTTTAGTTCGACGAAGTTTTCATGCATCACTACCTTTTTCTTTGATGATCCCGACCTCGGCCCAATATCACACTCCAACTTGGAGTGGACTATACTTGTTTCAAGTTCTAATATTGAAATGGTGTTGCGTAAGGCAAAATGAGGGGATATGTGATTTTGGTTTGCACCACCTGAGGTTCTATGCACGCAACTAAAGTTATTATCAAGATCAAAGCCATGGGCTGGTAATTTTTCCTAGGTTGATCATCTAAAATCAATCGAAGAAGCACAGTCTCCTCGATCATAATCTGTAATTCAACCTACACCAGTTGAGCCTCGAATGTCAAATCCCTCTTTCTCATAACTTGTTTGGTCAATATCCCTGAGAGAAGTTCTTATATGCACGAAGCACAAACCATGTCCTCGCTGTAATAATCAAGATTGTTCTTGATATATATAAATCGTTGAGTATAATCCTTCATCCTCTCAGACTCTCCCAATCTTGTTGCTTGTAGTGTATAATAAGCTCACCATGAAACTTATGAACATTGAACCTCTGCGGTAACTAAACCACTAAAATGTATGGAATCAATGAGGAGACTGTCCTTTTATAACCTTGATTGTATAAAGCATTGTACAAATCATCATCTGGATTTGAATAAAGGTCCATGTAATATTGTGACCTTATGGAAAACATTGATGTTGGGTTGTCATACATTGGCCCATCTGCCCCTGCCTTGGAACTGCTTGCTCATGCACTGCGGGGTTCTGTTCTAAATGCGGTAACCCGACCTGTGGTCCGGAAGTGGAGGGATACACATGATATTGAGCTTCACGATGAAGGATAATCTGAGGATTTTAAGCAGACTGTTCAATTACTAGATCTAGCTCAATCCTCTTAACATTCACGGTCATAACCTGGACGTCTTACTCCACCCTTCTCTGATCAACTTAGTGATCTTTATAGGTCTCCTTCTTAGAATTCCTCGCATCTCAAGATGTTAAATGTCATCTTTGTTTGGTACACTTGTGATTTCTCCGCCGGTGCCTCCGTTTATGAGGGATAAGCGTTTATGAGTATCACTTGTAATTGGAGATATGTAGTAGGTTCTCACCTGATAGTCCTGCCTCGTGGAACTATAGGCTCGGTCCGGTCTGTAAGGTTTGATGAACTCGTAGTCATCATATTTCGTTGTCTCATATGCCTTCTCGATGTGGATCTCAAACCGCACGCCAGCAAGCTTGGTAGTTAATGTGTTTGTTTGACCTAGGAGGGCGGCAACTTCAGCAGATGCTCCATGTTCGACTTGAAGCGTTGTGACTTCAGCCATAAGGTGATGTTGTTGCTCTTCTTGTTGCGTTTGAGAAATAGTGGAATTAAGAGGGTTTATGAACCCTAGTCGTACAACCTCACTCTCTGAGGTGAGAGACGCACATGCGACTCCGTTAAAATAGTTATTCAAATGTAGTACACTCCATAAGGGATATAGATAGTGGTCTACTTTTTAAAGAAGATTTCGGGTACCAGCTCGAATGTTACTCTCAGTGTGGTCGTCATTGATGAGTCCGGATTCGTTTCATAAGAATATTTAAGAGAATTAATATAGGGAGAAAGTTGCTAGATGTGAAGAATATTGAATGTTAATGGAATGGCAAGTTGTATTTATATTGACAAATGTGGGTCTTAATGGCCAATATATATAAAAAATCATTATTTGTCTTATGTTAACAACCATCTAATACAATTAAATGTTTCAATTGTCTTGCCATACATATTTACGAAAGTTCATAAATAATAATATAGTTTCGAAAAATTAAAGACTAAAATATAAAATTCCAAACCTTATCGGTAAAATATATATTTTTTGAAAATTTTAAAACTAAAAACTAATTTATGATAAGTGAGGGTTTAAAATTGCAATTCCAGAACTACATTGTTAATATTCAGTGTACCTCACCTGTAGTTCTTCCTAACGAAACAAGCACCAAATGCAGGACTTTGACTTGTTCTAAGTATGCTGATGATAAAAGCTATATACATAAAAGCTTAAATATTCCATTATTATTTTGCCATCTCAACTATAGATTTCCCTGTTTTTATTTATCAACAAGCAGTAATAACAGAAGCATCATTGCAAGTTATAATACATAAAACAAACACTCCATAAGATGAGGACGAAGTAGCCAAACTGCAATATTATGCAGCTTTCCATGAAGACAGTGGTGGAGTTTCGGAGTTATGGAAAGTGGCGAATCCCCCCTCGTACCTTCCACCTTTCACGGCATCTGCAGAAGCGATGGCTTCGAGCTCAACCATCTCTTTGGGTGTCAGTTTCACAGATAAAGCTCCAATGTTCTTTTTCAGGTTTTCAATTTTGGTGGTTCCGGGAATAGGACAGACATCGTTCCCTTGGTGGAGGACCCATGCTAAAGCTAGTTGTGGTGCTGTGCATCCCTTGTTCGCTGCCATTTCTGTAACACCATCATATAGCGTCTTGTTCTGCTCTAGGTTTTCAGGTTGGAACCTTGGTAAAGTCTGAGAACGAAAACTCTTGGGTTTTTCACCACACTATATAGTATATAATAGTCGAACCAAAAGATGAGAGCTTCAACTGACAGAAATCTCTATTCCAGTTTAAAAGCGCAATGAAAATACCGCATATGCTGAGATTATATTAAGCGATGCAAAACAAGGGGAATTCAGTGAAAAAATACTTAAATCTTTCAACGAATTTCACAAACTCAAAGTTTATACCTATATTGTGTTATGAAGCTACAAACCTTTCTAAAATCATCACTTGACATGTTGTCAACCAACTTGGCTCCAGATGAAAAGAATCCTCGTCCAAGCGGACTGTAAGCAACGATCCCGATTCCAAGTTCCCTAAATAATTAAAAAGATAAGCTACGCTTAGTCATATATGTATATATATATATACATATATACATATTGCAAGTTACTCAATCTATCTAGGGTATATCTGCACATGTAAGGAGGTCATAATCTTGACCTCGTTTCCCTCGTCTGTGTTCTTCCGTCGACTACTCTAAGATATTCAACCAATTAGCGGAATCTGAGTTTAGGTACTAAT
Organism: Limnanthes douglasii subsp. nivea; assembly: GCA_036936605.1. Classification (NCBI taxonomy): domain Eukaryota; kingdom Viridiplantae; phylum Streptophyta; class Magnoliopsida; order Brassicales; family Limnanthaceae; genus Limnanthes; species Limnanthes douglasii. The sequence continues at coordinate 75,519,836 of JAUPFV010000003.1, read as the reverse complement.
GGCTCACCTGCAGGTAGGAACTAATTGTTCCTCAACATCCCTGGACCACAAAGACCACTCCATCTGAACAGCAGTAATGGGATGAACAGCATGTGCTCTTCTAATTGTTGAAGCAGAAGCCTCTGATAAACCTATGTACTTTATCTTACCTTCTTCTACAAGTTTCTTCAGCTCTCCCATCTACCAAAAGCACACAAGGATTAACCTAAGAGTAGTAATTGAATCGCTGCTAAAATGGGTAAGAGTTATTCTCAGTTATTCATATTAACATCTACTTTACCAAGACTGTACAGACAAGTAGATCCATGATCAAACTTGATGCTAAAAAGAAACTAAGAACCGAAGAAATTTTAAGAGTCACAATTATGTGGAGCTCTTTATTACCTTTTTATTAGAAGCTTGTAATAAGTCAGAAACTTAGGGTCTTTTGAATTACAAGAAGCTTTAGGCCATCTCTAACCGTTGTTTTACTATTTCGGAGACTTTTAATATAAAAAATTCAATTCAAACAATTCCACTATCTTTTAACTATTCATCTCACTCTCTTTATTTCTCCCTCCATCTCACTCTCTCAATATTTACATTATCATCCTACATTTACTAATTCTATAATAAATAATTTAACATATATTGTTAATTAGTAATTGATATTAATATTTAACAAGATTATTTATTTTAAATTTATGTTATAAATTTTTGTGTTTAATTTTTATTTACAATAAAATAATATGTATTTTTTAACTATTGATTTGACTCTCTTATTTTCTCATTCTATCTCACTCTTTCAGTATTTATATTATCATCCTACAATTACTAATTCTATAATAAATAATTAAACCTATATTGTTAATTAATAACTTATATTAATATTTTTTTAATTCAATGGTGTTAAGCAAATGTCGTCTTATTCATAAATTCGAAAATTTTAACCCTTTAAAATTACTAATATGTGTTTTCTTGTATTTTTATCTATTTTGCATATGTGTTTTCAAGTTTCGGTTGCTATTTTTTCGAAAATTTATTTTCGAACAAATTAATACCCCTATGTATTTGATTTTCGCAATTTATGAATTAAGTTTTTATTATAAATGAATTTGTAGAGACTATTTACAAATTTAAATTTAATTTCTAAATTTAAATATTTATTATAATTTAATTATTTATTATAAATAAAATGTTTACCTTATAATTTAACTTTATTACACTATAATTAAACTTATATTTCTATTATAATTTAGTTTTAATAAATTTTAATTGAATGCATAATTAAATAAATTACATCAAAGCACGCTTTCTCTTTTTGCCTACTCTTTCTCTCTCCTCCATCTTCAGTTTTTCTACTTTTTCTCTCTCCTCCCTCCTTCTCTGCGACTGAAACTGACTTCTCCTTTCTTCTCTTTTCAACATATTTCTCTCTCCACCGGTCTCGACCTCGCGCTCGACAGAGCTCGAGGTGGAGACCGAACAGTGAATCGGTCTCCTATTTTGGAGACCGACACCGGCGATTAGAACCCATTTTTGGCCCTCGGTCTCGACCGAGACCGAGGGTTAGAGATGGCCTTAGAGTCTTATTATCTCATATATTAAGGATGTAAGCTGATTGTATAAGGCAGTTTTTGAGAAATAAAAAAGTTGAGTCTTACTCATATCCTCTGAAAGGAATCCTAGGTGTAGAAACCTTGAGCGTGAAGCTCTAAATTAGGCGCGAAGCCTTGAGCGTGAAGCTCTAACCTTAGGTGTGAAGCCTTGAGCGCGAAGCTCGTTGTTGGAGTGATTCCAACTCTATCCTATCTATTTCTGTCCTACGTCAAAACTCCATTGCTCTACCTCTATTTCATTATTAACTCTAATGACTAAGAAAACTTGATTAATTAAGCTTGGCAACTCAAATCATAAGTGAAATAAGAAAGTACTGTGATTTCGATGGGAACAGAAGTGTCAATGCGATGCTGATAGTAAAGATCAATAGAATCAACTCCAAGTCGATTCAAGCTCCCATAGCAAGCCGCTCTCACGTATTCAGGGTCGCCGCAAACAACCCTTTTCCCATCAACATCCTGGATGCCAAATTTAGTTGCCAATTGAACTTTATCTCTCACTCCACCACTGAAAGCCTGCAAAAGAGACAACCTTATATCATCAACAAAAAGCACAATTACAGAACCAGCTACAGACAAATAGATACATTGACCTTGCCGAGAAGTAACTCGTTGGTGTGAGGCCCGTAATAGTCTGAGGTGTCGAATAAAGTGACGCCGTTTTCGACATAAGGTGACAGACTCAACCAAGAAAGCGTATGTAGAGGGACTTGAACTCATGACCTTTGGTCATGAGCACACCTTACTCAACCAACTCGGCTACCCCCTTAGGGGTCAGAAAAGTTTTTCTTGTATATGTGTGAGTTTGGTTTTAGGTTTTACCTAAAATTTGTATTCATACATTATATTTAAAATGAGTTTTTTTCACCTATTTTAAGTGAATATCTTCTCTTTTAAGGCTTTTCTCTATTGTTTGTCAGACATATCTTTTATTTTAAAATCTTTATCAAAATCTTGAGTCTTGCTTAGATGCTCACATTCAAATAATTATCCATATCTTGTTCTTTCAGGATCGAAAACATGCAAGTACTTTCCAACCACTTCTTCATTATTTATTTTCACATCTTCTCTCAAACTGAGCGGAGAGAGTCGTAGAGAGAATTTGTCTAGAATAAACTCAAATTTATAATAGGAGTAAGGTATGGTTAGCAAATCAGACGTTTGGTCATGAGACGGTATATACTATATTTCGAGAGTCTGATTGAGTATATGGTAACGGATGCAGTGAACATCTATTTTGATGTGATTCGTTCGTGCATGAAACACCAGATTTGAGGCCAATGAGGCGGTGCCGAAATTGACACACCATATAATGGGTATTTGAGATAAAGGTAGGCCAAGTTCTTTTAAAATAAATTGTAACCATATAAATTTTGCTGATAGATTTTCTAGAGAAAGATATTCAGATTTCGTACTAGATCTTGATACCATATTTTGTTTTTTTATGATAAAAAAAATCAAGAAGTCACCGAAAAAACATAGTAGCCACCGACAGATCTCTTGTCATTAGGGGAATTTTCCCATTCGACATAAAAAAAACCAGTGTGACAGAGCTGCGTAGAGCATTTCAGATGGAGCCACGACACTTAGTGCTAGATAAATATCTTAGAATACATTTTGCATGTTTATAATAAGTAGATGTATGGGCCTGCAAAAAACTGACTTCACTTATTCACAACAAAAGCTATGTGAAGTCTTGTGTGTAATAGATATTATAATTAACCAAATAAGCTTATGCGTACTGTAGGATCAGGCAGAGGAGTTGTCGACAAGAGATGGAAGCTTGCCAATATGCATAGAAGTAGCAAACGACTTGTAGTTGGTCATATTAGCAGAGATAAGTAGTTTCTCGATATACTTCTTTTGTGTTAGTATAAACTAGTATCATCCCTAATGAATTTCATGCCTAGGAAAAAATATATTTTACCTATATATTTGAGTTCGAATATAAAATTCAACTTGTTCATGAATTTGTGTAAACATGTTAAAATATTTCATGTTACTCTAATATCATCCACGTATATTAATAGAATTAGTACTACATATTTCGTAACAAAAAAACATTGAGGGGTCAAATTTTGAATTTAAGAATCCCCAATCAAGTAAGACATCCTTCAATCTAGACTACCATGTCCTAGGAGCTTGTGTTAGTAGCTTTTTAATTTCCACAAATGATGAGACTTTAAGGTATTTTCAAATCTTTAAGGTTGAATCATATACACTTTTTCTTATAGATGCCCATTAAAAAAGTATTGTTGATGTCTATCTAGCATATATCTCAGTATCTAGACCACAAAAATGCTATGAACAAGTTTGATAGTAGACGCATTAACTTCAAGACTAAAGTCTCTTTAAAATCAATCTCTAGTGACTAACGGAAACCTTTGGCCACCAAACAGACTTTGTATATTTCCATTGACCCATCTATAACCAACTTAAGTTTATAAATCCATTTACAACCCACCAGATTCATAACAGAATTCTAGGGCACAAGTATCCAAGTATGATTTCTCAGTAATGTTTAAAACACTGTCTGCATTATTTGTTTTGAATTAGGATCAAAACATGCATATTTAAACTTTATTGGTTTGATAGGTTTGGATGGGTAGAGTAGTAAGACCAATATATATATATATATAAGTATATATAAGTTTTGGTTTTAAAATACTTGTTTTAGCTCTTGTTTACATGTTGTGTGTCTTACAAGAAGTATGAGCCAAATGATTGGATAGTGTGAAATCTGTGCGATCAATTTGTGGTATGGTATATTGGTGGGAAACTATGTGATATGTTTATTATATGTGTAATTATAAATGGTGGGATGATTTTTGTTGGATAAAAATATTTTATGTGGTTGATGATGAATTTATAGTCTCACAGGTAAGTGATTGTCTAGTTACGGTTAATAGGTTGGTTTTGTGCATGATGTGAAATGGTAGGCTGAGAAGTAAATATATGAGTTAAGGATGTTGGATTTCTTGTTATAGATGGATAGAAAGCATGTAAATTCAAATGTTCATTCATATCTTATTAAATTAGGCATATATTGCATTATAATGTGTGTATTCTGTGTTAATCTAGGACATGTAGAAAACCAATTAGACTGAGATATAGCGGTCGAAAATACAAGAGCCCTAGTATTTTAAAAATTGTTTGTAAAATGACAATATGTTCATTAAATATAACATGTCTTGAAATAAAATATTTTTATGTATGTGCTAGATACTTATACCTCTAGTGTAAAGAAATAACCAATTAAAACACATTTAATAGAATGAAACTGAAACTTGTATTGTTGACAGGATCTAATAAAAGGATAACAAGCACACCCAAAAACTCATAAAAGGATAACAAGCACACCCAAAAACTCTAAGAAAATCATAACTAGGTTTCCTATTGTATAGACTCTCATAAGGTGACTTGAAATATAGAATAGGGGTATGCACACAGGCGGAGCTGCAGTGGGGTCCGTGGGTTCCTAGGAACCCACAGAATTATATTATATATTATAATAACCATACAAAAACACTTATTCTCTCCTATCCCAGTGGAAGAACCTGAGGTAGGAACCCAGTGGTCTCGGGTTCGAACCTCAGGTAAATATATGTTTAAATATATACTCTTTAATATATATTTAAACATATATTTAATTTTTTTTATTCTTTAATATATATTTAAACTTTGATAATAACATTAAACTTTTTACTTTTTAATATATATTTAAACATATATTTAATTCTTTACTCTTTAATATATTATATATAGTTAACACTTAATATATAAATCCTCCTTTAATTTTTTACTCGTATATAAATCCTCCTTTAATTTTTTACTCGGTACCATTGATAAAATGAGCGTATTCTTTAACTACATTAATATATCTAATATATCCAATGTTAAAATAGAAAATGAATAATTTAGTCTAAAACATTTAAATGGAAATACTCTTTTTAATATATATTTAATTTTTTATTTTTTAATATATATTTAAATTTTGATAATAATTTTATAATTTGGTACGATTGAATGTTAAGTCTAAAACACTTACACAATATATGCCTTTTAAAATTCAAAGAATTGTTTTAAATATTTTCTATGTATACTGTTTTTTTGTTTTTAACAATAACCTAATTCCAACACTAGCTAAGTAAGTTAAATTCGAGTAAATTAAAATTCGAAAATCAAAAGAAGGAAATTTTTTTTTACTCCAACACTTTCAAGAACATTGACTATAACATAGATTTGTCGTCTCTAGACTCCTACAGATCTCAAGACAATGAAAGACGTGTCAAGATACACACACAGTATACGAAGATAAATAAAAAAATACTAACATAAAAAACCTAAATATGAGGCAGCATCGTCAAGCCGGATAACCTTGGTGTGCTCATGATTGTAGATTGACAAAGTACTAAAAACAATAACCAATAAATAAAGGTTTCATAAATATAAAAACACTAGTTAACCAAACAAACCAAAAAAAATCATACATAGTGCAAAAAAACCTTAAAGATCTATATTGTCTACTATTTCGTTTTTGGACGATAACCAGGACCCCACAGGGATCAAATCCTGGCTACGCCACTGGGTATGCATCCTATTTATATGAAAAATAGTCGTAGTAAGGACTCATACCAGTAAGAGTAAGGCAAATGAGACTCAACCAAAAGAGTTAGACCACTCTTAGTAATATGCCTATATTTTCTCTCTAACCTACCATTATGAGCAGAGTTATAGGGACATGATTGTCTAAGTTGTATACCAACATCGCTAGGAATAATTAAAAGGTTGTAAACTCACATCCTCCATCTGTTTGAAGTACTTTTGTTTTCCTGGCAAACTATGTCTCAATCAATTTTTTAAATACATCACTTTTATTTTTAAGAGGATAAATTTATGAAAAATCGTCTAAATATATGAGTATTAAAAACCTTAGGATCTAGAGCCTGAGAAGATGCAGAACCATTGATGCAATAGAGACAATCCTTAAATATCCGTGCTAATAAAATTCTTCTTGTTTGCATATCATTCACAAAACCACAATCCTTATAAAATTCAACAAACATAGAATTTTGTTTTATTAACTGCGAAACAAAGATTAAATTTTTCGCTATTTAGTTACACACAAAATATCTTTTAAACTGATTTATATATTGACTTGTGTAAGAATTGTAGATAAACCAACATTTTAATTAAGCATTTTTATCCATTATAACAGTGACAGAGTAATTACCTGAGAAATAATTCTTGGAACTCATGTTGTTGGAATTCTTGTAGCATTATGAGTAGCACATGAGTCTGCATACCATGTATTGTATACATGCTGGTCTTGAGTCACCATATGTGTATTTTGCTTAGTTTATAATTTGGGGTTTTATTCAATTGGAATGTTTCCGATAACTATAACATCATTCATGCAGTAGGAGGTAGTAGCATTATGACCATATCTACTACATATTTGACAAGTATGTCTATTGGAAGAGTAATTTCCTCATCTACCTCCCTCATAGCTACCTCTACCTCTAAAATTAATGGTATATCTACCATGATATCTTTTATCTTGACCACTATTACAATATGAATTTCTGACCTCTTTGAGCATTGTTGTTATTTGACAACTTATTCGCACTTTTTGTTTGATTTAAGTTAGATAAGGAAAAATTTAGACTAGCCATGCTCTCAAAAGTTAAAAGGAAAGTTTGGAAATCAACCGAGCTGGGTATATATTTTTGTGCTAGGCTCACAATTACTGGTATGTAGTCAGAGTCTAGCCTAGCTAAAACCTGAGAAATTAGATCTTCAACAGAAACATTACATCCAATTAACATTAAGTTATTGGATACATTCTTCAATTATTGGTCAACTGCTTTATTTATGAGGTGTATTTGCTATTTAATGTTATGGGTTTCTTTTTGTAGAAAGGTTTCTCTCGTATATGCGTGGGCTTGGTTTTATGGTTCCTGGTAAAAGACTTGCATTAGACATTATAAATACTTAGAGAATCTTATTTCATCTTTTTTAGTTGAGCATCTTCTCCTCTAGAGTTTCTCTCTTCTATTAGTTTTAGAGTTACCTATTTCACAAGGTTGTCGTTTGTTAGACACACTTCTTCTTCATAGATCTTTATCAAAACCTTGATTCTTGCTTAGATCTTTAACATGTAAATATTTATCTACATCTTGTTCTTTCACATGTTAAAACACATATTTGTAGAAGATGTCATGTGATTTTATAAATATTTTAAGATTTGATCCCATTTTGATTTTTGGGAAAAAAATTTAATTCTCAAATCCGTTGTTTCTATCGTATAAGAATCATAAAATATGTGTTGTAAAAAAATTTGAAATCTAATTCACGAAGTAGATTTTTCAAACACTTAATCTACAAAAACATAAAGTTAAAATCTATAAATTATATAAATAAAAAAATTAATCTATTTAAAATTAAATAATAATGAAATAATATAATATTTTAAAGATATGAAAAATGTGAACTAGACACTAACAACGTATATTTATTGTGTTTTTAAATTGTAAAATCATTATATGTCAAAAATTGAAAATTAAATTGAAAATACCAATTTATTATACACGTATCATTTGCTACATTTATATTTTTAAAAATAATTATTTCGAAGGAACGTCAAGAAATAAAACTTATATCCTTTTAAATCAACTGATTTCAAACCGTCATTTTAAAATCAAATATTCCTTAAATTCAACTCATTCGATATTTTTTTTAGTTTAATCATAACTGATCTAGTTTATTTAATATTTAGATATTTGTAGTAGTTTATCAAAAAAAATTAATTTTTATGAATACATTTAGTCGAAAAAATAAAATATTTTTAATAAATGAAATACTTCAAAATATAAAACACAATATAAATGAATACCTGAAACATAAAAAAAACTGATACATAAATATAAAACACAATATAAATGAATACTCGATCAAATAGACGTGGTTAGAATTTTAGTTTTAGTCAAGAAACACAACTAAAATATTTATTTATCCTACAACTAAATACTTGTAACATAAAAAAAAACTGATACATAAATAAAAATTAATTCTTACAAGGTTTGATAGTCATATGATAAAACATAAAAATACTAAATTTCTAAATCTTCATTCTTCATCCTCATCCGTGAGAGTTCATGGCATAGTTATTAGTGGCGTGCGACGATCTGTGGCATAAACTTCATGCACAATCACATCGATCGGGTCCATATATATTTATTGGGTTCTAGGGTCATTATTTGATACCAATTATTCATTATAATTATTCAACAGTTAGCTTTATCAATAGTCATTGAGAATGTACGTGCATGTGAAATGGTACGTGCTTATGGAGGATGACTATTCAGATATTTACCAAAGTGTTAATCATAAACCATATGTTGATTTAGCCAAATACTAAAATTTTGGAAGTAGTTAAGAAAACATCGTCAATAATCATAAAAATAGGTCCATAAATTTTCATTTTGTAATTGTTCTTGCTCAAACATATCACTTAATTGTTGAATGGTGTCCTTCATTCGATATTGTCTTTCATAGCTGAGCTTTAGCATATCACTTTTAAGAGGTGTTTGTGGTGGCTCAAACTATATTGGTGGACCTCTATTTTGCCCACATGATTTCCACCACTTGAGGTGGAAGAGGTTGTGCATAGTCGTTTTTCGCTCATATGTCATACATAGAGACTTCAAAATATTGATACACATCCCACTAGATGCATCGATCATGGGTATAAATATCTTGATTTTTGAGAAAAATCTTTCATATTTTATATTTATATGAAATTGGATGCTTAACATATTGATTAGTATTTATCCCTTTTCACAAAAAATGACATATCAACATCCCATAAAGTAGATATTTTGTTGATCATTATTGTCCATAAGCTTAATCATTAAACTATGTAACTTTATGGGTTTCTCTTTCAATAATGAAGCGGTTACAAATGTTATAATATAATTCATACATGAAACTTTATTATTAAATGTAATTAAACAATCATTAACTAACTTTAATGTTAATATTTGACTTCATATCGAGTTTAGTTTAGTAGTAGCCACCTTCTCATTGCCCTTAACAAACAGACGAGCTATACCGGTATTGAATAAGTCAATTGAACGTTCTGATACCAAAACTCAATTATTAACCCACGCACGAATAGGGTATACTAATCCCATATACTCATCATTTAAATAGTGCATAGGTATACCAAATTCTCTATCTATGATAGTTATATAAATTATGTGTGACACAACCTTAATTTTAAAATTCATGTCAATATCATTTTTAATCGATAAATTTAACCAAAAATTACTATAAAATTCTTAAACAAGACCATTATACTAAACCTTTGACCATTCTGTAAATCTCAACCAACCTAACTTATCTAGATATTCAATAATAAATGCTTACATGTAATTTCTCTAATTTTGTTGGTGGCCAAGAAAATTTCAAGGAATATTACTTGACCACTCATGGTCTCAAAGATGGGTACTTCTTCTTCCTTATCGACGTCTTCGTTAACCTCATCATGCATAATTTATTCTTCTTCTGATGACATAATGTTTTCTCGATGTTGTGGTACCACCAGTGTATAAATTTTTATACCCTTTTATGGAGCCATTTTAAAAAGTATTTGAAGAGTATATGAGCTTTAAATATTATTGAATATAATTAAAAGAATGACTACAAAAAAACTTTGAGAGATTAGTTGAGGAGATGAAATAGTTTCATTGAGAGAAATTTAATATGAGAGAACTTTGAGAGATGAAGGATGAGAGACTAGATGTGTATTTATAGGGAAGATCAAAAGATTATTAGAAATTTTAAAAAATATCCTTAGTCGGTTACCTGACTAAGATTTATTTTTTTAGTTTTACAGTCCTCTCTTGATATTCCATATAAATACACCCGATCCTCGACTACTCATCCCTCATCTCTCAAACAAAATTCTTCATCTATAATTTAATCAAAACTCCAAATTTAATTAAAATCTCAAATTCGGTCGAAATTTCAAATTTGGTCAAAATCCCAAATTCGTTCAAACTTTGATCAACACAATCATCTACTTGATAGTTTTACTGATAAGTTTGATTGGTGGTAGATTATTAGTGATTAAGGGCTTCGTATAATTTATTCATTCTTTTAATTATGTTATTGCTTGATATAATGTTGTTCATAGTACTAGTTGTTTTAATGGTAGCTAAAAAATGATATAACATCAATAGTAGTTGTTCCCGACCTGTAGACTTAAATTATGCTTTTAATATAGATGAAAGGTTAGAGATACTCTTTCCGAACTATCATTTTTAGTGTGCAATGGAAAGTTTCTTTGGCTAGTGATATAACAATATTTATTAACTTTAATATTATATGTGTTATGTTACATTAGATTGGTCCTGAATGGGTACTTCATAGAAGAATTATATATCTTCCTTCTATTTTTAATCACAATACTAAAAAAGATTTAGAAGATCTTTTATAATATATGAATTATTTTAATTCTAAAGATAAAAACATGTCAGTTTATTTTGATAATGCATCCATTAACACTGCAACTATTAGCATACTTTAATTGAATGTAACCCAGATTTGAAGAAAAAATATATTATATGTTGAGGTTATATACTTAAATTTGTTGCAGAGGATGGAATAAAGACGATATTCACGGATTTTATCAAACTTATTAAAAACGCAGCTCTACTAGTCATGACTTCGAGTTCTAGTGAATGTAAATATAAATATTATTTTTGGCTATTGAGAAGAGATTCAAAATATAAACTTGGATGTCGAAACTATATAGAACACTAATTATGATCTTATTGTATGTGTTTATTTTTTAGGTAAGATGTTACAATGTTTTATGGAAAATATAAGCCTAAATTTTTGGGGAAGCCTTACCAGCCTCTTACTCATAAACAATGATCATATTTGATAGGGTCGGATATTTCTGAACGACATCTTGCCAAATTATTCGAAGGGCTATTCGGGAATACGCATACCACTATCTTCGAAGCTGATCAAAACACTAATCATCCCCCTTGACTCAGTTGCTTACTAATACAAATTTACCTACATGAACTTGGGCTTAAGCCCATGGACATATTGTCTAAACATAAGATCCAATCCATAAGGCCCATGGATCCTAAAAAAACCTATAAATACCCCAAACACTTCATTTAAGAAGGTTGGACTTTTTTGAAACACATTTAATCAAAAGTAAGCACTTTTTTTCTCTCACAACACTTCACAAAATATTTAATACAAATCATACAATTCACGTTCTACCCCTACATCAAAAATTTGAACTATCAATATTATCTTGAATATTCATTTCCTTAAAAAGTATACTTATTCATTTTCTACATAATATAGTCCTAAAATTTATATAACCCTTGAATGTGAGTATGTATTTCGTAACATGCAAATAGAAATGAGTATGTATTTCGTAATATAGTGCCTAATATTGATGAAAAAATATTATTTTCATCTTATCCCATACGCTTATGATATTGTGTGCATCTTAAATCCTTGTCTTTAACTAGATACATTTCACTTACATGTTGAACAATTTTATACTAGTATCATATTTTATAATGTTTATGATGATGATAAATATTTTATAGATATTCAATTTATTTTATGTGTATAGTTCTTATACTACGAAATACGAGAACAATAATTGCAGCATATCCCCGAGTTTAGCTGGTAGTAGTAGCAGCATATGAAGAAACAATAAGCTTTGTCATGCCTACTTCAGAAATGATATGCAAAATAGAACGACGATGTCAACATGAACTAAAGATGTTAATGAGCTACAGTACATTTGAAAACTCCATTCGATTTGATTATGTGTACTAATAATAACCTGATTGATGTCTTGATGTAGTGGAAGTCCAAAGAGTAATTTTTCATATTCGTTCCAAGTCAGCCAATAAGGTTTTATGTTATAGTGACAAGTGAATCTGCATTTAGTATGCTCAAGCTGCAATATACATGTAGACGATCAACTCTAACTGGTCAATAAATTTAATTATATGTTACAATCAAATTACTGGATTGCGATGGAGCATCAGGTGCAAGAAAATGAGTATGAAATGAAAGATAATCAAAATTACACGTATGAGGTCACTTATTGTTTTAGGGTGTTTAGGTAATAAAATGAAATGCAGTTAGTTTTTTAGTCGAATGTAGAGAGATAATTGAGATGTTTAAGTAAATAATTAGAGAGAGAAAGTATGAAAGTAGAAGTAAATTTCATCCTCCCTTCATTAATGCCCTTAAAAGACAATTTATAAGTTAAACAAATCCTAATGTGCCTAATGGGCTGAATATGATTTAAGCCCAAATCTTATTGACATTATGCTCATAAAGAAATAAAATAAATTAACTAAACTAATTTAAAATAAACATATAAATACGTATCAACATAAACAATGGTAAAGTTATTCTTATGTCCGATTTTACCACCATCATATAGCCCCATTAGTCCTCACAAAGTCCTTTTGCGGATGACTAACGTATATGCTCTTTATATCTTGGTTGGGAACCCCTTCAGATCCATCGTTTCAAATTTTATTTCAAAAATTTTATGATTATCAGAAAATAACTTTGATTTGTCTAATAGAACAATTCGGATATACTGGTGATATTATTCTTGTGATGTTCAACCGGACATATTCATGTACATGTATCACTCATTCATTAGATCCACGATTTCTTTGAGTAATTGGTGAGGTATGATAACAGTTGGAAACGGGTTCATTCCTTTAGAAATTATAGTAGTTAGTCACTTTTCCACTTCTCTAGAATCATAATTGTTGAGATTTTACAATTCGTACAAAACCTCTCCCTTCATTTTTCTATTACAACAAATTATAAAGAGTGAAAACTAATTTATAGATAGAGAAATTCATCTTTCTTGCCACCACAAAAGTAATCATCAGTAACATTTTCTTCATCGTCCACCATAATCTCCACTGCAAAGCTATTTTCTAGTGATGTCTTTTTCAGTTTGCTTGTTCACTGCCAGAATAGCTTTAAATGATTGGTTATGTTTATCAAATAAAGTCAAGGAGAACTGCCTAGAATAGCTTTAAATGATTGGTTATGTTTATCAAATAAAGTCAAGGAGAAAAAGAAAGAAAGATTATCATCAGGATTACCCGAATCCGAAGGCAAAGTTACTATTTTTCAAACTATTGACTACGAGGGTATTTGTCAATACAATAGACACGATATACCATCAAAACCTTTATCTACCATCCAGTCGTTTACTTCAAGAAGCCATTCTTCAAGACCAACATGATCCCAAGCATAAATTAGTCGTAGACGTGTCTCTAGTATCAAATTTATGGGTTATGGTATCGAAAAAAACTCTCATTTAAACACGACCGACCACGAAAAGCCATTACAACACAATCCTCCAAAATTAAAAAAAGTCACCCAATAGTCTCAATTATCCCTTGATTCTCAGTCGAAGTGGACAAGTAGAGATAAAATCTATGTATCCCATCAGATAGAGCCTTTCAGATATAACTTTATGGTGCTAGTTGATGAAGAAGAAGATGTGGGTGAGGAATCTCATTTGGAGACGTTTGGTCAATCCGGAGAGAATATTGAAACTTTAAAAAAATACATGAAAAACTCATAAGGATAAAAGCAACAAAGATGGAAAGTTAAGGCTATCAAAGTAGAAGAAGTATGGTTTCCATCATTGCTGGTCGGACGTGTAAGGCCCAGCTTTTAAAAGGTAAGGCTCAAGTATCTTCTGACCGTCGATTATATTCCTGACAACTATTTCCAGGATAATGAGCTGAACACATTACATGAAAAGTGGGAATTTTTAAAAGAGGTAAATGTGCGACTTACCAAAAAGGGTGATATATCAAATAATGGCAGAGAAATAGAGTTTGTAGTTTATCCGGACGTACTAAATTGGGGTCTCCAGTTTCCCTAGACCCATAGATAGTTAACTATTTTGATCTTATGGGATTTTGCCCAAGTCAGGCTAATCCGAATGCTTGGTTCATCCTGATGTCATGCATCATATCAAAAATTCAAGAACTTCTTGGATCCTTTTTTGTTTTCTCAACATGGGAGATGAATATAAGGTCATGAATGACTTGTTAGAAGCTAATAAATTGTGGAATATGCAATTTCTCTTTATCGGCGATTGGTGGGAGAATTGGAAGAAACTTTTTTTGAAATATAATCTGAGCGGGGTCTCTTAGTTTTAGAAGAACACATGTAAGTCTTTGACTTTATCTGATTGTTTCTCTAATTATTATCTTTTAAATTTGTAACTTACTTCGAATTTTCCTTTGCACCAACATTAAATTATCATTTGTACCATTTGGAAGCTGCCAAGGTCACCTTTAAAAAATTGCATCAATGGGCTAAGAAAAATTGGTCCAACGCTTTCCACAAATGTTTTACTCCTAATAACCTAGTTCAGATCCATCTTTGGAGGACCAATTATGAACGAGATCTGTCTTGGGAACATTTTACTACCTCACATCATCCCGCACCATCTTTGAAGCTGCAAATGACAGTGTTTTTCTTCCAGAAAGGACTAGATCCCCTATCCATCGGGTAAAAAAAGGTGAGGCCACCAAACAAGGTTCCAAGAAAAATATTTTTGGTGCTGAGGTGGTAGAGCAGCCCGATGAGCCTTTACCTAGTGACTTTTAATGATAATATCGAAAAGGTTGACACAACCGCAGAGCTTCATGTCTTATATAAAAATATACACATAAGAAAAATAAGCATAACAACGGAAACAGTACCAGTTCGAAAATTGTCCATACCTTATTACAATCCGTCATTCCTCTAGTAACCGAACGACTTATCTTTTGGTTCGAATAACATAGGAACAAGATTATAATGAAGATAATATGATGGGTATTAGGGATAGACTTCAAGTCTTTAAAAAGGAATTCCTGACTCAACTGAACCCTTCGAAGACGTGCCCTTTCAAGTGGTAAAAGAACAAGATACGCTTGCGTATACAATGTTGGGCTTTGTAAATCTCATAGTTCAGTTAGAAATAGAAGGCACACAAAGAGACCATTTCTTCACTTAAAGATGAATGTGAGCGTCATAAGAAGGCCTTTGAGTTATAAAAATTTTGTGTTGATGGTTTAGCAAACGAGGCTACGGTGGTTAGAAAGGAACTCAGGAAGCTAAAAAATGCTCATAAAGAGTTACAGCTACCGCGATCCGGGGGATTTAAATGCACTAAAAACTCAAGTTGTGGAAGAAAATAAAGTTGTTGTGGATGATTACGCTAACCAAATCTTAGAATCTTTGTCTAAACGGGATGGTTAGATCAAATCCAACATGGTACTAGATTTTCATAAGGCATTCTCAGCAATGAACCTCGGATCTTGTAGAATTTACTTCCGGAGGAATTGTGGCGTAATGATATGCCTTTGGTTGACCAACTACTGATAATTTTGAAGAAAACAATGGAAGAGACTCCAAATATGTAAGCTCATAAGAAGATAATATTGAAAGGAAAGAGCATGGAGACAAATGAATTTTTATCTTTGTTATTGTTGTGTGTTATTCCTTGACATAAGAAAGGAATTTTATAGTATTTTGTTCGGATTTTGATAAGTCTTTGGCTTACCAAGGCATTTTTGTATTCGGTGCACTGTCAATAAATCATCTTTATTTTATTTCTTTCGGATTTCTTCCTTTCGAATGTAGTTATCATATTTGATTCACCCACTCATTCGAATCTAGTTCATGCCTTTGATCCATTCAAATTTTATTTTTTTGAAGGTAAATAAATTATTTAATTCAACCACTGTTGAGATTAATTAAACAACTCATACGAAGGTATTTGAAGTGTTCATATTCGGATCACCATCCCTTAAGATTTTTAATTGTGATCAACTAATGTTGGAACCTCTGCACATGACCAACTACTGTTGGAACCTTTTAAGTATGGCCAACTAATGTTAGAACCTTTATACATGACCAAATACTGCTGGATCCTTTTACGCGTGGCCAACTAATGTTGGAACCTTTAAACATGAACAACTATTGTAGGATCCTTTTAAATATAATCGCAAAGATATACAAAGTACAAAATATGATAACTTTCAAGTGGTTCAAACACCTCATTAAAACCTCCCCGAGCCACTAAGGTATGAAATAGTATGTCTCCGAATATTTACATGGGTAAATAGAAAATAAACGCTCTTTTTATGTAAGGTAAAGTCTCAAGTGTTCAATATTCTACGAGTGTCGTAAAGGGTTTCCTTTTGATCCACCAACCTATAGGTTACAGGCTTGATTCTTTCAGTAACCGAATATGGCCTTTCTCAAGTAGGTGCCAACTTTTCTAACCTTTTGTATTTGGTGTGTAAGAATACCTTTTTTAGAGCTATATCCCATACTTTGAATTATCTTCTTCAAACTTTAGATTCATACCTTCTTCTCATTAGGGTTTGATAATAGATAGATCTTAGATGAGCTATAGTTCTTTTCTCTTCAATCAAATCTAATTCAACTCTCTTGGTTATATCGTTGTCTTCTTCGGAGTAATTTTTCAATTTGGAATAATAAGGAGTATATTCGACCGGTGTTACCCTGTCTATCATATATACTAAATAAAAAATAGATTCTTGGGTTGCATTTTGGAGGGGTAGTACGATAAGCCCATAATACTTCTTACAAATAATTTGGCCACTTTCCTGCTGTCCCTTCTAAATTTTTTTTCAGATCCATCAGGATGGTTATGTTGATAATCTCTACTTGACCATTAGCTTCAGGGTGGAAAGGTGAAGAGAAGAAATTTTGAATCCCTCGGGATGTACAAAAATATTTCATATATTTATTTTCAAATTGAAGGCTAATATTTGTCGTTATGCTTCTTGGAATCTCGAATCTACAACATATATTAGAGAGGATAAATATTTGAACTGCTTTAGATGTAGTACCAAAGAGGGGCCTTTCTTCCATCCACTCAGAAAAATAGTCATATGCCATGATAATATTTTGATGACCCCGAGATGTCATTGACAAAGGTCTTATTAAGTCAACCGCTTATCTGTTAAAGTGAAACACTTCATATATTAATTCTAGTAACACTTCTTGCATATGTATTGCGTTTATAAATATTTGGCAAGGATCACACCATCATACTAGCTCTTTGGCATCTGCCATAATGGAAGGCCAATAAAACAATGCCAATAGAACCCTTCTGGTAAAGTTTTATAACCACAATAGGCAGAATCATTCAGGTAAATGTTTATAATCACAATGGGCAGAACCCTTCATATCATGTAATTCAGATAATATCATCTGAGACTCATTATCCCTGAGGCATAGCAACAAAGTCCTACTAAGAGATATTTTATAGAGGATATCCCCAGGACTACAAAACCATGTGCTTTAAACCTTATTTTTTTAGGTAATACTTTATCCACAAGCAACTTAGTAATGAATTCTTTAATCTCATATCTCCAGTATTTGTTTGTAATAGTTCAAACCTGGAAATCTTCCTTGGTTCTTGTTCCAACTTTAAAACCTGTTAATATCTAATGGAACTCATGTATCAAGATCCATGGTGTGTTTTAGTATAAGCAATAGTTTCTAGAGAATCAGCCGTCAAATTTTCGGCTCGGGGTACATGTTCGTACTTAACATATTTGAAGAAAACTGTCATTTTCCTCAATACTTTCAGTTATTTTATCAAATGATCTTTTCTAGATTCAGATTACCCACTGGCTTGATGTATAATTAATTTCAAATCACTTATTAAACAAGCTCTTTTGGCACCATAAATTTAGGAAAGTCTTAATCCTGTTAATACTGCCTCATGCTCTGCTTCATTTTTTTGATGCCTTGAAAGTGAAGTATATTGCTTGGTACATTGAATCTCTAAAAAGAGATAGTAAGAAAATTTCTACCCCACAACTTGACATGATTGACCCTCTATCTATTCGAACTATCCATTCATTTATAGATTTTTTAATAGTTGATTTAATTGATGGTCGCTACGAATGGAATTCAACCAGAAAGTCTGCTACAGCTTGTGCCTTAATCGCAGTTCAAGGAGAAAATTCAATATCATAATCTCCCAATTCAATTGATCATTTAGTCATTCGACTCGACACATACGATCTTTAAAAAATATTTTTGAGTAAGAAAGAAGTTTGAACAATAATCGAATGAGCTTAAAAATAGGGTCTCATTTTTTGGGTCGCTATTACTAGAGCCAAAGCTAACTTTTTCAACTTTAAGTATCTTTTCTTGACGTCTAACAAACTTTTCTTTATATAGTAAACAAGGCGAGGGTAACTGTCGACTTCCCGAACCAAACCTGTGCTCACTGCATAATCGGATACTACCAAGTAAATATACAACTTCTCACCCGCCATTGGTTTGGTTAATGTCTTCGGAGAAGACAAATGTTCTTTGATTTTAGTAAAGACCTCATCGCACTCTGAGGTCCAGTTGAACTTCTTAGTGTTTCTTAAAACCTAAAAAAAGGTGCACACTTATCAAACGATCTTAATATAAACCTGTTTGGAGCAGGTAATCTTATGGTCGATATTTGAACTTCTTTGGTAGATCTTGAAGGGCCTATAGCAAGTAGTGCATTCAGTTGTACCGGATCAGCCTGAATGCCATTTTCACTCATAACATACCCCAAGAACTTTATGGACCGTAAGTTCAACTTCAAGTTAATAGCTTCCAAATTGGAGAAAGTTTTTTTTGAGATTAGATAAATTATCCTCATCCTTAATCTTTTTTATTAACATATCATAAATTTAAACCTAAAAATTTCTTCAAATTTGGCTTGCGAAATCTTTATTCACCAGATTTGGGTAAGGGGCCCTAATATTTTTCAAACCGAAAGACATAACTTTATAGTAACTGAGGCCTCTGTCTATTATGAATATAGTGCTATTATGGTCCTTCAGATTCATTTGTATTTGGTTATACCCCACAAATATATCAATGAATGATAACAACTTATTACCAGAAGTAGAATATATCAGTTGACAATTTGGGGGACATAAAACACATCTGAGGTAAACCCACTTACAACCAATCATTTTTTTCCTTTGGGACAAGCTCTCATACTGCATTATCTTGCATTGATTTATACTATTTCTTATAGCATTGATCTACAAGTGAGAATCAGAACTCTTCATAACTTTATAAAAGCATAACAAATCGTTTAATGTTACCCACGTGAATATTTATGTTGTTAAAAATACATTATATTATCCAAATATATATTGTTCTTCTTATCTCTAATGGATATACTTAAGAGAACTAAACTTTATTCTTTCATGAGGAGGTAAAGTTTGAACTTCTTTGAATAATTTTATTTTGTTCTCTATATGGAACCTAATATTTATCTTGAGTGACTTAATATTCGAACAAAACTTTAATGACTATCATTAAAACTAATCATCTGATACTCGAGCATCAATCCATTAAAAATATTATTTTAGGCCGATGTATTGTCTTTATGACCATTGTATCTTTGATCATCAATCTACAAAAAAAACCTTCTTTTGGCCGATATATTGGCTTGATGACTCACTTATCCTTGTTAGAATCTTTATGAATCTTTATGGATTCTTCTCCAAATAAAATTTATTCATGAATTCTTCCTCCGACCTCAACATCCTCGAGAAACTTTAATCTTTGTATCTTAAAAATACTACAAGTTGAAGGATCATAAAACTTACAACCTTTTGTATGGTTAAAATATCTAATGAAATAACGGTTAACCCTCTTATTGTCCAATTTTTTTCTTAAGGTTTATAGGCATTTGCTTCAGATGGACACTTTCAAATGCTTTGAAATAGGATTGCACATAGTTCATAACTAATTTGGGATCATAGCGGTTTCCTTAGTGAGAACTCTATTTAGAATATAATGTGAACGGGTTAAAAGCACCACAGGTCCTCCATGTTTGTCACTTGTAACACACCAGTCCCTATTCTTTGTCTCTGTAATAAACCGGTCCCCTATGTTTTAAAAACGTAACAAACAGATCCTTTTCTGAAAATTTGAGGGACCTGTTTATTACAAATTGAAAACGTAAGGGACCTGTTTATTACAAACATGAAGGACCTATTTAGTACAAAAAGGATCTGTTTGTTACATTTTTAAAACATAGAGGACCAGTTTATTACAGAGTGATAGCAGTATAGTTGAGTTACTTATCATACTTCTAACTATATCATTTAGTGTTTTGTTCTGCCTCTCAGATACATCATTCATGTTTCGTGGAATATTCCACACTCCTCTAGATATCTAGAAAATGATCGTTGAAGTTGTTCACCTAATTCGTCATATATTTCATAGTATACACCAGTACGGTCATATCCAATGCACTTAATATTTTTACCTAGTTATTTTTCAACTTCAGTCTTAAAAGATATGAACTTATTTAGGTTTTCTTATATGTCATGAAAAAGTTAGAGTTATCCATAATAAGAGAAGTCATATGTGAACTATATGAATTATTTTTTGTCGTTTCATGATTCTTTAGGGAATGGTCCACAGATGTCGGTATAGATCAATTTTAAGACTTGTTTTGCTTTACGTCCTCCTCGTTTGTTTATTTTAGTATATATTACATTTTAATACATTTAATACAAGTACCAAAGTCTGAATAATCAAATATACTCAATCAAACTTTTAACGATAAACTTAGTTTTTTTATATTACTTATGTACCTGTGTCAAAGTTTACCTAAATTTAGATTTTCAAGTTAGTTTGCCAGTTACATCTTTGTGATGCTTAATTGGTATATTATAAATATAAAATATTATTCATTGTTAAATATATAGTGCATATCACATTATCGTGTAAGAAATAGTCATTTTGTAATTGATTGACATCTTTTAAGGTGTCTTTTATAGGAAAAATCTAAATTTATATTGATATATTCCAAATACAATAAATTTTCACTAGCGAAAAACAATTAAAAATTACATAAACTAACCATAAAGTTTCCTTCCCTTAATCGGTGGATACTGCACTATCATTGAGGATTCAGTATTTTATCATATCCTTAATAAAAAAACAAATATGGGTGGTCATAACCGTACCAACCCACCGTGTATTATCTAAAATTAAAACTGAATTGATTTCTGAGTAGACCAAAGTTATGAGATTATCGTTAATTTTTATTTAGTTTGGTACTTTTGACACTGCTTTTGAGAAACCCCTTCCTTTTGCAAACAAAAATATTAAATTTCAGCAAGTGATCTATTATGGTTCGTTGCTCACGAACTGGAACCCTTATCAAATGATCTATCATATTTTATTTTTATGATTTCCTTATTAAGAGATTACCTTATACTCCACAGGCTCAATGATTTAGGGGTCTCCCTCGGGTCGTCTAGATCATCTAGGAGGATGGGGCTATGATTAATTTCTATCATTTCGGATCGAGACAAGTAGCATAACATTCCTTAGAGATACGTTGATTTTTGTAAATCATGCCAAAAACATTTCGATAATATAGCGTACACGCGGGTGCACAATTGATGTAATAACACATTTGCTTGAGCCATAGTTGGCGAATGATAGCTCTATAGGACGATGGTCCGTCTAATATCATCTGTATAGTTTGGATTTTATTTCTATAAACCCTTGGATGATGGTGGCTTCTAATGTTTGCTCGTCAAGTACTAGAGTTTTGGCTCCGTTGAGGACCCTTTTCGAGGATAAAAGAGATATAATACCTATGATTTGGTTGTAACTCTTCTTGTACAAGATGTTTATAGAGTTTCTTATACAAGCCTGATGTGATAAACTTTGGTTATAAAAATCTCGGAATGATGACTAAAATGTATGTATTTTCCTCTACTACCCTATTTAAGTCATCATTGCCGAATATGATCGGATGAATGAGAGACTGCGAAAGATGGACCAAAGTTTGTTTTACCATTTAAACACCAAAATCAGATATATGATGCTTTTAGAAAGTCTTGTGGATACATGATCCTTCAACAATAGAACCCAAAATATGTTTGTTCATATCATGATCTAATCATCAAGGCTTACTTTAAATAAATTCATGGAATGGTTTACCGAGGGCATCCCAACTTTTGGTATTTTTGTATGGGGCTTGGCCCGTGACGCCTATAATGGAGTGCGCTTAACTATATTAAGGGATCGACTCTTAAAAATTTCTTGAAGCTCTCCCTTGTTGACGAGCTCTTAATTTCATCATGTCAGGACTCGATAGTCACGTGTACGATAACTATTATTGTTGGATACTTATAGAACTTTTTTAATTTTTTTAGAATCATTCGAGCTCCACATTTTTTTGGTTTATTGAAGTGGTTGGATCTTAGGCTTAGTTATAGATTGTGATTGTTTCTTAAATGAGCTTAGTTTATTGGATACTTGCACCCTTAAAATTATGAAATTATTAACGTCTAACAAGTCGCAAATCCTCCATTGTACCATTCATTTTCTAAAAGAAAGTAATATGTTAAGAATATTTTATAATAAGTGTACATTATTGGACCTGAACCGGGGGCAGTTGACATTGGAAATAGCTCGGGTGATATGATGAATAATCATTCGGTCATCTCATCACCCATGCATGCATCATATCTTCAAACTTGATGGTTATTATACTTGATGTAGATCAGATTTATTCGAACTAATTCAAAGGCAAATCTTCGAAGGATTGTTTGGATATTTACCCCCCCCCCCCCAACTATCCTACTGAAAGATTCGAACAACTTATTTTCATGATTAAGTTGCTTTCTAAGGACTAAGAAAATTGCTAAAATCTTTTTACATATCTGACCTTGGGCTTAAAGCCCATAAATACTAAAACCGAATCTGAAACACGGTCCATAAGGCCCATGGGTTATAAAGCACCTATAAATACCCCAACCACCTTCATTTAAGAGGTTGGACTTTTTCTCTCACTACACAACACCAAACACTTAATACAATCCGCATATTACCCAAACTACCCCCATATCACAAATTTACCACACAAAATTGGCGACCACAGTGGGAGGAGACGGTGCATGAATATCAAATTCAAAACCAGTAAATAAAGAGCAGTTCAGATGTCATCTAAGCAGATAGATCCCAATGTACAAGATGTCCTTCCTCCTCCGAATGATGAATGGGTGAGGGATATGAATGAACACACAATTATATCACATGTCAACAAAAATACAACTGACAAGAAATTCTTGCAAGATAAAAATGATCAGTTAAAGACTGAGCTAGAAGTGTTAAGGGCTCAGAGGCATCTAGGAAATGGCATGAAAGAAAATTCGGGTGCATCTAAACCACATCTAAACTATGAACCTGGTGAGAACGAATAATCTACTAAAACTCGGGTGAGCTCTAAAACAACCCATCTGTCTAAACAGTCTGTGAGTACAACATCAGAATCCTTTGATAGCTTATCGGAGGATCATGAGCTTGAATCTATTTCATCCACTAGCGATGATGGTCGGGTGAAGATAAAGTTGAGATTGTCTAAAATACACTCAAGGAAAAGAGATATAAGGGGTAGGATTAAAAAGCATCGACACGTTAACCACATGCTAGTAGACCCATTTGCATGTTAATCTGAACCAAATATATTCGTTACTCGTAATGAAGATTCAGTGTTGAGCCGAAGTCATAATTGGAAGCAATCACCCTTGTCCTCCAAAATCTTGTCTAGACATCTTGCGAAGAGGTTTGATAGTTCAAAGATGGAAAAGTACGATGAAAGTAAAGACCTTGATAACCATCTTGAACAGTTGAAGAATTTCATGATGAGCTTTGATGATGATGACAAACTACTATGTCGGGCTTTCTCTCATACCTTTAAAGGAGTTTCCCTCAAGTGGTACAATAGTATCCCTCAAGGGTCCATTAGGAATTTTCACACGTTCTGGGTTGCCTTCCGAAGGCAGTTTGTTGGTAGTAAAGAAGTTTAAGGGAATGGTGACACCATCATTCATTGTTCCCAAGAGCCAAATGAGTCCTTGAAGGACTATGTGAGCAGGTTTGTAAACACGGAAAATGGTTTAGCTGACTGTTTAGAGCAGGTGGTTATTGCTTTTTTAAGACAAGGGTTGAATCTAGGGAATTTGGCTGACTCAGTAACAAAGGAGAAAGTAATGACCTTCGGGGGGTTGCTGAATCAAGTTGGAAAGCAGATTACAGTTGAGGAAACCAAGAAATCCAGATTACAGTCTGAATACAAAACAAAGGAGTCCGAACAGGGTTCCCATAGAGCTAAGCAGAGCCAATCCGGTCAGAACTCCCAAAGGAAAGGTAAAAGGGGACCATGGGTCCAACCTTAATGGTTTGCTAAGTTGGGGGATAGTGTGGCAACCATTTATGATAAAACTAAAGATAAAGTACACTTTAGAGCTCCTGCACCATTGCAATCTCCTACGGATACCCGAAGTTCTAATTTTTACAAATATCATAATGATATTGGGCATGACATGAATGAGTGCATAATACTAAAACAAGAAGTACAAAACCTTATAGAGAGAGAAAAACTAAGAAATTTTGTGAAAAAACAAGGGGGGAAGCAGGCCTAATGGTAATACGTCACGAACACCTACCTCAGCTACTTCAGGAACTTCCGGACAGAAAAATGCAATGGTTATCATTGAAAGATTCGATGTGGACACTAAATATCTTAATCCAGACCTAGATCGGAATCAGGTGGGTGTCATAGTGGAAGATATTACTCTGGTTTCCAGACTAGTGTAGTTCTTTGAGTCTCTAACCATATTTGAGGGAGACATTGCAACAAATCCTTCTACTTGTCAAAGAAAGAGGCATGTTACAAGCTTGACTACCTAGTTTGCGGGAAAAATATATGCGCATCTTTACCAAAACCCTTTTCCCTTTATAGTGTTTGATGAGGATGACTTAAGGGATATTGCTGGACCAAATGAAGATGTTATGGTGATAGGGGCATCAATTGGGGGTAATGACATTCGAATGATCCTAATTGATACTGACAGCTTCGTAAATATATTATTTCTAACCACTTACAAGAAAATGAAGAATCCATCTGTCATTCCATGGTCCAACCGAACTATAGTAGGATTCACTGGCAGTTTGACAGATGTCATTAGTGAATTCGAAGAGGAAGTGTTACTAGGAAAATGACCATTTAAAAAGATGGTAAAGATTTTGTTCGTGGTAGTTGATTATCCTACCTGTTACAACGCCATATTTGGAAGATCTTGGCTTTCTAGGATGCATGATGTGGCATCCATTGTACACCAATGTCTGAAGTACGCTGTTCGAGGCCAAGTAGGGGTTGTTTGAAGCAGTCAAAAGGTTGCCAGAGAATGTTATGCCACTGCCCTTGCCTCAAACACTTTGGGGGTAACCAAGGAGGACCAGCAATAGCAGTTATTGGATTCATTTATCTATCTTAATGAGATAGATGATCCAAGAGAGGCCCCTAGTGTCATAATCCCTATTGAAAAAGTTGAAACTTATCCTATCGAAAAGGTTAAAAGTGTAAAAATTGGTACTAAGTTGTCTTCACACTTGATAGAAAGATTGTTTTTGTTTTTGTCAAAAAATTTGCATATTTTTGCGTGGAGTAATTCGGATGTAACTAGGGTTCCACCTAAGGTAATAAGCCACAAGTTATCAGTCTGGTCTGATGCAGGCCCAGTGGTTCAAACAAGAAGATCTTTTTCAAAAGAAAAATCTTATGTGATAGTACAAGAGGTAGACAGGTTGACCAAGATGGGCCACATTAAAGAATCTCAACATCCATTATGGACAGCAAATCCTATTTTGGTCAAGAAAAAGAATGGCAAGTGGCGTATATCTTAAATATTTGTTTCCAGTCCCTCAGATAGATCAGTTATTGGATTATACATCAGGTAACAAGCTCTTGTCGTTTATGGATGCCTTTTCAGGGTATAATCAGATACAAGTAGATTTGAATGATCAAGATCATACCACTTTCATTACTGATAGAAGACTTAATTGCTACAACATTATGCCGTTCGGATTGAAAAATGATGGGGCCACCTACCAAAGGTTAGTGAACAAGACGTTTGCAAACCAAATTGGTAGAAATATTGAAGTTTGTACAGATAATATGATGGTGAAAAATCTTAAAGAGGATGGAACATAGCGATCTCTAAGAAACGTTTTTTTGCTTGGAAGCTATAAATTTAAAGTTGGATCCAGAAAAGTGTATATTTGGGGTTCACTCCAGAAATTTTCTAGAGTATATGATAAGTGAGAAATGGATTCAACCTGATCCTGATCAGCTCAATATTTTGTTAGCAATGGATTCTCATCGGAATACTAAAGAGGTACAAAGATTAATTGGTTTTCTGGCTTCATTAAATAGGTTTATCTCCAGATCCTCAGACAAGTGTGCTCAGTTTTTTCAAGTGTTGAAGAATACTAAAGTTTTTAATTGATCTCCAGAGTATGATCAAGCTTTTCTTGAAATTAAGAAGTATTTGTCTTCACCAAAGACATTGTTCAAACCAGTTTTGATGGAGAAACTTTATATCTATCTGGCTGTATCTGAATATGTTGTGAGTGCAGTCTTGGTCAGAGAGGTGGACAATTATCCTTGTTTGGTATACTATATAAGCAAGAGTCTGCTGGAGGCAGAAAAACAGTACTTAAAGTTAGAAAAGTTAGCTTTGGTGTTGGTAATAGCGGCTAGAAAGATGAGACCATACTTTCAAGCTCATTTAATTGTTGTCCCTTGAAGAATGTTTTACAAAATGTTGATGTCTCAAACAGAATGACCAAGTGGTCAATTGAGCTAGGTTATTATGATATTGACTTTGCGCCTCGGACTGCTATCAAGGCTCAACCTGTGGCTGATTTCTTGGTAGAATTTCATGCTAAAAGACCCCATGATCAAGAACAAAGTAATCAGTTTAAAAAAAGAATAGGTGGTATGCACAGATAGTGGATCAAGTACCATGGGTTGTGGGGCTGGAATCTGCTTAACTTCTTCTTATGGTGATACCATGTACCAAGCTATATGCTTCGGTTTCAGGGCTTCTAATAATGAATCCGAATATGAGGCCGCCATTGTTGGTCTACGTCTAGCATTGATATGTGGGGCAAAGAGTGTTAAGTTGATAAGTGATTCTTAATTACTTATTCATCAAGCTCAAGGGGAGTTTGAAGTTAAAAAAGAACAACTGATAATGTACTTAATGGTATTAAAATAAGTGGCTGCAAATTATAAGATCATTCAGTACGAGCATGTTCCTAGATCAAAGAATATTATGGAAGATTCTCTAGCTACCATAGCCTATTCGAAAGCTTATCCATAGATCTTGGTGCAAGAATGCCCTTCGATGAATTCAAACCAGCTAGATACCAAGAAAGATGAGAGAGCATGAGTATACTAGTCATACAACCTCAAGATTGGAGGTATGAGATTTTAAAGTTTCTTTTCGATGGGATTTTTCCTCTAGATAAAGCCTTAGTCAAGAAGGTTTTATAAAAGGCTAGTGGTTTTCTGATTTTAGGAGAGATCCTTTACAAGAATTCCTTCAACAGGCCTTTATTGCGTTGCTTGGGTTTCAAGAGTCTCAAAACGTGTTATCCATACTACATGATGGGGAAGATTCTGCATATTTTGGTTATAGGGCATTGACCAGGAGAGTTTTACTAGCGGGATATTATTGGCCTACCATAATGGAAGATGCAAAAAAATGGTGAAAAGATGTGATCATTGTCAAAAGTTTGGGAATGAAATCCATGTGTTAGTAGTACCCATAGAGTCAATATCCGAACCACTACCTTTTGCTAGGTGGGGTTTAGATTTAGTTGGGCCTCTTCCAATGGCGTCTGGAGGATTCCAAACTATAATTGTGGCCATAGATTACTTTTTTTAAGTGGATATAGGCTGCTCTGTTAGTGAGGACTACTTCAAAGGCAGCCATCAAGTTTATCTTATCTAACATTTGTTGCCGCTTTGGGATTCCTTGGCAGGGTAAATTTGTGACACCGGGGTAGTTTTGGAAATATATGGATCGTATTCAATGTTTGGTAGTGTCTAGTGAGAGAATTGTGGTGCATCCTAAGTATTAAATGAGTTTTAAAAAAGTCCAACCCCTTAAATGAAAGTGGTTGGGGCATTTATAGATGTTTTGTGATCCATGGGCCTTATGGGTCGGGCTTTTGAGTTTGGTTCTTCTCTTTATGGGCTTTAAGCCCAAGGTTAAATATGTAAATAGTCCTTAGCAAGGTGCTTAGTCATGAAATCAAGTTGCTCGGATCTTTCAGTACAGTAGTGGGCGGTAACTGTCTGAACTACCCTCCGGATATTTGCTTGTGAACCGGTTCGGAAGAATCCGATCCATATCAGTAACCCCTTTAACTCTTTCAAAACAAATTTTGGAAGAGTTAATTTATAACAGCTTTACATTTTGCTTTGATAAAACGCTGATCGGATCCGAACGGGTTGTTTTCATACTTTGAGAAGCTTAAACGCCTGATTTTTCAACTGTGACACGTGTCAGTCTTTGGTTGGACCTCTAAGCTGTTTTTTCTCCTAGATACTCGTACCTATTCCCTAGAGTTAATAAGGCATAATCAATAGCCCCTAATCATTATACCGGATTGATTCACCTTCCCAAGAGAACCTTTAACACTCTTCAATCCTTGTATAAAGGTCTCATTTTTACTGTTTTCACTCACTTTTACCCTTAACAGTAACACCTTAGAGAGAGAAAGAGATCTAAACACATATTTTACCCATAGACCTGGGTAATTTTATGTTCACTGCTAGAAATGCTTTAGGAAGATGAGGTGGTTGAACTTGTCGGAACTTGAACAAGAGAAAAGGAATCCTGTATTGCTGCTGGATTACCAGCCTCTCCCGATGGATTGATAATGCAGACAATCCCTGAACCAGATAAAAGTTCATCGTCATCCAGAACACCGGTGGTCCAAAGATCACCGTTTTTTCCATCATTATCCCCATTAGCATCTGAACCATCAGAATCTAAAAAATAAGAAATCCGAAAACCCGAAATTCAAAAGCCAAAAACCCAAAAACCAGTACTTCGCAAATCACCTACTACGGAAAAAGTAGTTTACAGCGTTAGGAAACCCTCACCCTTCCTTGCCATGGGGATCAAATAAAGAGGCACCCACTCCTCCTAGAATTATTCGCCTTTCTACAGAAAAAAATAATCCACTACCTCCCTTGGAAACTAGTTCGGAGGCTACAAACTTTTAACCATCCCAACGATCAACTGAACAATCAACCCAACATGCACCGAACAACTATTTGAGCTACAAATTGAGAAACCATCCGAACAACCCTCCGGACAACCTCTAAACGTTATGGAGGAGACATTGGAAGATAGTAAGAGTGAGACTCACTTTGGGACGTCCGGAAAAACCAGGGACACTACATCTGAAAGGGCAACCAGAGGGAAAGTAGTCCAGCCAAACACTAAAACTTTCCTAGAGTGTTTGGAAGGGAAAGTAAGGCCAAACTTCAAAAACGTTAGTGTAAAATATCTACTAGACTTACAACGAATAACTTACGTCTACACTCAAACTGCCAAACTAAGCAGAATCAGGGCCAAATGGGGCTTTCCGGAATCTATTAAAGTAAGAATACATGTCACTTCGGACACCATATGGATTGTAAATCCAATGAGCTGGTAGTTTACACTGAACTATTGAACTGGGGGCCTAGGTTCCCTCTAGACCCATAAATTGTCTGATATTTTAGCTTAGTAAAGTTATGTCCCAGCCAATTGAGTCTGAACGTTTGGTACATCCTGATGGCCAGTATAATGGCCTCAAGATTATCCAAAATTCCTCTGCTTGTGGAGTAATTTGTTGTTGTGGTTGGCTTCTGCAAGAATCACCATATCCCATTTATCACTACAACATGAGTAATGACTACAAGGTGGTGATTGAGTTGTTAAAGTCTAAAAAACCTTAGAGGATACAATTTTTATACATGAGTGGTGGGAGAACAGGAGGAAGATCAAGTCCACTGACAACCCAAGCCAGTTGGTTAGTCACTGGAAAAGTTCGAGTAAGTTTAGTTTCTCAATTTCTTGTTTTAATTCCCTTATTTCATATCCACCTTCTAAAAAGATACATTTCCATTTCATGACAGTTTTTCCAAGATGTTCCTAGAACACTTGGAAGCAGGAGAAAAGACTTTCATCAAGTTAAATGAATGAGCATCGGAGTACTGGGTGTTAGAGTTCCACAACGCATTCACCTCGGAGAATATGGTGAGGACTCACATGTGGAATATCACAGGAAGCAGGGAATTGACATGGGAGCAACTAACAACTCCACCTTCTTCGGATGTCATCCTAAGAAAGACTGAGGCCAAAGATGGCAAGCTCTATCTGCCATCTCGAAATAAATACCCCAGTCACTTAGATAAAATCAACAAGAAGAAGTAGAAAGCTGGGAAAAAGAAGGTTGGGTCAAGCGAAACTCATCGGACTTCCAAAGGTGTTGACCCAGTAAATCCCGAAGGGATTGATGCGGCTCCATTAGAAGATGTAGCAGAAACTGTGGAAGGAGCTGGTGGGTCTGTGCAACAGTCTCAGCCCAAGAAACAGGGTTATAAGAGGGGTCATAGAGAAGGTCATCATGGGTCCAGAAAGAAGAATAAATCCAAACAAGGGATCGAGAAGAAAAAGAAAGCTGATATAGGGTCATAAATCATTATTTACCCTTCAGATGTTCCTCCACCAGTTCCAACTGAAGTTCTTTCCAAAGGAAAGGTTTCCCAACAACAAAGACATAACCCACCTGATCCCTCCTCACCAATTCCTCCAGCAGTTGATGCAGGAAAGACTATCCTGGATGAGTTCCCAAGCATGTACTTTAGTGAATAGAGAAACTAGAAATGGAGGCCAGAGCTCAAGCCCATGACATAAACACTCTTGAGGATGAGAACTGGAACTTAAATAGCTCTCTATCTTCCGAACATCAAAAGGTAGAAGCTTTATTTAAGGAAAGAGAAGAAAAAAGTTCTGAACTGACTCAGGCTAGAACCACTTATGAAGAGTTAAAGTTCGAACACGCCCGAAATCAAGTCCCTTAAGGAACAACAGCTTACTGATGCTAATACCATCAAAACTTTATTTGAAGACAGTGAGAAACTAGAAAAACTCCTTAAAGAGACAAATGATGAGTTGGCTACATTTCAAAAGAAAAAGAATGAAGAACAAAATGCCTCCATCGAAAGGTATGCTGCAGGGCTAGTAAATTCTTTGGAACAAAGGGATGAGGGGGTCAAGTCTGACATGATTTTATTATTCCATCAGACTTTCCAAAAGAATAATTTAGGGCCCTTATGGCAGTATGTGCTCGGTGATGAGATACCCTTTCACACTATGCCTAATGGAGACAAGCATGGTTATTCTTCTGTTAGCGGCATCGATTTTGAGGGTAAAGAAAGCAAAAATTCCAGTTTGGACATTACCAGTCCTCTTCAACCAGTTAATCAAGAAGAAACTAAGGGGAATGAGCCCTGAGGTTATTACGTTTACTTGTTTATGATTTGAAACTAAAGTCCTTGGAAGGTCAAGGCATTTTTGTTTTAAATTATCCGATTTATTTTCTATCAGTACTAAAGTCCTTGGATAGTCAAGGCATTTTTGTTGTAAGATTGATCGGTGTTTTCCCGATCTATTTTAATTTCATTCTTTTATTTATGCTTGTCTTTAATTTCCCTTGACTTCCTTAGCCAATTATTATAGGTGTTTAATAAACTTGGCATTACTAAGGTATTTAATAAATCCGGACTGTGTTTAATATATATGGAGAGAATTTAATAGGTCAATAGTATTTTACAAATTTAGACTGTGTTTAATAGATCCGACTGATATTGAATAGACTTTACTAAAATGTTAAATAGACTCCGAGCAGATGTTTAATAGATTCGGATCTTCTATGGTCAATGCAAAAAATTTAAGAAGATATCAAGTAGATTAAAAACTGGGCACCTCATTAAAACCTCATCGTGCCACCAAGGTAGTAAAGAGTATGCCCTTATATATTTACATGGATATATATCGAAGTAAATATTTACAAAATATTTTATTCTAAGTACAACCTGAGATGCTCAACGTTCCAAGGGTACCTCAGCAGGTTTCCTTCCTTATCTGAGACTCTATACATCTCTGGTTTGATCTTTTCACAAACAGTATATGGCCCTTCCCAGTTCGGAGCCAGTTTTTCGAACTACTTCTCTTTGGTATACAAAAAGACTTTTCTCAATACCTTGTCATCTATTTGAAAATCCTTTCTTTTAACCCTTGATGGATACCTACTTCGCATTAAACCCTAATAGTGCATAGTTTTTAAGTGTGCTTTAACTCTCCATTCTTCAATCAAATCCAATTGTCCTCTTATTGCTACTTCATTTGCCTGTTCGGAGTAATTTTACACCCTAAAAGAAGGTAAAGTTTCTTCTATAGGAGTGATGGCATCCATACCATAAACAAGGTTAAATAGAGACTCTTGAGTGGTTGATGTTGGGGTTGTTCGGTAGGCCCATAGTACTTCTTGTAAATAAATCGGCCACTTCCCTACAGCCCCTTCTAAATTTTTTCAAAGCCCCTATAAAATAGTTCGATTGGAAACTTAAATTTTCACATTGGAGTGAGGATGAAATGGAGAAGAGAAACAATGTTGAATTCCTCTGGAAGCGCAAAATTTTTCCATTTCTTTGTTATCAAATTGTGGCCCATTATCTGTGGTGATACGTTATGGGATTCCAAAATGACAACATATGTTTGACAAGATAAACTTAATGACTGCCTTTAAAGTATTTCACATTAACGGAGCGGCTTCTATCCACTTGGAAAAGTAGTCTATGGCTGCAATTATAGTCCAGAAACCTCCAGATGTCGTTGGAAGAGGCCCAACTACATCTAAACCCCACCTGGCAAAAGGTAGTGGATCAGAAATTGAATACATGGGTATTGCTGGGACATGGATTTCATTCCCAAATATTCGAAAAGGATCAGATTGTTTCACCATATCTTGTGTATCTGCCATTATGGTAGGCCAGTAATACCCTACCAACAAAAATCTCCTGGTTAGTGCCCTGTAGCCAAAATGCGCAGAACCTTCCCCATCACGTAGTTCGGATAATACATTTTGGGATTCTTGAAAACCCAAGGAACACAACAAAAGTCTACTAAAGGACTTTTTGTACGAAACCTCTCCCAAAATCAGAAAACCACTAGCCTTATATTTAATCTTCTTGGCTAAAGCTTTATCCGGAGGCAAAATCCCATCGGATATAAATTGTAAAATTTCATACCTCTAATCTTGTGGTTGCATGACTTGTATACTCATGCTCTCTTCATATTTCTTGGTACCTCATTGGTACGAATTTATTGAAGGGCATTCTTGCACCAGGATACATGGATAAGCTTCTGAATAGGCTATGGTAGCTAGAGAATCTGCCATAGTATTCTTTGATCTAGGAGCATGCTCATATTGAACATTCTTAAAGGTTGCAGCCACTTCTTTCAACATCATTAAGTACAGTATTAGATGTTCTTTCTTAGCTTCCAACTGACCTTGAGCCTGATGAATAAGTAGTTGAGAGTTACTTATCAACTTAACCCTCTTTGCCTCACATATCAATGTTAAGTGTACACCAACAATGGATGCCTCATATTATGATTCATTGTTAGAATCTCTAAAACTGAAGCATATAGCGTGATACATTGTATCACCATAAGGAGAAGTCAAGCAAATTACAGCCCCACAACATATGGTACTTGATCCATCATATGTGCATACCACTCATTCTTTTTTAACTTGGCTGCTTTGTTCTTGTCCATGGGGTCTTTTAACATGAAATTCTACCAAAACAATCAGCCATAGCTTGGGCCCTGATACCAGTCTAAGGCGTAAAGTCAATATCATAATCACATAGCTCAACTGACCATTTGGTCATTCTATTTGAGACATCAGCCTTCTGTAAAACATTCTTCAGGGGATATGACGTCCGATGAACAATTGAGTGAGTTTGAAAGTAGGGTCTCATCTTTCTAGCAACTATTACCAAGGCTAAAGCTAACTTTTCGAATTTTAAATATCGATTTTCTACCTCTAATAGACTCTTTCTTATGTAGTAAACCGGACGAGGATAATTATCCACTTCTCTGACCAAGACTACACTTACAACATATCCAGATACAGCCAGATACATGTAAAAATTTTCCTCTGGAGCAGGTTTAAACAATGTCTTTGGTGAAGACAAATACTTCTTAATCTCAAGAAAAGCTTGATCGCGCTCCAGAGACCAATTAAAATCCTTAGCATTCTTCAAAACTTGTAAAACTGAGCACATTTGTCTGAGGATGTGGAGATAAACCTATTCAATGCAGCCAGACAACGAGTTAACCTTTGTACCTCTTTGGTGTTACGAGGGGGATCCATGGCTAACAAAGCACTGAGATGATCAGGATCAGGTTGAATTACTTTTTCACTTATCATATACACTAGAAATTTCCCAGAGTGAACCCCAAATATACACTTCTCTGGATTCAATTTTAAATTTATAGCTTCTAGGCAAGAAAATGTTTCTTGGAGATCGGTTATGTGCTCATCTTTTTCAATACTTTTCACCATCATATCATCTATATACACCTCCATATTTCTACCAATCTGGTTTGCAAATGTTTTATTAACTAACCTTTGATAGGTAGCCCCAGCATTTTTCAATCCGAAAGGCATAACTTTGTAGCCGTGAAGCCCTCTATTAGTGATGAATGTGGTATGATCTTGATCATTCAGATCTACTTGTATCTGGTTATACCCCGAAAAAGCATCCATAAAGGACAAGAGCTTGTAGCCAGGTGTAGAATCCACTAAGTGATCTATCTGAGGGATTGGAAACAAGTCTTTAGTACATGCTCTATTCAAGTCAGTGAAATCAATACACATACCCCACTTGCCATTCTTTTTCTTGACCAAGACCATGTTGGTAGTCCATAATGGATATTGAGATTCTTTAATGTGGCCCATCTTGGTCAACCGGTCTATCTCTTATACTATTATATCAGCTTTCTCCTTTGAAAATGACCTTCTTCTTTGAACCACTAGGCTTGCATCAGACCGAACTTCTAATTTGTGGCTTATTACCTCAGATGGAACCCATGTTACATCTGAACTACTCCATGCAAAAATATGCAAATTCTTTGATAAAAAAAACTAACAATCTTTCTCTCAAGTTTGGAGACAGCTTAGTACCAATTTTAACACTTTTACCCTCTTTGGTAGGAAAATTTCAACTTCTTCAATAAGGATTATGGCACTATGGGCCTCCCTTAGATCATATAATTGTTATTGTTCACCCTCCTTAGTTGTCTCTCAAGTCTTAGAGGCCAGGGCAATGGCATAACATTTTATAGCCACCTTCTGACTACTTCAGAAAATCCCGACTTGGCCTCCAACAGCATATTTTAGACATTAGTGTACAGTGGATGCTACAACATGCATCTTTGAAAGCCAAGATATCCCGAATATGGCATTGTAGCATGTAGGAAAATAAACTACTACAAATATGACTTTTACCATCTTTTTAAATGGCCATTTTCCCAACAACACCTCATCTTCGAATTCACTGATGACGTCTGCTGAACTGACAGCGAATCCCACTATAGTTCTATTTGATCGTTGAATAATAGAAGGATTTTTCATTTGTTTGTATGAGGTCAAGAATAGTATGTTTGTAGAGCTACCAGTATGAATAAGGATCCTTCGGATGTTATTGCCCCCAATTGATGCTCTATTACCACATCATCTTCATTTGGCCCTACAATATCCCTCAAATCATCTTCAGCAAACACTATGAATGGAAATGGGTTTTGGTAAATATGTGTAGACATCTTTCCTTCCACTTGATTTATCAAGCTGGTGACATGCCTCTTTTTTGAACTAGTTGAAGGGGCTGTTACGGTGTCTCCCCCAAATATGGTTAAAGACTTAAAGAATTATACAAACCTGAGTAGTTTCTTCCACTATGACACCTACTCGATTCCGACTTGGATCTGGATCAAGGTATTCAGTATCCACATCAAATATTTCAGTGATAACCATTGCATTTTCCTGTCCAGAAGCTCCCAGAGCAGCTAATGTGAGTGCTTTACTAACAACTGGCCAGCTCCGCCTTGTTTTTTTTCATAAAGTTCATCAACTTTCCTCTATTAATAAGATTTTTCACTTCTTGATTCAGTGTTATATAATCATTCATGTCATGCCCAATATTATTATGATATTTGCAAAAACAAGAGCTCCGGGTATCCGTGGGAGATTGCAATGGTGCAGGGGCTCTGAAATGAACTTCATCTTTAGTCTTGTCATAAATGGTTACTACACTCTCCCCGAGCTCAGCAAACCATTCAGGCTGGACCCATGGTCCCCTCTTACCTTTCCCTTGGGAGCTTTGATCGGATTGGCTCTGTCTAGATTTATGCGAACCTTGTTTAAACTCTTTAGCTTTGTATCTGGACTGTGATGTTGGTTGTGAAGCTGGTGGAGCGGAAATTGCCTTGTTCTGACGAGGAACCCTAGACTTCTTGGTTTCATCAACCGTAATTTGTTGTTCAACTTGATTTAACAAACCTCCAAAGGTCATAGATTTTTTCCTTGTTACTGAATCAGCCGAATTCATCGGATTTAAACCTTATCCTAAAAAAGCAATAGCCACATGCTCAAAACAATCAGCTAGCCCATTCTTCGTGTTCATAAACCTGCTCACATAGTATTTTAATGGTTCATTTGGCTCTTGGGAACAATGAATGATGGTGTCCTCATTCCCCTTGATTTCTTTGATACCTACAAATTGCCTTTGGAAGGCAACCCAGAACATGTCAAAGCAGTTTGTCATACCAATAAGGGGAAGCTCCCTTAAAAGTCTGAGAAAAATCTTGGCAAAGCGGCTTGTCATCATCATCAAAACTCATCATGAAGTTCTTGAATTTCTTAAGATGATTATCCGGATCTTTACTTCTATCGTATTTTTCATCTTTGAGCTATCAAACCTTTTCGGAAGATGCCCAGATAGGATTTTGGAAGACAAGGGTGATTGCCTCCAATTATGAGTTTGGCTGAACACCGAATATTCATTAGGGGTAGCAAATATACAAGGTTTTTATTGACAGGCAAAAGGGTCTATCAGCATGTGAATAATATGTCAATGCTTCTTAATCCTACCCCTTTTATCCCTTTTTCTAGAACATCTCTTGGACAACCTCAACTTTTTCTTCACCCGGCCTTCATCACTACTAGATAAAATTGACTCTTCAAGTTCTGAATTCTCTGAAGAGCTATCAGAGGAATTTGATGTCGTACTTACAGGTCGTTTAGAGCGATGGTGATGAGTCCGGATTCCGTTACCACTTCGAATAGGGTCAGTTCGGACAATGTCTACCTAACCGGACAGGGGTAGTTCGGACCCCATCATCCACTGGACTGATCGAACAGAAACTAAAGTACTTAAAACATAATCACTTCTTGACTAAGCTGCCTACTCTCCTACTTAGAACTTATGGATTCTTAAGCTCAAACCGGGTCCATTAAACACGACCCGAGAGCCCATAAGGCCCAAATATGAGGGTATAAATACCCAACCACCAACATTAAATGAGGGTAATGAAAATTAAATACAACCAGGCTGCTTAATTCTCCCTCTACACTCTACCCAAATATTAAATACTCTCAAACTTCCACACAGTTCTAAACAAAAATTACAGACTTACCCTCAGACAAAAATAAACCTCGCCAAATTGGCGACCAGAGTGGAAGCACGACGGTGCCTGAATCAAGCATTCGAAACCATCAAAAACAAATCAGTCCGAATGAATCCGGACGCCCCGGAAGTACCGCCAGCGTTGCTTGAAGTGGTGGGTGAGAATGATGAATATACCATCGAGGAGCGTGATAGATTAAAGGTCGAGATAGAAGCTCTGAGGGCAGAGAAGGCTAAGATGGGCATGAAAGAGAAGTCAAAAGCATTAGTGGCTCATCATACCGGCAACCCTAGAGAGCATGAGCCTTCCAAGACTCATGTGAGTACCAAGAAGACCCATGCTAGCTCCAAAAAGTCTCACCGGTCCAAGCCAGTGGAGAGTTCTGACTCAGACTCAGAATCTTCTGGTAGCTCCTCGGACAAGGATGGTGTTGAAGAGTCCTTATCCTCCAGAAGTGATGAGGGCCGATCCAAAAAGAAGCAAAAGTTGATTAAAAAGTATTCGAGAAAAAAGGGATAAACATGGGAAATTAAAGAGGAATATAGGCAAAGGATCATCTCACAGCCGGAGACATGTAGACCGGATGCTGGTGGATCCTTTCGCCTTCCACGATGAATCAGGTACCTTTGCAACTCCCAATGAGGATACTGTTTTCAGTCGTGGACGGAATTGGAGACAATCTCCATTATCTTCTAATATTTTATCCGGAAACCTCCCTAAGAGGTTCGATAGCACAAAAATGGAGAAATACGATGGCAGTAAAGATCCGGACAACCACTTGGAACAATTTACAAACTTTATGATGAATTTCGATGATGACGACAAGTTACTCTGTAGAGCATTCTCCCAATCCTATACGGGGAGTGCTCTGAAGTGGTATAACAGCCTACCAGAAGGCTGCATCAGAAATTTCGATACCTTTTGGGTGGCCTTTCGAAGGCAATTTGTTGGGAGTGAGGAATTGAAGGGCAATGGGGACACAATAATCCATTGTGCTCAAGAACCAAACGAGTCACTGAAAGAATACATAAGTCGTTTTGTGAACACCAAAAACGGGTTGGCTGATTGCTTCGAGCAAGTAGCCATAACATCTTTGAGGCATGGCTTAAACCTTGGAAATTTAGCTGATTCAGTGACCAGAAAGAAACCAATGACTTGGAGAGGTCTACTGAATCAGGTCGGAAAGCAAATCAACGTTGATGAAACAAAGAAAACTAGGGTGCACATGCAGGTGAGGTATGCCCCGGTTGCACCAAACCCCAACCAAAATCAGTCCGGGAACAAGGCAAGGGAGACCGGGCAGGGACATAACAGAGCAAAAGCTTAGTCTCAACCAGCTGCGCCTGCCCAGATTCAACAATCTAGAAATAAGAGAGGGCCTTGGGTTCAACAGGAGTGGTTTGCAGAGTTAAAAGAAAGTGTGGCCACCATTTATGACAAAACAAAGGAAGAAGTACACTATAGGAGGCCGACTGGCCATACCACTAACGATTTTATCGCTTTAAAACAAGAACTTCAGAACTTAATTGAAAGAGGAAAGTTGGGGCATATGTCAAAAGAAGAGGAGTAAATAGGCCTGATAATGCTCATCGGGTTGGTCCGAGCAATGCTGCTCCGGAGGGAGCTATGGTTATAATCGAAAGGTTCGATGTAGAGTCAGAGTAATTGGATCCTGATCCAACTCGAAATAGAGTGGGTGCTATTGAGGAACGTTGCAAAACAGTCTCCGGGCTTATTAATTTTTTCGAGTCACTCACAATTTTCGGAGGGGATACTATAACAGCTCCTACTGCTTCTTCGAGGAAGAGGCACGTTCATAGTTTAGCCACCCAGCTGGAATGAGGCATGACCTCCTATCAATCACAAATTCCATTTCCCTTTATTGTTTTCGATGAGCATAACTTAAGGGATATAGCTGGCCCTCATGAAGATGCTGTTGTCACAGGAGCATCCATTGGGGGCAATGACATAAGACGAATCTTGGTGGATACTGGGAGTTCAGCCAATATCCTTTTTTTAACCTCCTATAAAAAGATGACAAATCCAGCCGTAATTCAGCGTTTGGACAGATCAATTGTGGGTTTTGCTGGAAGCTCAGCAGATGTGATCGGGGAGTTCGAAGAGGAAGTTTTGTTGAGAAATGGCCCTTTTAAGAAGATGGTTAGAATACTTTTTATTGTGATGGATTGTCCCACTTGTTATAATGCTATTTTAGGGAGGTCTTGGCTCTCTAGGATGCATGCAGTGGCCTCAACAGTCCACCAGTGTTTGAAATATGTTGTTCAAGGACAAGTAGGAGTTGTTCGGAGCAGCCAAAAGATTGCAAGAGAGTGTTATACCACAGCACTGGCTCCACGGACGCTGGGGGCAGTTCGTATCAACAAAGAATAACAGTTTGAGGGGCTTTCTGGGGGTGAGGGTGAAATTGATGACCCCAGAGAGACCCCTGGAGTGTTGATACCGGTTGAAGAAGTTGAAACACATTTTTTGGAAGAAGGAAAAAGTGTTAAGGTAGGGTCCAAAATGTCATCCGAACTAAAGAGTAAAATGTTGAAGTTTCTAAAAGACCATCAGCATGTTTTTTCTTGGTGTAATGTTGGTGTTACTAGGGTTCCAGCAGATATTATATCACACCACCTATCCATTCGGAGAGACATAGCACCTGTGGTACAAAAGAGAAGGGATTTTTCCAAGGAAAAGGCTGATGTTATTGTTCAAGAAGTTGACAGGCTCACTAAAATGGGGCATATAAAGGAGTCTCAGTATCCTTTATGGAAAGCCAATCCGGTCTTGGTGAGAAATAAAAATGGCAAGTGGCGTATGTGCATTGATTTCACATATCTCAATAGGGCTTGCCCAAAAGATTTATACCCAGTTCCCCGGATTGATCAGCTGGTGGATTCCACTTCTCGAAATAAGCTACCGTCTTTCATGGATGCCTTCTCCGGGTACAACCAGATTCAAGTAGATCCAAAGGATCAGGAGCATACCACATTTGTCACTGATAGGGGTCTTCATTGCTACAAGGTAATGCCATTTGGGTTGAAAAATGATGGGCTACCTATCAGAGGTTAGTGAACAAAGCCTTTGCTAATCAAATTGGAAGAAATATGGAAGTATACATTGATGACATGATGGTAAAAAGTGTGGATGAACAACTACACTTGGCAGACCTCCAAGAAACTTTTGCTAACTTAGTAAAAGTAAATTTGAAACTAAATCCCGAAAAGGGTGTGTTCGGAGTACAGTCCGGGAAATTCCTGGGTTATATAATAAGTGAGCAAGATATACAGCCCGATCCGGACCAGCTTAATGCTTTATTCCAAATGGAGCCTCCTCGAAATGTTAAAGAAGTACAACGGTTGACCGGGTGCAAAGGGATTTGACTGGACTTCACAGTGCGATGAGGCCTTCAATGAGATTAAGAAACATTTGTCCTCCCCCAAGACTTTATTTAAACCTGTTGATGGAGAGACGCTCTTCGTATACTTGGCAGTTTCTAGTTGTGCCATCAGTGCTGTATTGGTAAGAGAGGTGAATAATTACCCCCATCCAGTGTACTACATCAGCAAGAGCTTGATAGATGCAGAAAAACGTTATTTAAAACTTGAAAAATTAGCATTAGCCTTGGTAATTGCTGCAAGGAAGATGAGGCCTTATTTTCATGCTCATCCTATTATCGTTCGGACATCTTTTCCCTTGAAGAATGTTCTTCAAAAGGAAGACATTTCAAGTAGAATGACTAAGTGGTCAGTGGAGTTGGGGGACTTTGATATTGATTTTTCTCCTCGAACAGCAATCAAAACCCAAGATGTGGCTGATTTCTTAGTTGAATTCCACTCTGATAGGGATACGGAGCAAACAACTAAAATGAAAGATAAAAAGGTATGGGTTGTCCGACGGATGGTGGATCAAGTACTATGGGATGTGGTGCAGGGGTGTGCTTGACTTCTCTATATGGTGACAAAATGTACCAGACTATATGTTTTTCTTTTAGGGCTTCCAACAATGAGTCTGAATACGAAGCAGCTATAGCTGGTTTAAAATTAGCTTATATTTGTGGGGCCAAAAAGGTCAAGCTGATGAGTGATTCCCAGCTTCTTATCCACCATGCACAAGGTCAATCTGAGGCCAAAAAAGAGCAACTAGTGAAGTACTTACTTCTTCTTAAAAATGAGGCACTTAAGTTTAAAAGCATTGTTTATGAGCATATA
Organism: Limnanthes douglasii subsp. nivea; assembly: GCA_036936605.1. Classification (NCBI taxonomy): domain Eukaryota; kingdom Viridiplantae; phylum Streptophyta; class Magnoliopsida; order Brassicales; family Limnanthaceae; genus Limnanthes; species Limnanthes douglasii. The sequence continues at coordinate 75,477,260 of JAUPFV010000003.1, read as the reverse complement.
CCCCGAACAGAGAATGAACTAACTGATTCATTGGCAACCATAGCATACACTGAGTCATATCCTTGGATCCATGTGCTGGAGAGCCCTTCCATTCAACTTGATGTGGGTAAAGAGGAAGAAATTTTCGATGTATAGATGAAACAACCTCAAGATTAGAGATTTCCTCTCCTGCAGTATCTCTCCGATGGCATCTTGCCTCCGCATAAATCATTATCAAGAAAAATGAAGCACAAGGCTCGTGGTTTTATTATACTAAGAGACGTTCTGTATAAAAAGTCTTACAGTAAACCTCTTTTGCGATGTTTGGGAGATGATGAGTCTCAAGTAGTCCTCTCTGAATTACAGGATGGTGAGGGATCAGCTCACTGTCGATTCAGGGCTCTAACAAGGAGAGTTTTACTCGCTGGCTATTATTGGCCCTCTATAATGCAAGATGTTAAGGAGCTGGTGAGAAGGTGTGATCCATGCCAGAGATATAACAATGAAATTCATGTCCCAGCCATCCCTTTGAAATCAATTTCTGAGCCTATACCTTCTGCTCGATGGGGGTTGGATTTGGTGGGACCTCTTCCTATGGCATCTGGAGGACGCAGAACGATAATTGTTGCTATTGATTATTTTTCGAAGTGGATTGAAGCAGCCCCACTGGCAGGAACAACATCAAAAGCCGTCATAAAATTCATTTTATCCAATATCTGTTGCAGATTTGGTGTTCCACAGAAGATAACGACAGACAATGGGCCACAGTTCGACAACAGGAAAATGGAGAGTTTTTGTGCCTCAAGGGGTATACAACATTGTTTCTTTTCACCTTTCCACCCACAAGCAAACTGTCAAGTTGAAGTGGCTAACAGAACTATACTGTCCGGTTTGAATAAAAATTTAGAAGGGGCTGTTGGAATATGGCCTAGTTATTTACAAGAGGTTTTGTGGGCCTACCGGACCACTCCTGGGGCCGCAACACAAGAGTCACCTTTTTCCTTGGTCTATGGGATGGATACTATAGCTCCCATAGAGGCAACTCTCCCTTCCTTTCGAGTTCACAATTTCTCCGAACAGGCTAATGAAGTGGCAATCAGGGGTCAGCTTGACCTAATAGAAGAAAGACGAGTTAAGGCTCACCTTAGAGCTGCACACTATCAGGGTTTGATGAGAAGCAGGTTTGCTTCCAGAGTTAAAAGAAGAGATTTTCAGCTGGGGGACAAGGTGTTAAGAAAAGTCTTCTTACACACTAAAGAGAAGTTGCTCGGTAAACTAACCCCAACTTGGGAAGGACCTTATATGGTCATTGAAAGGCTTAAACCTGGAACATACTGGCTAGAAGACAAGGATGGAAGGGTTTTGAATCACCCGTGGAATATTGAACATCTCCGGATGTACTTAGAATAGAAGCAATGTAAATATTTACTTGTTTAAAAATCCATGTAAATATTTGGGGGGATACTCTTTCCTACCCTGGTGGCGTGGGGAGGTTTTAATGAGGTGTCCGGGCTTTTTTATAAAATTTGATGCCTTCTTAAAAATTCGAAGTGTTCTTACTTTGTTTTTTGTCACACCATCCGGATTGAATTAAAGGAATGATGACTACTTAAACATTTGTCATCGGAGAATTTAAACAATCTCGCTTTAGAATGTTTATGAAATAACTAAGGGTTATTTAAACACTAGCCACCAAAATTAAAACAAACTATGAACGAATGCAAGAGTTGTACAAAACAGAGATATTCATTAAAAAAAAACCCAAGTGCCTTGGCCTTCCAAGGACTTTAAAATTGTGAGACAAAACAAAAGGTCTATCCGGTTAAATGCCGGACACAATTACAAAAATGCCTTAGCCTTCCAAGGACTTTAGTTCAAGAAAAGTAAAAGGTGAAAAGAGAATTCATAATCTAAGACTGAGCCTTTGAAGATGGCTCAGCCTCACTTGTCTTCTTCTTCTTCTTAGGATCATCCTTCTCTTCATGTGGGCCCTTCCCGGTGTTTTCTTCTTCGTCAGAGGAGGAAGCGCTAGAATAATCATGCAAGTCTCCATCAGCCATGGTGTGGAAGGGAAGGTCTTCTTACTCTACATGAAGCCACAAATCTCCCAGGTTCCTCTTCGGGAACTTCTCATGAAAGAGCAAGACCATGTCAGACTTCACTTTGGCATACATTTGCTCTTGAGTGTCTATTACATTATTGGTATAAGCATCGATCTTAGCCTGAATTTTGGCCTCTTGCTCCCTTAGCAGATCTGCTTTCTCCTCTGCAGCCTTGGACACTGTGTTCTCGAGCGGAATCTTGTCATTTGTCAAGTTATGGATGACTTGTTCATTGGCCTTTGCCTCCTCTTTTGAAGAGGTTAGATCTTTCTCTAATCCGGATAGCCTCTCCCGTAGCTCTTTGATAGTATCCTCTAAAGTGGCAACCTTTGTGGCCCACCCCTCTTGGCTCTTCTTTAGCTCCTCGTTTTCTCCCTTCAGAATGTCACCATTTTGAGTGGCAGTGAGGAGATCGTTGGACAGTTTCTCCTTGTCAGATTTGAGATCTTTGATAATATCTGCCTGACCTCGAACTTGTTTCTCCAGAATAAGCACTGACTGAACATTACTTAATATAGAGTGAGTTATGATGTCCCTTTCACTTGAAACAGTAAAATTCTTACCATTAAAAGTAACAGTGTTCGAAGTGCTTGGAGGGAGGTAAGGCCCAGCAAAGTCATCTCTGGGAAGGTTTGCAAAATAGTCACCAAGTCCATCAAGCCCTATGATGTCAACACCATCGATGCTAAGGTCTCCTCCTCCAACCTCGTCAGTTTGAAAGTCACCAGGGATCTCCTATGCTCTTGTCGGATCAGTAGGGTCTACAGGAGAAGAGGCTCCGAAGGCCGGAGAGAAAGTTTATCACCCCTGGAGGTCTTTTTCTTTTTGACCTCCCTCTCCTTGTTCTCTGCTCCACGTTTTCGATCTCTCTTGGGAACCCTTGGAGGTTTGGGAGATCCTACCTCTTCCTTAGCACTCTCCTGCTCCACCACTTCTAGGAGAGCAGCATCAATCTGGCTTGGGGCTGGCCCCTCTGTGTTTGTTGGAGCAGTCTCCTCCACCTCGGCAGGGTTAGCCTCACCTGCAGCCTTCTTACCTTTCCCTTTCTTGCCTTTCATTTTACTTGGGGCCTTGGCCTGGCCTGGCAAGTATAGTGACCCGTCCGGTTCGTGTGTTCTCTTGAGGACTACATCCGGAGGGGGTGGAGTGGTGAGTTCTTCCCAGGTCAAGTCCCTCCGACCAGTAGTGTTCCAGAGGTGAGACCTTGCGAAATTGCCTCGGGTTAAAGCATCATGAAACCGGTTCCCCTACTTTTCAGCAGCCCAAGTGTTGATCTTGGAGCAAGTGGTCTGTCCGGCCTTTAAATAGTCATTGAAGTCTTTGGGCAGCTCTGTTAAGAAAAAAGACAAGACCAGTCAGTTTAAGCAAATTCGATAAAAGTAAAAATAAGAATGTAAGGTATGATTCTTATGATCACTCATCCATCTGATGGTGAGGAGACTCTGATTGACTCCAGCTTTGATTTTCCTCCCATTCTCCCAAGCGCCGCTTACGAACAGGAATTAAGTCTTCCAATTTCTCTCCGACTCAACCAGATCATCCACTGCTTTATAATTATCACCCATGTTGAAGTGATAGAAGGGAATGTGGTGGTTTCTGCAGAGACCGGCCACAGCTGCGAATTCCTCCATTGGTGAAGGAATCCCGGAGAGCCTGGAGGCCATGATGCAGGCCATAAGTGTGTACCAGGCGTTGGGGCTCAGTTGACTAGGGCAGAGCTTGATGAGGTGGAAATACCTGACTATCTCCGGATCTAAGGGGAACCTTAAACCCCAGTTAAAAAGCTCAGTGAAGATGACTATTTCACTAAGTTTGCAGTCCATTGGGGTTTCGGGGTCTATGGGGATTCTTATCTTTACATTCTCCGGAATCCCCCACTTCGTACGCATCCGGCCCAACTCGGCTGTATGGATGAAAGCATAGTTGATTTTTTTGTAAGGCAAGAAAATATTTAACGTTTACCTTGTGGAAACAAGGTCCCACTTTTCCTTCGAGAATTTCTGGTAATTTTGGATGCCTAAGGCATAGTTTCTCTTTGCCCTTATCTTTCTTAGCAGCAGCAGTATCACTAGTCTGTCCGTAGGGTTCGGACTCGAATGGAGCCTCTTCGATAGAATCCTCCATTATTTCCTCTATTACCAAGGAAGGGTTTTTAGTAGTCTTTGTGAGGGGGGAGTTTGGAGTTGGTTCAGTCTGACCTTCGGACTGATGAGCTTCAATACTCTCCTGGACTCTGGCCTCCGGCTGGAGCTCTGATGTGGAGGTTTCTCTTCGGGGGCTTGAGCAAGTGGCCTCCGGTCCGGACAGCCTGTCATTGGGTACTTTTATGGGTGCATGTGACCCTGTATTGCTATCCTTGACACCTGATTTTGAAGGGTTGCCTTTGGAAGCTTGCCCCTTAACCAGCCGGCCTCTTCTTTGATCGACCAGTTTGTTAGGAGAAGTATCTGCATCTGACCCCATAGCTATGAATGGGGAAGGCTTTTTTAAGCTAGTAACTGCTGGCCCTGGTTCGACGGTGGGTTCTGATTCTTGAACCGATGAGCCTGAGACGATGGGAGAAAGGTTGGTTTGAAATAATCTTCTCGGTTTGACACTTTTTGTTGAGGAGGAACCCTGCTCAGGCTCTGTGTTTGAGGTTACTGGTTTGTCGATGGGGGAAGTAGGTAGGCCTGCTGCAATGTGCCTTTCCCTTTCAACTTTTTGTGCCTTTTCTAGTTCTGATAGATTAAGCCACCCGCCTCTGATTAAAGCGTTCCTAGCCATAGACTGTTTTTCAGGTTTTGACAAAGGTTTTTGAACAAACACCTAAAAAAGGGGCTACTGATGAGTCCGGATTCCGTTACCACTTCGAACAGGGTCAGTTTGGACAATGTCTACCTAACCGGACAGGGGCAGTTCGGACCCCATCATCCACTGGACTGATCAAACAGAAACTAAAGTACTTCAAAATATAATCACTTCTTGACTAAGCTGCCTACTCTTCTACTTAGAACTTATGGATTCTTAAGCTCGACCCGGGTCTATTAAACACGACCCGAGAGCCCATAAGGCCCAAATATGAGGGTATAAATACCCAACCACCAACATTAAATGAGGGTAATGAAAATTAAATACAACCAGGCTGCTTAATTCTCCCTCTACACTCTACCCAAATATGAAATACTCTCAAACTTCCACACAATTCTAAACAAAAATTACAGACTTACCCTCAGACGAAAATAAACCTCGCCAGATGGGTTTTTTTAGAGCTCACTCTATTTTTAGTAGATTGTTCGTTTTCACCGAGTTCATAGTTTGGATGTGGTTCATATGCACCGGTATTTTCTTTCACACTATTGCTTGGATGCTTCTGAGCCTTTAATGCTTCTAGTTCAGCCTTTAGCTGATCATTCTTATCTTGTAAGAATTTCTTCAGCCATATTATTGTTGACATGTGATACGACAGTGTGCTCATTCATGTCCCTTACCCCCTTGTCGTTCGGAGGACGAGGGACATCTTGTACATTGGGATCCATCTGCTTAGATGACATCCGAACTGCTCTTTACTCTACTAGTTTTGAATTTGATATTCAGGCACCATCTGCTCCCACAATGGTCACCAATTTTTGTAGGGTAAATTTGTGACACCGGGGTAGTTTTGGAAATATGTGGATCGTATTCAATGTTTGGTAGTGTGTAGTGAGAGAATTATGGTGTGTGCTAAGTATTAAATGAGTTTAGAAAAAGTCCAACCCCTTAAGTGAAAGTGGTTGGGGCATTTATAGATTGTTTTGCGACCCATGGGCCTTATGGGTCGGGTTTTGAGTTTGGTTTTTCTCTTTATGGGCTTTAAGCCCAAGGTTAAATATGTAAATAGTTTTTAGCAAGGTGCTTAGTCATGAAATCAAGTTGTTCGGATCTTTCAGTAGAGTAGTGGGCGGTAACTGTCCGAACTACCCTCCGGATATTTGCTTGTGAACCGGTTTAGAAGAATCTGATCCACATCATTCCCCAACATATCACCATAGACAATGGGCCACAATTTGATAACAAAGATATGGAAACCTTTTGTGCTTCTAGGATAATTCACCATTGTTTCTCTTCTCCAGGCAAATACTGCATAAGGGCCCTAAGTTCTTCTTTGGGAAAGCCTGATGGAATAGTAAAACCATATCATACTTGACCCCCTCATCCCTTTGTTCCATGGAATTCACCACCCTTGCAGCATACCTTTCTATGGAGGTATCCAATTCTTCTTTCTTCTTCTTCTGAAAAGAATCCAATTCATCCTCTTTTTCTTTAAGGAGTCTTTCTAATTTTTCCCTGTCCTTGGATAGGGTTTTGATAGTGCTAGCATCGATAATCTGTTTCTCTTTGAGAGGCTTGATCGCAGTAGATGTGGTAGATTCCAATTCGGAATACTTGAACTTCGGCTCTTCATAAGCAGTTCTAGCTTGGGTCAGTTTGGAACTCTATTCTTCCTTCTCTTTAAGCAGAAATTCTACTTTTTGGTGTTCGGAAGAGGGCAAGTTGTTCATGTTCTGATTCTCGGTGCCAAGAGTGTTTTATGTCATGGGCATGAGCTCTGACCTCCCTTTACAAATCCATTATTGGCTTAAGGTAGCCTAGAACTGCATGACTCAAAGTGTCATAATCTTTGGATATTTTGAATGATTTGTCATTGTAAGTCACACCATTGGCCATAGGGGTCTAAGGGGAGGTCTAGTTGAAGTCATATTTATCGAGATCACTGAAATACATAACTCTAAACTCATCCAAGATGATTTTTCCTACAGCAAAAGGTTGTTCGGCCGTTAGAAGAATTGGTGAGGAAGGATCGGGTGGGATGTCACTTTGTTGTTGGGGAACTTCTGCTTCATGAGGAACTTCAGTTGGAACGGGTGAGGGAACATCTGAAGGACGAAGAATGATTTCTAACCCAAAGTCAGTCTTCTTCTTCTTCTCAACCTCTTGGTCGGACTTATTTTTTTTCTAGCCCCATGCTGACCTTCTCTATGACCTCTTTTATGACCCTTTTCTTGGGCTAAGGTTGCTGCTCTGCCCCACCGCCCCTTCCACAGTAGCTGCTACAGATTCTAATAAAACAGCATTAATCCCTTTGGGATTTTCTAGGATCGGTACCCTCAGAAATCCGTTAAGTTTGGCTTGACTCAACCTTCTTTTTCCCAACTTTCTTTTTTTTCTTGTTGATTTTATCTAAGTGACTAGGGCATTTGTTTAGCCGATATATAGAGTTTGCCATCTTTGGCCTCAATCTTCCTCAGAATAGCGTCCAACGAGGAAGGAGTTTTTAGTTGTTCCCATGTCAAGTCCCTGTTTCCAGTGATGTTCCACAGGTGAGTCCTCATCATGTTCCCTAAATTGAATGTCCTGTGGAACTCAAGCCCCTAATGCTCTGTAGCCCACTCATTCAATTTAATGAATGTTTATTTCCCTACTTCCAAGTTTTCTATGAACATATTGGAAAAAATTACTAGGAATTGGTAACACATGGTTCAAAATATAATCATAAGATAAGGAAATCAAAACAAAAAGTTGAAGAGTAGACTTACTCGAACTCTTCCAGTGACTGACCAGTTGGCTTGGGTTATCAGTGGACTTGATATTCCTCTCATTCTCCTAAGCACCGCTAATGTATAAGAATTGAGTCGTCCAAGGCTTTTCAGACTCCAATAATTCATTCACTATATTGTAGTCATTGCCCATATTGTAATGGTAAAAAAAATTATTGACAAGTTTTTGATAAGATGCCATGCCTTTGGATCTCGTTAGAATGATAAGAGTTTGTCTCCCGAAGTTGAGTCTCCCAAAGTTGAGTCTATCCTCAAGACTAAGAAGGGGCTTTTGGGGCATACATCATTTAAGTTAGTAAAGTCTACACATATTTTCCACTTCCCATTCTTTTCAAGACTAAATATGGTATCCTTTGCCCAGGTAGACATTGACATCAATCTCTCCTAAAAGGTTGGCATCTTTTCTTGTATAGCTAACCATTTTCATGTCCAACCTTTGGTAAACTAGAGGATTCTTCATGTTAAGTTTGTTTTTTAATATTATGTTTTCAAAACTTTTAGTGTTGACCAACATTCTTCTTATCTCAATTTTGGGAATACAAGCGGTAATGAGCATATTTTCTTGAAGAGGTCTGGTTATCCTTGAAGATTATTATATATAAAAATCATTAGCGCGTAAAAAATTCGGTTTATGTGAGTGTAGTTATGTCTTTGATATTGGAACTCAAGCTCATAACTGGTCTTTTTCTTAATAAGTTAGTGATTCCTAACAATGAATCTCCGTCAGCTATATTCATGACTATATCTTAGTTGTGATCAATATCCAAGTAACCATCTTCTTGATCTTTGTCCCCGATCACATGAATATTAATATTCGTCATGGTTAGTTCTTTTTGTGGTTGGACTACTAGAGCCTTTATTTTAATATCTTTTGTTCTAGATTTAGGTTGGTCCGTTCTTCTTGTGGTTGAATTACTGGAGCCTCTGTTATCATTTGTGACTTGGGTTGTTTGGTTTTAGACTTGATTTTCCTTTGATATGTTATAACCATGTTCCTAAAAATCAATTTTCAATCTACAATAAGGGTCTAGATATCATCTGTTAGATCCTGAACTCTCTTATTAAATGACCAACATCATTATGGTACTTACAAAATTTGTTGATATTTATGTTCCCTTAGAGCGATCACTAGCAGAGTCTGCCAAAAGGGCATGAAACGTTTAGATTTATTATAGATTGTCGCTACGCTCTCGGTGAGATGTTCATCATTTTGTTCTTAACATAGTTATTCCTCATGTTTGGTGTATATACATCTCATTCCCCATTGTAATCGGACCAAACTCTTGCTGATGTAGTACCTTGCTCATGTCCAGAAAGCCTAGGCATGGTCAGAAGCGTGGCTGGACTTATTTGGGTAATTGGCCGAGGTTGATATGATTGTTGGGAATAAGCAGAAAGTAGATGGTAGGGTATTATTTTTTATATTGAGGTAGGATACATCATAACCCTTAAGTATATTTTCTCTTTTACCTTGATACGTGAATAAACTCAAGCTAACATGACTCTAAAGGTCGAACTCTTCTTTTTCATTATATTTACTACCAGTAAGATCAAGAGAATATTTTGTTTGAATAAGGCACATGCCACGACCTTCTGGAAATCTTTATTTTATTCTCTATTTCAATAAAACATTGAGTATAATCCATCCTACTCTTATTTCACTTCTGCTTGCAATGCATAGTGTAGCCCACGTTCTTATTTATGACCTTACTTATGATAAAACGATCTCTAGACATATACGATAATGCTTGAAAAATTCAGAATGGTCAGGGTGATAATTTATTGAACCATGTTAAGTTATTCACTCTTAAAGTCATGAAGAAAGCCCTGCAAACTAGTCGGTCATTATTGGCGAAGTTAAGTATTATATTTCAGAAATGTTCAATATGGTGTTTGGGGTATTCGTATCCATCATATTTATCCATCTTATACCGGTTAAACTTGTGGGGTAAGTTGTTTTCCAAAATATAAAGTTCTAAATAAGACCTCGACATGTATGCCTTTGAAAATAAAAGTAACCTCATTAAAGTCATTCTAATAATTGATTAGAGCCTTTGATGATTCTCATGGTAATTATAAGGGTATTGAATATAAGGATTCTGGTAGTAATGATACTGGCCATAGGATACGGTTGGAAATGTCATATCCCAACGATACTCCTTAAACTGGATACAACACCGACAAGGAAAGTTACAGGTTGGTGTATAGGCTACGACCCATATTAAGGAATAGGTTGTTGCACAAGCTCAGAGTTGTTGTTATTCAGAGAAAGCTACTGAACTACCTCGAGAGGTCAGACTTAAGGCGGTTCTTTAGACGCTTGGGCATGGTGATGCTCAACCTTGAACCTTTAGATAAGGGCTCGGACCTGGTAGTTTCGAATCCTAGTTTGACAATGGTTCCTAGAGTGTGAGCTCTGGTGACACATTTTATTCGGGACTCTGAATCTCGTCTCATGCCAATGGACCTTTCACATGATGAGGAGGCAGATTTGCGTTGATATCGGGCCTAATGCCCTGTTTTATAGGTTCCTTTACTTTGGTTGGTTTAGAAACTCTAGAGTAATTAATAATCCCATCATAGACCTCCATAAAATTAACGCCAACGTTAATTTTTATGACATCGTACTTTAGCTTCAGACCCTCATGTTTTTCATTAGACTCCGAAGATTAATTATCTCATATGCATGAGCGTGACATAGTTCTTTGAGTTGTGACTAAAAAGAGATCGGATTGAAAACGCTTCATAATGTTTGATGTGTCTCGACCTCATTATAGTCTACCATAGCTCGGAATTGACGTATTAATAGTTTGCAATTTCTGTAGTTGGTTTTGAAAAGACAATATTCGGATAACATTATATTTCCCGCATACGACGCCACTAATGGTGTTTTTTTTTTGTGAAATGAAAGCTTAAATTAATTAGAATTCATACATAGTTTTGGGGTATACCCCTCACCTTACAGTAATTAAAATTCTAGAGCAAAAATAGAGATGCCCAAATTTCGATTCCCGAATAGTAACATAAGCTTGTAGCATGCAAATGTTAAGGAAACTGAGGTAGGTGACTAATGATGTTCGGGTTACTTAAAACACTAAAAAACATTATATCTATCTAGAATACTGAATAAATAAAATAAAATAAAAAATATTTACAAAACTAATTAATATAACATTAAACTATTCACCGTTCTCTTAAAATATATAAAATTTATATATAATCATAGTTAATAACCCAAAATCTATTCGTAATAAAATATCATTGTTATTTACAATAGAGCTTATGCATATTATTTATTTTGTGGTTGAAATATCGATTTTATATGTGTTTAATATCCACTTATCGTATCTTATGATTATTATTTTTATTATAAAAAACCTAAATATGGATAGTTTCACGTTATTATGCAACAAAGAAAATAAATGTCACAAAAGATAATAAAAGAAGGGTTATGCTAACCAGTGCCATGGACACCGGTTAGCAAGCATTTAATACTCTTGTTTTGGGTGAAAATCAACTACCTTTTATTAATAATGGGAAATTTTATTAATGGGAGAGATAAAACAATTTTGAAGACACTGCTGCCCTTTTTTCTATTCTATCTTCGCTTATAATTTATCTTAATTAAATATATGATAATTAATAATTTTTAAATTATTATATTAGTTAATTAAGTAAAGTTATACTATAATAAAAATAAAAATATCAATATTTTACTGTTATTTTTAACTATAGTAAATTAAAATTATTAGCATTAGCAAATTAATTTTTTAAAACCTTTTGACTATCTAATTTTGATAATTACAATTATATTATCATTTGATTTTCTTTTTATATAAGTAGGTTTTGTTTGTTTTAAAAAACATTAAAAAAAAATATTAAAAAAACACTTTTAACTTTACATTTTACAAACAAAACTCACTTACTTACTAAAATTAATTTCAAATAAAAAAATATAGTTAATGAACTTTCAACTTTTTAAGTAAAAAGCTCGTCTAAAAAAATTAATTTGTTTGGAAATTTGAAAATTAAAATGAATTTTTATAATATATAATTAAAAATAAATTTTAAAATTATTTGAAATCGGCTTTTGATTAAGAATTTAAAAAAAAATAACATTTATTTCAAGAACGATATTTTAAAATATTTTTCAAACTTGTTTTTATATTTCCATTTAATGTTTTAAAATAAATAACTTTTACAGTATAAAATCTATAAATATTATTTAATAGTTATATATTATTTTAACTATTGATTTTTATTGCCATAATCGAAATAATTAATTTTTATAATTTTTATTTTAAAAAATAGTATGAAATAAAAGGATAAAAATATTCTAATATCTTATATTATTACTGCCTTATCAAGTGGAGGGGATTCCATATTTTAAATTAAGATTAATTATTATGTATAATAAAAGAAAAAAGGGCAGTAGTGTCTTCAAAATTATTTTATCTCTCCCATTAGTAAATGGTACTCCCTCCGTCTCATAATATTAGACGTTTTAAGAAAAACAATTTGTCTCATATTAATTGTCGTTTCCTTTTTTTTAAGGTAGTCTTTTCAACTTTTCACCAATAGAATTTTTAATTGATTGCAGAAACTTTTCATCCCACCAATCAAATTTATTATTGTTTATTTTTTCAAAGTAATTATTGATCTTCTTAATATTGGTGAAACAAAATTAAACGTCTCAGATTGTGAAGCAGAGGAAGTAGTTGATTTTCACCGAAAACAAAAATATTAAATGCTTGCTAACCGGTGCCCGGTTAGCATAACCCATAAAAGAATGGCAAAGTTTTGTTTTCTACGGTTGACTGTCAAAGTCAGGCTACGCACACTTTCAATAGTACTACTATTTTTTTGACGAATCACGACATAAAAACTAGTCTCCTCGTGTCGTGAAAGTAGGATTACCGGGACTGTCAAATGATAATAGTATGACTTTTGTTCATGCGTAAGCAATGACGTTACAAGGACAGCAAATAGATACGTACTGTATTTTGCAATTTATAGAAAGAATTGTATTCAATAATGCCTAGCTTCTACAGTAAAAATAATTACTTACATTTAATATCTCTATATCTAAAATATTTATGGACATTTTTGTTTTAAAGTTAATATTATATATTCGAAAAGGCTTTGGCCCTTAATTCATTTAGGGACTATCGATTTTCGTAGTATATAGTTTTTGAATTTTTAAAATTCAACGGATACTTGTATCACCAATGGTCCTTCGATTTTAGGTCGAAGTTCAAATATCGATAAGTCGATGGATCGTTGGCGATACAACTTTCTGTTAAGTATGGTGCCACGTGACAGTTTTACATTAATCAACAAATCTATGGGACTAACTTTATCCAAAATGGATAGTCCATGGACTATATGTCACTAAAATCGATAGTCCATGACCGAATTACTTTTCAAAACCTATACACAAATATCATAAATTCAAATAATAATATCAAATAAATTACAGAAAACAAATAGTAAACCATATTTTAAAAAATTATTAAATAAGCCAAAGATATTCGTATATATACCTAAAGAATACTATGAGGGTTGATGTTAGGTTCATAAAGAAAACAAGATAGAAATAAACAGGTCGTGACATGCCAACAGTCTAAACAAAATAGGAGAGACTAACAAGTGGTAGAAAAATATCAAAACGGAAAAATTTTATAGTTATGAAGAAGTGCAAGAGTAAGCAGAATACCAAACACAGACTAGCATGAAGAAGCCATCTGCACTCTTTAAAAGAAACCAAATGTAAACAAAATTAAGTTAATGGATGTGGAGAATGGATAGGCCAGAAAATCTTAGTTCCGAAAAATCCAAAATGGTGATCAGCTAGCATACAATACGAGACAACTGAGGCCATACTCGGAGGTGGGCCAAAGATTCCATTTTTTTACCCCCAATATGATATATATATATATATATATATATATATATATATTAGCATCAAAGAAAGCCCGCCATAGATAGAGAGAGCTAGATGCGGGGGAGGGGGGCAATTGGAAGCCTCGAGGAGCCAAAAGATCCAATTCTAGTTATTATGGTAAGGGATCCAAAGCTAAAACTTGCAAACTCCCATGGATTCCGGGATAAACTACAATAAAAGAGAATGTGATTGATAGTTTTATCGGTGGAATTGCAGATAACGCAGGTAGAAAGAGTATTAATACCCCAAGTTAGAAGCTTGTCACGGGTGGTTAGCTTACCATGGATGGCAAGGTAGAGGATAAAAGAATGACAATAAATATTAAATTTATGTCATACTAACCCCGCTCATCCGACATAGGGGACGGACGAATGGATGGTGTTGTAGATTTCCTTGGAAATCCATCCTTAGTCGTCCAGTAATGGATGTCATCGAGGAAAATACTTGGATGAGGAAGGGAGAGAATGATGTTGTGGATTTTCAGAAGATTGTTTATGTTACTAGCACTTGTGAATCTCTTGTTAGAGGGTCAGATCCAATGCCCACCGGAGATAAAGTCAGAGACATTAAGGTTTTTATCCAACCTTGAATCGTAGATGATAGTTTTCCCGTAGTGAGAAACAAAGGAGGTAGTAAGCAACCAAGGATCAAACCAGAAATAGGTATTCTTACCATTACCGATTGCCACCCTTAAAAATTATTAGCCAAAGGCCTATGGGATAATTTTTTCTTCAATTCCAGGAATGTGAGGAGCCAAGGTTGATGTCCCATAAATTAATGTTTTTAATTTTTTCAGTTTCATCTAAACACATCAGATAGAATTGTAATTATTTTTAATAATAGACCAAAGATTTTTAAGGACGGTCACCTAATTGTATGTTTTTGGTTATAGAATCCCAAAGGCCACCCTCCAACGTGGGCACAATTACAGAAGACCAAGCCATTTAGCCTTCCATATTTTCATCTCATGGCCAGACAGAGGAAGCGACAGTGGTTTTAGGAGAGTTATTTGAGAATTTTTGAAGGGAGGATGAACATGAAAGACCATTAAACTTGTCCAACGAAGAGGATAGACTTAATGAGCTGAAGACGACCACCATAAGAAATGTATTTGGAGGTCCAAGAGCTAATACTAGTGGTAGTTTTATGAAGAGTGGGTCGATAATTGGTATGTGATAGTCAGCTAGTAAGTAGAGGAACTTCTAAATATTTGACTGGGAGAGAGCCAACCTTAAACCCTAAGGGGTTGATGAGATCAAACTTGAGAGTGAGTTTGATCGCAGATGGGAAAAGATGACTCTTATCAGGACTAACTTGAAGCCCCGAGAACATAAAAAAATCGGTGAAGCTTTTTTGATGAGAATGAGGGAGTTGATATTGCCATGGCAGAAAATTATCAAATCATCCGCAATATTAACAGTTTTGAGATTCTGACACTTCCAATGGAATACAAATTTACGACTGTTGATCTTTTCCCTTAGGATGTCAGAAAAGACTTGCATGACGAGAATATTGAGGAAAAACGAGAGAGGATCTCAATATCTGAGCCATTTTCTCCCCGGAAAGAAGTCAGAATGATTACCATTAAAATTGATGCTATAAGAGGGAGTGACATACTCATAACTAGTTTAACTCATTCTCAAATGTGAGCACGATAATTTAGAGCTACGTCTATTGAGTAACTTATTATTCTTTCAATTGAAACATAATAAGTGTGTGTTCAACGTCCAATTTTGAGAGTATTTAAGTTTTTACTTCTGGTATAAAGATTGGACTCTTTGTTGGCAAAAATTTGTCTACAAAAACTCTTTATTAGATTGAGAGACTTAACCATTTTTAAGCTTCATTTATTTATTTATTTTGAACTTTGACTTGTGGTAATAAGTTAATTTTGGTCTTGTATGTGCATTTGATATACCATTTTCAACATCCCAAAGACCTT
This sequence comes from Limnanthes douglasii subsp. nivea, assembly GCA_036936605.1. Classification (NCBI taxonomy): domain Eukaryota; kingdom Viridiplantae; phylum Streptophyta; class Magnoliopsida; order Brassicales; family Limnanthaceae; genus Limnanthes; species Limnanthes douglasii. The sequence continues at coordinate 75,461,717 of JAUPFV010000003.1, read as the reverse complement.
TGAAGGTGCTCTTATTCATGATTTGAGTAGTTTTCTCAGGTGTCACCATTTTCATAGTTATGTTCAGCCAAACAATGACCAATTATTCATATAATATATAGTCAGCATGTCATGGTATTTGATGCTACAATATTTTGGTATCTTTCAAATAAAAGCATTTAAACCTATGTAACTTTTTTGACTATCAAGGCCTTTTGCAAAGGTAGAACATTTTATTAGGTTGTATCAACTCTCAAAGAAGCATTAGTTTGAGTATGGCTTCAGTTCATTCTATTTTCTGATTTTTTTTTTTTATGTTGGATCTTGACATGCCACACACACAAAATGATAGATCTAACAATGTAGTTATATTTAGTATAACGTGACAAACAATCATAAACTAGTGGTTAAGAAACAAATCAAAAAATTCTTCAAATATTCATTTACGCAAAATCATAAATCTTCACTTCATTTTATGCAACAAACTTAATGGAAAATGGCATACATAATGTATTACAACTAAATGTGTTAAAAAAATAAGGTATTTGAAGCAAATATAGACAAATATGTGTGGAAAAAGCTCGTCTCATAATTATCTCATGAAGTTTTACTGTAGAATAATAGTATAACTTTTAAAATCTTATATTTCTCTCCTTTCATATGACATGCACGACCTCTTTCAACCAGAGTTTTCTAAAATTGTTTTGACAAGGATTTTTCTATCAATTTTTTATAGCATAGTCATAAGGCTATTTCCAGTCTTTCTGAATCCAGTAAGACCTCAATTTTAACTAATGGTTTGTGTTTATGTTTTATCCACAACTAGTGTGAAGGTATCTTGTGAAAATTTGTTTTCATTAATAATGATGTGGTTTTATAATTTATGTTGTATGAATAGTAACTTAAGTAGCTTACTTTATCAGCCATGGCATATGCCTTTCAGCTCTGATACCAAATCACTCTTTAGATAGGAGAAAGATATACAATGTAAAATTTTATATCTGTCAATTTTTTTGTACTACTAACACTTTTATGTTTATTTGTTAGTAATATTTATACTTTATACTTGAAAAAGAAATGGATGGTATAGATGTTGACTTTCTGATATAAACTTATTTGTAATATTTTATATTTTAAAAGTAAATGGATACCATTGATAGTATAAAAAGATATTTTAAGTTTATATTTTATATTTCCGGTCTATCCTAAATATTAGTCTTGGATCTGCTGGTGGAAGCAGCTAGTATGAAATTTAAGTATGAAATATAAATGTTGATTTTAAAAATAATAATAAAACTAGACAATAGGCTTGATATAATGATAAGATAAATAATAATAATAGGTTTGAACCATACATAATCATTTAGTCAATTGGAAATATACTATTAGATATATAATTTTTAAATTAAAATTTATGTTGATAAAATTATTTTCGTGGATGTTGACTATCCATTTTCGACCAAGTTATTCTCTTAATTGATAATTTTCGAAAAAGTTAGTCATTTGACTATCCATTTTCCGATAAAGTTAGTCAATTAATCCAAGGACTAACTTCATCGAAAATGGATAGTCAATGGATGAAGATAAGATAATTTTTAGTCGAATGACTATATGTCTAGAAAATAGATAGTCAATGGACTATCACTATACGATTTTTAGTCGAGATACTATATGCGTAGAAGGTGGATAGTCAATGGATTATTTACTGTTGAAATCTATCAAAATATATGATAGTTATAAGGATCCGTATCATGTAAAATCCAATTTAAAATTCAATTATGATCTACTATTTCATAAAATCAAGTTACAAATATGGGCCACATGTTTCACCAAAAACACCATAAGCTATACAAGAGCATCAAACACATGTACTTTCTGTCTCCATATTTTTTATCTATGATTTAATCTTTTCAAAGTTTGTATTTTTCAAATCGTAACTCGAAAAAATCTAAAATTCTCATTAGTCCTAATTTTTTAAGACATATAAAACTAGATCCGTGAAAGATATTTTTTTCGATAATTTAAAAAACAATCAGAAGCCCAGTTAGTCATGGAACTGTATTTTACATTTTTGTTTATGGTTGCACATTTCGCACTTAGACAAAAATATATTAATTTAACACTTATTTTATATCTTTCATTTCATTGTATCTTGGTTTTGTATATTTTATTTTCATTATAATCTTATTTCGCACTTAAACACTTTTCTTTTTCAATTTAATACTCGTTTCACATCTCATATATCATTTTACCATCATTTTTGCATTTCACATTTTATTTTAACCATGATTTTGTGTTTCATGCATAGAAAAAAATAACACATTTAACACCAGTTTCACATTTTATTTTACCATTATTTTGCATTTTTATTTAACCTTGCTTTCATATATTGCACTTAGGCAAAAAAAAATCTAATTTAACACAGGTTTCGCATTTCACAATTCATTTTATCCTGGTTTCACATCTCAAATTTTTATTTAACCCTGATTTATCATTTCGTACTTAGGTAGAAACAATCAGCACTAGTTTTGCATTTCGTATTTTGCATTTTATTTTACTATGGTTTCATATTTTCATTTAACTTTAGTTTCACATTTTGCCATTAGGAAAAAAAGAATACAAACACCAAATTTTAGATATGATATAAATTTTGCATATGGAATGTCTTTCAAGATTAATAAAAAAATGTAGAAACATAAGAATAAAAAGAATTTAAAATCCAAATTCAAAAGAATTGATAGCAAATATGTCCAGTGATTTTCTAAAAAAGATATTTTGAGCATTACTAAAGGTATATTCCTTGATATTTGATGCATGAGCATGAAAATAGTTGATAATACTATCACAACTAGCCATTGAAGTTGTTCGTCGTAACATGTCACTGAAACTAGATCCTCTTGCAATTATCATCACTACACGCATACCAAAACGAAAAAAAATGAAGTCTTTTATTGAAATAAAAGCTAGCTTGTAGTAGGTTTTGATGGATGATGACATGAATTTTCAGTGTATCTTGTTACAAGATATTTCAGGACGGGCTTAAGTGATGCTTGTTTCTAGATTTAAAATAAACCTCTTGGTAAAACAAACCTACATGAAGATTTTAGTAGAAAACTAGATTGTTCAAATCTTAGTGAAAACTAGGATTGTTTGAGATTTGTTTCCATATCAACAAATTAAAACAAAGAATCACACGATCAATAACATAAACAATAAACTGATCTTAATTTTTTTGTATAAAAATCAAAACTAGAGCAAATGGAACAATGTAGTATTATTAAGCAAATTTTGTTATTATTAAGATAACTGAAATCCAACTATTTCAAAACAAAAAATTAAAAACACAGAATCAAGATGTTATTAGAGAAAGTTGTAAAAAAATGGAGAAAAAAAAGGAAAAAAATCGTAAAATAACTTTTATATAGTAAATAAAGGTATTTGAATATTTTTTTTTAAAGGATAATGGCGACAAGTTTAACTAGCTAAGTGCATTTTCAGATATTTTCTAGACAAAAAGCCAACTTCCTACCATATTTAAGGCATTGCTGTCAGGCTTTGGGGTATAGACGTCATGTATTACTATAAAGTTACATCATTTGGTTACTTTTTTCTATTTTTATTCCGCTGGATAATAATACATTCTTTCTTGAAAATACTTTATGGTTATTTAATGGTCACTCTATTTTTTTAAAGAGTTGGGAAGTCATAGCCTCCATGGAGTATTTAATGGTGATTCTTGCACAAGCTGGCCATAGCTGCAAATTACTCCATGGAGAGAGGAATCTTGAATAGTCTTGAGGCCATGATGTTGGCCATTAATGTGTACCAGGCATTGGGACTCAGTTTGCTAGGGAAAATCTGATTAAACTGAAGTATTAGACAATCTCTGGGTCAAGGGGAACCTAAGCCCCCAGTTAAGCAGTTCGGCGTAAACAACTAATTCACTAGACTTACAGTCCATGGGGGTTTTCGGAGTGACGGAAATCCTCACTTTGATAGACTCCGGAAAACCTCACTTGGCTCGTATTCTACCTAACTCAGCAGTATGAGTGTAGACATAACTTAGACGGGTGCATGGAAGAGTATGTTGCAAATGTGATGGATCTGCCTCTATATCCCTTTCACTAACTAGGTAGCCCATGAATGTTTATGATTGAACCCCAAAGGTGCACTTCTCCAGAGATAATTTAATAAAATATCTCTTAAGTTCTTCAATATTTCTTCCAAATTATTGATATGTTCATCATCGTTAGGACTCTTTAGAAGCATATTAATAATATATGGTGTGGTTTATTTTCGTTTGAGGGTAATTTTGTCTAGAGTTTTGTGGTGTTTCAAGGGTATTTAATGTTTAGTAGATTGTAGTGAGAGATTTAAGCTGCCTGGTTGTATTTAATGTTCGTTACCCTCATTAAATGAAAGTGGTTGGGTATTTATACTCTTAACCTTGGGCCACGTGGGCTTTCGGGTCATGATTATGAATCTTGGTCGAGTTCAAAGACCCATTAAAGATCCATTAGTTTTTAAGAAGGTAGGTAATTAGCTTAGTCATGAAGTGATTAAGTTTTTAATACATTAGTTCAGTTCTGATGGTTCAGTGGGTGGATTTTGTCCGAATTTCCCATGTTCGGTCCCCATAGTGAGTGGTGATAAAATCCGGACTCATCAGTAGCCCCTTTTTTAGGTTGTGTTCGAAGGCCTTTGGCAAGACCTAAAAAATAGTTCATGTGCACTTGTGACTATGTCCGGACATATTTTAATTTGTGTAACGACTTTACCCGGACTGATAAAACTCTTAGAAGCTAAACGGTTTTGCCAGAGATCGTGGGACACGTGTCCTTTTTTTATTCGCCATACCGGCCATTTTTCTCCTAGAACGGCGCCCCCACTTACTCCAAAAAAGAAACCTCTTCAATTAATGTGGCTGACATCAGCGCCGTCCTTAATCATTACATCTATCCTTTCGTATTCTCCTAGGTATCGAAGCATCTTTTGTTCCTTTACTATAAATTAGTCCGCTTTTCACTGTTTTACCATCTTCATTGTCTCTACTCTATTAAATTTCAAAGCTTTCACCTCTCAAAAAACCCTTCTTTTGGTGTGAGTTTATATTCACAGCAAGAAACGCCTTAGTAAAAGGTGGGTGGCTCAACTTGTCAGAGTTAGTAAAAGCTCAAAAGGTCGAACGAGAAAGGCGCATTGCTGCAGGCCTCCTTGTTTCCCCTATTGACAAATCGGAAACACAAAGTTTAGAGCCTGATCGGGGTTCTTCTTCAACTAAGAGTGCTAAACCCAAGAGGTTATTCCAGTCCAACCTTTCACCAATCGTTTCGGACTCATCGGTCCAGCAATCAGAGCCTGTTGTTGAACCAGAGCAGGCAGCTACAAGCTTTAAGAGACCTTCCCCATTCATTGCCATGGGGTCGGATGCTGACGCCTCCCGAGAAAAGCTAGTAGATCGGCGAAGAGGTCGTTTGGTGAAAGGGCATGCTCCAAAAACTACGTCTTCCAAGTCTGGGGCTAAAAATAAAAATATAGGGTCAGAAGCACCCATTAAGATTCCCAAGGACAAACTGTCCGGTCCGGAGGCTACCAGTACAATCCTTCGAAAAGAGACCTCTGGATCCGAGCCCCAGCCGCACTCTAGACTACAAGGGGGAAAGGATGCTCAACAATCCGGAGGGCCTACTGAGCCAACCACTAGCTCTTCTCTCCCAAAAACAGCTGACAATCCCTCCATGGTAATGGAGGATGTAATGGAGGACAGCATCGAAGAAGCCCCTTTTGAGACTGATGTCTCCGGGCAAACAAGTGAGACTTCCATCACCAAAAAGATCAAAGGCAAAGAAAAAGTGTGTTTAAAGCATCCGGAGCTGCCGGAGTGCCTTGTGGGAAAAGTGGGGCCTTGTTTCCACAAAGTAAGTGTTAAATATCTGTTAGCCATACCGAAGATCAACTATGCTTTCATTCATACAACTGAACTTGGCCGGATGAGGACGGAGTGGGGGATTCCGGAAAATGTTAAAGTAAGGATACCAATTGATCCGGAGACGCCCATGGACTGTAAACTTAATGAGATAGTCTTCTACACTGAGTTATTCAAATGGGGACTTAGGTTCCCCTCGGACCCAGAAATAGTCAAATATTTCCATCTGATAAAGCTTTGCCCAAGTCAACTAAGCCCTAATGCCTGGTTCACCCTTATGGCATGTATCATGGCTTCCAGGCTCTCCAGAATTCCTCTTCCGATGGAACAATTTGCTGCTGTAGCAAGCTTACGCAGAAACCATGTCATCCTTTTCTATCACTTTAGCATGAGCGAAAATTACAAGGTGGTGGATGAATCACGCGAGTCGGAGAAAAGCTGGAAGACTTAATTTATGTTCATCAGCGGTGCCTGGGAGAATGGAAAGAAAACTAAAGCTGGTGTCAACCCAAGCATGCTTACCAGCAGGTGGCGAAGTGATGGTAATAATCTCACTACATACTTCTACTTTTACTTATAACAATTTTTTTATTTAATTCCTCTTCTTTTGTTTTTTGGTAGTGTTGCCCAAGGATTTCAATGATTACTTGGAGGCTAGGCAGACTACTTGTGCCAAGCTGAATGCTTGGGCTGCTGAGAAATGGGGAAACCGCTTCCACAACTGTTTTACCGGAGGCAATTTAACAAGATCATATCTTTGGAATACAACTGACCGGAGGGGCTTGTCTTGGGAGGAATTAACCACTCCACCCCCTCCGGGAGTGATTCTTCAAAAAATAGAGGGAAATGATGGGAAATTGGTATTGTCGGGCAGAGCTAAAGCCCCAAGCAAGATGAAGGGAAAAAAAGTTAAGGCCAAGCAAGATGTGGTTGTGGCCAATCCTACCGAGGTGGAGGAAGCTGTCCCAACAAACCCAGAGAGACAAGGTCAAGGGTAGATCGATGTTGCCTTACTACAAGTGGTGGAACACGAAAGCACCAAGGAAGTAGTTGGGTCTTCAAAACCTCAAAAGGCTCCCAAAAAGGACAGAAAACGGGGAGCAGAAGGTGGAGACCGGGATGCCAAGAAAAAGAATACCTCCAAGGGAGATGAGGTTTCTCTCCGGGCTCCGGAGCCACTACCTCCAGTTGACCCAACTGACCCCACACAAGCAGAAGAGATCTCCAGTGACTTTCAAACCGGAGCGGGTGCAGGAGGGGATATCAGCATTGATGGCGTCGACATCAGTGGGCTTGAAGGGATTGGTCTTTACTTCGAAAACCTTGACAAAGACGATTTTGCTGGGCCCTACCTCCCCCCAAGCTCTTCAAACATTGTCACTTTCAATGGTAGGTCATTTTTTGTTTCAAATGAGAGAGACACTGTCACACACTCCCTACTAAGCAATATCCAACCAGTGCTTACCTTGGAGAAGCAAGTGTGCAATTAGTCAGTCATCATCAATACTCTCAACTCTGACAAAGAGAAGTTGTCTAGTGACCTTCTTAGTGCCAACCAAAATGCTGAGACATTGAAGAAAGAGAATGAGGAGTTGAAGAAACGTCAGGAGGACTTGGCCAACAGGTTGGCCACTTCGGAGGGAGTTGTCAAAGAACTCCAATTGAAGCAATCCGATCTGGAAATAGACCTCTTTTCTTCAAAAGAGGAGGTGAAGGCCAAAGATAACATCATTCAGACCTTAACCAATGACAAGATCTCTCTTGAAAACATTGTGTCCAAGGTTGAACAAGAAAAAACTGACTTGTTAAAGGAGCAGGAGAAAACAATCCAGGCTAGGATTGATGCTTATACCAATGAGGTGATAGATTCTCAGGAGGAAAGGTATGCTGAAGTCAAGTCAGATATGGTACTGCTCTTTCACGAAAAAATTCTGAAGAGGACACTGGGATATTTATGGCGATTCGTGGAATATGAAGACATTCCCCACCATACCATGGCTGATGGTGACAAGCATAACTACTCCAGTGGCTGGGATGACACAACCGATGAAGAAGAAAATACTGGGGAGAGTCCGGATGAGGAAGATGATGACCCAAAGAAGAAGAAACCAAGTGAGGCTGGGCCATCTAAGAAAGCTCAGTCTTAAAGTATCAATTATCTTTTTAATTTTCTGTAATTGAACCAAAGTCCTTGGATGGTCAAGGTATTTTTTGTAATCGTCTGGCTCTCGTCCTGATAAACCTTTTTGTTTGAAAACTCAAAGTCCTTGGGTGGCCAAGGCACTTCGTATATTTTAATGGGAAATTTTACTTCGCACAAATCTTGCATTGTTTCATAGTTTTTCAGCTTTGGTGGCTAATGTTTAAACAACCCTTAGTTAGTTTACAAGCATTTTAAAGCAAGAGTGTTTAAATTCTCCGATGAAAAATGTTTAAGTAGTCATCACTCTATCAATTTAATTCGATCTTACATTGATAGAAAATTTCAAAGAAAACACTAACTGAAACACTCCGAATCTTTTAAGAAGGCATCGAATTTTATTAAAAATCCCGGACACCTCATTAAAACCTCCCCGCGCCACCAGGGTAGGAACGAGTATGCCCCCAAATATTTACATGAACTTTTAAACAAGTAAATATTTACATAGTTTTCATTCCAAGTACAACCGGAGGTGTTCAATGTTCCAGGGGTGATTCAAAACCCTTCCATCCTTATCTTGAAGCCGGTATGTCCCATGCTTTAGCTTTTCACTGACCATATAGGGTCCTTCCCAAGTTGGAGTTAGCTTGCCGAACTGCTTCTCCTTAGTGTGTAGGAAGACTTTCCTCAATACTTTATCCCCTGGCTGAAAATCCCTTCTTTTAACTTTGGAAGCAAACCTGCTCCTCATCAGGCCTTGATAGTGTGTGGCTCTGAGGTGAGCCTTAACTCTTCTTTCCTCCATCAAGTCAAGTTGGCCTCATACTGCCACTTAGTTAGCGTGTTCGGAGAAATTATGAACTCGAAAGGAAGAAAGAGTAGTCTCTATGGGAGCTATGGCATCCATCTCATATACTAAGGCAAAGGGAGACTCTTGTGTTGTAGCCCCGGGAGTGGTCTGGTAAGCCCACAAGACTTCTTGTAAATAACTTGGCCATTTTCCAGCAGCCCCCACTAAATTCTCCTTTAGACCGGACAGTATTGTCATGTTAGCCACTTCAACTTGACCGTTTGCCTGTGGGTGGAAATGAGAAGAGAAACAATGTTGAATGCCTCTAGAGGCACAGAAAGTCTCCATTTCCTTGTTGTCGAATTGTGACCCATTCTCTATAGTTATCTTCTGTGGAACTCCAAATCTGCAACAAATGTTAGATAAAATGAATTTGACAACAGCTTTCGAGGTAGTTCCTGCCAATGGGGCTGCTTCGATCCACTTCGAAAAGTAATCAATGGCAAAAATTATAGTTCTGCACCCCCCGGATGCCATGGGTAGAGGTCCCACTAAATCCAGCCCCCATCGAGCAAAAGGTATTGGCTCAGAAATTGACTCCAAAAGGACAACTGGGGTATGAATTTCATTACCATATCGTTGGCATGGATCACACTTTTTTACCAACTCCTTGGCATCTTGCATTATGGAGGTCCAATAGTACCCAGCTAACAAAACTTTTCTAGTTAGAGCCTTGAATCCACAGTGAGCTGATCCCTCACCATCATGTAATTCGGAGAGCACTATTTGGGACTCCTCGACTCCTAGACATCGTAAGAGGGGTTTACTATAGGATTTTTTTTATAAAGAACATCCCTTAGGATGACAAAACCACGAGCCTTGTATTTTATTTTTCTTGCCACTGCTTTTTCCGGAGGCAAGATGCCATCTGAGAGATATTGAAGGATTGGAAATCTCCAATCTTGGGGGTGTTTGACTTGTATATTCAAACTTTCTTCTTCCTCATCCGGATTGATTTGAATAGATGGGTACTCTTGCACATGTATCCAAGGGTAGGATTCAGAGTAGGCTACGGTTGCCAAAGAGTCTGCTAGCGTATTTTCCATTCGGGGTATGTGCTCATAAGTGACGCTTTTGAAATTGCGGGCCACTTCTTTGAGGATGAATAAATATTTAATAAGATGTTCCTTTTTAGCTTCGGATTGGCCTTGTGCATGATGGATCAGAAGCTGAGAGTCGCTCATTAACCTGACCCTTTTGGCTCCACAAATGAGAGCCAACTTCAAACCAGCTATAATAGCCTCATATTCGGACTCATTATTGGAAGCCCTGAAGGCAAAGCATATAGCATGGTAAATTCTGTCACCGTACGGAGAGGTTAAACATATCCCAGCACCACAACCCATGGTGCTTGATCCACCGTTAGTCCGGATGACCCATACATTTTTATCTTTTACTCCGGTTACTTGTTTAGTATCCCTATCTGAGTGAGATTCAACTAAGAAATCAGCCACAGTTTGGGCTTTGACTACTATTCGAGGAGCAAAATCAATATCGTAGTCTCCTAATTCTACTGACCACTTGGTCATTCTACTTGAAATGTCGGTCTTTTGGAGAACATTTTTAAGGGAAAAGCCGTCCGGACAATGATAAAATGAGCCTGAAAATAGGGCCTCATCTTCCTCGCAACAATCACCAGGGCTAGTGCTAATATTTCAAGTTTTAAATAGCGTTTTTCTGCATCTATCAAGCTCTTACTTATATAATACACCGGAAGAGGATAATTATCTACTTCATTTACCAACACTGCACTTATAGCACAATCAGAGACTGCTAAGTATACGAAGAGGGTCTCTCCATCAACGGGTTTAAACAAATTCTTGGGGGAAGACAAGTGCTTTTTAATCTCATAGAAGGCCTCTTCACACTGTGGGGACCAATTGAAATCTTTTGCACCTTTCAGAGTTTGAAAAAATGGGGCGCACCTGTCCGAAGACCTTGAAATAAAATGGTTTAGTGCAACCAGCCTCCCGGTCAATCGTTGCACCTCTTTAACATTCCGAGGAGGCTCCATTTGTAGTAAAGCATTAAGTTGGTCCGGATCAGGCTATATCCCTTTCTCAATTATCACACACCCCAAAAATTTCCCGGACTGTACTCTGAAGACACACTTTTCTGGGTTCAATTTTAAATTTACTTTCACTAAGTTAGCAAAAGTTTCTTGAAGATCTGCCAAGTGTAGCTCTTCGTCCATACTTTTTACCATCATGCTATCGATGTAAACTTCCATGTTTCTTCCAATTTGATCAGCAAAATCCTTGTTTACCAACCTCTGATAAGTAGCCCCACAATTTTTAACCCAAATGGCATCACCTTGTAACAATGGAGGCCCCTATCAGTAACAAATGTAGTATGTTCTTGATCCTTCAGATCCACTTGAATCTGATTATACCCGGAGAAGGCATCCATAAAAGACAACAGCTTGTTTCCAGATGTGGAGTCCACCAACTAATCAATTCGGGGGACCGGATATAAATCTTTTGGGCAAGCTCTGTTGAGATCAGTGAAATCGATGCACATTCGCCATTTACCATTTTTCGTTTTTACCAATACTGATTATGATTATGAATTCGGGTCGAGTTCAAAGACCCATTAAAGATCCATTAGTTTTTAAGCAGGTAGGTAATTAGCTTAATCATGTAGTGATTAAGTTTTTAATACATTAGTTCAGTTTGGATGGTTAAGTGGGTGGATTTTGTCCGAATTGCCCCTGTCTGGTCCCCATAGTGAGTGGTGATAAAATACAGACTCATCAATATATACCTTCATGTTCTGGTCTATTCAACTAGTAAAAGATTTATTGACAAGTCTTTGATAAGACGTCATGCCTTTGGATCTAGTTAGAATGATAAGAGTTTGTCTCCCGAAGTTTAGTCTACCAACTGATCTATCCTCAAGACTAAGAAGGGGCTTTTGGGGCATGCATCATTTAAGTTAGTAAAGTCTACACATATTTGCCACTTCACATTCTTTTCAAGACTAAAACTGGTATCATTTGCCCAGATAGACATTGACATCAATCTCTCCTAAAAGGTTGGCATCCTTTCTTGTATAGCTAATCATTTTCATGTCCAACCTTTGGTAGACTATAGGGTTCTTCATGTTAAGTTTGTTTTTTAATATTATGTTTTCCAAACTTTTAATGTTGACCAACATTCTTCTTATCTCAATTTTGGAAATGCAAGCGGTAATGAGCATATTTTCTTGATGAGGTCTGGTTATCCTCGAAGATCATCATATATAAAAATCATTAGCGGGTAAACAAATCAGTTTATGTGAGTGTAGTTATGTCTTTGATATTAGCACTCAAGCTCATAACTGGTCATTTTCTTAATGAGTTAGTGATTCCTAACAATGAATCTCCCTCAGCTATATTCATGACTATATCTCTGTTGTGATCAATATCCAAGTAACCGTCTTCTTGATCTTTGTCCCCAACTACATGAATATTAATATTCGCCATAGCTAGTTCTTTTTGTGGTTGGACTACTAGAGCCTTTATTTTAATATATTTTGTTCTAGATTTAGGTTGGCCCGTTATTCTTGTGGTTGGATTACTGGAGCCTCTGTTATCATTTGTGACTTGGGTTGTTTGGTTTTATACTTGATTTTCCTTTGATATGTTATAGCATGTTCCTAACAAATTAAATCAATTTTAAATTTACAATAAGGGTCTAGATATCATCCTTTAGATACTGAACTCTCTTATTAAATGACCAACATCATTATAGTACTTACAAAATTTGTTGATATTTATGTTCCCTTAGAGCGATCACTGGCAGAGGCTGCCAAAAGGGCATGAAGATTTTAGATTTATTATAGATTGTCGCTACGCTCTCGGTGAGATGTTCATCATTTTGTTTTTAAGATAGTTATTCTCCATGTTTGGTGTATATACATCCCATTCGCCATTTATTTTTGTAGTCGGACCAAACTCTTGCTGATGTAGTACCTCGCTCATGTCCCGAAAGCCTAGGCATGGTCGGAACCGTGGCTGGAATTATTTGGGTAATTGGCTGAGGGTGATATGATTGTTGGGAATAAGCATAAAGTGGATGGTAGGGTATTGTTTTTTATATTGAGTTTGGATTCATCATAACCCTTAAGTATATTTTCTCTTTTACCTTGATACCTGAATAAACTCGAGCTAACATGACTCTAAAGGTCGAACTCTTCTTCTTCATTATATTTACTACCAGTAAGATTGAGAGAATACTTTGTTTGAATAAGGCACATGCCACGACCTTTTAAGTTATAATTGATTGAACCAGCTTAAGTTATTCACTGGCGAAGTTATTCACTCTTAAAGTCATGAAGAAAGCCCTGCAAACTAGTCGGTCATCATTGGTGAAGCTAAGTATTATATTTCTGAAATGTTCAATATGGTGTTTGGGGTATTCGTATCCATCGTATTTATCCATCTTATACCGGTTAAACTTGTGGGGTAAGTTTTTTTCCAAAATATAAAGTTCTAAATAAGACCTCGACATGTATGCCTTTGAAAATAAAAGTAACCTCATTAAAGTCATTCTAATAATTGATTAGAGCCTTTGATGATTCTCATGGTAATTATAAGGGTGTTGAATATAAGGATTCTGGTAGTAATGAGACTGGCCATAGGATACGGTTGGAAATGTCATATCCCAATGATACTCCTTAAACTGGATACAACACCGACAAGGAAAGTTACAGGTTGGTGTAGAGGCTACGACCCATATTGAGGAATAGGTTGTTGCACAAGCTCAGAGTTGTTGTTATTCAGAGAAAGCTACTGAACTACCTCGGGAGGTCAGACTTATGGCGGTTCTTTAGACGCTTGGGCATGGTGATGCTCAACCTTGAACCTTTGGATAAGGGCTCGGTCCTGGTAGTTTCGACCTCTAGTTTGACAATGGTGCTTAGAGTGTGAGCTCTGGTGTCACATTTTATTCGGGACTCTGAATCTTGTCTCATGCCAATGGACCTTTCACATGATGAGGAGGCATATTTGCGTTGATGTCGGGCCTAATGCCCTCTTTTATGGGTTCCTTTACTTTGGTTGGTTCATAAACTCTAGAGTAATTAATAATCCCATCACAGACCTCCATAAACTTTTCGCCAACGTTAATTTGTATGACCTTATACTTTAGCTTCAGACCCTCATGTTTTTCATTAGACTCCGAAGATTAATTATCTCATATGCATGAGCGTGACATAGTTCTTTGAGTTGTGACTAAAAAGAGATCGGATTGACAATGCTTTATAATGTTTGATGTGTCTCGACCTCATTATAGTCTACCATAGCTCGGAATTGACGTATTAATAGTTTGCAATTTCTGTAGTTGGTTTTGAAAAGATAATATTCGAATAACATTATCTTTCCCACGTACGACGCCACTAATGATGTTCGGGTTACTTAAAACACTAAAAAAACATTATATCTATCTAGAATACGGAATAAATGAAATAAAATAAAAATATTTATAAAACTAATTAATATAATATTAAACTATTCACCGTTCTCTTGAAATATAATAAATTTATATATAATCATATAAATTGATTAATAACACAAAATCTATTCCTAATAAGATATCATTATTAGGATAGAGCTTATGCATATTATTTATTTTGCGATTGAAATATCGATTTTATATGTGTTTAATATCCACTTATCATATCTTATGATTATCATTTTTGTTATAAAAAATCTAAATATGGATAGTTTCACGTTATTATGCCAATAAAGAAAATAAATGTCACAAAAAGTACTAAAAGAATGGCAAAGTTTTGTTTTTCTAAGGTTGACTGTCAAAGTCAGGCTGCGCACACTTTCATTATTATTATTATTTTGACGAATCACGACATAAAAACTAGTCTCCTCGTGTCGTGAAAGTAGGATTTCCCGGACTGTCAAATGATAATAGTATGACTTTTGTTCATGCGTAACCAATGACGTTACAAGGACAGCAAATAGATACGTACTGTATTTTGCAATTTATAGAAAGAATTGTATTCAATAATGCCTAGCTTCTATAGTAAAAATAATTACTTACATTTAATATCTTTATATCTAAAATATGTATGGACATTTTTGTTTTAAAGTTATATTATATATTCGAAAAGGCCTGGCCCTTAATTCATTTAGGGACTATCGATTTTTGTAGTATATAGATTTTGAATTTTTAAAAATCCGATGGTAGTCTTTTGATTATCCAATTTGGATAAAGTTAGTCCTCCACATATGTTGGTTAATATAAAGTTATCACGTGGCAACATACTCAACATAAACCTGTATCACCAACCGTCTCTTGATTTTAAACCGAAGTTCAAATATTGTCAAGTCGATAGATCATTGGTGATACAACTTTCTGTTAAGTATGGTGCCACGTGACAGTTTTACATTAATCAACAAATCTGTGGGACTAACTTTATCCAAAATGGACAGTCCATGGACTATATGTCACTAAAATCGATAGTCCATGGACGAATTACTTTTCAAAACCTATACATAAATATCATAAATTCAAATAATAATATCAAATAAATTACATAAAACAAATATTAAACCATATTTTAAAAAAATTATTAAATAAGCAAAAGATATTCGTATATATACCTAAAGAATACCTGAGGCCATACGCGGAGGTGAGCCAAAGATTCTATTTTTTTACCCCCCAATATGATATATATATATATATATATATATATATATATAGTAGCATCAAAGCAAGCCCGCCATAGATTGAGAGAGCTAGATGCGGGGGGAGGGGGGCAATTGGAAGCCTCGAGGAGCCAAGAGATCCAATTATAGTTATTATGGTAAGGGATCCAAAGCTAAAACTTGCAAACTCCCATGGATTCCGGGAGACACTACAATAAAAGAGAATGCAATTGCTAGTTTTATCGGCGGAATTGTAGATAACGCAGGTAGGAAAAGTATTAATACCCCAAGTTAGAAGCTTGTCATGGGTGGTTAGCTTACCATGGATGGCAAGGTAGAGGATAAAATAATGACAATAATATTAAATTTATGTCATACTAACCCCGCTCATCCGACATAGGGGACGGATGAATGGATGGTGTTGTAGATATCCTTGGAAATCCATCATTAGTCGTCCAGTAATGGATGTCATCGAGGAAAATACTTGGATGAGGAAGGGAGAGAATGATGTTGTGGATTTTTAGAAGATTGTTTATGTTACTAGCACTTGTGACTCTCTTGTTAGAGGGTCAGATCCAATGCCCACCAGAGATAAAGTCAGAGACATTAAGGTTTTTATCCAAGGATCAAACCAGAAATAGGTATTCTTACTATTACCGATTGCCACCCTGAAAAAATTACTGGCCAGAGGCCTATGGGATAAATTTTTCTTCAATTTGAGCAATGTGAGGAGCCAAGGTTGATGTCCCAGAAATTATTGTTTTTAACTTTTTCAGTTTAATTTAATCACACCAGATATAATTGTAATTATTTTTAATAATAGACCAAAGATGTTTAAGGACAGTCACCTAATTTTATGTTTTAGTTATAGAATCCCAAAGGCCGCCCTCCAACATGGGCACAATTACAGAAGACCAAGCCATTTAGCCTCCCATATTTTCATCTCATTGCCAGACAAAGGAAGCGACGGATGTTTGGGAGAGTTATTTGAGAATTTTCGAAGGGAGGATGAAAATAGAAGACCATTAAACTTGTCCAACGAAGAGGATAGACTTAATGAGCTGAAGACGACCACCATAAGAAATGTATTTGGGGGTCCAAGAGCTAATACTGTTGTGGATAAAAATAGCCCGAGGGTAGGCTAGTAATTTTAAGTGGAGTTTCAAGGTGGTACAGGGGTGTTTAACGGTGGTGTAAGGGTGTTTCGCGGTGGTGTAAGGGTGTTTCAAGGTGGAGAGATAATTAAGCAGCTTGGTAGCAGTTAATTTTCATTATTAGAAGTTAATGCTGGTGGTTGAGTATTTATAGTTGTGATGTTTGGGCCCTTATGGGCTTTCGGGTCAAGTTTAATGGACCCGGGTCATGTTTAAAGACCCATGAGTTCTAAGCAGGAGGACAGGTAGCTTAGTCAGGAAGTGTTTAGGTTTTTTAGTACTTTTGTCATAGTTCGAACAGCCTTAGGCTCACATTGTTTCGAAGTGATCTGTCCGGTCCAAATGATTTGTCCGGTATTCGAAGAGAATTTACACTGACCTGCCCTTCCGGGGAGATGTCCTGGATTCGGACTCATCAGGAGCCCCTTTTTTAGGTTTTTGAGCAAGTGTCCTTGTCAAAGAACTAAAAAACTGTCCGATTACAGGAAGTAGTTCTTAATTCGGAGAGAGTTATGGGTATACCCGGACAGGTCAAACGTTACGAATTCCAAACGGTTTTTGCCAGAGTTAATGGGACACGTGTCACTCCCTGATTGGTCACTCCAGCCGTTTTTTTCACCTTGAATTTCGCACCACCTTCTTTAACAAGTTACCTCTTTAATTGCCAATAATGACATCAACGCCGCCTTTTAATCATTACCTGACTTTTCGGATTCTCCTAGGAATCAACTCCTTTTTTTTTACATTTACTATAAATTCTCATTCATTTTTCACTGTCTCACTATCTCTTTCAAATTTCACTCTGCATTTTCACCCAGAGCTTTATCTCTCTAGAACGAAAATTCCCTTGGCTGTTTTATGTTTACAGCAAGAACAGCTTTGATTAAAGGCGGTTGGCTCAATCTTTCGGAGTTGGAGAAAGCACAAAGGGTCGAGAAGGAGAAACGATTAGCAGTAGGGCTACCATCGTCGCCTGTTGAGAAACCAGCCTCCTCTGTTGCAGAGTCTGATAGGGGCTCATCTTCTTCCAAAGGTACCAAGCCTAGAAAGCTCTTTCAATCTACCCTTTCTCCCATAGTATCTGGCTCCTCAGTTCAGGAGTCAATCCCTGCTGTTGAACCGGGAGTTACTGCTACAAGTGTTAGGAAAAAATCGTCTTTTATTGCCATGGGGTCTGACTCTAACCATTCTCCGGATAAATTAGTCATCAAGAGGCCAAGCCGGTTAGTCAAGTGGCTAACTTCCAAAAACACTCCCTCAAAATCGGGAACAAAAAATAGTGACTCTGGGTCTGGAGTGCCTTTTAGAGCTCCCCGGGAGAGGCTGTCCGGTCTGGAGGCCAGCAGCCCGGCACCCCCCAAAGAATCTTCTGCCTCAGAAACTCAACTCGAGGTGAGGCAACAGTCCAGAGGGCAGGCTATGCCAAGCACTAATCCTCCCCGAACTACTTCCACAGAGGTCCCTCCAACGATTATGGAGGAGAGAAAGGAGGACTCTACTGAAGAGGTCCCCTTTGAGTCCGAGTCCTCCGGACAGGCTGATACCACTCCTGCTGCTGTAAAAAAGGGGAAGGAAAATTTGTATCTGAGGCGCCCGGACCTGCCAGAGAGCCTTGAGGGAAGAGTGGGGCCGTGCTTCCACAAAGTTGAGTTCAAATACCTCTTGGCCTTGCAGAAGACCAAGTATGCGTTCATCCATACTTCAGATCTGGGTAGATTGCGCACAAAGTGGGGGATCCCTGAGAACGTAAAGATAAGGATTCCCATCGATCCGGAGACCCCGATGGATTGTAAAAAGAATGAAATAGTCTTCTTTACGGAGCTATTCAACTGGGGACTCAGGTTCCCACTGGACCCGGAGATAGTGCGCTACTTTCACTTGGTCAAACTCTGCCCATCACAGTTAAGCCCCAATGGTTGGTTCACCTTGATGTCATGCATAATGGCATCTAGGCTATCAGGGATCCCTCTTCCTATGGAAGAGTTCGCTGCAGTGGCCAACCTGTGCAATCATCATCAGTTCCTCTTCTACCATTTCAACATGGGGAACGATCTCAAAGCTGTTGATGATCTCCTGGAGTCGGAGAGCAAATGGAGGAGCCAATTCTTGTTTGTCAGTGGCTCGTGGGAAAACGGCAAGAAAATCAAGGTCGGAGAGAATCCAAGCCTCCTCAGGAGTAGATGGAGGAGTGACCGTAAGTTTTTGTTTTAAGTTTCTGTTCGAATCTCTCTTTTCTTCTTTGTACTAACCAATTTCTCTTTTGTTTTAATAGAGCTGCCAAAGGAGTTCGGGGACTACCTGAAGGCCGGACAGACTACCTGTGGCAAAATCAACGCATGGGCTGCAGAGAACTGGGAGAACCGTTTCCACAAGGCCTTTACCAGTGGAAACCTAGCAAGGTCCCATCTGTGGAACACAACAGGTCGGAGAGACCTAACCTGGGAAGAGCTTGCCACCCAGCCTGACGAAGACATTGTGCTGAGAAGGTCCCACGAGCTGGATGGGACACTCTACCTGCCTGCCCGGGCCAAAGCCCCAAGCAAAATGAAAGGCAAGAAGAAGAAAGGCAGGAAAGCGGAAGGTGATACTGAGAAGGAGGCCCCAACAGACCCAGAGGGACTGGCCCAGGTTCAAATTGATGCAGCCCTTTTACAAGTGGTGGAGCAGGAGAGCGAAAAGCAGGAAGTGAATCTCCCAAAACCTTCAAGAGCTTCAAAGAGGACTCGCAAGCAAGCAAGTGAAGGTGCTGACAGGGAAGCCAAGAAGAAAAAGACTTCCCAAGGAGATGAGATTGCTCTCCGGGACCCGGAGCCCTCTTTCCCTACTGACCCAACATTGGCCGAAGAGATCCCAATGGACTTTCAAGAAGAGATTCCAAAGGAATTCCATACAGATGAAGTTGAGGGGGGAGAGCTTAACTTGGATGAAATGGACATCACCGGTCTGGGTGGACTTGGTGAATATTTTCTTGGCCTGCCCAGAGACGAGTTCGCAGGGCCCTACATCCCTCCGAGCAGCTCCAACACGGTCAATTTTAACGGTAAGACTTTCATGGTTTCTAGCGAGAAGGATATTATAGCCCATTCTCTACTTAGCAATGTACAGCCAGTGCTTACTTTGGAAAGGCAAGTCCGAAGTCAGGCAGACACCATCAAAGACCTCAAGTCTGAGAAGGAGAAGCTGTCCGATGACCTCCAGACTGCTGCTACTAAGGTTGATTTGATTAAGGAGGCAAATGATCAGCTAAAGAAGAATCAAGATGAAAGCAACAAAAAAGTTGCTTCTTTGGAAGAGACCATAAAAGATCTCCGGGCTAAGCTGTCCGGACTGGAGAAGGACCTGACAATCTCAAGGGGAGAAACTGCAGCCAAGGAGAAGCTCATCACCAACCTGACCACTGACAAAATTGCTTTAGAGAATGCAGTGACTCAGGCTGCTGAAGAGAAGGCTGTTTTGGTGAGGGACCAAGAGGCCACAATCAAGGCCAAGATCAACGCCTATGCCAGGGAGATGATACAAAGCGAGGAGCTAATGATTCAAAGGGTGAAGTCTTATATGGTTCTCCTATTTCACGAAAAATTCCCGAAGAGGAGACTGGGTAGCTTATGGCGCTATGTGGATGATGACGACCTTCCATATTATACTATGGTTGACGAGGGATATTCCAGTGAGTCCTCGTCTGATAATGAAGAGGAAACCGGAGAGAGCCCAGGTGAAGAAGAGAATGATCCCAAGGGCAAGAAGATAGTCGAAGAGAAGAGCGACATCAAGGGCAAGAAAGCAGATGAGGGCGAGCCATCTTCAAAGGCTCAACCTTAACTTATAATTTATTCTGTTTATCTTTTATTCGAACTAAAGTCCTTGGAAGGCCAAGGCACTCTTTTTGTGATGGTGTCTGTATTATTCGGACAGATTTTTTGTACTATGCCCAAACTTGTTCAAAAAGTCCTTGGAAGGCCAAGGCAATTTTAAGTTGTTGAATGGATGTTTTTATTTTGCTCAACCATCCTCTTCTTTCATTATTTGTTTAAATAGCTGGAGTTTAAGTAGTTTTATTGTATTGTGAGAGTATTAAGACTCTCCGGCTAGAATTTAAATAGCCCTTAGATCTTTTAGTCCGAGTAGTATGATAAGAGATAAAATTTTGAAAACACTTAGAGAATTTCGAAGAAGGCACCAAATTTTATTGAAAGCTCTCCGTGCCACCGAAGAGGGGAAGGTATGCCCCCAAATATTTACATGGATGTTTAAACAAGTAAATATTTACACAAGTGTTATTCCAAGTACATTCGAAGGTGTTCAATATTCCAAGGGTGAGTTAAAACCCTGCCATCTTTGTCTTCCAACCAATAAGTCCCAGGCTTGATTCTTTCAACCACAGTATACGGACCCTCCCAGGTTGGGGCCAGCTTTCCGAAGAGCTTTTCCTTAGTATGCAAGAAAACTTTCCTTAATACTTTATCTCCTGGTTGAAAATCTCTCCTTTTAACTTTAGAAGCAAACCTGCTTCTCATCAAGCCCTGATAGTGTGCAATTCTAAGATGAGCTTTAACCCGTTTTTCTTCGATCAAATCGAGCTGATTTCTAATTGCCATCTCATTAGCATGTCCGGAGAAGTTATGAACACGAAATAAGGGGAGTGTCTTCTCTATGGGGGCTACTGCATCCATTCCATAGACCAAGGCAAAGGGGGATTCTTGTGTTGCAGCCCCAGGTGTTGTCCGGTAGGCCCACAAGACTTCTTGTAGATAACTAGGCGACTTCCCAGCAGCCCCTTCCAAATTCTTCTTTAAACCGGACAGTATTGTTCTATTAGCCACTTCAACTTGCCCATTGGCTTGAGGGTGGAAAGGTGAAGAAAAGCAGTGCTGAATACCCCTTGAGGCACAGAAGCTTTCCATTTCTCTGTTGTCAAACTGTGTCCCATTGTCTGTTGTTATCTTCTGTGGGACATCGAATCTGCAACATATGTTGGACAGAATGAATTTTATGACAGCTTTCGAGGTTGTCCCTGCCAGGGGAGCTGCTTCTACCCACTTTGAAAAGTAGTCGATGGCCACAATTATGGTTTTACGCCCTCCGGAAGCCACAGGGAGAGGTCCAACCAAGTCCAATCCCCATCGAGCGAAAGGGATGGGCTCAGAAATTGATTCCAAAGGAATGGCTGGTACATGAATTTCATTGCTGTACCTCTGGCATGGGTCACACCTTCTCACCAGCTCCTTAGCATCTTTCATGATTGATGGCCAATAATATCCGGAGAGTAACACTCTTCTTGTCAAAGCTCTAAATCCACAATGGGCTGATCCCTCACCATCATGCAATTCGGAGAGAACCATTTGTGACTCATGATCCCCTAAACAACGTAGGAAAGGTTTGCTATAGGACTTTTTGTACAAGACTTCTCTTAACATAATGAAACCACGAGCCCTGTGTTTCAACATTCTGTCTTGTGATTTATCTAAGGGCACAATACCATCGGACAGATATTGCATAAGAGGAGACCTCCAGTCTTGAGGCCGACTCACTTGTATTTCAAAGACTTCATCTTTTCCACCCTCACCAAGTTCAATAGAAGGGCTTTCAAGCACATGGATCCATGGGTAGGACTCTGTATATGCTATTGTTGCCAATGAATCTGCTAGCTCATTTTCTGCCCGGGGGATGTGCTCATAGACAACAGCCTTAAACTTTAACGCTTCATTTTTGAGGAGGAGTAAATACTTGACCAATTGCTCCTTTCTAGCCTCTGATAGGCCCAAGGCATGGTGGACAAGCAACTGGGAGTCACTTAGTAGCTTGACCCTTTTAGCTCCACAGATATAGGCCAACTTTAACCCAGCTATGGCTGCTTCGTACTCGGACTCATTATTAGATGCCCTGAAAGCAAAACAAATAGCTTGGTACATGTTGTCCCCGTAGGGGGAAGTGAGACATATTCCTGCCCCAGATCCCATGGTACTAGATCCTCCGTCTGTTCGGACAATCCACACTTTCTTGTCTTTTGAATCAGTAGGTTGCTCTGAATCCCTATCAGAATGGAATTCAACCAGAAAATCAGCCACAGCTTGGGCTTTTACTGCTGTCCGGGGAGCAAAGTCTATGTCGAAGTCCCCCAACTCTACTGACCATTTTGTCATTCTGCTTGAAATGTCTGCTTTTTGAAGGACATTCTTTAAAGGGAAAGATGTCCGGACGACGATAGGATGAGCCTGGAAATAGGGCCTCATTTTTCTTGCAGCTATCACCAAAGCTAATGCCAGTTTTTCGAGTTTCAAGTAACGCCTCTCAGCATCAATCAAGCTTTTGCTGACGTAGTACACTGGGTGAGGATGCCCATCGATCTCTCTTACTAACACTGCACTGATGGAACAACTTGAAACAGCCAGATACACAAAGAGAGTTTCCCCATCAACTGGTTTGAACAAAGTTTTGGGAGAGGAAAGATGTTTCTTGATTTCATTGAATGCTTCATCACACTGTGGTGTCCATTCAAACCCCTTTGCACCCTTCAAGGTTTGAAATAATGGAGCACACATGTCCGAAGACCTGGAGATGAATCTGTTCAAGGCAGCCAATCTCCCCGTTAATCGCTGCACTTCATTAATGTTTCGAGGAGGCTCCATCTGGAATAAGGCATTGAGTTGGTCCGGGTCAGGCTGTATTCCATGCTCACTTATGATATACCCTAAGAATTTCCCGGACTGCACTCCGAACACACACTTTTCAGGGTTTAATTTTAAATTCACTTTTGTTAAGTTGGCAAAAGTTTCTTGGAGGTCGGACAAGTGCAACTGCTCATCCACACTTTTTACCATCATATCGTCAATATAAACCTCCATATTTCTTCCAATTTGATTAGCAAATGCCTTGTTAACTAACCTTTGATAAGTAGCCCCAGC
Source organism: Limnanthes douglasii subsp. nivea (assembly GCA_036936605.1). NCBI lineage: Eukaryota > Viridiplantae > Streptophyta > Magnoliopsida > Brassicales > Limnanthaceae > Limnanthes > Limnanthes douglasii. Next base: position 75,438,123 of record JAUPFV010000003.1, on the reverse strand, counting down.
ATTTTTCAAGCCAAAAGGCATCACCTTGTAGCAATGTAGACCCCTATCAGTGACAAACGTGGTGTGCTCTTGATCTTTTGGATCTACTTGGATCTGATTGTACCCGGAGAAGGCATCCATGAAGGAGAGCAGCTTGTTCCCAGAAGTAGAGTCTACTAACTGATCAATCCGGGGGACCGGATACAAATCTTTTGGGCAAGCTCTATTGAGGTCTGTGAAGTCAATACACATACGCCATTTCCCATTCTTCTTTTTCACCAAGACAGGATTGGCAGTCCACAAAGGGTATTGAGATTCTTTAATATGCCCCATCTTTGTGAGTCTGTCAACCTCTTGCACTATGACATCAGCCTTTTCTTTTGAGAAAGCTCTCCTCTTTTGTACCACTGGTGTCACATCCCTCCGGACAGATAGGTGATGGGAAATCACCTCTGATGGAACTCCAGTAACATCAGCATTGCACCAAGCAAAAACGTGCTGATGGTCTTTCAAGAATTTCAACATTTCTTCTTTCAACATTGGTGGCATTTTGGACCCTATCTTGACACTTTTTCCTTCTTCCAAGCAGTGCGTTTCAACCTCTTCAATCGGAATCAACACTCCAGGGGTCTCTCTGGGGTCATCAATTTCACCCTCACCCCCAGAAAGGCCCTCAAACTGCTATTGATTATTTATACGGACTGCCCCCAGCGTTCGTGGAGCCAAGGCAGTGGCATAGCATTCTCTTGCAATCTTTTGGCTGCTCCGGACAACCCCAACCTGTCCCTGAACAGCATACTTTAAACACTGATGGACTGTCAAAGCCACTGCATGCATCCTAGAGAGCTAAGATCTCCCTAGAATAGCATTATAGCAAGTGGGACAATCCACCACAATGAAGAGTATTCTAACCATTTTCTTGAAAGGGCCCCTGCCCAATAACACTTCTTCTTCAAACTCCCCGATCACATCGGCTGAGCTGCCCGTGAAGCCCACGATTGATCTATCCGACTTTTGAATCACAACTGGATTTTTCATTTTCTTGTAAGTGTTTACAAAAAGGATATTGGCAGAGCTTCCAGTATCCACCAGAATTCGCCTTATCTCATTGCCCCCTATAGATGCTCCTATGACAACAGTATCCTCATGAGGGCCAGCAATATCTCTCAAATCATCCTCATCGAAGACTATGAATGGGAATGAGTTTGGTGATTGATAGGATGTCATGCCTCCTTCTAGGTGGGAGGCTAAATTATGAACATGCCTCTTTCTTGAAGAAGCAGTAGGAGCAGTCATTGTGTCCCCTCCGAAAATCGTCAGTGACTCGAAGAATTTAATGAGCCCGGAGACTGTCTTGGAATACTCCTCTATGGCACCCACCTTATTTCGTGTTGGATCAGGATCCAAGTATTCAGATTCCACATCAAACCTTTCAACTATTACCATGGCCCCCTCCGGGGCAGCATTACTTGGACCAACCCGGTGAGTGTTGTCAAGCATGTTGCCTCCTCTTCTTTTAACGTATGCACCCAACTTTCCCCTTTCAATCAAGTTTTGTACCTCTTGTTTCAATGCTATGCAATCATCAGTGGTATGGCCAATATCATTGTGGTATTGGCAAAAGGAGTTGTTACGATGCTCTATGGGAGACTGCAAGGTTGCCGGTCTCCGGTATTGTACCTCATCTTTTGTTTTATCAAAAATGGTGGCCATGCTTTCTTTAAGTTCTGCGAACCACTCCGGTTGGACCCATGGCCCTCTTTTGTTTCTGGATTGTTGACTTTGAGCAGGAGCGGCTGGCTGAGACTGAGCTTTTCCTCTACCATGCCCCTGTCCGATTTCTCTTGCTCTATTCCCGGACTGGTTTTGATTTGGAGTTGGTGCCACCGGGGTGGATCTCACCTGTCTGTGTACCCTGGTCTTCTTTGTTTCATCAACGTTTATTTGCTTGCCAACTTGATTTAGCAACCCTCCCCAGGTCATGGCTTTCTTTCTGGTCACCGAATCAGCCAGGTTGCCTGGGTTCAAACCTTGTCTTAGGGATGCTATTGCCACCTGTTCGAAGCAATCAGCCAACCCATTCTTTGTGTTCACAAAACGACTTATGTACTCCTTTAATGACTCATTTGGTTCCTGGGCGCAATGGATTATGGTGTCTTCATTACCCTTCAGCTCCTTACTCCCCACAAACTGCCTTCGAAAGGCCACCCCAAAAGTATCAAAGTCTTTAATACAACCCTGAGGCAGGCTGTTGTACCATTTCAGAGCACTCCCCGTGAAGGATTGGGAGAATGCCCTACAGAGTAGTTTATCATCATCATCATCAAAGTTCATCATGAAGTTCTTGAATTGCTCCAGATGATTGTCCGGATCAGTACTGCCATCGTACTTCTCCATCTTAGTACTGTCAAACCTCTTGGGGAGGTTTCCGAACAGGATTTTAGAAGACAGTGGAGACTGCCTCCAATTCCTTCCACGACTGAACACGGTATCCTCATTAGGAGTTGCAAAGATACCTGGCTCATCGTGGAAAGCAAAGGGATCCATCAACATATTGTCCGTATACCTCCGGTGGTGAGATGACCCCTTTCCAATATGCCTTTTCATTCTTCCATGGTGATCTCTTTTTCTCGAATATTTCTTAACCTGCTTTTGCTTTTTCTTGGTTCGACCCTCATCACTGCTGGAGGACAAGGATTTTTCATTTCCCTCACTGTCCGAAGAGCTGCCCGAAGATTCTGAACTTGAGTCAGAGCTCTCCATAGGCTTGGACCGGTGAGACTTTTTAGAACTAGCATGTGTCTTTTTTGTACTTACATGAGTTTTCGAAGCCTCAGGCTCTCTAGGGTTGTCGGTGTGATGAACAACCGATGCCTTGGATTTTTCTTTCACGCCCATTTTGGCCTTTTCAGCCCTCAGAGCTTCTATCTCAAGCCTTAACCTGTCACGCTCTTGGACAGTATACTCATCGTTCTCTTCCACCACTTCGAGCAAAGCTGGTGGAAGCTCTGGATTATCCGGATTCATTCGGATAGAATTTCTTGGCAGGTTTTGAATGCTTGATTCAGGCACCTCTCTCCTCCCACTGTGGTCGCCAATTTGTTGTGGATAAAAATAGCCCGAGGGTAGGCTAGTAATTTTAAGTGGAGTTTCAAGGTGGTACAGGGGTGTTTAACGGTGGTGTAAGGGTGTTTCGCGGTGGTGTAAGGGTGTTTCAAGGTGGAGAGATAATTAAGCAGCTTGGTAGCAGTTAATTTTCATTATTAGAAGTTAATGTTGGTGGTTGAGTATTTATAGTTGTGATGTTTGGGCCCTTATGGGCTTTCGGGTCAAGTTTAATGGACCCGGGTCATGTTTAAAGACCCATGAGTTCTAAGCAGGAGGACAGGTAGCTTAGTCAGGAAGTGTTTAGGTTTTTTAGTACTTTTGTCATAGTTCGAACAGCCTTAGGCTCACATTGTTTCGAAGTGATCTGTCCGGTCCAAATGATCTGTCCGGTATTCGGAGAGAATTTACACTGACATGCCCTTCCGGGGAGATGTCCTGGATTCGGACTCATCAAATACTAATGGTAGTTTTATGAAGAGTGGGTCGACAATTGTTATGTGATAGTCGGCTAGTAAGTAGAGGAACTTCCAAATATTTGACTGGGAGAGAGCCAACCTTAAACCCTAAGGGGTTGATGAGATCAAACTTGAGAGGGAGTTTGATCGCAGATGGGAAAATATGACTCTTATCAGGACTAACTTGAAGCCCCGAGAACATAAAAAAGTCGGTGAAGCTTTTTTTAATGAGAATGAGGGAGTTGATATTGCCAAGGCGGAAAATCATTAAAACATCCGCAATATTAAGAGTTTTGATATTTTTACACTTCCAATAGAATTTAAATTTACGACCGTTGATCTTTTCCTTTAGGATGTCAGAAAAGACTTGCATGACGAGAACATTGAGGAAAAAAGAGAGAGGATCTCAATATCTGAGCCGTTTTTCCCCCGAAAGAAGTCAGAATGATTACCATTAACATTGATGCTATAAGAGGGAGTGACATATTGATAACTAGTTTAATTCATTCTCAAATGTGAGCATGATAATTTAGAGCTACGTCCATGGAGTAACTTATTATTCTTTCAATTGAAACATAATAAGTGTGTGTTCAACGTCCAATTTTGAGAGTATTTAAGTTTTTACATCTGGTATAGAGATTGGACTCTTTGTTGGCAAAATATTTTCTATTAAAACTCTTTATTAGATTGAGAAACTTAACCATTTTTAAGCTTCATTTATTTATTTATTTTGAACTTTGACTTGTTGTAATAAGTTAATGTTGGTCTTGTATGTGCATTTGATATGTCATTTTCAACATCCCAAAGACCTTTGAAGGTGCTCCTATTCATGATTTGAGTAGTTTTCTCAGGTGTCACCATTGTCATAGTTATGTTCAGCCAAACAATGACCAATTATTCATATAATATATAGTTAGAATGTCATGGTATTTGATGTAACAATGTTTTGGTATCTTTCAAATAAAAGCATTTAATCCTATGTAACGTTTTTGACTATCAAGGCTTTTTGCAAATGTAGAACATTTTATTAGGTTGTATCATCTCTCAAGAAAGCATTAGTTTGAGTATGGCTTCAATTCATTCTATTTTTGAATTTTTTTCATTGTTGGATCTTGACATGCCACACACACAAAATGATAGATCTAACAAGGTAGCTATATTTAGTATAACATGACAAACAATCCTAAACTAGTGGTTAAGAAACATATCAAACACTTCTTTAAATATTCATTTACGCAAAATTATAAATCTTCACTTCATTTTATGCAACAAACTTAATGGAAAATGGCATCCATAATGTATTACAACTAAATGTGTTAAAAAAGGTATTTGAAGCAAAAATAGACAAATATGTGTGGAAAAGGCTCGTCTCATAATTATCTCAGGAATTTTTACAATAGAATAATAATATAACTTTTAAAATCTTATATTTCTCTCCTTTCATATGACATGCACGACCTCTTTCAACCAGAGTTTTCTAAAATTGTCTTGACCCGGATTTTTCTATCAATTTTTTATAGCATAGTCATAAGGCTATTTACAGTCTTTCTGAATCCATTAAGACCTTAATTTTAACTAATGGTTTGTGTTTATGTTTTATCCACAACTAGTGTGAAGGTATCTTGTGAAAATTTGTTTTCATTAATAATGATGTGGTTTTATAATTTATGTTTTATGAATAGTAACTTAAGTAGCTTACTTTATCAGTCATGGCACTAATGGTTTGTGTTTATGTTTTATCCACAACTAGTGTGAAGGTATCTTGTGAAAATTTGTTTTCATTAATAATGATGTGGTTTTATAATTTATGTTGTATGAATAGTAACTTAAGTAGCTTACTTTATCGGTCATGGCATATGCCTTTCAGCTCTGATACCATATCACTCTTTAGATAGGAGAAAGATATACAATGTATAATTTTATATTTGTCAATTTTTTTTGTACTACTAACACTTTTATGTCTATTTGTTTGTAATATTTATACTTTATACTTCAAAAAGAAATGGATAGTATGGATGTGGACTTTCTGATGTAAACTTATTTTTAATATTTTATATTTTAAAAGTAAATGGATACCATTGATAGTATAAAAAGATATTTTAAGTTCATATTTTATATTTCCGGTCTATCCTAAATATTAGTCTTGGATCTGCGAGTGGAAGCAACTAGTATGAAATTTAAGTATGAAATATAGATTATGATTTTAATAATAATAAAAGTAGGCAATAGGCTTGATATAATGATAAGATAAATAAGAATAATAATAGGTTTGAACCATACATAGTCATTTAGTCAATTGGGATTCTACTTTTAGATATATAATTTTTAAATTAAAATTTATTTTGATAAAATTATTTGCGTGCATGTTGACTATCCATTTTCGACCATGTTGTTCTCTTAATTGATCATTTTCGATAAAGTTAGTCATCTGACTATCAATTTTTTGATAAAGTTAGTCCATTAATCCAAGGACTAACTTCATCGAAAATAGATAGTCAATGGATGAAGACAAGAGAATTTTTAGTTGAATGACTATATGTCTAGAAAGTAGATAGTCAATGGACTATCACTATATGATTTTTAGTCGAGATACTATATGCGTAGAAGGTGGATAGTCAATGGATTATTTACTGTTGAAATCTATCAAAATATATGATAGTTATAAGGATCCGTTATCATCTAAAATCCAATTTAAAAATTCAATTATGATCTACTATTTCATAAAATCAAGTTACAAAAATGGGCCACATTTTTTACCAAAAACACCATAAGCTATACAAGAGCATCAAACACATGTACTTTCTATCTCCATATTTTTTATCTATGATTTAATCTTTTCAAAGTTTGTAGTTTTCAAATCGTAACTCGAAAAAATCTGAAATTCTCATTAGTCATAATTTTTTAAGACATATAAAACTAGATCCATGAAATATATTTTTTCGATAATTTAAAAAACAATCAGAAGGCTAGTTAGTCATGGATCTGTATTTTACATTTTTGTTTCTCGTTTCACATTTCGCATTTAGACAAAAATATATCAATTTAACACTTATTTTATATATTTCATTTCATTGTATCCTGGTTTTGTATATTTTATTTTCATTATAATCTTATTCCGCACTTAGACACTTTTCTTTTTTAATTTAATACTCGTTTCACATCTCATATATCATTTTACCATGATTTTTGCATTTCACATTTTATTTTAACCATGATTTTGTGTTTCGTGCATAGGAAAAAATAACACATTTAACACCGGTTTCACATTTTATTTTACCATTATTTTGCATTTTTATTTAACTTTGCTTTCATATTTTTCACTTAGGCAAAAAAAATTCTAATTTAACCCAGGTTTCGCATTTCACAATTCATTTTATCTTTGTTTCACATCTTAAATTTTTATTTAACCCTGATTTATCATTTCGTACTTAGGTAGAAACAATCAACACTAGTTTTGCATTTCGTATTTTGCATTTTATTTTACTATGGTTTCATATTTTCATCTAACTTTTTAGTTTCACATTTTTCCATTAGGCAAAAAAGAATACAAATACCAAATTTTAGATATGCTATAAATTTTGCATATGGAATGCCTTTCAAGATTGATAAAAAAATGTATAAACATAAGAATAAAAAGAATTTAAAATCTAAATTCAAAAGAATTGATAGCGAATATATCCAATGATTTTCTAATAAATATATTTTGAGCATTACTAAAGGCATATTCCTTGATATTTGATGCACGAGCATGAAAATAACTCATAATATTATCACAACTGGGCATTGAAGTTGTTCGTTGTAACATGTCATTGAACCTAGATCATCTTGCAATTATCATCACTACACGCATACCAAAACGGAAAAAATTAAGTCTTTTATTGAAATAATAGCTAGCTTGTAGTAGGTTTTGATGGATGATGACATGAATTTTCAGTGTATCTTGTTATAAGATATTTTAGTATGGGCTTAAGTGATGCTTGTTTCTAGATTTAAAATAAACCTCTAGGTAAAACAAACCTACATGAATATTTTAGTTGGAAAACTAGATTGTTCAAATCTTAGTAGAAAATTAGGATTGTTCGAGATTTTTTTCCAGATCAACAAATTAAAACAAAGAATCACGCGATCAATAACATAAACAATAAACTGATCTTAAATTTTATGTATGAAAATCAAAACTAGAGCAAATGGGACGATGTAGTATTATTAAGAAAATTTTATTATTATTAAGATAACTGAAATCCAACTATTTCAAAACAAAAAATTAAAAACATAGAATCAAGATGTTATTAGAGAGAGTTGTAAAAAAATGAGAAAAAAGGAAAAAAAACCGTAAAATAACTTTTATATAGTAAATAAAGGTATTTGAATATTTAAAAAAAGGATAATGGCGACAAGTTTAACTGAGCTAAGTGCATTTTCAGATATTTTCTAGACAAAAAACCAACTTCGTACCACATTTAAGGCATTGTTGTCAGGCTTTGGGTTATAGACGTCATGCATTACTATAAAGTTACATCATTTTGTAACTTTTTTCTATTTTTATTCCGCTGGATAATAATACATTCTTTCTTGAAAATACTTCATGGTTATTTAATAGTCACTCTATTTTTTTAAAGAGTTGGGAAGTCATAGCCTCCATTGTACAAAAATCCTTTTAAATTGATTACTCTTTGGGTTAGCTTTCATGATCTTTCTATGATTTATGAACCAAAAAATAAGTTATGTTACATAATTATTTTTTGGGATGTCGATAACTTCACAGAGGTGCTTAAGATTAGATGTATCGTGAAATCTTACCACTATCTAAATTGAACATGAGGCTTGCCTCTTATTTGCAAAAAAATGTGACACTTTTGACCACACGCCGTCGAGTTACATCAACCATTCTTTCTCTTTATAGTCTGCTTGTATTCCACATCATTCGGGCAATGAGCCAATTGATAAAAATAAAAATATATCATTCTTGTTCCTTCTAGTGAAAGTGACTCATTTACAATCCCAGAATCCTTTAGAGGAGTGAGCCTCGCCTATAATATTTTTTTGATGGCCTTGGATGACGAGCGGGTCTACCACCCTCCCGATGACAAATCAGTGACGAATGTTGTGACACTAAGTAGGAGACTGTTGAGTTCAACTCCTCACACATTTGTATCTGGTTGAACCATGTTACATTGGAAGGAAACTTGATACAATATGATCCTCAATCACTAACCTCAGTTAAGTTTATTCTTTATAACTATCAATCTATATATGATTATAGTTTAATGGAATACTCACGGTCTGAACGACCTTATTAGTCAAATGAACATAACTGAATTTGTATTTTCTAATCATATAACTCTTATATGTCTATTAGAAATCCTTAAAATAAAGTAGAAAATATAGGGAGCTCCATGATGTCGTTCAGGCACTTTAAAAACCATATTAATCACTATTTAGGTAGAATATGGTTGGCCTGAAATCTGAGTGTATTTAGAGTTACTATAAAACAAATTCCACTCTTTATTTCCTAGATTTTTATATTACCTTATTTAGTTTCCAATATATCATTTTCTTTATCTTCCATATATAGTTTCAATGATGTTTTTTATCGCTCTCCTTTTTGGAATAATCTCTCCTCGATTTCCTCTTATCGTTATAAAACCTCTTGGTTGGTGCTTGGAAACTTCAATGCCATTGGTAAGCCATATGATCGAACCAGAAATTTAGGTCTTTGGACTTTGTCCAACAATAACTTTAATAAATGTTGTTAAACTAGTGAAATTAATGACCTTGTCAATTTCCCTAGTCTAATAACCATATCTTCTTTATAATATATAAAGTTATTATCAATAATAATTGTGATGTTTTTCCCCAACTTATTTGCGTACTACGGTTACCATCGTACCTCTCATCATACCCATATTTCCTTTTTTCTCAGTACTATTATTTATATTGCCAAAAAAAATCAACATGTGGAAATCTCATCATTATACAAAACCATTGCTAATTCTGATTGGATTCCCTCGATGGATGGTTTCGTTATGTCGATTAATCCTACCAAACTCAATTGTAACCAGTCTGTACTTTTCTCCCTCAATACGGGAGAATTTAGTATTAGTGAAAGAGATTCATCTTCTCCAAGCCTCATGCAAGCCCATCACAACCAGACAAATGATCATTTCAACCATGTGCTTATTGAGGCCATAATTAATATCTCAAAACATTTTATCTTCTTTATTCGTGCAGAAGAATTCTTATTTAGTCAAACGTCATGTGAAACGTCACTCAAGTTGGGATATCGTAATTCAAAATCCTTGCGGAATAATATCAAAGTGCATATTTTTTTGAAACAATATCATTTTTATAAATGACCCTCTTGGGAAAACTTGTACGTCCCCTCAAGGAGTAGCTAACATTTTCATCAATCATTTCACTAATCTCATTAGTAAAAAAAATCATCCAACTACCCCGGTCTCAGTCGTATTAACATCCTTATCACCACTAAACTAAGTATTTCTGATAAAACTCACGTGATTTATCATATCACCGATAATGAAATCATAAAATCTATTTTCAAAATTGACAGTAATAAGCCCATATCGCATATGCATTTAGTGATAGTTTCTTTAAATCTTCATGGTTTATCACTGGAATCAAGAGTTCACAATGGCAGACCATTTTTCCTCCATAATTTTATGGACCATAGTTATAACAAAACCTTTATTGTCTTAATCTTAAAGTCTGACAATTCGCCATCCTCCTCCAACTTCAGACCCCTCCCCGCGTTGATTAACCCCTCTTAATCCACTTTTTTCCATGGCCGTAGTATTCTCGACAATATCCTTATTTCTCAAGAATTTATCCACGGCTATAGACCAATACGAAAAGACCTCGTGCGGGCTTCAAGATTGACCTTTTGAAATCCTTCGATAATGTATGTTGGTGAATCATCTGGATGTTCTCTACTCTTTGGACTAACCCGTTTAAATGATGGGTATGATCATTAATTGTATATCCACTTTTTCCTATACAACCAACATACATGACACTTTTTCGAGTTCCTTTAAAGACAAAATAGAGCTTCAACAATAAGACCCCACCTATATTCCTTCCTCTTTATTTTTATAATGAAAGTTCTTTCAAGTATTCTCAAAGAGAAAAGTCTTAATCTCTGTTTTAATTTTCATTTGAAATGTCACAAGCTCAAAATTATTAATCTCTACTTCACAACCAATCTAATGAGTTTTTGTCGTGCTAACATCAATTCTATAAATCTAATTAAATATTCCCTTAAGGAGATTGCCACCCTATCGGGCCTTCATTGCAATCCAGATAGAATCAAATATTCCTCTCTAGATTATTTAACTAGATTCATCATTCTATCATTGCCACTATTGGGTTTGTTGAAGGTACCCTCCTAGTGCGCTACGTAAGTGTTCTCTTTATCACCTCTCATCTTTCCTTTAACGATTGTAGGCTGTTTTTTTATAAGGCTACGATTTGAATTAACTTTTGGACCTCCAAACACCTCTTTTATGCTGGGAGGCTCCAACTAATTAAGGTCGTCACTTTTGTTGGACATGTCTATTGGTAATCAATATTCATTATGTCTTGTTTGTGTCCTAAAAAACCTTTCCCAGTTACTTTATATATTTTTTCGTTAGGTCCCGATATGAGAAGTTTGGGATCTAAAATAGCTTGGTCCAAAGTTATATTGCTCTCACAAAAGGGAAACCTTGTGATTATAGACGTCAAATTCTGGAATCAGGCGGCCATCTTCAAACACTTTTAGTCCATTTTGAGCAGTAAAACATCCTCAATTTGGTGTGACTAAGTACTAACCTAGAAATTTCAAAGCAAGAACCTCTGGAACCTCCATACTAGTTCCTCACATAGTTGGGATGGTGGAAAATTATCAACCCAAGACTATTAGCTGCTAAGCTCTACAAATATAATATTGGTAATAGTTTTTCCACTTTTATCTAGTATGACCCCTAACTTTTCTCTGATTCTTTATTTGCAGTAAGTTGTACTTATCATTACATTCGACCCTCTATCACTCAGGCCCTTTGGGTCAATCTTGTTTGAGACAAACTTGATATCCTTAAACATTTTTTCATTGTTTGGCTTTTCAGCCAAAAAATGTCTCCACGAGAATAAGCTTCTCTTTTGGAGCTATGCCAGAGTTCTAAACTGTATTTTGTGCAATAATCTCTCATAGACTACCAATCATATTGTAGTAAAATACCTTCCTTTTATCTTATTTGGATAGTCATGTCTAAAGAACTGAAATTCTTAACATCGGATTGTTTTAAACACTTTTGGTCCATTTTGAGCAGTAAAACATCCTATATTTGGTGTGACTAAGTACTAACCTAGAAAGTTCAGAACAAGAACCTCTGGAACCTCCATACTGGTTCCTCACATAGTTGGTTTCATGGAAAATTATCAACCTAAGACGATTAGCTGCTAAGCTCTACAAATCTAATATTGGTAGTAGTCTTTTCACTTTTATCTAGTATGGCCCCTAACTTTTCTCTAATTCTTTAGTTGCAATAAGTTGTACTTATCATTATATTCGACCCTCTACTACTCAGCCCATTTGGGTCAATATTGTTTGAAATAAACTTGATATACTTAAACATTCTTTCATTGTTTGGATTTTCAGCCAAAAAATGTCTCCACGAGAATAAGCTTCTCTTTTGGAGCTACGCTAGAGTTATAAACTGTATTTTGTGCAATAATCTCTCATAGACTACCAATCATATTGTGGTAAAATACATTCCTTTTGTCTTATATGGAAAGTTTTGTCTAAAGAACTGAAATTCTTAACATCGGATTGGTCTTCATAGTTACACACTTTAAATTTATGAACTTCTTCTTCCGAACTAAACGAGTAAACCCTCAGTCTGACGCAATAGCTTGCAAACCAACGCCATAAGGTAAACCACACAAAGTGACAGGCTCAACCAAGAAAGCGTATGTAAAGGGACTTAAACTCACGAACTTTGGTCACAAGCATGTCTTACTCTTCCGATTCGGCTGCCCCTTTGGGGGCTTTAACGCTTTAGTGTGTATGCGATGTTTTATTAAATTTGTATTGAAAATAGTCTCTAATTTGTATATTTTTGGGATATTTTTAAATTTATAAATATGTCTCTATAATAACGATAAGTACTAAAAGTAGGGGTGGCAAATGGTTCAGGAACCGCGGTTCAAAGCTGGCAATCTGTTTATGAACTGGCGGTTTAACTGCGAAACTGGCCCATTAGGACTGCAAACCGGCAGGACCGCAAACTGGCAGGACCGCAAACCGTTAGGACCGCATAAGGAGTAAACCGGCAGGACCGCAAACCGCCAGGACTGCGAAACCACGGTTTATTTATAAAAAACCGCGGTTTATTTGTAAATATTATAAATGTTTTATTTATTTTATAACCAAAATGTTATATTTAAAAAGTATTGAGGTATTGCATATTATTATAAAATTATTATTACATTTTGGTTAATATTAATTTGTTTTGGTTATTAATATTTTATAATTATTATATAGTCCAAAATTTTAAATGTTACTTATGTTATTATCACATTTTGAATATTATTATTATGTTTTTAGATCTAATATTACTAGTGTTGATTTTAATATTACACACCAAAACTATATCTTATCATGTTAAAATATTACAAATTCTATGGTTATAATTTGAATATTACATTTTGAATTTTATTATTGTGATTTGGTTTTAAATATTACAAGTGTTATTTATTATTTTTTAAACCAAAATCATATTTTATCATGCAAAAATATTACAAGTTATATTGTTATAATTTTAATATTACATTTTGAATTTTATTATTGTGATTTGGTTTTAAATATTACAAGTGTTATTTACTATTTTTAAGTTATATTGTTATAATTTTAATATGAAATTTTGAATTTTATTATTGTGATTAGGTAAAGTTGTTGTTATTATAATAAAAGGTAAAGTTTTTTTTAGATAATTTAGCCGTTCACACTTTATACTCTTGCGGGCCAGGAGTTGTACAAATGTTTTCAAATTACAATACAAAATAGTAAATAATTATTACAAACATCATTCATCTCCAGCTTCGACGTCTTCGTAAGTAAAATCTTCGTCCTCACTTGATTCACCTTCAGCTTCGTTTTCTTCCGCAATTTCTTGTTCAAGTGTATCTTCGTAATCATCCGGATAATCTTCGAAGATGTCGTCTATGTTCACTTCGTCTCTAAACTCTCTGTCTTGCATCCTTTTATCCGCCGCTGTCCAATCCTTGACTGCCACAAGCACTCCAAGTGCTTTTCCCGTCAATCTTGTTCTCTTAGTCGTGTATTGCAACCTCGTTTGGCTGAAAGCACACTCACTTGCAACTGTAGACATATGTATTGCATAAATCTCTTTAACAATCTTGCAAAGAATAAGAAACTCTTCAATTTTGGTACCCCACCATCTTATGATATCTTCAATACCTTGGTTTGGAAAATTCGTAAAATCAAACCTAGTGCTCAAATATCTAGACAACTCATTATTAGATTGAGGGGTTTCTGTAAATTCATTGCTTCGTAACATTGCCATTTGAACATAGTTAGTAGAATATCTCCCTCTACCCCTATTGTTACTACTCCTTATATTTGTAGTTGAATTTGATTTATATCTTGCAGCATACTTATCATAGATATTATACAAACATTCATATATACCGGTAATATACCCTTCAGGGTCAATTGGTTCCTTCGGTGGTTTAGTTGTAGAAAACTGTACAGATCGATAAAAGCATTTAACTAGCAATTCAAATTTATCTTTTCGTGAAAAAGGATCTAAAAGGCAAGCAAATGAATAACTATCAGGGATTGGATGAAAATACTTTGTGAACTTATATTCCATTTCGGGCACCATGTCTACGCATACAAAATTTGATCTAAATTCATTCATATGCATGGCAAGATTAATAATCGTGAAAAGGGCCAAATGAGCATTAGGTTGATTTTGTGAAGAAAAGGTTAGAGTGTTATCTTTAAAAAGTTTTAAAAATCTTAACATGTGTGCACAATATTTCCAATGTTCGTTGTCAATTGGTGTTTCAGGATAAGATGTATTATAAAGCGTCATAATCTCTTCTTTAAAAACATGCGCACGTGCAAGCATTGTGTAAGTAGAATTCCATCTAGTTTCGACATCTAATATAAGTTTCTTATATTGTTTCCCATTTGAAGTAACAAGTGTTTTAAAAGCTCTTTTTTTAGCAGCGGATGTCGAGCAAAATAGGATCCCATTTTTTATAGGGGCAATACAATCACCTATAACCTTACGTATTCCGTCTTTCGCAATTAATTGAAGTACGTGGCATAAACATTTGGTGTGAAACAATTTTAGAAAAGGGGGATTGCAATCTTGTATAAGCAATTTTATAGCATTAATATTAGAAGCTGCATTATCCAACGAAATAGATATAATCTTGTTTTTAATGCCATAAACATTCATGCATTCAGTTACACTCTCCCTAATTAATTGTGCGTTATGCTTCCCAATTGATTCAAACCATATAATTTTCCTTTGGAGGACCCATTCGGCATCCATCCAATGAAGGGTAACATATACAATATCAAAATCAGTAAAAGTAGTTATGTCACTAGTAATCGAAACATTCCATGGCAAAGTGAGCATAGTTTGAATAATGCCTTTTTTCTTTTTAAATAATATTTAAAGACTAGCGATCGCAAAGAGCTACGTGGAATGCGTTTTACCTGTGGGTTTACCCCAGCTTGCATCCAATTTTCGTATCTCCAAGAATCCCCAAAACTAAATGGTTGTAAACTACCGACTGCATAAATCATTGTTTCTTCCCTATACGTATCGTGGTTAAACTCAAAAGGAAGACCTGTTTGAGGGTCCATGCAAACATTATCTGGGTTAGGTTTTGTAGGATCATATACTTGATGTTTCAATATATGTTTTACCATAGTGCTAGTGCCCATATTTCTATTTCCACTTACGTGAAGATAACATTTTTTGCACACGTTACAAATACTAGAATAACCATCTTCTGATGGAGTATAGTGTTTCCAAATCCAAGATGTTTTCTTACGAGATCTCGACCCACCACTAGTACTTCCACCACCACTTTCGTGGGAGGAGAGTGTGTCAACGTGAGGGAAGTCTGTAGAAAATTCATCTATGGTATTGAGATCCACATTAGAGGGTGGGTTTACCGCAGTATTTCTACGTTTTGAAATCATTTTAAAACTAATAATAAATTTTTTTTAAATATGCAATAAAATACTAATGGGAACTAATTAATATTGCAAATTATAAAATCTAAATTTAGACTAATAACAAGATAGAACAACTAAATTTAGACTAATAACAACTAAGAAACAATTTGCGGAAAAACAAAAATCAAACTATTTCGAAAGTAGAAGTAGAATATGTAAAATAAGTAATTATAGTTTTCTAGAATTTTTCGAACAAGTAGATAGATTTAGAGAGAAGTAGAGAGTTATTTGAGAGGTCTGAGTATTGAGTTGGGGTCTCCTCTAGTTATAGGGGAGACCCAAAAAAAAACGAAAAAATCAAAAAAAAAAATTCTGGACCATCCGGACCAATGTCCGGATGGTCCGTACACATGGTCCGGGGCTTCCGGACAGAGAATTTGGACCATCCGGATATCGATCCGGATGCCCCGGACCTCTACGGCTAGTTGAATTCAACTAGTCGTTACCATTTCGAATGTACGGACCATCCGCACGCCTGGCCGGATGGTCCGCACGATGACGTCATCCATGACGTCATCTAACGGCTATTTGGAAAAAAAAATCTAATAAATACTACCTATTTCCTATTCTATTTTTCACACAACCCCAAATCTATCTCTTCTCCACTACAAATCTATCTCTTCTCCACTACAAATATTTCTCTTCTCCACTACAAATCCATCTCTTATCCACTACAAATCTATCTCTTCCCCACTACAAACCTATCCCTTCTCTACTACAAATCTATCTCTTATCCACTACACTTCTCTAAATTATTTTTATAATTTTCAAACACTATTTTAAATTTAAGGTTTCGCTAAATGTCTTCGAAAAGATCAAAGCAAGCCCGTCAAGGTGGAGGAGTTGAATCAACCTCAAGACGAATGAGAGAGATCGAAGATTTGCTGTATGAAGAGATGGAGGTAACGGAGAGCGCGACTATCGAACATCGCGGCGAAGGGGAGCTTCGCATCCGTAATCCGGAAGGAGGACGAGGTGTAACCAAAATTGGTCGGGTATGTATTTGGACTATGATGAACTGATCCAAGTAGAGGGTATGCAAAAAACATTCAAACTTATTGAACCTACTAATGGCCTAAGTTGGATGACACTAGCTAGATTCAAATGTGATTGGTATCTAGAACTAGTACGCAAGTTTTATGCCACCGCACAATTAATTGAGAATGATCCAAATGGTAGAGATTTAGGAATGAATTGTTTGGTTGATGGTAAACCCTATATTTTTTTTGAAACTGATTTCGAAGATCTTTTTTTCGTTCCAACCCATGATATATATATACCGGTAATAAATTACCTTCCATTAGTTATCGCCATTCGGGCTGGGGTGCTAATTGGCCTATGTCTTACGAAGGAGCAGTAGAGCTTCTTACTTGTCCTGGTGCGGATGCTCCGAAAATTAGCGGTAAATTTCGAGCCATGCGGGGTAATTTGGATGCTAATGGGAAATTAGCTTTGAAATTGGTAAATAGTATATTTCTTCCCCCTAGTAAAAATGATTCGCAACTTTCATATATTCAAACATTTGTTACTGCTTTTATCGTCCGAAATCAGGGAATAATTAGTTTACCTAGCTTGATGATTCGAAATATGGCTACGAGGTGTGGTATGGATAAACTACCTTATGGGATGATAGTGAGTTACTTGCTTGTTTCGAAAGGAGCTGATGTGAGTATGTACACCCCGATAAAGGTGAGGCCGACTAGTGCTATAGGTAGAAACTCTTTGCGTTTGCAGGAAATATACTCTTGGGATGGAGAGTTGATGTCGAAATTGAGGCATGGAACCACCATAGACCCGAGTTGAATCAGATATGGACTGCAAACGGTCTTACAAAACCGCCAAATCCACCTACTCAGTATCGAGTTCAGGCTCAGGCGCCTTTCGATCCAAATGCTATTGGTGGTTCTTCTGGAGTACCGCCACAAGAAAGACGAACCGATCGCGAATTTGCTGAGTTTTCGCATCAGCAGCATATGGATTATATGCAATTTGCGCATACTCAACAAAAGGAATGGCATGATGATTTTAAAAAATGGCAAAGTGAATTTCAAAATTGGCAGGGAGGGGGGGGGGTAAATGACCAGCTTAGCCAGATACAACAGTGGCAAGTAGGGGTGAATGATCAACTTGGTCACCTCCAGCAGTGGCATGGTCAATATGAGCAGTGGCATGGTCAATACGAGCAGTGGCATCATGGACAAGATCAATGGAAGGAGCGATTTGCAAACTCTCAAGCCGAACAGTCGGAGTATATGCGACAGATGATGGAGAACATGCATTTGCAAGGTCCACCACCTAACAACAACAACAACGATGAAGCTCTTTAGTTTTTTGCATTTGATTGTCATTATCGTTGTAATGTTTTTCTTTTTTATTTGATTGAACAACTATGTTACTTGTTTGGTTTTTATTTTTAATGAATTGTTTGTTTTGCTTCTATTTTTTATTAATTGTTGTTATTTAAATCACTTTCGCTTTCAATTTTTATTTTGTTATTTACAAGTAATTTATGTTTATGCATATAATTATACAATTCTAAAAAATTTAAGTTTAAACTTCAAATATTGAATAGTTCGAAAATACAATAAACTATATAATTCATCTAACCATAAACACTTCAAGCTTGAAAGAATCTAAAGAATCACCTAATAATTTAAAATTAGAATACAATTATATGCCTAATAGGTATATATTATTTAATATGTACATAATATTAAATATAACATCTTAAATATATAGTATGTTCAAACAATATACAAATCATTTTACAATTATATTGTTTACCATATCTTGTTTAAGACAATCAAATTTTTATTTTTATATTTTTACAAATATTGAAAGTTGTAATCAAAATACAAGTATATGTATATATTTTATTTAATATCTACCTAATATTAAATAAAATATCTTAAATACATAAATATAATCGAACATATCAAAATCAAATTACAAATATTTTTTTTAGAATGTAATTGCTTGATTATAGAATTTTGATTAAAATGATAACATATTTAAATTAAAATACATGAAATAGCATAATTAACTCGTTTATATGGTACATATCTCAATTATTGAAATTAAATTCAATTAACATTTATAAATTAATTTTAAATAACATTATAAAATATTTTGATAAACTGTTTCTAAATGGTTTGTCCGGTGGTTTGAACTTGCAGTTTAAAAGCTGACCCATTAAAACTGCAAATTGGCAGAATGCATAAAGAGCAAACCGGCAGGATCGCAACGCGTGGTTCTGATTTAAACTGTTCGAATAGTGCGAACCGTTTGACACCCCCGAACTAAAAGTAAGATAGATTCGCTAACAAATGATGATTTGAATATTAAATGGAGAATAGTGGTGGTTTAAGATAAATCACCTAGTTATAAATACCCACTGATTTGGGACAACGGAGACAAACTTGTAAGCATTGAAAAAAATGGTTGGAGTAAGAAGAATGAAACTAGGGAGTCAAGGGTTGGAAGTATCAGCCCAAGGATTAGGATGTATGGGGATGTCTGCCTTTTACGGTCCCCCAAAACCGGAGGCCGATATGGTGGCGCTCATCCATCACGCTGTCAACACTGGCGTCACCTTCCTCGACACCTCTGATGTCTACGGGCCTCATACCAACGAACTGCTACTTGGCAAGGTACCGACTTTTTTTCTATATGATCATCCTATTTTTCCCTCCTTCTGGAATTAGTTCTACTTCTAGGGTGTTAAAATACAAGTTGTTTTTTAGTTGTCTTTGTAAAGCTAAAATCAACTAATATGAAATGAAAAAAAAATATATACTTTAGATTTGTTGATATGTTTTGGATTGAATCTTGAAAACAAATTTGCAATTGTGTTTCTAAAGATGCTCTGGGAACTTATGCTTTGGATAACTGGATTCAGCAGTTTTGTCTTTTTGCTTACATATGGATGTTGGTTGATACAAAATTTTCATCAAGGATTGATTTAAAAAGAAATGTGGACTGCAGATAGCTAGGTTAAAAAAAATTCCAAATATTATTGATAAAGCATGATTCCTCCAGTTATATATTCACTAAATCCTGAAACCAAGTAGTATTGCTAATGATGATATGCAGGCTTTTTCTAGTGATGGGGTAAGAGGTAGGGTTGAATTGGCTACAAAGTTTGGAACTTATTATAACGAAAAGAAGCTAGCAGTTTGTGGGGATCCTGAATATGTGAGGAAGGCTTGTGAGGGAAGCTTGAAGAGACTTGGAGTTGATTGTATTGATCTTTATTACCAACATAGGGTTGACAAGAATGTCCCCATCGAAATCACGGTGTGTCTTCTATCGTATCTTCTATCGCTGCTGTTAGATTATTGGTTCGATGCATTGTGTCAATTCATGATATCTTCTTTTTTGGTAGATGGGAGAGCTGAAGAAGCTTGTCGAAGAAGGTAAGATAAAGTACATAGGTCTGTCGGAGGCATCTGCTTCGACGATCAGAAGAGCACACGCTGTTCACCCTATTACTGCTGTTCAATTGGAATGGTCTTTATGGACAAGGGATGTCGAGGAAGACATAGTTCCTACTTGCAGGTTAGTAGGCATCAACTTAGACTAAGGCTGTGTATATTGTTTTAACCTCGTTTAAGAGTTATTGCTTAAAAATATAGATAGAATCTCAGCTCAAGAGCATTTATTTCTATATGTATTAAATCAAGCCTAAGCTCCGAATCAAATTCGATTGGCTCAGGCTCAGCTCGGATCCTTTCTAGTACTGTGTGGCTAAACGTCTACTTATAATTTTGACAGGGAACTTGGAATTGGAATTGTTGTATACAGTCCCCTCGGACGAGGATTCTTTTCGTCAGGGGCTAAATTGGTCGATAACTTGTCAAATGATGACTTTAGAAAGGTAAAAGCATGATCATAAAAAATATAAGACTTAATTTGTGTCACCATCGATATTGACATATGATACTTTTGATTTTGTTGAAGTATATGCCAAGGTTTCAACCCGAAAACCTAGAGCAGAACAAAAAGATATTTGAACGTGTTACAGAAATGGCAGCAAAGAAAGGATGCACACCGTCGCAGCTAGCTCTAGCTTGGGTGCACCACCAAGGTGACGATGTTTGTCCGATACCTGGAACCACCAAAATTGAAAACCTCAACCAGAACATAGGAGCTTTATCTGTCAAACTAAGTCCTGAAGAGATGGTTGAACTCGAAACCATGGCTTCAGTTGATTCAGTGAAGGGCGACAGGTGTGAGTCTCTCGCCTTTACCCACAAGGACTCCGAAACTCCTCCTCTGTCTTCAATGATATAGTAACCATGATCCAGTTTTTTATATTGTTGGCAACAGAAATAAAAGGTCTTGCCAAGTAATCTGCTTAGTTTATTCTCTGTCATGTTGCTTTGCAATGTAAGATTTGATACTCTAGCTGTTTTTGGCGGCTTTCTCGTTAATCTATATCATTATATCGATGTTTCATGAGGTATAGCTTTTATGCTAAAAGCAAATTTTGCAATTATTTTCCTTGGAGGGATCTTATTGTTTGGGGTAGGTTTTATAATATTTCTTTAGTATACTCCTGCCATTACAATAAACTATAGCTTATACTGATCCGCCTCAGTCCGACCCAACTCCCTCACCGAAGCTTATCGTCGGATCTAAAATTTTATCTCTTACTTAAGAATCAAGTATGTGATAATTGTATGGGTGGTTCTCGCCGTCTCTTTCTCATCCATCTTCCATAGTTTCTCATCCCACTCAGCCTCCTCGGTTGATGGACGTTTCATTACCTTTTCGACCGTCGAATTAGTCGATTGGCAATTTCCGGTCATATATATTTTGTTCGTGAAACCAGGTCTGTGGGTGGCACTAACGATCACGGTTTTGTTAGTCAGCAATTTATCTTGAAATATTTTTTATAAGACATTTTTAGTGCTAATTTGTTCTAATTGGCCCAGAAATAACCACCTAATTGTAAAAGCATATGTAAATAGGCACGGGGTAAAACGAGATCAATTTTTGTTGGAACAAAATCCCTTATTGGAACAAAGTCATTTATTCAATTTGTTTTTTCAAAAGTTTAAATAGTTTGGAATACTCTTATTTAATAAAAATCTTTATTTAAACCTACTCATCCACATTTTATTCTACTCACTATTACTCTCAAATAAGAAACACTCAAATAAGAAACACGAGATTTAATAAGAAAACATATTTAAATTCAAATAAATATTTTAATATTTAGTAACTTTCAAAATATTTGATGGATGTATATTTGTGATACAAATATAATAAAAATGTACATTTTCTGTATAAATTTATGTTCTTCTTAAAGCTACTCTGATTTCTTTTCTCTGGTATTCGAACCTCATTCTACAGCTTCGGTCACGGTTCGTTCACGTTCTTGCGCTTTGTATTCGTCATCTATTTTTTCATGCTCAGGGAAGATGAACTAAAAACAGTTGAAAGCTCATTACACTAAGTGACGAACTAAAGTTATTAAGAGATTTTCTATGTGCGTTGCAAAGCAAGTTACAACACCTTCTGCTCGATATTTTTTTTATAGGAAATCTGAGATGTATCAAGTGTTTTATGCTAGTGTAGTTAGAAGTCTGGTGTACTCGATGATGTGCATTAGATCTGATCCTACACATAACACAAGTATACTTATCATATATATGATCAGCCTAGAGAAACAACATCGGAAAGTTGTGGAATTAGTACTTAATATATGAACGAGGTCTTAGATGTTCGGTTGATGTATGGGAAGTCTCACAGGGGTTGAGTCAAACTGGAAATATATTTTGATTCTTATTACTCAAGTGATTTGAAGAAAATGAGATCATTAACTAGTTACTGTTTGCATTGTTTGGTATTACTATAAGCTGGAAAGTTTCATTACAGTTAGTAGTTACACTCACAAATTATGATGTTGACTATATAATAATTTATAATGCAACCAAAGAATCATTGTGATTGAGAGGTTTGGTGGTTGAATTTGAATTAAAGCAAGCTGGTGTGTCAATATTATGTCATAGTCAGAGTGCAATACGTCTAACACAGAATCAAAAATTTCATGGGAAAACTGAACATCTTGAGATCAGGTTTTATTTTGTTAGAGAATTAACTTCGAATGAGAAGCTGCGGATTGAGAAGATTGACACCAAAGATAATTTTGTTGACATAATTACTAAAGTAGTAATAACTGTCAAGTTAGAAAAATGTTTGAGCTTGATAGAGGTTACTCGGTTTAAGCATAATAAAATTCAATGTTGGTAATGAACTAGAGCTTTGAAAATATAAAAAATTATAGACCAAAATGGAGGTCACTAAGTTAGTTCTGAAAGCATATGTAAGTCAATTTGTTAATTTTTTTTTTGTTATATTATATCCAGAAAAAACATTCTTCCACTCATTTATATAAGAGTGCTAGGTATTTGAGATTATGATGAATAACATACCGAGTCGTCCGGATATTTTTTACAATAAATAAATTTCAGTCTTCAATTTTTGTGTTAGCAGTGAGATTGGACTTGTGTTAGCAGTGAGGTTGGACGGTCTTGTAACTCAAATGGATTATTTAACTCGGTTATTATATTAATGCATGGTTATAAAAAATTATTAAAATTATTCTATATAATAGTATTTGTTTAAAAATGATGTAATGTTATTGAAATTTTTTTGTCAATTAATAACGGGAAGTAAATTTTAACAAAAAATATATATGTATTCTTCAAAAAAATAACGAAATAAATTTTAAAAAAAAATTAACAAGTATATAGATTAATTTTTACAATTCTTTAAACACCCTTGTTATTTTATTTAGTGTTTGTTTTGCCATTAATTATTTTATAACAATTAAAAACCCAAAATCCCAGCTCTCAACTCGAAAACAAATATGTTTTTATAAAAAAAAATCCACAAGTTCATGATATATTCAAATGAATGTATTTGGTCACTTTTACTTCTCATTAGAAATTATAAGATAAATAAATAGTTAGATAATAGATAAATACCATAGCATAAATTCATCTCTCTAAATACGATGCATGTTTAACATTATGTAAAAGAGTGAAAGATAAATTAGTTAAAATATAAAATTTTAGAATTATTTAGTGAAAACTTAAATTGAGTTTATTTATTTGTATATATCCAAAACAAAATGTTTTGTACCTTGTTTGAGTAATAATTCAATACATTTTTGTATAAAATCAATTAACATTAATGTATCATTACAACACAATTTATAGTTGTAGTCGGTTACTGTGCGAAGCATAAAACATATTTCACATTGTTTATAAAACATAAACTTATTATTGTTGGGAATAAAAAGGAATTTAACGTCGTATTTAACCCAAAAAAATAATTCATTTACTACATATATAGTTATTAAAGTCGGGCTAAGCTATATCTCGTCGTATTTTTGTTGGATTTATGATTGTCAGATCTCGTCGTGTTTTTGTTGGATCTCTCATCCATTTTGGATTTTTTTCTAATATATACCATTTTCGTTAGAACACTCATCATAAACACTTTATTGCTTCAGTATTCAATCAAATATTTAAAAAAAATATCCACATTGCAAGTTTTTTTTCATATCCGAGTTAACAACAAGCTTAAGGTATGTCATACGAATCATAAAGTATAATTTGTTTTAGTTTTTGTTCTTTAATTTGTTAACTATTTAAGTGTTAGTTCTCTAAAAATTTCATTTTGTATCTTTTTAGTTTTTTGTTAGATATTTAGTTAATTTTATAGTGTAGGGCCATCCTCGATCTACGTTTTGGATGCATATTTTTTGAATTTAGTGTACATTTGAGAGATTTGGGTTCGTTTATAATATTATGGAAACTGTGTGTTCATCGCACGAGTCGTGCATTGAACTCTATCATTTTCACTTGGCGATAAACAAGAACATCCTCGCACCCATAGGGGACTTTGTTCTTGGTCATCACACAGGTTGCACCAAAAATGATGAAGTTCATTGAGCGAGTATGCGTGATAATGGTGATTAAAAGTTGCACCGTCACTAAGAAAAACAAAGAATATTTAGGTTGATTATATGTGAATTTTTCATGCTTTTATATATGATTTTTTGTCTGATTTTGATGTCTTGTGATAGTTTTATTTAACTTTTGATATTCAATTTCGCTAAGTGTTTTTATGTTTTTGGTTGAAAACTTATTTGTTAAAAATGTTTCAAATCTAATTTTTGTATGATGGATCTCCGTAAGAAACTTGTTAGAGGTAATACGTTGATGTTACATCACGTGCGAGTCCCGATAAGTAGTCGTACGTGACCCGAATTCTCGTGTTGTGCGCCACAATAAGTAAAATCGTCGAGTTATGCGTTGTTCATCAAATGACGAAGATCATACACTTTCTTCCACTAAGGGTCATTTGAAGTGAGAGGAGGTTCAAGCAATGTTGTACCTTGCGTTCTTTTAGAGTCAGACCCTAACATGGTATTTCCTAACAATTTACCCTGTTTTCCTATTTTTTACCCTAAACTACAATATGCACGAGGCATACAACATCTTGAACGAGTAAGTAATTTTATCAAAACATATGTTTGAATAGAAAGTGTTGTTTTTATTATTGGTTTATTATGATATGATTTTTAGCCTTGATATTTTGTACGGTGTTTCACCTTGTATAATATTTTAATAAATGAGATCTTGATAGTCAGAACTGTCTTAAAGTAGAGGTTATGAGGACACCCTTTGGTTTACTTACCGATAACTTGTTGAGTTGGTCTATAAATATCCTCTTTGTTGAGACATTCATCAAGCAGTAGCACTCAGAAACCTCGTTCTTCTCTTTTTATTTTGGTGAGATAACGGTGACACTGGGCAACGTCCATACGATTACCGATCTTCCTGTTACACGTTTATGGTTTTATCTTAACGAGTATCATAGTCATATTGACAAATCTAAGGTTATATCTTGATTGCATGGTATTCTCAAGAAAATTCATAGTCACGAGCTTGATAGGTCGGAAGTAATACATATGTTCACCTGACATGGTTGCGATAGACCTTTACGAGAGATTTTTATCAGAACAGTGAGACCACATATTCATGTGTCACTCATGTTTTTATGTTTTTTTTGTTGCATATTTGTCAACAATACTAATAACGATGTTTTCCTTAATTATCTATAGAGAACCCTAACATGGGAATATATAATTGGGGTCAGATGATATTGGTTCATCTATATCATACGCTTAAATATACATTATTAATGAGACCAAGGGTTTTGTGGGTTTATCAGATGTTGTAAGCGTGGATATTTGATAATTTTCACAGGTAAGCGGTCCTTTTTATGCAATGACTATATTATAATTTACTGTATATGTATAGATGTGTTGTTGAGTGTTCACACGCAGCCACGTAGTCAAAAATATTACATATACACCATAATTGTGTTTTGAGAGACCAATGCAAGTTCATATTTACATTAGCATTTTTTTTAATTTATTTTGCTATAAATTAAAATATCCTTACATTTTCTTTTAATTCATTGTCAGGTCAACTTTGATTTATATGCATATCTATGAATGGTTTGACCATTTTGTGATATTGCTAGGATATTATGTTTAGGTTGTTCAACATTGTTTTAGCTTATTATTTATTTTGTGTGGCTAAACAATTGATTTATTTATAAATAATACCAAGCCCATTATGAGAAATTTTGCCCACGAATGGTAGACCAAAGCGAGCTTTTCTTAATAGTGATCAATGTTGACTAATTAGAAATCTCATACTATTTTAAAATATACGAGAGGTCATAAATATGAGTATGGGCTGGATATTAGTATTTTACCTTATAGGGCTCAAGCCTAACTTTGGTACATATTGGAAGAGCCCTCCTACGAGCATGTATGTGGACAACAAATATCAGAGTTGGTATCATATTCTAGATTTTGAGCCATACTATTAGACCATAAATATAGAGAATCTTCGCTTTTCATTAGAATAATGCATCTATCTTGCGCACGAGCATACATATTGAGTATGTTTTAATGTTTTGTTATCACTTTTTTTTAGTTACTTATTTGAGTATCTTGTTCCAATCATGTTATGACTTTTTTTTAGTTTCTTATTTTGACTATCTTTTAAGATTGTGTTACAAATTTATTGATACATTTGGGATATGATATTTTAGTTATCGCTTTGTTTTTAACAAATATATTTTTATCACTAATATTTTAGTTACTAGAATGTTATATTAGGTCATGATTAAGTTTAACATTTGGAGTATTTTTTTAATTGCTAAAATAGTATTGAATCTAACTCATGATCCACATACTCCAAAATAAATAAATAAATAACATCGTGAGGTGAGTGCGAGACAAGCCATTTAGTTTGAATTTAAGATCAATTTGTTGGTATGCGTTCGCACTCGACCAACGACAAATACCAACTATATCGCGAGTTGAGTAAGAAATAAACCCTTTAGTATGATTTTAGAGCCAATATTTTAGCCTGCGTTTACCCTCAACCTGTGATAAATGCCGACTATGTCACGATCTGAGTGCAAAATATGCATGTAGTTACGTTTTAGAGTCAACTTTTATTACTAAAAAGGAGCACTAATCATTTATTTAATACTTCAAAAAACACGACTCAATAAGTTAATATTTAAAATAACTTCTTAATAAAGCACACAGTTACACCAATAATAATATATTAAAGATGAACTTGTAAATAACGATAATATGAAACGCTTAACTTGAAAGCAATGATAATATAATAAATACGAACTTGAAAATAATAAAAAATTATGAAAGCTCAATGAAAAGATTAAAATGACAAATATAACGTATATATCCGGATAATTCTATTTATATGCCTTCCTATCTTTTATGTCATCTGCCTCTATAAGTTTATCCATGCACATACATTACTCTGTTTTAGTTCTGATGTAGTTTTTCACGTTATTCATATTTTTTTGTTAATATGCCAAATATAATACTCTTGTACAACTCAAACATATATTGGTATTCTTTGTATCTAAAATTGATAATTATGTGTCATCTCAGGGTCCTTAATTATTTCCACAACTTTTTGGCGTCTCCCGACTGCATGAGGCTTTTGGTGGATCGAAATGGGTTCATGCCATAATGGTAGTACAATTTGTTGACCAATGCATCTCAATAAAATTCACTATATTTTTTCATGGTTTTCCCTACCTCTTTTACGACTTTCTTCAAACAAAAATCTTTGACAATATTCCACAACCATATTTGTTAGAGTTTTTAGAGTTGATTTTCACCGCAAATGAAGCTTCTATTTATATATTATCAGTTAAGGATACGTAATCCATCAAGACTAATCAAATTCTAGAAAGTGTCATATATGGACATCGCACCCATGTACGCTAATCAAATAGTAACATTTGTTGGATAAGGATAGCGTAACAAGAGGACGAATGCATTATCAATGCGTATTTTAATATGATTTAAGCAGCAACTTCTTACCTCTATACGTGATGAGTATAATTTAATACAACATCTTCAACGCTAATAAAATACGTTACTAGTTTGAGTGAACTGAACATATTAAAGAACGATCACAGTGAAGTGTGAACGTTATACAATTATGCTTGAAAGTAATATAACACAATAAAACATTACATAATTAACTTTGAAAGGAAAATTGCATAATTAAATATTATATAATTATGTTCAATATATGAAAAAAATAACATAATCAAACGTCACATTTTGCATGATACATATTCAAATATCTTTGGTTAAATCTCTTGCTTTTGTGTCTTTGTCAAACAAGATGGATAGTTTGATTTATAAATGTTTGTTGATTCTAAGATAGTACAAAATTTATTATCCATTTGCTTCTTTGCTACAGATGGACGTTCAAACGGTGTATAGTTCTGGCATCAGTCCATTTTCCCTCATATGAACCTACAAAAAATAATGTAAGAATTAAATAAACATTATAAATATAATATAATGTAAAGAAATTAATTTACTTACTTGAACGAAATAGTAACCATACATGAAAACAATTTTGATCTCTTAAATAGGTTATAATTACGATGGACGGTCATGTAAGGGTAAATATGTTGAAGATCATTTGAGAGTAATATTGCATACCACGCACAGATAACGAGTCGTTATAACTAATTAGATGTTGGGCAATGTCATCCAAACAATTTTTTCCTCAACTCATTTTTAATCCAGGCTAACCCGTCCAGCTCTTTCTTTAAATTTGTTTCTTTAACATACACATTTTCACATGCATAAGGAAAACCATATGTTTTTCTAATAATACAATCACGTACTACTCGATCAACACTTATATTTTTAGCTCATTTATAATTTTTTAATCATTATATTTAAGGTCGCACTTGATAATGAACATTTTATATCTTCAAACATATAAATTATATGCATATGTATAATAGTAAACTCATTTCTCTAAAATAATTTAAAAATCTTCGAATGTTGAAGATAAAGCAATGCGTAAACTTTGACCCAGAAAAGTTCACGGTTCAGTTGACTCGAACTGATGTAGCATTTTAGGCTCGCATGAGAACTTTTGGCTCTATAAAATACAAATGAATTAGTTTGATTATAGTATTGAAGTTTTTATAAAAATATAAGTTTGAAAACGAAAATCACTTACCCATTCGTTGTTGTGTTCCCTAAATGTTAAAGCTCATTAGTCAAGTAAGTAAGAAAAATCAGCATATGGTGTTGCCTAAGAACTTATAACATAATCTAAAACCTTTGGACAAAATACGAATACGTCTACTTTAATGATCATTTTTTTTGTGTTTACAATTATATTTTTTGTTTATTTGTCATTTGCATATCATGTGGATTGAGTCAGGAAATACGTCTATGATTACTCATATCAATGCTACTTCCCAATCTGTCACAATAATACTAAAAAATACACATATGTTATCCACCATCATCGTATGTAAAATATTTAAATCTACATGTATTTCGTTTGATTCTCCAAACTCATAAAAATGGAACCAACACAAAATGTGAATTTTGTTAAAGCTACAACAAGAATTTTGCGTAATGACATTTTGTACCTCGTCTTCTTGTAAATAATGTACATCATAAGTACTCATGGAATATGCGCAATAACTCACTACTTGTCGGACGCGCGAAAAATAGTTTAGTGATCACATATTTTCCTATGATTGTTCGATATTACACAAAGTAATTATGCTTCTTTATTTACGATAACAAGTATTGCATTTGGGTTTGGTTGGATGTTTTTAATAATATAATGGTTTTGTCGATATTGTAGGTGGTGCACATAGAGGATGTATTTTTGGGGTTATGGCTCTTCAAACCTACATATATATTCCTACAACGAGAACCATTTCTTGTTAACTTGCATATTAAGTCATCTTTACACGGTTTTATCATCTTGACTTTTGAATGGCCTTTGGAGCACGTGGTAGGTGTGTGTCTATAACAATAAATCGTCAATAACCACCTAGTCCATCAATTTAATAGACTCTTAACCGGAACAAAAAATTGTATTTTTTAATAATAATTTTTTTCTTCACATTATCCACACTAATATTTGATTTAAAATTTCCATACGTATCCTATTTGTAATATGATCTAGAAGTTTTCCTCCATTTACCATCATTGTAGAGGATAATGATGATGATGAATCCTGGATTTTGATATTTTCCCATAACTCATTCGTCAAAAATGGTTTTAGTGTAAAACTCGTGTGTGGTAGACAAGTGTGTCTAATCGATCATCAAATATCATGGTTCTTCCGGTCTAACGTTCAATCGACATTCCAAATTATAGTATAACATTGTAACAAGTAAGATGATACATCTAAGATAAATTTGGGTATTTTAGCACTTCAAGCGCGAGTATTCTATATATCCTCGCGCGGCGACACGAGACGATAATTGACCTTATCGCACCCGTGTAATTATAATTATTTGAAACCATTGAGGTATCTCTAGCTTCAAACTTCTGATGATTATCTATATTTTTCCTCTCAAGACAACCCTTCCATATATGACTTTCTCTCTTAGAGAAATAATGTTTCACTCTAGAACCAATAGATGCTCATATAGATTTGGATCTTGATTTTCGTATATTCTTGATTGAATATCTATCTACGTGCCTTCATTTCACACTCAAACCGTCATCGATGGAGTCACTTTTCAAATCAACCTTAATTTGAAGATCTTTTGAATTCATACCATTTTTCACTTCAAACATGGTATGAGATTGTTTTTCATAGAGCATAGTGTCAACAAAGTGTTCATATATTTTTGGTAAAGAACTGAAAAATAATAGTTTATTGATCCTCGTCTTTAATATTAACATATGATGCATTCAAATCAAGAATGATCATGTTGAAATCATCCAATTATTTCTTGATCTCTCTACTTTCATTCATAGTCAAAGTATAAAACTACTTCTTGAGATATATGATGTTTGCCATATATTTATTAAGTTACATAGCTTTGAGCTTATTCTAAACCTGCATGGCAATAAACTCTAAAGATGTCTCTCTTAATACTTCATCCTCAAACTCACGATAAAAGCACTGTGACTCGTGGACAACACTTCGGCATCAATCTCCTTAGCAATTGTCTCGTCATTGTAGACAACTCATTTTGTACAATGAGAGCTTTGATTTAATTCTCCATAGATTAAAATCACTGTCTCCATTAAAATTATTAAAATAAAATTTCATTGAACTCATCTTCGTAGATCTTCTTCTGTGTTGATCATCATCGATCACTTAATTTCCAAATGCAATTCCAAATTTTCATGCTCACTGCACCACTTGTTAGGAAATTAGCCATCAGCTTAGTAGATCTAGGATAGGAAATCAACTTTTGGATTATCGGTTCGGATTCAACAATTTGCTTTGGAATTTTGGTTATTGCAAAATAAAATCTTAACATAAACAAAAAACAATGAGCATCCTATACCCATATACAATAAATCTGATTTTATAGATGGAACAGTTACAATAAATTACAAGAACGCAAAAATATACATTGTTAAAAAAATCAAGATATAGTAGAAGTTTGTAGTGGTATCCCTTATCTCTCAATATGTCTGTCAATGTCTTTGAGTTATTCTTTCTCGAGAATTCATAAATTTTAAATCACTCAATCCATTCAGTGTTTTCTCTTTCTAAAAATTTGCTCTTTCCGCACCTTTGCTTCCATATCTAAAATGGGATATATATTAGCACAAACATACATTATATTCACAACATCAAATTAATGATGTTCCAACAACTTATACTAATATTCGAGATCAAACGCTTTTGATTAAATAGTACCCATATTGCATAACAAACTTGTATTAATATCATAATCAACAATTATGATCAAATAGCATTTCGGACAAGTTATAACAATCCCTACCACCTTGTTATATTAGCTATATTATCTATTAAATTCAAACCAATGTATCATATCTAGATTTATAGGGATTTTCAAGTACCTCTCTTTTATAGTCGAACTCATTTATGAGTCGAACCTTTTTAGTGTCGAACTCTTTATGGATCGACCCCTATCGGGACCCATCTCAAACTGAGACCGAATTCATATGCCGGACCTTAACCAAAACCAAAATTGATCCTCCTGCAGTGCTGGACTCCTTGCTATAGCCGGTTCTCGTGTAATGGCGGATTCTTTTACCAAAGTCAAATTCATATTGCGTTCACATTCTGTTAAATCAATTTGAACCTACATCCAACAAATGTTTATGCGGATGTCTGCATTTTATGGTCCCCAAAATTGGAGGCCGATATGTGCCGCTCATCCACCTGGTTGACGGCATCGCCTTCCTCGACCCCTCTGATGTTTAGAGGCCTCATACCAACTATGCTACTTGAGGTATGGAGGATGGAGGCTTTATATATATATATATATATATATAACAAAGTCCTGAGACAAATAGTAAACTATAAAATGCTAACAAGGATATGCGACTTTGATATGCAGGCTTAGAGTGATGGGGTAAGTAAGAGGTAGGGCTGAAATGGCAACCAAGTTTGGATTTGATATTAGAGAAGGGTGGAGAGAAATTTGAGGCAATCCGTTGTATGTGAGGCGGCTTGCAAGGCAAGCTTGAATAGGCTTGGAGTTGATCTTTATTAGCAGCATCGAGTTGAAAAGAGGTGTTCCCATCAAAATCACCGGATGTATATCTAAATAAAATATACAATTCTGCACTCCATATTTGATAATCATAAGACTAGACCGTCCTAGTAATAATTATAATCATATCAAATGGTAGGTGGGAGAACTGAAAAAGCTTGTCGAATAAGGTAAAATCAAGTACATAGGTTTAGCAAAGGCCTATGCTTCAACAATCAGAAGAGCACAGGCCATTCATCCTATCACCGCTGTTAAGTTGTAATGGTTCTTGAGGACAAGGGATGTCGAGCAGATATGGTTCCTACCTGCAAGTTAGGCATCACCTATAACTAATGGAAAGGCTATTTCTATCCACAAAACTGTAATTGTAACTCTTAATTATTTGTTTAGGGAGCACGGAATTGGAATTGTTGCACACAGTCCCCTCGAACAACGATTCTTTTCGTCAGGGACTCAGTTGGTCGAAAATCTATCAGATGATGACATTCGAAAGGCTCATATTTTGATTGAATAGGTCTATATGGATTAGTTAGGAGTACATGCCGGATACCAAACATCTTCAGTAGTCCATGAACAAATTTCAATAATCTATGGAAACTATTCAGTAATTTGTCATCCAAACATCCACAGTAATAGATTACTGAAAAACTGCTGTTCTTCCACATGTATCTAATCAATGATCCATGTTAATATGCATCTTTTCAACATCAACTGTTTAATAGGAAATGCTTCTACCAAACTTCGAACCTGAAAAGATAGGAGCAAAACAAAAAGGTATTTGGAGCGAGTTGCAGACATGGCAGCAAAAAAAGGATGCACTTCGTGGAGCTCGGCTTGATGCCATGCTTATGTTCTAAGCTTTCATGTCAATCCCTACCAAACTGGCAAAAAATAATATGCTTTAGAGAAGAAAGAATTTTATGTATGACACTCCAGCATGAATACAAAGCAGTTCTTGTTTGGGTTCGCGCTCACAAACTCAAATAACCAAATGGATTATTTTGTCTCAATCCAGAGACAATATCCACATAGTTAGTTTACAATAAAATTTAAAGCCTAATATCTGAGTATTCATACTCTTTATAAATTTATTTTACTGAAACAGCTCTAGCGTCACCCTCTCTGACAATAGCTCCACCTTTTCCCTTCAAAACTAAGCACCCTCAACTGCCGTTGGACGACTATTCTACATAACTGTGATGCTCTTAGGTTACCCATTAAACAAACAACAATAGGGGCGACTTATGACTGAAGAAGATTAGATAATCGTAAGTCTTGTTACACACAGGTCTTTAAAGCATCTCCAGCTCCCTGGAAGAAGATGTACGAAAGAGCAAAATCAGCAACAAAGATACCGACAAGAGATATGACAACAGCTGAAGTCGTTGATTCTCCAACACCTTTAGCTCCTCCCATAGTTGTAATTCCCCAAGAACAGCTTACAATAGATATTATAGCACCAAAGACTTGTGACTTTATCATAGCACTAATTATATCCCATGATCTCAGAGCTCTGTGTGCTGAATCCATTATAATATTCATGCTTATTCCATAGACGCTATCAATAAGAATGGCACTGGAAGCCATGCCAACCGTGAAGCACATTAGAGTCAGAAAAGGAAGAGCAATACAAGAGGCTATCACTCTCGGTGTCACAAGGAAATCAACAGGGTCTGCTCCTAGAACTCGTAACGTGTCTGTTTGCTCTGAAACTTGCATAGTTCCTAATTCCGCTGCGAATGAACTTCCGATTCTTCCCGCTACGACAATTGATGTAACAACAGGACTGAGTTCTCTTGAGAAAGCTAGAGCTAATACCCCACCGATCGATCTGTTCAGCCCTAACCTCGTAAATTCTCTAACAAACTGGATTGTGAAGGCCATTCCAACAAAAGCTGAAGTTAAAAGACAAACCCCCACAGATCGCGGTCCAACTCTCTCGAGCTGTTGAAGAGTATTCCTCCAGTGGACTTTACCCTTTACAGTCCTTGTAATTACTTGTCCTGCAAGGATAAAAACTGACAATCCCCTCCATAGATAGCTCGGAGGTGACCAATTATATAGCAACCCCCTTGCTTCTTCTTCTTCTTTGTCAGATAAAGACACAACTGGGACAGCATCATTGACGTTTAGGCTACTATACAATCTCGTTCGAATTAAGGGTTTAACAAAACTAAAAGCTTGAGTTCTTCTAGTAGAGTCAAGGTGAGTAGAGCTGGAGACTTTAGTTTTAATCCATGCATTAGTATTCTCATAAGGTTTCCTGCAAGACCATTGAAAGTTTCAATTTTTTTCTATTTTACACGAAGAAAACACCACTGATATAGAAAATTACACACAGGCCAGCTTCTTAATGGCTCACAGACATTCTTAGCCACTGCTCAATGCATTGCTTATAAACTCAAAAACTAGCTTAACAAAAATCGAGAGAGAAACCTGTGAGCGAAACGAAATGTTGAATGAATGTGATAAGATGTTTGCATGATTAATCTCGTGCCCTCGAACTCCGTAATCTGATTCAAGAACTTAACAACCAAAGATATGAGCTTTAGTATCTCCTCACTCCTCAGCCATAAAAAAACAAATTTATACGAAAGCCAGAAAGAAAAAGATCGATTTCCTCAATAGAAGCAGCTACAAAGCAAATCGCAATCAAGAAATAATAATACTACAGTGAATTTTTTACAACTTTAGCTTTAATGGGGCATCTTAAAACACCAAATTAGATCAAAGAAGAAGAGAAAGTGAACCACAGAATGAAAATACGAATGAGAAAGAGAAAGAGAAAGAGAAAGAGAGTTTACAATGGAGTTGTTATAGGTTATAATAGTCTTTCAGGTGAGCTGATCGAACCGTTCTTGGAGAGCGAATCGTGAAAATCAAAAGGACTGAGAATGTGAAATCCCTACCCCACCTCCCGTGGAAGAGAGCCTAGTAGGGGATGGTTTTGTATGAAATTACAGTGACACCCTTAATCTTCTGCTGATGTAGAGAGAGGAAATTCAGCATATTCCGTCTCGCGAATCAATCCTGGTTCACGCCACGGGTCGGGTTTCTATTTGGTGGGGGAGTTTATGGTCTCGAAATCTTGGGCCCTCTCTAATATAAGACACGGCTAAAACGAGATTTTTTTTTGTGTGAATTTTAAATAATCAAAATATTTTTAGCTCATTTTTATTTTTTCTTACCATTCTTTTTTCTAAAATTAAAAAAAAAAAACATAAAATCTCACAAACTCAAACTTCCATTCAAACATTTAATATAGCTTAATTATTAAAAATAAAAATCCAACCACTCAAACTATTCAATTATTGAATATAATTTCAATAATTGAGATATGTACAATATAAACGAGTTAATTATGCTATTTAATGTATTTAATTTAAATATTTTATCATTTTAATCGAAATTCTATAATCAAGCAATTACATTCTAAAAAAATTGTAATTTGATTTTGATATGTTTGATTATATTTATGTATTTAAGATATTTTATTTAATATTAGATAGATATTAAATAAAATATATACATCTAATTGTATTTTGATTATAACTTTCAATATTTGTAAAAATATTTTTTGGATTATAAAAATAAAAATTTGATTGTCTTAAACAAGATATCGTAAACAATATAATTGTAAAATGATTTGTATATTGTTTGAACATACATGATATTATGTTATATTTAATATTAGGTACATATTAAATAATATATACCTATTAGACATATAATTGTATTCTGATTTTAAATTATTAGGTGATTCTTTAGATTCTTTCAAGCTTGAAGTGTTTATGGTTAGATGAATTATATAGTTTATTGTATTTTTGAACTATTCAATATTAGAAGTTTATATTTAAAAAAATTAGAATTGTATAATTACATGCATAAACTTAAATTACTTGTAAATAACAAAATAAAAATTGAAAGTGAAAGTGATTTAAATAACATTTAATAAAAAATAGAAGCAAAACAATAAATTCATTAAAAATAAAAACCAAACAAGTAACATAGTTGTTCAATCAAATAAAAAAGAAAAACATTACAACGATAATGCTTAAGACAATCAAATGTAAAAAACTAAGGAGCTTCATCGTTGTTGTTATTAGGTTGTGGACCTTGCAAATCCATGTTTTCCATCATCTGTCGCATATACTCCGATTGTTCGGCTTGAGAGTTTGCAAATCGCTCATTCCATTGATCTTGTCTATGATGCCACTGCTCGTATTGACCATGTCACTGCTCATATTGGCCATGCCACTGCTGGAGGTGACCAAGTTGATCATTCACCCCTACTTGCCATTGTTGTATCTGGCTAAGCTGGTCATTTACCCCCCCTGCCAATTCTGAAATTCAGTTTTCCATTTTGTAAAATTATCATGCTAGTCCGTTTGTTGAGTATGCGCAAAGTGTATATAATCCATATGTTGCTCATGCGAATACTCAGCGAATTCGCAATCGGTTCGTCTTTCTTGTCGTGGTACTCCAGACGAACCACCAATAGCATTTGGATCGAAAGGCGACTGAAGTTGATGCTGAGTAGGTGGATTTGGCGGTTTTGTAAGACCGTTCGTAGTCCATATCTGATTCAACTCGGGCCTATGGTGGATCCATGCCTCCAATTTTGACATCAACTCTCCATCCCAAAAGTATATCTCCTGTAATTTCAAAGAGTTTCTACTTATAGCACTAGTCGGCCTCACCTTCATCGGAGTGTACATACTCGCATCAACTCCTTTCGAAACAAGCAAGTAACTCACTATCATCCCATAAGGTAGTTTATCCGTACCACACCTCATAGCCATATTTCGAATCATCAAGCTAGGTAAACTAATTCTTCCCTGATTTCGGACGATAAAAGCAGTTACAAATGTTTGAATATATGAAAGTTGCGAATCATTGTTACTAGGGGGAAGAAATATACTATTTACCAATTTCAAAGCTAATTTCCCATTAGCATCCAAATTACTTCGCATGGCTCGAAATCTACCGCTAATTTTTGGAACATCCGCACGAGAACAAGTAAGAAGCTCTACTGCTTCTTCGTAGGACATAGGTCAATCATCACCCCAACCCGAAGAAGGACAAGTGATGGAAGGTAATTTATCATCGTATATATATCACGGGTTGGAACGAAAAATAGTTCTTCGAAATCAGTTTCAAAAAAACTATAGGGTTCACCATCAATCAAACAACTCATTCCTAAACCTCTACCATTTGGATCATTCTCAATTAAATGTGCGGTGGCATAAAACTTGCGTACTAGTTATATATACCATTCACAATTGAATCTAGCTAGTATCATCCAACCTAGGCCATTAGTAGGTTCAATAAGTTTGAAATTTTTTTGCGTACCCTCTACTTCGATCAGTTCATCATAGTCCAAATACATACCCGCCCAAATTTTGGTTACACCTCGTCGTGCTTCCGGATTACGGACGCGAACCTTCTATTCGCCGTGATGTTCGTAAGTCGCGCTCTCCGTTACCTCAATCTCTTCATACCCCAAATCTCTTTCGGCATCTCCCCTTCGTCTCGAGGATGATAATTCAGCTCCTCCACCAAGACGGGATTGCTTTGATCTTCTCGAAGATATTCTAGCGAAACCTGAAATGTAAAATAGTGTTTGAAAATTATAAAAATAATTTAGAGAGAGAAGTGTAGGTAACTAGAGAGAGATTGGTAGTGGTGTGAAAAATAGAAGGGGGAATGGGTAGTATTTATAGGGATTTTTTTTTCAATTAGTCGTTGGATGACGTCATCCGTGACGTCATCCGTGACGTCATCTGTGACGTCATCCGTGACGTCATCCGTGCCGCCATCCATGACGCCATCCGTGACGCCATCCGTGACGCCATCCGTGACGCCATCCGTGACGCCATCCGTGACGCCATCCGTGACGCCATCCGTGACGCCATCGTGTGGACCATCCGGTCAGGCGTGCGAATGGTCCGCACGTTCCAAGAAGAAACGGCTAGTTGATCTAAACTAGCCGTTTATTTCATCCGGGGCATCCGGACATTGATCCGGATGGTCCGAAATTTTTATTCTTTTTAAATTTTCAAATTTTTTATGGGTCTCCCCTATAAATAGAGGAGACCCCAACTCAATACTCACAAACTCACAAACACCTCTCTAATTCTCTCTAAATCTCTCTACTTGTTCAAAATATTCTAGAAAACTCAAATTACTTATTTTACATATTCTACTTCTACTTTCGAAATTGTTTGATTTTTGTTTTTCCGCAAATGGTTTCTATTTGATAAAAACACTTAAATAACGTTGGGATAACATTATAATAGCTCAATTAAGAGCTTCGTATAATTTATCAAGTTATTTACTTGTTTTAGTTATTTAAATTAGTTGTTTTAATTTTAATTTTATTAGTTGTTCTTAGTTGTTATTAGTCTAAATTTAATTGTTCGTAGTTGTTATTAGTTGTTATTAGTCTAAATTTAGTTTTTATTATTTGCAATATTAATTAGTTTCCATTAGTATTTTATTGCATATTTAAAAAAACGTTGTTATTAGTTTTAAAATGGCTTTAAAACGTAGAAATACTAATGCTCACCCACCCAATAGTGTGGATCTTAATACCGTAGATGATTTTCCTACAGACTCCCCTCACGTTGATACACTCTCCTCCCACGAAGGTGGTGGTGGAAGTACTAGTGGTGGATCGAGATCTCGTAAGAAGACATCTTGGATTTGGAAACACTATACTCCATAAGAAGATGGTTATTCTAGTATTTGTAACGTGTGCAAAAAATGTTATCTTCACGTAAGTATAAATAGAAATATGAGCACTATCACTATGGTAAAACATTTACTGAAACATGAAGTATATGATCCTACAAAACCTAACCCAAATAATGTTTGCATGAACCGTCAAACAGGTCTTTCTTTTGAGTTTAACCACGATACGTATAGGGAAGAAACAATGATTTATGCAGTCGGTAGTTTACAACCATTTAGTTTTGGGGATTCTTGAAGATACAAAAATTGGATGCAAGCTGGGGTAAACCCACAGGCAAAACGCATTCCACGTAGCTCTTTGCGATCGCTAGCCTTTAAATATTTTTAAAAAGAAAAAAAAACATTATTCAAACTATGCTAACTTTGCCATGGAATGTTTCAATTACTAGTGACATAGCTACTTTTACTGATTTTGATATGGTATGTGTTACCCTTCATTGGATGGATCCCGAATGGGTACTCCAAAGGAGAATTATATGGTTTGAATCTATTGGGAAGCATAACGCACAATTAATTAGGGAGGGTATGGTTGAATGCATAAATATTTATGGCATTAGAAATAAGATTATGTCTATTTCGTTGGATAATGCATCTTCTAATATTAATGCTATAAAATTTCTTATACAAGATTGCAATCCCACTTTTCCTAAAAAATTTCACACCAAATGTTAATGCCACGTACTTCAATTAATTACGAAAGACGGAATACTCAAGGTTATGGTTGATTATATTGCCCCTATTAAAAATGAGATCCTATTTTGCACGACCTCCGCTGCTAAAAAAGAGCTTTTAAAACACTTGTTACTTCAAATGGGAAAGAATATAAGAAACTTATATTAGATGTCGAAACTAGATGGAATTCTACTTATGCAATGCTTGCACGTGCGCATGTTTTTAAAGAAGAGATTATGACGTTTTATAATACATCTTATCCTGAAACACTAATTGAAAAAGAGCATTGGAAATATTGTGCACACATGTTAAGATTTTTAAAACTTTATAAAGATAACACTCAAACCTTTTCTTCACAAAATCAACCTAATGCTCATTTGGCCCTTTTCACGATTACTAATCTTGCCATGCATATGAATGAATTTAGATCAAATTTTGTATGCGTAGACATGGTGCCCGAAATGGAATTGAAGTTCACAAAGTATTTTCATTCAACCCCTGAAAGTTATTCAATTGCTTTCCTTTAGATCATTTTTCACGAAAAGATAAATTTGAATGGCTAGTTAGATGGTTTTATCGATCTGTATAGTTTTCTACAACTAAACCACCGAAGGAACCAATTGACCCTAAAGGGTATATTACCGGTATATATGAATGTTTGCATAATATCTATGATAAGTATGCTGAAAGATATAGATCAAATACAACTACAAATTAAAGGAGTAGTAACAATAGGGGTAGAGGGAGATTTTCTACTAACTATGTTCAAATTGCAATGTTACGAAACAATGAATTTATAGAAACCCCTCAATCTGATAATGAGCTGTCTAGATATTTAAGCACTAGGTTTGATTTTACGAATTTTCTCGACCAGAGTATTGAAGATATCATAAGATGGTGGGGTACCAAAACTGAAGAGTTTCCTATTCTTTGCAGGGTTGTTAAAGAGATTTATGCAATACCTATGTCTACAGTTGCAAGTGAGTGTGCTTTCAGCCAAGCGAGGTTGCAATACACGACTAAGAGAACAAGATTGACGGGCAAAGCACTTGGAGTGCTTGTGGCAGTCAAGGATTGGACAGCGACGGATAAAAGGATGCAAGACATAGAGTTTAGAGACGAAGTGAACGTAGACGACATCTTCGAAGATTATCCGGATGATTATGAAGATACACTTGAACAAGAAATTATGGAAGAAAATTAAGCTCAATGTGAATCAAGTGAGGACAAAGACGAAGATTTTACTTACGAAGAAGACGAAGTTGAAGATGAATGATGTTTGTAATAATTATTTACTATTTGTATTTTAATTTGAAAACATTTGTACAACTCCTGGCCCGCAAGAGTATAAACTATGAACGACTAAATTAACCAAAAAAAACTTTACCTTTTATTATAATAACAACAACTGTATTATGAAATACTTATAAGATCTGATTTTGGTTTATAAAATAATAACAAACACTTGTAATATTTAAAACCAAATCACAATAGTAATCAAAATGTAATATTAAAATTATAACCATAAAATTTGTAATATTTTAACATGATAAGATATAGTATTCAAACTACTAATATTAGATCCAAAAACATAATAATAATATTCAAAATATAATAATAACATAAGTAATATTTAAAATTTTAGACTATATAATAATTACAACACTTAAAATATTAATAACAAAAACAAATTAATACTAACCAAAATGTAATAATAATTTTATAATCATATACAATATCTCAATTGTACCGTGTATTGAAGTTAAAAGATTTGGAAAATGTATCTAGTATGCGTACTATCTACAACATGCGGCACAAGCACCAATTGGTTGATAAAGTGGGCAAATCCCAAATGCAATACTTGTTCGGTAAGTTGAATGAGCACGAGTACTATGCTTGGGAGCGAACAAACAAAGAAACTGACGAGATTCTTGAATTGTTTTTCGCACATCCTACAAGCATCGATTTGTTGCGCACTTTTCCTCAAGTGTTTATAATGGATAGCACGTACAAGACTACAATGTATAAAATTCCTTTGCTAGAAGTAGTTGGCCAAACTTCGACGAAAAAGACATTTTGTATAGCTTTTGTTTTTTGAGCTTGGAGAAAGAAGAGAACTACAAGTGGGAAATGAGCTTTCTAAGGAGAGTGATGGTGAACAACATGTGCGCATTACCAAATATTATCGTCACCTATAGGGAGTTGGCTTTAATGAACGCTATCAATGAGGTATTTCCGGATGCAAGTCATATGTTATGCATTTGGCATATAAGTAGGAACATTAGCTCATACTCTAAGAAAGTTTTGCCTAAAATGGACATGGGTGAAGAGTTCTTAGAATTTTATGTCGCGGTTCAACATTCAACGACAATCGAAGAGTATAACAAAAACCTCATCGAGTTGCACCAAGCCTACGCATATTGTCCCAAGGTTCTCAAGTACGTGATGAAACAATGGATAGACCCTTACGGACACAAATTCCTTAATATCTACATGAACAAAATTAAACATTTGGGCAACCACACTAGCAACCAGTGAGTTACATTATCATATCTATATATTACTTTATTTAATTAATTCTTAGACTTGTAAATAATTTAAGTTTATGGTTTAGGGTGGAGAGTGCTCACTCTAGTCTAAAACGGGAAATCGGCACAAGCATATGCACGTTTGAGAAATTTTGGGATAAAGTTCACGCGTTGCTTTGCATTTAACACTCCACCATCTTCCAAACGTTCGAACGAAGTTTGTTTCGTCCTCGACAAGCATCTAGGGGAGCTATCTTTAGCGACA
This sequence comes from Limnanthes douglasii subsp. nivea, assembly GCA_036936605.1. Classification (NCBI taxonomy): domain Eukaryota; kingdom Viridiplantae; phylum Streptophyta; class Magnoliopsida; order Brassicales; family Limnanthaceae; genus Limnanthes; species Limnanthes douglasii. Next base: position 75,394,965 of record JAUPFV010000003.1, on the reverse strand, counting down.
TCAAAGGTGAACTTTCATGTACGGCCATAGAAATATTAGAGAAAACTATTAAAAAGGCGAGGTATTTATGGTTCACTCCCATAATGTGTGGTTGTGTTATTAGGACAACACACAATTTACCTTGTACGTGTGAGTGTGCTGCAATCGCGAGAGAAGGTAGGTCGATTCAAAAGAGTGAATATGATGTTTATTGGAGTACTTTAGAGATCAAGCCTAAGGATAACATTGGTACCGAAGATGAGCTTACAAGAAATCTATCCTTAATAGATAGTACTATCTGTGGTTATGGTCCACAAGTGCAAGATCACATAATAAATAGAATGATGCAAATCCTAGATCCCGCTAGAAGCCATGTTTTGGAACCTAAGGAACCGGTTGCCACGAAAGGTCAGAAAAAAGCCAGTCCCGACAAGTCAACTAAGCGGAACCCATCCGAGTGGAAATACGGTGATAGTTTAGGCGTTAGTACTCCCGGTACGATACGTAGCACGACCGCGTCGGTAGTTAAGGCATTTAGTACCCAAAGCCAAGTCCAAATATAAAGCCCCACCAGAAAAGGAGAAAGTGACTCGATCTAGAAAACCGAATAAAAGAAAAGGATTGAGCACGTACGAGAGTTGTTTTTCAGAGTACTTGCACAACTACATAACTAACGTTGAAGACGTTGCTCCGGACGGAAATTGTGGATTTAGGGCCATAGCTTTTACGATTAAAGACAATATTGATTCATGGGATGAAGTGAGAAGGGATTTGATGTATGATCTTTCAATTCAACGTGATCTTTGGGAGAGGGTTTTTGATGGTGCACAACGTGCTGATAACCTATTGTAGAGATTAGATTGTTTCAAAATGTACAAGAGCGGTTGTAGGCACTGGATGACATTACCCAACTTCCGGTTGGTGAAAGTCATTCAGTATAAATGTATAGTATACGATGTCTCTCTCCAACTATCATACACGTATCTTCTTTTGCGTGGTGTGCCTCCAAGATCATGTCCTATTGTAGAAGTTGGAATTGGTTTCATACACGGTAATCATTTTGTGAAAGTAAGTAAACAAATATATTCTATGTATACTTCATTTTCATTTTATCATTAATTCCGCTAAGTATTTAATTCTTCCATATTATGGAAATTTGCAGATTGTCTTATATGGATCGTTTCCAGATATATACCCATGCTGGTTTGCGTTATGCACTACCGATGAGGTTACAAATTGGGCCATACCACTAGGCGAACGTCTCAACAAGTATCACTAAATTAAACCAGCACAACCACTAACATTACACGATGGGGATGATCAGTTCTATGATTTGTCCGGAGATGCATAATGTGATGTAATAGTTCTATTATTTTGTGTTATTTCTTTTCTTGTTTAATCCTTTCCAAACATATTTCGCTACCTCTGACTACTATTATTTTGGTTTCTATTAATTTAGACTTTTATTTATGTTTGATCTTAGTTATGTTTTATAGTTTAGTATAAAAAATTGGTGGAAAAAGGATTGAGAACCCATTTTCTTTATATAAAAAAACAGGGCACTTTTTGGCACTCGCACGTCTGTGCATGTACAGATTCACGCGTACCAGTGCGTGGATTTGTACATGCACAGGCGTGCGAGTGCCAAAAATGCACTTTTTTTGCAAAAATAAGGGTTTATGCTTACTTATTAATTGTCGAGTGGGCGTAAAGTGTTGGTAATGGTTATATAACATAGTTTAAACAACATTTCGAGTAAAAAACATTTAAAGAAGGAAACAAACAAATTTGGACTTCAACATAAAATCATGGTAAATAGATACCAAATAAGACATTTGGATGGAAATACATAAAAACTAAAACAACAAATTAAAAAATTAACTTAAACAACACAAAATAAGTAAACTACAACATGCATATAACCAAAGGAATCGTAATTCTCAATCGTCGAAGTCATATCCCAAGTTGTCGTTAGAATCAATTCCCTCTTCCCTTTCTGTAATCCTATCCTGAAGATACACTACCATATCCCTTGTGATGTAGTCTACCACTGTCATGTTCTAGACGGTGACTGCTTCTTGCTTAATTTTAAATGGTAAAAACAACAAACGATCCATCAGTTTGCAAAAAAGGTACCTATGCTTGATTTGTTCACGGTTGCGCACAATTAAACCTCCCATTCCTAGACGGTTGTAGTTGTAGTACATCTTACACAGGACTTGCTCGAAAAATGCATCGCTAGTATCTTCCCCTAACTCTCGGCGGGCAAGTTTCACCGCCTCAAGCAAATGGTAGTCTTCATGAGGGGTAAACTCCATTTGTTAAACTGTTTATCTTTGAGGAGTGTTTAGGAATGTTTGGTTGTTATCTTGTTGATGTTGTTCTTAGCGTCTATTTATAGGCTCGTAGATGTTTGGGCGGGAAATTTTTAAAGGCGGGGTTTTTTTTGCGGGAATTCATTAGGGGTCTCGTTATAGCGAGACACCTAATAATGGAAATTCTGCTATAATGAGACCCTTATTATTTGCACTGCAACATTTGCGTACTTTTGTAAGTATTAGGTGTCGCAAAACCATTCATCAACTTGGATTACGTTATCCTTATCTTACAACTGACATTTATTAATTGGTCTACTTGGATTATGTAATCTGAATCATAAAAGGCGTTTAAGTAGATGTTTTCGAGGCAGTAAAATTTATAGAAAATATACAATTGCAAAAATGTGTCGATGGACTGAGTTGGAAGATCAATATCTAATGAGAGCATTAGTTGAAGTTGGTAACACAAACATGTTACAGGGGGTAAAAGGTGTACTTCCTATACGGAAGGGATGTTGTTCAACCGCCTAGAATCTAAAGGCGTGTTGATGATGTGAAAGCTAGGTGGTCAGTCCTAATCACATTCCCTCAACATCCAGTTTCTGGCCTCACCAAATTGGAACGTCGTGTTGCGTGTAACCGGTACCATAACAGATAAGCAGCTGGATCAGGTCTGTTCTGACATTATTGACATCCGGCTAGAGGAAATGCGTGACTACCAGGATGCAAAAGAATAAATGAAGTTGATGAAATGGAACTGGCCTGATTGATAAACTCTGATTTGTACCAGTGGATGGATTATGTTACAGTTCATGTTTTAGACTATGTTTTAGTATGTGTTTTAGTTTATGTTTGAGTTTCGGTTTCGGTTTATGTTTGAGTTTGTGTTTCTAAAAATGTTTGAGTTTGTGTTTCAGCTTATGTTTGAGTTTATGTTGCAGCTTGCGCTACTTTGATGCTCTTTTTAAAGTTAGAGTATGAACAAATTTATGGGAGAGGTTACAAAATGATTATATCTTTAAAGTTTAACAAAATACCAGAATTATATCATTTAAATGTAACAATATACCATAACACATAATTAAACAATAACACAATACCATAACACAAAGTTTAAACTAGTCGTAAAGTACATAACACATAAAAAGTCTTAAACTGTCAACCCGGAAAACATAAATAATAATCAATCCATGTACTCGTGAGCAAGACGGTAGCACTCGTCCAAAGGCTCGCGAAGGTCCTCTAAACTAATGGCGGGATGGCTCTGCTCGAACGCCTGTAAATCGAGTAGGTGCGTAGTCAGCTCGTGCAGTCTGTTGGCATGTGTGGGTGCAGATGGGTTCACCCCTAACTCTGCATCATCTTGGTGAGTCTCTGGATCGGATATGATGTACCACAAGTTCTTCGTAACCCATGAAGAGTAGGTCAAAGTGGTACCATCCTCCTGGCCAGGAATATACTCTCCACCTTTCAAACTCTAGTGAATATAGTATGACTCCCAGTTGTCCCAATTGAATGCATCCCAGTTGTAAAGGGTGTTCGCACGACGAACCCTACTAAAACTGGTAAGAATAGGACACAGTGCACCAGGATCCTGTATTTTAACAAGTTTTCTGTAACACACATCCGCAAAACAAACAATATTAATATCTCGATTATCATAAAATATTACCTGCTGGATGTGACCCAACTGTCTAGCCACCCATAGTAGATAGTATGCCTCGACAATGTCCGCCGCCTTCAATGTCGCATATATCCAAACTGCATCAGAGTGACCTCTAGCATCCCTCATGCTCGTATACGGCATGAATGATACCTACAAAATATGAACAAATTATTTAACATTAGCAACTTATATTAAATTTAAATATCACGATAATAAAAAATCAAACTAATTATAACTTACATCGTGCTCGGTGAAGGTAGATAGGTAATCTCGAACGCCATTTCAAGCCTACTGGCTTTGCCGAAAATGTGGAGGCGCATACTTGCACAAAGTAGGATGTGAACCTCGGGTACTGATGAACTGAAAATGACAAGAAATGGTCGTAAATCCATTTCTCTAACAAGCCCAAAAATCCAAAAATATCGGAAGTAGCGTGTATGCATCATCTACCTAGCTGGTAGTAGAGTTGCGCAAGTATCATCTGTCCCCAATTATACCTGTCGGAGCTACTATAATCATCTATGAACAGTAAGTAGTCGAGGCTAATGTTGTTGCCCGACTTGTTGGCCAATATAGTAGCTCAGCGAACATCCGCGTCAGTAATATCATCGTCGTAATACTGATCACTACAGAATCTCTTTTTCAGCCATGCAAGGCGAACATGCCTCTTGTCGCCCCCTTTGTTCACCCCAAATCTCTGCCACAAGCACCTGACCACTGCACCCAAGTAAGCGAGCGTATGCCGCATTACGCTCATCAGCAGTAGGGTACTCATATATCTCACAGTTGACACCAACAGCTGATAGCCATGTGATCATGTAGACATCATCGAGTGTGACGGTCATCTCCCTCAAAGAGAAATGAAATGTGTTCGTCTCAGGATGCCATCTCTCCAAAAATGCCTCTATCAGATGAACATTTGTAGCCCATCGACCCAGAGCATCAACAATGGGTCCAAAACATGTGGCCATCACCTGCTCATGTACTCGTGTCTGGCGGACTTTCAAGTCCCAACCACAACGAGTCTAGTACATAGCATAACACCGCATATGTACCATCGGTTGCATAAACAAATATGATATAAACATATATGCAATATAATATTTAAGATAAATCAATAATCAATATGTTTAATAGATGCAATATTACAACTAAGATAAACCAATAACCAATAACTTAAATCACAAGTATAACATATAAGATACACCAATAACCAATAAATCCAATAACAAATAAAACATATAAGATAAATCAATAACAAATAAATTTAATAACAAATAAATTCATTCTAACCTAAACTAATAAATTCTATAAGAAATATAAGTTATGACACAAACCAATAACCAGTCCAATGCAATAGACAATGTTTTAAACATAAACCTATAACTATAACATATACCACATTGCATCTAATAATAATAACATTAACAAATAAATTAAAGATAAAAAATTTACATCACCTTTGACTACGATATAAGCCTCATGCTCTTTGTAGGCATGAAATATCGAGTATAGGTCGATCACATGACGGTTAAATCAACGGAAGCGCTGGTCCGTGCGACGACGGTGAACATGGGCGACCTGTAAGTCTCCTCTAGTACGGTCACGGACGCTCTGAGACGTCTCGCCTCATACCATATCCTCGGTCTCATCAGCTGTATCTCGGTCCGTAGTGGGAGAACGGGGGTGTGAAGACATCCTACACGAGACACAAATTTTACTTAAACAGATTTCAAATTAAAAAAAATTGTGTGTAGGATATAGAATATGTAACATAACACGCGACAAAGTTCAAAATAATCGAAATCGGGGAAATAGCTCAATTGCAGAGCAACGTACTCAATTGCATGGATTTGGATAGATCCACGCATTGTAGATTTTTCGAATCCACGTTGCGTGGATCTGTCCAAATTCACGATGAGTGGGTTTGGTATTTTCTTGCACGATTTCGTGCGAGGAAATACCGGATGCACGCGTGTTCTTGCGTGCATCCGGTATTTCCAGGCACGAAACCGTGCGAGGAAATACCAAACCCATCAGCCTTATCCATGTTCAAAAACCTACCCTAAACTACCCCAAATCTTTAAGAAAAACACCACAAAATGAACCCAATCTCCTAACTAAACACATACATGCATTTATACTTCAAGAAAACACCTGCAAATACATGAAAATTAGATTATTACCTGAAACTTAAACTCTAAATATCTATAAAACAAACCATGGAAATTTAAAAACAAATTACACCAACAAGTAGAGAATGCTTACCTTAACAAGTCTTGGGTGTTGGATTTGAAAAAACGTCGCTTAAAAATTTGAGGGTTTAGAGAAGTTTAGGGTTTGGAAGAGGAGAAAGAACTAAAATTTGGGGTTTTTTTGTATTTATATCACTGGTAATTTCTTAAATAATGGGGGTCTTGTTATAGCCAAGCCGGGTCTCACTATAACCGGGTCTCGTTATAGAAAAAATGGGTCTTGAATTAGCATAGCCCAATTTAAGAATATATATTTTTATACTCGTTATAACGAGGTCCGTCTTGGCTATAACAATATATATTTTTTTACAAAACTGTTATCGATATAAATACTAAAACTTCCAAATTTCATCACTTTCTCTTCTCTAAAATCTTAATTTCAAAACGCAAGATTTTCAAATCCAACTGTAGAGACTTGTTAAGGTATGAATTCTATACACCATGGTGGTTTTTTAAAAAAAAATTATGTCTATTTTTAGCGATACTTATAGTTTAGTTTTCGGTTATAAAAATCAAACTTTTCTATACTTATAGTTGTTATTTTGATTTTTGAACACATGTATATGGTTAGTTAGGTCATTGGCTTCAATTTGGTATGCTATTTGATGGATTTGGGGTAATATAGCATAGGTTAGGTTTAGGGGAGGGGTTGTTGTTCGTGGTACTTCCACGCACGTGCTTGTAAATATCTGATCCATGAAAAATTGATTGGCACCATCCACATGCATGGATTGTGCCTAATCAATGCAAGAATTTGTGCAAGATTTGGCAGAATTCATGCATTTGCATGCGTTGATCAAATTGTGTCCAATTTTGAACCCCTTGCTGATGTCTGTTCTATTTTGTTGCGTGTTACGAATTTTTTATCTTTCATTTACGAGTTAAGATATTTATTTAATTTTTTGCAGCCCCTTTGAGTAATTTAGAGTATTTTACAAAAATATTGATTACTGTTTTTCGTGGTTATAGGATGCCTCCACGTCGCCGCTCTCTTAATATGTTGGAAGCAGATACCGCCGATGAGAATGATGAGATGTTCGTATGAGAGACATCTAGAAGCGCACGAGTCTGTACTAGACGTGACATGGTTTCCACCACCGTTCATCGCCGCCGCATTACGGACCAACGACTTTGTCGATATAATCGACACGTAATTGACCTATACTCTATATTTCACTCGTACAAAGACCACGAGGCTTACATCGTCTTCAAAAATGATGTAAGTTTTTTAGTGTTTATTTAGATGTGGTTTATTTTATAATTATAGGTCTAGTTTGAATACATTATTGAAAATATTAGCTATTGGATTTATTAGTTTAGGTTTAATCTATTGGTTTAGGTTTGAATGTATTGGTTTATGCTATAATGGATTGGTATTGGTTAGTGGTTTATGTTATACTTGCTATTGTCGTTTAAGTTTAATTCATTGGTTTAGGTTATACTGGATTGGTATTGGCTATTGGTTTATGTTGAGTATAATGTAACAGTGTAGTTTATATTGCATATATGTTTATATTGTATTTTTTTATGAAGACGAGGTTATATATGCGGTGCCACGTTATGTACCAAACACACCATGGTTGGGATCTTAAAGAATGACAGACACGCATTCGTGAAGAGGTGATGGGCACATGTTTTGGACCCATCGTTGATGTTCTCGCACTTTAGGCTACAAACGTCAATTTGATAGAGGCATTTTTAGAGAGATGGCATCTGGAGACAAACACATTCTATTTCTATTTTGGGGAGATGACTATTACATTTGACGATATCCACATCATCACATGTCTACCACTTATTAGGGTGAGCCGCGTCGCGTACGAGTATCCTAGTGCCGACCGCGAGGAATGCGGTATAAGCTCGTTTGCTTGGGTGCACTGTTTAGGACTTGGTGGCCGAATTAGACGAAAGCAACTGCGGTGGCAGGAGGTACGTTCGCCTTGCATTGCACGCAACCGATTTTAATAATGCGATTACTGATGTAGATGTTCGTCTAGCTATTATGACTTATTTGTTGAACTTGTTTGGTTGTACCATACTAGCCAACAAGTCACGCAACAACATAAGCCTCGACTACTTACAATTTATAGATGATTACAGTAGTTCGGGCATGTACAATTGGGGACAGATGATATTAGCTCAACTTTACTTCCAATTTGGCAGAGGTTACTTACACACCACTTCTGGCATGTCTGGTTTCCTTGACTTGTTGGAAGCTTGGATTTACGATCATTTCCCCATATTTTCTTCTGCACAAAACCCCAGATTCAGTATCTCACAACCTACAATGTGCAAGTATGCGCCTTCACCATTTTGTCAAAGTCAACAGGCTCGAAATGGTGTTCGATATTATCGCACTACCTTCACCGAGCATGATATAAGTTATAATTATATTTATTTTTAATTTCCGTAATAATGTAATTTACTCTCCATTTGATAATGTTAAAACCTTTGTTCATATTTTGTAGGTATCTTTCACGCCGTATATGTACGTACGGGATGGTCGTGGTCATGCAGATGTAGCTTGGATAGATGCGATATTGAAGTCGTTAGACATTGTCGAAGCATACAATCCATTACGAGTAGCTAGACAGATGGGTCACATTCAGCAGGTAATATTTTGCGCTACTCGATAGAATATATTGGTTTTTTTGTGTATAGAATTAGAGACTAATAGTTTTATTACAGGTACCTGGTGCACTACGTCCTACTCTTACATGTTCTAGTAGGGTTCACCGTGCAAACGCTATTTACAATTGGGACGCATTCACTTGGGATAACTAGGAGTCTCACGTTATTGACCCTAGTCTGGGAGGTGGGGAGTATGTTGTGGGTCAGGAGGATTGTACTACATTGACCTACTCTGTATGGGTTCCGAAAAACCTGTGGTTCATCATTACCGATCCTGAGTTGCACCGCGACGATGCATATGTAGGGGTGAATCCCTCCACACCCACCCATGCCACCAGACTATACGATTTGACATGTCACCTACTCGAGTTGCAAGCCTTTGAGGATAGCCACCCTGGCATTGGTTTGGAGGAGCTTCGTGGACCCTTAGACGAGTGCTACCGACTTGGTCGCGAGTACAGGGATTGATTCTTATGATTTTTTATTTTTGGTTGTTTTAGTGGACATTCTACGATTGTTTTCTTTACGTTCATGTATTGTACGACTACTTTAAATTATATGTTATAGAAGATGATGTTGAAGACAACTTGGGATACGACTTCGACTAATAAGCATTATATTTTATTTGATTGTGTTTTTAGTATTTATGTTTCGATAAGTTGTTGTTTGTGTTTCAGATTTTCTTATATGTTGCTTTTGTTTTATGTTTTGCTAAGTTCTTATGTTTTAGTTACCTTCTATGTTTTCCTAAGTTTTTGTTTGAGTTTTATGTTGTTTACGTTCATGTGTCTTATTTCGTACACACGTAATCGAAGTCAAAATTTATTTTTTATTTTTTGTGTTATTTTATTCTAAAGTTTGTGTTACGACGTCACTTAATCATTATCTATACTGGAGTATCATTGCACAATCCATAAGTAAAGCTAAAACCATTTTAAAAAATGGGTAACACTATCTCGCACACATATGCAAGAAAACGTATATATTCACGCATATTTTTATGTGCCGATGTACATGTCATTGCATTTCTATGCGTGGATCTGTATGTCTGCTTGCAAAGGTGGGCGAGATAGTGCACTGTTAGTTTAAAAAAACGTTTTCGTACCTATTTGAAGTTGTTTGTTTTTATCATCCTTGTAAGTTGAAAATGTGGGAGGATAATAAAAAGTCTTAATAAATATAAACTAAAACAATAAAATCAAAGGTAGCGGAAGTTATTAAAAAATCAAACACATTAAATATTACAAATACTATAGTCAATAATGCATCCTCGGACAAATCGTAGAATTGATCATCCACATCATGTAATCGTTGTTTTTTCATCATCCATATGTGCTTATACATGTCTCACACCATAATTGCATGTTTCATCATCCATTTGTGCTTATACATGGATACCATTGTAAATTTTATAGATTGGTATATATTTATTGTGTGTTTATTTCAACCATGTTTACACCAATAAGAAGAATGAAAACTTCATCAACCCCAAAAAAGAAGAAGCCCAACTTTTTCAACTCCAACCCCAAAACATACAACAAGAACAAGAACCAGCCTACCCACAATCATATGAATGCCAACTCAATAACCAAAACCAACAACAGTTGGCCCACGGACTGGAGAAGGGCAACACAAAAAACTCGAATAACTAACACTATCAAAGTACAAAAGAGAAACATCACCATTATATTTATCTAATACTCTCGATAAAAGAGCATGTATACAAGTTTAAGATGATGATGATTTTTTGACAAATCATACGCAATCCTATCTTGATGAGATTGACAAACGTGAGGCTAACGATGTCGTTGAACGAACTTGGGATGCTATCTTAGTGGAGATTGAGGTTGATGTTCTCGTGAATGCTACTATTAAAAAACTGTGAATGAGATAGAGACAACATTAGGGGTACAAGTTCATGAAGATATAAGTGAATCTTAAGTAGATTAGTATTAAAATTTGAATATATATTATCATACATTATAGGTTTATAAAGCCATATATTGTAGGTTTCCAAAGCCATATATTGTAGGATTATAAGAAATTTATTTCATATTATTTATATCACATCTCACCCGTTTATTATACATGGAATCGCATATTTATTATACTTAGAATTGCATGTTCATTATAATTAGAATCGCATGTCAATTATACTTAGAATCGCGTAGTTATTATAATTAAAATCGTATATTTACTAGTGATACGTGTTGATGTGCTGCATGTTTAATTTTTGTATAAATGGTTTTGCAGGTCTACTTCCTGGATAGTTAGACTTGCACGTTCACTTTAGGTATAGTTGATCACGCATAGTGTTTGACACATTGTCTTCCATCTTTCAGGTAACCAAGAAACCAACGCAAGATGGCCATGAGTAGTTTGTATGGTCATTACTTGAATTAGCATAATATGAGTTACAATAAGAGGAGATGACTTTCCCTGATTATAAAAAAAATACAAGAACATAGCAAATAATTGATGTTTATGAATACCACGAAATTTGTAAGATACAAAGAGAAGAAAAATAGTAAAATCCATAACTATGGTATTTACCATTATCACGGGGATCCTATAAATGCATGTATATGTAAGTGATCTAATGGCGCTACCTAATGAATATGACCTGGACTTTATGGTAAAATATACAAGTTTTGCATTATAACAATATACTTAAAGGTCAAAACACATGTTCAATTATAATTGCATGTTTGATTATAATAGAAGTGCATGTTCGGTAACACTAGAACCACATGGTCAGTAGCACTAAAAACATGTGGTAATTTGTAGTAGAATTGCATTTTTGCTTGCAGTGGAATCACATGTTTAGTTACTAGAAACGCATGCTCAGTAGCACTAAAAATACATGAATGCTAAAATTAGAATCGCACGGTGTTTCATTTGCAGTAAAGTTGCTTGTTCATTAATATTAATGTCTAATGTTTAATCACATGCCCCCACTTATCATTTAGGAAATTATTGACGCTTAGATTTGTAAGACGCTTAAAGAAAATAATTGCAAAGTACCAACCCAAGCTTACAGTGTCACTTACAGTTGTAAGTTCAACACAATATAATTTTGTGCTTGTGCAACGCTAAGTATACCTAAAATTAGGTATTAATTATTACAATAAATTATTTTTACTCCGAAAACATTTTAACAAGTTTCGGACAAGTCCTTTTATGTTGGCCTAACTTCGAACAACGACCACATTTCTTCTGTCTCGTTTTTATTTCTTCTCTAGCTGGAATACGCTTCTTTTTAGGTCTTTGAACTCGTCTTTTTTTAGTTGGGAGGCAGAATTTTCAGCGGTTCATTAGAGCTTGAACTTTCATCAAAAGTAATTAAAGTGTGTATGCTAAAATAGTACGTTTATTGTAATTATTAACGATGAGGAGTGACTATATTAATGTCATATGATCTTGTTGAGTCAAATTTATCTGCAGAAAAAACATAAGAGCATTGAAAACAATCTTGTTGCCAAACACTACATGAACATTTGATATATAGTAAATGAACAACCATAATAGGTTCAGAAATGACTTCAAATATAGTTGTCGAATACTTACAAACTAAACATGGATGACCTTTTCCACATTGACCTTCAACTTATTTTCATACTCAGGGCATAATTTTCTAGATCCAACTTAGCTCATCTATATAACGTCATAAAATTTGAGTAATAAGCAAGGTTCGAATACTCTAAATTAATTAAAGAATAAATAGACTACACATATCTTTAATTTGATAGTTTAAAGATTCAGTCGGAAAAGATGCCGTAGCACCATATCGTTTCTCTTTAAAAATATTAGAACATATTTGTCCATATGTAAATTATCGAGAAATTTAGTAACTCTTTGACCTCCTTCACTAATAAAAACTTTAATACTTTCATTAAATATGTATACATTTGGAGCATAATCATATTGTCTAAACTTATAAATAATCCTAAACTTAAACTTTTCATCGGAGTGACTGAGAGCATTCCTCGACTTATGAACAAGATGGAAAATGCAGTAGACAGGATAGCAGCTTGGATACAAGGTAAAAACAACATTAATGATACTTAAATGACGGTATGAAATAAATGTTATTTGACGTTCCAATAAATGAGGGTTCAAAATATGCATAAACCATAGCTAGTTATCAACATCTTTACAACCAATAATAAGGAAAATACCTGAAAATAAAATTAAACTAATATTATATGAACACGGATCACATGGTTTGTTTTATTGCACCAGGATCACATTGTTCATTTTATTGCACCAAGATCGCAACAAGCATTTTATAGGTCTCGCATAACCATATGGTCAAGAATCACAATATAACATATCTCAAATGTTGGTAGGCAAGACTATTACATATAGGTCTCGTGTGAACTAGTACTCACATATTAAAGTCTCGCATGTTACATGTATATCATAAGAAACAAAAAAACATGAAACTTACATTGTTACCATATTGTGTTATTGCATAAATTAATACTCCTCTATGTTTGTTGGTATAAAACGTTCCATCAACAAATAAAAGTGAATGACAAAAATGAAAACATTGAAGATAATAACTAAATGTTTTGAAACTCCATTTGAAGTGGTTTCCCGAATTTTATTCCACATGACAGTTGGTCATAATATCAAGACTCTTTAATATTTTGAAGTACTAGTTAAGTAAATTAAAAAAGTAGGATTATCTCTAAAAGCCCCCATCCTAGCTTTCTCTATAAAATTCCATGAGAAACTGTAAGAAATGTTTAAACTGTAAATTTATTTAACCAACGATTTTACACTTTTCATTGTCACAAAATGCATGTCCTAATAGAATCATGTTTTTTTTTGTAGCAATCAACTTGGATGTAATATGTTTCATACGTTTTTTGGTCAAACTAAGGTTGCAAGTATGCATTTGAAAACCGCTTAATAATCATAAAACTAGTAGTGGAGTCAAGTTCTGCATAAAGTTTTCTTTTACATCCACTTGAGACTTTATTTTCACAATAAGCCATTATTTTAGATCTTATATTATGCACATATTAGAAACAAAAATCATGCTTTAATACATACCGACATAAAAATAACCTTAAAACTGCAACACCTTGATAAAAAAAACTTCACCAACACCTATAATTGCGTCTACCCAACTAGTAGTAGTAGTAAGTTTTTTTATGACCAATACTAATTTTCCACTAATTAATTGATTATTTGAGGCTTCAAATAAACTTAAGCTAGTCTATTTAAGCATTTTTTCAGCAACCTTATCAATTTCATACTCTTCTATAACAAAATTAACATTTTTAAACGTGCAACATCAAGCAGTGTTAGCAGACCCACAAAATTCGTATCTTTCACAAATAAACAATTCATATCATTACAGTAAGAATATGTAATGATGTAACACATCCCATCTAATTTCAATATACATTTTGAATACTTTAGAATTTTCTAAAATCGTTAAGATGAACAATTGCAGTTTGACCATTATGTTTGAAAATGCAAACTCTAACTTTAGACATTGCTTACCTACATTAAAATTAAGAAATAGTTAGAAGCCATTGATGTGTCTCGCGTGATATTTATGTCTAATATCATATAGAAAACACATCAATGCCTCGCATATTCCTAGTAGTATGATTTTCAAAACATCTTGCATGGTCAAATTTCAAATGTCACACATCGTTTTCTCCAGTCACATACAGATCTTCAACATAAAATACCTGTAAACTTTAAAATCAACTTCCAAAATATTTCACAACCTAAACAAAATTACTAAATAAAGTAAATATATTATACAATATGTTTATAATTTCTTACAAAAGAGAAAGAGTTCAAAACATACTATTATAAAATCGGTCTATAAAATGTTTTCGTCTAAAACGATTTATACTCTTTTACTGAATATGTATGATAAAAAAACAAAGTTTCCCATATGTAATTTAGTAAACATGTTCTAATCAAAATAGTGATACAAAACCTCGCTTTTTCACTTGTAAAAAATGGTTCAATACTCGGATGAATCTGGTTCGTATGAATCTGGTAACTCATGGTAAAATTTATTAGGATAAGTAGATTATGTAGGTATTATTTCAAAATATAAAAAAATATAATTTCTAGTGATTATGCTATTGGAGCGACTCTCATATGATAACATAATGATTATAGTTTCGAGTTTGAGTATGCTTATGGTTTCGGGTTCAAGTACGATTAGAGAGAGAGGTTATTTCTTTAATTTTAAATTTTGAAAAAATGAAAAAAATCGTTTATGAAAAGTAGAAAAAAAACTAATATATGTGGTGGAGGGTATTTAGAGTATTATTTAAAAAATCAATAGTAAGTTTCCATTAAGTACATAAAATGGCTATTAAGTAGGCAATACTGATATTTGGGTACTAAATGACAGTAAATTTTGGTATTAGGTACCTTTGGTGACATTACCATATTATTATTCCAATCAATTCCAATTTGATAAAAGGTAGTTTGATAAATTTATGCATCAAATAGTCGATCAGGTCGTTTTATATATATAAAAGTAAAGAACAAGTCTTAACAAAAGGTTTTTATGTATTTTTAGACCAATAGAATTGTGTAGGTTCTAATAATCAATATAAATAAATCATGTCACCTCACTTTGGAGGGGACATCACTTTTTTGTCACTATTCATGTATTGTTACTTTTGATCTCTAATTTCACTCTCTATTAAAAAACTAATTAGAAGCACCGAAAGGTGGTTACTCGATTCGTCGAAACGACTAATACAACATTGATGCACAAGGTTAATTAACATAACACATTCATCGACCCAAAAATTATAGCCCAGATATATAACACCATAAGGATTTATCTGAAGTACACCACATGCAATTTATACTCATTAGTGACGACCATTATGGGATCTCACTTCGAGCTAGTACCCGAATAGTATTTTCAAAAGCAGTTTTCCAAGTTAGTTTTCGTTCACCGAAGCATACAACTTTGACATGATAAATCTAGTCGTACTTGTAGTGTCTCACACCTTAGGGAGAGACAACCCACGGGAGGGATCCGAGAATCCTACAGACCCGAGTCAGTTATAGGCTCAATTAGAAGAGTAAAAGCAATGAATATGAGGCGAGCTCACGACACTTGGGGCGAAAGGGAAACTTTCATCGAGACGGTAGCTAGGAAACCGAAAAGGTTACCTCGACAAATAGACAATAACCGGATATATACGGTGAGATAGAAGTTGAGTTAGAGGAGGATAAAGATATGAATTGTACTGATACTTATGGTTTGGGTCATAATTATAGCAAATTGTGACGGAAACACAAAGTGAGATATCGCTATCTATTTTATTCGACCAATGAAATAAAAGAATATTTAAATCATCGCATGCATATACATTATCAAAAAAGTCAGGATAATACTAGATGTTTGTGCCAATCAAGATCATAGAATGAATGGGTTAAAAGAGGAGATCGTGAAATAAACTAGAGCTCGATGCTTGAAAGACGATTGAAGGTAATCCAACTACGGTCACGAGGCCTGATCTTATATAGAATAATATATCAAACCAATAGAAAACTTACGAACCCCTAGTCAATCTGCCTCCAGGTTAACATCAACAGGCTCACCAATCCCGAGATCTCGTATAACTTTCCAAACTAATGATCCATATGTTGGGACCCAACGTGCCGGACGACAATTCGGTGATATGGGATAGTACCCGATTGTACATCAAAAAAATTCATACACGTGACCGTTGGTTTACGTAAACCAAACCCCGACATTCAATATAAAGTCTATATACTATGTGGGCACATATTCTACACATAATAACATATCGAACATCAACTTATACGGATAAGGATAAAATATGAAAATATATGGTTAACCCCGAAAATAATGCTTATATGGAGGAGGTTCAAAACCTCATTGATAATGATAAATTGTTACAATTTATGAGAATACACGGGTTTGGAGCCCATAAAACTACCAATAATGGGACCAGAATGGCCAAAACGAGCTGCTCGTGGACCCATGCGACTATATCGAAATTAGAGAACAACAACATGATTGTCTTTGGCTTCGGGGTAACCTTGGGTGATTTGGTAAACAAATATTTAGATCTAAACCCAAAATTTCAAGTGGTCGACAACATCTCAAGAAGATATTATATAGAATTTGATCCTAACATACATGTTGTCGAAAACATTTCAGATGGTGATGATTTATGTACAGCATTAAGCCTTTTAACTATCATCAGAGGCGATATTTCTTAGGAATCACTCATTCATCCCAAAAAAAATACATGAGTATCATATAAGTATAGTTTCAAGGGAAAACATAATTTCACCGGTTCGAGATTCATATACCCCTTTATATTTGAAGATAATAACTTATAGGGCAGGGTAGGCCCACATGAGGACATTGTCTTGATCAGCGCATTAATTTCAGAGAATAGAATAGAGAGGGTTTTAGTAGAAATTAGTAGTTTGACTAATATTTTATTCAGAAGTACATACAACTGACTAAAAAATCCTTTACTTTTAGATGTGCAGATAAAATGGTTGTATAATTTACCAGGATCAATGTAGATGTATCGAGAGAATTCGAACCATATATCATTATTTACCAAACATATTTGGAAAGATCGTCCGAGTTTTTTTTATAATGGTGGACCACCTACCTCATACAACACGATTTATGATAGCTTTTGGCTAGACCAGATGCACATCATCTCCTCGACCATTCACCAATGTGTAAATTATATGGTAGAATATTGGGTATGAGTGGTTCAAAGTGACTAGAAGGTCGTTAGATAATGTTATGTGGCATCTCTGGCCTTGAAAAATGAAAAAACAATAAGGACAAATTAGAGAGGAAGAGAAAGAAGATGATGGACGAGTAGACGTGTGATGGGCCTCTAGTTGGGTTTGGTGTAGTGGACGATCCTAGGGAGACCCTTAGTTTACTTTTACCGAAATATATTGTATACCACAAGTTGTCCATAAATCTGAATTTTAAGTCAATATCGCAGAAGATAATGTATTTTTCTATTGAGAAATTCGACGTAATTATGGATGAAGTAGATAACTTGGCCATCGTAGGCCATATAAGAGAATCACGATATGCCACGTAGACCGTTAACTCTGTCTTGGTGAAAAAAATATAAATTGGCGGATTTGTGTTGATTTTACAGACTTAAACATGACATATCTGAATGACCATTTTCTAGTCTCATTGATGGATCAATTGGTATAATCTACTTTGGGAAACAAAATACCATCTTTCATGGATGCTTATTCATGTTAAAACCAAATCCAGATGCACAATTCCGACCAATAAAGCACAACATTCGCGACAGATCAAGGTTTAAATTATTATATAGTTGCACTATTCGTCTTAAAGAATGTTAAAGCTACTTACCAAATACTTGTATATAAAACGTTCACCTCTCCGATCAGGAGGAATGTTGAGGTATACATAAATGATATTCTGGTCAAGAGCAATGAGGAGTGTGAGCACATCACTGATTTGGTCGAAATATATAAGAACCTGAGATCGGTGAGCTTAACACAACGAATTGTATTTTTGGAATCTGATATAGGAAATTTCTTGGATATATGATCAACATAAAATGGATTGAATTCAACCCCTCACAACTATAGGCTTTGAGCTTTATGAAACCACCCTGAATAATTAAGGGAAGTGCAAATGCTAATGGGTCGATTGACAGTTCTAAATTATTTTATCTCGAGCTTTTTGGATAAATATACCCATTTCTTCCAAGTCCTGAGGAAAATAACTAACTTCAATGGACTAAAAAGTACTATAAGGAAATAACTAACTTCCAATGGACATAAAACAACATTTGACTTCCCCAAAGGCTTTATCTAGACTAGTTACGGCGAGATCTTGTGTGTATATCTGGTAATAACCAATTATACGGTATGTGTCATTCTGATTAGGAATAAAATAAGTTGTCTGAGGCTCATTTACCTCGCGAGTAAGAGCCTGTTTTCGGCAGAGATACAATATTTTCAGTTAGATAAGTTAGCTTTAACAGTAAGAAAAATGAGGTCCTGCTTGCAGGGCCACTCTATTGTGGTTCGAACTTCTTATACCCATCAAAATATTTTAAAAAAGATAAGCATCTTTAGATGGTTGACACAATGTTCAGTAAAATGGGGGGTTTCTACATCTCATTTGAACCAAAGACAACCATCAGATCTCAGGCTCTAACCTATTTCCTTATAAAATATCATACAGAAAGGCCAAAATCATCCATGGAGATGTTATAGCCATATTAGGTAGTTTGAACTTATGGGGGGTCAAACATTTACGAATGTGGATCGGTTATACTTTTAATTTCCCTTAAGGGGAATCAATGAGCCAAACTATTTATTTTGGTTTTCAAATATCGAATGACAAGCCAGAGTATGAGGATGCAATAATGGGTCTATGCTTAGTGCAAGTATGCGGGGTAAAAAAAGTACGGCTAATTAGTGAGTCACAACATTTAGTAAACCATACTTTAGGACACGAGAGACCTAAAAAATAAGATTTTATAAAATACTTAAAAGTTTTGAAAAACGCATCATAGATGTTTGTTAATTTTTAATATGCGTAGGTCTCTCGAGCTGATAATATTTCGGTTGACGTCTTGGCTTACAAAAACACCTATCAACCGATAATGAATAAATATTGGGCGTGGAAAAGATATATGACATAGATATGGATGAGATAAATGATTGGTGGATGACGATCCTAGACGTCCTGAAAAGTGATATATACTCAAATAACAAGGCTACAAACCGAATATCGAAGTTCAAAATTAAAAAAAAAATCATTATCCTATGAGGAATATTGTTAAAAATAAGTATTGAGTCAACTTATGTTGCATTTCTTTTATCCTGAAAAATAAAAATTAATTTTGAAAAAGCTCTATAACATCCAAGACTTAGTGCATTACAGGTACAAAAATTTAACCTGAAGGGTTTTGTTAGCATAATTTAGTGGCCCACAATATTTTTGGAGGCCAATGACTTGGTAAAAGATGCGAAATTTTTCAATACTTCTCCAATATGATCCATTACCCAGTCGTGCTTCTCGAGTTGTTATATGAGGCTTTACCTTTCGAGATATAGGGAATTGACATAGTCGGACCTTTGTCAAGAGCTACTAGGGACATACAACACATTATCGTGGTTGTGGACTACTTCCTAAAATGGGTAGAGGATTGGTTACTAACCAAGATAACGACCAATAATGTGATCAACTTCATAATTACCAAACATTTATCTGTGTGCCAAAGTCAATCATTTTAGAAAATAACCCCCAATTCTAAAATACATGGTTAGAAAACTTTACGAAAAAATGATTGAGCAACACTTCTTGACCCTTGTTCCAAAATGTCATAGGTTTAGGTGTCCACATAATGAATTTGGAACTATCTTATTAAATATGTTTAGTATAACCTACGTGAACTCCCAAAGTCTTCCTAAAATTCTCCAACTTAAATTGGTTGAAATATGTACTCGACAAATAATTAATTCGAATCGGTCCTAATTGTGGCCGATCTGAATATGATATTGTTTAAAGAGAAATTACCTGATCATCTCGGTGAGGCCTTTAACAATTAGAATAGTATGAAGGTACCATATTTAAAATGGCATGAAATGATCATATTTTGAAGAATCTAGAACGTACAATAATTAAAAAAGGCCGAATGAACCATATTTAAAATACTTTGAATGTATCATATTTAAAATAGTCTTAAATAGACCACAATCAAAAAGTATGAAATAAATATATTTAAAAAAGTTCGAATGGAACATATTTGAAAGAGTCTAAAATGGACTGCACTTAAAAGAGTTTAAAACATACCATAATTAGAAAATTCTGAAATATACTATATTTAAAATAATTAGAAATTGACCATAATTAAAATAGTCTAAATCAAACCACATTTAAAGAAGTCCACCGTGACTATATTTAAAAGAATATGAGGTGGACCAAAATCAATATAAAATAATCTATAGACTTCAAAACAATAAAACATGAATATGTGAAAATCCAAAAAAATATTTGAAGGATAAAGTATAATTATGAAATGCCAGAATCCTTAGAAACTTTAGTCACCAACATCGAGTGTCTTGGATAACCAAGAATTTTAGAAGGAGGAATATAACACAATAATCGATCTCGACAAACTACAAAAGAGAAGAAAATTGCAAGACCAAGTAAATAAGTTCATTTGTCGAGATGTGGCGATGCATGGAACGGTGGAAATGCATGGAAAGTTTAATATCTGGAAATTGGTGTGGATAAAAATAGTATGGGGGTAGGCAAGTAATTTCAAGTGGAGTTTTAAGGCGGTGTAAGGGTGTTTCAAGGTGTTTCAAGGTGGTGTGAGGGTGTTTCAAGGTGTTTCAAGGTGGAGAGAGAATTAAGCAGCTTGGCAGCAGTTAATTTTTTGTTACCCATAGTTAATGCTGGTGGTTGGGTATTTATAGTATGATACTTGGGCCCTTATGGGCTTTCGGGTCATGTTTAATGGACTCGGGTCATGTTTAAAGACCCATGAGTTTTAAGCAGATGGGCAAGTAGCTTAGTCAGACAGTGTTTAGGTTTTTTAGTACTTTAGTCATAGTTCGAACAGCCTTAAGCTCACAGTGTTCGAAGTCATCTGTCCGGTTCAAAAGTCCTGTCCGATTTAAGTTCTTAGTGTATGTTCGGTTTACGGAGAGATTTACATTGGTCTGCCTTTCCGGGGAGCATTCCGAATTCGGACTCATCAGGAGCCCCTTTTTTAGGTGTTTGAACAAGCGTCCTTGTCAAAGAACTGAAAAACAGTCCGATTTAGGAAGTGGTTTTCAATTCGAAGAGAGTTGGGGACAAACCCGGACAGACCGGACGTTACGAATTCCAAACGGTTCTTACCAGAGTTAATGGGACACGTGTCACTCTCTGATTGGTCACTTTAGCCGTTTTTTCACCTTGAACTTTGCACCACTTTCTCGAACAAGTTACCTCTTTTAAGTGCCATTAACGACATCAGCGCCGTCTTTTAATCATTGCCCAACTTTTCGGATTCTCCTAGGAATCAACTCCTTTTTTCACATTTACTATAAATTCTACTTCACTTTTCATTGTCTCATTATCTCTTTCAAATTTCACTCTGCAATTTCACTCAGAGCTTTATCTCTCTAGAACTTCAAAACTTCCTTGGTTGTTTATATTTACAGCAAGAACAGCACTGATTAAGGGCGGCTGGCTTAACCTCTCGGAATTGGAGAAAGCTCAAAGAATTGAGAAGGAAAAACGACTTGCTGCAGGGCTACCATCGTCGCCTATTGAGAAACCAGCCTCTTATATCGCAGAACCTGATAGAGGTTCATCTTCTTCCAAAGGTACAAAACCTAAAAAACTCTTTCAATCAACGCTCTCCCCCATAGTATCTGGCTCCTCAGTTCAGGATTCGATCCCTGCTGTTGAACCGGGAGTTACTGTCACAAGTGTTAGGAAAAAATCTTCTTTCATTTCTATGGGGTCTGACTCTGACCACTCCCCGGATAAGTTAATCATGAAAAGGCCAAGTCGGTTGGTCAAAGGGCTTTCTTCTAAAAACACACCCTCGAAATCGGGGGCAAAAAATAGCGAATCAGGGTCTGGGAAAACTATAAGGGCTCCCCGGGAGAGGCTGTCAGGACTAGAGGCCAGCAGCCCACTACCTCCAAAGGAATCTTCTGCCTCAGAAACTCGAATTGAGGTGAGAAATCGAGTAAATACGGACAGCCAACAGTCCGGAGGATCAGCTATGCCAAGCCTCAATCCTCCCCGGACTACTTCTACAGAAGCTCCCCCAATAATTATGGAGGAGAGGATGGAGGACTCCACTGAGGAGGTTAGATTTGAGTCCGAGTCTTCCGGACAGGCTGATACTGCTATTGTTTTGGCCAAGAAGGGCAAAGAGGACTTATATCTGAGGCACCCGGACCTGCCGGAGAGCCTTAAAGGAAGAGTAGGGCCATGCTTTCATAAAGTCGAGCTCAAGTATCTTTCAGCTTTGCTAAGGACCAAGTATGCGTTCATCCATACTTCAGATCTGGGCCGATTACGCACTAAGTGGGGGATTCCTGAGAATGTAAAGATACGAATTCCCATCGATCCGGAGACCCCGATGGACTGCAAAAGGAATGAGATAGTCTTCTTCACGGAGCTATTCAACTGGGGACTCAGGTTCCCACTGGACCCGGAGATAGTACGCTATTTTCACTTGGTCAAGCTCTGCCCGACACAGCTAAGCCCCAACGGTTGGTTCACCTTGATGTCATGTATTATGGCGTCTAGGTTATCTGGAATCCCTCTTCCTATGGAAGAGTTTGCAGCTGTGGCCAGCTTGTGTAAACATCATCAGTTCCCCTTCTATCATTTCAACATGGGGAATGACCTTAAAGCTGTTGATGATCTCCTGGAATCGGAGAGTAAATGGAGGAGCCAATTCTTGTTTGTCAGTGGCTCATGGGAAAATGGCAAGAAAATCAAGGCCGGGGAGAATCCAAGCCTTCTTCGGAGTAGATGGAGGAGCGATCGTAAGCTTCTCATCTTAAGTCTCTGTCCGATTTTCCCTTTTCTTTAAGTTTATGCTAATCAGTTTCTTTTCGTTCTAATAGAGCTGCCAAAGGAGTTCGAGGACTACCTAAAGGCCGGATAGACTACCTGTGGCAAAATTAACGCTTGGGCCGCAGAGAACTGGGAGAATAGGTTCCACAAGGCATTCACTCCTGGAAACTTAGCAAGGTCCCATCTGTGGAACACCACAGGTCGAAGAGACCTAACTTGGGAGGAGTTCTCCACCCAACCTGATGAAGACGTCGTGCTGAGAAGGTCCCATGAACTGGATGGGACTCTCTTCCTGCCTGCCCGGGCCAAAGCCCCAAGCAAAATGAAGGGCAAGAAGAAGAAAGGCAGGAAGGTGGCAGGCGACAATAAGAAGGAAGCCCCAACAGACACAGAGGGACTGGCACAGGTTCAAATTGATGCAGCCCTTTTACAAGTGGTGGAGCAGGAGAGCGAGAAGCAGGAAGTGAATCTCCCTAAGCCCTCAAGGGCTTCTAAGAGGACTCACAAGCAAACAAGTGAGAGTGTTGATAGGGAGGCCAAGAAGAAGAAGACTTCCCAAGGAGATGAGGTTGCTCTCCGGGACCCGGAGCCTTCTTTTCCTACTGACCCAACATTGGCTGAAGGGATCCCAAGGGACTTGCAAGAAGAGATCCCAAGGGAATTCCATACAGATGAAGTTGAGGGGGGAGAGCTTAACTTAGATGAAATGGACATCACCGGTCTGGGTGGACTTGGTGAATATTTTCTTGGGCTGCCCAGAGATGAGTTCGCAGGGCCCTATGTCCCTCCAAGCAGCTCCAACACAGTTAATTTCAACGGTAAGACTTTTATGGTTTCCATTGAGAGGGATGTTATAGCTCATTCTATCCTTAGCAACGTGCAGCCAATACTTACTTTGGAAAGGCAAGTCCGAAGTCAGGCAGACACCATCAAAGACCTCAAGTCGGAGAAGGAAAAACTGTCCGAGGACCTCCGGACTGCTGCCAATAAGGTTGATTTGCTCAAGGAGGCAAATGATCAGCTAAAGAAGAATCAAGATGAAAACAACACAAAAGTTGCTTCCTTGGAAGAGACCGTAAAAGATCTCCGGGCTAAGCTGTCCGGACTGGAGAAGGACCTGACAATCTCAAGGGGAGACACTGCAGCAAAGGAGAAGCTCGTCACCAACCTGACCACTGACAAAATTGCTTTAGAGAATGCAGTGACTCAGGCTGCTGAAGAAAAAACTGCTTTGGTGAGGGATCAAGAGGCCATGATCAAGGCCAAGATCAACGCCTATGCCAGGGAGATGATCCAAAGCGAGGAGCTAATGATCCAAAAGGTGAAGTCTGATATGGTCCTCCTGTTTCACGAGAAATTCCCGAAGAGGAGGCTAGGGGAATTATGGCGCTATGTGGATGATGATGATCTCCCATACTGGACCATGGTTGATGAGGGGTACTCCGGTGAGTCTTCGTCCGGTGATGAAGAGGAAACCGGAGAGAGCCCAGGTGAGGAAGAGATTGACCCCAAGGGTAAGAAGATAAAAGCGACATCAAGGGCAAGAAAGCAAATGAGGGTGAGCCATCTTCAAAGGCTCAACCTTAACTTATAATTTATTTTGTTTATCTTTTATTCGAACTAAAGTCCTTGGAAGGCCAAGGCACTCTTTTTGTGATGTTGTCCGTATTATTCGGACAGATTTTTGTACTGTGCCCAAACTTGTTCAAAAAGTCCTTGGAAGGCCAAGGCAGTTTTAAGTTGTTGAATGAATATTTTATTTTGCTCAACCATCCTCTTCTTTCATTGTTTGTTTAAATAGCTGGAGTTTAAGTAGTTTTATTGTATTGTGAGAGTATTAAGACTCTCCGGCTAGAATTTAAATAGCCCTTAGATCTTTTAACCCGGGTAGTATGATAAGAGACAAAATTTTGAAAATACTTAGAGAATTTTGAAGAAGGCACCAAGTTTTATTGAAAGCTCTCCGTACCACCGAAGAGGGGAAGGTATGCCCCCAAATATTTACATGGATGTTTAAACAAGTAAATATTTACACAAGTGTTATTCTAAGTACATTCGAAGGTGTTCAATATTCCAAGGGTGAGTTAAAACCCTGCCATCTTTGTCTTCCAACCAGTATGTCCCAGGCTTGATTCTTTCAACCACAGTATACGGACCCTCCCAAGTTGGGGCCAGTTTTCCGAAGAGCTTTTCCTTAGTATGCAAGAAAACTTTCCTTAATACTTTATCTCTTGGTTGAAAATCTCTTCTTTTAACTTTAGAAGCAAACCTGCTTCTCATCAAGCCCTGATAGTGTGCCATTCTAAGATGAGCTTTTACCCGTCTTTCTTCGATCAAATCAAGCTGATTTCTAATTGCCATCTCATTAGCCTGTCCGGAGAAGTTATGGACACGAAAGGAGGGGAGTGTCTTCTCTATGGGGGCTACTGCATCCATTCCATAGACCAAGGCAAAAGGGGATTCTTGTGTTGCAGCCCCAGGTGTTGTCCGGTAGGCCCACAAGACTTCTTGTAGATAACTAGGCCACTTCCCAACAGCCCCTTCCAAATTTTTCTTTAAACCGGACAGTATTGTTCTATTAGCCACCTCAACTTGCCCATTGGCCTGTCGGTGGAAAGGTGAAGAAAAGCAGTGCTGAATACCTCTTGAGGCACAGAAGCTTTCCATCTCTCTATTGTCAAACTGTGGCCCATTGTCTGTTGTTATTTTCTGGGGGATACCAAATCTGCAACATATGTTGGATAAAATGAATTTTATGACAGCTTTTGAGGTTGTCCCTGCCAAGGGGGCTGCTTCTATCCACTTCGAGAAGTAGTCAATGGCTACAAAACCCCAGATTCAGTATCTCACAACCTACAATGTGCAAGTATGCGCCTTCACCATTTCGTCAAAGTCAACAGGCTCGAAATGGTGTTCGATATTATCGCACTACCTTCACCGAGCATGATATAAGTTATAATTATATTTATTTTTAATTTCCGTAATAATGTAATTTACTCTCCATTTGATAATGTTAAAACCTTTGTTCATATTTTGTAGGTATCTTTCACGCCGTATACGTACGTACGGGATGGTCGTGGTCATGCATATGTAGCTTGGATAGATGCGATATTGAAGTCGTTAGACATTGTCGAAGCATACAATCCACTACGAGTAGCTAGACAGATGGGTCACATTCAGCAGGTAATATTTTGCGCTACTCGATAGAATATATTGGTTTTTTGTGTATAGAATTAGAGACTAATAGTTTTATTACAGGTACCTGGTGCACTACGTCCTACTCTTACATGTTCTAGTAGGGTTCACCGTGCAAACGCTATTTACAATTGGAACGCATTCACTTGGGATAACTATGAGTCTCACGTTATTGACCCTAGTCTGGGAGGTGGGGAGTATGTTGTGGGTCAGGAGGATTGTACTACATTGACCTACTCTGTATGGGTTCCGAAAAACCTGTGGTTCATCATTACCGATCCTGAGTTGCACCGCGACGATGCATATGTAGGGGTGAATCCCTCCACACCCACCCATGCCACCAGACTATACGATTTGACATGTCACCTACTCGAGTTGCAAGCCTTTGAGGATAGCCACCCTGGCATTGGTTTGGAGGAGCTTCGTGGACCCTTAGACGAGTGCTACCGACTTGGTCGCGAGTACAGGGATTGATTCTTATGGTTTTTTATTTTTGGTTGTTTTAGTGGACATTCTACGATTGTTTTCTTTACGTTCATGTATTGTACGACTACTTTAAATTATATGTTATAGAAGATGATGTTGAAGACAACTTGGGATACGACTTCGACTAATAAGCATTATATTTTATTTGATTGTGTTTTTAGTATTTATGTTTCGATAAGTTGTTGTTTGTGTTTCAGATTTTCTTATATGTTGCTTTTGTTTTATGTTTTGCTAAGTTCTTATGTTTTAGTTACCTTCTATGTTTTCCTAAGTTTTTGTTTGAGTTTTATGTTGTTTACGTTCATGTGTCTTATTTCGTACACACGTAATCGAAGTCAAAATTTATTTTTTATTTTTTGTGTTATTTTATTCTAAAGTTTGTGTTACGACGTCACTTAATCATTATCTATACTGGAGTATCATTGCACAATCCATAAGTAAAGCTAAAACCATTTTAAAAAATGGGTAACACTATCTCGCACACATATGCAAGAAAACGTATATATTCACGCATATTTTTATGTGCCGATGTACATGTCATTGCATTTCTATGCGTGGATCTGTATGTCTGCTTGCAAAGGTGGGCGAGATAGTGCACTGTTAGTTTAAAAAAACGTTTACGTACCTATTTGAAGTTGTTTGTTTTTATCATCCTTGTAAGTTGAAAATGTGGGAGGATAATAAAAAGTCTTAATAAATATAAACTAAAACAATAAAATCAAAGGTAGCGGAAGTTATTAAAAAAGCAAACACATTAAATATTACAAATACTATAGTCAATAATGCATCCTCGGACAAATCGTAGAATTGATCATCCACATCATGTAATCGTTGTTTTTTCATCATCCATATGTGCTTATACAGGTCTCACACCATAATTGCATGTTTCATCATCCATTTGTGCTTATACATGGATACCATTGTAAATTTTATAGATTGGTATATATTTATTGTGTGTTTATTTCAACCATGTTTACACCAATAAGAAGAATAAAAACTTCATCAACCCCAAAAAAGAAGAAGCCCAACTTTTTCAACTCCAACCCCAAAACATACAACAAGAACAAGAACCAGCCTACCCACGATCATAAGAATGCCAACTCAATAACCAAAACCAACAACAGTTGGCCCACGGACTGGAGAAGGGCAACACAAAAAACTCGAATAACTAACACTATCAAAGTACAAAAGAGAAACATCACCATTATATTTATCTAATACTCTCGATAAAAGAGCATGTATACAAGTTTAATATGATGATGATTTTTTGACAAATCCTACGCAATCCTATCTTGATGAGATTGACAAACGTGAGGCTAACGATGTCGTTGAACGAACTTGGGATGCTATCTTAGTGGAGATTGAGGTTGATGTTCTCGTGAATGCTACTATTAAAAAACTGTGAATGAGATAGAGACAACATTAGGGGTACAAGTTCATGAAGATATAAGTGAATCTTAAGTAGATTAGTATTAAAATTTGAATATATATTATCATACATTATAGGTTTATAAAGCCATATATTGTAGGTTTCCAAAGCCATATATTGTAGGATTATAAGAAATTTATTTCATATTATTTATATCACATCTCACCCGTTTATTATACATGGAATCGCATATTTATTATACTTAGAATTGCATGTTCATTATAATTAGAATCGCATGTCAATTATACTTAGAATCGCGTAGTTATTATAATTAAGATCGTATATTTACTAGTGATACGTGTTGATGTGCTGCATGTTTAATTTTTGTATAAATGGTTTTGCAGGTCTACTTCCTGAATAGTTAGACTTGCACGTTCACTTTAGGTATAGTTGATCACGCATAGTGTTTGACACATTGTCTTCCATCTTTCAGGTAACCAAGAAACCAACGCAAGATGGCCATGAGTAGTTTGTATGGTCATTACTTGAATTAGCATAATATGAGTTACAATAAGAGGAGATGACTTTCCCTGATTATAAAACAAATACAAGAACATAGCAAATAATTGATGTTTATGAATACCACGAAATTTGTAAGATACAAAGAGAAGAAAAATAGTAAAATCCATAACTATGGTATTTACCATTATCACGGGGATCCTATAAATGCATGTATATGTAAGTGATCTGATGGCGCTACCTAATGAATATGACCTGGACTTTATGGTAAAATATACAAGTTTTGCATTATAACAATATACTTAAAGGTCAAAACACATGTTCAATTATAATTGCATGTTTGATTATAATAGAAGTGCATGGTCGGTAACACTAGAACCACATGGTCAGTAGCACTAAAAACATGTGGTAATTTGTAGTAGAATTGCATTTTTGCTTGCAGTGGAATCACATGTTTAGTTACTAGAAACGCATGCTCAGTAGCACTAAAAATACATGAATGCTAAAATTAGAATCGCACGGTGTTTCATTTGCAGTAAAGTTGCTTGTTCATTAATATTAATGTCTAATGTTTAATCACATGCCCCCACTTATCATTTAGGAAATTATTGACGCTTAGATTTGTAAGACGCTTAAAGAAAATAATTGCAAAGTACCAACCCAAGCTTATAGTGTCACTTACAGTTGTAAGTTCAACACAATATAATTTTGTGCTTGTGCAACGCTAAGTATACCTAAAATTAGGTATTAATTATTACAATAAATTATTTTTACTCCGAAAACATTTTAACAAGTTTCGGACAAGTCCTTTTATGTTGGCCTAACTTCGAACAACGACCACATTTCTTCTGTCTCGTTTTTATTTCTTCTCTAGCTGGAATACGCTTCTTTTTAGGTCTTTGAACTCGTCTTTTTTAGTTGGGAGGCAGAATTTTCAGCGGTTCATTAGAGCTTGAACTTTCATCAAAAGTAATTAAAGTGTGTATGCTAAAATAGTACGTTTATTGTAATTATTAACGATGAGGAGTGACTATATTAATGTCATATGATCTTGTTGAGTCAAATTTATCTGCAGAAAAAACATAAGAGCATTGAAAACAATCTTGTTGCCAAACACTACATGAACATTTGATATATAGTAAATGAACAACCATAATAGGTTCAGAAACGACTTCAAATATAGTTGTCGAATACTTACAAACTAAACATGGATGACCTTTTCCACATTGACCTTCAACTTATTTTCATACTCAGGGCATAATTTTCTAGATCCAACTTAGCTCATCTATATAACGTCATAAAATTTGAGTAATAAGCAAGGTTCGAATACTCTAAATTAATTAAAGAATAAATAGACTACACATATCTTTAATTTGATAGTTTAAAGATTCAGTCAGAAAAGATGCCGTAGCACCATATCGTTTCTCTTTAAAAATATTAGAACATATTTGTCCATATGTAAATTATCGAGAAATTTAGTAACTCTTTGACCTCCTTCACTAATAAAAACTTTAATACTTTCATTAAATATGTATACATTTGGAGCATAATCATATTGTCTAAACTTATAAATAATCCTAAACTTAAACTTTTCATCGGAGTGACTGAGAGCATTCCTCGACTTATGAACAAGATGGAAAATGCAGTAGACAGGATAGCAGCTTGGATACAAGGTAAAAACAACATTAATGATACTTAAATGACGGTATGAAATAAATGTTATTTGACGTTCCAATAAATGAGGGTTCAAAATATGCATAAACCATAGCTAGTTATCAACATCTTTACAACCAATAATAAGGAAAATACCTGAAAATAAAATTAAACTAATATTATATGAACACGGATCACATGGTTTGTTTTATTGCACCAGGATCACATTGTTCATTTTATTGCACCAAGATCGCAACAAGCATTTTATAGGTCTCGCATAACCATATGGTCAAGAATCACAATATAACATATCTCAAATGTTGGTAGGCAAGACTATTACATATAGGTCTCGTGTGAACTAGTACTCACATATTAAAGTCTCGCATGTTACATGTATATCATAAGAAACAAAAAAACATGAAACTTACATTGTTACCATATTGTGTTATTGCATAAATTAATACTCCTCTATGTTTGTTGGTATAAAACGTTCCATCAACAAATAAAAGTGAATGACAAAAATGAAAACATTGAAGATAATAACTAAATGTTTTGAAACTCCATTTGAAGTGGTTTCCCGAATTTTATTCCACATGACAGTTGGTCATAATATCAAGACTCTTTAATATTTTGAAGTACTAGTTAAGTAAATTAAAAAAGTAGGATTATCTCTAAAAGCCCCCATCCTAGCTTTCTCTATAAAATTCCATGAGAAACTGTAAGAAATGTTTAAACTGTAAATTTATTTAACCAACGATTTTACACTTTTCATTGTCACAAAATGCATGTCCTAATAGAATCATGTTTTTTTTGTAGCAATCAACTTGGATGTAATATGTTTCATACGTTTTTTGGTCAAACTAAGGTTGCAAGTATGCATTTGAAAACCGCTTAATAATCATAAAACTAGTAGTGGAGTCAAGTTCTGCATAAAGTTTTCTTTTACATCCACTTGAGACTTTATTTTCACAATAAGCCATTATTTTAGATCTTATATTATGCACATATTAGAAACAAAAACCATGCTTTAATACATAGCGACATAAAAATAACCTTAAAACTGCAACACCTTGATAAAAAAAACTTCACCAACACCTATAATTGCGTCTACCCAACTAGTAGTAGTAGTAAGTTTTTTTATGACCAATACTAATTTCCACTAATTAATTGATTATTTGAGGCTTCAAATAAACTTAAGCTAGTCTATTTAAGCATTTTTTCAGCAACCTTATCAATTACATACTCTTCTATAACAAAATTAACATTTTTAAACGTGCAACATCAAGCAGTGTTAGCAGACCCACAAAATTCGTATCTTTCACAAATAAACAATTCATATCATTACAGTAAGAATATGTAATGATGTAACACATCCCATCTAATTTCAATATACATTTTGAATACTTTAGAATTTTCTAAAATCGTTAAGATGAACAATTGCAGTTTGACCATTATGTTTGAAAATGCAAACTCTAACTTTAGACATTGCTTACCTACATTAAAATTAAGAAATAGTTAGAAGCCATCGATGTGTCTCGCGTGATATTTATGTCTAATTACCTAAATTAAAATTAAGAAATAGTTAGAAGCCATCGATGTGTCTCGCGTGATATTTATGTCTAATATCATATAGAAAACACATTAATGCCTCGCATATTCCTAGTAGGATGATTTTCAAAACATCTTGCATGGTCAAATTTCAAATGTCACACATCGTTTTCTCCAGTCACATACAGATCTTCAACATAAAATACCTGTAAACTTTAAAATCAACTTCCAAAATATTTCACAACCTAAACAAAATTACTAAATAAAGTAAATATATTATACAATATGTTTATAATTTCTTACAAAAGAGAAAGAGTTCAAAACATACTATGATAAAATCGGTCTATAAAATGTTTTCGTCTAAAACGATTTGTACTCTTTTACTGAATATGTATGATAAAAAAACAAAGTTTCCCATATGTAATTTAGTAAACATGTTCTAATCAAAAAAGTGATACAAAACCTCGCTTTTTCACTTGTAAAAAATGGTTCGATACTCGGATGAATCTGGTTCGTATGAATCTGGTAACTCATGGTAAAATTTATTAGGATAAGTAGATTATGTAGGTATTATTTCAAAATATAAAAAAATATAATTTCTAGTGATTATGCTATTGGAGCGACTCTCATATGATAACATAATGATTATAGTTTCGAGTTTGAGTATGCTTATGGTTTCGGGTTCAAGTACGATTAGAGAGAGAGGTTATTTCTTTAATTTTAAATTTTGAAAAAATGAAAAAATCGTTTATGAAAAGTAGAAAAAAAACTAATATATGTGGTGGAGGGTATTTAGAGTATTATTTAAAAAATCAATAGTAAGTTTCCGTTAAGTACATAAAATGGCTATTAAGTAGGCAATACTGATATTTGGGTACTAAATGACAGTAAATTTTGGTATTAGGTACCTTTGGTGACATTACCATATTATTATTCCAATCAATTCCAATTTGATAAAAGGTAGTTTGATAAATTTATGCATCAAATAGTCGATCAGGTCGTTTTATATATATAAAAGTAAAGAACAAGTCTTAACAAAAGGTTTTTATGTATTTTTAGACCAATAGAATTGTGTAGGTTCTAATAATCAATATAAATAAATCATGTCACCTCACTTTGGAGGGGACATCACTTTTTTGTCACTATTCATGTATTGTTACTTTTGATCTCTAATTTCACTCTCTATTAAAAAACTAATTAAAAGCACCGAAAGGTGGTTACTCGATTCGTCGAAACGACTAATACAACATTGATGCACAAGGTTAATTAACATAACACATTCATCGACCCAAAAATTATAGCCCAGATATATAACACCATAAGGATTTATCTGAAGTACACCACATGCAATTTATACTAATTAGTGACGACCATTATGGGATCTCACTTCGAGCTAGTACCCGAATAGTATTTTCAAAAGCAGTTTTCCAAGTTAGTTTTCGTTCACCAAAGCATACAACTTTGACATGATAAATCTAGTCGTACTTGTAGTGTCTCACACCTTAGGGAGAGACAACCCACGGGAGGGATCCGAGAATCCTACAGACCCGAGTCAGTTATAGGCTCAATTAGAAGAGTAAAAGCAACGAATATGAGGCGAGCTCACGACACTTGGGGCGAAAGGGAAACTTTCATCGAGACGGTAGCTAGGAAACCGAAAAGGTTACCTCGACAAATAGACAATAACCGGATATATACGGTGAGATAGAAGTTGAGTTAGAGGAGGATAAAGATATGAATTGTACTGATACTTATGGTTTGGGTCATAATTATAGCAAATTGTGACGGTAACACAAAGTGAGATATCGCTATCTATTTTATTCGACCAATGAAATAAAAGAATATTTAAATCATCGCATGCATATACATTATCAAAAAAGTCAGGATAATACTAGATGTTTGTGCCAATCAAGATCATAGAATGAATGGGTTAAAAGAGGAGATCGTGAAATAAACTAGAGCTCGATGCTTGAAAGACGATTGAAGGTAACCCAACATGTGGGCACATATTCTACACATAATAACATAATATGTGGGCTCCAAACCCCGACATTCAATATAAAGTCTATATACTATGTGGGCACATATTCTACACATAATAACATATCGAACATCAACTTATACGGATAAGGATAAAATATGAAAATATATGGTTAACCCCGAAAATAATGCTTATATGGAGGAGGTTCAAAACCTCATTGATAATGATAAATTGTTACAATTTATGAGAATACACGGGTTTGGAGCCCATAAAACTACCAATAATGGGACCAGAATGGCCAAAACGAGCTGCTCGTGGACCCATGCGACTATATCGAAATTAGAGAACAACAACATGATTGTCTTTGGCTTCGGGGTAACCTTGGGTGATTTGGTAAACAAATATTTAGATCTAAACCCAAAATTTCAAGTGGTCGACAACATCTCAAGAAGATATTATATAGAATTTGATCCTAACATACATGTTGTCGAAAACATTTCAGATGGTGATGATTTATGTACAGCATTAAGCCTTTTAACTATCATCAGAGGCAATATTTCTTAGGAATCACTCATTCATCCCAAAAAAAATACATGAGTATCATATAAGTATAGTTTCAAGGGAAAACATAATTTCACCGGTTCGAGATTCATATACCCCTTTATATTTGAAGATAATAACTTATAGGGCAGGGTAGGCCCACATGAGGACATTGTCTTGATCAGCGCATTAATTTCAGAGAATAGAATAGAGAGGGTTTTAGTAGAAATTAGTAGTTTGACTAATATTTTATTCAGAAGTACATACAACTGACTAAAAAATCCTTTACTTTTAGATGTGCAGATAAAATGGTTGTATAATTTACCAGGATCAATGTAGATGTATCGAGAGAATTCGAACCATATATCATTATTTACCAAACATATTTGGAAAGATCGTCCGAGTTTTTTTTATAATGGTGGACCACCTACCTCATACAACACGATTTATGATAGCTTTTGGCTAGACCAGATGCACATCATCTCCTCGACCATTCACCAATGTGTAAATTATATGGTAGAATATTGGGTATGAGTGGTTCAAAGTGACTAGAAGGTCGTTAGATAATGTTATGTGGCATCTCTGGCCTTGAAAAATGAGAAAAAATAAGGACAAATTAGAGAGGAAGAGAAAGAAGATGATGGGCGAGTAGACGTGTGATGGGCCTCTAGTTGGGTTTGGTGTAGTGGACGATCCTAGGGAGACCCTTAGTTTACTTTTACCGAAATATATTGTATACCACAAGTTGTCCATAAATCTGAATTTTAAGTCAATATCGCAGAAGATAATGTATTTTTCTATTGAGAAATTCGACGTAATTATGGATGAAGTAGATAACTTGGCCATCGTAGACCATATAAGAGAATCACGATATGCCACGTAGACCGTTAACCCTGTCTTGGTGAAAAAAAATATAAATTGGCGGATTTGTGTTGATTTTACAGACTTAAACATGACATATCTGAATGACCATTTTCTAGTCTCATTGATGGATCAATTGGTATAATCTACTTTGGGAAACAAAATACCATCTTTCATGGATGCTTATTCATGTTAAAACCAAATCCAGATGCACAATTCCGACCAATAAAGCACAACATTCGCGACAGATCAAGGTTTAAATTATTATATAGTTTTACTATTCGTCTTAAAGAATGTTAAAGCTACTTACCAAATACTTGTATATAAAACGTTCACCTCTCCGATCAGGAGGAATGTTGAGGTATACATAAATGATATTCTGGTCAAGAGCAATGAGGAGTGTGAGCACATCACTGATTTGGTCGAAATATATAAGAACCTGAGATCGGTGAGCTTAACACAACGAATTGTATTTTTGGAATCTGATATAGGAAATTTCTTGGATATATGATCAACATAAAATGGATTGAATTCAACCCCTCACAACTATAAGCTTTGAGCTTTATGAAACCACCCTGAATAATTAAGGGAGGTGCAAATGCTAATGGGTCGATTGACAGTTCTAAATTATTTTATCTCGAGCTTTTTGGATAAATATACCCATTTCTTCCAAGTCCTGAGGAAAATAACTAACTTCAATGGACTAAAAAGTACTATAAGGAAATAACTAACTTCCAATGGACATAAAACAACATTTGACTTCCCCAAAGGCTTTATCTAGACTAGTTACGGCGAGATCTTGTGTGTATATCTGGTAATAACCAATTATACGGTATGTGTCATTCTGATTAGGAATAAAATAAGTTGTCTGAGGCTCATTTACCTCGCGAGTAAGAGCCTGTTTTCGGCAGAGATACAATATTTTCAGTTAGATAAGTTAGCTTTAACAGTAAGAAAAATGAGGTCCTGCTTGCAGGGCCACTCTATTGTGGTTCGAACTTCTTATACCCATCAAAATATTTTAAAAAAGATAAGAATCTTTAGATGGTTGACACAATGTTCAGTAAAATGGGGGGTTTCTACATCTCATTTGAACCAAAGACAACCATCAGATCTCAGGCTCTAACCTATTTCCTTATAAAATATCATACAGAAAGGCCAAAATCATCCATGGAGATGTTATAGCCATATTAGGTAGTTTGAACTTATGGGGGGTCAAACATTTACGAATGTGGATCGGTTATACTTTTAATTTCCCCTTAAGGGGAATCAATGAGCCAAACTATTTATTTTGGTTTTCAAATATCGAATGACAAGCCAGAGTATGAGAATGCAATAATGGGTCTATGCTTAGTGCAAGTATGCGGGGTAAAAAAAGTATGGCTAATTAGTGAGTCACAACATTTAGTAAACCATACTTTAGGACACGAGAGACCTAAAAAATAAGATTTTATAAAATACTTAAAAGTCTTGAAAAACGTATCATAGATGTTTGTTAATTTTTAATATGCGTAGGTCTCTCGAGCTGATAATATTTCGGTTGACGTCTTGGCTTACAAAAACACCTATCAACCGATAATGAATAAATATTGGGCGTGGAAGAGATATATGACATAGATATGGATGAGATAAATGATTGGTGGATGACGATCCTAGACGCCCTGAAAAGTGATATATACTCAAATAACAAGGCTACAAACCGAATATCGAAGTTCAAAATTAAAAAAAAATCATTATCCTATGAGGAATATTGTTAAAAATAAGTATTGAGTCAACTTATGTTGCATTTCTTTTATCCTGAAAAATAAAAATTAATTTTGAAAAAGCTCTATAACATCCAAGACTTAGTGCATTACAGATACAAAAATTTAACCTGAAGGGTTTTGTTAGCATAATTTAGTGGCCAACAATATTTTTGGAGGCCAATGACTTGGTAAAAGATGCGAAATTTTTCAATACTTCTCCAATATGATCCATTACCCAGTCGTGCTTCTCGAGTTGTTATATGAGGCTTTACCTTTCGAGATATAGGGAATTGACATAGTCGGACCTTTGTCAAGAGATACTAGGGACATACAACACATTATCGTGGTTGTGGACTACTTCCTAAAATGGGTAGAGGATTGGTTACTAACCAAGATAACGACCAATAATGTGATCAACTTCATAATTACCAAACATTTGTCTGTGTGCCAAAGTCAATCATTTTAGAAAATAACCCCCAATTCTAAAATACATGGTTAGAAAACTTTACGAAAAAATGATTGAGCAACACTTCTTGACCCTTGTTCCAAAATGTCATAGGTTTAGGTGTCCACATAATGAATTTGGAACTATCTTATTAAATATGTTTAGTATAACCTACGTGAACTCCCAAAGTCTTCCTAAAATTCTCCAACTTAAATTGGTTGAAATAGTCCGAATGAACCATATTTAAAATACTTTGAATGTATCATATTTAAAATAGTCTTAAATAGACCACAATCAAAAAGTATGAAATAAATATATTTAAAAAAGTTCGAATGGAACATATTTGAAAGAGTCTAAAATGGACTGCACTTAAAAGAGTTTAAAACATACCATAATTAGAAAATTCTGAAATATACTATATTTAAAATAATTAGAAATTGACCATAATTAAAATAGTCTAAATCAAACCACATTTAAAGAAGTCCACCGTGACTATATTTAAAAGAATATGAGGTGGACCAAAATCAATATAAAATAATCTATAGACTTCAAAACAATAAAACATGAATATGTGAAAATCCAAAAAAATATTTGAAGGATAAAGTATAATTATGAAATGCCAGAATCCTTAGAAACTTTAGTCACCAACATCGAGTGTCTTGGATAACCAAGAATTTTAGAAGGAGGAATATAACAAAATAATCGATCTCGACAAACTACAAAAGAGAAGAAAATTGCAAGACCAAGTAAATAAGTTCATTTGTCGAGATGTGGCGATGCATGGAACGGTGGAAATGCATGGAAAGTTTAATATCTGGAAATTGGTGTGGATAAAAATAGTCTGGGGGTAGGCAAGTAATTTCAAGTGGAGTTTTAAGGCGGTGTAAGGGTGTTTCAAGGTGTTTCAAGGTGGTGTGAGGGTGTTTCAAGGTGTTTCAAGGTGGTGTGAGGGTGTTTCAAGGTGTTTCAAGGTGGAGAGAGAATTAAGCAGCTTGGCAGCAGTTAATTTTTTGTTACCCATAGTTAATGCTGGTGGTTGGGTATTTATAGTATGATACTTGGGCCCTTATGGGCTTTCGGGTCATGTTTAATGGACCCGGGTCATGTTTAAAGACCCATGAGTTTTAAGCAGATGGGCAAGTAGCTTAGTCAGACAGTGTTTAGGTTTTTTAGTACTTTAGTCATAGTTCGAACAGCCTTAAGCTCACAGTGTTCGAAGTCATCTGTCCGGTTCAAAAGTCCTGTCCGATTTAAGTTCTTAGTGTATGTTCGGTTTACGGAGAGATTTACATTGGTCTGCCTTTCCGGGGAGCATTCCGAATTCGGACTCATCAGGAGCCCCTTTTTTAGGTGTTTGAACAAGCGTCCTTGTCAAAGAACTGAAAAACAGTCCGATTTAGGAAGTGGTTTTCAATTCGAAGAGAGTTGGGGACAAACCCGGACAGACCGGACGTTACGAATTCCAAACGGTTCTTACCAGAGTTAATGGGACACGTGTCACTCTCTGATTGGTCACTTTAGCCGTTTTTTCACCTTGAACTTTGCACCACTTTCTCGAACAAGTTACCTCTTTTAAGTGCCATTAACGACATCAGCGCCGTCTTTTAATCATTGCCCAACTTTTCGGATTCTCCTAGGAATCAACTCCTTTTTTCACATTTACTATAAATTCTACTTCACTTTTCATTGTCTCATTATCTCTTTCAAATTTCACTCTGCAATTTCACTCAGAGCTTTATCTCTCTAGAACTTCAAAACTTCCTTGGCTGTTTATATTTACAGCAAGAACAGCACTGATTAAGGGCGGCTGGCTTAACCTCTCGGAATTGGAGAAAGCTCAAAGAATTGAGAAGGAAAAACGACTTGCTGCAGGGCTACCATCGTCGCCTATTGAGAAACCAGCCTCTTATATCGCAGAATCTGATAGAGGTTCATCTTCTTCCAAAGGTACAAAACCTAAAAAACTCTTTCAATCAACGCTCTCCCCCATAGTATCTGGCTCCTCAGTTCAGGATTCGATCCCTGCTGTTGAACCGGGAGTTACTGTCACAAGTGTTAGGAAAAAATCTTCTTTCATTTCTATGGGGTCTGACTCTGACCACTCCCCGGATAAGTTAATCATGAAAAGGCCAAGTCGGTTGGTCAAAGGGCTTTCTTCTAAAAACACACCCTCGAAATCGGGGGCGAAAAATAGCGAATCAGGGTCTGGGACAACTATAAGGGCTCCGCGGGAGAGGCTGTCAGGACTAGAGGCCAGCAGCTCACTACCTCCAAAGGAATCTTCTGCCTCAGAAACTCGAATTGAGGTGAGAAATCGAGTAAATACGGACAGCCAACAGTCCGGAGGATCAGCTATGCCAAGCCTCAATCCTCCCCGGACTACTTCTACAGAAGCTCCCCCAACAATTATGGAGGAGAGGATGGAGGACTCCACTGAGGAGGTTAGATTTGAGTCTGAGTCTTCCGGACAGGCTGATACTGCTATTGTTTTGGCCAAGAAGGGCAAAAAGGACTTATATCTGAGGCACCCGGACCTGCCGGAGAGCCTTAAAGGGAGAGTAGGGCCATGCTTTCATAAAGTCGAGCTCAAGTATCTTTCAGCTTTGCTAAGGACCAAGTATGCGTTCATCCATACTTCAGATCTGGGCCGATTACGCACTAAGTGGGGGATTCCTGAGAATGTAAAGATACGAATTCCCATCGATCCGGAGACCCCGATGGACTACAAAAGGAATGAGATAGTCTTCTTCACGAAGCTATTCAACTGGGGACTCAGGTTCCCACTGGACCCGGAGATAGTACGCTATTTTCACTTGGTCAAGCTCTGCCCGACACAGCTAAGCCCCAACGGTTGGTTCACCTTGATGTCATGTATTATGGCGTCTAGGTTATCTGGAATCCCTCTTCCTATGGAAGAGTTTGCAGCTGTGGCCAGCTTGTGTAAACATCATCAGTTCCCCTTCTATCATTTCAACATGGGGAATGACCTTAAAGCTGTTGATGATCTCCTGGAATCGGAGAGTAAATGGAGGAGCCAATTCTTGTTTGTCAGTGGCTCATGGGAAAATGGCAAGAAAATCAAGGCCGGGGAGAATCCAAGCCTTCTTCGGAGTAGATGGAGGAGCGATCGTAAGCTTCTCATCTTAAGTCTCTGTCCGATTTTCCCTTTTCTTTAAGTTTATGCTAATCAGTTTCTTTTCGTTCTAATAGAGCTGCCAAAGGAGTTCGAGGACTACCTAAAGGCCGGACAGACTACCTGTGGCAAAATTAACGCTTGGGCCGCAGAGAACTGGGAGAATAGGTTCCACAAGGCATTCACTCCTGGAAACTTAGCAAGGTCCCATCCGTGGAACACCACAGGTCGAAGAGACCTAACTTGGGAGGAGTTCTCCACCCAACCTGATGAAGACGTCGTGCTGAGAAGGTCCCATGAACTGGATGGGACTCTCTTCCTGCCTGCCCGGGCCAAAGCCCCAAGAAAAATGAAGGGCAAGAAGAAGAAAGGCAGGAAGGT
This sequence comes from Limnanthes douglasii subsp. nivea, assembly GCA_036936605.1. NCBI lineage: Eukaryota > Viridiplantae > Streptophyta > Magnoliopsida > Brassicales > Limnanthaceae > Limnanthes > Limnanthes douglasii. The sequence continues at coordinate 75,353,661 of JAUPFV010000003.1, read as the reverse complement.
GGCAGGCGACAATAAGAAGGAAGCCCTAACAGACACAGAGGGACTGGCACAGGTTCAAATTGATACAGCCCTTTTACAAGTGGTGGAGCAGGAGAGCGAGAAGCAGGAAGTGAATCTCCCTAAGCCCTCAAGGGCTTCTAAGAGGACTCGCAAGCAAACAAGTGAGAGTGCTGATAGGGAGGCCAAGAAGAAGAAGACTTCCCAAGGAGATGAGGTTGCTCTCCGGGACCCGGAGCCTTCTTTTCCTACTGACCCAACATTGGCTGAAGAGATCCCAAGGGACTTGCAAGAAGAGATCCCAAGGGAATTCCATACACATGAAGTTGAGGGGGGAGAGCTTAACTTAGATGAAATGGACATCACCGGTCTGGGTGGACTTGGTGAATATTTTCTTGGGCTGCCCAGAGATGAGTTCGCAGGGCCCTATGTCCCTCCAAGCAGCTCCAACACATTTAATTTCAACGGTAAGACTTTTATGGTTTCCAGTGAGAGGGATGTTATAGCTCATTCTATCCTTAGCAACGTGCAGCCAATACTTACTTTGGAAAGGCAAGTCCGAAGTCAGGCAGACACCATCAAAGACCTCAAGTCGGAGAAGGAAAAACTGTCCGAGGACCTCCGGACTGCTGCCAATAAGGTTGATTTGCTCAAGGAGGCAAATGATCAGCTAAAGAAGAATCAAGATGAAAACAACACAAAAGTTGCTTCCTTGGAAGAGACCGTAAAAGATCTCCGGGCTAAGATGTCCGGACTGGAGAAGGACCTGACAATCTCAAGGGGAGACACTGCAGCAAAGGAGAAGCTCGTCACCAACCTGACCACTGACAAAATTGCTTTAGAGAATGCAGTGACTCAGGCTGCTGAAGAAAAAACTGCTTTGGTGAGGGATCAAGAGGCCATGATCAAGGCCAAGATCAACGCCTATGCCAGGGAGATGATCCAAAGCGAGGAGCTAATGATCCAAAAGGTGAAGTCTGATATGGTCCTCCTGTTTCACGAGAAATTCCCGAAGAGGAGGCTAGGGGAATTATGACGCTATGTGGATGATGATGATCTCCCATACTGGACCATGGTTGATGAGGGGTACTCCGGTGAGTCTTCGTCCGGTGATGAAGAGGAAACCGGAGAGAGCCCAGGTGAGGAAGAGATTGACCCCAAGGGTAAGAAGATAAAAGCGACATCAAGGGCAAGAAAGCAAATGAGGGTGAGCCATCTTCAAAGGCTCAACCTTAACTTATAATTTATTTTGTTTATCTTTTATTCGAACTAAAGTCCTTGGAAGGCCAAGGCACTCTTTTTGTGATGTTGTCCGTATTATTCGGACAGATTTTTGTACTGTGCCCAAACTTGTTCAAAAAGTCCTTGGAAGGCCAAGGCAGTTTTAAGTTGTTGAATGAATATTTTATTTTGCTCAACCATCCTCTTCTTTCATTGTTTGTTTAAATAGCTGGAGTTTAAGTAGTTTTATTGTATTGTGAGAGTATTAAGACTCTCCTGCTAGAATTTAAATAGCCCTTAGATCTTTTAACCCGGGTAGTATGATAAGAGACAAAATTTTGAAAATACTTAGAGAATTTTGAAGAAGGCACCAAGTTTTATTGAAAGCTCTCCGTACCACCAAAGAGGGGAAGGTATGCCCCCAAATATTTACATGGATGTTTAAACAAGTAAATATTTACACAAGTGTTATTCTAAGTACATTCGAAGGTGTTCAATATTCCAAGGGTGAGTTAAAACCCTGCCATCTTTGTCTTCCAACCAGTATGTCCCAGGCTTGATTCTTTCAACCACAGTATACGGACCCTCCCAAGTTGGGGCCAGTTTTCCGAAGAGCTTTTCCTTAGTATGCAAGAAAACTTTCCTTAATACTTTATCTCTTGGTTGAAAATCTATTCTTTTAACTTTAGAAGCAAACCTGCTTCTCATCAAGCCCTGATAGTGTGCCATTCTAAGATGAGCTTTTACCCGTCTTTCTTCGATCAAATCAAGCTGATTTCTAATTGCCATCTCATTAGCCTGTCCGGAGAAGTTATGGACACGAAAGGAGGGGAGTGTCTTCTCTATGGGGGCTACTGCATCCATTCCATAGACCAAGGCAAAAGGGGATTCTTGTGTTGCAGCCCCAGGTGTTGTCCGGTAGGCCCACAAGACTTCTTGTAGATAACTAGGCCACTTCCCAACAGCCCCTTCCAAATTTTTCTTTAAACCGGACAGTATTGTTCTATTAGCCACCTCAACTTGCCCATTGGCCTGTGGGTGGAAAGGTGAAGAAAAGCAGTGCTGAATACCTCTTGAGGCACAGAAGCTTTCCATCTCTCTATTGTCAAACTGTGGCCCATTGTCTGTTGTTATTTTCTGGGGGATACCAAATCTGCAACATATGTTGGATAGAATGAATTTTATGACAGCTTTTGAGGTTGTCCCTGCCAAGGGGACTGCTTCTATCCACTTCGAGAAGTAGTCAATGGCTACAATTATGGTTTTACGCCCTCCGGACGCCACAGGGAGAGGCCCAACTAAGTCCAATCCCCATCGAGCAAAAGGGATGGGCTCAGAAATTGATTCCAAAGGAATGGCTGGTATATGAATTTCATTGCTGTACCTCTGGCATGGGTCACACCTTCTTACCAGCTCCTTAGTATCTTTCATAATTGATGGCCAATAGTATCCAGAGAGTAGCACTCTTCTTGTTAAAGCTCTAAATCCACAATGGGCTGATCCCTCACCATCATGCAATTCAGAGAGAACTGTCTGTGATTCATGATCCCCTAAACAACGTAGGAGAGGTTTGCTATAGGATTTTTTGTACAACACTTCTCTTAACATTAGGAAACCACGAGCCCTGTGCTTCAACGTTCTGGCTTGTGATTTATCCAAGGGCACGATGCCATCGGACAGATATTGTATAAGAGGAGACCTCCAGTCTTGAGGCCGACTCACTTGTACTTCAAAGACTTCCTCTTTTATACCTTCATTGAGTTGAATAGAAGGGCTTTCAAGCACATGGATCCAGGGGTAGGACTCCGTATATGCTATCGTTGCTAGTGAGTCTGCTAGCTCATTTTCTGCCCGGGGGATGTGCTCATAGATAACAGCTTTAAATTTCAACGCTTCATTTTTGAGGAGGAGTAAATACTTGACCAATTGCTCCTTTCTAGCCTCTGATAAGCCCAAGGCATGGTGGACAAGCAACTGGGAGTCACTTAGTAGCTTGACTCTTTTAGCTCCACAAATGTAGGCCAATTTTAACCCAGCTATAGCTGCTTCGTATTCAGACTCATTATTGGATGCCCTGAAAGTAAAGCAAATAGCTTGGAACATGTTGTCCCCGTATGGGGAAGTGAGACATATTCCTGCCCCGGATCCCATGGTACTGGATCCTCCATCTGTTCGGACAATCCACACTTTCTTGTCTTTTGAATCAGTAGGTTGTTCGGAATCCCTATCAGAATGGAATTCAACCAGAAAGTCAGCCACAGCTTGAGCTTTTACCGCTGTTCGGGGAGCAAAGTCTATGTCGAAGTCCCCCAACTCTACTGACCACTTTGTCATTCTGCTTGAAATGTCTGCTTTTTGAAAAGGGAAGGATGTTCGGACAATGATAGGATGAGCCTGGAAGTAGGGCCTCATCTTCCTTGCAGCTATCACCAAGGCTAATGCCAATTTTTCAAGTTTCAAGTAACGCCTCTCAGCATCAATCAAGCTTTTTCTGATGTAGTACACTGGGTGAGGATGCCCATCAACCTCCCTTACTAGCACAACACTGATGGCACAACTTGAAACAGCCAGATATACAAAGAGAGTCTCCCCATCAACTGGTTTGAACAAAGTCTTGGGAGAGGAAAGATGTTTCTTGATTTCATTGAACGCTTCATTACACTGTGGTGTCCATTCAAACCCCTTTGCACCCTTCAAGGTTTGAAAGAATGGAGCACACCTGTCCGAAGACCTGGAGATGAATCTGTTCAAGGCAGCCAATCTCCCCGTTAATCGCTGTACTTCTTTAATGTTTCGAGGAGGCTCCATTTGGAACAAAGCATTGAGTTGGTCCGGGTCAGGCTGTATTCCATGCTCACTTATGATATACCCTAAGAACTTCCCGGACTGCACTCCGAACACACACTTTTCAGGGTTTAGCTTCAAATTTACTTTGGCCAAGTTGGCAAAAGTCTCTTGGAGGTCGGACAAGTGCAACTGCTCATCCACGCTTTTCACCATCATATCGTCAATGTAAACCCCCATATTTCTTCCAATTTGATCAGCAAATGCCTTGTTGACTAACCTTTGATAAGTAGCCCCAGCATTTTTCAAGCCAAAGGGCATCACCTTGTAGCAATGTAGACCCCTATCAGTGACAAACGTGGTATGCTCTTGATCTTTTGGATCTACTTGAATCTGATTGTACCCGGAGAAGGCATCCATGAAGGAGAGAAGCTTGTTCCCAGAAGTAGAGTCTACTAACTGATCTATCCGGGGGACCGGATACAAGTCTTTCGGGCAAGCTCGATTGAGGTCTGTGAAGTCAATGCACATACGCCATTTGCCATTCTTCTTTTTCACCAAGACAGGATTGGCAGTCCACAAAGGGTACTGAGATTCTTTAATGTGCCCCATCTTTGTGAGTCTGTCAACCTCTTGTACAATGACATCAGCCTTTTCTTTTGAGAAAGCTCTTCTCTTTTGTACCACTGGTGCCACATCTCTTTTTCCTTCTTCCAAGCAGTGTGTTTCAACCTCCTCAATTGGAATCAACACTCCAGGGGTCTCTCTGGGGTCATCAATTTCACCCTCACCCTCCGAAAGGCCCTCAAACTGCTATTGATCATTTATTCGGACTGCCCCCAGTGTTCGTGGAGCCAAGGCAGTGGCATAACATTCTCTTGCAATCTTTTGGCTGCTCCGGACAACCCCAACCTTCCCCTGAACAGCATACTTTAGACACTGATGGACTGTCGAAGCCACTGCATGCATCCTAGAGAGCCAAGATCTCCCTAGAATAGAATTATAGCAGGTGGGACAATCCACCACAATGAAGAGTATTCTAACCATTTTCTTGAAAGGGCCCTTGCCCAACAACACTTCTTCTTCAAACTCCCCGATCACATCGGCTGAGCTGCCCGTGAAGCCCACGATTGACCTGTCCGACTTTTGAATCACAGCTGGATTTTTCATTTTCTTGTAAGTGTCTAGGAAAAGGATATTGGCAGAGCTTCCAGTATCTACCAGAATTCGCCTTATCTCATTGCCCCCTATAGATGCTCCTATAACAACAGCATCCTCATGAGGGCCAGCAATGTCTCTTAAATCATCCCCATCAAAGACAATGAATGGGAATGAATTTGGTGATTGATAAGAGGTCATGCCTCCTTCTAGCTGGGAGGCCAAATTATGAACATGCCTTTTTCTTGAAGAAGTAGTAGGAGCTGTCATAGTGTCCCCTCCGAAAATTGTCAGTGACTCGAAGAATTTAATGAGCCCGGAGACTGATCTAGAACGCTCCTCTATAGCACCCACTCTGTTTCGTGTTGGATCAGGATCCAAGTATTCAGACTCCACATCAAACCTTTCAATTATTACCATAGCCCCCTCCGGGGCAGCGTTACTCGGACCAACGCGGTGAGTGTTGTCAGGCCTGTTGCCTCCTCTCCTTTTAACGTATGCACCCAACTTTCCCCTTTCAATCAAGTTTTGTACCTCTTGTTTCAATGCTATGCAATCATCAGTGGTATGGCCAATATCATTGTGGTATTGGCAAAAGGAATTGTTTCGATGCTCTCTAGGAGACTGCAAGGTTGCTGGTCTCCGGTAGTGTACCTCGTCTTTTGTTTTATCAAAAATGGTTGCCACACTTTCTTTGAGTTCTGCAAACCACTCCGGTTGGACCCATGGCCCTCTTTTGTTTCTAGACTGTTGACTTTGAGCAGGAGCAGCTGGTTGAGACTGAGCTTTTCCCCTTCCATGCCCCTGTCCGGTTTCTCTTGCTTTGTTCCCGGACTGGTTTTGATTTGGAGTTGGTGCCACCGGGGTGGATCTCACCTGTCTGTGCACCCTGGTCTTTTTTGTTTCGTCAACATTTATTTGCTTGCTGACTTGTTTTAGCAATCCTCCCCAGGTCATGGCCTTCTTCCTGGTCACCGAATCGGCCAGGTTGCCTGGGTTCAAACCTTGTCTCAGGGATGCTATTGCCACATGTTCAAAGCAATCAGGCAACCCGTTTTTCGTGTTTACAAAACGACTTATGTACTCCTTTAACGACTCATTTGGTTCCTGGGCACAATGGATTATGGTATCTCCATTACCCTTCAGCTCCTTACTCCCCACAAACTGCCTTCGAAAGGCCACCCAAAAAGTATCAAAGTCTCTGATACAACCCTGAGGCAGGCTGTTGTACCACTTCAGAGCACTCCCCGTGAAGGATTGGGAGAATGCCCTACAGAGTAGTTTATCATCATCATCAAAGTTCATCATGAAGTTCTTGAATTGCTCCAGATGATTGTCCGGATCAGTACTGCCATCGTACTTCTCCATCTTGGTGCTGTCAAACCTCTTGGGGAGGTTCCCGGATAGAATTTTAGAAGACAATGGAGATTGCCTCCAATTTCTTCCACGACTGAACACAGTATCCTCATTAGGAGTTGCAAAGATACCTGGCTCATCATGGAAGGCAAAAGGATCCATCAGCATCCGGTCTACATGCCTCCGGTTGTGAGATGACCCTTTCCCAATATGCCTTTTCATTCTTCCATGGTGATCTCTTTTTCTGGAATATTTCTTAACTTGCTTTTGTTTCTTCTTGGTTCGACCCTCATCACTGCTAGAGGACAAGGATTTTTCATTTCCCTCACTGTCCGAAGAGCTGTCCGAAGACTCTGAACTCGAGTCAGAACTCTCCACAGGCTTGGACCGGTGAGACTTTTTAGAGCTGGCATGTGTCTTCTTGGTGCTCACATGAGTTTTCGAAGCCTCAGGCTCTCGAGGGTTGTCAGTGTGATGAGCAACTGACGCTTTAGATTTCTCTTTCATGCCCATCTTGGCCTTTTCAGCCCTCAGAGCTTCTATCTCAAGCTTTAACCTGTCGCGCTCTTGGACAGTATACTCATTGTTCTCCTCCACCACTTCGAGCAAAGCTGGTGGAAGCTCTGGATTATCCGGATTCATTCGGACAGAAATTCTTTGATTGGTTTTGAATACTTGATTCAGGCACTGTCGCCTCCCACTGTGGTCGCCAATTTGGTGTGGATAAAAATAGCCTGGGGGTAGGCAAGTAATTTCAAGTGGAGTTTTAAGGCGGTGTAAGGGTGTTTCAAGGTGTTTCAAGGTGGTGTGAGGGTGTTTCAAGGTGTTTCAAGGTGGTGTGAGGGTGTTTCAAGGTGTTTCAAGGTGGAGAGAGAATTAAGCAGCTTGGCAGCAGTTAATTTTTTGTTACCCATAGTTAATGCTGGTGGTTGGGTATTTATAGTATGATACTTGGGCCCTTATGGGCTTTCGGGTCATGTTTAATGGACCCGGGTCATGTTTAAAGACCCATGAGTTTTAAGCAGATGGGCAAGTAGCTTAGTCAGACAGTGTTTAGGTTTTTTAGTACTTTAGTCATAGTTCGAACAGCCTTAAGCTCACAGTGTTCGAAGTCATCTGTCCGATTCAAAAGTCCTGTCCGATTTAAGTTCTTAGTGTCTGTTCGGTTTACGGAGAGATTTACATTGGTCTGCCCTTCCGGGGAGCATTACGAATTCGGACTCATCAGAAATGGGTGCTGAAGTCTCACTAGACTTCACAATCTCCGTATCAGAGTCATTGTTTCTTTCAAGAATGGCTGGTAAAAATCTTTATAAACAAGTTATTAGCGTTCTGATTATGACTATCAAAGTCTTCATATTCTAAATCGCGTGAATCCAAAGTCATATTTCTAACCAATTTTAAAGAGAATATTAGTTTAAGAATAAAAATTAAGAATGTAAATTAAATTATAAAACTTTTAGAAGAAAAATAGAGAAACAAAACACGATAAAAAACTCCAGAAATAGAAAATTGTGCAGTTTGAGGATAATATTTCAAGTGAAGATGAAATGCATTGGTTAAACAATAAATAAACAAATCACCAAATTTGTTTCAATTATCGAATAAATGATCATGATTTATTTTTCAAATGTGTGGCCCATATTTAAATACATTGAACAATTATAAGCAAAAAATCTAAAGATGAAATACCTCACCGGGCAGAGTAATAATTTTTTCATGCAAACGACACTTGTCAAATGACTTATGCATTGTTCAATGCATGTAATTTTTTTACTCATCATCGTCAAGCTTGTGGCACTAACATTTTGTATTTTGGTCACATTAAGGGACTAAAATTTCGGATAAACATAGTCCTTAAATATACAAGTTTTGGAAAATACATTTTCATTTGCCGAAAAAAGTTCCGGTTTGTCCAAAATAAGAAGTCTCGAATAACTTGCTTACAAAATATAAAAATAGGTATCCAACAATAATTCTTACTTCATATTATGAGAGGAACAAAAATGTTACTTATATACCTTAATAAGTAACTTAAAGGAATTTTCAAAATATAATTTACAACTTCATGCAAATCGTAAACCGATTGAAAACTCTACTTATAAGATAATTGACTATCAGAAGAAAAAAACATTCGACTTACACTTGTGTTTTTTTTTCTTTTGAAAAACTAGATGTTGTTGTTCTTAAAGGAGGTTTAAACCGACATATATTTTTTTAAATAAGGAAAATATAAGACTAGTATACTTCAAAACACGTATTATTCTAGTCGTAATCAGTTCGGAAAATAACGAGTTTGAGATGAACTTTTTTTTTGAATCAATCATTGAATCTTTTATTACACAAATCTTAGAATAAAAGGTTCAATTCTGAGACAAATCTGAATTGAGAACTAGGGTTTACAAAGAGGTGAAATTGCCAATTTGAGAATAAAACTACAAAATATCAATAATCAAGACCACCTAACTTTCATCTTCTTTTAATTCTTCTCATAGAGGAGCGAGACGAAGTATTCTTGTTTCAAGATAAACCAAATATCACAGAAGCCACCCATCCTTATAATAACACATTTTGGATCCTGATTAGCACAATTCACCGATTTTAGAAGCTGAGCCAAAACTCAGGAAGCACCAATCACAAATACATGAAGAACCATAAATAATTGGAGAAAATATCCAACAACACGATATGGAAGTTTTGCAGAAAGTACACCCACAAGATCCAGGTAAGAATTGAAAGAAAACTTGATTAAAATCTCTTTAAGAGAAAAATTTCCTTAATGGTTGGGATCCTTTCTCAGAGATCTTGTTCCTAGCCCTTCAAAGAAGGTAATTGCTATAAGGAAAGATAGAGAACTGCCTTGGTTAAAATCTGTGGTTTGCTTGGAGTTTAAAGTTGTCTTTGCAATCTAATCGACTGCTTCATTATGTTCCCATAAAATTTGAATCAATTTCATATCTGAAGATAAGAGTTTATGGCAACATGATAGACACGGCTTTAAAAACCAAAGACTTTTTCAATGAAGGAACAATTCAATAAGGACACTAGAATCAGTTTCAATGTCCAATTCAATAATCCCATTTTCAAAGCATTGAAATAACCCATCGAACATTTCCTTACACTTAGCCACCACCGGAAAACTTTTACCATACAGACGACCAAAGACAAAAATATGGTACCCTCATTGTCCCTGAACAAACTCCTACCACTAGCTTCACCAAAAGACTACAAGCCCCATCACAATTGAGTTTATATCTGTTAAACTTAGGGTTATTCCAAGATAGACAAAGAGACACCATGAGTTACTTAGATAGTTAATACACCAAATGAGAGGACCATCCTTGCTATCTGACCTCCAGTGCTTTTTTTTTTGAAGAGGTTGGTTCTATCTAGGGCAGTTAGAATTTTATCAATGTGAGATATCATGGCGTTAGAGTTGATTGAAAGCCCATCATGTTTATTTTTGTTCCTTGAAAACCATATGACCCAAACAGCAATTATGGGTAATATGGTTCAAATATGCATAGACTTATTAGTTGACCAGTACAAAACCCTAACCAGATGAGAGAATGTCATAATTTTAAAGATAAAAATGTTAAAAAGTGCAACAAAATGACACCACGTATTCCAAGCATTTTGGCAGTTGACTAGAACATGGTTGATATTTTATATGTTGTCACATAACTGGAATTTGAAAGCTAATTGGATGTTCTTTTTTTTTGTAGGGCAGCATCTACTGGAAGCTAGTTTTGCAGAGCCCTACACAAAAATATGGAACACTTACGAGGAATAATGGGGTTCCAGTTTTGAAGAAACAGGTTAAAGTAGTTTCTCTCGATTCTAATTGCATTTCATATAAATTTAGTATTGAAAAAACCATCATTTGAAATGGACTAGTAAACAGAATCATGTAACATTTCATTTAGGGAAGCTTTCTGAATATTGTGAAATTAATAAAGAATAGAAGAGTCAACCAATTTAGCCATATTCCAATAACCATTGTCCCAAAAGTGCTTGACTTTCTTACATTCGAATTTAGACCTATCTTCCTCTTGGGTGAATATAACACCATTTGTCAAGCCTAAAGTCCATTTTTTATGATACAATATGCCAAAAAATAAACATTTCACCACGGTCCCTCACACTCAGAAGTATGATCCAAGTTTTAAAACTTCCGATAGGCTTTATGAAAGTAATAGGATGGAAGCCTTTGCAATAAGTAGTGAACATCATCCTAGCCCACAAAGACTTATGTGCTCTAAATATTAACCATAGCTTGTGTTGGAAAACATCTTGTAAATCCTCAATTCTTCTAATATTTAATCCACCCTCCTCAAAGGGTTTGCAGACCTTTGACCATTGGGACAAGAAAATAGCCTATTTTCCATCCTTAAAACCCCATAATTTTTTTTGAAAATGACTTCAATCCTTAGAATAACAGTTTTAGGAATAACAGAACTTTATAATATATATGTATGAATAACATATAGAATAGATTGAATTAGCATTAACCTCCCACCAAAGGTTAAAGTAGTTTGGTCCAAATCAACAATTTTAGATCTGATTTAAAAACTAATTCATCATAGTTACTAATTGTGTTGGTAATACTTACAAGGGTTACCAGATACTTGAATGAGAGGTAGTTGTGCTTGAAGCCCATAGTAGATTCCAATGTAGAGACTCTATAAGGTAGAATTTTCTTACCAATTATAAGCTTGGATTTATCTTTATTGATTATCTGACCTGACTTGTCTTCATAATGAGAAAGTAGGTTCAAAATCTTGGAGATTGAAGAAGAAGCCCCATTACAGAATATCAAAAGATCATCTGCAAAAGCCACCACATGTATGTCTAGAGTGATTATGGTCTTGTATTTAGTTGAAGGGAAATCCAAAATCAGCCTTTCCAACCCCATGAGTAAATACTATTCGGCCAAAATAAAAAGGCTAGATGACATGGGGTCACCTTGTCTTAGCCCATTTGTTTGACTTGAAAAATATTTAGGTTCCCCATTTACTACAGTTGAGAAGTGACAATTGTCTATACTTTTCTTAATGAGCCTAGGAAAACCATGACTGAACCCAAAAATAAATAAAATACTTAGCAGAAAGGCATGGTCAAACCTATCAAAGACTTTGGTTATATCTAATTCAAAATGATGTTGCCTCTTATAGAATTTAGGTTTAGGTCATAAGCTAGTTCCTTTGCAATTAAGATATTCTCATTAATATTTATGCCCTTCACAAATGCACATTGAACATCAGATACCAGATTAGGCGGAATAACTGCAATCCTGTTGTTTATCACTTTTGTAACAATTTTGTTAAACATGGTAGTTAGACTAATAGGTCTAAAATCTCTCCAAGACTTAAGGTAAGAAATTATAGGCAGGACAAATAATATTGTAGCATAGACCCTTTTAGAAACATGAGAGTATCTGAAAACTTCACAAATAGCTTTATATAGGTCATCAGATTAATATACCAACAAATTTGATAGAATTCCCGTTAAAGTCGTCAGGTCCAACAACTGAATTAAAGTTTAAGCATTTGATAATAAAGTAGATCTCATAATTTAGTTGGATATGCAAGAAGCGTGTTATATCCTCATATTTTACAATCTTATGAATGTAGTCCAGAAGTACATTATAGCTCCAAGGGTTTGGAAGGTCAATTTTCAATTCCTTATAGTATTCAACAGTTGAATCCCCAATCAAAATCGGATCATCAATCTATTTAGAGCCATACCAGATCTCGTGGATTTTATTACGTTTGTTTTTTTACAAAATTGTGAAAGAAAGTAGTGTTCTTATCAGTATCTTTGAGCCACGTAATTGGAGTTTTTTGCTCCCAATAAGCCTCCTCTATAGCAAACATAGATAGGTGAGTATTTTTAGCAGCATCTAGGAGTTTTTTATCTTTAAAAGAGTTATAAGACTGATATATAACTTCTTTATCATTGACCATCTCTTCAATCTCTTTGATATAATCAAATATGTTCCCAAAAACCTCTATATTCCACACATTGAGGTCATTTTAAGCCTCCTTAACTTGAGACAACATTTCATAATAGGATTTCCAATAGCTTCAACAGACCAATTAGTTTCAGCCCTCTTATAGAAGTCATTATGAAGAACCCACATGTAAATAAACTTGAAATATATCTTAATTTGAGAAGATTAGAGGAAATAAATATACTTAATGGAGCATAGCAAGAACAGGTCTTTGCAAGATGAATGACCTTAGTTGTATCAAAGAAGTCAAAACCAAATATTATTATAGAGAATCCTATCAAGCCTCCTCTAGTGGCTGCCATTAGTCCAAGTAAACTTATTGCCAATATACCCTGCATAAGATAGGTTGCAAACAACTATAAAGTTATTAAAATCATCAACACTATTTAGGAAATTAGAAGTGCAATAAATTTGCTCAGTAGTGTTAGAGATTGTGTTGAACTCCCCCAATAAGATCCATTCAATTAAACCATCATCAATTAAGTCTGTCCCAAAGTGGAATTCTCGAAACTCTTGAACATTTAGCACGGATAATGGTAACTCTAAAGTTCTTATTATCATCTTTGTGCTTGACATTAAGATGAATGAATTGCTCCTCATTGAATAACACATCATAAAAAATTCCCCCTTCTACATGACCCAGACTTTGTTATTGACATTGTTGATGAATCCCTAAAAACCCAACTTCTTAAATATATGATCAATATTAGTTTCAATGATCATAGGCTCTTGAAGAGCCATAAAGTCACGCTTTTAAGATCTTTTTAGAGATTTTATTCTATCAACGGTCCCCTTGTTTCCAAGCCCACACACATTCCAATTAAATATTTTGATAGCCATTTAGAATATTTCGTAAATTTTGCAGCTCTTTTAAACTGCACATGTTTGGATGATATCAGATCATTTTTGTTAAGAAATTTAAGTTTTTTGTTCTTCTTTTGCTCAATTTTATTTGTATTTTCAACAATGAGTTTCTTTGTGTGTGTAGAGGAATAATGAAAACTCCTAGTTATTTCTTTTGAAAATGATGAGGTATCTTGATGAGACATATTAGAAGTGATGCTGATATGATTCCTAGTTCCGAGATCAATCATATAAAGTGCTTCAATTACTTCATGATCCTCAACTCCAACATGTAAATTCAAGTTAGTATCATTATCCATAATCAATTTAGAGTTTGTACGTGGTTGATAATCAATGTGATTTGAAATATTTTTTATTATAATAGATATGTGTTTCTGTATAAGTAGTTAATGATTTATTATGATTTGCAACATGTAACATATGATCATTAGGTGGGATCAAGAGACTAAAAGGAACAAATAGAGCATAGAGAACATATTATGCAGTAATTGAATCTTGCATGATTCTTTGTAGGAACCCAAACATTAAAAGGAGACCCAAGGCTTTTAGCAAGTTTCATAATAGTATTCTCATTATACATATACTCAGTGAGATTTGCAGATTTATATAAATAGGTGTAATTGGATTTTCATAGTTTGTATTGAAAAATGGACCCAATTTGATGAGTCTCGTTGTTTTATTCCCAATATGGCATACATTTCTGCGCCACAATCTTTTCAAATCATCCAGAAGGTTGAATTCGATGAATACATGTCTAAAATTCACATTAATGATATTAAAATCACTTTTGAACCTGAAAATCTCAAAGAATTTCTTAATAGATTCAATATTAGGTTTACTGGTTCAAAATTTCCCAACAATTGTATGCTTAGATATAACTTTTAGTATTTCTTTGTCTTTAATTTCAAACTTGACATTTGGGAACTCACTATTAAGATTATATGAAATATTCTTATGGCAGATATTTTTTGATTTATTTGAGAATAACTCAGCAAATGATCTTGTTGGTTTGTTAGGAAGAACATATTCCTTACGAGTTGTTGTCTTGTAAGTTAGATTGTTTCTAATATTATGATTATTTGTTTGTTAATGCAGGGGGGAATGAAGAATGAGATCAGAAGATCTTCTACAAGGAGAAGATATGTTGTTTTCTTCCATCAGTTGTGGTGAAAGATGATTAATCAACAAATGAAGATGAAAGAGATCAACAAAGGCTTGAATCTTGATTTTTGTGGAGAAAATCATAATTGCTATTATCGAAAAGATAACCCATTTTTTAGTTTGAGATTGTTTGAGATAAACTTTTTGCTTCAAGATTGCAAGTTATGAAAGCTTAAGCTAATATGATAAAACATGAACAATACATATTACAAACAACGAAAAAATAACTCAAGATATAGTCCTTATCCGATTATCCTAAAAGGACTATGAGAGCTACTGATAATGTCATAAATTGTATGAGATTAGCCTATAAAATTCATGTTCACAAAATAAGATTTTAGGTGTAATTTGGCTTTACATAAACGAAATTTAATGTAAACAAATAAGACTTTGGACAATAAATATATAAGACTTAAAAACTTATAACACTACTTGAAAACAAAAAAAAATGAATATCTCACAATAACTCATAACACAAATTTTTAACTATAAATAAAACGCCAGTGCTCGATACTGAAATTCCTTTTCGTTTTCAACAATTCATATTTTTGAAGTTTTTATCCACCAACCTAACACTAACCCATCTTTCTTAATCTTGTGAGTACTCTTTTCACTATTAACCATGTTTAGATACGTCCACACCACTATTTACAATTCTCTTGTCACTATTAACGATATTCTGATACGTCACATCACTATTTACACAACTTTTACCTATTGAAAGAAGTTCAAAATACATACAAATTTTTTTCTCTTTGTTCCAAATTATACTTCGTTTTAATGTTATAAACGAGTATTAAGAAAGGTAATAATTACTTTTCTTTTTTTCATAAAAACAAAAAAAGATCTTATTAATTAAATAATATAGAATTTTACATTAATGTGCGAAAACGACATATGCCATGGGACACAAATTATTTTCTAAAACGACTTATATTTTTGGACGGAAGGAGTACCAAAATTTTCCTGACAAAACTGAATGACAACATCTTTGACAACATCCCCAAGCTTGTATCCGGGAAGACAATGCTTACCATATGAGTTCTACAAATAAAGAGAAGATATGGAATGCCATCAACGACAGTTGGGATTGATGACTATAATATTACCTTCTACAAAGTTTGCTGGAAGATTATCAAATAGGACTTGAGTAATTCAATCAATGCTTTCATCCAGGACCAGAACATTCCTACGGGTGCTATTCTTGGTCGGACATCTATTAACAGCAAGAGACAAGGATACGAGAGATTACATCAGGTAATTACATCCAAAACCAAATAAAAAGACGAGGGAACATGATGATTTCATTTTGAGATGGACTTCTGACGCAGCTTCAATGAGTAAATCTGTAATACACCTAAAGTCGGAGAAGAAGTTTCAACATGTTGGAATTTCAGAGCTGATGTATGGAAAATCCAGAAAATTTCAGGATTGAAAAAAAATCCCCTTCTCTTTAGAATTTCTTATTAACTCGACTCGTCTAATCAGAAGACGAAAAATCTTTGTCTTCTTCCCTGCTCTAAACACCAACATAATGAATTTCATGTCATTAATCTCTCTAGTAAAACTTCAATTTGGGTCCTTTTATAAATAAAACTTATCATTTGCTAAAACAATATATAAATATTGAAACTCCACCTAAAAAAAACGCACCAATCAAACATAATTATTTATTTATTTTTATCGAAAAGGCTAATTATTAAAAAAAAAGAAAAAGTTTGATATTTTCCATTTACCCCTTTTTAAATTTAATATTTAAAACTATTTCTATGTATATTATTTTACTAAGTCAAAAGTTGTGAAAGTCTGGGCTTTTATAAGTACTTAGGCAGCTTACCCTTTAGGTACTTTGGGCACAAAATTTTCCTGAATAAAGTGGTTCAAGTAAACAAGACCTAGAAAGACCTTCACTCTCTATATCGAATTGGTGCGAAACTCTTAGTTTGTGTGTTGGATGGAAGAGATGATGTACGAGAAGAAAGAGAACGGCGATGACGTTAACAACAACCACGACGCATCGTCTCCTACTCAGACTCGTCGTGATAGTGTCGGCGACACCAAAACTCTGGTATGCAAACCTATACTAGCGAGTATATATATATGAACATATATCTCCCTCTTCTTGCTGTTTCTTTTTCTTGAGTTAGTAATTTTAGGGTTTCTGTTGGATCTATAGTAGTTAATTTGGTGAAAGAAATATGATTGTTGTCATATGAGTGTTTTTTTTGGTACTATTAGATAAAGTTTGGATGACAAGATTTTAATTAGGTTTTGTGTTTTGAAATATCAATTACCTATGATTTCAATATATGGAATGGTTCATTTTTTCGAATGTGCTTTGCTGCCACTCTAGTATCCTTTGAATAGTTAGGGTTTTTAGTGTTATTTTGGAGAATGAACTTAAGGCTAGTGGGTATCGTGGTACAACGGTGGCACATCTTAGATGCAGCTGATAGTTCTGTTCCTCTATTGCCTCATCTTTTTTGTTAGAGATCATTAGTGTGTTTGAAGAAATTATAATAAGAATAAACTTAGGTTTAATGGTTAGGTCAAAACCTACTTGGGCTAACAAAAAAATGGAATCTTCTTTGTATTTGACTACAGTTTTTGTATTTAATACCAGATTTTTTGAAGAAACAATACTTTGCCCGAGTGTGTTGCAGTTGTATACTAGGCGCTGAAGGGTGATATTTGAGCTTTATAGTCTGCTCAACCATATTCAGACATGTTTTTAGTTAGTATTCTTTGTATCAAGATAAGCTGAATTATATATATGTTATCAACGTGGTATATGTGTATCTTCTGTCAAGATAAGCTGAATTAATCATTTACGGTTGCAGCACGGTTCAAGTGATTATGTGAGAGAATCTTCCAAGAGCAGGGAAAACGAAAGGGAAAGGAGGAGTGATAAGGATAGGGGTCGAGACCGGGACAGGGACCGGGATCGGGATCGACATCGTGACAAGGATAGGGAGAGAAACCATGATAGAGATCGGGATCGCGATCATGGAGATCGCCACCGGGATCGCAGTATGGGACACAGCAAGAGAAGGGAACGCGAGAAAGATGGAAATGATGATACCGATGATTACCGAAGCCGAGATCGTGATAGGTAATTGAAGCTCCACTTTCAGCCTTGTTTAAGATTACCATAAGGTACTAGTTATGTAATGACTTGAACTTTGCATGGGTAATGGCGATGTTTCAGAGATGATGAGTACAAGCGACACCGTGGTTCTCGTTCCAGGGAAAGATCTGAACGGAGATCGAAATCTGAACACAAATCTAGGTCACGTTCCCCTCCGCGATCTCGATCGCGTTCTAAGAGGTAGCTATTTTCTATCTATCAGCAACTTCAAAGAGTACACTCTTTTAACTTCTTAAATGTTGAAAAATCTAATTTCCAAACATAATGTAGGTTTCTTTATACATCAAGTTATACTTTTGATGTCCAGTGTGCCTGAAGGTTTTAAGTGTTATGAAAATGGAGTTTGAATGTTAGCAAGTAGCTTTTGTGCCTTGCCTTTCTGTAGAGAATTTATATCCTCTTAAATTGTAAATGAGTTTTGTGTATAATTTTACTTCTTGATATTATTAATTTACATCAAGGAGAGGTTTACGATTGCAATGAATTTAATATTCCTATAAACTTCTTTTTAAACTTTTAACTTCGAAGACTCATCTTTTTACAACTGTTTCTTGGAAGTTTAGGCAGTATTGAGCATAAAACTTGTGCATACCATGAAAGAACAAGATTTTGGCTCAGCATTTACCTTGCTCAAATGCTTAGCCACTCCACATATAACTCTGATAGACATTTCAGTATCTGTATCCTAACTGTATCTGCTGGCAGCAAAAGGATAAGTGGTTTTGACATGGCGCCTCCTTCAATTTTAGCTGCTGGTGTTGCTCCTGGTGTTCCTGCTTCAGCTGCTGTTGCTGCTGCGGCTGCTGCTGCAGCTGCCACCGCCACTGCTGCTGCTGCTGCAGGTACTTATGCAGCCACTACTCAATTGTTTTTATTTTAACGTCAATTTTTCTTTTTTTGTGGTTTTAAGTTTGATGTAGTGAGGAAAAATGGTGTCAATTACATGATCTTAGCTTGGTAAGTCGATATCTGTGCACTTAGGTTTTTAGTGCTCCGGTCCATGGATGGATTGGAGTATTATTTTAATATGAAAACGATACGGAAACTGAGAGAATTTTTGGTTGTCTTGTCTTGGTTTTTTTTTCTGTGTCTTATCTTTTGTAGTAAGAAGGCATGTTTGGTTTGTTGCGCCACTGTGCTGACAATGAGCCTGAGCTGATCTCTGTAGCTTTTATGTACAAGGAGGAAACCATGCAACGGTAATGATGGGTACTATTCGTCCTCACACCGGAAACTAATGCCTGTGTTGGTAGTCTTGCAAATGCATCCTCCAAAATTTGCATATGATATATTTTTCTTTTCACCTTTAGTAAAGCTTCGGTACAATTCATGGGTGTTCTGGATATTCTCAATTAACATGTTTTATAGAAAGTGAGGGCTATCTGATATATTTGGTAGGACTGGTATTGCAAACAGATACTTTAACATCTATTTTAATAATTAATCTTATTTCTTTGCAGGTCAGGTTCCTGGGATGGATCCAGCGATTCCGGGAATGTTTATGAACATGAACATGAACATGTTCCCCATGGCTACTGGTGGTCAGGTAAAATTCATAGCTCTTAGACTCTGTTCGGGTCAGATTATTTGAGGCCTTTTTTCAGTTTTAACACTACTATTTTTTTTTTGCATGCTTGTTCATGAGGAGTTTTGAAATTGCTATTGTTGCTTTTTTTTTGCATATTCGTTTATGAGGAGAATACAAGTGTCAGAATGTATTGTATGCACGTTTGGCCATAAGGAGAATTGAAAATAGATTTAAGGGAAAATTGTAGGGAAATATTAAACATCCCCTCTGCAGTATATAAAGAAACTGTTATAAACTTATGCATCCATATAATTAGGCTCTGTTTGGTCAATGGAATGTATTTCGAGCATAGTATAAATATATCCGAAACCTTGAAGGAATTTTTTTTTTCACTTCAGTCCGCAGTGATATTTAAGAAGCTCGTGCTTTTAGTTCTGATGAATAACATTTAATTTAGCTCCTATATTTCCTACAAAGTATCACCACTCTTTCTTCAAAATATTCAGTGATGAAGATAAAGCCTTAGAAAATGTTAACAAGCATGCTATTAGTTGCATTGATATTATGGTGTTCGCTTGCATGCATTAGTTGGGTGCTCTTACTGTTATGCCAACTCAGGCAATGACTCAGCAGGTTTGCATTATTGAGCATGAGTTGTCCGGATATGACTTATTTGTTACGTTTATGTTGACGACAGTTAGATTTTAATTGTTCTGTTTTATTTCAGGCAACGAGGCATGCTCGGCGTGTATATGTTGGAGGCCTTCCTCCTACAGCGAATGAGCAGGTTCTTTACTTCAGTCCTTCCTAAAATTCTCTACTCCGATAACATACATGTATTTGTTTCTCATATTGACTTCCACATTGCAGTCTGTGGCAACCTTCTTTAGCCAAGTTATGGCAGCTATAGGAGGTAACACTTCTGGTCCAGGTATGCTATCTTCAGTTTTAACCATTACACACAATTAGGTTTTTATTTTCCAATTTAGTTCTCATGTTTTTGTGTGTTGCATAGGTGATGCTGTTGTCAATGTTTACATAAACCATGAAAAGAAGTTTGCTTTTGTGGAGATGAGATCTGTTGAGGAGGCCAGTAATGCAATGGCCTTGGATGGAATCATGTTGGAGGTATTTTGATATTCTGTTTGATACTTCTGTTCTTACCAATGTTGCATGGTAATGTTAACTAATGACAGCTGGATTGCCATATATAGGTATAGCTTTTAGTTATCTTTCATACAACGTTTCCTCTATATAGGGCGATGATATCTCTGTGTCAGCAGAAGCTATATTAATATCCAAAATCACAATTCAAAGATCAGAGAACTTTATTGTTTTCAAATTTCAAGGGAGAGAAAATGGTAGACAGAGTAAGAGAATAAGCAAAACCTTATCTAAACCTATATTGTAGGCAAAATGTGCTTAAAACTCAACTATAGCAATTCAAATTCCCAGTCTGCAAATCAAAAGTCTTTATTATTGCTTAAATTTGAAAGTTGAGATTTTTAGTTTTTAACACTTAAAACCAATCTCTTCTGTATTCAGGGAGTGCCAGTGAAGTTAAGAAGGCCTACCGACTATAATCCAACACTTGCTGCAGCCTTAGGTCCCAGCCAGCCTAACCCAAATCTTAACTTGTCTGCTGTTGGTTTGACTCCGGGTTGTACTGGTGGGCTTGAGGGTCCTGATCGCATTTTTGTGGGTGGGCTCCCGTATTATTTTACGGAGGCACAGGTCAGGGAGTTGTTGGAGTCTTTTGGTCCGCTTCGAGGTTTTAATCTCGTGAAAGACAGAGAAACTGGAAATTCCAAAGGCTATGCCTTTTGTGTGTACCTGGATCCTTCTGTCACCGACATCGCATGTGCCGCTTTAAATGGAATTAAGATGGGTGATAAAACACTTACAGTCAGGCGTGCCATCCAGGGTAATATTCAACCTAAACCCGAGCAAGAGACTGCATTGTTACATGCTCAGCAGCAAATTGCATTGCAGGTATGATACAATATATATTATTTTCAGATCTTTTGCTCGCATCCCTTTTGTTTTGCAAATTGCATTGCAGCAAATAGGTCAAATATGTTGTTTTTAGTGTTGTTTATAATGTCACTTGGAGAGGTGAAACTCCATATACCTCAAAATGAAGAACAATTTTACTCTACTGTCAGTGGAATGTTTATGCTAAACATAAACTTTCGAGAATGTGCTGTTTATAGATTCTGAAACTACCAATTAGGCAACAGACATTAGAAATCATTAAAAATGCAACTAAGAACATTACAAGAGTTGATCGTTAAAAATATGAGATAGCCGTAGCATATGATCTTTATCTTTTCTTTTGCAGAGGTTTATGTTACAGCCAGGCGGAGTGCCTACGAAAGTTGTATGCCTAACGCAAGTAGTTACAGAGGATGATCTCAAAGACGACGAAGAGTATGAAGACATAATGGAAGATATGAGACAGGAAGGTTCAAAGTTCGGTAAGTAGCGTCTCATCTTTATTTGGTAAAAGTTTTCACTTTTAGTCTTAATAATTTTAAGCTCACCCTCTCATTAGTAACTTTCTTTATCGTTTTGCTTCGTTTTGTCGTGCATCTCTTTTTACAGCCGCAGATTGAGTTTTTAAACTATACTTACTCTAGATTTCTTACTCTATAGTAATATGAAAAGTTTGTTTAGTCATCTCATTTTTTCTTCTGTATTGTAGGTAATTTGGTGAATGTTGTCATTCCTCGTCCGAAACCAGATGGTGAACCATCATTAGGAGTCGGAAAGGTAGTATTAAATTTCACTCATAATTCAAGTTGAAGCATGTATTTTAGCATCTAGGCTATGTTTGAACAATTTAGAGGAAACAAACTATCTTTTGAATTTTTTTTTTCTGCATTATTGCCAAGGACTAACGTAGAAATATTCGTAGTTTAATTTAAATTATGATGAAACAAGCCTCTTATAGTTGTTTCTTAGACAACCTAACAAGGCATATTAATGGATCTGTTGTAATTCCAGGTATTCTTGGAGTATGCTGACTTCGAGGGATCATCAGCAGCTCGAGCAGGAATGAATGGAAGGAAATTTGGTGGAAACGAAGTGACAGCCGTTTTCTATGCCGAGAACAAATTTTCTCAAGGGGAGTATGATGGATGACCAGTTCTTGGGGTCTCTAGTTTTAGCTGTTAGCACATAGCCGAATATGGCTTATAACCAATTATTGGCAACTCTTTCCTGCCTTGGTGATATTGACTGTGTTGAACAAATAGTAATTAGTTGTTGTAGCTTGTTTTGAATCATTTATTTTTTCCTATTTAGTTCTGCCCCTTTTAAGGGTGATTGACAACTTCCAGAGTAAGTCTACCTGTGAAATTTACTACAAATTTTTGTTTTCTGTTCATAATGTTTTTAACTTTATGGATTTGGGTTTGGCCACAGTTTATCAGACTGCTATAGTTTCTGAAGTAGTTTACTCCTTTCATTCATCGTATTCCCTTTCATTATATGCATTTTTTCTATGTAAAAATGAATTTAAATTTTGCATCTAGAAACTGCATATGATCTTCCTCAAGATCACTTGAAACCAAAGATATAAAGGTGATTCTCGGAGATAGCTAGAGGTTAGATTATGGCTTCCCCATCCAATGCAGTCATCACAGTGAGCCCAGGCTTGGGTTGGTGAATCGTTCTCCTGAAGTGTTGGCATTTGTTGAACTTCATAGATTTCTTTTTGGCATCTTCTTCTGGCTCGTTGAGACCAGCTAAGTAAACACACTTCTCAGCAAAAAAATGTAGCCACTCGGCCTTAATCTCAACTTTCTTGATTCAATTTTGTTCTCCGTTTGCGTCCTTGAGTTATATGCCCCATATTTCCTTATGAAGTGTGCAACCTTTATCTCATTGCACGTTTTTGCTTAGCCTTCGTCGGAACGACGATGCTTGGAGTCGAACAGCCCCTAGGGCCGGTTGCTCACTTCACTACAACTAGAAGCTAAGTAGTGGACTACCTAGTTAACGTTCCATTTTAGTTGTTCCAAGGTGATAAGCCTTGTTTTGATAGAACCTTTTTACTGTGTCTATTGTACTGATCCAATATTTTCGGTCCCCCTGTTTTGTGACGAGTTGTGAATTCTCCGTATTTCTTAGTTTTGTTACATGGTAAGAGGAGTTTGAATAAAAAGCCTATGAGATTTTCTATATTTTGCCTGGTGTTTTGAAATATATCAATGTTGATATAAAAAAATCACTCCAACAACAAAACAACTACTATTTAGTTTTATAGAAAAGAATAACACGAGACCACTTTACAACCCATTCTTTAAATATACTTTTTAATTCACCAACTTTTTGACTTACGAATAAGATAACTCTTGATTTATGGATTCGAAGTGAAGGCCACAACTCCTCATTTAAACTTGCTTAGAGACCATCTAGATTTGGTTTTTTCTAAACATTTCCATATTCCATCACAAAGTAATATTACTATTTAGTAGTTCCTAACCATTTCGACCATTCGCTGCAATAATGTTATTATTTAATATTTTTTCAAATTTCCTCTTTTTTATGGGTATTTTTAAGTGAGGGTTCTATAATGGAAGATATTATAGAACAAGATTATTGGGTTATATCATACATTATTTTATCTCTTTTGGGTGATTAATGTTGGTCCGAGTCGATCCAAACGGATCCGATTGGATTTTTTTCGATCCAATTCGATCGGATCTGTTTGGATTTTTTCCGATCCAATTTTATAATGAGTTGGATAAAAAAATGAAAATTATTGGTCCGTACACAGATAGGATCGGATATAGATTTTTAATATGTTCAACCCGATTTGGTCTGAAAATATAAACTCTATATATATATATATATATATATATATATATATATATATATATATATATATATATATATATATATATATATATATAAAAAGTAGAAATAATAATAAAGGTTTACTATCATTTAAGATCTAAACACATAGTATTGCTCATTTACGAGAAAAATCATTTCGCTCAAATATTTACTATTTAAGGCATAATAATACCACAAATACCTTTAGTTTATTATATAAAAGCCTATCTATTTTCCAATTTAAGTTTTTTTTTTTCATTTTTTTTATCGTGAGGCTACAATACCATAATAATAACAAATACGATTCCTTATTTTCGTATGACTGTGATTGTGTTTTTATTTGATTTCGACGTTTGATTTTGGATTTCTATTTTATGTAAGTCGATTTGGCTGTTGGTCAAAAACATTAAATTGAATTCGAAAGTTATGTCGATCGTTCAAAGTTTGTTACAATAGCTCCAAGATTCTCTCCAAGAATGTATCCTAGATCTCTTGTGCTTTTCTCTTGCTCATCTTCCATCCATAGTCTTTAATGGAGGAAGGTGAGTGCTCATCACGTTTCCATAGATCAGCTGATCTTGACAATCACTTCCCAGCCTTGAATCCACACATTGTCCAGCCATGGATTATGGACAATCCCACCTTCAAATCCACAACTAACTTTGAAAAAGAAGTTGCAAAAAAGTCTTTCACGGATCTATTTAAGTAAAATAGCGATAAGTTAGTTCATAAAAATGTTCAAATATCATGGGTAAATGATCAATTAGAAGTCAACTTTGAAGCTGCTGACCTGGGTCACCTTCAATCTAGGGCTAAGCACACAATTGTTGGCAAATTTTTAACTGAGAAACCAAAATATGCTACGGTAAAGGATTTTCTTGAAACATTCAGATTTAAAGGTGAGTACAATGTCTCTGCTTGAGACTACCAACATATAATTATAGAGTTCTCTCTATTGGAAGATCTGAAACTGATTTGGAGGAGGAATGTATGGCAGATAGGTGAAAAGATCATGAGGTTATTTGATTGGTCACCTAAATTTAACCATAACGAGGAGAGTCCTTCTACGCATGTCTACATAGATCTGCCTGATCTACCTGAGTTTTTATATAATGAGTCTACAATTCTTGAGGTGGCTAAGTCCATTGGCAAAAGTTGGTCTACAATAGAATTCTTGACTACTGCAGAGTGTGCTCTCACCTGGGGCATGCTGATAAAGATTGTAAAAAGATTTTTCAAAGGAGACCTGTTGAACATGTCAAAACCTCCTCCACAAAGCCAAAGTCCCTTGTTCCTACATTTCAGATAGAGAAAACTGGAAAGAAGTTAAAGTCAGTAATTGTAAACAATTTCAATGAAGAAAAAGAATGTTTAATTGTTGAAAACAAGGAAGAATCAGCCCAAAATCAGGCACCTTTAGCTTTGGAGGGTATAGAGATGATTGAAGCAATCCATATGCTTCAACTAGGGACTACAAATAATGATGATTCTGTTTCCTCTTTGCTGCCTCAATCCTTCCCAACTAAGCAGACCACTGGTAGTCTCCCTCCATCTCTGGTAAACAAAGATTCAGTTAGCTCATTTGGGGATAAGAGAAGTGATTTAAAGAAAATTAAAAAGCCTAACGTTTTCAATTCAAAAGGGATCATTTTCCCTAAGTTTGTGCAACATAAAAGTGTTGCTAAAAACTCAAAACATTCCAAATTATTGCTATTCTAAATTGGAACGTTCGTGGGATTGGGAACAAGCTAACTCAATCAAGATCAAAGCTTTAAAGAGATAAAAAAGCTGGAATTTATTGTCATTTAGGAGCCTATGGTGTCTGCATTCAAGTTGGAAACTATTTCAAAGAAGTTGGATTTTCAAGGTTATGCAAGCAATACTTCTAATAAAATATGGGTTATGTGGAATGGGTTGTATGTGGTGGATATCCTTACTAATGAAAACCAATTTCTTCATCTCATAATCAAGCATAGCTTAATATCCAAGGACTTCTATGTCACAGTGGTGTATGCTAAATGTTCAAGAAATCTAAGAAGGTTGTTGTGGGACAACTTAAGGACTATTGCTGATGATGATAGGGAACAGATGATTCTGGGAGATTTTATTACTATTGCCTTTCCTAATAAACAACTCAATTGCTCTACTAATAGCTCTGCTAGTATGGATGGTTTTTAATGATTTCCTACAAGATTGTTCGCTAATTGATGCAGTTTTTACTAGTAATATGTTTACTTGGACAAATGGTAGGCAGTGGAGCGGCTGGACAGGATAATCTATAATGGGAAATGGTTGAACTATCTTGATAACACTAACATTCATCATCTCCCTAAAACCTGCTCTGATCACTCACCTTTATTGCTCACTATCTCTTCTTCCTCAACTAAAAGGGTTTCCTCTTTTAAGTTTTTGAATATATGGTGTCTTCACAAGGACTTTTACAGTTTTGTTGAAGATTTTTGGGGAAAGGATTTGCCAGGGACTCCTATAAACAGGTTTTGGTTTAAGCTTAAGCTCCTAAAAGCTAATTTGAAAGTGTGGAACAAAACTGTTTTTGGAAATGTCTTTGATTCCTTAAAGTTGGTTGATGATGAAATATATAAATTAAAGGCTACTCTAATTAGCTCTAATTCCGAGGAAGACAAGACTATGCTTGAAAATGCTAAAAGTAAGTATTTGTTACTTCTTGAAAGGGAGGAAACCTACTGGATTCAGAAAGCTAATACTAAGTGGTCCTTGGATGGTTAAAGGAATTATTACTTTTTCCATAATTATGTTAAAAGGAGACAGAAAAGGTCTCAAATTACCAGAATATGGAATGGCTCTACTTGGGATGAGGGCCCTAACACAATTAGTGATTCATCACTGAATCACTTTAAAAACCTAATATCTAATTGTCCTAATCCTTGGTGTTCTAATGTCCCGGGTGACTACATTCCTAAGATGGTCTCTGAGGCTGATAATGATAGACTTATGAAGGTGCCTACTGAGATGGAAATCTATGAGGTTATCAAAGACCTTTGTCCTAATGCTGCTGCTGGCTCTGATGGTTTTAATGGGCAGTTATATAAATTCTGTTTGCCTATTATCAAGATGGATTTGTGTGAAGCTTTAAAGGATTTTTTCAGGAAGGGGCAGTTCACTTTGGGCATCTATGCTACTGTGTTGTGTTTAATTCCTAAAGGTGATTCCCCCAAATAATGGAAGGACTACAAACCCATTAGTTTGACTACTTATTTCAGCAAGATTCGATCTAAGCTAATAAACAGAAGAATATCTGCAATTCTTCCTAGTCTCATATCTGATGTGCAAAGTACTTTCACTAAAGCCAGGTGTATTCATGATAACATTATGTTGGCTCACGAGTTTTCTAGGGATATTTCGTCTAAGACTAGGGGAGGTAATATAATGCTAAATATTGACATGGATAAAACGTTTGATAGATTGGATGATACTTTTCTCTTAAGTGTGATGATGACATTTGGTTTCAGATCTGATTTCCTAAGGCTTATTGAGAGGAATATCGAGAACTGTCACTTTTCTATCCTAATCAATGGGGCTTTGAAGGGTTATTTTAAGTTTAACAAAGGCTTGAGACAGGGTGACCCACTGTTCGCAAACCTTTTATTCTAGCCCAGGAATACCTCATTAGAAGTCTAATATTCCTATCTACTCAAGAGCCTTTAGTCAGATTCAAAACTAGAGGAGGATTAAACGTACCTTGCTTAAGCTTCACTGATGATATGCCGATTCTTTGCAATGGGTCCAATGCTTCTGTCAAAAAAGTTATGAAGGTAGTTAGCCACTATGAAGAAATATCATGGTAATTAATTAACAAGAGAAAATCTAGAGTGATAATAGCTAAAAGTACTTTACCTCAACATATCAGAAGACTGGAAAGGCTTCTGGGATACAAGCACTGCCATCTGCCTTTCAGGTAGTTAGGAGTTGTGATCAACAACATAGACTGGTTAGTAAATTTGACTGCCTCATAACTAAAACTAGGAATCAGATTAGGGATTGGGATCATACTACCCTATCATTTGGTGGTAGACTAATCCTAATTCAATCTATCTTAAATTCTTATCCTATGTTCACAATCCAGCATTCTATAACTCCTATCACTGTAATCAGAAGGCTTGAAATTCTTTACAATAAATTCCTATGGGGTTCTAAGCCTTGACAAGACTACAATCGGTTGGTATAAATGGGCTAAAGTATGTAAGCCTTATGAGAATGATGGTCTCAATGTGAGACGTATTGAAGATATGATGGTGGTTTTCTCATTTAAACTCTGGTTTCACCTTAGCTGTAAAAATTCATTACGGTCTAAGGTCATGAAAGCTATTTATTTCAGTCAAACTCATCCTCTTATAGTTACTCTGCAAGCTAACAGCTCTCATACTTGGAAGAGATTGTGGTCAGTTAGGGACAAGGCAGAAAAATATATTATTTGGCATGCTAAGGATGGAAACCTGGACTTAAAGATAGACAGATGGTGTTCAAATGATGTTTTCAAGATATTTGCTAGTGGGGAGGACATGCATGATTACGTGGGCTCGTTAGTTAAGGTATACTGGACTAATGGTGGTTGGTTGATCAACAAGTTAGAGAATGCCCTGGATTCATCTCAAATCCAGAATATCCTTAAGGTCTCTTTGGATGGGTCAAAGGCTGATAAAATTCTCTGGTCTTTAAGTGATAATAAGTGTTTTCATTTTAAGACTACTTGGACTGAGATTTGTAAAAAGGGTTAAAATTCTTACATTTACGGCAAAATCTGGAACAATGTCACACCGCAAAAATACTATTTTTTTCTCTGGAGAATCCTGAAGAACTGGCTGCCAATTGATTCCATCTTGCAAAACAGAAACATCCAATTAATCTTTAAGTGTCAGAATTGCAATAATGTTGAAAGTATGAAGCATGTTTTTGTGGATTGCCAGAAAGCCTGGCAGGTTTGGGCTTATTTTGCTGGGAACTTTAAGATTTTTATTACAAAGAACATGTCTATCTCTCACTTAGTGAGAACCTAGTTTTGGTCTTCTAACAAGGATATTCATGTAAGGACTATTCTACCTTCTATAATAGTCTGGGTGATTTAGATGGCCAGAAATAAGCTAAAGATGGAAGGAATGAATTTGAGGGCTGAGGACATGATAAAGAAATTCATATACATTCTCTCTAGTTTGGACATTTCTCACATTCTCAAGAAAAATCATTGGGATCGTGATAGCATCATAGGGCCCTATTTGAGTTGTGCGAATAAACTAAAAAAGAAGTATATTCCGGTGGCTCTAAGCTGGGTCTGCCCTAAGCTTGGTCGTTTCAAGCTTAGTACTCATGGGGCTTGTTCTAATCCTAGTAAATGTTCCGGTGGTGGTCTTATTAGATATAGTGAGGGTGAGATTGTCTTTGGTTTCAGAAGATGTTATGGAAATGTCAGTCCTATAATAGTTGAAACGAGGGAATTGTTGGATGGTATTCAAATCTGTCGCTCTAAGGGGTTCTATATGATTGACATCGAGACTAAATCTAGAATGCTGCGTGAGATGATTTTAAGGAATAGGTCTCCTTGGTACCTAAAGGTCTCGATCGACTACTATTATAAGATGATCACTCCTAATATGAAGATAACTCATATTTTCAGAGAGCATAATGAGGCAGCAGACTGGCTAGCTCATTCTGTTTCTGATGCTATTGGGGATATGGTCTTTGAGAAGGATGGAGCTCCAGGAAGACTGAGAGCTATCGTGTTTCTCGAAGGATTGGGGATTGGTCACATAAGGACTAACCCCAACGCTTGAGAAGTTTCTTTATAAAAGTTCTGTAATTGAATGGATCTTACCTCGGTCTCTTGCTGTTCCACAGTCTGCATGTCCATTTGGGTCTTGTTCTTCACAAGCCAGAAGATAAGGAGTAAGGATGATCCTCCTCCTGTCTCTGGAGTATGAAATTTGTTCTGGGTTTCTGGTTTTGATAAGGATAAGGGATTGAAGGTTGGTGTTTGGTGGCGATTGATCTGGTTTTTGGTCTGATTTGTTGAAGATAAGGAGGAGAGGTGAGAGACATAATGGCTAGGGTTTCGATTTGGGGTTTATGTTTTCATCGAGTTGCTTTGCAGCGTGTATATACCTCTGATTTCTAATAAAGGTGCAAAGGTTTAATTAAAAAAAATCGATTTGGTTGTTTGGTTAACTCGATTTTTTTAAAATTTGAAATATGTTACTAGATTTCTGTTTTCTTCGTGTCTTTTGGAATTCATCTAATATTTATTTGGTTTTGTAGTTGAATTATTGTATTGTAGTAATGTTTTGATCGTTTTGGTGTATTTTTTGTGTTTCTATAAAATATGGTTCGAGAAACCAGTTCAAGCTTCAACAAAGAAGATACTGTTTTTTGAAGATGCGAAACACGTCTATTCATTGTATTGCGAGATGCGAAAGACGTTTATTATCTGTAGTGGTAGATGCAAAACACGTCTATTCACTGTATTGCGAGATGAAAACACGTTTATTGTCTATAATGGTAGATGCGAAACATGGTTATTTTTTGTAAGATGTTAGATGGTAGATGCGAAACCAGAGATATGATAGATGCAAAAGCAGGTAAGGTAATGAGAAACTAATGTAAAATATATTTTTTTTAAAAATTTAAAACATATCATGAGTGGTACTAGTTTTATTCCTCTTAAAAAACAAAACCAATGGTATTTTCAGATTTTTTTCCGAGTTACCGTTCAAAAGATACAAACTTTTTAAATTTTTAATTTTACTCCGTAAACTAGAAAATGACTTTTTTGAAGAAGATGCGAAACCTTGTTTCTTGATATATGTAAAATGTGTTTAAATTTTGTACTGATAGATGCAAAACGAGACCCATTATAATAGATGTGAAACCATATATATGATAGATATGAAACTAGGTAGTGAGAGACGAGTGAAAAATATATATTTTTTAAAATAAATTCAAAACATATAATGAATGAATATATTTTTATTCGTCTTAAAAAAACAAAAACAATGATATTTTCGGATTTTTTCCGTGTTACGGTTTAAAATATACAGACTTTTAAAATTTTAAATTTATAGTGTAAATGAAGATTATGCGAAACCTTTTTTTGTTTTTCTAGATGTGAAACCAATTTAAATTTTGTACTGTTAGATGCAAATTAAAGCCCACTATAATAGATGCTAGATGTGAAACTAGATCCACTATGATAGATGCGAAACCATGTAACGAGAAACCTATGTAAAATATATATGTTTAAAAAAATTCAAAACATATCATCACTGGTACTAGTTTTGTTCGTCTTAAAAAAATAAATGATATTTTTTTTCGAGTTACGGTTTAAAAGATATGAACCTTTAAAAGTTTAAATTTAAAAAAGAAAAAATGAAAAAATGAAAAAAAGAAAAAAAGAAAAAGAATGTGTGCAGTTGTTTGCTAGATTTTATATAAAAGGGTATTTTGTTGGATGAGTCTTAAATGGTAAGTCTTCCTAATAATAATAATAATAATAATAATAATAATAATAATAATAATAATAATAATAATAATAATAATGATAATAAGAATAATAATAATATATAAAAAATTACTAATTACTAAAAACAACTTGTTTCCAATAATATATTAATTTTATAATTCTTATAATTACTAATTAGATTCTTCCGTTAAATATTATTTTCAATAATATATTTAATAACTAGATTCTCCCACTAAAGTTAATTAATTTTTTATAGTTATTAATTAATTTTAATATAAATATATTATTAGTCTTTATTATTTAATCAAACATTATGTTATTTGTTAATTTTGTCAAAAAAACAATGCCAACATTTCAAAATTTTCTTGATGATTTGGACAATGAATGTGAAGATGAAAAAATGGTGATAAATGACAGTGATGATTGATGATACGATTGGAAACTAGAAAAACTTTCAAAAATATTTATGTTTATTTTAAGGTTTTATTTCACATTATTTAAGACATGTTTTAGATTTCTTGTTTTATAAAGATTTATATTTTTATTTGAGTAACATCTAATGATTTTTATAACTATATTTGTTTTGGTTAAAACAGTTTACATCTTAATTGTTGTATCAATTAAAAAATAAAGTCAAGTTTGAGATGCGTTCCGACCAGGTTGAACCAAACCGAACCAAAAAATATAAATAGTATAAATATTGTTTTTCGAATAGTAAAAATATTGTTTGCGGACCGGGTCGGGATGAACCGCAAACATGTGAGGGTCGGGCTCGGGCTAAAAAATATTAAACCCCTGACAGACCGGACCGAGTTAGGATTCAAGTAAAAAAGACGGGCTCAAGCGGGTTATCCCGAACCCAATCCAAACCTGACCCATTGCCATCCATACTCTTTGTATCTTAGCTAGTATGTGCCATTCATTGACGTCAATAAATTGCTTTGTTTCAGTTTTTATTTCAAAATAAGTTTGAGTGACCTCTAGTATATTATACCGTGCTTCTTAAATACTAACCATTCATTAGTGTCTTGCACTTGTTGCTTTGATTTTTTTGTAAAGAGCAAGACAAATGTCAATTGAGATGCGAGACATGTAAACATACATATGAGGCTAAGTATCCATGAACTAAATATGCATCGACATATTTAATTGAGCTTGATGCGAGACCCATTATACATGAAGGAAAGATGAGAGACCCTTTATACATGAATAAAAGATGCAGGACTCGAGACGTCTTATTGAGATATATGCAATACTCGTTATACATAAATAACATATACGAGACCACTTATTGAAAACAAACATGCGATCCAAATGAAAAGTAGGCGAAAACAAGTAAAACAAACATGCGAGGTAAATGAAAAAAATAGGTGGAAAAAAATAAAACAAACATGCGAGCCAGATGAAAAATAACATGAAATCTAGTATTTTAACCTTACAATATATAAAAATCCAGTGTTTAACAACCTTAAAATATATGATAAAGTAAAACAGAATATATTGAAAGTTGATTTTTAATCAACTTAAGATCCACATAATATTTACAAACATGTACCATTGACGTTGTCTTTGTCTCGTTTACAATAACAGTAGTAATAGTGAGGGAAATAATAGTAATTTCCAAAGCAACAACAACCTCAATCTTATTTAGGAAAACATCAGTAATAGCTTTCAAGGAAACAACAACCTCAATCTCATTATATTAGTCATAAAAGACCACATCTTCCTAACCATTGACATATGAGTATGGAACGGAAGAACCGAACTGAACTAATAAAGGATTCAGATCGGTTTTGGTTGCTTATTAATACCCGTATGGTTCATTGCCTTAAATATCCACAATTCTCGGTTTGGTTAGGATCCGAGAACCGAACGGTACCCATAAATAATTATATATGGGCACTTACTAGTATTAATACATAGTATTCTGTCAGTCTAATTTGAAAATTTCTAATCTCAGTATAATTTCAAAAGTTATAATTTATTCCTCTTTAAATTCAAAACTTCTAATATTTAAAGATCCATTTTTTTTAATTTTAAACCTAAGTACTGTCTATATGATATCTCTAAAGAAAATAAATCAATCCAGACAAATTTTCGATCTCTTTCGGTCCTTATTGTCTGAGTATCTCTCTCTAATCTCTTTTTGTTATGATATGATTTTATACTGTTACCAAATGAGCATGAAAGTTCGTGATATCATGCTACTTTGATGTTTTTTTTTGCACTGAGGTTGGCCAATTACAAAAATAAAAAATTAATTTGGCTTATTGCCATTAACGATACAATTTTATATATATATATTAAGTTGCAGTTAGCTGCAACTTGAGCACGACAGAGAATTTTCATAAATTAACAATTATATGCAGAAATTAAATGAAAAAAGATGCAACTTAATAGTGAAATGAATAGGTGTCAACCTTGAAAAAAAATACTGCAGATGTTATGGACAAATATACGCTAATCTGTTTGTTTAGAATGCAAGTAAAAAATGTGATAGAAAAGCTCTATAATGATCATTTAGCCAACACATTAGTGGTCTTATATCCTGTTTCCCTCTCTAATCTTTTTAAGAATACAAGAAATTACTTTTGATATATACACATTTTCTTATTCATGGAGGGGTTTGAATACATAAAAAATACTATTGGAATACATTTAAGTATTTAAGTATGTTTGTAAACTGGGTCTGAATACTTGGCTAGTTCAAGCTAAAAGTAAAATTTTACTCTCGACCTCAAATATTCAATTCTTTTTGGGCCAAGCTAAATGAGAGATAATAATGGTTGCATAAGATATTAGTCAATAAATATTTTTAATGCTTGTTTTGGTGTTATCAAATAAGTATTTGGGTATAAGTTGACAAAAAATTTAAATCCCAAAATTTATTATACAATTTAGTTGTTTTAGTTACAAGTTGAAATATAGCTATCATGTTAGGTTTTTTCCCACTCTTTTAGCAGAAAAATTAAGAGTTTTGAAGTAGGAAGCAGTAAAAAAACAATCAAAGTCCAAAAAATGCACAGTAACTGATAAATATAATAAAAGATAAAAGAAATCGGGTAAAACTAGCACCCAAAATTCACCATTGTTTCGAGGAAAATTAAGTGTTAAAGGAAAGATAAAAGCTTGTTAGAAAATTTAACCAAAAGCTTAAAATTTGTAACTTAAAATTTTGATTTTTAATGAGGTTTGTAACTTATTTGAATAAGTAATTTGGCTATTTATTTTCCATTAAAAATTTAGTTTTATTTAGGTTCCGTTCTAAACGAATATTTTTGGCTACAAAATAACCATTTGGTTACAAAGTAACCGTTTTGGAACCTATTTTTTTAGTTCTCGGATTAAATATCCATACCAAACCAAACTGAGAGGAATTAAACCGAATCAAACTGAATTTTAATCGGTTCTTAAATGAGCACCAGTTTTAAAGAACCAGAAGAATCGAGAACCGAAAAATTGAACCAAACCGAAGAACCAAATGCCCATACCTACATA
Source organism: Limnanthes douglasii subsp. nivea (assembly GCA_036936605.1). NCBI lineage: Eukaryota > Viridiplantae > Streptophyta > Magnoliopsida > Brassicales > Limnanthaceae > Limnanthes > Limnanthes douglasii. The sequence continues at coordinate 75,318,602 of JAUPFV010000003.1, read as the reverse complement.
TTCATGTATAAACTGTGTCATTTTAACTTTATTTTATTTTGAAATTTGTGTTTTTTTGGATGGTGTACTAGCTAAGTGAGATGTCAATGGTTCTAATTGGGGTTGTTTTGGTTGTGGGATGAGTGGTTATGGTTGGTGTAAAATAAGGTTAACATGAACAAACCAATAAATAGATGTGAGACCAGACAAGAAAGAATACAACATGCAATACTGGGGTATTAAAGGTAATAAGCACACATGAAAGATGCAACATTTTTGATAAGAAAAGAGGCGAGACAACATAAAAGGTGCAACATGTGATGTTGGGGAAATGTTATAATGCGATACTTTTATACGAAAATTAGCGAGACCAATTATAATGAGAGATTTGTATAAGAACACATGTAAGATACGAAATTCGATAGTGGGGAAATGTTATAATACGAGATTTGTATAAGAAAATAAGTGAGATCAGTTATAAGTTACAAATGCGAGACCAGTTATAAGAAAAAAGACGAGACGTGTAATACTGGCCAATGCGAGACATATTATACATTCATGCGAGACAATAACACAAAGACATACAAGACTAGTACAAGGTAATAAGCACACATGAACCATGTGAGACTTATTATACCTAGTAGTGGTGCATCAGTTATAATTTTTTTTGGTGTGTTTTTCTTGTTCTGGTTGGTGTTGGTATTCTGGTTGGTTGAATGGTAGGATAATTTGGTGTTTTGATTGGTTGACTAGTGGGATAAATTGGTGTATGTATTCTAGTTGGTTAACTGGTGAAATCACTTAGTCTTCGTGTTCTAGTTGGGTGACTGGTGAGATCACTTGGTCTTGGTGTTCTGGTTGGTAGACTGGTTGGATTACGTGGTTGGTGGGTTATTGCTGGAATTTCTTGGTTGACTAGTAAGATCACTTCGTTGACTGCTTCTAGTTGGTTGTTAGGGTTGAACTGGTAGTGTTTCATTAGGTTTTGGATCACAAAGAGGTAAATGTAATGTTTTTCCAAGGTCTTATAATAATAAATTTTCACGTAACTCGGCTATAACTTTATCTTGTTTAAAAAAAAATTCAAAATAGAAATTGTCGCGAGATTAGTGCATATAAAACACTACATAAGAGATTATTGATACTAATACATGAAATAAAACTATATTTAAAACACCACATGGGAGACTCTTGACACTAATATATATGCGAGACTACTGGATATAAAACATGCAAGTCTGGAGCAAAATACTATATGATAAAATACTTACGACATGCAAGATTACTACAACTATCGACTATCATTAAAAGAACATACAATACTATCACTACTTTAATGGTTAGACGCGATACTATAATTGATTAAATATACAAGACTAATAGAGAAATGTATACTTATATACTTATTTATTTAGCCAACGATTGTCTTTGTCTTCCAAGCAAATGCCCATACAACTGTACTACACTGACCACTTGTACGTATTGCTATGTCTATTTCATTCCGTGTATTGAGAAAGATAACTCCTCTTGTAGGTGGTTGCAGTGTTCCTCTTGGAGGTGGTTTAAGTTTTCTTAGAGGTGGTTATAATTTTCTTGGAGGGGGTTAAAGTCTTCCTTTTTCATAAGAAGAATTCTCTTAAGGTGAAATAATTATTAGTGTCATTATTAGAATCGTCGCCAAAACCTTGTTTTCTAATTTGGGGTATTCTGATTAGTGCTGTTTTGGTTGTAGGTTACGGTTGTTCTAGTTGGGGTTGGGTTGTGGTTCTTTTGACTAGTGTGAGACTGTTCTGATTGGCGTTGGAGCTGTTCTGGTTGGTGGCTAACTAGTTTCTAAACCCTTTATTTTTTGCTTTATTTGCACTATTTATTTTGCTAAAGATTTAGTCATCTTATTAGGCCTTGTATCTGGTACATAATCTGGGTTCCCAACTCGATTATCTCCCAAATAATACCCAATATGTTCAACCATACCAAATGCACTTATTTCTGAAGTCGTCAGGGTTAATTCACCTTCTAAAACCTACAAAGTGCTAAAACTTTTAGTAAAGGATGCGAGACCAAAGTAACCATTACAATTAACATACAAGTTCTGCACAATACATAGTTACTACATAAGAGACTACAACAACTAAAACATGTGAGTCTCGAGCAAAACACTACATGATAAACTACTTCAAATACAACATACGAGACTGCTTCGTTACAACATGCAAGTCTCCCACAAATACTACATCCAGTACTACTGCAACTAAAACATGCAAAAATTGGAATTGGAACAAATACTACATGTTATACTACTGTAATTAAAACATTCAATACTTGACCAAGATTATTTACAACAGGAACATGTAATACCTCTTCATCTCTGATATGCTTCATCTTTTCAATCAAATATGAGTTTGTTTTTTTTTATTTCAATGTCTACCATTTATAGCATCTTGGAATCATACGTGACATGGATTCTTCTTGCGTAATGGCCGTGTGCTCCATGATGAATGTCTGCATAAAAAAAATGAACATGATTACAACTATTTTGCGGCCATTTAATTATAGACCAATATACTAATCATTAAAAATGCAACACATCTAATAATTTTATTAAGTTTGTTTTCATACAAGTCCAAACTGACCCAAGCAGTTTCTCCTTGATTGCTTCAGATCAATCATAATTGTTTATTTTTTCAAAGTCTTCGATATAAAAGATAGCTATTGGGCCCAATACATCCTATGATGCTGAATAGAATAGTGTGAAACACAATACAAAATCAACAAAATAACCACATTCTTTACATCTTGATCCTCTTCCGTAGCAATTACTTTGTCTATCTCATCCTATAAAATACCATATAACGGTAAGAAATAAGTATGAAGTACTTGCGAGAATGCAACAATACAAATGATTGATGTGAGAGTGCTGCTACCAGAACATGCGACTCTCGAAAAAAGTACTACAATGCTAGACTACAACAAATTAAACATGTGAGACTAATGCAACTACATCATGCGATACTTGAGAAAACTTATTTATAACTGAAACATGTGATGCAAATGTCACTAATAATGCGAGAGCAAGGATAAATTCATACATTTATCAGATTATTTGTTATTGGTTTTGATTTATTTTTTCATTTTAATTAAAATTTTGTCAAGAAAATATCTTTTGATGATCCGAGACTCAAGTTTGAAGTCTTATATGAAGTTTATAGGCATTTCCCCCTCTCCGTGTTTCGAATCTTAGTCTTCACATCTTTAGTGGTGAGTTCAACATGTTTAGACCCCAAGACGAAAGTGTTATCTTTTATCAAATATTTCTTGATGATCTCAATGATTATATGATAATGATTCTTAAACTTTAGATTTTCCTTCCACAGATCATATGAAGCCTTTAATATGGTATAAAATGGTGTTTCTTTAACAACTTATATGTGCTCATCCCTAATGTGATGCTTTTCTTTTATTAAATTTAAGATGCTCACTAGATCCGATTTGTAATGATATGCTTTAACAACCATTTTTTCTATAAAATAATGTGAGACCAGTTATAAGAAAGAGAAAAGACCAGTTATAAGAAAAAGAACCAGACCAGTTATAAGAAAAGATACGAACCCAATTATAAGAAAAAAGGTGAGACTAGTGCCATAAACATATGCAAATCCTTCAACATCTGAACAACGCGAGACCAGACATAAAGAACATGAGAGACATGCGAGACAACTTAAAAAATATGTCATGCACAAACACACGTGGAAAGATGCAATATATGTGAAAAACAAATCACATGTGAAAAGATGCAATACAGGTGAAAAATAAAGCTTAAGCCATGCAAACCATGCGAGAGGTGGTCGTGACAGACATTGAAGATGCGAGACATTGTGATTCGAACCAAACGGCTAACATGCATTTTTGAACTGAATGAAACCTAATACAGACACTCACAACAAACAATAAGATCTCAGACCATAGATTTGAACCAAATGACTAAAGTGCATGACATACAATGGAAATTAGAGAGCTTTTCATACTCTCAAACCCCAGTTTATTAAACAATTACAACACGAATGTATATTTAATGGAGAAACCTAACAAACAATTTTTTTTTATCATTCTCAACATTTTCAAACTAAACTTAAGTCATGCAACTTATAAGACGATGTTGAAAAAATCACCTAGTTCATTATACATTGTTTTTTGGTTTTAATGAAAAAAAATGATCTTGATTCGTGTGAACCAGAAATGACTAAGCTTTATGTTTTTATGCTCTTGATGTTTATAGGAAACTTAAATGTTACGATTTGAGTTGTCGTAGCCGGTTTGATCGTTATCGGAGGTTTAAATCTGCTTTCTTTATTAAGACAGAGAGTACCTATATGAAAAATTTGGTGAAATATATTTAGGGAAAGAATGTAAAAATCATACTAAATAAATTTATATTTGATTTAAAATATCATATATAATAAAAATGATATTTTTGTTCAATATTATTTTCGATATCGGTAGTTTATTAATATTTAAGCATGATACACTAATAAACATGGATAACTCGCCCTTTTATATATTCCCAAGTTTGATAGATCGTTGGGAACTCACCCAATATATAGTTTCGGATAGTTGTAATGCAATATTAATTCCAAAAACATCGTAGCAATGCCTAAATCTACAAAAAGAAAAAGAAAAAAGAAGTTAAACGATAAACAAGTGCAATATTAATAGTGGAATATCAACTGATTCCCTTGTTTATATTTGCTTTCTTCGTTAACCAAGATGTGTTCCTACATCAGTCCAGTACTCATCAATGAAGATTCTCTGATCTTCAACATTCAATAATCAAATCGATTGTTCAGCAACCAAACTTTCAGCAAGAACTGCAGCAAAAAGAGAAAGAAAAGATATCTCAAGAGGCAACAAAAAGAAAAATGACAGGAATATATGCAAAAATTACAAGTGAAAGCACCAAGCAAGAAATACTAAAACCATTAAAGGTGGATCATAAATTGGACCACATTTCAATTCAATTCAAGCAAGAAGATATAGAAAATTTATCTTTAGATACTAAACACACTTTAATAGGTAAATTTGCGCAAGGATTGCCTAGATTGAAAGCCTTAAACCTGTTCTTGAACTCTATGAAATCAAAAGGTAAATGCAGCACAAAAATATGGGATTCGAGGCATATTTTCTTGGAGTTTGATCTAAAGGAAGACCTGAACAGAATCTGGTATAGAAAGGTGTGGACAGTAGGGGAAAAGTCTATGAGATTACTAAAATAAGATATCGATTTCAACCCTAGACATGAAAATCCTTTTACCCCGGTATGGATCAAAATTGAAAGACTTCCAGAATACATGTATAAAGAAAGTATCATCAACTCAGTTGCAGCAACTTTGGGAAACCCACTGAAATTCAACATTCCAAAAAAAAAACAGAGCTTATTTTAACGCATGCTACGCATGGATTGAAATAGATGTTTCAAGACAAATTCAACACAAAATATGGGTAAGTTATGGTGAAAATCAGGGTTGTTGGTTAAGCATAAGCTACAAAGATTTACCTTCGTATTGCAAGCAATGTTATCATCTTGGTCACAACACAGAATCTTGCAAGAAAAAGAAAGGAAAAAATCAGCAAGGTGAAGAGATGTTTCAAGATAACAAGGCTGGTAAAACTTATGACACTCAAGATCGGGTCAATGAGATAAACCATCCTAAAGTTAAGCCACTAATGATTTTTCCAGAAAATAACAGTGATTCAATAATGTCAAACAGTAAAGACTTGGAAAATAACCCTCATGGAGATACTTCTGCCACGAACATATCAAACAACAAGCATGAGTCTTCACTTCAGCAAAAGAAGAAAAAAAAAGAAGAGAACGCTAAGCTCAAATCAATCGTAGTCAGAACTACTCAGCAAACCAGTAAAGATAACAGTCCAAAAAGCCCAAGTAAACTTGCTGAAAACCAAATCACAGCCCAAAAATCTATTCATACCTCTCCAAAACTCAATAAATCTGGTAGCCTTCCAATAACTTCTACCACTACACATGAAATCAAAGCTATTGGGAAGCTCCTGAGCAGAAAATCAAAAAGAGAAAAGTTAAAACCACCAAAAGGATTAAACACAACAAAGGTCATACATTTCAAAATGTCAGCCAGACATCACTGGCATCTCTAAATGACTATATCAATCAGATATTCTCAGGAGACTGTCAGCATAATGGTCTCCGCTTAAAGTAATCTTACCAGTTCATCCATCAGACCCAAGGCGATTTGCATTTGAAGTCTCATTGTTGTTGGCCTAAATCGAGCTATTACCGTCTACTTCTTCTCTGTTAGAATTGAGTATTTTTTGGATCTCAGTCTTGTGCTTCCCAATCATTTACTCTACTTCAGTTTTTTGCTCGGACTTCTTTCCTGATTCATGAAAAATGAGGAAAAATTAGAAATTTCAACCTTCATCAGGATTCTAGATAATCCCCAATGCAGAAACTAATCAGAAGGAACACATAAGTATTCAATTAGTTCACTTACAATGCTTTTTAGTTCTCTCAAATGAAATGCTGACTTGATTATTTCTTTTGATTTGAGATATCTTCTTCGATCTGCTCTTCATTCGATTCTACGATATTTTCGGCTCAAAAAAATATCTCAGAAAGAGATAAAAACGGTGACTGGCAGGGGTTGAAGGCCGGTAGTTCTCGAGCCCCGTTGACTGAGGCGAGGTGGAAGAGACAGCCACGTTGACAGTTACTACGGCTCCTGAGGTTGGGATTTTAGTGATGGTTTTCCGAATTTTACAAAATCGGAAGGAAAATTTGGAGAAAACTAGAAGATCATTGAGTTCTCTAATGTTGATTTTGGAAATGGCCTTTCGTGGAAGTGTTTTTATGATGGCGACAAAATGAGTGACAAGCAAATCATCTGTGTTTTGAAATCCTATTTTTTTTTGTATCCATTGAACCGTAACCCGGTTCATCAATCTGTCACCTCATTAGAATTAGATTTATGATGTATACCATTTCAATAATAATATAGGAGGGACATTTTGATTAAAAAAAATAAAATTAAATCTGCTTTCTTCCTAGTGCGGTGGTTTTCCTGGTACCTAAGTGCGCTGATAGTAGTGCGAGGTAACTTTTCCACTCGTAGCTAAATATGAATACGTATTTATCATAGAGACTTAAATTTTGCGTATTCGAATCTGTTCCTAGTTTAAGCCATAAATTTTTTATGTCTCTGAGGTTAAGATTTTATTAATTTTTTTAGCAGCGTTTATGAACTGCCTTGGTTTTGTAAATCTAAGCACTTCAGTTTTAGTGGGCATGAGGTATATATAAGGTTCCTTGTATTTCACAATGGATATAAAAAAATGTTTGATATAAATGTGAATACAGTTACACACAATTCGCTATAACTTAGGATGCAAGTATACAATTTCGTAAGATATTCAAATTTTATAAGAATCAACAGATTGGAAGAGGAGCACCGTTCCAGTCCTGGAGACAATCCAGCATCGGATCGATCAACTTTCCTTCACACATTGCGGAGAACACCTTGTCTAGCTCTTCCCCAGGCGACCTCACTTTCTCTCCTGTCAGCAACTCCGTTCCAAGCCCTTCTCTCACAAACCGGTATAACGGATATGACCTGCACTGTTCGATCCGGTTCGGGATGGCCGAGTTTCCACTCTCATATGCCGCCCTTGCGCTCTCTACATCTTTTGGCAAAACAGCTTTCAGTTCAGCTTCAAAATCCGCGATCTTTTGGAAAACCGAAGTGCTGGCATCCTTCTCGCTCTCTCCGTTGGTCAAGGCATGCTCGACCAGGACTTGTCGTAGTTTTTGCATGAGGGGGTAAGTAGCACTGCAAGGATCGTCTACGTAGCTGAAAATGTACTCACGGTCGATCACTTTCAGTAAATCTTTTTCGCAGAATCTTGAAGGATGGAGCTCTCCGTTGAATCCCGTCGTTAAGACCTTCTTCGCAGCATGGCTCACCGTGTTCTTAACTGTTTGCATCAAGTTTTCTTCTAGATGCCTTAAATCGATGGCTTGGCAAAGCGCCACCAAGAATGTGGAGGACATGAGCTTCAATATCTCGACTGCATCGGCTGTTTTTCTCGCTGAAATCAGCCCCAAGGAGTTGACGTCTTGATTGTGTTGCTCAGCTGATTGGACATGGTTGGTCACTGGATTCCCAAGAAACTGGAGCTCAGAACAATAACTAGCCATGGCGATTTCAGCTCCTTTGAATCCGTAATCCAAGCTCGGATTCCTGCTGGCCGTAAGATTTGATGGTAACCCATTGTTGTAAAAGTCATTGACAAGCTCGGAGAACTGTGCGAACATGAGTTTTCCAATTGCAGCGATGGCCAAACGAGTATTATCCATCGAAACACCAATAGGGGTTCCCTGGAAGTTCCCACCGTGCAAGGCTTTGTTTCTGGCAACGTCGATCAGAGGGTTGTCATTGACGGAGTTGATCTCTCTCTCAATAGATTTTGTGGCTTGCCTAATCACTTCGATCTGTGGGCCCAGCCATTGTGGTGAAGTTCTTAGAGCATAGCGGTCTTGCTTCGGTTTCTGCAGTGGATCCATCTCGTGCAACTCCTTGGCTCGTTTCATGTATGAGCTTCCTTCCAGAATGTGCTCCATTATGGCCGCAGCCTCGATTTGGCCAGGGTGATGCTTTAGCTTATGAGTCAGATGGTCGGTGAACTCCGGTTTGCCGTTCATCACCTCTGCGAAAACCGCAGACAAGACAACGGACAAAGTGGCAAGAACGTTGGTTTCGAAAAGCACCATGGAAGCCATACCCGAGCCTACTGCGGTGCCATTCACAAGTGCAAGGCCTTCTTTAGGCTGCAGCTCAAAGAAACCAGAATCAATTCCGGCTAACGAAAATGCTTCCGCCGCCTTGAGGGTTTGGCCATCAGGTCCAGTGGCCTTGGAATTAGGGCGGCCGGTAAGTAGGCCAGCGATGTAAGAGAGAGGCACGAGATCCCCAGAGGCCGTGATGGTGCCGCGCAGAGGGAGACACGGAGTGATGTTGTTGTTGATGAGCTTGGTGATACCTTCTAGGATCTCGAATCTGATACCCGAGTAGCCTTGAAGCAAAGTGTTGATACGCACAAGCATGGCAGCTCTGGTGGCGGAGAGAGGCAGTGCCTGTGAAGAGTCTGCTCCGAAAATACCAGCGTTAAGAAATCTGATGAGTTCCTTTTGTAGGGCACCGCCTTGTTTAGTCCTGCGATGAGAAGTAGCACCAAAGCCGGTGGTAACACCGTAGCTGTCAGTCCCTTTGCTCATGCTGTCCATGACCCAGTCACTGCTAGCCTTGACACCAGCTCTAGCTGACTCGGCTAGCTCTACCTGAACTCCAAGTTCGCGATTAGAGATGGCCGCCACCTGTGCAATGGTAAGGTTTTCCCCACCAAGTTTCACGAGGGGCTTCCTGTACTCAGCCACCATTTCCTTCACCTCATCCAAATGGCTGCCCTTGAGTTTGTCAGCTGCCAAACCCCAGCTCAAAGGGTCAGCAGCAATATTGCTGGGTTTTTGGCACAAACTATCCAGTGATGCACTATTCTGAGTCATCTTGATTGTGTTCAGTTAGGAAATTATTAGTAATCAAAATCCGAGAACAAGAGAATTCAGCAAAGCAATCTGTAGTAAACTGTCTGTGTTTTGTGCTGAAAGACCGAGTGCAGATTGATGAAACAAGAATAAGTTGAAGATGGTGAAGTTTAGTTGGCTGAAGAATTACAAAATTGTGGAGTAGTTTATATAGTAATAGCATTAGCAGAAGTTGGGATATGACCAGGAAATGAGTTGCTTTTTGGTAGGTAAAGCTAAAGCATAAGGTGGCTTTGGTTGAAAATTAATCAGGACTATTGGATATATAAACTAATGTTTTGACGATTATTATTTATAACTGGTTCTGGTGTGAATTACTTTATGTATCAGTGGTAGTCAATCTTGGCTTGTAGGACATGTGAGACTTATTTGAAGTTGGTGAATTTTGTTTTGATAATCACTCAACTAGTCTATCTAGTACAACTCTTGTATGGGATAATAAATAAATAAAGCTATTAGTCTCCAGCCAAAAAACTTGTACACTAAATAACTTGCTTTTTAGCTACGTCCATCTACTGGAAAATTAAAGTAAGATTCATTTAACCAGCAAAGTCCATAAGTTATCCTTGAATGTGGAAGAATACTATATAGGTGAACGTCCTATAATATTAATATAGGAAAGTTTAGTCGTTACACCCTAAATGGGTTTATCATATTTTTATATTTGTTTAGGAGTCACTTTCAGAGATTTGACCCATTAATCGCTGTAATACGTGACCTGGTAAAATTTTTTTACCTTAGCTTTGACTTGATTCATGCTAAAGTTTTGATATTAAATTTTCTTGACTTATGAGTTTTGAATTCTTTCTAGGCTTTAACTAAAACGTCAGACCAAAAAAGCTAATCAACTCCAATTTTTAGTTGTCCTAAATAATTTATAAAAAATTGTACAGGAATGATCGAGAGGATCCAATATTGATCAATGTTTCTATTAGTTAAGATGGAGTTATAGGGAAGCACACTTCTTCTGTCAAATGAGCCAGTTATGAGGCTTTGAACGATACCATAAATAAAATTCTTAATGGAAGCACGACAGTCGTAGGGTATAGCCAATGGGCTAGTAGGATCCAAGAGGAGAGGTCCAACGCTAAGGTCGTCCCTATAAGGATGGTTGCTTGGTATGGAGAGTCTACAAATAGGCTTCTCATTGCTACTATTGATAGAGGTCTAATTGATGCATGTGCCTGCTAGGTATTCTTATACGTCGAGGTAAGTGTTTTTTTGTTTTACATTAATAGAGATAAATTTTCATTTTAATATTTTAAATTTTATTTTGTAAATGACGAGTAACATGTTTGGAGCCATCCAAACTGTTGTGAGGAATCATGTATTTCTTCTTGACTTTGCTAGCCTTCTAAAGAATCTTTCTGAAAAACTCAACAATATAGTCAAGACTCATTCTTAAGTTACCACAATTGAATATATTTGAGTTGTTACTACCAACCAACACCAAACTAGAAGACGATGAGTGATAAAAGGCTACTAACTAGCTCAAGACCGCTCATGACAACAAGGTCGATCTTTTGGAATATAAAAAACTAAATTTGGAGTAATAAGTTGACCTTTTGAAGAATAAATTGAAAGAGGCTAATAATTCCAAATGTAAGACTATCAAGGAGGTCCAAGTCTTTACCACGGGGATAGCTTGTGATCAAGTCTCAGAGATTATGAAAAAAATGGCCATCAACTTTCATGATGCATTTTTTGGTATAGATTTACTCACTTATTTAGCCTATTTCATGAGGAATCTTGGCTGAAGGGGTTGTGGTAGACTATCAAGAAGACAAGTAAATGAAAGAGGCAAAGGACCAGGAGACGAATCTTTATGTCAATGTGCAAGTCAATCCACTAGACAACTTGGCCTCGGTGTTCCATGTCGAACCCTCTATTGCTGAAGAGGAAGTCCCGAGCACCCTTAGCAAGACGCATACTATAGAAAACAATCTAAACTTCGAGGAAGAAGGTGATAAAATTTAACATCGAGGAAAAAAGTGATAAGATAGTTGAGGACGTTGGTGAGCCCAAGGTTGAGTGAACTAATTTTTCTTTTCACTTAGTTTATGTTTTTCTTCCAGCTTTCGAACCGAAGTCCTTCGTAGTCTACAAAAATATTTTCATATGTTTTGTTAACTCTTTATGAACACAAGTCCCCGACATGTCGGTCCATGCATTGTATGTTTGATATTTTATTGGATGATTAGATGCCCGAAGAGGGCGAAACTACTAATGTTCTTATTACATGCTCGGTTTTTTTTATGAGGTCTTACCTTCCTCTAGAGGTGATTAGTCTATGCCAGAGAGGTCGGATCTCGTATATTTACTTGCTTTTATCCTCAAGGATAATTTTTTTATATGAATTTTTGAGCTATAATTTATTTTGTCACGAGTGGCCGTCTTCCCACCTCCCTAAGTGCTTCAATATCAAAATATTTTACAATGGTTTTATGACTCAGGAGTATCATACCACCGGCCTCTTTTGGTAGCTCATTAGTTCATATCATTTCTAGTGCTTCATCGGGCTATGCTACAATGACGTTATCTCGCATTTTATTAAGGGTCCACCAGAATGGGTCGAGCTTCGGAACCATACATTTTTGGATACATCTATTTTTACGCATGGATGTTTTTAGGCAGAATTATTCTAAAGGTCTGACTATATAGGTGTCTCATCAAAACTTTTTTACACCACACAGGTAGGAAAGAATGCAACACCATAAAATTCAAATATTTAATTAATAAGAGGATAATATTAATCTTGATAGAGCTTTAAATGCTCTATGTTCCAAGTTGTGAAGAGGTTTTCCTTGCTTATCAACCAACTTGTATGTTCATGCCTTTATTTTTTCCACCATCATATTAAGGACCCTCCCACTTCGAGTCAACTTTTCCATCGTTAGGGTCTTTTGTATGCTGAAAAACATTTTTTTAACACTTGATCCCTCATTTGGAAGCTTTGCTTACATATCTTTGAAACATATATGCTTCTCATCAAAGTTAGATATTGTTCCCTTATATATGTATTGTTCATCATTTTCCCAATCACATCCACACATTCTCTCTTTCTTTAGTATTTCACTTTTTGGCATAGTTGACTAACTTGTGAGAAAGGAGCATTATTTTGGATGGTACTGCCTAATCCATAGTCCAAATCAAATGGCTTCTAGCCAGTGGTTATTCGAGAGATGTATCTGTAAGTCCATTGTAACTCTTGAGAGATGTAGCGAGTGGTTAATCGTCAAGCCTTACAATGTCTTCTTTAAGGCATTTATTATACAACGATTTGTTACCTCGACCTACCTGTTAGGTGGAAGATAAAAATGAGTCGAGAAATTTTTCGGATACTTATAGTGAGGCAAAATAAAGTTATTTTAACATTCGGGAATTATGTTCATTTATTATTGGTAATTACCTTTATATTTTGAACATGTTTCAAATATTATTTTAATAAACTTAATTATCCATTTGGCTTTGATTTCAGTTAGGGGTTCGACATCGACCCATTTGGAAAAAATAAGGTATCCTAATTGATACGTACTGTCGGTCTCCCGAGGTATTGGAAAAGGGGCCGATAAAGTATAGTCCCCAACAGTTAAATGGAAAATGTTTGTATATGGTGTTAAATGGAAAATGTTTATATATGGTTTCTACTAGAACCTTCTGCTTATGCATAACATTGTCAAAACACTAACACATATCGCCTCTTTTGATTATTTTTTTTGGCTTCGGTAGTGAGTTACATCCAAAAGAAACATGTTACAAGGGTTCATCTTACCAAAGTATAATAGCCACAATAGGCGAACCCCACATCGCTATGAAGTTTATCCAACATATAAAAATATTCATTTGAACCAAGACACCGCAAGAGAGGCTTAAAAAATACTTGATGCGACATTGTCCCTCATATCACAACGTATTTGTTTAAAAATATAAATGAAAGATCCCACTGAATTGAATTGAATTGAATTGAACCGAACCCATGAATCTAAGAAATAATTAGATTTTTTTATAACATTTATCTCAATTAAAAAATCTAGAGTTTGAATTCATGCCTTAAATTGCATTGATTTATCCTACAATATATTACTTCAATTGGAACAAATATTTCAAATTATATTACATAAAAAAATCAACACAATATGCATATTCGATTGGAATAAAAAAAATCAATTAAATATTTTTTATGTAACGTTTCTAATAAAAATAATATATATATATATATATATAATATCATAAAATGGAATAATCAAAAATCGATAACATGCCAAGCTATTAAGCTAGCTAGATTGTTTTGCGCAAAAAATATAAGAAGTATTCTAGAAACAATATATAAAAAAATAGTTCAAAATAATTTTACAGAAAACAATCAATTTTTAATTTCAATATAATAGATTTTTTATATATTTATAATAAAAAAATGAAAGTAATTTTCAACTTTCATTACGATTCATATAACCTACCTAGATCTTTTCCCACTATAATTTAATTAAAATATAAAATAGATGTATCTACAGAACCTATGTACTTCAATTGAAATAGACATTATAATAAAACATAAAGAAAACATAAATATTTAATTAAATATAAAACATATAAAATATACTTTAAAATTAAATATGAATTACATATGATTACCTATATTAATATTAATTTTTATTTTTAGTTTTAGTATGTTTAATATTTATTTTTATGTATATTAGCTTCAAGATATTATGAAATAATTATTAAATTGTGTGAAAATGGTAGCTAAATAATCTTACCGTGTTAGATAAGAAAAATGCTATATAATTGTTCGGTTTTCTAAAAAAATTTATATTCTTTTACGTAAATAAACTAATATTGGTTCATAGCCAATAACATCTTCACCATTTAGAGTACTGATCAGACAAAGACCATCATGATGGATCGTCAGGTATCAGATGGACTAGCATAAGGTCTTTTTTGTTAGTGGGTATACTCATATTTTTTTCTTTGCTTCATTCTTATATGAATTCAATTGCTAGAAATAGAAATAAATTTATCGAAATTCTAAATTTACTAAAAATAAATAAAGTAATTCCAATTTTACAAATTAATGGTTTTTTGACGAGATATTAAAATCAAGTAATCAGGAGAACATATAGAGATAGATAATACTGCATATAAAATTTCATGTTTCATTACGACAAAAGATCTAAATCAACATTCATATGATAAGAACAACTAAAAAATATTATTAAAAAAATACGGGTTTAATTAAGATAAGAAAACAATGTACCAGATGGAGTTATATAAGTTGCATCTTTCTTATAAATTCAACAAATAATAATCAATGAAGATAATCTAAATATATAAATTTAGTTACATCAACAAAGTTTTACATGCTATTACATTCATGGATCAAAATCAACATTATTCTTATTAATATGTAAAGTTACTTAAAACCGACTAATGACACAAGACTAGCAAGTAATTCTAAATTCAAGTTCAAAAGAAAATCCAACAATTAAGATAATCTGTTTATAAAAATAGTGGAGAAGTTGAAACTCTAATGACTAGCATTGCCACAAAAATAGTATAGGTCTGAAATCTTATTCAAAATTAAACTTTACAATTTCAAACCAACCCACTCTTAATTACATGATATTGTCAGTGATAAAGTATAACAAAATGAAACAATTTTGAGTATTTAAAAATAAATATCATAAAAACATCAACATTTATAAATTTATAGAATAATATAATATATAATTAGAAGAACTTGATAATGAGACTTAGTAAATTCTAAAACTCATCAACGTAATATGCATTAATTATCATAAAAACTCTAGTTTAATTTGATATAGACCACATATGAGTTGTTAGAGTAACTCTATGGTAGAGTTATTTTTATTAGTCCCATCGTTTGTTTCTTCTAAAGATTGTACATATTCAACATGTTATTCTTTATCTTGTTTTTTGATACGATTTTAAATAATGATTGGATATGAGACACAAATATTCTAAATAAAAAATGATCAATTATAGAAAGAGGGTACTCGTGCATCACAATCATTCATGAAATATCATTTCTTAATAAGTCTTGATTGAAACTATGAGCACTTAAATTTGTTTTCCATCTACTTTGTTTTGTTGAGAAATCAAAACTTGTTATCAAATATCAACATTTGTGTGATTCTTATATATTTTAACGTGTCTATGTTATTACTCATCCTTAGTCAACTTTCAGAGCCAAACACTTGCTAACAATAACCGCATTGTACTTTTATAACTTCTTCGTATTTTTCCTTCTAAAATGATTATCTATGATTGATTTCAAAGTAGAAGTATCTAGTTCCATGTCGACACAACCATAAATTAGAACTAAATGATAATTTGTTGGTATAGAATGAGTTGTAGAAAAAAAGTGTTTTGTTTCCGGATCATCTCTGAAGTCTTGTAAACAATTTTTTATTGAAATATTTTTGGGGTTCTCCAAAAATTTCAATTGGATAAAATCAGAGTTATAATTTTGAACAGAGAGGATGATAATGATCTGATATGCTTTTTCAACGAAACCCATATTTATCAGCTCGACCCCAGCCAGGGGCTCCGCCCCTTAACCCTGTTAATCATGATCTAATCTAACAAGGGTGCACTCCGCACTCTACGACTTGTTTGATAATGTATCATGATTAAATTGGTCGACTAGTCGATCCAATTACACTAAAATAAATAACATGAGTTACATATTATTCAACTAATATTGAATATTGATTTGTAGCTATTGGTGGCTCAAAAGATTCATTAAACTGTTTGGTTACACTAGTTCCTCACATTGAATAATATCCATGTTTGAACAGGTTTGACCAGATATGACAATATACACCCTCTTTATGTTAGCTACGACCATAAGAAACTCATATGGAAAGATTTTTCATGGGTCGGCTAATGTCTTAACTTAACCTATCGTAAATAGTATTTGTAAATTTTTTATAAACAATAAACTTTAATAACAAAACAAACTAAAATAATAATAAATATAATAAGTAATTCAAAATGATAGTAACACACATATATAAATGAGATGAATATGCATAAAAGATAACTTATTTATTTTTTCTAGAAAAAAATCATTTTTTATTAAAAAACTATAATGAAAGATTTTGTGTAGGCTTGACCAACCTCTAGTCGATTCGAAACTTTAATACATTCAATGTTTTTAATAATAATAATAATAATAATAATAATAATAATAATAAAAAAAAAATGTAAGATGAAACTTGACTATAACCCTAACCAAATTCATAATCCTCTTAGAGCTATTATTCTCTTAGAAAGTCTAGGATTATGTTATTTGAACATATATGATGAACATCATTCATCTTGCTGAAATTAATTGGTGATAACATTTAATTTTGTTAAATTGTTTCAGTTTGTCTACAAGTACAACTCATGACAAAGAAGCCGTTGGAGCTAACAATATGTGTTGATTCAAGGATTTCTTCTCATCCAAGCTATCTAATGGTTCTTCAGGACTTAGCTCAATCCTGAAAATTTTATGTGCTCAAGCTTATGTATTTTTGGAGGCTGGGTTATTTCTCAAATGATGTTAATATTAGGATTCAAACTGAATTCCTCAATATTGTAAGCAGTTGCATTATTTGGGATAATAATAATAATAATAATAAATATAGTTTATACGAGCGATCATGAAATTTGAAACTTTTAAGTAATATAGATGCCTAAACATAACGTGGATGTCTAAGACGAATAATATTTCCGTCCATGACACGATTTACAAATTATCGAGTTCTGATAAGTTATGCACATGGTTCAAATAATACAAACAACATTACGATTACCATTACATAAACATACATACAAATAAAAAATATGATTTCCATTCAAAATAATATCGTTTAAAGATAAAATACGACACCGACCAACAATATTTGATCTACATAAATGCACAAACTTTATCCGCAAAATAGCAAATTCAACCTAAAAACCTACGATTTGCTGTAACTTTATTTTTAAGTTACGTATATCATATCTCAATTTTATCAATCATCTTCATAATATAAATAAACAATTTTACATTAAAATAAAATAAACAATTTTTTTTGTTAGTTGTGAATATTTTATATTTATTCAACCTATGGTGTTGTTTGTGAATATTTTTGGAGATATCCAAAGAACTAAAAACCTAAATAGAGGTTAAAGTCCAAAATAATGATTAGTACCATATCTAGATTAGAAGGGGTGAAACCAAATGTCAATTACCATAACCATCAAACAGTCAGTCTTGTATTAGTAGGGTTCTGACATGGAAACTAAAGTGTAACTGATTGAAACTTTATTGTTTGGATGCATCAGTTTCATCTTATGCATCTTCGAGATATCAACTATATTGGGATATGCATCGTCAAGTTATTGACTACATCGACCGAGGCATTGGCTGTATCTGGAAGGAAATATTTGGTCAAGGCTGAGGAGCTGCATCAAGTATAATATAATCATCCGAGACGTTGGTTGCACTGACTAATCCATTAGTCAATTCGAGGGAGACCATTGAACTTGAAGCCATCATACTATGGGAAGGTTGCATCCGTTTAAAGAATAACAGATAAGGAAAAATATACATATGCCACGAGGTCATCAACATGGACTTAGGCTATTTAGGTGTAACTGGTGGTATAAATTTTTAGTTACGATGGTGAGATCTATCTTTCATTATAAAAAAATTTAGATACTTCTTTTTGTAACATAAATAGTTATTTTTTTTAGAATTTTGTTCATTATGTTTTATGGAAAAATTAGTTACTTCTTGTTGTAACATAAATATTTTTACTAGCCAAGAGGATGTCACATGAGAGAAATTAGTTCTTGAAGCTATGATGAGAACAATCAAGTTCGAGATGGAGAAGTTTAACTGGAAATAAATTTTTAGAATTTGACGACTATGAAAGCGAGCATTCCTAAGTTTTCTGAAAATTTATCTGAGGCTAAAAAAAATAAGAATTGTGTAAAAATTCATATAACATGATCAAAATCTATTTGGGTGATAATATATTGAGACATGTATCAAAAGAAAAATCAATAGTTGGAGTCCAGAATAAACTGGTAAAGTTCTTTGGTTTCAAGATGTAGGAAGACAATAATCTTGATGAAGACCTTAATGATTTCACCAAAATAATGACCAATTTGGGAAAATTGATGAGTAAATCAATGATGAAGACTAGGCATTAATCTTGATGAACTCATTGCCATATGGTGAACATATAAACACTATCAATGGATGATTCGAAAATTGTATTAAGGTCCAAAAAGTTGGAACTTATGCAGTGTAAAAAGGGTGTGAGTTCAGGAAGTAACCAAGAAGCTTTGAACATTACAATGAGGCTAGAGAGAAAAAACAATAAGGTCAGAGGAAATTCTAGATTTAATTCATCAAAGAAGTTTCATAAGTCCAAGAAAAGATACCACTACTCAAAGAACTTTTGTCACTTTAAAAAATGATGTCTCGAAAGGATGAGGAAGCAATGTGATTGCATATCAAATGAAGAAGGTGTTTTTTTCTTGTTTTTGAATGATTTAAATATGTGGAGGTTTTTGTGCACTCTTCAAATGAAGGCTAGAAGGAATTGATTCTTGATTCTGTATGTTCTTTTCATATGATTCCACATAGATATTTGGTTCACTCATTTGAATGGAACAATGGAGGCACTGTGTTATTTGAAAATAATAAGGTTTGCAAGATAGTTGGAATTGGATATGTGAAAATCTGAATATTTGATGGCTGTGATTGGATTATGATTCATGTGATATGTGTCATGATTTGAGAATAAATCTAATCTCTCTTACCATGTTAGACAATTTGTGTTGTTTAATCAAAGTTAAAAATGGATACATCAAATTTGTTAGGGTTTTAATGAATATAATAAAAGGAAAGTTGTCAAATGGACTTTTATCTTTTATTGGAGATATTGTGATAAGTACAATGACGAGTGTTTCTGATGGAAAGGTAGATGATACAACCCTCTGACATATGAGGTTGGAGCATGTGATTGAGAAAACACTGTTGGAGTTGTGGAAACAAAAGCTATTTGGAAATGATAAACTAACTGACTTGGAATTTTTTTCAATCTTATGTGCATTCGAAAAAGTAGAAGTGTCAAGTTTATAAGAGTTGAACGCACAACAAAGGGAACCCTTGAATATATTCAAGCTGATCTGTAGGGGCCTGCAAACTTTCAGTCACATGGAGGTAGCATATATTTTTTGTCAATTATAACTCAAATAAGCTATTGTTTATCTATTAAAGTAAAAAAAAGTCTTTTTATAAATTCAAGCAATGAAAATTATGGTTGAAAAACAAATTGGCAAAAAAGTAAAGAAGTTTAGGACTGATAATGATTTGGAATTCTGTACAAATAAATTTAGTGATTATATTAAAATTGAAGAGATAATTGGGCATAGAACAATACACGACACTTCACAACAAAGTAGCATAGCTGAAAGAATGAACATAATCATTCTTGAAAAGATGAGGTACATGTTAGTGATTGCTACGCTCCCGAGGTTGTTGTTTTGGGCATAATCAGTAATGACTGCATGTTACCTCATAAACAGACATCCATCTATCATGATTTGGTTTAAAGAATCTAGAAGGAATATGGTACGAGAAGTGATCCAAATACTCAAATTTAAGAGTATTTGGTTGTGTATCATATGCACACATCAGACAGGACAAGTTGAAACTAATAGCCTTGATGTGCTTATTTATTGGGTAACAACCATTAAGAATAAGTATCATGGTTTGTATGGTAAAAAGCTTGAAGCCTTACCTGATGGAAATGACATACTTGAGATTAAGGTGAATTTATGTGGATTAGAACATGCTTGTGGTTCAAGGACAACTTAACTAACTAATACGTCGAGACAAGAAGTGTGTATTGAACAAGAAGGTAGCCAGACTCAACATGGTTACCAAATATCAAAGGACACAACCAGACGTGTAATCAGAACTCTATAAAGGTTTGGATATGCTGAATTGAAAACTTTTCTATTGGTTGCAGCATATAAGGTTATTCCTTGTAAGCCTGATAACTTTAGAAAATCAATACAAAGTGAAAATAACACCAAGTGGCTGTAGCTATGCAAGAGGAAATAACTTTTCTTTATAATAACAACATATAAGATTTGGTAGACAAACCTGCATGTTAGAAACTGGTTGATTGCAAGTGGATTATCAAAAGAAAGAAAGAAATTCATGCGGTTTAAAAGGTCAAGCACAAAGCTAGACTGGTTTCTAAAGGGTTCATTCAACAAGAGGGTGTGGATTATAATGATATTTTCTCTCGTATGGTGAAACATAGTCCAATCAGGATTTTATGTGTAATGACTGTCAATTTTGATATAGAGTTGGACCAAATGGACGTCAAGAAAACTTTTATACATGAGACCATTGAGGAAATCATTTACATGAAGCAACCTCATAATTTTTTTATATAACCACGTATGTCTTTTGAAGAGATCGTTATATGGTTTCAAACAATCTCCTAGGAAGTGGTATAAATATTTGGATAATTTAATAATCAATAATGGTTTTAGAAGAAGTAATTAAGATAGTTATATGTATGTGAAGAAATATGGTTATGTTGAAATATATCTACTGATATATTTAGATGATATGTTGATTTGATAGCGAATAAAGTGCATAAATTAAGTTATTGAAGAAACATTGAGGAGCAGGTTTGATATGAAAGACCCGGGCTCGACCAAGAAGGTTTTTGGGATAAAGGTAACTAAAGACAAATAAATGAGAACTTTATTTCTGTCACATGAAGGTTATCCGAGGAAGGTGCTCGACGGGTTTGGTATGACAAAGGCAAAACTAGTTATATTTCTCATTGCCCAATATTTTTAACTAACATTTTTAAAAGTTGATGACGAAGATGTGAAGATGCCATAAAAGGAAGGAATTACTTATTATTGGGATAGAGGTAACTAAAGACAAACAAATGAGAACTTTGTTTCTGTCACATGAAGGTTATCCGAGGAAGGTTCTCGACGGGTTTGGTATGACAGAGGGAAAACTAGTTCTATTTCTCATTGCTCAATATTTTAAACTAACATCATTAAAGGTTGATGGCGAAGATGCAATAAAAAGAAGAAATTCCTTATTCCATTACTGTGAGAAGTATTATGTATGCTATGTTCTCTAGTAGACATGATTTGGAATATGTCTCAAGTTTGGTGATCAGATTCATGTCGAGTCCATCCATAAAACATTAGCAAGTTTTTAAGTGTACATAAGGGATCCATAAGTTTCGAATTGATGTATAGAGAGGTTGGTTAGGAATTTGAAGGTTCTGAGGGTTTTGTTGATTCCCGATTATGCTGGTTGCTTAGATACGAGAAAGTCTTTAACTCGTTATGTGTTTGTGTTATTTGGTAGTTCTGTAAGTTGTAAATCGAATCTTCAACCCATATTAGCAATGTCCTCTACATAAGTTGAGCATATTTATGTTACTGAAGTATTAAAAGAGGTTATGTGATTAAGAGAAATGTTGAGGGAATCTAATGTTCAACTTGAAGTTCTAATGATGCACTGTGATAACCAAAGTGCAATACATTTGTCAAAGAATCAGGTGTTTAATGAACGGACTAAAAACATTGATGTTAAGCTTCATTTTGTAAGAAGTATTCTTGAAAATGGGGAGATTATGCTGGAGAAGGTTCATACAAGTGACAACCCAACATATATGTTTACTAAACCGGCGTAAATGAACAAATTTAAGTATTTTTTTGGACTTGGTACATCCGAAGCATCTAAGGCCCTTGCAGGGGAGAGGTTGGAGCTGCAAAAATTGTGTTCATTTGAAAAAATCAAAACTAAGGTGGAGAATTGTGAAAGTAGGGTTATGATTGAGAAACTAAAACGTAACTAATTGAAGCTTTATTGATTGGATGCATCAACATAGGCATTGTTGAGGCATCACCGATTCATCGATTGCATCAGCCAAGACATTAGTTGCATCTGCTAGGAAGCCTTCGGTCAAGGCAAATAAATGCATCAACTAAAATACCATTATATCAGGCGTTGGCTGCATCTGCTAGGAAACCATTAGTATATGCGGGCGAGACTATCGGTCTCAAAGCTATTAAATGAGGTAAATATTGCATCGGTTTGAAATAGAATCTATGATACAAATGTTTAAATAATATATATATATATATATATATAAAATAAAAAATATAGTTTATATTAGCAATGATTTTCAGTTGTGAAATTTGAATCTCTCAGATAACGTGGAGGTCTAAAACATAACGTGAATATAGAAGATGGCCAATATTTTTTGACATTACACGACTTATAAATTATAGGATTGTAAGGCGTGCACATAGTTCGAATAATAAAAACAACATTACCATTATATAAACAGTCAGTCTAAACAAAATCGTTCTCTAGTTAAGATGTCACACCCACCATCAAAGTTTGGTCTACTCAAATGCACCAACCCTCCTTGCGAGAAACCAAACTCAACCTAAAAACACAAGATACGTTCTAGCTTTATTTAGACACATTGAAATAAAAAATACACATTCTATAAATAGAAAATACTTTTCTATTTTTTTTATCTTCTCTAGTTGTGAGTGCTTTAAATTTATTTACCCATGGATCGTTTTAAAAGAGACGTCCATTTTTAAAAGAAAAAAACAAATTTAATTAAACAACTCAATTCTTATCATAAAAAATCAAAAGTTACATGAAACTTTTTAAAAAATAGCACGAATATTAATTACCCTGCAAATGCCAAAAAATGAAAGAAATACATATACAATCTCGATTAATAAAATATATGTCATTTTAAGAAATGTTCTTAAAAAATGCGACCGGTAGGATGGATAAATCTTATGTGAACACGTGCAATATTACACACTTTTATATAGGGCTAGGCTAAAATGAGACCCCAAATCTTTATAGTGAGACCCGGTTATAGTGAGACCCGGGTTGGTTATAGTGAGACCCCAATTATTTACGAAAATGCCATCGATATAAATAGCTAAGTTTCAGAATTTCTTCCCTTTCTTCTCCCCCGAAACCCTAACTCTCTCTACTTGAAAAAACCCAAATTTTTTCCGTCGACTTTTCTTCAAATCCAACTCCACGAACTTGTTAAGGTATGGATTCTACACTTCATGGTGCTTTTTTTTCCCATTTTACATTGTTATTTCTAGTGATTTTTAGTGTTTTCCATTCGGGTAGAAAAATTCGATTTTTATGTATTTGGTGTTGATTTGTTTGATTTTAAGGGCATGTATGTTGTTAGTTAGGAGAGTAGGATAGTTTAGGGTGTTGGGTTATAGTTTTAGGACTGATTTGGGGCAGATCTGGGTTCGGGGAGGGTTTTTTTATCGAACAGGCAAATCCACGCATGTTCGTGCGTGGGTTTGCCGGATGCCCGCACGAACATGCGGGCATCCGGCAAACCCACGCACGAACATGCGTGGATTTGCCCAATCCACAGAATTGTGGATTGTGTCGAAAATTCGCAATTTTCTGCGTGGATTTTACAAATCCACTCATTAAATTGCGAATTTCCGCAATTTCATGAATTTTTTTTTTTTTACAGGTCAACTCTTCTAATTGTTTGGTTTTGTCTTTTTGCAGTATGCCTCCTCGCCCACGTCCTCCAGTTACCGCTAGAGACTACGACACGGACCATGAGACTGAGGAGCCCGATCGCGGTGAGACTTCTCGGAGTGTCCGGGTCCGTAGGAGAGGGACTTTAGAGGTAGTTCAGCGGCCACCTGTGCAGCGTCGCATATCTGTGGAGCAGCGCTTCCGTGGATACAATGGTCACGTTGTAGACCTATACTCTACGTTTCATTCGTATAGGGAGCACGAGGCATACAGCGTCTTCAGAGGCGATGTAAGTTTTATAGTTTTAATTTAGTTTTTAAAGTTTTTATTATTATTTTTGGTTTGTGTTAGAAATTTTATTAGTTTAGGTTAGTATCAATTTATATGTTACTGGATTGGATTTGATATTGGTTTAGTTTAGGTTAGGTTAGAATTCATTTATATGTTAGAATGACTTTAGGTTTTAATTTTTAACACTGTCTATTGAATATTACCTGCATTGGATTTGGTATTGGATTTCGATTTCGTATTGGGTTTGTGTTATAAATGTACTGAATTTATATGTTAAGAATTTATATGTTATTGAAATTAGGTTTGTGTTATAAAGTTTATTAGTTTAGGTTAAAATGAGTTTATATGATATGACGAGTTTAGGTTTTAATATTTAAGACTCACTACTGCATTGTATTTGTTGGTTATTGGTTATTGTTTTATCTTAGTTGTTATACTTTATATATATCGAACATGTTGGTTATTGGATTATCTTAAGTTTTAGATTGCATATATGTTTATATATATATTGTATGTTTTTAATGCATGCAGGCCCGACAGACACTGCGCTGTTATGCGATGTACAACACACATAGTAGCTGGGACTTGAAATCCCGGCAGCAGACGGTACTCGCACAGGTTAGGAGCACCTGTTTCTGGCCCATGGTCGAGGCCTTGGGTAAGTGGTCAACTAACATCCACTTGATTGAGGGGTTTCTTGAGAGGTGGCATCCCGAGACGAACACTTTCCACTTCTCGTTCGGGGAGATGACCGTCACCCTGGATGACGTCCACATGATAACAGGGCTCTCAGTTTCCGGTCACAACTGTGAGATATATGAGTACCCCTCTGCTAATGAGCGTACTGCGAGATACGCTCGCTTACTTGGGTGCAGCCCTGTGGAGCTTGAGGAGGAGATAAAGGAGAACAAGGGCGGCGGTAAGAGGCATGTGCGCCTTGCATGGCTGAAGAGGAGATTCTGCACCCATCAGTATTATGATGAGGAGATCACTGAGCTCGATGCTAAGAGAGCTACGAGGGGCTATTTGTTGCACTTCTTCGGCTGTACCATTTTGGCCAACAAGTCGGGCAGCAACATTAGCCTCGACTACTTGCAGTTCATCGACGATTACACCAGCTCCGCGAGGTATAACTGGGGGCAGATGATACTTGCGCAGCTGTACTACCAGCTAGGCAGAGGTTGCCTACACTCTACTTCGGGTATATCGGGTTTTTTGGCCCTATTAGAGACGTGGATTTACGACCATTTCTCGGCGTTTGCAGTTCATCAGTACCCGAGGTATAGTAGCTCACGCCCTACTATATGCCTTCATGCGCCTGCTAAGTTTCGACAGAGCCAGGAGACTCGAGAGGGTATTAGAGTTTGTCTGGATAGCTTCACCGAGCAGGACGTAAGTTGTAATCAGTTTCATTTCAATTATCGTATATATAATTTTAGTTAATAATGATAAATGGTATTTGAATATTTTACAGGTATCATTCACGCCGTATACGACCATGCGGACTGCTCGAGGTAGCCCTGATATAGCCTGGATAGATGCGACGCTGAAGGCGGCGGACATTGTGGAGGCGTACTATCCGCTGCGGGTGGCTAGACAGTTTGGTCGCGTTCAGCAGGTAATATTTTGTAACTCTAAATATTAATATTGTTTGTATTGCGCATGTGTGGTACATAGTTTAGCCTTATTGTTTCAAATACAGGTTCCTGGTCCATTGCGACCTCTTCTCACCGGTTCTACTAGGCATCGTCGTGCGAACACCCTCTACCTCTGGGATGCATTCAGTTGGGAGAACTGGGAGTCACACTGTATTCATGAGAGTCTGAGGGGTGCGACGTATGTTCCTGGTCAGGAGGATGGTACCATTGTGGTCTACTCCTCGTGGGTTACGAGGAACTTATGGTACATCATATCTGATCCAGAGGCCGACAGAGATGATGTGGAGATTGGGGTGAACCCTACACCACACACACATGCGACGACACTGCACGAGCTGACTTCGCGCATATTGGAGATGGAGGAGTACGACCGTAGACACCCCGGCGTTACTTTTGATAGCTTCCGGGATCCTTTGGATGAGATATACCGCATATCTCACGAGTACAGAGACTGATTATCACTTATGTTTTTTTTGTTGACAGTTTTAGAATTTATATGTGATGTTTATTTTTGACCGGATTATTTTTTGCGATGTGCTACTTGTTCGATCTTTAATTATGTGTTTTGTTAATTTGTTACTTTGTTTTTATATAACTTTCGAATGTTTGTTCAAACTCCATCTTTGAAACTCCAAGTTTCGGGTTAAGTATCTGAATGTAAAACAAATGCAACATAAACTGAAACATAAACCGAAACGTTAAGGTTACCAACTTCAGCAGCTGCCATCATCAGATATTGATCGTCCAACTCAGTCCATGGGCACATATTTTGCAATTGTTATATTTGCTATAATTATTACTGCCTATAAAAAGGTCTTTTCGAACATTGTATCAATTAGATACACTTGTAAGATAAGGATAGCGTAATCCATGTTGACGAATGATTGTGCGACACCTAAGACTTTTAAGATA
Organism: Limnanthes douglasii subsp. nivea; assembly: GCA_036936605.1. Lineage (NCBI taxonomy): Eukaryota > Viridiplantae > Streptophyta > Magnoliopsida > Brassicales > Limnanthaceae > Limnanthes > Limnanthes douglasii. The sequence continues at coordinate 75,291,523 of JAUPFV010000003.1, read as the reverse complement.
GGGGTCCCATTATAGCGTAATGGCCATTATTAGACGTATCGCTATAACGAGACACGTGAACATATTGCCGCCAAAAACACACGCATTTACTGCATTTCCCGCCCAAACATCCACTAGGTTATAAGCGTATGCTTATCACTCGTCAAACATAAACAGTGCAAAAATGGAGTTTACCCCTCATGAGGACTACCATTTGCTTCAGGCAGTGAAACTTGCCGTGCGTGAGTTGGGCGAAGACAGTAGCGATGCGTTTTTCGAGCTAGTCTTGTGTAACATGTACTACAACTACGGCCGATTAGGAACTGAAGGTTTTGCTGTGCGTAACCGTGAACAAATCAAACAGAGGTACATTAATTGCAAACCAATGGATCGTTTGCTTTTCCAACCATTTAAAATTAAGCAAGAAGCGGCCGCCGTATGGAACATGACTGTGGTAGATTACATCACTACCGACATGGTTCTGTATCTTGAGAAAAGGATTGCTGAAAGGGAAGAGGGGACTGACTCTGACGATAACTTGGGATATGACTTCGACTAATCGGCATTACGTATGTTTTTATTTGTTTGCTTATTGGAGTTTATGTACTGTTTGTTTAAGTTAATGTCCGAATGTTTTTTATTTTACATTTACCATGTACTACTGGTTCTTATTTGGTTGCCCATTTTACTTTGTGTTCATTTTTTTGTATCCACTGTATCTACACTATCCAATGTGGCATTATTAAAACAACCGAAGGCCACAGTTAAAAAAGTAAACAAATGCAGGAGTGCAGTAATAGGGGTTTCATTATTAAGATACTAAAATTATTAGACGTCTCGATACAACGAGACTCATGAAAATATTGCCGCCAAAACCACCGCGTTTAATGAACTATCCGACTCCATAAATCTAGGTGTGAGATGTTAACAGAGGCTTATTTGCCTATGTGTTTCTTATTTTGCAATGCTTTGGATTAAAATGTAATGTTTTTATGCAGTCGACGTATTTTAAAGTTTTAGTGCTATTGTTTACGAAATGAACACCGAAACACAATACATCGAATGTTTACATTCATTCGATCAAAATTTAAAACAGCAACTAATGAAATTACAAATACTGGATTGAAACATCACATGTTAAAATAACAACAACTCACGAAATAACAAGTTCTAACAAATACTGGAAAGAACCATCTTCAAGTGGAATGCTTAATCGTAACGAAGTTTGTTTTCAACATCATCAATTCCACCCCTTGCAATAATCTTATCCTCCAGAAATGCTACCATATCCCTGGTGATGTAGTCTATTGTGCTCAGGTTCCAGACGGTAGCAGCTTCTTGTTTAATTAACGATGGCAAGAACAACAGATGCTGTATTGGCTGACAAAAAATATATCTGGCCTTGATCTGGTCACGAGTGCGCACAACGATGCCTCTTGTACCCAAACGGCCGTAACCCATGTACATCGTACATAGGACACGCTCGAAAAACGCATCGCTGCTATCTTCCCCCAGTATCTGGCGGGCAATCTTCACAGCTTGAAGCATGTGGTAGTCTTCGTCCGCCGTAAACTCCATAAGTAAACGTTAACGAGTTTTCTTTATGTTGAATGCTCAGTGTTTGGCAAGTGTATTTTGATTTCGTGATTTTATGTCTTATTTATAGGGGACGAGTCAATTTTGGTGGGCGAGCAACAGTAGGGGTTTCATTATAGCCTAACTTCTATTATTAGGTGTCTCGCTATAACGAGACCTCTAAAATATCTCCCCCATTTATTTCTTGGCAGTATATGTTTGGCCGTACGTGATAACTTGATTCTATGTTTTTTTTTTGCACAAACCAATGTTCATCTTCTTGTTTTTTTGTTAAAACTTATTCTCGTAATAGTAGTTTTAGTTTTTGGAATGATTAAACCTTACGGCTTCAGTTTATGTAGAATTTTTTTTTTTTGCATTTTTTAGTCCTTACTAGGTACCCTCTCGCCATGCTTTTTGGATGAAGTGCAAAAAATTTTTTTTTTTTTTTTTTGGATTTCCAACCTCAAATGTTGTTAAAACCATGTTTTGAAACCAATGGCGAGCATGAAAGTTCAAAAAAAAAATTAAAAATGCCCCAAAGCCCTTGATTTACTTCTGGGCAGAACCTTTTTTGGCACACGTTTTCGTGTGCATGTACATTTGCACGCGCTATTTCGCGTGCTTTTGTACATGCACACGAAAACGTGTGCCAAAAAAGGCACTGCCCAGAAGTAAATAAAGGGTTTTGGGGCATCTTTTAATTTTTTTCCGAACTTTAAGGCTCGCCAATGGTTTCAAAACATGGTTTCAACAACATTTGAGGTTGGAAATCCAAAAAAAAAAATAAAAATTTTTTGGCCTTCCTCCAAAAAACATGGCCAAAGGGTACCTATTAAGGCTCTGTTTTGGTGCAAAAAAACATACGGCCGCTTATAAAACAATTTTTTTCCAATAACATCTACAAAGCACAAGTAAAAGTTAAATTTATTATCATGCAAAACAACACAAGTCTAGTAGTAGGAGGTGGCAAAATGTCTCTCCAAAGGATTAAATAAAAAAAAGTAACACAAAATATTACAATACAACAAAGCATTATGCATCCCCGGTCAAATCGTAGCATTCATGATCCCCATCGTTTAATGTCGGAGGTTGTGCTGGTTTTATTTGGTGATACTTGTTGAGACGTGCGCCTATTGGTATGGCCCAATTTGTAACTTCAGCGCAAGTGCGGAACGCAAACCACATTGGGTATATATCCGGCAACGGTCCGTCTAATACAATCTGAAAATTTCAATTATATAGAAACATTAAATACGTCGCGGATTATTTGATAAAATGAAATCTAAGTATCAAGAATGTACTAGTTTACTTACTAGCGCCTACGCTAGGGTATTCAAACCCGGATGGGTTCCGCTTAGTTGACTTGTCGACACCGGCTTTTTTCCGACCCTTCGTGACAACCGGTTCCTTAGGTTCCAACACATGGCTTGTAGCGGGATCTAGGATTTGCATCATCCTATTTATGATGTGATCTTGCACTTGTGGACCGTAACCGCGTATGGTACTATCAATTAAGGATAGCTTTCTCGTAAGCTCATCTTCGGTACCAACGTTTTCCCTAGGCTTGATCGCTAAAGTACTCCAATAAACATCACATTCACTCGTTTGAATCGACCGACCTTCTTTCGCGATCACATCACACTCACACGCGCAAGGCAAATTGTGTGTTGTCCTAATTACACAACCACACTTTGCGGGAGTGAACCACAAATCCCCGGCCTTTCTAATAGTTTCTTCTAATATTTGAATGGCCGTACATGAAAGCTTACCTTTGATGTCGCGAAAGATAGCTCCCCTAGATGCTTGTCTAGGACGAAACAAACTCCGTTCGAACGTTTCGAAGATGGTAGAGTGTTGAATGCGAAGCAACGCATGAACTTTATCCCAAAATTGCTCAAAAGTGCATAGGCTTGTGCCGATAGCCCGTTTTAGACTAGAGTGAGCACTCTCCGCCCTAAACCATAAACTTAGATTAGTTACAGGTCTAACAACTAGTTAAACATAGTAATGTAAATCAATGATAATATAACTCACCGGTTGCTAGTGTGGTTCCCCAAATGTTTAATCTTGTTAGTGTAGACATTAAGGAATTTGTGTCCGTAAGGGTCTATCCATTGTTTCATCAAGTACTCGAGAACCTTAGGACAATATGCGTAGGCTTTGTGAAGGTCGGTAAGGTTTTTTTTATACTCTTCCATCGTCGCCGAATGTTGAACCGCGACATAAAACTCTAAGAACTCCTCCCCCATGTCCGCTTTGGGCAACACTTTCTTAGAGTATGAGCAAATGTTCCTGTTTATATGCCAAGTGCATAACAAATGAGTTGCATCCGGGAATACCTCATCGATAGCGTTCATTAAAGCCAACTCCCTATCCGTGACGATAATATTTGGTAATGCGCACATGTTGGTCACCATCACTCTCCTTAGAACGCTCATTGCCCACGTGTAGTTCTCTTCTTTCTCCGAGCTCATAAAAACAAAAGCTATACAAAAGGTCTTTTTCGTCGAAGTTTGGCCAACTATTTCTAGCAAAGGAAGTTTATACCTTGTAGTCTTGTACGTGCTATCCATTATAAGCACTTGAGGAAAAGTGCGCAACAAATCAATGCTCGTCGGATGTGCGAAAAACAACTCTAGGATTTCGTCGGTTTCTTTGTTCGTGCGCTCCCAAACATAGTACTCGTGCTCCTTTAACTTACCAAACAAGTATTGCATTTGGGATTTGCCCGCTTTATCAACCAATTGGTGTTTGTGCCTCATGTTGTAGATGGTACGCATACTAGATACATTTTCCGGATCTCTTAACTTCAATCCACGGTATATATCTCTTGGCCGAGAACCGATTGTTGTGAGTTTGCGAACATACTCCTCCTCTTCCGCCTTTAACCTCGCCGCCCGTGAATGACCATCCAAATGCAAGAAGGGTTGGTGGTTGTGTTTTCCAATTATAACTACCAATTTCCAATAGCCGGGTTCTTCTAACACCGGATTGCCCCTAAGCATGAACGGACATCCGCATTTTTTGGATGAACAATCTCGTCGTTTCTTCACAATCCCCGGTTTAGGCCTCGGCTTGTAAACACCGTGCCTCTCGCACTTAAAATATAACCGCGGTGTTTTACCGTTTTTACTACCATCGTCATCTTTATCTACCACGACAATAAACCCTATACTCTTGCTCTCTTTGTCAACCCATTCGATCAATTCTGCCTTCGTTAAGAATCTATCCATCTTAAATATTTGACTATAATCCGCCATGTGACATGGTGCTTCGGCGGCATCCTACACAAACACAAACATGTATTTACAAGTCAAATAATAAAGACAAACACCATATTCAACAAAAAAAAGCATGTAAAACCAAGACAAACCCAATATTGAACCAAAAAAACATGTAAAACCAAGAAGAACCCAAAATCTAACCCAAAAGGCATGTAAAACCAATTTTGTCAAATATTCGAATTCTTATGCAAAGATTTGGCCACATCTTCGCATGAACATGCGAAGATTTTGTCAAATCTTCGCAAAATCATGCGAAGATTTGTCTAAATCGCTGCATAAAAATTTCGACAAATCTTCGCATGATTGTGCGAAGATTTGACAAAATCTTCGCATGTTCATGCGAAGATTTGTCATCTTCCACGCATGTTCATGCGTGGAAGTGTACATTCGAAGGCACGAACATGCGAATTTACGTACTGTGTTGAAAAAAAATAGATTTTTACCTCGGCAAAGCTCTCCAAGTGATCAGTAAGCGGCTCCTCCTCCTCCGAAAGGAAATCATCAGCGTTGCAGCTCCAATCGTCATTTAAGTCGCTTAAATCCATGCTCGGAGTAATTGGGTTTAAGTTTATGTAATTAATGAGTATTTAATGTTGGTGGGAGTTTGCAGAAATTAAATGTTTGTGGGTTTTTGTTTGAATTTTGGAGAGAGTTTTGGTAGGAAAGAGAGGAGGAAAAGAGAGAGAAGTGAGTGGGTGGAAAAATTAGTGTTTTTATATGTGGGGGCAATTTGGTAATTTCACAATTGCAGAAATTTTTTGAATTAGGGGTCTCACTATAAAGATTTGGGGTCTCATTTTAGCCTAGCCCTTTTATATATCCACAGTTGCACTTTATAATTCAATACAACAATGTGTATTAAAATATCACCAACAACTACCACTAAAATATACATAGGCCTCACTATTTTCTACGTGTAAAGATTGACCATTCTAATTGATAAAAGATTGACTATAACTATAAATAATATCCGACGACCCTTGGATTGATCTGTATCCAACGGCTCAGAAAAGTTTTCCACGAAAGGCTCCTTATACTTTACCAACCAAACAAAATAGATAGCAACTTCCTAGACATATCCCAACGACTCAGTGTTCTACTTACTATATAAACCTTTCCAATTCCATCTACTACTTATTCTTCAGACAACAATAACCAACCTCCTTACATTTAACATAGCCACTAATTTCTTCATTCCTTCATTCCTTCTTCATATCTGTTCTTAATCCATTACTCAGATGGCTCAACACGGTGGATCATTGGATACTTTATGCAACAAAACAAACATGCCTGATCCTTTGAGCTGGGGCCTGGCAGCTGACAAACTCAAGGGCAGCCATTTGGATGAGGTGAAGGAAATGGTGGCTGAGTACAGGAAGCCCCTCGTGAAACTTGGTGGGGAAAACCTTACCATTGCACAGGTGGCGGCCATCTCTAATCGCGAACTTGGAGTTCAGGTAGAGCTAGCCGAGTCAGCTAGAGCTGGTGTCAAGGCTAGCAGTGACTGGGTCATGGACAGCATGAGCAAAGGGACTGACAGCTACGGTGTTACCACCGGCTTTGGTGCTACTTCTCATCGCAGGACTAAACAAGGCGGTGCCCTACAAAAGGAACTCATCAGATTTCTTAATGCTGGTATTTTCGGAGCAGACTCTTCACAGGCACTGCCTCTCTCCGCCACCAGAGCTGCCATGCTTGTGCGTATCAACACCTTGCTTCAAGGCTACTCGGGTATCAGATTCGAGATCCTAGAAGGTATCACCAAGCTCATCAACAACAACATCACTCCGTGTCTCCCTCTGCGCGGCACCATCACGGCCTCTGGGGATCTCGTGCCTCTCTCTTACATCGCTGGCCTACTTACCGGCCGCCCTAATTCCAAGGCCACTGGACCTGATGGCCAAACCCTCAAGGCGGCGGAAGCATTTTCGTTAGCCGGAATTGATTCTGGTTTCTTTGAGCTGCAGCCTAAAGAAGGCCTTGCACTTGTGAATGGCACCGCAGTAGGCTCGGGTATGGCTTCCATGGTGCTTTTCGAAACCAACGTTCTTGCCACTTTGTCCGTTGTCTTGTCCGCGGTTTTCGCAGAGGTGATGAACGGCAAACCGGAGTTCACCGACCATCTGACTCATAAGCTAAAGCACCACCCTGGCCAAATCGAGGCTGCGGCCATAATGGAGCACATTCTGGAAGGAAGCTCATACATGAAACGAGCCAAGGAGTTGCACGAGATGGATCCACTGCAGAAACCGAAGCAAGACCGCTATGCTCTAAGAACTTCACCACAATGGCTGGGCCCACAGATCGAAGTGATTAGGCAAGCCACAAAATCTATTGAGAGAGAGATCAACTCCGTCAATGACAACCCTCTGATCGACGTTGCCAGAAACAAAGCCTTGCACGGTGGGAACTTCCAGGGAACCCCTATTGGGGTTTCGATGGATAATACTCGTTTGGCCATCGCTGCAATTGGAAAACTCATGTTCGCACAGTTCTCCGAGCTTGTCAATGACTTTTACAACAATGGGTTACCATCAAATCTTACGGCCAGCAGGAATCCGAGCTTGGATTACGGATTCAAAGGAGCTGAAATCGCCATGGCTAGTTATTGTTCTGAGCTCCAGTTTCTTGGGAATCCAGTGACCAACCATGTCCAATCAGCTGAGCAACACAATCAAGACGTCAACTCCTTGGGGCTGATTTCAGCGAGAAAAACAGCCGATGCAGTCGAGATATTGAAGCTCATGTCCTCCACATTCTTGGTGGCGCTTTGCCAAGCCATCGATTTAAGGCATCTAGAAGAAAACTTGATGCAAACAGTTAAGGACACGGTGAGCCATGCTGCGAAGAAGGTCTTAACGACGGGATTCAACGGAGAGCTCCATCCTTCAAGATTCTGCGAAAAAGATTTACTGAAAGTGATCGACCGTGAGTACATTTTCAGCTACGTAGACGATCCTTGCAGTGCTACTTACCCCCTCATGCAAAAACTACGACAAGTCCTGGTCGAGCATGCCTTGACCAACGGAGAGAGCGAGAAGGATGCCAGCACTTCGGTTTTCCAAAAGATCGCGGATTTTGAAGCTGAACTGAAAGCTGTTTTGCCAAAAGATGTAGAGAGCGCAAGGGCGGCATATGAGAGTGGAAACTCGGCCATCCCGAACAGGATCGAACAGTGCAGGTCATATCCGTTATACCGGTTTGTGAGGGAAGGGCTTGGAACGGAGTTGCTGACAGGAGAGAAAGTGAGGTCGCCTGGGGAAGAGCTAGACAAGGTGTTCTCCGCAATGTGTGAAGGAAAGTTGATCGATCCGATGCTGGATTGTCTCCAGGACTGGAACGGTGCTCCTCTTCCAATCTGTTGATTCTTATGAAATTTGAATATCTTACGAAATTGTATACTTGCATCCTAAGTTATACCAAATTGTGTGTAACTGGATTCACATTTATATCAAACATTTTTTTATATCCATTGTGAAATACCACGAACCTTATATATACCTCATGCCCACTGAAACTAAAGTGCTTAGATTTACAAAACCAAGTCTTTCAAACAAGGCAGTTCATAGACACTGCTAATTTTTTTTTTAATAGAATCACTATAAGCAAAGACAGAGAAAGAGCGATTGTAGACATTAAAATCACTGACCTGAGAACAGCATAGTATCACGTCCACCGGGCCGAAATTTGGTTTGGACCCTAATTCAAATACCAATTCTATTAATGCTGCACTTGTTTATCGTTTAGAGTAATTGTATTTCAGTACTAAGTTGACCGCCAATTGTTTTTCTTTTTGTATTTTTTTTTAATATTTTCATATAATATTTAAGTTGGTTTCATTTATTATAATAAATGGACTAACTAATTTTTATAGGAAGGATTCTATTTATTTTTAGTAGTTTATAGTCTCTTTTGAGAGACCCAACAAATTACGATTTTATTAAATGTTTGAGATAGATTTTCTATCAGATCTATTTTACTAACGGGATTTATCACTATTTTAGCTACCTTAGCGGATTGGCCTGTTAATAGAGATTCTCGATTATTCCGGGTATCGGTAAGGAATTGAAATGTAATAATATTTTTGTAATTTTTATAGTTTGATGTCTGAGGTATTTTTATTTTTCAACCAAATGTGATATCATAAAAGAGTTTATATTCGGTTGTACACTAAAAAGTCTTAAGCTAGTGGGTAATGTTTTTTTTTCTCAAATGTATGAACTAATTCTTGTTGAACCAAATTTCACATTCATGTTTGGATGAATTCATGCTGACCATGTTTTTGTCTCTATTAAAAGCTTTTTATCGGTCAAAATCTCTTTTGAAGATAAAAACTCAATTTTGCTAAAAAAGAGTGCAAGTCAACCAACATGTAGCATGCTGCTAGGTTTGTTAGAACATATGCTCGGATCAGGAGGATCTCATATGAGTTTTAGGTTGCTTCAGACTAATTATCAGTATATGAAAACTCTTTTGACTGTTTTCCAATGTTTTATCCTCAGATTACTTACGTATCTCCATAACACACCCACCACAAAAGCAATATATGGTCGGTACATACTTGAGCATACATCAGACTTCTAACAGTCAAAGCACATAGAACCTTTTGTATTTTCTCAATCTCGAGTTTTATCTTTGGGCATTGCTTAAAGCCAAACTATTCACCTTTCAATATTGACGTGTCTTTTCCTTTGTTGTTAGCAATCCCATAACGTTGTAAAATACTCTCAAATCTCAATATACATCTTTTGTGATAAACTTAAAACTCCACAGTACTGATTTCTATGAATTTGAATTCCTAACACAAATGATGCATCACCAAATAAGCATCCATAAAAGATAAATACTCAAGTCCAACCATTACATCCATAAGTTGATCACTTATTGGTAAAGGGAAAACATCACTTGGACAAGCAAATATAAGATCAGTGATATTAACACGCATCCTACATTATCAATTCTTATTCTTAACCAATATAGGATTCTCTAACCAATTCAGATATTAACACGCATCCTACATCCCTAATTCAAATACCAATTCTATTAATGCTGCACTTGTTTATCGTTTAGAGTAATTGTATTTCAGTACTAAGTTGACCGCCAATTCTTTTTCTTTTTGTATTTTTTTTTAATATTTTCATATAATATTTAAGTTGGTTTCATTTATCATAATAAATGGACTAACTAATTTTTATAGGAAGGATTCTATTTATTTTTAGTAGTTTATAGTCTCTTTTGAGAGACCCAACAAATTACGATTTTATTAAATGTTTGAGATAGATTCTCTATCAGATCTATTTTACTAACGGGATTTATCACTATTTTAGCTACCTTAGCGGATTGGCCTGTTACTAGAGATTCTCGATTATTCCGGGTATCGGTAAGGAATTGAAATGTAATAATATTTTTGTAATTTTTATAGTTTGATGTCTCAGGTATTTTTATTTTTATTTTTATTTATCACACATTCGTGTTTGGATGAATTCATGTTGACCATGTTTTTGTCTCTATTAAAAGCTTTTTATCGATTGAAATCTCTATTGAAGATAAAAACTCAACTTTTTCAAAAGAAAAAAAAGTACAAATCAACATGTAGCATGCTACTAGGTTTGTTAGAACATCTTCCCATATTATGAGAATCTCATATGAGTTTTTAGGGTTGCTTCAGACTACTTCTAAGGCTATGAGAGTAGCCCCACATCCTTTTTGATAAATAAATAAAAAACTAATCTATAGTGGTTGAAGATATCCTCATATATGTTGTTACCTGACCAAATTTAGGTACGTGGCCGAGATTAAAACTTTTGTAAAGACAGAAAGGTGTAATGCAATTAGTTCAAAGTATTATTGTAAAAGTAGCCCCCAAATCCTTTCAAAAGATGCATGGAGAATTTACTTACACGAGTAGCCCTCCAAGTTATTCTAAAGGTTGAAAAAGGACTTTAGAAACAAAGATACTGCTCAGAATTAGAATTTGGAATCTCCAAGTGATCTTGTTGAAACCTCTGACTCATCTTTGAGGCTGACCAAAATTGTGATCTTGCAAAGTCTTGGTCATGTTTGTTCCTATGTACTTGCGTGTGATATTTTATATAGTCATGTCAGATGTTTCTAATGGTCCTTACGTGATGCTAAAACGAGTATTCAGAAGAATGTTGTAACAAATTCTTTGTAAAATCTTAGAGTAATGAATTGATCAACGCATGGAAACATTATTTGAATTAATTTTGTCATTTCCGAGTGAAATCCTTACTTTTCTCTGATTTTTAACTTTATTTTAATAACTCATGTCTTTGTAGTTTTTTCTTTAGGAACTTTCAGGGTATAAAAGCACAACTCTTGGGATGGTTTACCAATACGAGGAGAGCAGACTTTATAACAAATATTTTAAAAATAAAAATAAAATATTATGCAGAAATAAACAAAGAATAACTTAATCTTTAAACTAAACTAGAGATAGGGATATGAGCTATAATAGATTTTATATCGCATAAACTCTAACCCGAATCTGAATATATAATCTCTTAAGAGTATGGATATTCTCTAGATGCGGATTATAATTCTTATAAGAATATGTAAATATCGTCTATGTTGTTCTTATTTTTGATATCTTCTTTGGTTCTTGATTCGATGTAATCTTGCTCATGATTTTTGGTTTCTTTTGTTCATGAATGAAGATCCCAAGTGAAATATCTTTTCTTATTTCTAGGATATGAGCGTACAATACAAAGTAGTTGTGGAATTTAATATGTAAGTGACATGAATGAATATTTCACTTTCCTCGTCTTTATATAGGATTTTTAATTATGGTTTCAACTTAGTTCTAATTACAGTCACATCCCTAAGTTCTATTGTTATGAGTAGGGACCATAACCATTATTCTTTTTACATATTAGTCTCTAAACTTTATGTTTTAGATTTAATTGTCAATACTCGAATTCAATCCTTCACGAAATTCAAATTTGAAATGGTATCTATATAATTGTGTCCATAATGGGTTTTCATATATTAGTCAAATTCTTACTTATTCATATTTATACAATTAATTATTAGTTGTACTTGATGAGTCCGAATTCAGCATGCTCCCCGAACAAGGGAAAATCGGTTTAGTCTCTCCGAATACCGGACAGGTTACATGGACATGGATCGAACAGGTCACTCGGACCGGATAGATTACTTTGAACACTATGAACTTAAGGCTGTTCGAACTATGACAAAAGTACTAAAAAACCTAAACACTTCCTGACTAAGCTACTTGCTCTCCTGCTTAGAGCTCATGGGTCTTTAAACATGACCCGGGTTCTTTAAACATGACCCGAAAGCCCATAAGGGCCCAAACATCACACTATAAATACCCAACCACCTGCATTAACTATGAATAATGAGAATTAACTGGTACCAAGCTGCTTAATTATCTCTCTACTCTCTAAACACGTTAAACACCCACACACCACCACTTAAACACCCACATACCACCGTAAAATACCAACTGAAATTACCAGCCTACCCTCAGGCGATTATTGTCCACACCAAATTGGCGACCACAGTGGGAGCACGAAGGTGCCTGAATCAAGCATTCAAAACCAGCTAAGAAAATCTGTCCGAATGAATCCGGACAATCCAGAGCTTCCACCAACTTTTCTCGAAGTGGTGGAAGAGAACGATGAGTACACTGTCCAAGAGCGTGACAGGTTAAAGCTTGAAATAGAAGCTCTGAGGGCTGAAAAGGCCAGGATGGGCGTGAAAGAAAAATCCAAAGCATCAGTTGCTCATCACACCGATAACCCCAAAGAGCATGAGGCTTCCAAAACTCTTGTGAGCACCAAAAAGACTCATGCCAGTTCCAAAAAGTCTCACCGGTCCAAGCCTGTGGAGAGTTCTGACTCGAGCTCAGAATCTTCGGGTAGCTCTTCGGACAGTGAGGGAAATGAAAAATCCTTGTCCTCTAGCAGCGATGAGGGTCGAACCAAGAAAAAGCAAAAGCAGGTTAAGAAATATTCAAGAAAAAGAGACAGGCATGGAAGAATGAAAAGACATATTGGCAAAGGATCATCTCACCACCGGAGGTATACGGACAAAATGTTGATGGATCCCTTTACTTTCCACGATGAGCCAGGTATCTTTGCAACTCCCAATGAGGATACTGTGTTCAGTCGTGGAAGGAATTGGAGGCAGTCTTCACTGTCTTCTAAAATCCTGTCCGGAAACCTCCCCAAGAGGTTTGACAGCACTAAAATGGAGAAGTACGATGGCAGTACTGATCCGGACAATCATCTGGAGCAATTCAAGAACTTCATGATGAACTTTGATGATGATGATAAACTACTTTGTAGGGCATTCTCCCAATCATTTACGGGGAGTGCTCTGAAATGGTACAACAGCCTGCCTCAGGGTTGTATTAAAGATTTCGATACGTTTTGGGTGGCCTTTCGAAGGCAGTTCGTAGGGAGTAAAGAGCTGAAGGGCAATGGAGACACAATAATCCATTGTGCCCAGGAGCCCAACGAGTCCTTGAAAGAATACATAAGCCGTTTTGTGAACACAAAGAATGGGTTGGCTGATTGCTTCGAACAGGTAGCAATAGCATCCCTGAGACAGGGATTGAACCCAGGCAATCTAGCTGATTCGGTGACCAGGAAGAAGGCTATGACGTGGGGAGGGCTGCTGAATCAGGTTGGCAAACAAATAAACGTCGATGAAACAAAGAAAACCAGGGTGCACAGGCAGGTGAGATCCACCCCAGTGGCACCAACTCCAAATCAGAATCAGTCCGGGAACAAAGCCAGAGAAACTGGACAGGGGCATGGTAGGGCAAAAGCTCAGTCTCAACCAGCAGCTCCTGCTCAGAGTCAACAATCCAGAAATAAGAGAGGGCCATGGGTCCAACCGGAGTGGTTCGCAGAGCTTAAAGAGAGTGTGGCCACCATTTTCGATAAAACAAAAGATGAGGTGCATTACCGGAGACCGGCAACTCTGCAGTCTCCCAGAGAGCATCGCAACAACTCTTTTTGCCAATATCACAATGATATTGGCCATACCACTGATGACTGCATAGCATTAAAACAAGAAGTTCAAAATTTGATTGAGAGGGGGAAGTTGGGTGCATACGTTAAAAGAAGAGGAGGCAACAGGCCTGACAACACTCACCGGGTTGGTACAAGTAATGCTGCCCCGAAGGGGGCTATGGTTATAGTTGAAAGGTTTGATGTGGAATCTGAATACTTGGATCCTGATCCAACTCGAAACAGAGTGGGTGCTATTGAGGAATGTTCTAGATCGGTCTCCGGGCTCATTAAGTTTTTTGAGTCGCTTACAATTTTCAGAGGGGACACTATGACAGCTCCTACTGCTTCTTCGAGAAAGAGGCATGTCCATAATTTAGCCTCCCAACTAGAAGGAGGCATGACATCTTATCAATCACCGAACTCATTCCCCTTCATTGTCTTTGATGAAGATGATTTGAGAGACATTGCTGGCCCTCATGAGGATGCTGTTGTCATAGGAGCATCTATAGGGGGCAATGACATACGTCGAATCTTGGTGGATACTGGAAGCTCAGCCAATATACTTTTCCTAACCACTTACAAGAAAATGAAGAATCCAGCTGTAATTCAAAAGTCGGACATGTCAATCGTGGGCTTCACAGGCAGCTCAGCCGATGTGATCGGAGAGTTCGAAGAAGAGGTGTTATTGGGCAGGGGCCCTTTCAAGAAAATGGTGAGAATACTCTTTATTGTGGTGGATTTTCCCACTTGCTATAATGCTATTCTAGGGAGGTCTTAGCTCTCTAGGATGCATGCAGTGGCCTCGACAGTCCACCAGTGCTTGAAGTATGTTGTACATGGGCAGGTTGGAGTTGTACGGAGCAGCCAAAAGATTGCAAGAGAATGCTATGCTACTGCCCTGGCTCCTCGAACGCTGGGGGCAGTCCGTATTAACGAACAATAGCAGTTTGAGGGCCTTTCTGGGGGTGAGGGTGAAATTGATGACCCCAGAGAGACCCCTGGAGTATTAATACCAATCGAAGAAGTTGAAACGCACTGTTTGGAAGATGGTAAAAGTGTCAAGATAGGGTCCAAGATTCCACCAATGTTGAAAGAGGAAATGTTGAAGTTTTTGAAAGACCATCGGCACGTTTTTGCTTGGTGCAATGCTGATGTAACTGGGGTTCCATCAGAGGTGATATCCCACCACTTATCCGTCCGGAGAGATGTAGCTCCAGTAGTTCAGAAAAGAAGAGCTTTTTCCAAAGAAAAGGCTTATGTCATTGTGCAGGAGGTTGACAGACTCACAAAGATGGGGCACATTAAGGAATCTCAATACCCTTTGTGGACTGCCAATCCTGTCTTGGTAAAAAATAAGAATGGCAAGTGGTGCATGTGCATTGACTTCACAGACCTCAATAGAGCTTGCCCAAAAGACTTGTATCCGGTCCCTCGGATTGATCAGTTATTAGACTCTACCTCTGGGAACAAACTGCTTTCCTTTATGGACGCTTTCTCCGGATACAATCAGATTCAAGTAGATCCAAAGGATCAAGAGCATACCACATTTGTCACAGATAGAGTTCTTTATTGCTACAAAGTTATGCCCTTTGGTTTGAAAAATGATGGGGCTACTTATCAGAGGTTAGTCAACAAGGCATTTGCTAATCAAATTGGAAGAAATATGGAGGTATACATTGACGATATGATGGTGAAAAGTGTGGATGAGCAGTTGCACTTGTCCGATCTCCAAGAAACTTTTGACAACTTGGTGAAAGTGAATCTAAAGTTAAACCCTGAAAAGTGTGTCTTCGGAGTGCAGTCCGGGAAGTTCCTAGGGTATATCATAAGTGAACATGGAATACAGCCCGATCCGGACCAGCTCAATGCTCTATTCCAGATGGAGCCTCCTCGAAACATTAAAGAAGTACAACGATTAACGAGGAGGTTAGCAGCCTTAAACAGATTTATCTCCAGGTCTTCGGACAAGTGTGCTTCTTTCTTTCAAACTTTGAAGGGTGCAAAGGGGTTCGAATGGACCCCACAGTGTGATGAGGCTTTCAATGAAATCAAGAAACACATGTCCTCCCCCAAAACTTTGTTCAAACCAGTTGATGGGGAGACTCTCTTTGTATATTTGGCAGTTTCAAGTTGTGCCATCAGTGCTGTGCTGGTAAGAGAGGTCGATAGACACCCCCATCCAGTATACTACATCAGCAAGAGCTTAATAGATGCTGAGAGACGTTACCTGAAACTTGAAAAATTGGCATTAGCCCTAGTGATAGCTGCAAGGAAGATGAGGCCTTATTTCCAGGCTCATCCTATCATCGTCCGGACCTCTTTCCCCTTAAAGAATGTCCTTCAAAAAGCAGACATTTCAAGCAGAATGACTAAGTGGTCAGTAGAGTTGGGGGACTTCGACATAGACTTTGCTCCCCGGACAGCAGTGAAAGCCCAAGCTGTGGCTGACTTTCTGGTTGAATTCCACTCCGATAGGGATTCAGAGCAAGCTACTGATATAAAATACAAGAAAATGTGGATCGTCCGAACAGACGGTGGATCTAGCACTATGGGATGTGGTGCAGGAATATGTTTAACTTCCCCATATGGAGACACTATGTACCAGGCTATTTGTTTTGCTTTCAGGGCATCTAATAACGAGTCCGAATATGAAGCAGCTATAGCTGGGTTAAAGTTAGCCTACATTTGTGGGGCTAAGAGGGTCAAGCTACTAAGTGACTCCCAATTGCTTGTCCACCATGCCTTAGGCCAATCTGAGGCTAGAAAGGAGCAGCTTATGAAGTATTTACACCTCCTCAAGAATGAAGCACTAAAATTTAAAGCTGTTGTCTATGAGCACATTCCCCGGGCAGAAAATGAGTTAGCAGACTCATTGGAAACCATAGCATATACGGAGTCATACCCATGGATCCATGTGCTTGAAAGCCCTTCAATTCAACTTAGTAAGGGTAAAGAAGAGGAAATTTTTGAAATGCAAGTGAAACAGCCTCAAGACTGGAGGTTTCCCCTCTTACAATATCTCTCCGATGGCGTCCTGCCACCAGATAAGTCACTAGCCAGAACGTCGAAACACAAGGCTCGTGGTTTTATCGTGTTAAGAGAAGTGTTGTACAAAAAGTCCTACAGTAGACCTCTCCTACGTTGTTTGGGGGATGATGAGTCACAAGTGGTCCTCTCCGAATTGCATGATGGTGAAGGGTCAGCCCATTATGGGTTTAGAGCTTTAACAAGAAGAGTATTACTCTCCGGATACTATTGGCCGTCAATCATGAAAGATGCTAAGGAATTAGTAAGGAGGTGTGACCCATGCCAAAGGTACAGCAATGAAATTCATGTACCGGCCATTCCTCTAGAGTCAATTTCTGAGCCCATTCCCTTCGCTCGATGGGGGTTGGATTTAGTAGGGCCTCTCCCCGTAGCGTCCGGAGGGCGCAAAACTATAATTGTGGCCATAGACTACTTCTCGAAGTGGATAGAAGCAACCCCTCTAACAGGGACAACATCAAAAGCTGTCATAAAATTCATTCTATCCAACATATGTTGCAGGTTTGGTGTCCCACAGAAAATAACAACAGACAATGGGCCACAGTTCGACAATAGAGAAATGGAGAGTTTCTGTGCCTCTAGGGGTATACGGCATTGTTTTTCTTCACCTTTCCACCCACAAGAAAATGGACAAGTTGAAGTCCCTAATAGAACCATACTCTCCGGTTTAAAGAAGAACTTGGAAGGGGCTGCTGGGAAGTGGCCTAGTTATTTGCAAGAAGTCTTGTGGGCCTACCGGACAACACCTGGGGCTGCAACACAAGAATCACCTTTTGCCTTGGTATATGGGATGGATGCATTAACCCCCATAGAGAAGACCCTCCCCTCCTTTCGTGTTCACAACTTCTCCGAAGACATTAATGAGATGGCAATCAGAAATCAACTTGATTTGATAGAAGAAAGACGGGTTAAAGCTCACCTTAGAGTTGCGCACTATCAGGGCTTGATGAGGAGCTTTGCTTCCAAAGTTAAAAGAAGAGATTTCCAACCTGGGGACAAAGTACTAAGGAAGGTCTTCTTGCACACTAAATAAAAGCTCTTCGGAAAGCTGGCCCCAACTTGGGAGGGTCCGTATATGGTGGTTGAAAGAATTAAGCCTGGAACTTATTGGTTGGAAGACAAAGATGGCAGAGTTTTAACTCATCCCTGGAATATTGAGCATCTCCGGATGTACTTGGAATAACACTTGTGTAAATATTTACTTGTTTAAACATCCATGTAAATATTTGGGGGCATACTCTCCCCTCCCCGGTGGCACGGAGAGTTTTCAATAAAATTCAATGCCTTCTTGAAAATTTTTCTAAGTGTTGTTTAAAGTTCTGTTCCTTATCATACTATCCGGACTGAACTATCTAGAGGTTATTTAAACTCTAGCCGGAGAATTTAAACACTCTCACAATGCAATATCTAAAAGTTACTTAAACTCTGGCTATCAAAATTAAAATGAACAATGAAAGAAGATGATGGTTGCACAAAACAAAGATATTCATTAAATGAAATAACTTAAAACTTGCCTTGGCCTTCCAAGGACTTTTAAACAAGTCAAAGTAGAACACAAAAACCTGTCCGGTCAAATTCCGGACACTATTACAAAAAGAGTGCCTTGGCCTTCCAAGGATTTTAGTTTAGATGAAAAATAAACAGAGTAAGTTGAGGGTTAAGGTTGAGTTTTGAAGATGGCTCACCTTCATCTGTCTTCTTGCCCTCAAGATCGCTTTTCCCTTCGACCACCTTTTTGCCTTTGGGATCGTCCTTCTCTTCGTCTGGGCTCTCCCCAGTGTGTTCTTCATCAACTGAGGAGCCACTTGAGTACCCATACCTGTCACCTTCAGCCATCGTGTGGTATGGGAGTTCGTCGGGCTCAACATAAAGCCATAGGTCCCCTAGGTTCCTGTCCGGAAATTTTTCATGGAAAAGTAGAACCATATCAGACCTCACCTTCTCAAGCAGTAACTCTTCGCTTTTAAGCATCTGGCTGGCGTAGGCATTGATCTTGGCATTGATTGTAGCCTCTTGATCCTTTAACAAAGCAGTTTTCTCCTCAGCAGCCTTGGTCACTGCCTTCTCTAGAGCAATCTTGTCAGTGGTCAAGTTGGTGATAATCTTCTCCTTTGCAGTGGTCTCTCCCTTTGAGACAGTAAGGTCTTTCTCCATACCGGACAGCTTCTCCCGGAGATCTTTTATGGTTTCTTCTAGGGTGGCAACTTTTGTGTTGCTTTCATCTTGATTCCTCTTCAGCTCCTCATTTGCTTCCTTAAGCAAGTCAGCATTGGCAGTAGCAGTGCGAAGGTCTTCGGATAGCTTTTCCTTCTCAGACTTGAGGTCTTTGATGATGTCTGCTTGACCCCGGACTTGTCTTTCCAGTGCGAGTACTGGCTGCACATTGCTAAGCAAGGAATGGGCTATGGTGTCCTTTTCACTAGAAACAATGAAAGTCTTACCATTGAAATTGACAGTGTTAGAGCTGCTCGGAGGAATGTAAGGCCCTGCGAAGTCGTCTCTGGGGAGGCTAAGGAAGTATTCACCAAGCCCACCTAGACCAGTAATGTCCACTTCATCAAGGTTGAGATCTCCCCCCTCAACTTCATCAGTATGCAACTCTCTTGGGATCTCCTCAGCTTGTGTTGGGTCAGAAGGGTCAGCCTGGACAGAAGGCTCCGGATCCCGGAGAGCAAGCTCATCTCCCTTTGCCGTCTTTTTCTTCTTGGCTGCCCGATCTGCCCCACCACTCTCCTGCTTGCGATTCCTCTTGGAAGCCCTTGGAGATTTTGGGAGTTCTGCTTCCTGTCTTACAGTCTCTTGCTCCACTACCTGCAAGAGAGCATTATCAATTTGGCTCTGAGCCGGCCCCTCCAGGTCAGTTGGAGCATCCTTCTCAGCATCAGCAGGATTAGCACTGCTCACCACCCTTTTGCCTCTCTTCTTGCCCTTCATTTTGCTTGGGGCTTTAGCCCGGCCAGGCAGGAAGAGTGTCCCATCTGGTTCGTGGGACCTCTTAAGCACAGTGTCTGCAGAAGGTTGGGTGGTGAGCTCCTCCCAAGTCAGGTCTCTCCGACCTGTGGTGTTCCACAGATGAGACATGGCCAGATTTCCACTAGTAAAAGCATTGTGGAATCGATTCCCCCAGTTCTCTGCGGCCCAAACATTGATTTTGCCACAGGTGACTTGTCCGGCCTTCAAGTAGTCCCCGAACACCTTGGGCAGCTCTGTTAAAACAAAAGAGAGATCAGTTAATTTAAACCAACTTAAAAAAATGAGGAATGGTCAAAGATTTGAAGTGTGAAACTTACGATCACTTCTCCACCTGCTCCTGAGGAGGCTTGGGTTCTCTCCGGCCTTGATATTTTTGCCGTTTTCCCAAGCGCCACTGACAAATAAAAATTGGCTTCTCCATTTGCTTTCGGACTCCAACAGATCATCAACAGCTTTAAGGTCATTCCCCATATTGAAGTGGTAGAAGGGGAATTGGTGATGTTTGCAAAGGTTGGCCACTGCTGCGAACTCTTTCATAGGGAGAGGGATCCCGGACAACCTAGATGCCATGATACATGACATCAGAGTATACCAGCCGTTGGGGCTCAGCTGGCTCGGGCAGAGCTTGACCAGGTGGAAGTATCTAACAATCTCCGGGTCCAAGGGGAACCTGAGTCCCCAATTAAATAGCTCTATAAAAAAGACTATTTCGTTCCGCTTACAATCCATAGGGGTCTCCGGATCTATGGGAATCCTTATCTTTACGTTTTCTGGGATCCCCCATTTTGTGCGCATTCGACCCAGTTCAGCAGTATGGATGAATGCATACTTGGTCTTCTGTAAGGACAAGAGGTATTTGAGCTCAACTCTGTGAAAACACGGCCCCACCTTCTCTTCAAGGCACTCCGGCAGGTCTGGATGCCTCAAGCACAGTTTTTCCTTGCCTTTTTTGGCAGTAGCATTATCAGTCTGGTCGGAGGACTCAGACTCGAAAGGGACTTCTTCAGCAGAATCTTCCATTCTTTCCTCCATGATTGTTGGGGGAATATCTGTGGTAGTGGTCCTGGGAGGATTAAAGCTTCGCTCAGCCTGGCTTCCGGAGAGTGCTTTGTGTCAGACCACATTGCGATAAAAGGCGAAGGTTTCCTAACACTGGTAACTGTAACTCCTGGCTCAACAGCAGGTACTGACTCCTGAACTGAGGAACCAGAGACTATGGGCGAAAGGGTGGATTGAAAGAGTTTTTTGGGCTTAGTACCTTTGGAGGAGGATGAGCCTCGATCTGACTCTGAAACAGAGGCGACTGGTCTGTCAACAGGTGATGATGGTAGCCCTGCTGCTATTCGTCTCTCCTTCTCAACTTTTTGTGCTCTCTCCAACTCTGAAAGATTGAGCCACCCACCTTTGATCAGTGTTGTTCTTGCTGTAAACATAAACTACCCAGAAAACCTTTGCTTTAGAAAGAGAAAGCTCTGAGTAAATTTACAGGGTAAATGTGAAAGAGATAGTAAAACAGTGGAAAATGAGTTTGAATTTATAGTAAATTTGAAAAAAGGAGTTGATTCCTAGGAGAATTCGAAAAGTTTGGCAATGATTAAAAGACGGCGCTGATGTCACTACTTGTAATTAAATAGGTTGCTTTTCGAAGAAGGTGGTGCGAAATTCAAGGTGAAAAAACGGCTGAAGTGACCAATAAGAGAGCGACACGTGTCCTACTAACTCTGGCAAAAACCGTTTTGAATTCGTGAAGCTTAATCTGTCCGGGTATACCCATAGATCTGTCCGGATTGAAAACCATTTCTGACGTCGGACTGTTTTTCCGTTCTTTGACAAGAATACTTGCTCAAACACCTAAAAAATGGGCTCCTGATGAGTCCGAATTCAGCATGCTCCCCGAACAAGGGAAAATCGGTCTAGTCTCTCTGAATACCGGACAGGTTACATGGACATGGATCGAACAGGTCACTCGGACCGGACAAATTACTTTGAACACTATGAACTTAAGGCTGTTCGAACTATGACAAAAGTACTAAAAAACCTAAACACTTCATGACTAAGCTACTTGCTATCCTACTTAGAGCTCATGGGTCTTTAAACATGACCCGGGTTCTTTAAACATGACCCGAAAGCCCATAAGGGCCCAAACATCACACTATAAATACCCAACCACCTGCATTAACTATGAATAATGAGAATTAACTGCTACCAAGCTGCTTAATTATCTCTCTACTCTCTAAACACGTTAAACACCCACACACCACCACTTAAACACCCACATACCACCGTAAAATACCAACTGAAATTACCAGCCTACCCACATGCGATTATTGTCCACACCAGTACTATTTATCAACAATAGCCAACACATCAATAACCACCTGACGATACATCCTAATAGATAAATCTTAACAATCTCTCACTTGGATCATCATATGCTGCCACGAGATGCATCCATTTAATGTAATTACCATAATTTATTTTTTAATAGATTAAGTTAACAATCTTGTACATGATATTGAATCATAAATGATAAAAGACTTCTTTAATGCATTAATATGTGAAAACAAATGCAAAAATAATCACATTATCGCAAGAAATCAATTACATCGATTCATTATAGTGTATAGAATAAGAATAATATAAAATATGAACGTGTATATATATATATATATATATATATATATATATATATATATATATAACTTACCTAACTTAAGCGAGATGTATTTAATAAGCAAGAGAAGTCAGTAAAACGTAAATTAATATATATATATATATATATATGCCTCAAAAATTCAAGTGCACATGTCCAAATGGATAATACACCTCGGGATCTATGACAAACTTCCACTGAAATCAGTAATCATTTAAACAAACAACACCCATCATAATGGTGTGTTTTTTAAAAATTATATGTATCATTTCTTTCGTAAGAGGATTTCCTAACACGGGGATATGCTATATACTAATTTAGAGACTATATACTCTCTCATTAATAGACATGAACTTGATATCTGTATACTTGATAGGGTCGAAACCCTAATCAAACACCACAGTCGTTGAGAGAGAAAGAGAGAAAAATAAAAGATAACAATTACAAATGAGCTCCGCATTTGTCGTCATTTGTTACATGTTTGACTTAATAAATACGAAATAATATTGATTAGTAATGTATACTAAATTACATTTAATTAAATATAAATATATATTTTACGTTTTATAATTATTCGGATATTATGTATAAAATATAGCCTTATCAGGAGCCCCCTAGTCCTTGAGTTACAGCGTAGTGAAACTTAAGGACTATATAATGGTCGAATATAATATCCGGATAGTGTAATCTCCTGGTTGTTCTTTACTTTTGACGGAGCTTGTTTGTTTTATTTTGTCAGTTGTCATAGCTCTGTCTTCATTCATCTTTCTTACTGAGGTGTCGATGATCACGCCTAAGAAACTATGCCAGCCATGTCGGCTAGACTCCGAAAAGTCATATGGCTTGGTTATATATTTATTTTCCTAACGAACTGTTAGTGGAGACGACTCCAACTTAGTTCGTACTTATTCGTTCCTGCCTCGTTAAAAACCTTTGCTGGCCAAAACCTCCCTTGAGGATAAAAAGCTTTATTTTGCCAAAGGAAAATAGTACAGCTAACATTCAGTAGACTGCTAGGATGTTACATGTTTCTTTGGCATGCTTTGATTTTTTGTTGGATATGGATGTGTAACCCCCTAATATTTGGTGAATGATGAGTTGAAGACTATATATATATGTACTTTCTTTATGTGAGCATGTTGTAGATGTCGTGGATCTTGTGATGGAGAAATTACCCAATGTCGTAGGTGACTTGGCGTAGATGGTAAACATGTAAGCAATATAGTGGTGTTTGGACGATAATATGCTTAGTAGAAATTGAGGTAATGAGTTGATATAAGTGGAGATTTATATTTTTGTTCAACTTTTGAGATGTCCGAGCATATCCTTATAAGATCGAGCTCAGTAGGGCTCATTGCGTAGCTTAAAACGAACAGTGTCTTTCTAGCTGTTTCACGACGAGGTCATGAAGACCCTATTGCGTAGTCTGCTATAGACTTGGTTTGTAACCAGTTCGCCAATATACTCAGTACAAGGCATGAGACACAATATGGCCTTTACGTAGCCCGTAGGCGTGGCCAATTAGCCCGATCGTGTTTATAGACACTTAGTCTGGACTCAGTATGGTCCATTGCGTAGCCTTTTAGGGGTGGTCAGTGACCTTATTGTGGGCACTTTAAGGATGAGGAGAAGTATGCAACAAACACATAAAAGGCGAAGACGGGAGATCATATGGCTTATAGCCTTTTTTTTTATCATGGAGATGTAGATTGCTTGACTTAAAGCTTTATCGAACATGAGATGGAGATTACTCGGCCTATAGTCTTTTCAAACATGGAGATGGAGATTATTTGGCCTATAACCTTTTCAAAAATAGAGATGGAGACTATTTGGCATTCTGTTTTGGAGATCACTGGGCATTCTAGCACAGAGAAGGAGCGTATTTGACTTATAGAAATGTTGTGTCGATTGTTGTATAGCTTACCATGTTGTTTATGTGAATTACCAAGTGCGTAGATAATTTTTACATGTAGATAAATGTGGGTGCACATAGAAAACAGAAATGCATATATACGACGAACAATATTATATTTCATTGCTTGTGACACATGTAATCATGAATATTATGGTGCTTTATATCCCCACCAATATTGTCATCTCACATTAATAAAAATATATATATATATATATATATATATATATATATATCTACTGTATCTTTCGATATTTTTCAAGTTGTTTAAATCAATGATTCTACTTTATTAGCACTTATCCACTGGGAGCTGCACGTGCTATTCTATAACATTATTGATATACAAAAAAATACTAATGTGTTATATGTTATAACCTTTATTTCATGAACAAAATACTAAAATACACCATTAACCTAATATATTATGCATATCATGTGCAATCTTCAATTATTCAGATACTATTTATTATCATTTTCAGAATCTCACTTACACTTACACTTACACTTACACTTAACTCGACACGATCATACATTTACTATTCTCATCCCAATACATATATTTATTATCATTTTCAGAATCTCACTTACACCTAACTCGACACAATCATGCCTTTTTCAGAATCTCACTTACACTTAACTCGACACAATCGTGCCTTTACTATTCTCCTTTGACACCCGAAGGCTCTCACGACTTTGCATTTAGTCCACTACCAAAAGGCCTCATACGAGTTGAGGTATGTTCTTACTTATATACCACTGATACTTCCAATGTTTAATCGATGTGGAATGCGAGACTTTGATCGCCACCCTAACACCAACTATCACGCATGAAAAACGATTCTCTTTTGTTTATCCTATGTGCGCCATGGAAGAAAGAAAGTACTAAACTAATATTATAATTAAATGTAGTAAGATATACATTGATATCATGTTATATGGGTACTTGTCCATCTATCGATATCCTATGCTTGCTACAACTTAATGTTGGATATGAAGGGATATTCGATGTTTTTAATGCAAAACAAGGATGATGATTCTTTGTATTTGAATTCGCGGAACAAAAACTTAGATTTTGAAGAGGAAGATGGAAAGTCTTCTTCGTCAGAAGTGGAAGTGACGGCTAGTAACCGACTTTGGCATTGAGAGCGGTGGTTCTTAAGGTCTGGAGTATGGTGGAGCTAAGTAGCGTCGAAGGAGATGAGTAGCAACATAGGACGAGGATTGGTAACAGAGGCGAGATGGTCCACCACTTTCTTTGATTCAATCAAACTTTCTGTCACTGGAGAATTAACATAATGAGTTGATGGGAGAGAAAGTCGGTATGACGGGGGAGAGCCTCATCATGGTGTTGAGAGTCCCGAAGACAAATGTCACAGTGGAGGCTTTGAGCAGTTGACTCGGCAGTTGAGACGGGAGAGCCAAGGAGATGGCGCAGAATACAAGCTCTAAAACGATGGAGATGCGGAGGTTTGTTAGGGCTCGCTTGAGGTGGATTTATGGTGGATGCAGATCATTTATCGTGGATGTAGTTACTCGTGCAAACCAATTCAAATGCAGTTAGACTTCAACATCCTCTAATGTCGATTGAAGGGCTATAACTTAAGATATTGCAAGAGACGCTCAGCCTGGAAGTTTCCACCAAAATTTGAGTGAGGGCCTGGTGAGGTGTGAGACTCGCAACCTGTAAACCTGAAGTTCCATCAACCGCAACATCTCTCAATTTTGAGGAAGTAAGACTGCGATGGTTGAAGTATCAAATAGGCAATTTGGAGTGTGTCCTTCATGTGTTTGACGGTATTGATTTGCAAGCAGCCCCATAATAATTTGAGCATTTCGTTTATGAAGTTCTACTGAAAAGGGTCGTTCTCGAAGTGATTCACAACCCTCAACCTCACAACATGGTGCCAGCCTAGTGTCATATACTCGATGCAGTAGAGAAAATATTCTAGCAAGGAATTCCAGATGTCCAAGTGGACAGCAGATTGTAAGTAACAGTTCGCCGAGCTCTAGAGCGCCATCTTAAGCTATGCAAAGAGGCGGGTGAACTTCAAGAAGGAGTAGCCGCCTACAGACACGCACCAGAGAAAAGCCATATGGGATCCATCAGTATTCGAGAAGCTAAAATTTGCATTAACTTTATACTCTTAAACTTTTGTTTGGCAAAACAGCTCTAAGAGATTTAGGCGAAGGTCAGTTGTGCTGGTAGCTTTGGCTACTGCTTTGGTGTGGTGTTCACTGATGGTGAACACAGGAGGATGGTATGTGTACATAAGATGTTCGATAAAACGCACCATCGACTAAAGGTATGAAAATCAGTAGTTTACTTCTAAAGTTTTGCTCCACTCTATCTCAACATATGAGGTTGATGATTGTTCTTGTGTTGTGCTGACTACATCTTGGTCGCTGCTCGTGTCTCGCTCGAATCACAAAAAGAACAGCCTTAGATAGTTGTGTTGATTGTCAGATAGACTCTTATGATTAATTTTGCAGTTGACATTGCAGGTTCAAAGCTCATATTGTGCCAAACGTCGGTTCTGAAGTTCAGAATATCTGCTTTAACATATGTGAGACTGCAACTGAAAGATAAAGAGCTTATCCAAGGGGTGGGAAGACATAAAGATTATTTTAAGGCGAAAGCGTGTACCTGCACATTACCGTCATGACCTACAAAACATTTTAGGAAACTGTTGATGAATATTTTGATGAGTTTGAACAACTCAAAAATCGTTTAGAATTAAAAAAAATTGAGGAGACATTAATGGCCCAATTTATAGATGGTTTGCAAGAACGTATTGCAATAAAGGTGGAAAGGTAAAAATATAGTGAGTTGCATGAACTATTCCACATTGTTGTCCAGACTGAGCAACAACTCAAGCACAAAAATACCACCTTAAATCGGACCCGAACAACACAAACATAGACTAGGAATAATACCATACCATTGGATAAAGAAAAATCAATAGAGACTGATGCGAAAAGCAAAGAAAAGGCTGAAGTTGTCAAGAAAATACACCAAAAGGTTAAACATGTAAAAAGAAGAAACATCCGGTTAGCATCAAAATGTAAAAACTGCAATAATACATAAACTATTAAACATGTCTTTGTTAATTGTCAAAAGACTTGGGATGTATGGGTCTATTTTGCCGCATATTTCAACATATAAATCACCAAGAATATTTCAGTTAAATGCAAAGACGGTAGATGGAGTAAGTATTTAATCACTCATGTTAAATGCTTACGAAGTCTACTTTTAAAAAAAGCCCCCAACGGGGTAGCAGAGTTGGTTGAGTAAGGTGTGCTTGTGACCAAAGGTCATGAGTTCGAGTCCCCCTACATACGCTTTCTCGGCTGAGCCTGTCACCTTGTGTGGTTTACCTTCTGGCGTTGGTTTGCAGGCTATCGCGCCAGACTGAGGGTTTACCCTGTGCGCACTCATTGCACTCTGAGTAGCGGCTGCGGGTTCCCTCCAAAAAAAAAAAAAAAAAAAAAAAACCAAGAATATTTCACTCTCTCACTTAGTGAGAACATGATACTGGTCTTCAAGCAAGGAAATTCACTTGCGCTCCATCTTACCATCGATTATTGTATGGGTGAGCTGGTTTGCCAGAAATAAAATGAAGATAGAAGGTAAAATTTAAAGCTCGATTTATTCACTTTGCTTTTCGCATCAGTCTCTATTGATTTTTCTTTGTCCAATGGTGTGGTATTATTCCTAGTCTATGTTTGTGTTGTTCGGGTCCGATTTAAGGTGGTATTTTTGTGCTTGAGTTGTTGCTCAGTCTGGACAACAATGTGGAATAGTTCATGCAACTCACTATATTTTTACCTTTCCACCTTTAGTGCAATACGTTCTTGCAAACCATCTATAAATTGGGCCATTAACGTCTCCTCAATTTTTTTTAATTCTAAACGATTTTTGAGTTGTTCAAACTCATCAAAATATTCATCAACAGTTCTGGCTCTTTATGACAGCTTCCTAAAATGTTTTGTAGGTCATGACGGTAATGTGCAGGTACATGCTTTCGCCTTAAAATAATCTTTATGTCTTCCCAACTCACAATATCTCTGATCTTGTGGAAACTTTTCAGAACCTGAGGATTGTCAAATTAAAACTCAAATTTGAAAAAAGTGCACTTTTAGGATTCGATTCTAAAATTTTCTTGGTTAATTGATTAATGAGAATGGAATTAAGGTTGTATCATCACAATTAGAGTATTTAGACTCCATGAAATCACCTTGGATCCTTAAAGAGGTTTAATTTTTGATAAGTAGGTTGGCAACTCTCAAAAGGTTCAATTCCTATTCTTTAGACATGTGCACTCATTTCTTTGAGGTTTGTGAAGGTTAACAATTTTCAGTGGTCCAACCAATGCGATGAAGTATTTATCATCTTGCCTCTCTAAATAATTTATCCAAACCTATCCAATGAGAGAAATTATATATATATATATATATATATATATATATATATATATATATATATAGTATCAGAACATATTGTAAGTATTGTTCCTATAAAAGAAAATGAAATTTCCCGAAGTCAGTTTATTATGTAAGTAAAAAATTATTGTTAGTAGAAGTTGGCTCTAAATTTAATTTTCGCATCTAGGAAGATGAGAACTTACTTCCAATGACATTCCATTGTGGTCCAAACTTTATTTTTATCAAAAAATTATGTAAAAACCTGATATCTTAAAAATGTCAACTCGATGGTCAATAAAGCTAAAGGATTTCAAAATTACCTATGAACCGTGGACAGCTATCAAAGCTCAATCTCTAACTAAATTTTTGATAGATTTTTATGCTAAAACACTCAAATCACCTCAAAATATTTGAGTCATAATGTTTAGTTTGAATGAACGAAGGGTCGAAAATCTCAGGTTGTGGAGTCGGGTTCCAATTAATGGCTATTTTGAGGGAAACGGTGAACCAGGTTATTCGCTTCAGTTTTTTAGTGTTGAACAATGAGGCTGAATACGAAACTGTAATTGTAGGGATTCCGTTAGCCCATATCTACAAATAAAAAATGGTACAACTAATAAGGTACGTTTAACTTCTAATAAATTACGCTCTTGGTCAAGTAAATGCGCGCAAGAAGCATTTTATTACATACATTAAGACACTGAAAATTCAGACGCAAATCTTCAAAAATATCTAGTATGAGAAAGTGTCGAGGGTAAAAAATTCTTTAGCAGATTCCTTGGTGTTGATAGCTTGCGTGTAGACCAAATTTTGGGTCAGATTCCAAGAACATATCGCAATTACCATCAATGTGTCAAGTACTATGTAAGTGGGAAAATTATGATTATTAGAAGAAGCCGGAAGACAACTAGTTATTCTTACTCTTTATTATTGGATCATGAGAATATTATCCTATATAAACTACAAGAATCACTAAGGGATGTGCAGACGGCTGAAAATAATGAAGGGGTAGATTTGAAAGAATCTGGTTTTGGATGAGGGAAATATAATTAAGATTGGGTCAAAGTTAGATGAAAGTTTCAAACGAGAGTCAGTGGCTTGTTTAAAGAAGATCGTGGATGTTTTTTCCAGAGAATTTTTATATGTAACCGTTGTGAGTATATCAATTATTTATCACGAGTTGGTTGTTAATAAAAGGTTAAATCCAATTCATTAAAGAGAATATCACTTTTAGTATAAAAATCTGAAGTTATAGTCAAAGAATTTGGTAGGCTGTTAAAGGTGGGGCATATTCGAGAGTCTAAATATCTGAATTGGTTAGAGAATCCTATATTGGTTAAGAATAAGAATTGATAATGTAGGATGCGTGTTAATATCACTGATCTTATATTTGCTTGTCCAAGTGATGTTTTCCCTTTACCAATAATTGATCAACTTATGGATATAATGGTTGGACTTGAGTATTTATCTTTTATGGATGCTTATTTGGTGATGCATCATTTGTGTTAGGAATTCAAATTCATAGAAATCAGTACTGTGGAGTTTTAAGTTTATCCCAAAAAGATGTATATTGAGATTTGAGAGTATATTACAACGTTATGGGATTGCTAACAACAAAGGAAAAGAAACCTCAATATTGAAAGGTAAAACGTTTGGCTTTAAGCAATGCCCAAAGATAAAACTCGAGATTGAGAAAATACAAAAAGTCTAATGTGCATTGACTGGTAGAAATCTGATGTATGCTCAAGTCTGTACCGACCATATATTGCTTTTGTGGTCTGTGTGTTATGAAGATACGTAAGTAATCTGAGGATAAAACATTGGAAAACAGTCAAAAGAGTTTTCATATACTGATAATTAGTCTGAAGCAACCTAAAACTCATATGAGATCCTCCTGATCCGAGCATATGTTCTAACAAACCTAGCAGCATGCTACATGTTGGTTGACTTGCACTCTTTTTTAGCAAAATTGAGTTTTTATCTTCAAAAGAGATTTTGACCGATAAAAAGCTTTTAATAGAGACAAAAACATGGTCAGCATGAATTCATCCAAACATGAATGTGAAATTTGGTTCAACAAGAATTAGTTCATACATTTGAAAAAAAAAACATTACCCACTAGCTTAAGACTTTTTAGTGTACAACCAAATATAAACTCTTTTATGATTTCACATTTGGTTGAAAAATAAAAATACCTGAGACATCAAACTATAAAAATTACAAAAATATTATTACATTTCAATTCCTTACCGATACCCGGAATAATCGAGAATCTCTAGTAACAGGCCAATCCGCTAAGGTAGCTAAAATAGTGATAAATCCCGTTAGTAAAATAGATCCGATAGAAAATCTATCTCAAACATTTGATAATATCGTAATTTGTTGGGTCTCTCAAAAGAGACTATAAACTACTAAAAATAAATAGAATCCTTCCTATAAAAATTAGTTAGTGCATTTATTATAATAAATGAAACCAACTTAAATATTATATGAAAATATTAAAAAAAAAATACAAAAAGAAAAACAATTGGCGGTCAACTTAGTACTGAAATACAATTACTCTAAACGATAAACAAGTGCAGCATTAATAGAATTGGTATTTGAATTAGGGTCCAAACCAAATTTCGGCCCGGTGGACGTGATACTATGCTGTTCTCAGGTCAGTGATTTTAATGTCTACAATCGCTCTTTCTCTGTCTCTGCTTATAGTGATTCTATTAAAAAAAAAATTAGCAGTGTCTATGAACTGCCTTGTTTGAAAGACTTGGTTTTGTAAATCTAAGCACTTTAGTTTCAGTGGGCATGAGGTATATATAAGGTTCGTGGTATTTCACAATGGATATAAAAAAATGTTTGATATAAATGTGAATCCAGTTACACACAATTTGGTATAACTTAGGATGCAAGTATACAATTTCGTAAGATATTCAAATTTCATAAGAATCAACAGATTGGAAGAGGAGCACCGTTCCAGTCCTGGAGACAATCCAGCATCGGATCGATCAACTTTCCTTCACACATTGCGGAGAACACCTTGTCTAGCTCTTCCCCAGGCGACCTCACTTTCTCTCCTGTCAGCAACTCCGTTCCAAGCCCTTCCCTCACAAACCGGTATAACGGATATGACCTGCACTGTTCGATCCTGTTCGGGATGGCCGAGTTTCCACTCTCATATGCCGCCCTTGCGCTCTCTACATCTTTTGGCAAAACAGCTTTCAGTTCAGCTTCAAAATCCGCGATCTTTTGGAAAACCGAAGTGCTGGCATCCTTCTCGCTCTCTCCGTTGGTCAAGGCATGCTCGACCAGGACTTGTCGTAGTTTTTGCATGAGGGGGTAAGTAGCACTGCAAGGATCGTCTACGTAGCTGAAAATGTACTCACGGTCGATCACTTTCAGTAAATCTTTTTCGCAGAATCTTGAAGGATGGAGCTCTCCGTTGAATCCCGTCGTTAAGACCTTCTTCGCAGCATGGCTCACCGTGTCCTTAACTGTTTGCATCAAGTTTTCTTCTAGATGCCTTAAATCGATGGCTTGGCAAAGCGCCACCAAGAATGTGGAGGACATGAGCTTCAATATCTCGACTGCATCGGCTGTTTTTCTCGCTGAAATCAGCCCCAAGGAGTTGACGTCTTGATTGTGTTGCTCAGCTGATTGGACATGGTTGGTCACTGGATTCCCAAGAAACTGGAGCTCAGAACAATAACTAGCCATGGCGATTTCAGCTCCTTTGAATCCGTAATCCAAGCTCGGATTCCTGCTGGCCGTAAGATTTGATGGTAACCCATTGTTGTAAAAGTCATTGACAAGCTCGGAGAACTGTGCGAACATGAGTTTTCCAATTGCAGCGATGGCCAAACGAGTATTATCCATCGAAACCCCAATAGGGGTTCCCTGGAAGTTCCCACCGTGCAAGGCTTTGTTTCTGGCAACGTCGATCAGAGGGTTGTCATTGACGGAGTTGATCTCTCTCTCAATAGATTTTGTGGCTTGCCTAATCACTTCGATCTGTGGGCCCAGCCATTGTGGTGAAGTTCTTAGAGCATAGCGGTCTTGCTTCGGTTTCTGCAGTGGATCCATCTCGTGCAACTCCTTGGCTCGTTTCATGTATGAGCTTCCTTCCAGAATGTGCTCCATTATGGCCGCAGCCTCGATTTGGCCAGGGTGGTGCTTTAGCTTATGAGTCAGATGGTCGGTGAACTCCGGTTTGCCGTTCATCACCTCTGCGAAAACCGCGGACAAGACAACGGACAAAGTGGCAAGAACGTTGGTTTCGAAAAGCACCATGGAAGCCATACCCGAGCCTACTGCGGTGCCATTCACAAGTGCAAGGCCTTCTTTAGGCTGCAGCTCAAAGAAACCAGAATCAATTCCGGCTAACGAAAATGCTTCCGCCGCCTTGAGGGTTTGGCCATCAGGTCCAGTGGCCTTGGAATTAGGGCGGCCGGTAAGTAGGCCAGCGATGTAAGAGAGAGGCACGAGATCCCCAGAGGCCGTGATGGTGCCGCGCAGAGGGAGACACGGAGTGATGTTGTTGTTGATGAGCTTGGTGATACCTTCTAGGATCTCGAATCTGATACCCGAGTAGCCTTGAAGCAAAGTGTTGATACGCACAAGCATGGCAGCTCTGGTGGCGGAGAGAGGCAGTGCCTGTGAAGAGTCTGCTCCGAAAATACCAGCATTAAGAAATCTGATGAGTTCCTTTTGTAGGGCACCGCCTTGTTTAGTCCTGCGATGAGAAGTAGCACCAAAGCCGGTGGTAACACCGTAGCTGTCAGTCCCTTTGCTCATGCTGTCCATGACCCAGTCACTGCTAGCCTTGACACCAGCTCTAGCCGACTCGGCTAGCTCTACCTGAACTCCAAGTTCGCGATTAGAGATGGCCGCCACCTGTGCAATGGTAAGGTTTTCCCCACCAAGTTTCACGAGGGGCTTCCTGTACTCAGCCACCATTTCCTTCACCTCATCCAAATGGCTGCCCTTGAGTTTGTCAGCTGCCAAGCCCCAGCTCAAAGGGTCAGCAGCAATATTGCTGGGTTTTTGGCACAAACTATCCAGTGATGCACTATTCTGAGTCATCTTGATTGTGTTCAGTTAGGAAATTCTTAGTAATCAAAATCCGAGAACAAGAGAATTCAGCAAAGCAATCTGTAGTAAACTGTCTGTGTTTTGTGCTGAAGGACCGAGTACAGATTGATGAAACAAGAATAAGTTGAAGATGGTGAAGTTTAGTTGGCTGAAGAATTACAAAATTGTGGAGTAGTTTATATAGTAATAGCATTAGCAGAAGTTGGGATATGACCAGGAAATGAGTTGCTTTTTGGTAGGTAAAGCTAAAGCATAAGGTGGCTTTGGTTGAAAATTAATCAGGACTATTGGATATATAAACTAATGTTTTGACGATTATTATTTATAACTGGTTCTGGTGTGAATTACTTTATGTATCAGTGGTAGTCAATCTTGGCTTGTAGGACATGTGAGACTTATTTGAAGTTGGTGAATTTTGTTCTGATAATCACTCAACTAGTCTATCTAGTACAACTCTTGTATGGGATAATAAATAAATAAAGCTATTAGTCTCCAGCCAAAAAACTTGTACACTAAATAACTTGCTTTTTAGCTACATCCATCTACTGGAAAATTAAAGTAAGATTTCATTTAACCAGCAAAGTCCATAAGTTATCCTTGAACGAGGAAGAATACTATATGGGTGAACGTCCTATAATATTAATATAGGAAACTTTAGTCGTTACACCCTCTAACCAATGATAAATTAGGCCAAGACTCAAACATGTTCTTATATTTGCTTAGGAGTCACTTTCAGCGGTTTGAGTGTTGGTTTGACCCACTAACCACTGCAATACGCGTCCTCGTGAAAAAAGAAAATACCTGAGTTTGATTGATTAGAACTAGAGTTGTAAAGTCTGGATTTTAAGTTTTCTTGAATTAAGGGATTCATAAAGTTAGCAATATTCTTTTGCATTCTTTGTGGGGAAAAATAATAATAATTATGAATTTGTGTGAGTTTTCTATGATTTTTTAAGATATTTATTTGTGTTTAATTCGGTGGGTTTATAATTAACTTGTATAGTCACAAGGCTTATAATTTGTTATAGTAATTTCTCCAAATAGTTCGGCCAATAGGCCACAATTACCCCAAATAGTTGTCGATCCATGTCAAGATCTAATTGAGATACCATATAACTTCACCTGTTTTGGAGGTCCGGGCTTCATATGTTGGATAGAGTTCTCAAATTTTGATTCCCTTGTGTATTGATGCCAACCTATCGTGGACACATGTCATCATTAGGTTGGTGTGCCACTAACCATGATTGTTAGTGGCGTTGGAGTTCCCAAAGAAAGTTGGCTTGTGAATCTCTAGTTTTCTTACAAATAGCAATGATTAAAATTATAGTAGTTAACCTTTATGGTCAACCTATATAAACCGGTATATTTCTTTAGACCATCTACAGCAGTTGAGATATTTCATCTTCCAAAAGCGCGCCAAATCAGCGCCACATCAGTATAATTCCCAAATAATTCTGCAAAAATATATTTCATCTTTCAGCATATGCATATTTATAATTTTTAGATATCATCCGATACAACAAAGAAACATTATCGATGGATGAGTTAGAATGCATTTGCTGTTGATTTGTCTTTATTTTGTTTGATTCATTTATCATTGAAATTTTATCTTTGGCATTCTCGATGAGATTTATATTTTTGCCAGGTTTGATGTTTTTAGCCCTTACATGTGTTTTGGTCATTTGAACAATTGTAGTATCGCTGATGGTCTATTTTTAGTATGAAGGCCATATCGAGTTGATTCTTGATCATGGATGTTCTTTCCATATGAGTCCATATGAAGATTGGTTTCACTCATCTGAAGAGAACATTTGAGGCACTGTATTACTTAACAATTACAAGGCTTGCAAGATAGTTGTAATTAGACATGTGAATATCTTAATGTTTGATGATTGTGATTGAATTATGATGCATGTGAGGCATGTTCTTAATCTGATAATAAATTAGTATCCATTGGCATGTTAGACAATTTCGGTTGCTTAATTTAAAATGGAAATAGTCACATTACAATTATTAGAGGTGTCAATATATAATGAAATGAAAGCTATCAATTGAACTTTTATTATTGATCGGAGATACTGTGATAAGTACAATGACTAGATTGTATGATGGAAAAGTAAATGGTACAACCCTATGGCATATGATGTTTGGGCTCGTGAGTGATACATGATTGTTGAAGTTGCAGAAATAATAAATGTTTGAAAACAATAAACTAATTAGCTTGGAATTTTTTCAATCCTATGTGTATGGAAAAAGTAGCATAGTCAAGGTTGTAAGATCTGAACATATAACAAAGGTGATCATTGAATATATTTATGTTGATCTCTGAGGACCTACATGGGTTCAATGACATGCAGGTAATGATAAAAGAAGGAAAATATAGATAATAACAAGGTTTATTATATTAAATATAAATGCTAAATTCATATATTTAGTGATCAAAGACTAAACTAAAGCAAACATAAGGGATAAGGGGACTAAATGATATACCCTTAGAACTTGTTTGCAAAGAGTAAATGAGTAAGGTGAGAAATCCACTTTAACAGTGGTAATTATGTAATTTTATTATTCACCTCGTGTACTATATAAAGGACATTCCCTTTTGAGGAAAATGGACAATGATTAATCAATTATTACTACATTTATTCCTTTTGTCTCTTTCTCTCTCTATAACATAATGATTCTCTATCTAAAAGTATCTAATACGAACATTTCTTAGGCTGACGCTCTCATACGAACATTTTCGCATCTATATCTAAAAAATATATGAGTTCATCAGTGGTTTGTCTGTGGGAACTTGAGTGGTACCTGGAATCAACGTTCCAAAACCATAAAAATAATTTAAAGCAAAAAAAAACAATGGAAACTGAAATTCGTGGAGAGTTGGAGGCAAATCCGACAAATAACTTGATTGGAGTCTCATTTGGAGACCTTGTGATGGAAAAGCAAGTCACAAATGAAGGAAACAACAATACCACATGTTAGGACCAACTTGAGATAGGCAAAGTTCAATAAGATTGAAGTACTCCAGGATCAAGAGGCAAGCGAAGGCCCCAATTCATAAGTTTGGTGTTGAGAACAAACTCATGATTACGAATGGATAATGACGTCTCTCCAACAGTGAGAAATCGAATAGTAACATTTTCGGGGATTGCCCAATGGTCTCTGAGTTTCACCTCCTCGGTCAGATAAAATTATTTTTATTTTACCTTGAAGAGGGCAAGCAAATTCTTAGCCTCAATATCACGAAGATTGTTACCCAAAATATCTTCTATATTCGAGGGAAAAATTGAGGCACGTCTCTTCTTTTTCTTACTTTTATCCTTTTTTACCGAAGAAGTTTCTCCTTGCTGAGGAGGAGGATCAGTCGTAACTTCCAGGGGAGAAGAGGATGTTCCCCGATTTGGGGCAGAAGGTTTGGGGGGGAAGAATCACCGTTGGGATAGCTGGTAGGGGATGACTTCCACTATAATCTCTTCGTTCTTTTCCTGATCACATCCAGACTCATCAATCAAGTTTTTCTCTTGAATTTCAGGGATGGATTTCAAAACTTGTTCCACTCAAACATTTCTTGAAGAAGGTTTCCGGGGGATGACTTGTGGGGTTGTTTGAGGGGACTCTTAAGGAGTTACCTAAAGGGTTGCAGCAAAAGAAGAAATCTTAACTCTAATAGATTTTGTAGACAATTATGGAGATCTTTTCCTCTTAGCACGATCTTCTTTAATTGCATCAGAAAACTTTTCTTTTTCACTGCCTATTGTTAGGAGAGAACAAGATCTATGAGTAGTTTCAGACAAAAAAGGGTCACCCTTGTTATTTATTGAACAAGCTTGAACATGTCTACAAACGTCGAATACCCTCTATCACCGGAAGCTTTACGTTCAAAATCTTTGTTTGATATATTGAACCACCTCCAGAGTTTATATCTTTCGAGATTAATAAATTCTTCAGGCATGAAATACTGAAAAATAATTTGGTTTGAAAGTTGCTTCTCTCTCTTTAGAACAGGCTCTCTCTACAATAGGGTGAGCAGAATTAAAATATATAAACTTAGAACTATGGAAATAGATGAGTATTTATAGTGGATCAATGGGTGTTAATGGGCAGAAGGTGAAAAGTCAGTGTAAAAAATCTCTTCGACACATTACCTTTTTCACAAACCGTATTAAAAAACGCGCTGGTATGCATTGGTGGATACTTGACACGTGGCCATAAGTGACGCCATTAATTAAGTTATCTCTAACATTATAACAGCTAGGAAAAGGCACGCAAGATCAAAAGGAATGATGGTTTAGGTGAGGTCACTATGACTTATGAGTTCATAAATCCGAACAAGTCCAATACCACGTAATCCAATGGGTTTTTTTTATAAAGAGATTTATTCATGAAACCTAAGTAACAAATTCACCCAATCAAAGTATGAGAGAAAAATGATTCGGGGAGAGTTACAAGAGGTCATACGAAGTAGCTCAGAAATCATAAAGTCCAAGGAGGCTCGAAATAAAGGAAGAGTTGCTTTCATCAGTCAGCCATCATTTAGATATCTTCACAAGGATGGGGGGGGGGGCTACTGAAAAGGGAAGGAAAATATAGATAATAACAAATTTTGATTATATTAAATATAAAGGCTAAATTCATATATTTAGTGACCAATGACTAAATTAAATCAAACATAAGGG
The DNA here is from genome assembly GCA_036936605.1 of Limnanthes douglasii subsp. nivea. NCBI lineage: Eukaryota > Viridiplantae > Streptophyta > Magnoliopsida > Brassicales > Limnanthaceae > Limnanthes > Limnanthes douglasii. The sequence continues at coordinate 75,252,908 of JAUPFV010000003.1, read as the reverse complement.
ATAAAGAGGCTAAATGATATACCCTTAGAACTTGTTTGCAAAAAGTAAATGAGTGGGATGAGAAATCCACTTTAACAGTGGTAATCATGTAATTTCATTATTCACCTCATGTACTATATAAAGGACATTCCCTTTGGGGGAAAATGGCCAATGATTAATCAATTATTACTACATTTATTTCTTTTGTCTCTTTTTTTAGCAAATAACTTAGTAAAAAAGAGTTTTACTTTTGTCTTGTCCAAATTTTTTAGTGGCATGTCATTGTCCGAATTACCCTTGCCCGGATTATGCAGTGGGCTGTGTTTGAAGTTTCCGAACTCATCAGTAGCCCCTTTTTTAGGCCTTTCCAAATAGCTTTGGTAGGGCTAAAACATCCACTAAGCCAGTATCAACTTTATCCGATCTGCCCATGCGGTCTGTACCAAGATGTTTACTTTCAATATCAAGTTAGTTCGAAGTTTGTCACAACTGGTTTCTCTTTCCAGAATTGTAAGAGTTTTCTTCTTGGATCGTGGGACACGTGTTAATATTTGGTTCGACCTACCAACCGTTATTTTTCCTAGGCTGACGCACCCACCAAGTCTACCTAAGCATTTGATTCTTCACACGTTTGCGCAACCTTTAATAATTGCAAAAACCTCTTCAACTTCTCCTAGGTAACTGTTACTTTTTTTACTGTTATATAAATTCTGTTTCATTATTTCATTGTCTTCCACACTCAAAGCTTTTTTAGAGAGATTTCCATCCTTACCTTCAACTTGTTCTTGAGAGGTTTTATGTTTACAGCAAAAAGCGTACTAGTTAAAGGCGACTGATTAAATTTATCAGAGTTAGAAAGAACAAAAAAAGTAGAAAGAGAGAATCGTATCGCTGTCGATCTCCTAGTTTCTCCAAGTGAGAAATCCAGTCAACCAACCTAGGACGCCGATCAAGGGTCCTCCTCTTCCCAGAACCCTAGGACCAGACAACTCTCATTCAAACCCAACCTTTCACCTCTGCCTTCTGGTTCTTCTGTTCAAGAGTCCCAACCTTCTGTGCCTAAAGAGAAAGCAGTTTTAAGTATCAGAAAACCTTCTCCCTTTATTGTTATGAATTCTGATGCTGAGAAGTATCCGGAGAAGATAACCCCTCGCCGGACGAAGCACTAAACCAAAACCCACTCCACACCTTCACTATCAAAACCCTCAGGATCGGAGGTATCTAAAACAACTCCAATGGCCAAGCCCTCCGGATCCTAACCTCTACCGGACACTAGGCCTTCAGATACGACAAGTGCTCAACCATCCGAACAGCCTTCAGTTCCAGAAACTAACCTCCCTTCTTTTAAGACAACTGATAAACCTTCCACATTGATGGAAGAGGTACTGGAAGATAATATTGAGGAGGCCCCCTTCAAAAAATGAGGAATCAGGTCAAACGGGGGATGCTGCTCCTAATAAGAAGGGAAAAAGTAAGGTGAAGGTCTGCATCACTCATCTAGACTCACTTTCGAAGTGCTTAGAGGGAAAAGTTGGCCTTTGCTTCATACCTATCAGTGTCAAATACTTGTTGGCCCTACAAAACATAAATTACATCTACACCCATACTGCCGAGTTGGGCCGAATTCAGACAAAATGGGGGATTCCGGAGTCAGTAAAGGTAAAGATACCTATTACTCCGGATACCCCCATGGACTGCAAGCTTCACGAGGTGGTAGTTTTCACTGAAGTGCTGAACTGGGGACTCCGGTTCCCATTGGACCCATAAATTGTCAGGTACTTTCACTTAGCCAAACTCTGCTCTAGCCAGCTAAGTCCCAACGCATGATACTCTCTCCTTGCTTGCATCATGTCATCAAGGTTGTCAAAAATCCCACTTCCGATGGAGCAGTTTGCTGCTGTGGCAAGTTTGTGCAAGAATCATCAGATTCCATTCTACCATCACAATGGGAACAAGTTCAAAGTTGTGGATGACTTGCTGGAGTCGGAGAAGAACTAGAGGACAAAATTTCTGTTTGTCAGTGGGACATGGGAGAACGACAAGAATATTAAATCCAACACCAATCCCAGTATGCTGACTAACAGGTGGAAAAGTACTGGTAAGTTCCTTTCCTCTATTTGTCTTTCATGTTTTTCCTTTTCAATTATAAGTGTTCCTATTCTGATTGACTTGTTATGAATTTTTAGTGCTACCGAAGGAGTTCACGGGACACTTAGAGGAGGTGTAAAAAACCTATGCAAAACTCAATACATGGTCTGTAAAGCATTGGGGGAATGACTTCCACAATTGCTTCACATCGAGAAATCTTGTGAGGTCCCATCTGTGGAACACCACAGGTAGGAGATAACTCACATGGGAAAAACTAACTACCCTTCCTCCTCCTGGTGCAATTCTCAAAAGGACAGAGGCCAAGGATGACAAATTGTTCTTACCTTCCAGAGTAAAGGCTCCAGCAAGATGAATAATAAGAAGAAGAAAGTTGCAACAGAGTTGGTTCAAGCAGCCACAGAGAGGACTGGTTTGGGGAACCCAGGGGGAATTGATGCTACCCTGCTCAAAGTAGTAGAGGCTGAAATAGTAAGGGAGGCTGGATAGTCGCAGAAACCACCAAAGCCTCCCAATAAGGACAGAAAACGGAGGGCCAACAACGATGAGAAAGCTACTAAGAAGAAGAAGGTCATTATGGGAGAAGCAATAATCTTCGCCCTTCAGAAATCCAACCTCCACCAGCCCCTGTTGATCCCACATTGCAAGAGAAAATCCCAACAGATTTGCAATCCAGAGAAATTGCCAGGGGAGGGAATGAAGAAGTGAACATTAGTCCCCTTCAAGACATTGATTTGTACTTCAATGATTCTCAGAAGGATGACTTCGCAGGTCCATACCGCCCCTCCAACTCTGCCAATATGGTGACCGTTAATGGTAAATCTTTCTCTGTTTCCGGAGAGTAGGACGTCCTGAGCCACTCCCTCCTTGGTCATATCCGGCCCATACTTGATCTGGAAAGGCAGGTGAAAATCCAGAGCACTCTCATCAACTCCCTCACATCTGACACGAAATCTTTGTCAACCAACCTCTTAAACGCTAACCAATACATAGAGGAACTAAAGAAAGAGATGGAGGTATTGAAGAAGTACAAGAAGGACTCATCAACTAAGTTAGCCATATCGGAGGCAGCCAAGACTAAGCTCCAGACCAAGTATCCTAACTTAGAAAAAGACTTCACATTGCTGAAAGAGGAAGTACAGACCAAGGATGGTGTCATACAAACCTTATCTGATGAGAAGGCTAAGCTAGAGAACTCTGTTTCAGAGATGATCAAGGAGAAAGAAGATTTAAAGAGCCAACATGAGCAAGTTATCTAAGCAGGTATTGATAGACATACCAATGAAGTGATTGAATCCTTAAAGAAAGAGATGATGGAGACAAGTCTGACATGGTGCTGCTCTTCCATGAGACTTTTCCGAAGAGGACCCTTGGTCCCTTATGGAAATATGTGGAATACGAAGACCTTCCATTTCACACCATGGCAGATGGCAACAAACATAACTACTCTAGTGGAATAAATTCCACTAGTGATGATGAAGAGGGAACTGGTGAGAGTTCGAATGCCAAACTCAAAAGTCCTTAAAAAGGTAATGGTGATGAAGAAACGTCCAAAGGGAACAAGCCCTAAGGTCTTATATTATTTTTTGTCTTTTTGAACAGTTAAAGTCCTTGGATGGCCAAGGCATGTTTTGCTTTCCTATTCGGTTCAAGCATTAAATTTTTCAGCATTAAATATTCCATGGGTTCTTCAAAACTCTTCCTTCTTTGTCTTGAAGCCTATATGTCCCAGCATTAAATTTTTCAGAGACCTCATAGGGGCCTTCCGAGTTTGGAGCCAGTTTACCGAACTGCTTCTCTTTGGTGTGTAAGAAAATTTTTTCTTAACACCTTATCTTATGGTTAAGAATGTCTTCTCTTGACTTTGGAAGCAAATATAATACTCATCAAGCCTTGGTAGTGAGCTGTTCTTAAGTGAGCTTTAACCCTTCTTTCTTCTATTAAGCCCAACTAATTCCTAATTGCTATCTCATTAGCTTGTTCGGAATAGTTGTGGACCCTGTATGATGGTAAGGTAGCTTCTATAGGGGTAATTGCATCCATCCCATACACCAAAGCAAAAGGAGACTCCTGTGTAGCAGCCCGAGGAGTAGTTCGGTACGCCCACAACACTTCTTGCAAATAGCTTGGCCACTTCCCTGCACCTCCTTCTAGATTCTTTTTTAATCCGGGAAAAAATAGTCATGTTGACAACTTCAACCTGGCCATTTGCTTGTGGATGGAAAGGAGAAGAAAAACAATGCTGAATTCCCCTAGAAGCACAAAAACTCTCCATATGCTTGTTATCAAACTATGGCCCATTGTTTGTGGTAATCTTTTGAGGGGTCCCAAATCTGCAACATATATTGGATAAGATAAATTTAATGACAGCCTTCAAAGTGGTTCCTGCCGAAGGAACTGCCTCTATCCATTTTGAGAAGTAATCAATAAAAACTATAATAGTTTTGCACCCCCCGGACGTTATAGGCAGAGGTCCAACTAAATCCAATCCCCAACGAGCAAAATGTACTGGCTCAGAAATAGACTCCATAGGTACTGCTGGCACATAAATTTCATTTCCATACCTTTGACATGGATCACACTTCTTTATCATCTCTTTAGCATTTGCCATTATGGATGGCCAATAGTACCTAGCCAACAACACTCTCCGAGTTAGTGCCATGTACCCACAATGTGCTGATCCTTCTCCATAGTGTAGTTCGGATAAAACGACTTGAGATTCTTCAACCCCCAAACAACGCAGGAGAGGTCTATTAGATTTTATTTTATAGAGAACTCCTCTTATGATAAAAAAAAACCACGAGCCATGTGTTTAATTTTTCATGTCATAGCTTTATCCGGAGGCAAAACCCCATCAGAAATATATTGAAGAAGGGAAAACCTCCAATCTTTAAGTTGAATCACCTGTATGCTCAAGCTTTCCTCCTCTTCCTAGTTTTGACTTGGTTGTATGGATGGGAATTCTTGTATGTGAATCCAAGGGTAAGACTCAGAATATGCTATGGTTGCAAAAGAATCTGCCAGTGTATTCTCTAACCTAGGAATATGCTCATAACAAACACTTTTGAAATTGGTTGCTACCTCTTTCAGGATGAGTAAGTATTTGATCAGTTGCTTCTTTTTTTTCCTCAGACTGACCTTGAGCTTGATGGATAAGAAGCCGAGAGTCACTCATCAACCGAACTCTCTTAGCCCCACATAGAAAAACTAATTTAAGACCATCTATAGCTGCTTCATATTCAGACTCATTGTTAGAAGCCCTGAACCCAAAGCATATAGCATGGTACATCTTATCACCATATGGAGTGGTTAAGCAAATTACAGCTCCACGCCCCATTGTACTTGAACCACCATCAGTTCGGACTACCCATTCTTTATTAGTTTTCTCTTCTGACGTTTGTTTGGAGTTTCTGTCCGAATGGAATTCTACCAAGAAATCAGCTACTGATTGAGCCTTGATAACTGTTCGTGGGGCGAAATCAATATCGTAATCACCCAACTATACTAACCACTTGGTCATTCTGCTTGATATGTCTGCCTTTTGAAGAACATTCTTCAATGGGAAAGTTGTCTGGACAATGATGGAATGAGACTGGAAGTACGACCTCATCTTTCTTGCTGAAATTACTAAGGCTAGTGCCAACTTTTTAAGCTTCAAGTACCTCTTCTTAGCATATATTAAACTTTACTGATGTAGTACACCAGACGAGGGTAGTTGCCCACTTCTCTTACCAATACTGCACTTATAGCACATTCTGACACAATCAAGTATATATAGAGTGTTTCTCCTTCAAAAAGCTTAAAAAAAGTCTTTGGTGAGGATACGTGTTTCTTTATTTCAACAAAAGCTTGACTGCACTATGGAGACCAATTAAAATATTTAGCATTCTTCAAGGTTTTGGAGCACACTTATCCGAAGACCTTGAAAATAAATTCAAGGCAGCCAACTTCCCAGTGAGTCTCTAGACTTCTTTAACATTATGAGGAGGAATCATTTCTAGTATAACATTAAGCTGATCCGGATCGAGCTGTATCTCTTTCTCACTTATCACATAACCTAAAAAATTTCCGGATCGAACCCTAAAGACACATTTTTCTGGATTCAGTTTCAAATTCACAGCTGTCAAATTAGAAAATATTTCTTGAAGGTAAATTATGTGCAAATCATCCTCTAAGATTTTGACCATCATGTCATCTATGTACACCTCGATATTTCTGCCAATCTAACTAGCGAATGTTTTGTTCACCAACCTCTGATAAGTAGCCTCAACATTTTTTAACCCAAAAGGAATCACCTTGTAGCAATAGAGACCTCTATCTGCTATAAAGGTAGTATGATTTTGGTCTTTCGGATCCACCTGTATCTGGTTGTACCCATAGGAAGCATCCATGAAAGACAGTAGCTTGTTTTCAGATATTGAGTCTACCAACCGATCTATCCGGGGGACTGGATAAAGATCTTTTGGGAAAGCTCTGTTGAGGTCAGTGAAGTCAATACACATACGCCATTTCCCATTATTTTTCTTGACCAACACCGGGGCAATCCATAAAGGACACTGGGACTCCTTTATGTGTCCCATCTTGGTAAGTCGATCAACCTCTTGGACTATCACATCAGCTTTCTTCTTAGAGAAAGCTCTCTTTTTCTGTACAACAGGTGCAACATCACTCTGGATTGACAACTTGTGTGAAATAACACTTGTAGGTAATCCGGTTACATCACCATTGCACCAAGAAAAGACATACTGATTGTTCAATAAAAAGGACACCAATTTCTTTTTCAACTCTGGCGCCATCGTGGAGCCAATCTTGATACTTCTACCCTCTACCAGAGAGTGGGTTTTAATTTCTTTAACCGGTATTATAAATGTAGGAGCCTCTCTGGGGTCATCAATCTCACCGTCTCCCTCAGAAGGCCCCAGTAACTGCCATTAATTCGAGCTGCTCCCAAAGTTTTAGGAGCAAGTGCAGTTGCATAACACTCCCTTACTATCTTCTGACTACTTCGAACAACACCTACTTGCCCTTGAACTGCATAATTCAAAAACCGGTGGATTGTTGAGGCCACAACATGCATTCTAGAGAGCAAGGACCTTCCAAAGATCACATTATAGAATGTGGGGAAATCTACCACAACAAATAACACCCTGATCAACTTTTTAAAGGGCCCCTTGCCCAACAACACCTCTTCCTCAAACTCCCCACTTACATCCACATAGCTCCCTGTGAAGCCCACAATGGTTTCGTTTGAACGTTAATAACGACCGGATTCTTTATCTACTTGTAGGAGCTCAAGAAGAGGATGTTTGCCGAACTGCCCGTGTCTATCAAAATTCGGCGGATATCATTGCCCCCAATATATGCTCCTATCACCACAACATCCTCATGAGGCCCATCAATGTTTCTCAAATCATCCTCATCAAATACTATAAATTGGAAAAGGGGTTTGCTACTGATGAGAAGACATGTCCCCTTCCAACTGAGTAGCTAAACTATGTACATGCCTCTTTCTTGATGAAGGAATGGGCAATGTCATAGTATCTCCTCCAAAGATGGTGAGTGAATCAAAGAAACTGATCAGTCCAGACACCGTCTTCGTCTGCTCTGTTATGACCCCTATTTTATTCTAAGTTGGATCAGGGTCCAGATACTTAGAATCAACATCAAATATTTCAAGGATCACAATTGCCCCCTCTAGAGCAGATGTTCCAACATTGTTTGTATGGCCTGTCCGAGGAGCATTGTCATGCCTGTTTCCAATTCTTCTTTTGACATAAGCTCCCAGCTTGCCTCTTTTAATAAGATTATGCACTTCTTGTTTCAAGGCTACATATTCTTGAGTATTATGGCCTATATCATTATGATATTGGCAAAACCAAGTATTTCGACTCTCTCTAGGAGACCACAATGCTGCTGGTTTCCGAAAATGGACTTCCTCATTGGTCTTGTCATATATTGTGGCTATATTCTCTTTCAACTCTGCAAACCACTTCGGTTGAACCTAAGGACCTCTTTTATTTCTTGACTGTTGGCTCTGAGACTGATTCTGGTTAGACTGAGTTTGTTTAGCCCTGTTGGACCCTTGTCCGGTCTCCTTAGCCTTATATCTGGACTGGATCTGAGCTGTTGTGGTGGACCTCACTTGATGGTGCAACCTGGTTTTCTTGGTTTCTTCCACATTAATTTGTTTTCCCACCTGATTCAATAAGCCACCCCATGTCATGGCTTTCTTCCTGGTCACCGAATCAGCCAAATTCCCAGGGTTCAACCCTTGTCTCAGAGAAGCAATTGCCACATGTTCGAAGCAATCTACTAATCCGTTTTTTGTATTCACGAACCGACTTATGTAGTCCTTTAAGGACTCGTTGTTCTTGGGCACAATGGATACACCCCTGGGGTAATCTCCTTACTTTCAACAAACTTCATTCGGAAGCCAACCCAGAATGTATCAAAATTTCTGATACACCCCTGGGGTAAGCTATTATACCACTTAAGAGCACTTCCCGTAAAAGTTTGGGAGAAGGCTCTGTACAAAAGTTTTTCATCATCAAAATTCATCATGAAGTTCTTAAACTGCTCCAGATGGTTGTCCAGATCTTTACTTCCATCATACTTCTCCATCTTGGAGCTGTCAAACCTTTTGGGAAGGTTTCCGGACAGTATCTTGGCAGACAGGGGTGACTACCTCTAGTTCTTATTACGACTAAAGACCGTGTCTTCATTAGGTGTTGCAAAAATACCTGGTTCGGTCTGAAAAGCAATGGATCTATCAGCAACGGATCAGCATGCCTATGACTATGGGATGACCCTTTTCCCAGATGCCTTTTAAGCCTCCCATGCCTATCCCTCTTTCTTGAATATTTTTTAATTATTTTTATTTTTTTCCTGGGCCTCCCTTCATCACTACTCGATGACAAAGAATCCTCAAGCTCAGCCTCGTTCGAAGAGCTGCTGGAGGACTTAGAATCTGAACTTTTAACGGGCTTCGACCGATGTGTCTTCTTAGAGCTAACATGAGTCTTTTTCGAACTCACATGAGTCTTTATTAATGGATCATTCTCCCTAGGGTTGTCAGTGTGATGAATAGCTGACGCCCCTGAGTTCTTCCTTATACCATTTTCTGCTTGTTTTATGGCCCTTAACGCCTCTATCTGCTCTTAACTTGTCTCACTCTTCAATGGTGTATTTCTTGTTTTCCCTAACCGTTTCCACCACAGGTGGTGGAGTTCCTTGCTCGTTTGGATCAATCCGAACTGGTTCTTTCTAATGGTTTTTTATGAGTCCGAATTCGAAGAGCTCCCCGGAAGGGTAGTCCAAAGTAAAATCACCCCGTAAATTCGGACAGACTCCATGACTTCAGTTCGAACAGCACCGGTTGAACCGAACAGATGACTTTGAACACTGCAAACATAAGGCAGTTCGAACTATGACTAAAGTACTAAAAAACCTAATCACTATCTGACTAAGCTACCTGTACATCTGCTTAAAATTCATGGGTCTTTAAACATGACCCGGGTCCATTAAACTTGACCCGAAAGCCCATAAGGGCCCAAATTTCACACTATAAATACCCAACCACCAGCATTAACTATGGGTAAGAAAAATTAACTGCTGCCAGGCTGCTTAATTCTCTCTCCACCCTTGAAACACTTTGAAACACCCTAAAATATCTTAAAACACCCTTAAACACCACCGTGAAACACCCTTACGCCGCCTTAAAACTCCACTCAAAATTACTAGCCTACCCTCAGGCTACTTTTATCCACACCAAGCATTAACTATGGGTAAGAAAAATTAACTGCTGCCAGGCTGCTTAATTCTCTCTCCACCCTTGAAACACTTTGAAACACCCTAAAATATCTTAAAACACCCTTAAACACCACCGTGAAACACCCTTACGCCGCCTTAAAACTCCACTCAAAATTACTAGCCTACCCTCAGGCTACTTTTATCCACACCAGTTTTGAATGTAAAATTCAGGTACCCTTGTGCTCCCACTGTGATCACCAAAGTGGGTTGGTTTATTTTGGGCTGGAGGTAGTTTGATATGGTATTTTTTGAAGTTTAAAGTATTTAATGTTTAGTGTGGAGAGTAGTGAGATAATCAAGTATTCTGCTTGTATTAAATGTTGATCACCCTCATTAATGAGAGTGGTTGGGGTATTTATACTCTTAATTAAAGACCCATGTGTTGATGGGTCAAGTTATGAAACTGGGTCAAGTTTAAGGACCCATTAGTCTTTTAAGTAGATTAGCAAATAACTTAGTCAAAATGAGTTTTACTTTTGTCTTGCCCGAATTTTTTAGTGGCGTGTCATTGTCCAAATTACCCCTGTCCGAATTATGCAGTGGGCTATGTCTGAAGTTTCTAAACTCATCAATGATGGTTTTGAATTTTGTGCAAATCAATTTACATGTTATTGCAAATCTGAAGGGATAAATCAACATAGAACTATACAAGACTCTTTAGAACATACTCACCTAGCTGAAAGAATAAACATAATCATTCTTGAGAATCTGAGGTACATGTTACTCATTGTTAAACTCTCAATATGGTTTTGGGGAGAATCAGTAATGAATGTCTCTCCCCTCATAAATAAATATCCATCTATGGTAATTGGCTTGAATATTCACAAAAAGTATTATATGATATCCCAATTTTGTTTTTTTTAAAAGAACTAAAAATTTAATAAAAAGTTAAAACTCTAAATGGGTTAGTAAAAATGATGATTAGGAAGGTGAAATCCGAGAAATAATTATCACGAGCAATATACCGAATTAATCTAAAAAAGACATTGAAACCAAACAAAAAAAATCATCGAACAGAAGAAAAAATCTCTTTCAAAAAAACGAATTCAATTAACTAAATAATTATATTCTAAACAAATAAATTTTTAAAAAACTAAAAAAAATACAAGTAACACTAAAAACGAAGAAGCATTAATGCCCCCAAGGGGGTAGCCGAGTTGGTTGAGTATGGCATTCTTATGACCAAAAGGTCACGAGTTCGAGTCCCTCTACATACGCTTTCTCGGCTGAGCCTGTCACCTTGTGTGGTTTACCTTCTGGCGTTGGTTTGCAGGCTATCGCGTCAGACTGAGGGTTTGGTTTACCTTCTGGCGTTGGTTTGCAGGCTATCGCGTCAGACTGAGGGTTTACCCTGTGCGCACTCATTGCACTCGAGTAGCGGCTGCGGGTTCCCTCCGGAAAAAAAAAAAGAAAAAAAAAAAAAAAAAAAAAAGAAGAAGCATTAATATCAGATTGACTAGGAAACATTATTCTATAGATGACCCTGCAAATATAAAAATCGAAGAAATACTATACAATCTCGATTAATAAAATATATTATTTTTTTAAAAAAAAGTTCCAAAAAAACTTAGACCGGTTGGATAGAAAAATATTATGAACACGTCCATATTTTATATATCCACAGTTGCACTTTATAATTCAATACAACAATGTCAATGTGTATTAAAATATCACCAACAGCTACCACTAAAATATACATAGGCCTCACTATTTTCTACGTGTAAAGATTGACCATTCTAATTGATAAAAGATTGACCATAAGTTCTATAAATAATATCCGTCGACCCTTGGATTGATCTGTATCCAACGGCTCAGAAAAGTTTTCCACGAAAGGCTACTTATACTTTACCAACCAAACAAAATAGATAGTAACTTCCTAGACATATCCCAACGACTCAGTGTTCTACTTACTATATAAACCTTTCCATCCACTACTTATTCTTCAGACAACAATAACCAACCTCCTTACATTTAACATAGCCACTAATTTCTTCATTCCTTCACTCCTTCTTCATATCTGTTCTTAATCCATTACTCAGATGGCTCAACACGGTGGATCATTGGATACTTTATGCAACAAAACAAACATGCCTGATCCTTTGAGCTGGGGCTTGGCAGCTGACAAACTCAAGGGCAGCCATTTGGATGAGGTGAAGGAAATGGTGGCTGAGTACAGGAAGCCCCTCGTGAAACTTGGTGGGGAAAACCTTACCATTGCACAGGTGGCGGCCATCTCTAATCGCGAACTTGGAGTTCAGGTAGAGCTAGCCGAGTCAGCTAGAGCTGGTGTCAAGGCTAGCAGTGACTGGGTCATGGACAGCATGAGCAAAGGGACTGACAGCTACGGTGTTACCACCGGCTTTGGTGCTACTTCTCATCGCAGGACTAAACAAGGCGGTGCCCTACAAAAGGAACTCATCAGATTTCTTAATGCTGGTATTTTCGGAGCAGACTCTTCACAGGCACTGCCTCTCTCCGCCACCAGAGCTGCCATGCTTGTGCGTATCAACACCTTGCTTCAAGGCTACTCGGGTATCAGATTCGAGATCCTAGAAGGTATCACCAAGCTCATCAACAACAACATCACTCCGTGTCTCCCTCTGCGCGGCACCATCACGGCCTCTGGGGATCTCGTGCCTCTCTCTTACATCGCTGGCCTACTTACCGGCCGCCCTAATTCCAAGGCCACTGGACCTGATGGCCAAACCCTCAAGGCGGCGGAAGCATTTTCGTTAGCCGGAATTGATTCTGGTTTCTTTGAGCTGCAGCCTAAAGAAGGCCTTGCACTTGTGAATGGCACCGCAGTAGGCTCGGGTATGGCTTCCATGGTGCTTTTCGAAACCAACGTTCTTGCCACTTTGTCCGTTGTCTTGTCCGCGGTTTTCGCAGAGGTGATGAACGGCAAACCGGAGTTCACCGACCATCTGACTCATAAGCTAAAGCACCACCCTGGCCAAATCGAGGCTGCGGCCATAATGGAGCACATTCTGGAAGGAAGCTCATACATGAAACGAGCCAAGGAGTTGCACGAGATGGATCCACTGCAGAAACCGAAGCAAGACCGCTATGCTCTAAGAACTTCACCACAATGGCTGGGCCCACAGATCGAAGTGATTAGGCAAGCCACAAAATCTATTGAGAGAGAGATCAACTCCGTCAATGACAACCCTCTGATCGACGTTGCCAGAAACAAAGCCTTGCACGGTGGGAACTTCCAGGGAACCCCTATTGGGGTTTCGATGGATAATACTCGTTTGGCCATCGCTGCAATTGGAAAACTCATGTTCGCACAGTTCTCCGAGCTTGTCAATGACTTTTACAACAATGGGTTACCATCAAATCTTACGGCCAGCAGGAATCCGAGCTTGGATTACGGATTCAAAGGAGCTGAAATCGCCATGGCTAGTTATTGTTCTGAGCTCCAGTTTCTTGGGAATCCAGTGACCAACCATGTCCAATCAGCTGAGCAACACAATCAAGACGTCAACTCCTTGGGGCTGATTTCAGCGAGAAAAACAGCCGATGCAGTCGAGATATTGAAGCTCATGTCCTCCACATTCTTGGTGGCGCTTTGCCAAGCCATCGATTTAAGGCATCTAGAAGAAAACTTGATGCAAACAGTTAAGGACACGGTGAGCCATGCTGCGAAGAAGGTCTTAACGACGGGATTCAACGGAGAGCTCCATCCTTCAAGATTCTGCGAAAAAGATTTACTGAAAGTGATCGACCGTGAGTACATTTTCAGCTACGTAGACGATCCTTGCAGTGCTACTTACCCCCTCATGCAAAAACTACGACAAGTCCTGGTCGAGCATGCCTTGACCAACGGAGAGAGCGAGAAGGATGCCAGCACTTCGGTTTTCCAAAAGATCGCGGATTTTGAAGCTGAACTGAAAGCTGTTTTGCCAAAAGATGTAGAGAGCGCAAGGGCGGCATATGAGAGTGGAAACTCGGCCATCCCGAACAGGATCGAACAGTGCAGGTCATATCCGTTATACCGGTTTGTGAGGGAAGGGCTTGGAACGGAGTTGCTGACAGGAGAGAAAGTGAGGTCGCCTGGGGAAGAGCTAGACAAGGTGTTCTCCGCAATGTGTGAAGGAAAGTTGATCGATCCGATGCTGGATTGTCTCCAGGACTGGAACGGTGCTCCTCTTCCAATCTGTTGATTCTTATGAAATTTGAATATCTTACGAAATTGTATACTTGCATCCTAAGTTATACCAAATTGTGTGTAACTGGATTCACATTTATATCAAACATTTTTTTATATCCATTGTGAAATACCACGAACCTTATATATACCTCATGCCCACTGAAACTAAAGTGCTTAGATTTACAAAACCAAGTCTTTCAAACAAGGCAGTTCATAGACACTGCTAATTTTTTTTTTAATAGAATCACTATAAGCAAAGACAGAGAAAGAGCGATTGTAGACATTAAAATCACTGACCTGAGAACAGCATAGTATCACGTCCACCGGGCCGAAATTTGGTTTGGACCCTAATTCAAATACCAATTCTATTAATGCTGCACTTGTTTATCGTTTAGAGTAATTGTATTTCAGTACTAAGTTGACCGCCAATTGTTTTTCTTTGTGTATTTTTTTTTTAATATTTTCATATAATATTTAAGTTGGTTTCATTTATTATAATAAATGGACTAACTAATTTTTATAGGAAGGATTCTATTTATTTTTAGTAGTTTATAGTCTCTTTTGAGAGACCCAACAAATTACGATTTTATTAAATGTTTGAGATAGATTTTCTATCAGATCTATTTTACTAACGGGATTTATCACTATTTTAGCTACCTTAGCGGATTGGCCTGTTACTAGAGATTCTCGATTATTCCGGATATCGGTAAGGAATTGAAATGTAATAATATTTTTGTAATTTTTATAGTTTGATGTCTCAGGTATTTTTATTTTTATTTTTATTTATCACACATTCGTGTTTGGATGAATTCATGTTGACCATGTTTTTGTCTCTATTAAAAGCTTTTTATCGATTGAAATCTCTATTGAAGATAAAAACTCAACTTTTTCAAAAGAAAAAAGTACAAATCAACATGTAGCATGCTACTAGGTTTGTTAGAACATCTTCCCATATTATGAGAATCTCATATGAGTTTTTAGGGTTGCTTCAGACTACTTCTAAGGCTATGAGAGTAGCCCCACATCCTTTTTGATAAATAAATAAAAAACTAATCTATAGTGGTTGAAGATATCCTCATATATGTTGTTACCTGACCAAATTTAGGTACGTGGCCGAGATTAAAACTTTTGTAAAGACAGAAAGGTGTAAAAGTAGCCCCCAAATCCTTTCAAAAGATGCATGGAGAATTTACTTGCACGAGTAGCCCTCCAAGTTATTCTAAAGGTTGAAAAAGGACTTTAGAAACAAAGATACTGCTCAGAATTAGAATTTGGAATCTCCAAGTGATCTTGTTGAAACCTCTGACTCATCTTTGAGGCTGACCAAAATTGTGATCTTGCAAAGTCTTCGTCATGTTTGTTCCTATGTACTTGCGT
This sequence comes from Limnanthes douglasii subsp. nivea, assembly GCA_036936605.1. Classification (NCBI taxonomy): domain Eukaryota; kingdom Viridiplantae; phylum Streptophyta; class Magnoliopsida; order Brassicales; family Limnanthaceae; genus Limnanthes; species Limnanthes douglasii. The sequence goes on along the minus strand of JAUPFV010000003.1, from coordinate 75,237,484 downwards.
GTGATATTTTATATAGTCATGTCGGATGTTTCTAATGGTCCTTACGTGATGCTAAAACGAGTATTCAAAAGAAGGTTGTAACAAATTCTTTGTAAAATCTTAGAGTAATGAATTGATCAACGCATGGAAACATTATTTGAATTAATTTTGTCATTTCCGAGTGAAATCCTTACTTTTCTCTGATTTTTAACTTTATTTTAATAACTCATGTCTCTGTAGTTTTTTCTTTAGGAACTTTCAGGGTATAAAAGCATAACTCTTGGGATGGTTTACCAATACGAGGAGAGTGGACTTTATAACAAATATTTTAAAAATAAAAATAAAATATTATGCAGAAATAAACAAAGAATAACTTAATCTTTAAACTAAACTAGAGATAGGGATATGAGCTATAATATATATTTTATATCGCATAAACTCTAACCCGAATCTGAATATATAATCTCTTAAGAGTATGGATATTCTCTAGATGCGGATTATAATTCTTATAAGAATATGTAAATATCGTCTATGTTGTTCTTATTTTTGATATCTTCTTTGGTTCTTGATTCGATGTAATCTTGCTCATGATTTTTGGTTTCTTTTGTTCATGAATGAAGATCCCAAGTGAAATATCTTTTCTTATTTCTAGGATATGAGCGTACAATACAAAGTAGTTGTGGAATTTAATATGTAAGTGACATGAATGAATATTTCACTTTCCTCGTCTTTATATAGGATTTTTAATTATGGTTTCAACTTAGTTCTAATTACAGTCACATCCCTAAGTTCTATTGTTATGAGTAGGGACCATAACCATTATTCTTTTTACATATTAGTCTCTAAACTTTATGTTTTAGATTTAATTGTCAATACTCGAATTCAATCCTTCACGAAATTCAAATTTGAAATGGTATCTATATAATTGTGTCCATAATGGGTTTTCATATATTAGTCAAATTCTTACTTATTCATATTTATACAATTAATTATTAGCTGTACTTGATGAGTCTGAATTCAGCATGCTCCCCGAACAAGGGAAAATCGGTCTAGTCTCTCCGAATACCGGACAAGTTACATGGACATGGATCGAACAGGTCACTCGGACCGGATAGATTACTTTGAACACTATGAACTTAAGGCTGTTCGAACTATGACAAAAGTACTAAAAAACCTAAGCACTTCCTGACTAAGCTACTTGCTCTCCTACTTAGAGCTCATGGGTCTTTAAACATGACCCGGGTTCTTTAAACATGACCCGAAAGCCCATAAGGGCCCAAACATCACACTATAAATACCCAACCACCTGCATTAACTATGAATAATGAGAATTAACTGCTACCAAGCTGCTTAATTATCTCTCTACTCTCTAAACACGTTAAACACCCACACACCACCACTTAAACACCCACATACCACCGTAAAATACCAACTGAAATTACCAGCCTACCCTCAGGCGATTATTGTCCACACCAAATTGGCGACCACAGTGGGAGCACGAAGGTGCCTGTATCAAGCATTCAAAACCAGCTAAGAAAATCTGTCCGAATGAATCCGGACAATCCAGAGCTTCCACCAGCTTTTCTCGAAGTGGTGGAAGAGAACGATGAGTATACTGTCCAAGAGCGTGACAGGTTAAATCTTGAAATAGAAGCTCTAAGGGCTGAAAAGGCCAGGATGGGCGTGAAAGAAAAATCCAAAGCATCAGTTGCTCATCACACCGATAACCCCAGAGAGCATGAGGCTTCCAAAACTCATGTGAGCACCAAAAAGACTCATGCCAGTTCCAAAAAGTCTCACCGGTCCAAGCCTGTGGAGAGTTCTGACTCGAGCTTAGAATCTTTGGGTAGCTCTTCGGACAGTGAGGGAAATGAAAAATCCTTGTCCTCTAGCAGCGATGAGGGTCGAACCAACAAAAAGCAAAAGCAGGTTAAGAAATATTCAAGAAAAAGAGACAGGCATGGAAGAATGAAAAGACATAGTGGCAAAGGATCATCTCACCACCGGAGGTATACGGACAAGATGTTGATGGATCCCTTTGCTTTCCACGATGAGCCAGGTATCTTTGCAACTCCCAATGAGGATACTGTGTTTAGTCGTGGAAGGAATTGGAGGCAGTCTCCACTGTCTTCTAAAATCCTGTCTGAAAACCTCCCCAAGAGGTTTGACAGCACTAAAATGGAGAAGTACGATAGCAGTACTGATCCGGACAATCATCTGGAGCAATTCAAGAACTTCATGATGAACTTTGATGATGATGATAAACTACTTTGTAGGGCATTCTCCCAATCATTTACGGGGAGTGCTCTGAAATGGTACAACAGCCTGCCTCAGGGTTGTATTAAAGATTTCGATACGTTTTGGGTGACCTTTCGAAGGCAGTTCGTAGGGAGTAAAGAGCTGAAGGGAAATGGAGACACAATAATCCATTGTGCCCAGCAGCCCAACGAGTCCTTGAAAGAATACATAAGCCGTTTTGTGAACACAAAGAATGGGTTGGCTGATTGCTTCGAACAGGTAGCAATAGCATCCCTAAGACAGGGATTGAACCCAGACAATCTAGCTGATTCGGTGACCAGGAAGAAGGCTATGACGTGGGGAGGGCTGCTGAATCAGGTTGGCAAACAAATAAACGTCGATGAAACAAAGAAAACCAGGGTGCACAGGCAGGTGAGATCCACCCCAGTGGCACCAACTCCAAATCAGAATCAGTCCGGGAACAAAGCCAGAGAAACCGGACAGGGGCATGGTAGGGCAAAAGCTCAGTCTCAACCAGCAGCTCCTGCTCAGAGTCAACAATCCAGAAATAAAAGAGGGCCATGGGTCCAACCGGAGTGGTTCGCAGAGCTTAAAGAGAGTGTGGCCACCATTTTCGATAAAACAAAAGATGAGGTGCATTACCGGAGACCGGCAACCCTGCAGTCTCCTAGAGAGCATCGCAACAACTATTTTTGCCAATATCACAATGATATTGGCCATACCACTGATGACTGCATAGCATTGAAACAAGAAGTTCAAAATTTGATTGAGAGGGGGAATTTGGGTGCATACGTTAAAAGAAGAGGAGGCAACAGGCCTGACAACACTCACCGGGTTGGTCCAAGTAATGCTGCCCCGGAGGGGGCTATGGTTATAGTTGAAAGGTTTGATGTGGAATCTGAATACTTGGATCCTGATCCAACTCGAAACAGAGTGGGTGCTATTGAGGAATGTTCTAGATCGGTCTCCGGGCTCATTAAGTTTTTTGAGTCGCTTACAATTTTCGGAGGGGACACTATGACAGCTCATACTGCTTCTTCGAGAAAGAGGCATGTCCATAATTTAGCCTCCCAGCTAGAAGGAGGCATGACATCTTATCAGTCACCGAACTCATTCCCCTTCATTGTCTTTGATGAAGATGATTTGAGAGACATTGCTGGCCCTCATGAGGATGTTGTTGTCATAGGAGCATCTATAGGGGGCAATGACATACGTCGAATCTTGGTGGATACTGGAAGCTCAGCCAATATACGTTTCCTAACCACTTACAAGAAAATGAAGAATCCAGCTGTAATTCAAAAGTCGGACAGGTCAATCGTGGGCTTCACAGGCAGCTCAGCCGATGTGATCGGAGAGTTCGAAGAAGAGGTGTTATTGGGCAGGGGCCCTTTCAAGAAAATGGTGAGAATACTCTTTATTGTGGTGGATTGTCCCACTTGCTATAATGCTATTCTAGGGAGGTCTTGGCTCTCTAGGATGCATGCAGTGGCCTCGACAGTCCACCAGTGCTTGAAGTATGTTGTACAGGGGCAGGTTGGAGTTGTCCGGAGCAGCCAAAAGATTGCAAGAGAATGCTATGCTACTGCCCTGGCTCCTCGAACGCTGGGGGCAGTCCGTATTAACGAACAATAGCAGTTTGAGGGCCTTTCTGGGGTGAAGGTGAAATTGATGACCCCAGAGAGACCCCTGAAGTATTAATATTAATCGAAGAAGTTGAAACGCACTGTTTGGAAGATGGTAAAAGTGTCAAGATAGGGTCCAAGATTCCACCAATGTTGAAAGAGGAAATGTTGAAGTTTTTGAAAGACCATCGGCACGTTTTTGCTTGGTGCAATGCTGATGTAACTGGGGTTCCATCAGAGGTGATATCCCACCACTTATCCGTCCGGAGAGATGTAGCTCCAGTAGTTCAGAAAAGAAGAGCTTTTTCCAAAGAAAAGGCTGATGTCATTGTGCAGGAGGTTGACAGACTCACAAAGATGGGGCACATTAAGGAATCTCAATACCCTTTGTGGACTGCCAATCCTGTCTTGGTAAAAAAGAAGAATGGCAAGTGGCGCATGTGCATTGACTTCACAGACCTCAATAGAGCTTGCCAAAAAGACTTGTATCCGGTCCCTCAGATTGATCAGTTAGTAGACTCTACCTCTGGGAACAAACTGCTTTCCTTTATGGACGCTTTCTCCGGATACAATCAGATTCAAGTAGATCCAAGGGATCAAGAGCATACCACATTTGTCACAGATAGAGTTCTTCATTTCTACAAAGTTATGCCCTTTGGTTTGAAAAATGATGGGGCTACTTATCAGAGGTTAGTCAACAAGGCATTTGCTAATCAAATTGGAAGAAATATGGAGGTATACATTGACGATATGATGGTGAAAAGTGTGGATGAGCAGTTGCACTTGTCCGATCTCCAAGAAACTTTTGCCAACTTGGTGAAAGTGAATCTAAAGTTAAACCCTGAAAAATGTGTCTTCGGAGTGCAGTCCGGGAAGTTCCTAGGGTATATCATAAGTGAACATGGAATACAGCCCGATCTGAACCAGCTCAATGCTCTATTCCAGATGGAGCCTTAAACAGATTTATCTCCAGGTCTTCGGACAGGTGTGCTCCTTTCTTTCAAACTTTGAAGGGTGCAAAGGGGTTCGAATGAACCCCACAGTGTGATGAGGCTTTCAATGAAATCAAAAAACACCTGTCCTCCCCCAAAACTTTGTTCAAACCAGTTGATGGGGAGACTCTCTTCGTATATTTGGCAGTTTCAAGTTGTGCCATCAGTGTTGTGCTGGTGAGAGAGGTCGATAGACACCCCCACCCAGTATACTACATCAGCAAGAGCTTAATAGATGTTGAGAGACGTTACCTGAAACTTGAAAAATTGGCATTAGCCCTAGTGATAGCTGCAAGGAAGATGAGGCCTTATTTCCAGGCTCATCCTATCATCGTCCGGACCTCTTTCCCCTTAAAGAATGTCCTTCAAAAAGCAGACATTTCGAGCAGAATGACTAAGTGGTCAGTAGAGTTGGGGGACTTCGACATAGACTTTGCTCCCCGGACAGCAGTGAAAGCCCAAGCTGTGGCTGACTTTCTGGTTGAATTCCACTCCGATAGGGATTCAGAGCAAGCTACTGATATAAAAGATAAGAAAATGTGGATCGTCCGAACAGACGGTGGATCTAGCACTATGGGATGTGGTGCAGGAATATGTTTAACTTCCCCATATGGAGACACTATGTACCAGGCTATTTGTTTTGCTTTCAGGGCATCTAATAACGAGTCCGAATATGAAGCAGCTATAGCTGGGTTAAAGTTAGCCTACATTTGTGGGGCTAAGAGGGTCAAGCTACTAAGTGACTCCCAATTGCTTGTCCACCATGCCTTAGGCCAATCTGAGGCTAGAAAGGAGCAGCTTATGAAGTATTTACTCCTCCTCAAGAATGAAGCACTAAAATTTAAAGCTGTTGTCTATGAGCACATTCCCCGGGCAAAAAATGAGTTAGCAGACTCATTGGCAACCATAGCATATACGGAGTCATACCCATGGATCCATGTGCTTTAAAGCCCTTCAATTCAACTTAGTAAGGGTAAAGAAGAGGAAATTTTTGAAATGCAAGTGAAACAGCCTCAAGATTGGAGGTTTCCCCTCTTACAATATCTCTCCGATGGCGTCGTGCCACCAGATAAGTCACTAGCCAGAACGTTGAAACACAAGGCTCGTGGTTTTATCGTGTTAAGAGAAGTGTTGTACAAAAATTCCTACAGTAAACCTCTCCTACGTTGTTTGGGGGATGATGAGTCACAAGTGGTCCTCTCCGAATTGCATGATGGTGAAGGGTCAACCCATTGTGGGTTTAGAGCTTTAACAAGAAGAGTATTACTCTCCGGATACTATTGGCCGTCAATCATGAAAGATGCTAAGGAATTAGTAAGGAGGTGTGACCCATGCCAAAGGTACAGCAATGAAATTCATGTACCGGCCATTCCTCTAGAGTCAATTTCTGAGCCCATTCCCTTCGCTCGATGGGGGTTGGATTTAGTAGGGCCTCTCCCCGTAGCGTCCGGAGGGCGCAAAACTATAATTGTGGCCATAGACTACTTCTCGAAGTGGATAGAAGCAGCCCCTCTGGCAGGGACAACATCAAAAGCTGTCATAAAATTCATTCTATCCAACATATGTTGCAGGTTTGGTGTCCCACAGAAAATAACAACAGACAATGGGCCACAGTTCGACAATAGAGAAATGGAGAGTCTTTGTGCCTCTAGGGGTATACGGCATTGTTTTTCTTCACCTTTCCACCCACAAGAAAATGGACAAGTTGAAGTCGCTAATAGAACCATACTCTCCGGTTTAAAGAAGAACTTGGAAGGGGCTGCTGGGAAGTGGCCTAGTTATTTGCAAGAAGTCTTGTGGGCCTACCGGACAACACCTGGGGCTGCAACACAAGAATCACCTTTTGCCTTGGTATATGGGATGGATGCAGTAGCACCCCATAGAGAAGACCCTCCCCTCCTTTCGTGTTCACAACTTCTCCGAACACATTAATGAGATGGCAATAAGAAATCAACTTGATTTGATAGAAGAAAGACGGGTTAAAGCTCACCTTAGAGTTGCGCACTATCAGGGCTTGATGATGAGCAGGTTTGCTTCCAAAGTTAAAAGAAGAGATTTCCAACCTGGGGACAAAGTACTAAGGAAGGTCTTCTTGCACACTAAATAAAAGCTCTTCGGAAAGCTGGCCCCAACTTGGAAGGGTCCGTATATGGTGGTTGAAAGAATTAAGCCTGGAACTTATTGGTTGGAAGACAAAGATGGCAGATTTTTAACTCATCCCTGGAATATTGAGCATCTCCGGATGTACTTGGAATAACACTTGTGTAAATATTTACTTGTTTAAACATCCATGTAAATATTTGGGGGCATACTCTCCCCTCCCCGGTGGCACGGAGAGTTTTCAATAAAATTCAATGCCTTCTTGAAAAATTTTCTAAGTGTTGTTTAAAGTTCTGTTCCTTATCATACTATCCGGACTGAACTATCTAGAGGTTATTTAAACTCTAGCCGGAGAATTTAAACACTCTCACAATGCAATATCTAAAAGTTACTTAAACTCTGGCTATCAAAATTAAAATGAACAATGAAAGAAGATGATGGTTGCACAAAACAGAGATATTCATTAAATGAAACAACTTAAAACTTGCCTTGGCCTTCCAAGGACTTTTAAACAAGTCAAAGTAGAAAACAAAAACATGTCCGGTCAAATTCCGGACACTATTACAAAAAGAGTGCCTTGGCCTTCCAAGGACTTTAGTTTAGATGAAAAATAAACAGAGTAAGTTGAGGTTTAAGGTTGAGCCTTTGAAGATGGCTCACCTTCATCTGTCTTCTTGCCCTCAAGATCGCTTTTCCCTTCGACCACCTTTTTGCCTTTGGGATCGTCCTTCTCTTCGTCTGGGCTCTCCCCAATGTGTTCTTCATCAACTGAGGAGCCACTTGAGTAGCCATACCTGTCACCTTCAGCCATCGTGTGGTATGGGAGTTCGTCGGGCTCAACATAAAGCCATAGGTCCCCTAGGTTCCTGTCCGGAAATTTTTCATAGAAAAGTAGAACCATATCAGACCTCACCTTCTCAAGCAGTAACTCTTCGCTTTTAAGCATCTGGCTGGCGTAGGCATTGATCTTGGCATTGATTGTAGCCTCTTGATCCTTTAACAAAGCAGTTTTCTCCTCAGCAGCCTTGGTCACTGCCTTCTCTAGAGCAATCTTGTCAGTGGTCAAGTTGGTGATAATCTTCTCCTTTGCAGTGGTCTCTCCCTTTGAGACAGTAAGGTCTTTCTCCATACCGGACAGGTTCTCCCGGAGATCTTTTATGGTTTCTTCTAGGGTGGAAACTTTTGTGTTGCTTTCATCTTGATTCCTCTTCAGCTCCTCATTTGCTTCCTTAAGCAAGTCAACATTGGCAGTAGCAGTGCGAAGGTCTTCGGACAGCTTTTCCTTCTCAGACTTGAGGTCTTTGATGATGTCTGCTTGACCCCGGACTTGTCTTTCCAGTGTGAGTACTGGCTGCACATTGCTAAGTAAGGAATGGGCTATGGTGTCCTTTTCACTAGAAACAATGAAAGTCTTACCATTGAAATTGACAGTGTTAGAGCTGCTCGGAGGAATGTAAGGCCCTGCGAAGTCGTCTCTGGGGAGGCTAAGGAAGTATTCACCAAACCCACCTAGACCAGTAATGTCCACTTCATCAAGGTTGAGATCTCCCCCCTCAACTTCATCAGTATGAAACTCTCTTGGGATCTCCTCAGCTTGTGTTGGGTCAGAAGGGTCAGCCTGGACAGAAGGCTCCGGGTCCCGGAGAGCAAGCTCATCTCCCTTTGCCGTCTTTTTCTTCTTGGCTGCCCGATCTGCCCCACCACTCTCCTGCTTGCGATTCCTCTTGGAAGCCCTTGGAGATTTTGGGAGTTCTGCTTCCTGTCTTACAGTCTCTTGCTCCACTACCTGCAAGAGAGCATTATCAATTTGGCTCTGAGCCGGCCCCTCCAGGTCAGTTGGAGCATCCTTCTCAGCATCAGCAGGATTAGCACTGCTCACCACCCTTTTGCCTCTCTTCTTGCCCTTCATTTTGCTTGGGGCTTTAGCCCGGCCAGGCAGGAAGAGTGTCCCATCTGGTTCGTGGGACCTCTTAAGCACAGTGTCTGCAGAAGGTTGGGTGGTGAGCTCCTCCCAAGTCAGGTCTCTCCGACCTGTGGTGTTCTACAGATGAGACCTGGCCAGATTTCCACTAGTAAAAGCATTGTGGAATCGATTCCCCCAGTTCTCTGCGACCCAAACATTGATTTTGCCACAGGTGACTTGTCCGGCCTTCAAGTAGTCCCCGAACTCCTTGGGAAGCTCTGTTAAAACAAAAGAGAGATCAGTTAATTTAAACCAACTTAAAAAAAAGGAGGAATGGTCAAAGATTTGAAGTGTGAAACTTACGATCACTTCTCCACCTGCTCCTGAGGAGGCTTGGGTTCTCTCCGGCCTTGATATTTTTGCCGTTTTCCCAAGCGCCACTGACAAATAAAAATTGGCTTCTCCATTTGCTTTCGGACTCCAACAGATCATCAACAGCTTTAAGGTCATTCCCCATATTGAAGTGGTAGAAGGGGAATTGGTGATGTTTGCAAAGGTTGGCCACTGCTGCGAACTCTTTCATAGGGAGAGGGATCCCGGACAACCTAGATGCCATGATACATGACATCAGAGTATACCAGCCGTTGGGGCTCAACTGGCTCGGGCAGAGCTTGACCAGGTGGAAGTATCTAACAATCTCCGGGTCCAAGGGGAACCTGAGTCCCCAATTAAATAGCTCTATAAAAAAAACTATTCCGTTCCGCTTACAATCCATAGGGGTCTCCGGATCTATGGGAATCCTTATCTTTACATTTTCTGGGATCCCCCATTTTGTGCGCATTCGACCCAGTTCAGCAATATGGATGAATGCATACTTGGTCTTCTGTAAGGACAAGAGGTATTTGAGCTCTACTCTGTGAAAACACGGCCCCACCTTCTCTTCAAGGCACTCCGGCAGGTCCGGATGCCTCAAGCACAGTTTTTCCTTGCCTTTTTTGGCAGTAGCATTATCAGTCTGGTCGGAGGACTCAGACTCGAAAGGGACTTCTTCAGCAGAATCTTCCATTCTTTCCTCCATGATTGTTGGGGGAATATCTGTGGTAGTGGTCCGGGGAGGATTAAAGCTTCGCTCAGCCTGGCTTCCGGACTGCTGGCCCTCTGTGTTTCTTTGACTTCCCATCTCAGGCTGGGGCTCGGAGGCAGAAGTCTCTCTTGGAGGTATCGGACTGCTGGCCTCCGGACCAGATGGCCTTTCCCGGGGAGCTCTGATGGGCGCTCCAGACCCAGAACTACTGTTTTTTTCCCCCGATTTGGAGGGAGTATTCTTAGAAGCTAGCACTTTGACTAGTCGGCTTGTCCTTTTAACCACCAGCTTCTCCGGAGAGTGCTTTGTGTCGGACCCCATTGCGATAAAAGGCGAAGGTTTCCTAACACTGGTAACTGTAACTCCTGGCTCAACAGCAGGTACTGACTCCTGAACTGAGGAACCAGAGACTATGGGCGAAAGGGTGGATTGAAAGAGTTTTTTGGGCTTAGTACCTTTGGAGGAGGATGAGCCTCGATCTGACTCTGAAACAGAGGCGACTAGTCTGTCAACAGGTGATGATGGTAGCCCTGCTGCTATTCGTCTCTCCTTCTCAACTTTTTGTGCTCTCTCCAACTCTGAAAGATTGAGCCACCCACCTTTGATCAGTGTTGTTCTTGCTGTAAACATAAACTACCCAGAAAACCTTTGCTTTAGAAATAGAAAGCTCTGAGTAAATTTACAAGGTAAATGTGAAAGAGATAGTAAAACAGTGGAAAATGAGTTTGAATTTATAGTAAATCTGAAAAAAGGAGTTGATTCCTAGGAGAATTCGAAAAGTTTGGCAATGATTAAAAGACGGCGCTGATGTCACTACTTGTAATTAAAGAGGTTGCTTTTCGAAGAAGGTGGTGCGAAATTCAAGGTGAAAAAACGGCTGAAGTGACCAATAAGAGAGCGACACGTGTCCTACTAACTCTGGCAAAAACCATTTTGAATTCGTGACGTCGGACTGTTTTTCAGTTCTTTGACAAGAATACTTGCTCAAACACCTAAAAAAGGGGCTCCTGATGAGTCCGAATTCAGCATGCTCCCCGAACAAGGGAAAATCGGTCTAGTCTCTCCGAATACCGGACAGGTTACATGGACATGGATCGAACAGGTCACTCGGACCGGACAAATTACTTTGAACACTATGAACTTAAGGCTGTTCGAACTATGACAAAAGTACTAAAAAACCTAAACACTTCCTGACTAAGCTACTTGCTCTCCTACTTAGAGCTCATGGGTCTTTAAACATGACCCGGGTTCTTTAAACATGACCCGAAAGCCCATAAGGGCCCAAACATCACACTATAAATACCCAACCACCTGCATTAACTATGAATAATGAGAATTAACTGCTACCAAGCTGCTTAATTATCTCTCTACTCTCTAAACACGTTAAACACCCACACACCACCACTTAAACACCCACATACCACCGTAAAATACCAACTGAAATAATCGCCTACCCTCAGGCGATTATTGTCCACACCAGTACTATTTATCAACAATAGCCAACACATCAATAACCACCTGACGATACATCCTAATAGATAAATCTTAACAATCTCTCACTTGGATCATCATATGCTGCCACAAGATGCATCCATTTAATGTAATTACCATAATTTATTTTTTAATAGATTAAGTTAACAATCTTGTACATGATATTGAATCATAAATGACAAAAGACTTCTTTAATGCATTAATATGTGAAAACAAATGCAAAAATAATCACATTATCGCAAGAAATCAATTACATCGATTCATTATAGTGTATAGAATAAGAATAATATAAAATATGAACGTGTATATATATATATATAACTTACCTAACTTAAGCGAGATGTATTTAATAAGCAAGAGAAGTCAGTAAAACGTAAATTAATATAATTATTATATATATATATATATATGCCTCAAAAATTCAAGTGCACATGTCCAAATGGATAATTCAAGTGCACATGTCCAAATGGATAATTCAAACACCACAGTCGTTGAGAGAGAAAGAGAGAAAAATAAAAGATAGCAATTACAAATGAGCTCCGCATTTGTCGTCATTTGTTACATGTTTGACTTAATAAATACGAAATAATATTGATTAGTAATGTATACTAAATTACATTTAATTAAATATAAATATATATTTTACGTTTTATAATTATTCGGATATTATGTATAAAATATAGCCTTATCAGGAGCCCCCTAGTCCTTGAGTTACAGCGTAGTGAAACTTAAGGACTATATAATGGTCGAATATAATATCCGGATAGTGTAATCTCCTGGTTCTTCTTTACTTTTGACGGAGCTTGTTTGTTTTATTTTGTCAGTTGTCATAGCTCTGTCTTCATTCATCTTTCTTGCTGAGGTGTCGATGATCACGCCTAACAAACTATGACAACCATGTCGACTAGACTCCGAAAAGTCATATGGCTTGGTTATATATTTATTTTCCTAACGAACTGTTAGTGGAGACGACTCCAACTTAGTTCGTACTTATTCGTTCCTGCCTCGTTAAAAACCTTTGCTGGCCAAAACCTCCCTTGAGGATAAAAAGCTTTATTTTGCCAAAGGAAAATAGTACAGCTAACATTCAGTAGACTGCTAGGATGTTACATGTTTCTTTGGCATGCTTTGATTTTTTGTTGGATATGGATGTGTAACCCCCTAATATTTGGTGAATGATGAGTTGAAAACTATATATATATGTACTTTCTTTATGTGAGCATGTTGTAGATGTCGTGGATCTTGTGATGGAGAAATTACCCAATGTCGTAGGTGACTTGGCGTAGATGGTAAACATGTAAGCGATATAGTGGTGTTTGGACGATAATATGCTTAGTAGCAATTGAGGTAATGAGTTGATATAAGTGGAGATTTATATGTTTGTTCAACTTTTGAGATGTCCGAGCATATCCTTATAAGATCGAGCTCAGTATGGCTCATTGCGTAGCTTAAAACGAACAGTGTCTTTCTAGCTGTTTCGCGACGAGGTCATGAAGACCCTATTGCGTAGTCTGCTATAGACTTGGTTTGTAACCAGTTCGCCAATATACTCAGTACAAGGCATGAGACACAATATGGCCTTTACGTAGCCCGTAGGCGTGGCCAATTAGCCCGATCGTGTTTATAGACACTTAGTCTGGACTCAGTATGGTCCATTGCGTAGCCTTTTAGGGGTGGTCAGTGACCTTATTGTGGGCACTGTAAGGATGAGGAGAAGTATGCAACAAACACATAAAAGGCGAAGACGGGAGATCATATGGCTTATAGCTTTTTTTTATCATGGAGATGTAGATTGCTTGACTTAAAGCTTTATCGAACATGAGATGGAGATTACTCGGCCTATAGTCTTTTCAAACATGGAGATGGAGATTATTTGGCCTATAACCTTTTCAAAAATAGAGATGGAGACTATTTGGCATTCTGTTTTGGAGATCACTGGACATTCTAGCACAGAGAAGGTCCATTTAATGTAATTACCATAATTTATTTTTTAATAGATTAAGTTAACAATCTTGTACATGATATTGAATCATAAATGATAAAAGACTTCTTTAATGCATTAATATGTGAAAACAAATGCAAAAATAATCACATTATCGCAAGAAATCAATTACATCGATTCATTATAGTGTATAGAATAAGAATAATATAAAATATGAACGTGTATATATATATATATATATATAACTTACCTAACTTAAGCGAGATGTATTTAATAAGCAAGAGAAGTCAGTAAAACGTAAATTAATATAATTATTATTATATATATATATGCCTCAAAAATTCAAGTGCACATGTCCAAATGGATAATACACCTCGGGATCTATGACAAACTTCCACTGAAATCAGTAATCATTTAAACAAACAACACCCATCATAATGGTGTGTTTTTTAAAAATTATATGTATCATTTCTTTCGTAAGAGGATTTCCTAACACGGGGATATGCTATATACTAATTTAGAGACTATATACTCTCTCATTAATAGACATGAACTTGATATCTGTATACTTGATAGGGTCGAAACCCTAATCAAACACCACAGTCGTTGAGAGAGAAAGAGAGAAAAATAAAAGATAACAATTACAAATGAGCTCCGCATTTGTCGTCATTTGTTACATGTTTGACTTAATAAATACGATATAATATTGATTAGTAATGTATACTAAATTACATTTAATTAAATATAAATATATATTTTACGTTTTATAATTATTCGGATATTATGTATAAAATATAGCCTTATCAGGAGCCCCCTAGTCCTTGAGTTACAGCGTAGTGAAACTTAAGGACTATATAATGGTCGAATATAATATCCGGATAGTGTAATCTCCTAGTTCTTCTTTACTTTTGACGGAGCTTGTTTGTTTTATTTTGTCAGTTGTCATAGCTCTGTCTTCATTCATCTTTCTTGCTGAGGTGTCGATGATCACGCCTAAGAAACTATGCCAGCCATGTCGGCTAGACTCCGAAAAGTCATATGGCTTGGTTATATATTTATTTTCCTAACGAACTGTTAGTGGAGACGACTCCAACTTAGTTCGTACTTATTCGTTCCTGCCTCGTTAAAAAACTTTGCTGGCCAAAACCTTCCTTGAGGATAAAAAGCTTTATTTTGCCAAAGGAAAATAGTACAGCTAACATTCAGTAGACTGCTAGGATGTTACATGTTTCTTTGGCATGCTTTGATTTTTTGTTGGATATGGATGTGTAACCCCCTAATATTTGGTGAATGATGAGTTGAAGACTATATATATATGTACTTTCTTTATGTGAGCATGTTGTAGATGTCGTGGATCTTGTGATGGAGAAATTACCCAATGTCGTAGGTGACTTGGCGTAGATGGTAAACATGTAAGCGATATAGTGGTGTTTGGACGATAATATGCTTAGTAGCAATTGAGGTAATGAGTTGATATAAGTGGAGATTTATATGTTTGTTCAACTTTTGAGATGTCCGAGCATATCCTTATAAGATCGAGCTCAGTAGGGCTCATTGCGTAGCTTAAAACGAACAGTGTCTTTCTAGCTGTTTCGCGACGAGGTCATGAAGACCCTATTGTGTAGTCTGCTATAGACTTGGTTTGTAACCAGTTCGCCAATATACTCAGTACAAGGCATGAGACACAATATGGCCTTTACGTAGCCCGTAGGCGTGGCCAATTAGCCCGATCGTGTTTATAGACACTTAGTCTGGACTCAGTATGGTCCATTGCGTAGCCTTTTAGGGGTGGTCAGTGACCTTATTGTGGGCACTGTAAGGATGAGGAGAAGTATGCAACAAACACATAAAAGGCGAAGACGGGAGATCATATGGCTTATAGCCTTTTTTTTATCATGGAGATGTAGATTGCTTGACTTAAAGCTTTATCGAACATGAGATGGAGATTACTCGGCCTATAGTCTTTTCAAACATGGAGATGGAGATTATTTGGCCTATAACCTTTTCAAAAATAGAGATGGAGACTATTTGGCATTCTGTTTTGGAGATCACTGGACATTCTAGCACAGAGAAGGAGCGTATTTGACTTATAGAAATGTTGTGTCGATTGTTGTATAGCTTACCATGTTGTTTATGTGAATTACCAAGTGCGTAGATAATTTTTACATGTAGATAAATGTGGGTGCACATAGAAAACACAAATGCATATATACGACGAACAATATTATATTTCATTGCTTGTGACACATGTAATCATGAATATTATGGTGCTTTATATCCCCACCAATATTGTCATCTCACATTAATATATATATATATATATATCTACTGTATCTTTGGATATTTTTCAAGTTGTTTAAATCAATGATTCTACTATATTAGCACTTATCCACTGGGAGCTGCACGTGCTATTCTATAACATTATTGATATACAAAATAATACTAATGTGTTATATGTTATAACCTTTATTTCATGAACAAAATACTAAAATACACCATTACCCTAATATATTATGCATATCATGTGCAATCTTCAATTATTCAGATACTATTTATTATCATTTTCAGAATCTCACTTACACTTACACTTACACTTAACTCGACACAATCATACATTTACTAGTCTCATTCCAATACATATATTTATTATCATTTTCAGAATCTCACTTACACCTAACTCGACACAATCATGCCTTTTTCAGAATCTCACTTACACTTAACTCGACACAATCGTGCCTTTACTATTCTCCTTTGACACCCGAAGGCTCTCACGACTTTGCATTTAGTCCACTATCAAAAGGCCTCATACGAGTTGAGGTATGTTCTTACTTATATACCACTAATACTTCCAATGTTTAATCGATGTGGAATGCGAGACTTTGATCGCCACCCTAACACCAACTATCACGCATGAAAAACGATTCTCTTTTGTTTATCCTATGTGCGCCATGGAAGAAAGAAAGTACTAAACTAATATTATAATTAAATGTAGTAAGATATACATTGATATCATGTTATATGGGTACTTGTCCATCTATCGATATCCTATGCTTGCTACAGCTTAATTTTGGATATTAAGGGATATTCGATGTTTTTAATGCAAAACAAGGATGATGATTCTTTGTATTTGAATTCACGGAACAAAAACTTAGATTTTGAAGAGGAAGATGGAAAGTCTTCTTCGTCAGAAGTGGAAGTGACGGCTAGTAACCGACTTTGGCATTGAGAGCGGTGGTTCTTAAGGTCTGGAGTATGGTGGAGCTAAGTAGCGTCGAAGGAGATAAGTAGCAACATAGGACGAGGATTGGTAACAGAGGCGAGATGGTCCACCACTTTCTTTGATTCAATCAAACTTTCTGTCACTGGAGAATTAACATAATGAGTTGCTGGGAGAGAAAGTCGGTATGACGGGGGGGAGCCTCATCATGGTGTTGAGAGTCCCGAAGACAAATGTCACAGTGGAGGCTTTGAGCAGTTGACTCGGCAGTTGAGACGGGAGAGCCAAGGAGATGGCGCAGAATACAAGCTCTAAAACGATGGAGATGCGGAGGTTTGTTAGGGCTCGCTTGAGGTGGATTTATGGTGGATGCAGATCATTTATCGTGGAGGTAGTTACTCGTGCAAACGAATTCAAATGCAGTTAGACTTCAACATCCTCTAATGTCGATTGAAGGGCTATAACTTAAGATATTGCAAGAGACGCTCAGCCTGGAAGTTTCCACCAGAATTTGAGTGAGGGCCTGGTGAGGTGTGAGACTCGCAACCTGTAAACCTGAAGTTCCAGCAACCGCAACATCTCTCAATTTTGAGGAAGTAAGACTCCGATGGTTGAAGTATCAAATAGGCAATTTGGAGTGTGTCCTTCATGTGTTTGACGGTATTGATTTGCAAGCAGCCCCATAATAATTTGAGCATTTCGTTTATGAAGTTCTACTGAAAAGGGTCGTTCTCGAAGTGATTCACAACCCTCAACCTCACAACATGGTGCCAGCCTAGTGTCATATACTCGATGCAGTAGAGAAAATATTCTAGCAAGGAATTCCAGATGTCCAAGTGGACAGCAGATTGTAAGTAACAATTCGCCGAGCTCTAGAGCGCCATCTTAAGCTATGCAAAGAGGCGGGTGAACTTCAAGAAGGAGTAGCCGCCTACAGACACGCACCAGAGAAAAGCCATATGGGATCCATCAGTATTCGAGAAGCTAAAATTTGCATTAACTTTATACTCTTAAACTTTTGTTTGGCAAAACAGCTCTAAGAGATTTAGGCGAAGGTCAGTTGTGCTGGTAGCTTTGGCTACTGCTTTGGTGTGGTGTTCACTGATGGTGAACACAGGAGGATGGTATGTGTACATAAGATGTTCGATAAAACGCACCATCGACTAAAGGTATGAAAATCAGTAGTTTACTTCTAAAGTTTTGCTCCACTCTATCTCAACATATGAGGTTGATGATTGTTCTTGTGTTGTGCTGACTACATCTCGGTCGCTGCTCGTGTCTCGCTCGAATCACAAAAAGAACAGCCTTAGATAGTTGTGTTGATTGTCAGATAGACTCTTATGATTAATTTTGCAGTTGACATTGCAGGTTCAAAGCTCATATTGTGCCAAACGTCGGTTCTGAAGTTCAGAATATCTGCTTTAACATATGTGAGACTGCAACTGAAAGATAAAGAGCTTATCCAAGGGGTGGGAAGACATAAAGATTATTTTAAGGCGAAAGCATGTACCTGCACATTACCGTCATGACCTACAAAACATTTTAGGAAACTGTTGATGAATATTTTGATGAGTTTGAACAACTCAAAAATCGTTTAGAATTAAAAAAAATTGAGGAGACGTTAATGGCCCAATTTATAGATGGTTTGCAAGAACGTATTGCAATAAAGGTGGAAAGGTAAAAATATAGTGAGTTGCATGAACTATTCCACATTGTTGTCCAGACTGAGCAATAACTCAAGCACAAAAATACCACCTTAAATCGGACCCGAACAACACAAACATAGACTAGGAATAATACCATGTCATTGGATAAATAAAAAACCAATAGAGACTGATGCGAAAAGCAAAGAAAAGGCTGAAGTTGTCAAGAAAATACACCAAAAGGTTAAACATGTAAAAAGAAGAAACATCCGGTTAGCATCAAAATGTAAAAACTGCAATAATACATAAACTATTAAACATGTCTTTGTTAATTGTCAAAAGACTTGGGATGTATGGGTCTATTTTGCTGCATATTTCAACATATAAATCACCAAGAATATGTCACTCTCTCACTTAGTGAGAACATGATACTGGTCTTCAAGCAAGGAAATTCACTTGCGCTCCATCTTCCCATCGATTATTGTATGGGTGAGCTGGTTTGCCAGAAATAAAATGAAGATAGAAGGTAAAATTTAAAGCTCGATTTATTCACTTTGCTTTTCGCATCAGTCTCTATTGATTTTTCTTTGTCCAATGGTATGGTATTATTCCTAGTCTATGTTTGTGTTGTTCGGGTCCGATTTAAGGTGGTATTTTTGTGCTTGAGTTGTTGCTCAGTCTGGACAACAATGTGGAATAGTTCATGCAACTCACTATATTTTTACCTTTCCACCTTTATTGCAATACGTTCTTGCAAACCATCTATAAATTGGGCCATTAACGTCTCCTCAATTTTTTTTAATTCTAAACGATTTTTGAGTTGTTCAAACTCATCAAAATATTCATCAACAGTTCTGGTTCTTTATGACAGCTTCCTAAAATGTTTTGTAGGTCATGACGGTAATGTGCAGGTACATGCTTTCGCCTTAAAATAATCTTTATGTCTTCCCAACTCACAATATCTCTGATCTTGTGGAAACTTTTCAGAACCTGAGGATTGTCAAATTAAAACTCAAATTTGAAAAAAGTGCACTTTTAGGATTCGATTCTAAAATTTTCTTGGCTAATTGGTTAATGAGAATGGAATTAAGGTAGTATCATCACAATTAGAGTATTTAGACTCCATGAAATCACCTTGGATCCTTAAAGAGGTTTAATTTTTGATAAGTAGGTTGGCAACTCTCAAAAGGTTCAATTCCTATTCTTTAGACATGTGCACTCATTTCTTTGAGGTTTGTGAAGGTTAACAATTTTCAGTGGTCCAACCAATGCGATGAAGTATTTATCATCTTGCCTCTCTAAATAATTTATCCAAACCTATCCAATGAGAGAAATTATATATATATATATATATATATAGTATCAGAACATATTGTAAGTATTGTTCCTATAAAAGAAAATGAAATTTCCCGAAGTCAGTTTATTATGTAAGTAAAAAATTATTGTTAGTAGAAGTTGGCTCTAAATTTAATTTTCGCATCTAGGAAGATGAGAACTTACTTCCAATGACATTCCATTGTGGTCCAAACTTTATTTTTATCAAAACATTATGTAAAAACCTGATATCTTAAAAATGTCAACTCGATGGTCAATAAAGCTAAAGGATTTCAAAATTACCTATGAACCGTGGACAACTATCAAAGCTCAATCTCTAACTAAATTTTTGATAGATTTTTATGCTAAAACACTCAAATCACCTCAAAATATTTGAGTCATAATGTTTAGTTTGAACGAACGAAGGGTCGAAAATCTCAGGTTGTGGAGTCGGGTTCCAATTAATGGCTATTTTGAGGGAAGCGGTGAACCAGGTTATTCGCTTCAGTTTTTTAGTGTTGAACAATGAGGCTGAATACGAAATTGTAATTGTAGGGATTCCGTTAGCCCATATCTACAAATAAAAAATGGTACAACTAATAAGGTACGTTTAACTTCTAATAAATTACGCTCTTGGTCAAGTAAATGCGCGCAAGAAGCATTTTATTACATACATAAGACACTGAAAATTCAGACGCAAATCTTCAAAAATATCTAGTATGAGAAAGTGTCGAGGGTCAAAAATTCTTTAGCAGATTCCTTGGTGTTGATAGCTTGCTTGCAGACCAAATTTTGGGTCAGATTCCAAGAACATATCGCAATTACCATCAATGTGTCAAGTACTATGTAAGTGGGAAAATTATGATTATTAGAGGAAGCCGGAAGACAACTAGTTATTCTTACTCTTTATTATTGGATCATGAGAATATTATCCTATATAAACTACAAGAATCACTAAGGGATGTGCAGACGGCTGAAAATAATGAAGGGGTAGATTTGAAAGAATCTGGTTTTGGATGAGGGAAATATAATTAAGATTGGGTCAAAGTTAGATGAAAGTTTCAAACGAGAGTCAGTGTCTATGAACTGCCTTGTTTGAAAGACTTGGTTTTGTAAATCTAAGCACTTTAGTTTCAGTGGGCATGAGGTATATATAAGGTTCGTGGTATTTCACAATGGATATAAAAAAATGTTTGATATAAATGTGAATCCAGTTACACACAATTTGGTATAACTTAGGATGCAAGTATACAATTTCGTAAGATATTCAAATTTCATAAGAATCAACAGATTGGAAGAGGAGCACCGTTCCAGTCCTGGAGACAATCCAGCATCGGATCGATCAACTTTCCTTCACACATTGCGGAGAACACCTTGTCTAGCTCTTCCCCAGGCGACCTCACTTTCTCTCCTGTCAGCAACTCCGTTCCAAGCCCTTCCCTCACAAACCGGTATAACGGATATGACCTGCACTGTTCGATCCTGTTCGGGATGGCCGAGTTTCCACTCTCATATGCCGCCCTTGCGCTCTCTACATCTTTTGGCAAAACAGCTTTCAGTTCAGCTTCAAAATCCGCGATCTTTTGGAAAACCGAAGTGCTGGCATCCTTCTCGCTCTCTCCGTTGGTCAAGGCATGCTCGACCAGGACTTGTCGTAGTTTTTGCATGAGGGGGTAAGTAGCACTGCAAGGATCGTCTACGTAGCTGAAAATGTACTCACGGTCGATCACTTTCAGTAAATCTTTTTCGCAGAATCTTGAAGGATGGAGCTCTCCGTTGAATCCCGTCGTTAAGACCTTCTTCGCAGCATGGCTCACCGTGTCCTTAACTGTTTGCATCAAGTTTTCTTCTAGATGCCTTAAATCGATGGCTTGGCAAAGCGCCACCAAGAATGTGGAGGACATGAGCTTCAATATCTCGACTGCATCGGCTGTTTTTCTCGCTGAAATCAGCCCCAAGGAGTTGACGTCTTGATTGTGTTGCTCAGCTGATTGGACATGGTTGGTCACTGGATTCCCAAGAAACTGGAGCTCAGAACAATAACTAGCCATGGCGATTTCAGCTCCTTTGAATCCGTAATCCAAGCTCGGATTCCTGCTGGCCGTAAGATTTGATGGTAACCCATTGTTGTAAAAGTCATTGACAAGCTCGGAGAACTGTGCGAACATGAGTTTTCCAATTGCAGCGATGGCCAAACGAGTATTATCCATCGAAACCCCAATAGGGGTTCCCTGGAAGTTCCCACCGTGCAAGGCTTTGTTTCTGGCAACGTCGATCAGAGGGTTGTCATTGACGGAGTTGATCTCTCTCTCAATAGATTTTGTGGCTTGCCTAATCACTTCGATCTGTGGGCCCAGCCATTGTGGTGAAGTTCTTAGAGCATAGCGGTCTTGCTTCGGTTTCTGCAGTGGATCCATCTCGTGCAACTCCTTGGCTCGTTTCATGTATGAGCTTCCTTCCAGAATGTGCTCCATTATGGCCGCAGCCTCGATTTGGCCAGGGTGGTGCTTTAGCTTATGAGTCAGATGGTCGGTGAACTCCGGTTTGCCGTTCATCACCTCTGCGAAAACCGCGGACAAGACAACGGACAAAGTGGCAAGAACGTTGGTTTCGAAAAGCACCATGGAAGCCATACCCGAGCCTACTGCGGTGCCATTCACAAGTGCAAGGCCTTCTTTAGGCTGCAGCTCAAAGAAACCAGAATCAATTCCGGCTAACGAAAATGCTTCCGCCGCCTTGAGGGTTTGGCCATCAGGTCCAGTGGCCTTGGAATTAGGGCGGCCGGTAAGTAGGCCAGCGATGTAAGAGAGAGGCACGAGATCCCCAGAGGCCGTGATGGTGCCGCGCAGAGGGAGACACGGAGTGATGTTGTTGTTGATGAGCTTGGTGATACCTTCTAGGATCTCGAATCTGATACCCGAGTAGCCTTGAAGCAAGGTGTTGATACGCACAAGCATGGCAGCTCTGGTGGCGGAGAGAGGCAGTGCCTGTGAAGAGTCTGCTCCGAAAATACCAGCATTAAGAAATCTGATGAGTTCCTTTTGTAGGGCACCGCCTTGTTTAGTCCTGCGATGAGAAGTAGCACCAAAGCCGGTGGTAACACCGTAGCTGTCAGTCCCTTTGCTCATGCTGTCCATGACCCAGTCACTGCTAGCCTTGACACCAGCTCTAGCTGACTCGGCTAGCTCTACCTGAACTCCAAGTTCGCGATTAGAGATGGCCGCCACCTGTGCAATGGTAAGGTTTTCCCCACCAAGTTTCACGAGGGGCTTCCTGTACTCAGCCACCATTTCCTTCACCTCATCCAAATGGCTGCCCTTGAGTTTGTCAGCTGCCAAGCCCCAGCTCAAAGGATCAGGCATGTTTGTTTTGTTGCATAAAGTATCCAATGATCCACCGTGTTGAGCCATCTGAGTAATGGATTAAGAACAGATATGAAGAAGGAGTGAAGGAATGAAGAAATTAGTGGCTATGTTAAATGTAAGGAGGTTGGTTATTGTTGTCTGAAGAATAAGTAGTGGATGGAAAGGTTTATATAGTAAGTAGAACACTGAGTCGTTGGGATATGTCTAGGAAGTTACTATCTATTTTGTTTGGTTGGTAAAGTATAAGTAGCCTTTCGTGGAAAACTTTTCTGAGCCGTTGGATACAGATCAATCCAAGGGTCGACGGATATTATTTATAGAACTTATGGTCAATCTTTTATCAATTAGAATGGTCAATCTTTACACGTAGAAAATAGTGAGGCCTATGCATATTTTAGTGGTTGTTGGTGATATTTTAATACACATTGTTGTTTTGAATTATAAAGTGCAAGTGTGGATATATAAAATATGGATTTGTTCATAATATTTTTCTATCCAACCGGTCGAAGTTTTTTGGAACTCTTTTTTAAAGAAATATATATTTTATTAATCGAGATTGTATATGTATATTTTTCATTTTTGGCCTTTGTTGGGGTCATCGATATTTGTGTTTTTTTTTTTAAGATTTGTGTAGTTTTTAATTTTTTTATAATTAATTTTTGCTCGTTTAGAATATAACCGTCCCGTCTAATTAAATTTATTCTTTTTTAAAAGTGATTTTTATTTATTATTTTTTTATGTTGAATTTCATCTTTTTTTTTTATGTTTTGTTTGGTTTTGATGTTGCTTTTATACCGATTCTTTTCAAATTGTGATGATTATTTTCAGATTTCACCCTCTCAATCAGCATTTGGACTAACCAATTCCAAATTAACTTCTAGTTAGATTTTCTTTTAGAAAAACAAAGTTAGGGTATCTCTAAAGATTTTCACAAACACAATGAGTTAAATAAATTTAGAGCACTCGAATTTTTATTTCAATTTAAAATTGTTTATTTATTTATCGAATTTGTATATTTTATTTCGATGTAAAATTGTTTATTTATTATATAAAGATGACTAAAATTAATTTTAGGATATGATACACATACGTTAAAAATAAAGTTAGAACGTATCTTGTGTTTCTAGGATGAGTTTGGTGTCTCGCAAAGAGGATTGGTGCATTTGTGTAGACGGATGTAACATCTTAGTTAAAGAACGTCATTGTTTTGTCTGACCAACGTGTTTATATAAATTCATGTCCTCCGTGAGTAGTCATCAATCATTGACAAAAAGTATATGTTACCTGATGAACTTAGATATTTTTTAGGTATTGATGCGAAATTGTTCGTATGTGAGCGTCAGTCTAAGAAATATTCGTATCAGTATTTAATAAAGAGAGAAAGAGACAAAAGGAATAAATGTAGTAATAGTTGATTAATCATTGGCCATTTTCCCCCCGAAAGGAATGTCTTTTATATAGTATATGAGGTGAATAATGAAATTACATGATTACCACTGTTAAAGTGGATTTCTCACCCCCACTCCTTTACTTTTTGCAAACAAGTTCTAAAAGTATATCATTTAGCCTCCTTATCCCTTATGTTTGATTTAGTTTAGTCATTGATCACTAAATATATGAATTTAGCCTTTATATTTAATATAATCAAAATTTGTTATTATCAATATTTTCCTTCCCTTCTCAGTACCCCTCCTCCCAGTCCTTATGAAGATATCTAAATGAGGACCGACTGATGAAAGAAACTCTTCCTTTATTTCGAGCCTCCTTGGACTTTATGATTTCTGAGCTTCTTTGTATGACCACTTGTAACTCTCCCCGAATCACTTTTGTCTCATACTTTGATCGGGCGACTTTGTTACTTAGGTTTCACGAATAAATCTCTTTATAAAAAAAACCTTGGATTACGTGGTATTGGACTTGTTCGGATCTATGACCTCATATATGGTCATAGTATCCTCACCTAAACCATTATTCCTTTTGATCTTGTGTGCCTTTGCGTAGTTGTTGTAATGTTAGAGATAACTTAATTAATGGTGTCACTTATGTCCACATGTCGAGTATCTATCAATGCATACCAGCACATTTTTTAAAACGGTTTGTGAAAAAGGTAATGTGTCGAATAGATTTTTGAAACTAACTTTTCACCTTCTGCCCATTAACACCCATTGCTCGAGTATAAATACTCATCTTTTTCCATACTTCTAAGTTTACATATTTTATTTCTGCTCACCCTAGTCTAGAGAGAGCCTGTTCTAGAGAGAGAAGCAACTTCCAACCCAATTTATTTTCAGTATTTCATACCTGAAGAGTTTATTAATCTCGAAAGATATAAACTCTGGAGATGGTTCAATATCTCAAACAAATATTTTGAACGTAAAGCTTCCGGTGATAGAGGGTATTTGACTTTTGTAGACATTTTTTAGGAAAACTTTCACAACAATTGGTCCCATCTTCGAGAGCGTATTTCTCTTCCTACTCAGTCCTCCGGTCAAGCTTGTTCAATAAATAACAAAGGTGACCCTTTTTTGTCTGAAACTACTCACAAATCTTATTCTTTCTTAACAATAGGCAGTGAAAAAGAAAAGTTTTCTGATGCAAATAAAAGAGATCATGCTAAGAGGAAAAGATCTCCAGAATCGCCTACGAAATCTATTAGAGTTAAGATTTCTTCTTCTGTTGCAACCCCTCATGTAACTACTCCTTAAGAGTCCCCTCAAACAACCCCAGAAGTCATCCCCGGGAGACCTTATTCAAGAAATGTTTGACTGGAACAAGTTTTGAAATCCATCCCTGAAATTCAAGAGAAAAACTTGATTGACGAGTCTAAATGTGATCAGGAAAAGAACGAAGAGATTGTGGTGGAAGTACATCCCCTACCAGCTATCCCAGTGGTGAATCTTCCCCTCGAACCTTCTGCCCCAAATCGGGGAACATCCTCTTCTCCCCCGGAAGTTACGTCTGATCCTCATCCTCAGCAAGGAGAGACTTCTTCAGTTAAAAAGGATAAAAATAAGAAGAAGAAAATATGTGCCTTAAATTTTCCCTCGAATATAGAAGATATTTTGGGCAAAAATCTTCGTGATATTGAGGCTAAGCATTTTCTTGCCCTCTTCAAGGTAAAATACAAATACTTTCACCCGACCGAGGAAGTGAAACTCAGAGACCATTGGGCAATCCCCGAAAAGGTTACTATTCGATTTCCCACTGTAGGAGATACGTTATTATCCGTTCGTAATCATGAGTTAGTTCTCAACACCAAATTTATGAATTGAGGCCTTCACTTGCCTCTTGATCCTGGAGTACTTCAATCTTATTAAACTTTGCATATCTCAAGTTGGTCCTAACATGTGGTATTGTCGTTTCCTTCATTTGTGACTTGCTCTTCCATCACAAGGTTACCACTCTGAAATTGGATTTCTCACATCACTCCTTTACTCTTTGTAAACAAGTTCTAAAAGTATATCATTTAGCCTCTTTATCCCTTATGTTTGTTTTAGTTTAGTCATTGATCACTAAATATATGAATTTTAGCATTTACATTTAATATAATAAACTATGTTATTATCTATATTTTCCTTTCTTTATCATTACATGCATGCCATTGAACCCATGTAGGACCTCAAAGATCAGCATAAATATATTCAATGATTACCTTTGTTATATGTCCAGATCTTACAACCTTGACTATGCTACTTTTTCCATACACATAGGATTGAAAAAATTCCAAGCTAATCAGTTTATTGTTTTCAAACATCTCTTATTTCTGCAACTTCAACAATCATTTATCACGCACATGCCCAAACACCATATGCCATAGGGTTGTGCCATTTATTTTTCCATCATACAATCTAGTCATTATACTTATCACAGTATCTCTGGTCAAGAATAAAAGCCCAATTGATAGCTTTCATTTCAGTATATGTTGACACCTCTAATAATTTTAATGTAACTATTTCCATTTTTGATTAAACAACCGAAAATATCTAACATGCCAATGGATAATAATTTATTCTCAGATTAAGAACATACCTCACATGCATCATAATTTAATCACAATCATCAAACATTAAGATATTCACATATTTAATTCCAACCTGCAAGCCTTGTAATTGTTAAGTAACATAGTGCCTCTAATGTTCTCTTCAGATGAGTGAAACTAGTCTTCATATGGACTTGTATGGAAAGAATATCCATGATCAAGAATCAACTCTATATGGCCTTCATACTAAAAATAGACCATCGGAGATACTACAATTGTTCAAATGACCAAAACACCTGTAAGGGCTAAAAACATCAAACCTGGCAAAAATATAAATCTCATCGAGAATGCCAAAGATAAAATTTAGATGATAAATGACTCAAACAAAATAAAGACAAATCAACGGCAAAGGAATTCTAACTAATTTATCGATAATGTTTCTTTATTGTATCGGATGATATCTAAAAATTATCAATATGCATATGATAATAAGTTTAGCAAGATGAGTTTATAGTCTTCATCACTGAGTTCTTCACTAATTTTCCTTAAATCAATCATTATTTTAGAGAAGTCATCAAGATCCTCATTAATATTTTTATCTTTGATGAGGAAGAATAAAAGACAAGGGCCAAATTGAAAAGAAGAAACTTGATGGGAGAAAATAACAAAGGAAAAGCGTGATAGGAGGAAAATGTATAGAAATAAATATGTAAGGGTGAAAATGTATATATCATAAAGACATAGCCAAAATAGGAAGAAAGCAAAAAGCAGGGACCAAAAGATGTAATTAGACCATATTAAAGCGTGTGGGGTCCGCAATTGTACTATAAAAGGACCACACACGCTTCACAAATCCCGAGATGAATAGTACGAGATTTTCTCTCTCTATATTGTCTAGCAAGTAGCGCTTTCTCTCTCTAGATCTGACACTCGAATATTTCTCTATCACCAAATCCTCTATCAACAAATCTTCGCATAACAAAATCACCCTTGGACAACCTTTTAGCTCTTCAGTGGTGCCGTCTGTGGGAAATGAAAATCGCTCTGTCGATAATCGCTCTCTGGAAATAATTCCTGTTCCAAGGAGAACCATGGAAGGTCGAGGGGAGGATTTGATCAATCATTGCGAGGAAAACATGGAGGCGGACGATTTTCAGAACGACTTGGAATCCGAAGGAGAAGGAGGTCGGCGAGTCGAGAACATTTTCGATGACTCCGCCCTCTTGGCTCAGAGGAATGAACTGCTGTTGGAAATCGAAAGGTTGAAGGCGGAGAAGGAAGCCGCAGAGAAAAATGTTCGATCTGAGATGAGGAGGGAACTCGTCGATGGAAGGGAGGAACGCGGCGCTGAAGTACATCCCAGAAAGAAGGATGACAGATATCGGAGGCGTGAGCGACGGTCCCCGAGGAGGAGAGAGAGATACCGTTCGAACTCGGCTACTTCAAGCAACTACTCGCGGTATAGCACTTCTGAATCATCTCCTCGGAGATACCACAGGAGGAAAGAGCATGATCATAAGCGAACTGATCTCTGACGAGGAAGGAGTTCAGAGAGAAAATCCTCGCGGGAAAAAAGTCGCCACGATCGGGTTGGTGATCGATCTCATGAACAAGCAAGGGACCCTGGAAAGAATGACGTGGGCCCTCGAAATTCAGAATGGCAGCAGCAGTACACTTTGCCCTCCGAGGAGGGGTTGTACTTCTCAAATAACGACAACCTGAGATCCAACATTTATTGTACGGGACACAATTGGAGAGCTTCTCCGCTCTCCTCGGAGATTCTAGTGGGGAACCTCCCAAAGCATTTTGACATTTCGAACCTAGAAAAGTTCGACGGGACACATGACCCGGACAATCACATCGAGCAGTTTAAGAATTTTATGATCAATTTTGACGACGATGATAAGCTTCTCTGTAGAGCTTTCTCTCAGACCTTCAAGGGAGTGACATCTAAGTGGTACAACAGGCTACCTCAGGGCTCTATTAAAAACTTTGACATGTTCTGGAGCATCTTTAGACAACACTTCGTGGGCAGCAAGAAGTTCCGGGCCAACGGAGACACCATAATCTACTGTCGACAAAAAGTGGGGGAGAGCCTCAAAAATTATACCAATCGCTTTGTCAAGACCAAAACGGATATGGAGTACTGTAAGGACTCGGTGGCGCTTGCAGCGTTCAGGATGGGTTTGCTCCTCGGGTTGTTAAAAGATACAGTGGCAGAGAGTCAGGCGATGACCTTCGGAGCATTGTTAGACCAAGTAGGGAAGAGAATCTTGGTGGAAGAAACCCAGGCCTCAGAGAAGGGATCAGGAGAGCAGCTGGACCATAACCAATTCCAAAGGACTGAGCCAAGTGTCTAGGGCCCTCGGTCGAATGTACAAGCTAAAAATGCGGGTCAGTACTCTCCGAGGCAAAAGTCGAACCAACAGTACTATGGCAATCAGCAAAACCACAACCAAGGAGGAAGATACATGTCGAACAAATGGGTTCGACCGGATTATTTTGCGGAGTTAACGGAGAATGTTGCTGCAATATTTGATAATGCTAAATCGCCGGTCACGTTCAGAAAGCCATTTCCCATACAGACGCCAAGGGAAAGCAGAAGCGTCAACAAATATTGCAAGTATCATGAGGATGTAGGGCATGACACCAAAGATTGCATAGCCTTGAAGAAGGAGGTGCAGGCCCTGATCGAGAATGGGATGCTGTTGGAATACGTCAAAAAGCACTCCCAGAAAAATACTGTGGTGAAAGCTGTCACAAAGAATACTGACACAGCCATGGTAATTTCTGAGGGCGTCGACGATTTCGACATCGAGCAAGAATATTTGGACCCTAAAGTGGGGAGGAACAATGTCAACCTGGTAGAGGAGGAAATTCCGAAGGGAAGAGTGGACAGTCTGTGTGCATTTTTCGATTCTCTGGCAATTTTCGGGGGAGACACTATTGCGGGAAATTCTAACAGTTCTCGCAAAAGGCACATGGTCAATTTGACCACCCAGATTGAAGCGGGAGTCTCCGCGCAAATGAATCGTTCGCCTTCTCCAATTATTTGTTTCGATGATGATGACATAAGGAATGTTGCAGGCCCTCACGAGGACGCTGTAGTGATCGCGGCGGGTATCGCGGGGGATCAGATTCAGAAAATACTCATCGATACTGGGAGCTCGGTGAACATCTTGTTTATGAGTACTTACCGCCGCATCTCTGACCCGCCGGTTATCCGAAGGTCCGACCGGAAAATAGTGGGCTTTACCGGTGCCACAGCAGTTGTAGTGGGAGAATTTCAATGTATGGTAGAGCTGGGCCATGGACCGTTCAAAAAGGAGGTAGAGGTACTCTTTATTGTGGTTGACGCGCCAACCTCATATAATGCTATCTTGGGTCGCTCTTGGTTATCCCGGATGCACGGCGTAATCTCCACGGTGCATCAGTGCCTAAAATACGTGATTGGAAACAATATTGGGACAGTCCGAAGTAGCCAGAAGATGGCACGAGAATGTTACCAGGTCGCCTTATCCTCTAAGGGGGTTCGAGGGGACCCAGCATAGCAATTAAAAGGGGCCTTCCCTGAGGTCATCCCATGTGATGATCCAAGGGAGTCCCCCGGATTTCAGGTCCCAGAGGACGACTCTGCGACACACGAATTTGAGACTAGCAATGTTCTGAAAATAGGGGTCCACCTCTCTGCGGAGTTTAAAGAGAAGTTAATTGCTTTCTTATCTGATAAACTTGATATGTTTGCTTGGTGTGCACAGGATGTCACTGGTGTGCCGGCGGAAATCATGTGTCACAAACTCGCGATACGATTAGATGTCCGACCAATAGTCCAGAAAAGAAGGCATGTCTCCCCGGAAAAGGCCTCAGCGATCTTGTTGGAAGTCGAAAGGCTGTTGAGCATAGGTCATATTCGCGAGTCACATTATCCCGTATAGGCTTCCAATCCGGTGTTGGTGAGAAAGAAAAATGGCAAGTGGAGAATGTGTATTGACTTTACAGATTTGAACAGAGCTTGCCCTAAGGATCCGTTTCCTGTGCCTCGCATCGATCAATTAGTGGACTCTACCTCCGGGAATCGATTGTTATCTTTTATGGACGCTTATTCGGGGTACAACCAAATTTGATTGGCTGCCAATGATGAGGAAAGCACTTCTTTTATTGCTGGACGAGGCTTATATTGCTATAAGGTCATGCCGTTCGGGTTGAAAAACGCGGGGGCAACTTATCAGCGTCTGGTTAATAAAACTTTCGAAGGACAGATTGGGCATAACATGGAAGCCTATATCGACGATATGTTAGTCAAAAGTGAGCGGGACGAAGATCATTTTGCTGACTTAGCAGAGACATTCCACAATTTACGCAGGGTCAATCTCAAACTCAATCCGGCGAAGTGCATTTTTGGGGTAAGGTCAGGTAAATTCCTCGGATACATGATCAGCGAAAAAGGTATCGAGGCTGACCCCGAGCAGCTAAAAGCCCTTATCTCCATGACTCCCCCCCGAAATATTAAGGAAGTCCAAATTCTGACAGGACGATTAGCTGCTCTGAATCGATTCATTTCCCGCTCATCGGATAAGTGTGCCCCGTTCTTTAAAGTATTGCGGAATGCGAAGCATTTTTGTTGGACTGAAGAATGTTCGACCGCTTTTCGAAAAATTCAAGAGTATCTGGCCTCTCCGAAAATCTTAACAAAACCTGTGGTCGGGGAGACATTAATTGTCTACGTAGCAGTATCCGACTGCGCTGTCAGTGCCATTCTCCTCCGCGAAGATGGCTTTCTTCTAAGGCCAATTTATTATGTCAGTAAGAGTTTGCTGGACGCCGAGAAGCGATATCTTACTTTGGAAAAGGTAGCTTTAGCGTTGGTGACGGCAGCGCGAAAGATGAGGCCTTATTTCCAAGCTCATCCAATTGTTGTTCGGACGACTTTTCCTTTGAAGAGCCTATTACAGAGGCCAGACATCTCTGGTAGGATGACTAAGTGGTCTGTGGAGCTGGGAGACTTCGACATAACGTTTGAGCCTCGAACGGCAATAAAGGCACAAGTGTTAGCGAATTTTCTGGTTGAGTTCCATTCAGACAGAGAAGAGCAGGAGGAACATGATGCGGTTGTCGAAGAGGAATGGGTAATACGGACGGATGGCGGGTCGAATATTGCAGGCAGTGGGGCAGGCGTCCAGTTGATATCCCCGCAGGGGGTAGCTATGTTCCAAGCCATTCGTTTCGGTTTCAAGGCTACTAATAATGAAGCTGAGTATGAAGCTGCTTTGGCGGGCTTACGGTTGGCTCAAATATGTGGTGCTCGGCGAGTAAAGTTGATCAGTGACTCTCAGTTGGTGATAAATCAAGCTTCCGGGGAGTCCGAGGCCAGGAAGGAATCGCTGATACAGTATTTGAAGCTGATGAAAAATTTGGCATCTGAATTTGAGGGAATTAAGTTCGAACATGTTCGAAGAGAATTAAATGTCGTCCCGGATTCTCTCGCCTCCGCGTCACGAACAGAAGGATATCCGTGGGTGTTGGTTCAGGCACGACCTTCAATCTCGATTGACGAAGAGCATGCAGTGAATGTCTCGGAGGAAAGCCATGTGGTTACGCCTGATTGGAGAACCGCTCTCATTGATTTTTTAGCTCATAACATTTTGCCCATCGAGAAGCATGAAGCCAGAAAAGTTAGATTCAAATCTCACGGTTATATTTTGTTGGGAGGATTGTTGTATAAAAGGTCTCTGAGTCGGCCCTTATTAAGGTGCTTGAGTCGCTATGAATCACAAATTATCCTCTCCGAGTTACATGATGGTGAAGGGTCTGCTCATTGTGGATATAAGGCTCTAATCCGTAGGGTATTCTTGGCAGGCTATTATTGGCCAACTATCACGGCCGATGCAAAAGATCTGGTCAAACGTTGCGACACGTGCCAACGTTATGCCAATGTAATTCACAAACCTGGGGTATTGATGGAAAGCATATCGGAGGCAGTTCCGTTTGACAGATGGGGCATTGATTTGGTTGGGCCTCTACCCATGGTTTCTGGGGGTAGGCAGACAATAATTGTGGCCGTCGACTATTTTTCCAAGTGGGTGGAAGCTGAGCCGCTTGCGGGAGCAAAGGCCAAAGACGTAATCAAATTTTTTATATCTAATATTTGTTGTCGTTTTGGTGTACCATTGCAGATTACCACGGACAACGGGCCTCAGTTTGATAACAAAGAATTCCAGAGCTTCTGTGTATCAAGGGGCATACGACAATGTTTTTCGGCACCATTTCACCCTCAGGCAAATGGGCAGGTGGAGGTAACTAATCGTACTATCCTCGACGGTTTGAAGAAGAATTTGGAAGGCAAAGCGGGGAAATGGCCCGACTATTTACAGGAGGTATTGTGGGCATACCGAACGACCCCCCGAACGGCCACCGCTGTGTCTCCATTTGCCTTAGTCTATGGGATGGATGCTGTGGTCCCTTCGGAGATCCTTTTCCCTTCACATCGAATAGCAACTTACGACTCAAGCGCAAATGACCAGAGCAGAGCATTGGCTTTAGACTTGATTGAGGAAAAGAGGCAGCGGGCACAGCTGACTTCTCTTCACTATCAAACTCTTATGAGGAGTCGATATGCATCCAAAGTAAAACATAGAGACTTTCAGGTGGGAGACAAGGTCCTACGGAAAGTTTTCTTACACACTAAAGATAAGAGTTTGGGGAAGTTGGGGCCTAATTGGGAAGGCCCTTATGAGGTCACCGAACGGATAAAGCCAGGCACATATCGGTTGAAAGATAAAGACGGGCGCTATCTCCGCTTACCTTGGAATATTGAGCATTTAAAGTTGTACCTTGATTAGCAGAGCCAGATAGCATTGTATTTCTTTTTGCTTTCTATGTATCCCTTGGAAAAAATTTTGGTGAGGACACACTCTTTCCTACCATGTTGGGCACAAGAAGGTTTTAATGAGGTGTTTCGATGATCCCCTTAAATACAAAGTTTCTTTGCCTTAATTATTATTTTTTGAGTCACAGTAACATGTGCCTCGAATTATTGTCCCTTCAAACTATTTTTCGAGTCACAGTAACATGTGCCTCGAATTATTGTCCCTTCGAACTATTTTTTGAGTCACAGTAACATGTGCCTCGAATTGCTGTCCCTCGCACTATTTTTCGGATCACATCACGGTGTGCCCCGATATTTTGGGACCTTCAAACTATTCTTCGGATCACATTACGGTGTGCCTCGATGTTTTGGGATTTTCAAATTATTCTTCGGATCATATGATAAGTGTGCCCCGAATCCAATCTCAGTTGTGAATCAAAATATCATCTCCTTACGTTCATCGGAGACTCTATAGTTGTTCATAAGCTAATGAGGATTTGAAGGCCTCATTACCAGCATAACACTTGTAAACTTGCCTAAGTAAAACTTGTTCGAAGACAAATCAATTTGGGTTTCGAAGGCCTCATTGGGAGCATAATAATTACAAATTTATCCAAGTAAACATTGTCCGAAGGCCAATCCAATTAGGATTTGAAGGCATTATTTCAAACATAACACTTGAGAATTTGTCTAAGTAAAAATGGTTCGAAGACCAATCAACTTGGGATTCGAAGGCCTCATTGCAAGAATAATATTTGTCAATTTATCCAAGTAAAAATTGTTCGACGACCAAAAAAATTGGAATTCGAGGGTTTTATTGCAAACTTAGTAATGATAAATCTATCTAAGTCAAAATTGTTCGAAGACCAATGAAATTGGTTTTCCAAGGTTTTATTTCGTGTTATTCGTGAATTTAACTAACTGATAATCTTTCGCAGGACAACATAGGTAGATATCGGCAGAACTTGTTCTAAGCATAATATATATAGAAGTGAAGAATATTCATTGCCCTTACAAAATTTACCCTATCTCCCACAATTGGAACAATACAACATGTTCAGGTCATTACAAAAAGAGGCCCTATTGGGCCAGGCACAAAAAAAAAACAGATTCACTCAGTCTGCCTTTTTCGAAGAGTCACTTCCTTCACCCTCTGAATCTTCACTCTCACTTACGACTACTTGGGGAGGGCAAATTTCTGGGGGGACAAGCTTCCAGAAAGGCCCTAGGTTATACTCAGGATGCTCAGCATATATCTGGGTCAGCAAACGAGCTCGAGTAGCAGCATCCCGGGCCTTCAAACTTTTCGTACATGTTGCTGCGTAAGCATCCACAGCCTTCTCTTTTGCCTCCTCGAACTCTACAGGGAAACCTTTGATCTGTCTCTCCAACCGATCCCGCTCTGCAACTACCTTCGCAAGAGCATCAGTACATTGGTTGAACCCATCGCAAGCTAAGCGATGACCCCTTTTGTATTCAGCTATCATTTGCTCTTGAGAGGTAGTTTTCTCCTTGTACAAATCTCTCTCTTGTTAACAACACTTCTCTAGCATTGTCACATAACTCTTAGAGGCAGAAAGGCGCTCGAACAAGGCATCAGCTTGGCCCTCGATCACTGTGTATTCCTTCTTGGCCTCTTCGAGCTGAGACGCAGCTACTGATGACTTGAACTTGTAATAATTTTTGTGTTTTTCTAAATGACGCATCTTCTTTCCTCTGTTCACAGAAGTGTGTAGCAGTCTTCGAAGACCCATTGAGAACTCGTCATCCAGAGGGACCTCGAAGGAACTCGAGGGGGACCCCAGCGCTGTAGAATCAAACTCGGAGAAGTTACCACAAGCAACGTCTGGATGAATGAGTAGTGGGGGGTTGGTTCGAGGAGCAAGGACAGGAGCCAATCTTGGGCTGCCTTCGAAGGAAGTTGGATGCGAAGTCTCAGTGAGAGGAGAATGCAAGGATGGATAAGAAGTTTCCTTGGGTGACTGGCCACCCCTGTTTTCAGCATCATTTGCACCCCCATGGACTTCCCTCTCAGGATTAGTCTCTTCATTGTTATCAGGGGTCTCTCCTCCCTCCGATTGTTCTTCGATGGGCTCCAGAAGAATACCCTTCCCCTTCAAATATGTTTTCTGAGCATCTTTCTTTAGAGGGAGGATGGAAGCAGGGGGGGAGGAATAATCTTGGGTGGAGCAACAGTACTTGGTGGAAGGGCTTCAGTATTCGACCCCCTAGCATTGTCCGAGGAGTGAAGCCTTCTGGGATTCAGTGGCTGGGTTGGCACTACTTCATCTTCTGGAGGTTCCCCCAGGTGACTCTGCGAACGGGAGCGCTTGGGCAGATAGATTGTGACATCCTTTTGGCTACACCGCTCCAACACTTCATGTTCCGAAGGCGGAGTCATTAATCCTCTCATGCTAATACGATCGAGGGGATTCAGCCTCCATAGTCGACTCCTCGCCAGATTTTCATCGGTAAAGCAAAGGCGAAACCGGTTATCCCACTGATCTTTGGCCCACAGGCGAAGATTGGTGAATACAGTAGTAGCTCCCTCGACATAGTCAGTGTAAGGTTTAGATATGCCGGTCATAGCTGCAACAAATAACTAAGTGTTAACATGTTTACAGCGAGCATATTTGTTCGAAGGAATATATTGTTCGAGGAAAAATATGAGTTCGAGGGAGCATATTGTTCGAAGACAACTATGTTTTCAAAGCAGCAATCTACTTAGAGAAGTATAAATTTTGAAGCAAGTTTACAGTTCGAGGGAACATATTGTTCGGGGACTATAAAATTCGCGGAGTAAAAAGCAGAGCCAGCACTTACATTTCATGGTCCACTTCAAAGAGAGTTTGTGAGGATTTGAAGGAGTGGCTTCTGATCCGGTCTCCCAGCAACCAGAGAAGAAGAGAAACTGCTGCCTCCATTTTTTGTCAACTTCAAGTAAATCTTTCAGTACCTTTTGCCCTCGATTGAATGTCAGTGAGTAAAATGGAAAGTATGGATTTTGAGCCAAGCCAGCAAGACCAATGAGTTGCTCTAGCAAGAACTCTTGACCTGAGAGCCTTGAGGCCATTATGCAGGCCATTAAGGTAAACCACATATTGGGCCCGACCTGTGAAGGGCAAAGATCTATCTTCGAGAAATATTCAATAAAGAAGGGGTCTAAGGGATACCTTAACCCCCAGTTCATAATCTCTGTGTAGACCACCACTTCGTTGTCCCTCACAGATAAAGGTGTTTCCCCCTCGACAGGAAATCTAATATTAATATAAGTGGGGATGCCCCATCGAGCCCTCAGCATCGTCTCCTCCTCCCTCGAAAAGTATTTATACTTAATGTTGGCAAGGGCCACCATGTGTTTATTTTCAATGCCCCGAATATTATTACCGGCAATGTTGTCCAACTCCAAGGGTAGCACAATATCCCCTTTCAATTTTGGAGCAATCCGGCGAGCTTGCTCCTCGGATATTGGTGTGGAAGAATAGGTTGCAGCATTCGCAGGGGTGATTGGCAATCTTTGTTCAAGGGGTGTTAGGAGGCCTTGTGACGTTGAGGTCTAAAGTTTCCTCATGTCTAATACGCATGTCTTCCTCGGTAATAAGTGTTCTCGAGGGGGAGAACCGAGTTCCATGAATGGTCATGGATGGAGTGGAAGGCAGACTAGACACATCTATTCCTTGTCTTCGAGGAGGACTACCAGAAGTACGTTGAGGGTCTAGGTTTCGAGGACTACCAGAAGTACGTTGAGGGTCTAAGTTTCGAGGAGGGCTACCAGAGTTTCGAGGAGGGCTCTTCGAAGTCCTTTGAGGACTTGCAGATCTTTGGTGGAGGTTTTCAGCATCAGTTGGGACAGGTGGTTCTCGAATAGTTAGGGGAGCTTCCCTGGCCCGTTTTCGCTCATGAGAGCCTTTTCTATCTCTGTGGGATTTCTTCCTCTTCGAACCTGACGAATGTTTGTGTGATCTCTCTTTACCCATTGCTCGGGGGAGGGGGGGGGGGTTCGATTCGATGAGCAAGCTCTGTTGAGCTATTTCGCGGGGAATAATGGCGGTCGAGTTGTTCGAAGGAGGCCATGGACCAAAAAAGGTTGTCGTCGATGGTGGGGGATGAGGCCTTACGTCTTCACCAGCGGCAACCCTCTTTGTCGAACCGTTTACTAATCAGCAACCACTCAGGAATTCGACGGGGCTTGTTCGCCAGCTTTATCTCTCTAGAAATAATTGAACAAGAAGTTGCATTAATGAAGCAAGATGCTTGGTATTTATAGAAACTAGTGGGCTTTTTTGCTGAGTGAAGCCCGGGGACATTTTCATGATGTTTGCCTAGGGGTATGATGGTCCACATAGGTGGACATTGTTCTGCCAACTAGCTATAGAAGAAGGTGAAGAGTTTTGTGTCAGAGACTGTCAGGGGAAGGGGAAGAGTTTTCTGACAAAAATGTCAGCAGAATTGGTAACGTTTCTTAAGAAGTATGCTGACACAGGTGTTTATGCAATGATGTCATCAATCCTAGCACCCTTTTTTCGCCTAAGTATGCAATTATCCGAAGGTCACTTTGCTTAAAACGTTGCAAGGATTGAGGGGGCTACCCGGTGAATAACAGAAGTTCGAAGAGGCTTTGAAGATCTTCGTCGAGGTTTACAAATCAGTCGGAGAGGCTTGTAAATATTCGAAGAATTCGAAGAAGTGGTTTATGGTCTTGACAGTTCGAAGGGTTTTGTGGAGCGACCTTTCGAGGAAGGACTTATGAAGTTCGGAGAAGAAACGATTTTGGCCTATCAAGAGAATTATTCAGTCTTAGCAAAACGATTTTTACTAAGACTGGGGGGCTATTGATGAGGAAGAATAAAAGACAAGGGCCAAATTGAAAAGAAGAAACTTGATGGGAGAAAATAACAAAGGAAAAGCGTGATAGGAGGAAAATGTATAGAAATAAATATGTAAGGGTGAAAATGTATATATCATAAAGACATAGCCAAAATAGGAAGAAAGCAAAAAGCAGGGACCAAAAGATGTAATTAGACCATATTAAAGCGTGTGGGGTCCGCAATTGTACTATAAAAGGACCACACACGCTTCACAAATCCCGAGATGAATAGTACGAGATTTTCTCTCTCTATATTGTCTAGCAAGTAGCGCTTTCTCTCTCTAGATCTGACACTCGAATATTTCTCTGTCACCAAATCCTCTATCAACAAATCTTCGCATAACAAAATCACCCTTGGACAACCTTTTAGCTCTTCAATCTTTCAAGATCTTGAAACCAAAAAACTTTTCCTTCAAATAGATTTGATTGATCATGGAATTTTTCATGTACAGTCTCTTCAGTTTGTTTCAGATTCTAAATGCTGATTTTGCTTTTGAGACATGCCTCAACATATTATCACTCAGATACACAATAATCGTGTACAATTTTAAGTATTTCTTATTTGTCAGCCTTAAACAAATGTTCTGGAAACATAGTCTCCTCTACAAGGGTTGTAACCATCTTCTGTTGAACTAGAAATTCTCACATTTATAGTCTTCAGATTCCAAAATTTCATTTTCCATTAAATCTTTTCACATCGAACTTCATCATACTCGTCAGCTTCAATAACCACTTCGCAACCAAGCTTTGATACCAATTGTGACAGAAATTTTATTTGATCAATCCAATAACAGATGAGATCATTCTATGAATTAATTCTACATACACTCGGTGATCTTATTGATGGTAGAGTTTTTCTAACAACTGATATGTGATTATCACCAAATAAAACTGTATGTTTTATGGTAATAAACGCATATTATATCAATACTTTTTGTAATTTACTAAGTCACATTATGAGGTGGCTCTAATTAATATATTATGTTGTTCAATTTAATTTATAAGTGTTGATGTTCTTATGGTATTTGCTTCTAAATACTCAGTAGTGTTTCATTTTGTTGTACTTTGTCACTAAAAATGTCACGTAAAAAGATTGACATTATGGACTTTAATTTTGAATAAGATTTCAAATCTGAATTATTTTTGTCGCATTGCTAGTTATTAGAGCTTCAAATCCTCCACAAATGTTATAAACATATTATACTAATTGTTGGATTGTCTTTTGAATTTAATTAAAAGTAACTTGCTAATGTGTTATTAGTCAATTTTAAGTAACTCTACTTATCAACACGAATAATGTTGATGTTGATCTCTACATGTAATAACATACAAACTTTGCTTATGTAGCTAAATTTATATATTTATATTGTTTTAATTATCGTATTCTCTTTTGAGTTAAAGTTGGTTTATTTTATTGATTATAATTTTTTATTTTTATACGAAACATGCAACTTGTATAATTGAATTTGTTTTCTAGTTTGTCTTAATTGGTGCATTGTTTTCTTAAACTAAATATATGTGGGGTTTTTTTCAAGTAGTTGTTCTTATCACATAATGTTCATTTTGGTCTCTTATCGTAATGAAACATGAAACTTTATACGAAATATTGTTTTATATATTAAATTATTTACATAAAAAATAAAAAAAATTACAGAAAACTGAACAATTATACAATAGTTATCTTATATAACATTGTGGGATTATAGAGCTACTATTTTCACACAAGCTAATAATTATTTCATAATAACTAAAAATAATATACATAGAACTAAATATTAACACAAATTTAAAATTAATAAAAAATAAGATTAATATAGATTTTCATAAATAATTCATATTTTATTATAACATCTATTTTTTATATTTATTTAAATATTTTATTTATTTAATTTAATTTAAATATTTATTTGTTTGAATATATATCATGTAAATTTTATTTTTTGTATTTTATCTCCGTAAAATTATTTTAAGATATTTTTTTTTCTAGAATAATTTTTATATTTTCTATGCAAAAATATTTAGCTTTTATCAGGTCTTTCAATTTTAAAATCAGTGAGAGTGTTCATTTTTTTAATCTATTTTAGTACTGAGTGTCAGTCTTGACATGAGCGGAAGTGTGTATGTGGAAATTTGGGATCTCGAATGGATGTGAGAAATATTTTGATTGTTTTTTTCATGATATTTTCTATATGTCCAACTATAGTGATCGTTGTAAACGTTAACCTTTCATCACTACTTTAGCTAGTTTAGCCCATTGGTATATTATTAGAGATTCTCGATTATTTTATTTTAAAAACCTCATATAAAAATACTCGATTGAATATATTTTTGTAACTCCGCGTGAATTATGTGTTTATTACAATGGAAACATAATTTTCTCAATTCCAATCGAACGAGCGTATTGTGTTAATTCTTTTGAGTAATATAATCGACAATGGTTGTTCCAATTGAAATCATTTGCAATTTAGAAAGAATCGGTGAGAGAGCATGAATTTAAATATTATATTTATTAGTTGAGAGAAATATTGAAAGACATAAAGAAATTCTAACTATTTCTTAGATTAATGGACCCAATTCAATTTTGTGTGATCTTTCATTTACATATTCAAACAAATACATTTTGGTATGAGGAAAATGTATCATCAAAGATTTATTAAGCTTCTCTTGTGGTGTCTGGGTTCAGATAAATAATTTTATGTGTTAGAAGAACTTCATAGCCATGTGAGGTTGGCCCATTATGGCTATCTTATTTCGGTAAGAAGAACCCTTGTGACATGATTCTTTTGACTGAAACTTGTTGTTGAAACCAAAAAAATAGTCAAGAAAGGTGATACATGTTAGAGTTTTCCCATGTTATGCATAAGCGGAGTAGAAACCATATATGAACCTCTTCCATTTGACTGGTGGGGACTAGACTTGGTCGACCTCATTTCCAATGTCTCAGAGAAGGGGGATAGTACGTGCTAATTTGGGTGGATAATTGTTTTAAATATGTTGAGGTTGAACCCTAAATAAAATCAGAGCAAAAAATGTGATCAAGTTTATTAAAAATAATATTTGTTGCAAGTTTATAATATCAAGGCAAATTACCATTAATAATAAAACCTAGTTCCAGAATGCCAAAATGATTTTTCTCTGGCTCATCATATATATCCAATAAACTTCTTGACTAATTTTAATTCTTATGCTAAGAGGTAGGCAAGGTAATGAATCACAGTATAAGAAATGGCTTAAAGAAGATATTGAAAGGTTTGACCACTAAATGGATGAATTTCTTTAAGAATTAATATGGACTTATAAAACGACCCCTCAGATAACCACTGGTGAGACACCCTTTCATTTGTTCTATGGAATGGATATTCACAACCGAGATAAGGCTCCCTTCTCACAAGTTAGCCAATTATACAAAAAGACTGCAATACTGAGGAAGAAGAGTATGTCTTATTGTGATAGAAAATATAATGACTAAGGCGTATATAAAGGAAATATATCTGACTTTGATGACAAGTACATATGATTCAAAGATGCGTAGCCGAAGCTTCCAAGTTGGGGATCAAATGTTAAAGATGGCTTTCCAGCATAGTGAAGACTCTAAAGATGTGAAACTCGACTCGAACTGGGAGGATCTTTATATGATGGTGGAAAAAGTCATAGCATGAACATAAAAGTTGGTTGATGAGCAAAACAAACCTTTATGCACCCTTTGAAGCTCTATCGAGATAAATATTATCCGTCTTCTATATAAATATAAATTATTGTAAATACTTGAATTTTTCATATGGTGCACTCTTTCCTATCTTTTTATCAAAAAAAACATTTTAATGAGGTACATATATAGTCGAACCCTTAAAATAATTATGTCTAAAAAGATTCTTGGATTAAAAGTAGATGTATCCTAAAATGTATGGATGTAAAGCTTGATCCATGTTGGCATGACCCCCAATAAAATATGTTAGAATGTCATTGTATCATGACCCCATAAAGAATTAGAAATGATATAAGATAATGGGCTACCAAGGGATGTCGGTGGTATGATACTCCCAAGTTTTTAAAAATTAGAAAAAAAATTATATTTAAACACTAAGGGAGGTATGCAGACGGTCACTCTTAGCATAATAAATTTCATCTTAATAAGTCATGCAAATCAATAATCATTCTTTCACTAACCGATAAATCACTTTTTAAAATTTACTAAAAAATTCCAAATTCGTCATTGATTCGTTATAATAGCCATTTTGCAACGAATTTGCAACCAAAATCATCGGTCGTATTTATGCGGTCACTAACAAAACCGCTTGCAACCAGATTCGTTGTAAATATGTTGTTGAAATTAAAAAAAACTACATAAATATGCAATTCATGAATACCATTTACAACTTCATTTCATAATTCGAAAATATAGAATATAGAATTTTCACATTTATTTTTTATATTAATAGAATGTTACGATTTCATTTACTAATAATATAATAAACAAT
Source organism: Limnanthes douglasii subsp. nivea (assembly GCA_036936605.1). Lineage (NCBI taxonomy): Eukaryota > Viridiplantae > Streptophyta > Magnoliopsida > Brassicales > Limnanthaceae > Limnanthes > Limnanthes douglasii. The sequence continues at coordinate 75,194,384 of JAUPFV010000003.1, read as the reverse complement.
TTTTGTTATTTAAATAAAAATTGAGTGTACAATATGTATTGGATTTCAAAGGTAAAGTCTGGATGACTATAAAATAATCAGGAGTTCGTGAAATGAAGAACATATTTAAAGAACAAAAAGGTTTTCATGCATACATATATTATATATTATATCTATACCAATCCAATCCAAAAGCAATATAAACATATATTGACATTAACATCCCCATGAACAAATGCTTACATCATTTTGGTTTATATCTCTTAAGATAGTTTCTGAATATAAAAAATATCTTTGTGTATACCATATTTCTCAAAGTCTGTGGCTTTCCCTTTACAAATCAAATTCGTAAAGAAACCAATAACCAAAAAATTGTATCATTCTTACCATTATGAAAACATCAACCGGTCCAGATTTCATTTCATAGAGCATTACTTTCACTTGATCATTTATGAAAATACTGTATTCAGCATCTAATATGACAATGATAGTAGAAGATAAATAACAACTCATTTTCCTACTTTTCAATCAAGTCAATTTCTAAATCTGATTGGTTTCCACACTCTCACATAGGTGATCTGAATATATCCCATAGTTGACGTGGTTTATAAGAGTTTGAGAATGTTTATTGGTATTTTTGGAAAGATCCGTTAGAGTTCCCTGCATGATCATACGCGACAAACAATTGATTAACCAAACTAGAGCTGAATAAAATATTCATAGATAAAATAGAAACATAGTTTATATGAAGCTTAATGAGTTCGGATACTTCAGACACAGCCTACCAGTTAATCCGGACATGGGTAATTCGGACCATAAAACACCACTAAGAAATACGGACATGACAAATGTAAAACACCTTTTGACTAAGTTATTTGCTAATCTACTTAAAAGACTAATGGGTTCTTAAACTTGACTCGGTTTCACAACTTGACCTGGTAAGCCATGAGTCATCAAATTAAGAGTATAAATACCCCAACCACTCTCATTAATGAGGGTGATCAACATTTAATATAAGCATGCTGCTTAATTATCTCACTAATCCTCATAATAAACATAAAATACTTCAAACTTACCAAAACACTTTACCAAACTACCCACAGCCTAAAATAAACCAAACCAAATTGGCGACCATAGTGGGAGCACGAAAGTGCCTGAATTTTACATTCAAAACCATTAAAAAGAACCAGTTCGGATGGATCTGAACGAGCAAGAAACTTCACCTCCTGTGGTGGAAACGGTTGGAGAAAACAAGGAATACATCATTGAAGAGCGAGACAAGTTGAGAGCATAAATAGAGGCGTTAAGGGCCATAAAACAAGCAGAAAATGGTATAATGGAGAAATCAGGGGCGTTAGCTATTTATCATATTGAAAACCCTATCGAGAATGATCCATCAATAAAGACTCATTTGAGTTCAAAAAAGATTCATATCAGCTCTAAGAAAACACATCGGTCTAAACATGTTGAGAGTTCATATTCGGAGTCCTCTAGTAGCTTTTCGAATGAGGTTGAGCTTGAGGAATCTTTGTCATCAAGTAGTGACGAAGGGAGATCCAGGAAAAAGATGAAATTAATAAAAAAAATATTATAAAAAGAGGGATAGGTATGAAAGGCTTAAAAGGCATCTGGTCAAAGGGTTATCCAACAGGCATGTTGATCAGTTGCTGATTGATCATTTTGCTTTTCAGACCGAACCAAGTATTTTCACAACACCTAATGAAGACACAGTCTTTAGTCGTAATAATAACTGGAGACATTCACTTTTGTCTGCCAAAATACTGTCCGGAAACCTACCCAAAATATTTGACAGCTCTAAAATGGAAAAGTATGATGGAAGTAAAGATCTGGAGAACCATCTAGAGCAATTAAAGAACTTCATGATGAATTTTGATGATGATGACAAACTTTTGTGTAGAGCCTTCTCTCAAACTTTTACGGGAAGTGCTCTTAAGTGGTATAATAGCTTACCCATGGATGTATTATAAACTTTGATACATTCTGGGTTGCCTTCCGAAAGAAATTTGTTGGGAATAAAGAGGTGAAGGGCAATGGAGATACGATAATCCATTATGCCCAAGAACTAAACGAGTCTTTAAAGGACTATATAAGTCGATTCGTGAATACACAAAACGGATTAGCAGGTTGCTTCGAATAGGTGGCAATTGCTTCTCTAAGATAAGGGTTGAATCTTGGGAACTTGACTGATTCGGTGACCATGAAGAAAGCCATAACCTGGGGTGGCCTGTTGAATCAAGTGGGAAAACAGATTAATGTGGAAGAAACCAAGAAAACTAGGGTGCACCGTCAAGTGAGGTCCACCACAACAGCCCTTATGGCTGCTAACCAGCCCGGATATAAGGTTAAGGAGATCGGACAAGGGTCCAACCGGACTAAACAAACTCAGTCCAACCAAAATCAGTATCAGAGCCAGCAATCAAGAGGTAAAAGAGGTCCTTGGGTTCAAGTGGAGTGGTTTGTAGATTTAAAGGAGAATGTGGCCACAATATATGACAAGACCAAGGATAAAGTCCATTTTCGGAAACTGGAGGCACTATAGTCTCCCAAAGAAAGCCGAAATACTTGTTTTTGCAAATATTATAATGATATAGGCCATAATACTCAAGACTGCATAGTATTAAAATAGGAAGTGCAAAACCTTATTGAAAGAGGCAAGTTGGGAGCTTATGTCAAAAGAAAAAATGGAAACCGACCTGATAGTGCTCCTTGGACGGGCCCTACAAACAATGCGGGAACATCTGCTCAAGAAGGGGCATTGATGATTCTTAGTATATGGATCCTGATCCAACTCGGAATAAAGTAAGGGTCATAACAGAACAAACCAGGATGGTGTCCGGATTGATCAGTTTCTTTGAGTCACTCACTATCTTTGGAGGAGATACTATGACAACCCACACTCCTTCATCAAAGAAGAGGCATGTATTAAGTTTGGCCACTCAGTTGGAAGGAGGAATGTCTTCCCAACTATGCCAAACCCATTTTCAATTCATAGTTTTTGATGAGGATGATTTGAGAAATATTGTTAGGCCTTATGAGGATGCGGTGGTGATAGGAGCATCTATTGGGGGAAATGATATACACCGTATTTTGATAGACACAAGCAGTTTGGCAAACATCCTCTTCCTAAGCTTCTACAAGCAGATGAGGAATCCGGCTGTTATTCAACACTCAAACAGAACCATTGTAGGCTTCACAGGGAGCTCTGCGGATGTAATTGGGGAATTTGAGGAAGAAATGATGTTGGGCAATTGGCCATTTAAAACCATGGTGAGGGTGATATTCGTTGTGGTAGATTACCCCACATCCTACAATGTGATATTTGGGAGGTCTTGACTTTCCAGAATGCATGTTGTGGCCTCAACAGTCCATCAGTGTTTGAAGTATGCATTCCAAGGGCAAGTAGGTGTTGTCTGAATTAGTCAGAAGGTAGCAAAAGAGTGATATGCAACTGCTCTTGCTCCTAAGACTTTGGGAGCAGTTCAGATTAATGAAGATTAGCAGTTACTAGAGCCTTCTGAGGGAGAGAGTGAGATTGATAACCCCAGAGAGGCTCCTAGTGTTATAATACCAGTTGAAGAAATTGAAACCCACCCCCTTGCAGAGGGTAGAAATATCAAGATTGGTTCCAAAATGGCGCCAGAGTTGAAAAAGAAATTGTTGTCCTTTTTACTAAACAATCAGCATGTCTTCTCTTGGTGCAATAGTGATGTAACCGGAGTACCCGCAAGCGTTATCTCACACAAGTTGTCAATTTGGGGTGATGTTGCACCTGTTGTGCAGAAAAGGAGAGTTTTTTCTAAGGAAAAAGCTTATGTGATAGTCCAAGAGGTTGATCGGCTTACCAAGATGGGACACATAAAGTAATCCTAGTATCCTTTATGGACTGCCACTCCGGTGCTAGTCAAGAAAAAGAACGGGAAATGGAGTATGTGTATTGATTTCACTGACCTTGACAGAGCTTGCTTAAACGATCTTTATCCAGTCCCCCGGATAGATCAGTTGTTAGACTCAACGTCTGGCAACAAGTTGTTATCCTTCATGGATGTCTTCTCTGGGTACAACCTAATACAGGTGGATCCGAAGGATCAAGATCATACTACTTGTATAACAGACAAAGGTCTTTATTGCTACAAGGTGATGCATTTTGGGTTAAAGAATGTTGGGGCTACTTATCAAAGGTTGGTGAACAAAACATTCGCTAGTCAGATTGGTAAAAATATGGAGGTATACATAGATGACATGATGGTTAAAATCCTGGAAGAGGATTTGCATAAAATTGATTTTCAAGAAACATTTGCTAATTTAACAGCTGTGAATTTGAAACTAAATCCAGAAAAAATGTATCTTTGAGGTTCGATCTGGAAAGTTTCTGGGTTATGTGATAAGTGAGGAAGGAATACATCCCAATCCAGATCAACTAAATTCCCTATTGGAAATGGATCCTCCTAGGAATATTAAAGAAGTCCAGAGGGTCACTGGAAGGCTGGCTGCCCTAAACCGTTTTATTTCAAGGTATTTAAATAAATGTGCTTCGGTTTTTCCAAACTTCGAAGAATACTAAAGATTTTAAGTGGTCTACACAGTGCAATCAAGCTTTTGTTAAAATAAAGAAACACTTGTCCTCGCCAAAGACTCTTTTCAAACCTGTTCAAGGAGAAACGCTCTATGTATACTTGGTTGTATCAGAATGTGCTATAAGTGTAGTATTGGTAAGAGAAGTGTACAATTACCCTCCTCCAATATACTACATAAGCAAAAGTTTAATAGATGCTCAGAAGAGGTACTTAAAGCTTGGAAAGTTGGCATTAGCCTTAGTGATTGCGATAAGAAAGATGAGGCCGTATTTTCAATCTCATTCCATCATTGTCTGAACATCTTTCCCATTAAAGAGTGTTCTTCAAAAGGTAGACCACTTAAGTGGTCCGAACAGCTATCAACGCTTAATCGGTGGCAGATTTCCTGGTAGAATTTCATTCGGCCAGGAACTCCAAACAAACTTCAGAAGATAAAACCAAGAAAGAGTGGGTAGTCCAAACTGATGGTGGTTCAAGCACAATGGGTTGTGGAGATGGAATTTTCCTAACCTCTTTGTATGGTGATAAGATGTACCAAGATATCTGATTTGGGTTCAGGGCCTCCAACAATGAGTCCGAATATGAAGCAGTTATAGTTGGTCTTAAATTGGCTTTCCTATGTGGGGCTAAGAGATTTCGGTTGATGAGTGACTCTTAGTTGCTCATCTATCATGCTCAAGGTCAGTCTGAGCCAAGAAGGAGCAACTGATCAAGTACTTACTCCTCCTGAAAGAAGTGGCAGCCAACTTCAAAAGTGTTTGTTATGAGTATATTCCCAGAGCGGAGAATACACTGGCAGATTATTTGGCAACTATAGCGTATTCTGAGTCCTACCCTTGGATACACATACAAGAATGCCTGTTTATACAGCCAAGTCAGAACAAGTAAGATGGGGAAAGCATGAGCATACAGGTGATTCAACCTAAAGACTGGAGGTTTTCCCTCCTTCAATATATTTCTGATGGGGTTTTTCCTTTGGATAAAGTTATGGCAAGAAAGATTAAACACAAGGCACGTGGTTTTTTCATCATAAGGGGAGTTTTTTATAAAAAAAATATTTCAGTAGACCTCTCCTGCATTGTTTGGGGGTTGAAGAATCTCAAGTTGTTTTATCTGAACTACATGATGGAGAAGGCTCATCACATTGTGGGTACACGGCACTAACCCAGAGAGTGTTGTTAGTTGGGTACTATTGACCATCCATAATGGAAGATACTAAAAACATTGTAAAGAAGTGTGATCCATGTCAAAGGTATGGCAATGAAATTCATGTCCCAGCAGTACCTATGGAGTCTATTTCTAAACCAGAACCTTTTGCCCGATGAGGAATGGACTTAGTTGGACCCCTGCCTGTGGCATCCGGGGGGTCCAGAACTATTATAGTCGCTATTGATTACTTCTCAAAATGGATAAAGGTAGCTCATTTGGCAGGAACCACTTCGAAGGCTGTCATTAAATTTATCCTATCCAATACATGTTACAAATTTGGGATCCCTCAAAAGATTACTACAGACAATAGGCCACAATTTGATAACAAAGATATGGAAACAATTTGTGCTTCTAGAGGTATTCAGCATTGTTTTTCTTCTCTTTTCCATCCACAAGAAAACGCCCAGGTTGAAGTTGCCAACAGGACTATTTTGTCTTGATTAAAAAAATCTAGAAGGAGCTGCAGGGAAATGGCCGAGCTATTTGCAAGAAGTCTTGTGGGCATACTGAACTACTCCTTGGGCTGCTACACAAGAATCTTCTTTTGCTTTGGTGTATGGAATGGATGCAATTACCCCCATAGAATCTACCCTACCATCATACAGAGTCCGCAACTATTCCAAACAAGCTAATGAGATAGCAATTAGAAATCAGTTGGACTTAAAGAAGAAAGAAGTGTTAAAGCTCACTTAAGAACATCTCACTACCAAGGTTTGATGAGGAGCAGATTTGCTTCCAAGGTCAAAAGAAGAGATTTTCAACCAAGAGATAAGGTTTTAAGAAAAGTTTTCTTACACACCAAGGAGAAGCAGTTCGGTAAGTTGGCTCCGAACTGGGAAGGCCCCTATGAGGTCTGTGAAAAGCTCAAACCTGGGACATATAGACTTCAGGACAAAGAAGGGAGAGTTTTGAAGCACCCATGAAATATTGAACATCTCAGGTTATGTTTAGAGTAAAATCTTTTGTGTAAATATTTACGTGTCAAATATCAATGTAAATATTAGGGGGCATACTCCTCCTCTGGTGGCGCGGGGAGGTCTTAATGAGGTGTACGGTCTTTTATTCAATAATATGTAATGCCTTATTAAAACATTCTGAGTGGTTTTACTGCAATTCAATTCAAGTATAAATCATTTGTTCAACACCTTGGGTCTTTAGTGGATCGGATAAACTTGGTGAAGTGATAACCATTAAATACATGTCATCGGAGATATTAAACACTCTCACTTTAATACTTCTGAAATGATAGGGGATACTTAAACATTAGCCATGAAAATTTTAAAGAAAAGTATTAAACAAAGAAAGTTTATTGAATTAAACCTATTCGGACTTGAACCGAACAGGAAAACAAAACATGCCTTGGCCATCCAAGGACTTTATGTGTTCAAAGGACCTATTCGTACTTTAACCGAATAATAGTAAAAAATGTACCTTGGCCATCCAAGGACTTTAACAGTTTGAAAAAAAAATAAGATAAAACCTTAGGGCTTGTTCCCTTCGTACGTTCCTTCACCACCATCACTTTTTTTAGGACTTTTGAGTTCGGCACTCGAACTCTCACCAGTTCCCTCTTCATCATCAGTAGTGGAATCGATTCCACTGGAGTGGTTGCGTTTGTCACCATCTGCTAGAGTATGAAATGGGATTTATTTGTAATCCACGTACTTACATAGGGGACCTAGGGTCCTCTTCAAAAAGGTCTCATGGAACAGCAGCACCATGTCAGACTTGATCCCATAATCTCTTTTTTCTAAAGAGTCTATTACTTTGTTGGTAAACTTATCAATGCTGGCTTGGATAGCTTGCTCCTGCTGGCTCTTTAATTCCTCATTTTCCTTGGTTATCTCTGAAACAATGCTCTCTAGTTTAGTCTTCTCATTGGTTAAGGTTTGAATGGCACCATCCTTGTTCTTCAATTCCTCCTTCAACATTGTAAGGACTTTTGAAGAAGAGGTTTTTAAGTCAGAATATTTAGTCTGGAGCTCAGTTCTGGCTGCTTCTGATGTGTCTAACTTAGTTTCTGAATCCTCATTTTCCTTCTTCAGTGCCTTCATCTCCTTCTTCAGTTCCTCTATACTTTGCTGAGCAATTAGGAGACTGTTTGACAGAGATTTTTTGTCAGAAGTGAGGGAGTTGATAAGGTTGGTCTGACTTTTCACATGCCTTTCCAGATCAAATATTGGCCAGATATGACCGAGGAAGGAGTGGCTCAGGACATCTTTCTCTCTGAAACCGGAGAAGGATTTACCATTGAAGGTCACTATATTGGAAGAACTGGAGGGACATTAGGGACCTGCAAAATCATCCTTCTCAGAATCATTAAAATACAAATCAATTTCTTGAAGGGCACTGATGTCCACTTCATCATTCCCTCCCCCAGCAATCTCTCTGGACTGGATATCTATTGGGATTTTCTCTTGCAAGGTAGGATCAGTAAGGGCTGGTGGAGGTTGGATTTCTGAAGGACGAAGAATTATTTCTTCTCACATGGTAACCTTCTTCTTCTTAGCAGCTTTCTAATCACTACTGGCCCTCCGTTTCTTGTCCTTCTTATGAGGCTTTGGTGGGTTCTGCGACCCTTCAGTCTCTCTTACTATTTCAACCTTTACTGCTTTGAGAAGGGCTACATCAATCCCCCCTGGTTCCCCGAACCAGTCCCTTCTATAGCTGCTTGAACCAACTCTGTTGCAGCTTCTTTTCTTTTTTTTCTTCATCTTGTTAGGAGCCTTAGCTCTGGAAGGTAAGAACAACTTGTCATCCTTGGCCTCTGTCCTTTTGAGAATCACGCCAGGAGGAGGAAAGGTGGTTAGCTCTTCCCATATGAGGTCTCTCCGGCATATGGTATTCCACAGATGAGACCTCGCAAAATTTCCCAATGTGAAGCAATCATGGAAGGCATTTCCCCTAGTGCTCTGAAGCCCATGCGTTGAGTTTTGCACAGGTCTTTTTCCCCTCCTCTAAATGTCGGGTGAACTCCTTCGGTAGCACTAAAAATGAGTAACAAGCTAGTCAGAATAGGAAAACTTATAATTTAAAAAGAAAAAAAAAACTTGGAAGACAAAGAGAATAAAGGAAATTATCAGTGTTTTTCCATCTGGCTAGTCAGCATCCTATGGTTGGTGTTGGCCTTAATCTTCCTACCATTTTCCCACGTTCCACTAACATACAAGAATTGTGTCCTCCAATTATTTTCGGACTCCAACAGGTCGTTCACAACTTTAAAGTCATTCCTCATGTTTTGATGGTAGAATGGAATGGTTCTTCCACAAGCTTGCTACAGCAGCAAACTGCTCCATCGGAAGTGGGATCTTCGACAACCTTGATGCCATGATACAGGAAATGAGAGAATACCAAGCATTGGGGCTTAACTGGCTAGGTAAAAGTTTAACCAAGTGAAAATATTTAACGATCTCTGGGTCTAAAGAGAACCGGAGTCCCCAGTTTAGCACTTCGGTAAATATTACCACCTCATTTAACTTACAATCCATAGGAGTCTCTGGAGTGATAAGTATCCTCACCTTTACAGACTCCGGAATCCACCGTTTGGTCCGGATTTGGCCCAACTCAGCAGTATGGGTGTAGATGTAGTTGATATTTTGCAAGGCCAACAGATATTTGACGCTAACATGTTTGAAACAAGGGCCTACATTGCTCTCTAAACATTCCGGAAGCGAGTCCGAATAAGTCATATAGATTTTTACCTTACTCTTTCCCTTCTTATCAGAAGCATCATCTCCCATTTGACCTGATGCCTCGGTTTCGAAGGTGGCCTCCACGATGCTGTCTTCCATAATCTCTTCCATCACTGTGGAAGGTTTGTCAGTTATCTTAGAAGAATGGGTGGTCAATTTCTTGCACCGAAGGTTGTTCGGGTGGTTGAGTGCTTGTTGCCTCTGAAGGCCTATTGTCTGGTTGAGGTTGTGATCCGGAGGGCTTGGCCCGTGGAGCTGCTTTAGACACCTCTGATCCTGAGGGTTTTGGCAGTGATGGTGTGGATTGGGTTTTGGTTTGGCGGGTCGTCCGGCGAGGGGTTATCTTCTTCGGAGACTTCTCTATATCAGAACCCATAACAATAAAGGGAGAGGGTTTTCAGATGCTTGAAACGGATTTTTCCTTAGTCGTAGGAGGTTGAGACTCTTGAACAGAAGAACCATAAGGGAGGGGTGAAAGGTTTGGTTTCAATAAAATGTGTATGGGCCTAGGGTTTTTGGAAGAGGATGACCCTTGATCGGCGTGCTGAGTTGGTTCACCAGTTTTCTCACCTGGAGAAACTCGGAGGCCGGCGAAAATACGGTTCTCTCTTTCTACCTTCCTCTCTCTCTCTCTAACTCTGAAAAATTCAACCAACCACCTTTTACTAAAGTGTTTCTGCTTGTGAACATAAAATCTCTCAAGAACGATTTGAAGATAAAGATGGATATCTTTCTAAAAATGCTTTGAGTGTGGAAGACAATGAAATAGTAAAAGAGTATTTATATAACAATAAAAAGTAACAGTTACCTAGGATAATTTGAAGAGGGTTTTTGCAATGATTAAAGGTTGCGCAAACGTGTGAAGAATTAAAAGCCTAGGTAACTTTCTAGATTTAGTGGTGATGGGAGAATAAATAGGAAAAGAGAATAATGTTGGATCTTGGACCTGATGTGACTAAGGCTCAATATTCTATAGAGAGAAAGTAGAAAGAGAATATTATATTCAAATTGTCCCACCTACCAAGAATAATGGGTCTCCTTTTATGGTGGGGAAGGGTGGACCCATTAATGTCCTTGGTGGTCTTGTTTTATTTCTCTTTTAGTCCTTCATAAAATACTTTGTTTACAAATCATCCTCTAATAAACAATAAATACTGTAGCAGATATATTAATTTCCTTCTATTCACAATTGACTCTTTTTTATTAATATTGGCGAATTTCTCCCTTATCAGTAGCCCCCCAGTCTTCAAGAGCATCGAGAATGAATACTTGTAAAAGAATCAGCTTGGAGCGCCTCTGTCCCTTAGCATCTGGTATCGATTGATCGGTTTACCTCGGCCGGACCTTTTCTTTCAACTGATGTCCGACCCTCCATGGTCGGTCACGTTTAGCCCCGACGTTGTTATTAGTCATCTTGAGTCTGCTTCTGATCTCTCTTAGTGACTTCTACATGGGCCTAGACCGGCAATCAGGTTTTGAAAAATAAATCGGGTAGATGCGGCCCATCTAATGCCTCTGCCTGAGCTAGCTAGTACATGCCTACTGTGCTAGTCTGATTAAGGGCGACACATGTTGACCGATTACTCGAAGCGTGCTCGTTTGGACAGTTTTTCAAGAGGTCCTTTCGACTTCCCGCTGCTTTTCGTCGCTTGGACTTCCCTGTATGCGTAACGGCTAGGTGGAGGTGCCTAGAAATACCTCACAAACATGAATTTCTCTCAGAGGCGTTCTAGATAGAGAAAGTGTTGTCCGAATTATTCTAGAGAGAGAGCCTGTTTTATGAGAAATAGGTACCCGAAGCCAAAACCAAAAAGAAAGAAGAAGCCAGTGTTTGGATTCAAGGAGTGGGCTAGCATCGGTGACCGCGCTGAAGAGTATCGAGCCGCGGGACTGATCTGGAGTTCTAGTTCGAAACCTTTTGTACCTGTACCATTGTCTCACGACCCCGTACTACCCGAATCGGTTCCCGCTGAGTCCTTAGTCATACCGGTCCCGTCCGACGCGAGTACCCCTGATAACATCGTTGTCCCTTCAAGCAGCAGTTTGCTGCCTTCCCCTGCTACTCAAATCAATCGCCCGACGCCTTCGTCGGTGAATTCCTATACCACTCCGACTCCTTTTCCTCCCCGAAGTCGAGGCAAAGCCAAATTCCTTTCTATGGGTGATTCTCCAACCTCCACTTTTCCCGCGAAGGAAAACTCCCCTGAAATGGTCCAACTTACTCACGACATTAAGGGGTACGGAACTGGCACCAATATCGCGCGTACTTTCTTGGGCCTTAACCGACAAGCGCAACTTGCCCGGACCGGAAGCAGTTGTGGTGTCGCAGATCCTCCTACTCGATCGTCTGACCCTCATACGGCTTGATCCCCTAAATCAGATGCAGTCCCGGCAGATAATACCGAAGAGCCGGAAACGGATGCTTTGGCTGCTGCCGAAGGTATTTCTATTATTGGCAGCGAAGCTACTCCTCCCGACGATGTCGTTTCCCTCTTCGAGGGCAAGTATCTCTATTTTTCGGCTGCAGAGCAGGAAGAGCTTTTGATCCGGTGGGGTATCCCGGAGTGCATTAATGTTCGATTTCCTGAGCCCGGGGAGACGCCGGTGCATGTCTGGTCCCGAGAAATCGTGATCTTCACCGAACTTTTCAACTGGGGTTTCAGGTTTCCTCTAGACCCTGAAATAGCTCTATACTTTCGGACCCTCCACATCTGCCCCTCACAGCTAACGCCCAACGCGTGGTATGCTCTGATGTCGTGCATCATGGCTTCTTGCTTATCGGGTCGGGTCATGCCAATGGACGAGTACATAGCCATGTCCGGGATCTCGAAATCCCCAAAGTCTCCCTTATTCTATTCTTCCTTGGCCAACACCTAGAAGATTGTAAACGACTTTCTCGAGGGCGATAAGGGTTGGAAGCATCGGTTCGTTTTTCTCAGCGGCTGTTGGGAAAACGGTCGTCCATACAACAAGGAGAATCCGAGGCGATTACTGCGGACTTGGGTGCCTAATGGTATATATTTATTTTATTTTATTTTATTTTATGGACCGACCCTTTGTGCAGTGTCGAAGGAATTCATCCAGGGGTTGAAGAAAGACCACTTCAAGCCTGGCAAAGTGACCTTCCATATTTTAAAGGACTATGCAAGGAAGCATTGGGTTCGGGCATTCCATCGCGTTTTTAAGGATACGAACCTGATCATGAGCAACCTCTGGCGGTGCTCATCGGAGCCATTGACAATTGAAGAGCTGCGCCAACCCCCAAGCTTGGTGGACTTGGTTGCGAAGACAAACGCGCCCGACGTGCACTTTTTTCTTCCGAATCGCAACAAGGCTCCCAGCAAGCGTCCTAATTCGGATGAAGAAGCTGAGCATGCTGATGTCGATGCTGAAGGGGGCGCTTCTGAAGGACGACAAGGGGAAACCGCTAGGGTGGATGGTGAAACCCATCAGTCTGAGGAGCTGGTCAAGAAGCGGAAAGGCAAGGTTGAAGCAAACGGCGCTCAAAATAAGAAAACGAAGCGTGAGAAAAAGGAAAGTCGGGTTGCCGCTGTTTCTGTGGTTGCTGATAACGCCATCGTCACGGATCTTTTTGGGCAATTCGGGGGGGGGGGGGGGGGGGGTTAAAGGCGCGACTGTGACCGACCCCATAGCGGTGCTGCCTGATGATGCGAACCCCGTAAAAGTTTCAAAAGACGTCGTGGCGTCCTCGAGTGGTGTCAAGCTGCCGGTACTTTCCATGCCGGGGAGTCCGCACGCATTCCCTCTTCGGATCACGGATGGGTTGTCCATGTCTCTGTACAATATGATTGTGCCATTGGCGATGAAGGAACGATGGGCAGCGGAGCTAAGCCAGAAGCTAGGGGACGTGGCGGGGAAGGTTGCCGCTCTCGAAGAGGAAGTGAAGAAGGGGAAAGAAGCTCAGAGGCTGTTGGAGGAGAAGCTGGAGACGGACGAAAAGAAATTGGCACTTGTTAGAAAAGATCAGGATGATAGCACCGGAAAACCAGGTCAGGAAATCTCTGACCTGAAGGCGGCTAATGCCCTTTTTGCCGAGTAGTGCCAGAGATGGACGGAGAAAGAAACGGCCGAGGCCAAAGCGGCTTATGTGCTGACCTTTCATTACCACTTCCCCGACCTGCCCCTAGGGTCAATGTGGCTGGATATTCTCGAGGCCGACCGCCCCGAGGGTGTGATTTGTGAGGATGATGAGACGGACGACACCGGAACGGAGTCTGAGGGAGAGGATGTCTGATCTCTGATGTTTTTTTTTGTTTTTTTTAAGTTTTGTAACTGTTGGGTCGGTAGAACCTTCTTGTTGAACTATGCTTGTAACCGTTGTTTTGAAAATTAATATCCACTATTTTGGTGTAATGTTTCCTGGTCAATCGAAAATTTCTCATAGGGTCGGGAAATATAATATGTGGATCAATTTAATCACTGAAAAACCGGTTAAGGTTCTGTTGATCAATTTAAATTGAAAAATCCGCCCATAGGGTCGGGTAAAATGATATGTAGATCAGTTTAATCACTGAAAACCCGTTTAAGGTTCTGTTGATCAATTTAAATTGAAAGATCCGCCCATAGGGTCAGGTAAAATGATATGTAGATCAGTTTAATCACTGAAAAACCGTTTAAGGTTCTGTTGATCAATTTAAATTGAAAGATCCGCCTATAGGGACGGGTAAAATGATAAGTAGATCGGTTTAATCACTGAAAAACCGTTTAAGGTTTTGTTGATCAATTTAAATTCGTCATAAGTTGTCCGTCAGCTCGTCAGCTGGCAGACTCCTTTTTATCAGTTCGGAGATATAAAGGCAAAATTTTGAATTAAAAAGGGTCGGTTGCCATGGATGCCTCATTAAAACCTTCTTGCGCCACTGAATTAGGAAAGATTACATCCCTGACCAAAGGTTCTTTACATAAATGGTTACAAAAATTAACAAAGTTACTCCAAATATAATTTTAAGTGTTCAATGTTCCACGGGAGTCTCAGCAAACGCCCGCGCGTGTCCTGCAAGCGGTATGTTCCACTCTTAACTCGTTCTACTACTGTATACGGTCCCTCCCAGTTTGGGGCTAGCTTGCCGAGGCTCTTATCTTTGGTATGTAGGAAAACTCTCCTTAAGACCTTATCCCCGACTTTGAACTCTCGCCGACGTACTTTGGACGCATACCGACTTCTCATTAAGGTCTGATAATGTAAGGAATTTAGGTGAGCTCGTCCCCTTTTTTCATATATTAGGTCTAGAGCATATCGTATGGTGTTGTTGTTGTCACTTTCCGTGTAAGTTCCGACCCTAAAAGATGGAAAGATCGATTCTGCTGGGGTGATGGCATAGCATTCCATAAACTAAGGCATAAGGTGACTCTTTGGTCACCGTTCGAGGTGTGGTTCGGTAAGCCCATAACACTTCTTGTAAGTAGTCCGGCCACTTGCCGGCTTTTCCTTCCAAATTCTTTTTGAGCCCGTCCAAACTGGTTCGGTTTGTAACCTCGAATTGCCCGTTTGCTTGGGGATGGAAGGGGGCGGAAAAACATAGCTTAATCCAATGGGTCGTACAAAAAGATTTCATCTCATGGTTGTCGAATTGGGGTCCGTTATCCATGGTGAGCCTCTGAGATACCCCGAACCTACAGCAGATGTTCGACCAAATGAATCTGATGACATCCTTGGTCTTTGTAGTCGATAATGGTTCGGCCTCCACCCATTTGGAGAAGTAATCCACAGCCACCACTATCGTCTGTCTTCCGTCGGATGCCATTGGTAATGGTCCCACGAGTTCGATACCGCATCGGTCGAAAGGTAAGCCTTCAGATATGAATTCCAAAGGGGTCGCGGGAATGTTTATTGCATTCGCGAATCGTTGACATGTGTCGCATGTTTTCACTATCTGCTGAGCATCAGTGGTAACCGTCGGCCAATAGAACCCGGCGAGGAAAATTCTTCTGATCAATGCTTTGTATCCACAGTGAGCCGCGCCCTCTCCGTCGTGTAGTTCGGATACTATTATATGTGACTCGTTTACTCCCAAACATCGCAGTAAAGGCCGGCTAAACGACTTTTTGTATAAAACGTCCCCCAATAAAACGTAGCCTCGGGATTTGTTTCGTATCTTTTGAGCTGATAGACTATCGTCTGGTAGCATTCTTTCGCCTAGGAAGGCAATAATATCCCTTCGCCAATCATAAATAGTTACCGAGGATACCTGACAAGCCATTTCTGGTCGGTTATCCAGCTCTTTCCTCCTTATGATTGATGGGTTTTCATGTTCAGTCACCCAGAGGTAACTGTTTGAACATGAAGCCGATGCTAGAGAGTCGGTTACCATATTTTCGGTCCTCGGGACATGCTCATATGTCACCTTGGTGAAAGACGCTGCTAACACTCGTAGTGCTGCTAAGTACTGAACCAGATGCTCTTTCCTAGCTTCGGATGCTCCCGAGGCTTGATTGATTAAAAGTTGAAAATCACTGATAAGGCGCACATGCGTAGCTCCACATACTTGTGCTAGTCGCAAACCGGCCAGGGCAGCTTCATATTCGGCTTCGTTGTTCGAGGTTTGGAAACCAAATCGGATTGCATGATGCATACTTATGCCCGTTAGAGTAACTATCTGCACGCCTGCGCCGCACCCATTGACGTTCGACCCACCATCGGTTCGGATAATCCACTCATCTGGTTCGACTGTTTCATGCGACGTGTCTTGGTTTGGGCGATCGGAATGAAATTCTACTATAAAATCAGCCAGAGCTTGGCCTTTGATAGATGTCTGTATCTCAAAGTTGATATCAAAATCTCCTAACTCGACCGACCATTTGGATATTCTTCCCGACATGTTCGGTCGCTGAAGTACGTACTTTAGTGGATACGAGGTCCGGACGATAATGGGGTGTGCCTGGAAATACGGTCGCATCTTTCGCGCTTCGGTTACCAAAGCTAGAGCCATTTTTTCCAACTTCAAGTATCGTGTCTCCGCGTCCAGCAAGCTTTTTCTTACAAAGTATACCGCTTTGGGGACCACCCCGATTCGCTGATCAGAACCGCACTTACTGCAAAATCAGAAACCGCTATATAAAGAAAAAGAGTTTCCCCCATCAGGGGTTTTGTTAAGAGGTTCGGGAGGATAATTAAGCTTTGACGCCTGAAAAGGTTGCGTCGCAGGCCGGCGTCCAAGCAAAATTCTTGGCATTTCTCAAAACCTGAAAAAATGGAGCGCATTTATCAGACGAACGAGAGATAAATCGATTCAAGATCGCAAGACGCCCAGTCAATATCTGGACTTCTTTAATATTCTTAGGTGGTGTCATTCGGTAAGAGCATGTAGTTGAGTATGGTCTGCCTCGGTTTCTTTCTCACTGACAAAGAATCCCAGGAACTTGCCCGACCTTACCCCAAAGGAACATTTCTCCGGGTTTAGTTTCAGATTTATTCCCCTCAGATTATAAAAGGTTTCCCTTAAATCAGCGAGATGGCCTTCGTCTGTGCCACTCTTTACTAACATGTCATTGATGTAAACCTCCATATTTCTCCCTATCTAGCAGTCGAAGGTCTTGTTAACCAACCTTTGATAGGTTGCTCTAGCGTTTTTTAACCTGAACGGCATAACCTTGTAGCAATACAAGCATCGGCCGGTAATAAATGTTGTGCTTTCTTGATCTGATGGGTGCAATTTGATTTGGTTGTAGCCCCGCGTATGCGTCCATAAAGGAGAGTAATCGGTTACCGGATGTTGAATCCACCAACTGATCGATTCTTGGCATCGGGAAGGGATCCTTCGGGCATGCTCGATTAAGGTCGGTGAAGTCCACGCACATCCTCCATTTCCCGTTCTTCTTTTTTACCAGGACAGGGTTGGATGTCCAGAGTGGGTAACTTGATTCTTTGATGTGCCCGATGTTGAGCATTCGTTCGACTTCTTTCATGATGATTTCTGCTTTTTCCGGCGAAAAAGCCCGCCGCTTTTGCGAAATGGGTCTGACATTCTTGTTGACGGTTAGTTTGTGAATCACATGGTCTTCTGGGACTCCGGTCACATCTTTCAAACACCGCGTGAATAAGACTAAATTCTCCTATAGTAGTAATAACAACTGTTTCTTGAAGACTGACGACAACTGGATTCCGATCCGTAAAACTTTTCCTTCGGTAAATTGGTGTTTTTCGCACTCTTCGTCGGTGGTTAAAAAACTGGGAGCTTCTGTAGGATCATTGACGGGCAGTGACCCCCAGGGAAGTCCCACTAATTGCTAGTCCCGCGCTTGCTCCATCTCATGATCCCTTACCGGGGTCAAAGCTACCCGGTAACATTCCCTTGCTGCTTTCTGGTTGCTCCGTACTATCCCCACGTTATTTCCGACCACGTACTTTAAACACTGATGAACCGTAGAGGATACCGCGTGCATTCGCGACAGCCACGATCTGCTAAAGATCGCATTATGAGAGGCCGGCGGGTCTACCACGACGAATAAAACAGTGACCTCCTTTTTTAATGGTCCGCGGCCCAACTGAATTGTGCCTTCAAACTCACCAACCACGTCCGCAGCCGAGCCTGTAAACCCTATAATAGTTCGATCCGAACGCGTAATGACCGGGGGATCCCTGAACTTGGCGAAAGTTGATGCGAAAATTATGTTGGCTGAACTCCCAGTGTCTACTAAGATGCGTCGGACCTCTTCCCCCGCAATGGTCGCCCCTATAACGACGGCGTCCTTATGGGGTCCGGAAATGTCTCTCATGTCGTTGTTGTCAAAGTACAGAATCGGCGAAGGGTCGGCTTTCGAACGGGGATATGGCCAAGCTTCCAATTGAGTGGCCAAGTTCACGATATGTCGCTTCCTTGAGGAGTTTGGTATCCTTGTCATAGAGTCACCCCCAAAAATAGTCAATGATTCAAAAAATTGACACAAACTACTTACGCTTCCGCTATTCTCTGCAGCTTCCTCTTCGATGACCCTGATGATAGTAAGATTAACATCTGGGTCGAGATACTCTATGGAGACGTCGAAAGGGTCGGTTACTTTGGAAATTGCCATGGTTATCTCGGACTTAGGCATTGTCACGATCTCTTTCGAGGCAGTGCCCTGCTGCGATTTATTTTTCACATACTCGAGTAGGTTTCCGTGCTCGATCAGCATTTGTATCTCCTTCTTGAGGGCAATGAAATCCTTGGTATCGTGCCCCACATCTTCGTGGTAGCGACAATACCGGTTGTTCCTATGTTCCCGGGGCGTTGGTATGGGAAAAGGCCTCCGGTACATCCCACTTTTCTTAGTTTTTTCATAGATAAAAGATACGTATTTCGTTAAGTCGGCGAAGTAAGCACGTCGAATCCATTTATTGGACATGGCTCGCGAGACCACTTGGTTCGTTGGCTTCGCTTTTTGACTCTAGGAAGCCAGAGGCTTGACTGGCAAGGACTGGGTCGGCGGAATTGTGCTGACTGGCTGGACTTGCTGAGCATAGCTAGATTGAGCCCCTTGTTTTATGACGACCGACGCTTGCGCGCTCTGTTGAATTTGCGCAGCAAATTCAGACGCCTCGGTCTCTTCTATCAGTATCTGTTTTTCCACCTGAGCCAGAAGGGCGGAAAAAGTGAAAGCTTGCTTTTTGATGACCGCTTGCTTCATCGGCCCCGGCAACAACCCCAAGCGATATGTTGTGAGTGCCACGTTTTCTTCGCAATGATCCAGGTCGGTCTTAGCGTCAATAAAACGCTTGGTGTAATCCCTAAGGCTTTCTCCTAGCATCTGCTTACAGTTCATGATCGTATCACCGTTGGCTCGGAAGCTTTTGCTCCCGATGAAATGCTGATGGAACATCATCCAGAACATCCTGAAGTTTTTGATACTACCCTGCGGTAGACGGTTGTACCATTTCGATATCCGGTCTCTGAATGTCATTGAAAACGCCCAACACAAAAGCTTATCGTCGTTATCGAAACTTAGCATAAAATTTTTGAATGCTTCCAAATGATTATCCGGGTCGCGCTTACCGTCATACTTTTCTAATTTGGAAATATCAAACCTTTTCGGGAGATGTCCCGATAATATTTCGTCGGACAACGGCGAAGCTCTCCAATTCAATCTGAATCCGAATGCGCCGCCTCCGAGCCCCTCGGTCTGAATCCCATACAGACCTGCATCTCCTGGGTTGATGAATTGGCTACTGACTCGGTACCCCTGGTTCTGGCTGTTCGACGGTTGCCACTAGGCCTGAGGCAGAACCACCCGCTCTTCTCTACTGCCCGTTTGTATTTCTTCTTTTTCGAAGGACACCGGCGTCCTTTTCTCAGAGCTACCCTTTTTGAACTTAGGAGAGTCAGAACGAGGCGCCATATTTCGTCGAGAGTGGCTCTTCTGTGCACGCTTGTTCAGTATCTCCTTTCGTCGGTACTCTCTTCCTGATGAATTGTCCGAAGTATAATCAACAGAAATCCCCTGATTATCCTTGGCGTACTGCCCTGTTCCCTCATTCTGCATGTCCTCCAGGCGAGACTCCCGATAATACCTAACAGGGCGGGCGTCGATACGCGGGTCAATAGTCGGGTAGCCTTCGTCACGGTTGTCCACAATTGGTTCTTTCCCTTTGCCTTCCCGGGCCCTTTTATCAGCTAATACCCGTTCCTTTTCAGCGTTTAGCTTTGCGATGTCTTCCAGCAGCTGTCTCCGAGTCATGATGAAGGTCGACCGCTTGTCCCGACCCGGTGCTTCCTCACCTTCAGACACCGAAACGGCTCGGATAACTTCTCTCCTGACCCTCTCTCTGATTGCTTGGTCATTCATTCTTTAAGATCAGATCGCGATTTAAAAATAAAAATATTCCTTTTTGGTACCACGGATTCCCACAGACGATGCCAATGATGGGAGAATAGATGACAAAAGAGAATAATATTGGATCTTGGACCTGATGTGACTAAGGCTCAATATTCTAGATAGAGAAAGTAGAAAGAGAATATTATATTCAAATTGTCCCACCTACCAAGAATAATTGGTCTCCTTTTATAGTGGGGAAGGGTGGACCCATTAATGTTCTTGGTGGTCTTTCTTTATTTCTCTTTTAGTCCTTCATAAAATAGTTTGTTTACAAATCATCCTCTAATAAACAATAAATACTGTAGCAGATATATTAATTTCCTTCTATTCACAATTGACTCATTTTTATTAATATTGGCGAATTGCTCCCTTATCAAGTGGGTGCACTGGTCTAGGAAAAATAACGGCAGGTAGGTCAAACCAAATATTGACACGTGTCCCACCATCCAAGAAGAAAAATCTTAGAATTCTGGGAAAAGAGACTAATCTTGATGAATTTCGAACTCAGTTAGTGTTAAAAATAAACTTTTTAGTTCGGACAAACACGAGCAGATCGGATGAAGTTGACATTGGCTTGGTAGATTATTTAGCCCTACCAAATATATTTAGCGAGGCCTAAAAAAGAGGCTACTGATAAGTTCGGATACTTCAGACACAGCCTACTAGTTAATCCAGACAGGGGTAATTTAGACCATAACACACCACTAAGAAATCCGGACATGACAAATGTAAAACACCTTTTGACTAAGCTATTTGCTAATCTACTTAACAGACTAATGGGTCCTTAAACTTGACCCGGTTTCACAACTTGACCTGGTAAGCTCATGGGTCATTAAATTAAGAGTATAAATACTGCAACCACTCTCATTAATGAGGGTGATCAATATTTAATACAAGCAGGCTGCTTAATTATCTCACGACTCCTTACACTAAACACAAAATACTTCAAACTTACCATAACACTTTACTAAAATACCTCAGCCTAAAATAAACCAAACCAAAGCTTAAGTATTTTTTATTTATACATGATGTAGAGCTTCATGAATAAATTAGGGTAAAGCAAAGATGAAGACAAAAATCTACATATAAAATTGGTATTAGAGACCCCCGTATAATATAAATTTTATCCATTGGGATAAAAAAAAACTCCAATGTTCAAAGCCGTTTTGAATAGTAGTCAAGTTTTCGTACTAAACTGTTAAAATTCTTTTGAGAAGATGGTTGAGTAATAATGGGCTCGCCACATAAACAAAGACCAACTATCTATCTAAGTCACCAACTATCTATCTAAGTCATCAACAAATTTTTACATATTTTATACGTAACAACTCATATATTTTTATAAGAAATAACCTAGGAATTAAATCATCTCAATAGCTTCTAACTAATAACATCTTTAACATGAAATGTTTATAGAGCTAACATGTCAAAGAAATGAGAGATAATATGTCCAAATGAATTTTAAGTACGATGAAACCCTTTGTTACACTTTTGATGTTCACATATCATACCTTTCTATCCACTTAAAAGACATGTTGAATAAGGTCCATAAAAAACTTATCATGGTTTTTTATTCATTTGAAAGACATAATTTGTCATGTATTATAGGCAAACTCTCACCACTAACTAACAAATATTATCCAATCTTCGCCATATTGATCCCACGAACCTTAAGTGACATATACTCAACATGATTTAAAATAAATATGCAAGTCTAAGATAATAGTAACTTGAAAACGTAATTTTTCGAATGTATAATTGAGTAAACTCAAAATTAACATTTAATAATTCAGTGTTGTAAATAACATTAAATGACATATAGATAGATTCAAACATAGAGCATCAGTTAAAATATTTTTTACCAATGAATAAATTTTAAAAAATGACGTAGATATATATGGAGGAGAAGTAATGGAAATATACACATTATGTTTGCCCAAAAAAACCTAAGAACATTGCATAGAATCTTAAGACCTACATGAACACGTCGCATCATTGGTCTGCAGTATGAATTAATACCACAATGTGCACATCTAGAAAGACAAAGGAAAGACAAATTTCAATGAAAATATATTTTTACGATTTACAATGAAAATATTGTTTTTAGATATAATAATAACATTTTAATAATTAGTTAAAAAGAATGTAGAACTATTAAAACTGAAAAATTTTAATGGAAAACGTATGATATTTTCTTATGACATTTGTTTGGTCCCGAATCTTGCAAATTCCAATTATAACTTACATCAGACTTGATGTAAAGTGACCTTTATTGTGTTGTATCCTTAAGTTTATATTAAAAATAAAAACATGTAAACTTAACGGTCTTCCATATACACCAGATCTACATAAGTATGTAAAATGAACTAGTCAATCAAACTATTTATTCTTATGAACCTATCTATGGTTGGATTGTTAATTTGCATAGATTTAACTTTAAAAAAAACTTTGAAGTCATTGATGAATAATATAATCACAATCTATAATATAAATATTACATCTTAAACATTAGAAAAAATAAAATATTTCCAAAGTAATAAATGGAACGGTACTAATCTATACAAAATACTAATTTTTTTTTAAATACTTATGGAACTAGACGCATTGTGAAAGTGGACATAGTTTCAAAAAAACAATAGATTAGCAGTAATTTTAAATATGCATTGATATGTAAATCATTTAAAGCCAACAAAAATTAGGGAATCTAGAAACAAGAACATTATACACAACATCAACATCATCAATGATACACTTCAAAATTCATAATTTGCACAAAATCAAATATGCATTGTAAAATTGATTATAATAAAAAAAAAATTTATCATATGAAGATATACACAAATATAAGTACATCATACTAGAAAAGTTACTTTAGAGATCATGTGATTCTTATGCGCGACATCAGGAAGAAGAACAACATGCATGGATAAAAATCCAAATTTTAAAACCTATAAAAAGTAATAAATAAACAACACTTGTGAACTCATAAATTTTTTAAATGAAAAAAAACCCGCAAAATTAACCTGTTTAAAACATGTGTAGTCGGTGTGATTCTCATAGACTTAAAAGTTCAAGAAAATTTATGTTAACCTCATTTTCCATGGTCCACTAAGGTGCTTGGTGGAATTGATACCCGAAAACCATAAGACGATGAAGAGGAAATATGAACGATAGATTTGTGGGAGAGGAGATAAACTGTATTTATTTTGAGAATTATGATTCCAATCAGGGGCGGATCCAGGATTAAAATTTAGGGTGTGCCAAAAATATCATTGAACTAAAAAAAGTCCGAGTAATATATAGTCAAAATACATTAATATACTATTACAACTAAAAATGAAAATCTATTTCTAGTCTAAACGTAATTGGATTATTCTCTTACTCATGCCTTGAAAGCGCTAGATAATATCTCGATCATCGATTGTAGCAAACACTTTTTTCTCCACAAATGTCACTAAGCTATCATTAAGCCATGGATTGGACATTCGATTTCTCAACTCATTCTTCACATATTTCATACTAGAAAATACTCGATCAACACTTGCGGTGGTCACCGGTAATGACAAAGATAGCTTTAAAAGCTTGTACACAAATCCAAACATTTTGTGCTTTTTTGTACGCATAAGAGTCCTACATAGATCTGAGATACTCTTCAAATCGGAAAAATTATCATCCATCTTCACACACTCAATATAAGTCTCAAGTTGGCTAGACAACTATTTATCACTAACATCCACAAAATCATTTTTGTATAATCTTGCCAACCTCACAAGTGAGTTAGTGTCAAAACCTTGAAATGAAGAACAAGGATTCAAACATGTCACACAATTCAACAACTCAACATTTTCGGGTGTAAATCGATCATTCAACTCTTGCATTACACAATCTATGACATATAAACAACAATCATTCTTGAAATTGATTTCAAAACCTGAAATTCTCTTTATAAATCAAAGAATTCCACTAATTCTCAAATTGATTTACTAACATACTTTGTAGGAAATACTAAAAGCATATTAGCAGACCCGATTCTCAAATTGATTTCTTAACATAGTAGAAAATACTAAAAGCCCATTGACATACCTAAAATCAAATGATTCCACTGATTCAGTGCTACGTTTTTTATGTTTGTAAGAGAAAATAGGTGAGTTTGATTGAGGAGGAGATGTTAGAGGAGACTGCTACGTTTGAGGAGAGAGAAAAAAAAGAAGCGAATTCCACTGATTCAGTGCTGCGTCTTTTATGTTTGTAAAAGAAAATATGTGATTTTGATCGAGAAAGAGAGGGTAGAGGAGGTTGTTGCGTTTGAGGAGAGAGACAAAAGAGGGTTGTCGCGTATTTTGTATTTATAGATTTAGGGTTTAGTTGGAGAAATAAGGAAGGAAAAGAAATAAAGAAAAAAAGGAAAAAAATTTATAAAAAGGAAGAAAAAAAATTATATTTATGTAGATTTAGGGTTTAGTTGGGGGCAAAATAAGAAAGGAAAAAAAGAACCATTTAGGGTGGTCCAAGGTTTGAACTCTTGACCTCAAGGTTAAAAACGGAACACTTTTACCACTACACTAAACTTATTTTTCGAATTTAGGGTGGTCCATGGCATACATGGCCACCCCTTAGATCCGCCCCTGATTCCAATCAAATGAAAGACTTTTTGTAAAGAGAGATAACGAAAAGGAAAGACATAAATAAAGAGGGAAAATGAAAATAAAAGAGTTAGATGTAGAGATAAGAAAAAACATATTGAAAAAAAAGGAAAAAAACACAATTTTGAAAGTATTTTATCACATTGTTTCTCAATTTTTTAACTGTCTTCTGTAATACTTGTTAATAATGCTCCCCGTTCTGCAAAAGAGGGTTTGATATGGAACACTAAGACCATGGTGTCTAGCGGGTTCAGCTAGGCATCGATATGAAGATTTGTTTCCTGATCAGTTGTCTCCTTCATTTTCTCATCTTCTTGATAGTCTATCACGGCCCCCTAGGGTCAACCTTTCTTGTGAACTAGGTGATATATCTGAGTAATTTTTTTCCATTAAACACATCATAAAATTCGATGATCATTTACTTTTTAATCTCTAAAACTTGATAACGATTTATCTAAACGATGAAGAGGATTTGTTAGGGTGACGACCAAAGTCCCACATCCCACATCGGTCAGACATGGAAAGGATTAGTGGTATATAAGTACGAACATATCTCTACTAGGATAAGGCCTTCTGGAAGTGGACCAAAAACAAACTCGTGAGGGCCTTTGGGCGTTAAAGCGGATAATACCATACTAGTGTGGATATCTGTTGTTCTTACTTATATACGAAGAGAGAATATGCGGTACCCATATTCCCAAAAAATAGTATCAGAGCTTCAGGCCTAGACAGACCTAGACAAAACGTAATGGTGGTGAAATGGTCATGCTTCCAACAAGAGTTTTCTATATGGCACCGTTCGAGGACTCATGACTAACCCATTTGAGAGAAGAAATGGTCCCCCGATGACATGTTCTTAGCTAATATAAATGTTGGCCCATATCGGATCCTCTTAGTCATTCCCGTATTTCATTGGTTTCTTACTCTTTGATCCTTTAATCTTCGGTCACTTCAAGGCCGAAGTGGCCCCATCAGTCTTTGGATACAATTTGTTTTTAGTGCTTGAAGGAAGATATAGCTTGGCTTAGGACCATGGCCGACAAAATTTGAGCATTCTACTTTTATAGGGTGATTGAGATCTTTTCCGAGCCTCCTGGGCAATCCATGCGCCAAATCCGGATCGAAACTAATTTTCAATGTTGAAGAGTTTGTGAAATTTCTTCTCCCAACACTGGGTCGCTTACGCGTTGATACCCTTAAAACCCATTTTATTTTCGGAAGTAATGATCGGGGAGAGACTATCATACTTGACACCATAAACCAAGTTAATATTTAAAAATAAATATATAAACAAATTAATTAAAAAATTGTATAACTGGTATGATAATTTCATGATGGGCCAATCTTATTTCGATATGGTAAAAAAATCCTTTTCTGAAGTTTGTGGTGCATAACTGGTATGATAGATTCATCATGTTGTACTTCTGGTATCGGGATACCAAACGAGTCTTCAATAGGTAAAGGGATACCTTCGGATATAGTATTTTCAGAACTATGGACCTCAGACGAACATAATTTAGAATTAACCCCAAACAGGGTTTAACTCATGTGCTTAATTTTAATAGTGGTTGAGCATGTTTTGGATTAGATCGTCTCTTTAGGACAACTAAAGAATTGCAAACCATCTTCATCTTTTTCTTCCATAGGGTAATTAATATTATTTAGATCTTCTACTAAGGAGTCCAAAAAAGCTACTATATCTTTACCGGTATAGAAAATGTTAATTTTATTCACATCTTTACTTTTTCCATAAATGGTTATACCAATTACTAAAACAGAAATGTATTACCTGAACTATGAGTGAATTCAAGGAAGACAGATAGCAGAAGGTAATGGGTTATTCAGATGGCTCGAACTTGTGCAGATAACCAAAGAGATAAAAAAAACACGCAAAACTTTTTTTTAAAAAGGATTTATGGGGAAGAATGAGGTTGGATTAGTGAGGAATTGGGTTTCTTTTCCTAAAGAAAATGAAGCAAAGTTGATGTTAAAAAAAAATATTAGTTTATATAGGTTGACCATAAAGGTTAAAAAAACAGAGAGTCGCACTAACTTAGAGCATCCCCAACAATCTCTATATTTAACAGTTAATAGTAAATATACCTATTTTTTATTAAAAAATAGTTTCCAACGGCTAATATAAAAGGCACTCTATATTTACAGATTTTAATTTGATATTGTATCTTTATAATTTTCCTTGTTTTTCTCACATTATCTAACAAATAAAATAACTACCATAATATTAGCGTATCTGTTGTAAAAAGTCATAATCTAAAATTAAAAAGTAGCAAAATTCTCTTCATATTTATCTAAAATATAAAAAGACTGTTGGGGATGCTCTTACTTTGGAAACTTCAGCGCCACTAAGCATTATGATTACTAACACACCAATCTAGTGATGACATGTGTCCACGGTAGATTGGCATCAATACACGAGCGAATCAAAATTTCAAAACTCTATCCAACATATGAGGCTCGGACCTCCAAAACAAATGAAGTTACTCCTTCTGTTCCACTATATTAGTCGTTTAAGGTATTTGCACAGGAATTAATGAATGTAATGATTACATATTTTTAATATAATAAACATTAAAAGAACAAATATGATTGGTTTAAAGCCATATATGCTTTATTGATTCTATAAAAGAAGAAATGTGATTGGTTTAAAGCTATAAATACTTTATTGGTTTTATAAAACTATATTTAATATTGCATTGGTTTTGTCAAACGACACTTAATTTGGAATTTTAAAAGATTTCTAGAACGACCTATATTGTAGAATGGAAAGAGTATATGGTATCTCAATCGGACCCTAACGTGGATCGACAACTATTTGTGGAAATTGTGGCCTATCCGCGGAACTATTCGAACAAGTTACTGTAACAAATTATAAACCGGTCGATTGTGGTTATACAAGTTAATTATAAACCCACCGAATTAAACACAAATAAATATCTTAAAAAATCATAAAAAACTCACACAGATTCATAATTATTATTATTTTTCCCCACAAAGAATGCAAAAGAATATTGCTAACTTTATGAATCCCTTAATTCAAGAAAACTTAAAATCCAGACTTTACAACTCTAGTTCTAATCAATCAA
This sequence comes from Limnanthes douglasii subsp. nivea, assembly GCA_036936605.1. Taxonomy (NCBI): domain Eukaryota; kingdom Viridiplantae; phylum Streptophyta; class Magnoliopsida; order Brassicales; family Limnanthaceae; genus Limnanthes; species Limnanthes douglasii. The sequence goes on along the minus strand of JAUPFV010000003.1, from coordinate 75,166,350 downwards.
ACTCAGGTATTTTCTTTTTTCACGAGGACGCGTATTGCAGTGGTTAGTGGGTCAAACCAACACTCAAACCGCTGAAAGTGACTCCTAAGCAAATATAAGAACATGTTTGAGTCTTGGCCTAATTTATCATTGGTTAGAGGGTGTAACGACTAAAGTTTCCTATATTAATATTATAGGACGTTCACCCATATAGTATTCTTCCTCGTTCAAGGATAACTTATGGACTTTGCTGGTTAAATGAAATCTTACTTTAATTTTCCAGTAGATGGATGTAGCTAAAAAGCAAGTTATTTAGTGTACAAGTTTTTTGGCTGGAGACTAATAGCTTTATTTATTTATTATCCCATACAAGAGTTGTACTAGATAGACTAGTTGAGTGATTATCAGAACAAAATTCACCAACTTCAAATAAGTCTCACATGTCCTACAAGCCAAGATTGACTACCACTGATACATAAAGTAATTCACACCAGAACCAGTTATAAATAATAATCGTCAAAACATTAGTTTATATATCCAATAGTCCTGATTAATTTTCAACCAAAGCCACCTTATGCTTTAGCTTTACCTACCAAAAAGCAACTCATTTCCTGGTCATATCCCAACTTCTGCTAATGCTATTACTATATAAACTACTCCACAATTTTGTAATTCTTCAGCCAACTAAACTTCACCATCTTCAACTTATTCTTGTTTCATCAATCTGTACTCGGTCCTTCAGCACAAAACACAGACAGTTTACTACAGATTGCTTTGCTGAATTCTCTTGTTCTCGGATTTTGATTACTAAGAATTTCCTAACTGAACACAATCAAGATGACTCAGAATAGTGCATCACTGGATAGTTTGTGCCAAAAACCCAGCAATATTGCTGCTGACCCTTTGAGCTGGGGCTTGGCAGCTGACAAACTCAAGGGCAGCCATTTGGATGAGGTGAAGGAAATGGTGGCTGAGTACAGGAAGCCCCTCGTGAAACTTGGTGGGGAAAACCTTACCATTGCACAGGTGGCGGCCATCTCTAATCGCGAACTTGGAGTTCAGGTAGAGCTAGCCGAGTCGGCTAGAGCTGGTGTCAAGGCTAGCAGTGACTGGGTCATGGACAGCATGAGCAAAGGGACTGACAGCTACGGTGTTACCACCGGCTTTGGTGCTACTTCTCATCGCAGGACTAAACAAGGCGGTGCCCTACAAAAGGAACTCATCAGATTTCTTAATGCTGGTATTTTCGGAGCAGACTCTTCACAGGCACTGCCTCTCTCCGCCACCAGAGCTGCCATGCTTGTGCGTATCAACACTTTGCTTCAAGGCTACTCGGGTATCAGATTCGAGATCCTAGAAGGTATCACCAAGCTCATCAACAACAACATCACTCCGTGTCTCCCTCTGCGCGGCACCATCACGGCCTCTGGGGATCTCGTGCCTCTCTCTTACATCGCTGGCCTACTTACCGGCCGCCCTAATTCCAAGGCCACTGGACCTGATGGCCAAACCCTCAAGGCGGCGGAAGCATTTTCGTTAGCCGGAATTGATTCTGGTTTCTTTGAGCTGCAGCCTAAAGAAGGCCTTGCACTTGTGAATGGCACCGCAGTAGGCTCGGGTATGGCTTCCATGGTGCTTTTCGAAACCAACGTTCTTGCCACTTTGTCCGTTGTCTTGTCCGCGGTTTTCGCAGAGGTGATGAACGGCAAACCGGAGTTCACCGACCATCTGACTCATAAGCTAAAGCACCACCCTGGCCAAATCGAGGCTGCGGCCATAATGGAGCGCATTCTGGAAGGAAGCTCATACATGAAACGAGCCAAGGAGTTGCACGAGATGGATCCACTGCAGAAACCGAAGCAAGACCGCTATGCTCTAAGAACTTCACCACAATGGCTGGGCCCACAGATCGAAGTGATTAGGCAAGCCACAAAATCTATTGAGAGAGAGATCAACTCCGTCAATGACAACCCTCTGATCGACGTTGCCAGAAACAAAGCCTTGCACGGTGGGAACTTCCAGGGAACCCCTATTGGGGTTTCGATGGATAATACTCGTTTGGCCATCGCTGCAATTGGAAAACTCATGTTCGCACAGTTCTCCGAGCTTGTCAATGACTTTTACAACAATGGGTTACCATCAAATCTTACGGCCAGCAGGAATCCGAGCTTGGATTACGGATTCAAAGGAGCTGAAATCGCCATGGCTAGTTATTGTTCTGAGCTCCAGTTTCTTGGGAATCCAGTGACCAACCATGTCCAATCAGCTGAGCAACACAATCAAGACGTCAACTCCTTGGGGCTGATTTCAGCGAGAAAAACAGCCGATGCAGTCGAGATATTGAAGCTCATGTCCTCCACATTCTTGGTGGCGCTTTGCCAAGCCATCGATTTAAGGCATCTAGAAGAAAACTTGATGCAAACAGTTAAGGACACGGTGAGCCATGCTGCGAAGAAGGTCTTAACGTCGGGATTCAACGGAGAGCTCCATCCTTCAAGATTCTGCGAAAAAGATTTACTGAAAGTGATCGACCGTGAGTACATTTTCAGCTACGTAGACGATCCTTGCAGTGCTACTTACCCCCTCATGCAAAAACTACGACAAGTCCTGGTCGAGCATGCCTTGACCAACGGAGAGAGCGAGAAGGATGCCAGCACTTCGGTTTTCCAAAAGATCGCGGATTTTGAAGCTGAACTGAAAGCTGTTTTGCCAAAAGATGTAGAGAGCGCAAGGGCGGCATATGAGAGTGGAAACTCGGCTATCCCGAACCGGATCGAACAGTGCAGGTCATATCCGTTATACCGGTTTGTGAGAGAAGGGCTTGGAACGGAGTTGCTGACAGGAGAGAAAGTGAGGTCGCCTGGGGAAGAGCTAGACAAGGTGTTCTCCGCAATGTGTGAAGGGAAGTTGATCGATCCGATGCTGGATTGTCTCCAGGACTGGAACGGTGCTCCTCTTCCAATCTGTTGATTCTTGTAAAATTTGAATATCTTACGAAATAGTATACTTGCATTCTAAGTTATAGCAAATTGTGTGTAACTGTATTCACATTTATATCAAACATTTTTTTATATCCATTGTGAAATACCACGAACCTTATATATACCTCGTGCCCACTAAAACTGAAGTGCTTAGATTTACAAAACCAAGTCTTTCAAACTAGGTAGTTCATAAACACTGCTAAAAAATTTATTAGTATCTTAACCTCAGACATCACAATAACATATTAGAATCTATAAACTAGCAACAGATTCAAGAAACGAGAAGGAAACCTAAAAGAGAGGGATTGTTACATGCTGATTCATAGGGAGACAATGCAAAATTATGCACCAGAAAGTCTATGATAAATGCCTATCATATTTAGCTACGAGCCGAATAGTTACCTCGCACTACTAGAACACGAACTCGAGACCAAAATAAAACAAGAACAAAACAAAAGATGATGGGGATTCTAGCGTTTTTAAAGTTGTCGGGAAGGAAACAAACAAAGGCGTAATCTCTAAACTAGAATGGGCTAGGTTACAATGAAAGCTCTTTTGTTGGTATGGGACTTTAAAATTCAATTTAAAAAAAAAACTTGAAAAACACCAATATACTCCTACATGTACTCAACACGCTAAAATTAACATTTCAAAAACTCTAAATCCAACGTGTTGCGGGTATGAGTAATTTAAATGACGAAATCCTTACAACTTTTCCGGGTTTGCGTTTGAGTAAAATTCGAAGTACGTTTTTGAATTTTTCATGCATTAATAGTTTTTGTCAAGAGTCCTTCATGTCTGCGAGAAAGGTGTTTATAAACATATCCTTAAACTGGGTGTGTGAAGAAGAGCCAGCAATTATCGAAAAAATGTGATTGTCCTTTCATATTATGAGGAAGTCTGGTCGTAGAAGTACCTGGTTACTGGAGTTTGGTAGTTGGGAAACACAACCACCAACTGTTTTACACTTGGATGATCATTCACGACAGCTAGACTAAAAGTTGTCGTAGAGGATTTAGTTCGTAAACTCACGGCAATTAATGCTCAGCCAAGAGAGATATACCGTGATTTGAAGGTAAGAAACACGGAAAATGCATTGTGTATGCGTACGATTTACAATATGCGTCAAAAACACCGTTCGGTATATAAAACAGGAGAAACCCAAATGCAATATTTATCCTGGTAAATTATAAGAGCACGATATTTCATTTGGGAGCTAACAAACGAAGCAACGGACGAGATCCTCGACTTTTTTTCGGGCATCCTATAAGCATCGATTTTTTGCGTACATTTTCTCAAGTTCTTGTAATGGACATCACGTACAAGACTAAAGGTACGAGATGCCTTTGCTAGAAATTGTTGGTTAAACATTGACAAAGAAGACATTTTGTATCGTTTTGTTTTCTTGAGCTCCGAGAAGCAAGTGAACTACATGTAGGCATTGAGTATTCTAAGGAGCATGATGACGAATATGTTGACCTTGTTACAGACTTATAGTTGACTTTTTTATAAATGTTATCATTTCCTTATTTAAAGTGAAGTCTTAATCTCCACCATTTCCAGATTCAACTAACTTGAAAAAATCGGAAAATTGAAGCACGAAAAAATTTACAAGTGTCTAGATTATCGCTTTAGAAAATTGTTATATTATTCTTAATCAAATGTCCAATGAGTGTCATCATTTTATACGGATGGATTTTAACCTCTTCAATGTAGTCTTATTATACCCCACTTAAATTTCAGACTATAAGAAGAGTAGTTTACTACCATAGTCTAATAGATAATTCGGTATTCTTAACTAACAAACATATCATGATTTCATTCTCCTAAGTTATTTTATGATTTGAAATTTATTCACCTAAAATGTATAACTAAAATCTAAGTTTACTTAATTCATTATTTTGAATTAATTACCACATATTTGACATAAATGATTGAATTTTATCGAGTTTTAAGTTTCCATAAACTGACTCGTCGTAATTTTTTGCGAAAATGGTAGACGGCAACGCATTATACATTATTCATGAACACAAACTCTTTAAGGAAGACATTTTTGGTCCACGGTCATCTCTGAAAATAATTAACCCTTACATAAGGGGGTGCTCGACTATTTCATTTAATATGTAACCAAAATTATTCAACACAAGAAACTAGTTGTGCATGTATATGGTATGTGTGAACGCAACAACTATAACATGCACCGAGTGCTCACATTTGGAAACTGTGAGTTATTTTTCTGCAGCGGCCGACCTACACTCGCAACAGTTGGTCCTTAGCTATGAGCATCCAAACCATTTTCCTGCAAAACTTAATGAGTACGGATAGCATGACATGTCCACTTTTACAGTTTCACAGATTAGACATCATAAGTGTTCACTTTCTAAATCATGCAAAAGCAATATATGAAGTACCTATGTAACTGAATAAACCTTTTGTTTTGCATTTCTTTACACCAAGAGCATCTGAAGTAGTCTTTGGATATAATATATATTGTTAAAAGTTCAAATATCAAAAGGGAATGAATGTCACTCAAAAATTCACACTTAAAAACAAACAATTCGTGGACATGCATAGTATTTCCCATATAATGGATAATTACTTCTCATCTCAAATTATACATTATCAGCATTGCATGATTTCAAAATGCTCATATAAATAAAGCTACACACTTGTACACTTCTACACACCTCCTTTGCACATACATAGAAATAGATTTAAAACTCTTATCGTATGCATAATACTTTGAACAAAATTGATCATACTTAAAAATACGTAAAATTAAATAAGCTTATTAACTAAGTTGAGTGTTGCAGACCTCAAGCTCACGTGCATGTTAAGACAAATAAAAATGATGATTAGCTAGTCAATTGTCGCGGTTAACAACTTCATTGTCGTGGTAAAGTGTCATATATCTTGGTTGTCGCGATAAAAATACCATATGTCTTGGTCTTCAACTTTCGTGCAGAGGAGTGATGGACATATAAATGGCTTATAGAAAAGATAGGAAAAGTTGTTGCGAATGTACCTTCGTAGTGGAATGTACCTTCGTAGTGGGATCCCAACTCGACTGATAGTCCAAAGTTTATACAATAGATTAATTGTCCAAACCTTCTATAATGGAATCCAACAACCTGGTTGATAGTCCAAACGTTCTTAATTGCAAAAATGTAACAATTTTTCGGGAAAAAAAATCAACTCATACTCATTATTTTTGCAGCCCTCTAAAAGAGAATCTTCTGATCTAGCTCAGCAGATTTGTCATCAGATTCATCAAGTCGCGATGAGAAGAAAACAAGACGATCAAAATCTCTAGAAAAAAAAAAAGAGGTATAGATCAAAATCTAAACGAACTAGAAATCACGATCAATAGGATGATGGTCGATATTCGTCTTAAAGTTCTCTAGGAGTTTAAAGTAATAAAATTCGGCCACGAAATAGATCTATGTTATGTACTGTACAGATTTCACCGCCTTATATAAAAACGCACCACAGTTACTTTAGTATCCTCGTGCTCCATTTTTATGATCTTCTGATGAGTTTTGCTTCTCTCTTTCACATTTAATTTTATCATCAAGATCTATATTTTTGAAGGATTGTAGTGTTGTTGTGCAAATTGTAAACAATATATTTTTGAAAGGATTGTAGTGTTGTTGTGCAAATTGTAAACAATATATTTTTGAAAGGATTGTAGTGTTGTTGTGCAAATAGTAAACAATATATTATTATGAATGCTTGACTCCATTTTTCATGTCTCTGTTTATTATATTGGAGCTTGACCAGTATTGTTTAATGCACCCTTTTCAGATCGGTTTTGCCCAAAAGTTTTGATTTGGAAAGAAAAAAATTATTTTTATTTTTTTGATTTGGGATGCCTAGATCCTTTGGTAGGAGACATGTAGTTGCATGATAACTGCAAGCTTTGGCGACAGAAGCTTTAGCCAGGACACTATGGCATCCGCAAGGTGTGGTTCTAGTTCCTATATTTTTTATGAGATTGGCTCAAAGATCAGACCAAGAGTTGTTCTAAGAAATCATCTCGTTTGTTTCTATTTTCAGTTGCAATTAAAACTTTCTTTACACTTCAGTTGCAATTTAAACTTTCTTTACACTTGGTACCAAGATGGATTAGGATACTATGTACTATCAAGAATTGATTTAATACAATAGTCACACTTTCAAAAATTTCAAAAAAATAAAGCGCTAAACAAGTCTACAACTATTGCCGTTGTTTAAAATGATGCAGCTAGGCTGTACTGAAAGGTTGGACTTCAACAAATAAAGATGAGAACATACAAGATGCTAAAGTAACACCAAAATTGATTTGCATCATATAACCAAAAGAACATCTTGAAGATCTTTTTAAACAAAAGCAGTAAAAAACAAATTGTATCATAAAACAGTTCAACTTAATAACTTGACAGCTGATAAAAAAACCAAACTTATTACTTCTTCTCTTCCTTCTCAGCTTCAGCAGCTCGCTTTGCCCTCACACCGACATGGCGTGCATTTGTTCTCTCCAGACGAAGTTTGTCGTATGCCTTGAAGGACTTCATTTCACTAGTTACCTTCACAAGCTCCACAGTTGGCTTCTCACGTACAATAGGCATGAAATCACCCTTTATTTGGGTTGCATAGCCTAGCTCTTCAGGAGTAGAGTCGCCAGCCTAAATAAATGAATAGTGTCATGGACCCGAATGACCCGAATGAATACTAATTATGCATTGGTATTCTAAATAGAACAGTCAAAAGAAGTACCTTGGTCTTGCGAGCACGTCTTGGGAAGACAACTAACTTAGCCTTGTAGGTTTTCAACCTCTGAACATTGCCTTGCAGACCCTCCAAAGAACGATTCTTGCGACGGTGATCGACAGATATTCCTATTGTAGGAGCTAATTTTGCTGGAATACCAGCAGCCTATTCATAAGAAGAGTACAATCAATCCTCGCGTTGAAGACCATTAAAATTTTGTTAATTCTACTTACCATAAATATTTATGTATAATAATCAAAGTGAAGAGAATTGTCAGAGCAGCAAAACACACATCGGCCAACTCCTCCATTTATAACAAAATGGTGTATAGAATTCCAATACACTTACAGTTCCCAAGGACAAAGAGACAGACTATGACACAGAGATATGCAACAAACCTTAAGCTCTTCCAGAGTGAAACCCCTTCCAGCTCTGACTTTCATGTTGTACTTTAAAGTCTGACCGTGGACAACAGGGCGGAGGGGCCCAGCAGTAGGTCGAGGGAAAATCTTTACGGCTTTCTTTTGTCTGGCTGAAATTGTTTATAAGACCATTGATAAATCAGACAAGTAACAAAACAGTCTAAGAACAAACAATAAGAACAAACAACAAAAAGATCATCAAGTGAGGAACGAAAAGACCATCAAGTGAGGAACAAAGAGACAGTAAATACAAAATTATCGTGAAGGCAATCAAACATGATAAAAACGAGCTACTTACCAACTCTTCTTCTGGTTTTCCTAGCAGGTTGGTTAAACCATGTCTTGACATAGTTTTGCCAATGCTTCTTGAAATGGCCATTAGGGATAACATTGTTGTGCTTCATGATTTACCCCCTGTACTGTGAAAACAGTCGATAAGATACATGGCTAAGAAATTAATCAGAATATCTAAAACTTGACATTACGAAACAGTAGTGCAGGCTTCATTGATGTGAGAACTCAATAACAGCCATTCCGACAATGTATAAGTACATGCTTTTACTAAGCGATGAATTATGTAACTTATTTAGCTTAATTTCTTCACAGAACTTGGTCAAATGGTGAGCAGTAAACAAGAAACTTAGAGAGCAATAACTCAAGATTGAATGCTATAAAAAAAACGTATTCCGATCTTATATTGTTAACATTTACACTGAGATGATTGTCTCTCTAGACTAACGAAAACTTAAACCTAATGTTATGGTTTTCGACTCTTCACTGTTGAGTTTTGAGCTATCTATCAATTTTTTTAGACGAATTTTGCAGATCCGTGTATAAACCCTACGCATTCGATATAATAACATGAGCAGTCCATGTAAAAAGCTCCGACTTGACGTGTTCTTCGATAACTGCTAGTGTTCAATTCGATTACGGATAGGAAGACAGTAGGATCGGAATATAATTTACAAACTGGATTATAGAGATAGCATACGAAAGACTTACAACGACGACGACGGTGCAAATGAGCCGATGGTGGTAGCTCCACTATACTTGCGACTGAAGAAGAGACGATTGTTCTCTGGATTTATTATAGATAAAGGAGGCATAAACCCTAGCTCTCTACTGGATTTCCAGTTCGGGCTCTTTGGTGATAAAACTTAATTGTGGGCCTTACGGCCCATACGTGTTATATTGTTTTCGCTTTTTCTTTTTTGTTTTTATTTCCTTTGAAGTTTATTTTGTTTTATATCCACCGGTGAAACTTTATGTTCCACCATTCCACTCAGTGTAAAAGGAAATAAAACATTTGATATGTCGAATAAAATATGATCAGTAAAGATTTTAGGGAAAAAAAATATCGCTGATTTTATTTTTATTATGTTTCTATTTCTTTTATTTATAATTTTATAAGAAAAAATATATTATAATATAAATTGTCTCGTCCAATACTAATTCAGAAATAAGTTATATATATATATATATATATATATAACTATCAATATATTATAATTAGAGATACGATTTAATCTTTTATAATAATAAAAAATATCTTAATTATATGTAATAAATTTTGTAATTTTATAAATTAGCATGTTGAATCTTTATTTGTATATGACAAGATTACAGCCACGTAATTCTAGTAACTTTGATAATGATACCAACTTCAACAATCACAATATTGATAACTTAAACACCAAAAAGGATCACGGTATGTAATATTTTTAAATGAAATATTAAGGTACTTATGGGAGGATGTCAATATGAAATATAGAGCATTCGTCCTCATGTTGAGATAATACACATTTATATTGGTTAGATGGTCTCCTAATATGTTGTATCACAAGTTTCAAGATGTTGCGGACAATGTTATGAAATCAAGTTTTAACATCCAAGTTTATGAAGGAAGATGGTGACTACATCATCCTTGAAAAACATAGACCAAATGAAAGTTTGAAAGAATATAGTAAGAGGTTCATGGAAATTAAAATTGAGTTGAAATTTTATCTTCATTTAGTATTTTTCCTTGTGCATAAGGAATAAATATTATTATGAAAATAAGGTTGTCACTTTTAGTAATATATTAGCATAAATAAAATGCTACATCAGGGTATAAAAAATAAAAAATAAAAGGCTCCTATGAGATATTATCATTCCATCAACATTCCCAAATAGCAACAAAATAAACAAGTTAACTCTAAACTGCACGTGGAATTTTATTAAGAATAATAGCCATAAAGAATCGTTTCAATGAAAACATAACAATCATAGGTCACGAGGAAAAGGGCAATTACAGTAATCGGTATGGGTAATAAAGATAAAATTAAATACAGTAGATTTCATTGCGGTACAGAGCATTATGCAATGGATTGTTGGGCTATAGAAATTAAAGGCTATATCACAGTATACAAAGACAAACTATCGAAGTTTATGATGAAAAAAAAACAAGGATGAATCAAAGGGAGCTAACAACGACCGAGACCAATCATCAAGAAATAAACGACCAATGCAAGAAAGAACATAAGAGTCGAGAGCTTTAGACAATAACGCAATCTTCATGGAGGATACAGAGAGATATTTGGATCAACACAAACAAATTATGTGTGTCATCTACGAAAGAGATCCTTTTTTGTGACAAAAAATTAAGGAAAAATAGACATTGAATATATATATATCTAATAACATGGCCAAAACTTAACATATTTATCCATGAAACCAAATATTATATTATTATTTTCAATAATAACTTAAGAGGGAGTGGTAGGAACTCATATAATGCGGTATTAATTAACGTAGAGCTAATTGGAGTGGAGGTGAAACGAGTAATGATATACACGAGGAGTTTGGCCATTATCATGCACAAAATCTCAAATGACAGATTGAGATATGTTACATAGTTAATACATTTAATATTAACATAATTTATGGGATAAAATGCACAAGTATTAAGAGAGCTCAACATGGATATGGATCTCGACATACAAGAACTCTTAAAAAATGTTTGATGCTTAGTTAGTTTTATTGATGCTCTTTATTCTTACAATGTAATTGTTAAAAGTTCATGGTTAGATCAAATACATGATATGGTTTTTATGGTCCATCAGTGCTTAAAATACAATATCAATGGGAAAGTATGAGTAATAACGGGAAAACATAAGACATACAGTGAATTTTATGCAACTTATTTGGCAAACAAACAACAAGATAAATAACAATCAGGTGGGGGATCAATCATGGATGACCTCATAGGATCCTCATAACCTAATAAGTCATGGAGGAAAAATGGAAACTATAAGAATAGAAGAGAAAATATATTACGACTTGGCCCAGACATCCCAACGGAATTAAGATACAAACTATTTGATCTTTTGTAAAATAATCTTAATTTATCTTCTTGGAAGCCCAAAATACTACATGGTTCCAACCGAGATCATATGTGATAAATCAATCAACAATAATTTTTAGCCAATTGAAAAAAAACATCATATTTGCAAGAAAAAATATAAGCGATTATTAAGGATATTGACAAGTTAACTTCTATAAGATATTATACATTATAGACAACCAACCGTATATTGGTAAAAAATTAGAAAATAAAGATTGTGTGTGGATTTCAAAGATCTCAATAAGATCTGGACATAAGATCATTTATCTTTGTTAATAATAGATCAATTGGTGGGTGCGGCGTCATAAAACATGATGTTATCCTTTATAGATGCATATTTCTTGTAGAAAAAATTCAAATGCACGATGATGATCAAAAGCATAACACATTTATAACGAATAGATGTTTTTATTGTTACATACTAATGTCATTTGGCTTTAAAATATAAGATCAACATATCAACGACTTATAAACAAGATTTTTGCAAACGAGTTAGGCCGAAATATGAAAACATATACAAATGACATATCAGTCATAAGTAAGATAAACTATAAGCATCTGTTTGATTTGGTCAATACTTTTTTCCAACCTCATAAATGTTTATTTGAAGTTAAACCCAAAAATTTATTTTTAGCATAAGGTCGTGAAATTATTGAACTACATGGTTAGTGAAAAAAACCTAAAAGCATAATAAACTCAACTTTTAAATTTAGTCGCAATAGATCCTCCAAGAAATACAAATGAAGTACATATATTAATAAAAACAATTGGCAACCCTCAACATATATATTTATAAATCATCAGACATATGTCAACCTTTTAGTTATGAGGCGTATGAAAATTTATTTGGACTTCAGCATACGAAGAAGCATTTAATAATATCAAACAATTTATGACTTTTACCATAAATATTAATAAAGTTAAAGCTATGAAAGACATTGTTTGTATAACTTGTTGTATCAAACTATGTAGTGGAAACAATTGTAATAATAGAAAATATAGTCGAATCTATGTATATTATCTATGTAAATCTTTGTTAAATACTGAAACTAAGTAATTGCAACTTGAGAAGCTTGCTCCTTTATTATGAGTGGAAGCAAGAAAATTAAGATTGTACTTCAAATCTATGCAATAATCATCATAGCATTATTTCTATTGAGAAAGATTATATAAAAGCCAGATGTATAAGGCAGACTTACAAGATGGTCACCGGAATTTAGAGACTATGACATCCAATATGAGCAAAGAACATCAATCAAATCTCGACTTATTAGACTTTTGACATAATTCCGATATGAGAGGTGTATTATTTAAAAAAATAAGAATGTATACTCATAAAAATAAGTATTTCAGACAGACCTTTAATTAAATTCAATCTCAAGGTATATAATTATGTGTTTAACCAACATGGGAGATCCCTTAAGCATAAGACAACGTGTTTGTGTTAAAAACAAATCGACACGTGTCGATTAGAAAGAACGCCGTCTTTAAGAAAATCTCAAACAATCATCTAGTTTTATATATGTTTTTAGTAACAATATATTCAAAATAGTTCATACCTTCAACTTTTTCATGTTTTTAAGAGAATAAAATGACCGTTAAATAAGTATTACAGGACCTTTTTTATAAGGACTTTAGAGGAATAAAGCTTTCATTTGCTGATATAATCAAGATGTATTCTCTATATCATTTCGTGTATAAATAAATTAAAGGGTTACTTAATGGCATTCAATAGTTCTTTGTGCATATTTTCAAATAATCAAAGGGCTACTATTTGAATTTGAGTATTTATGTATTCATTATCCGGAATAATTAAAGAGTTTACTCTTCGTATTCAAGTAGTTCTTCATTATCGTAAGAGCTAGGAATGCAAATCTTTGAATTCAAATAGTTATTTCTAGATGATTTTAAATAATTATGTGGGATACTCATTGGCATTTAGTAGTTCTTTTTGCATTATTTGAAAGAACTAGGGGATACTACCTACATATGATCAGTCTAAAGTATCATGAAAGCGATTTGAAGTCTCTTCTATATGGAGAAAAGTCCTAACAATTTTAAATATTTACTTTTAGTTATATGTACTTTTTTCCTTTGGTAAAAAAAATTCTTTAATAGAGGTTTCGGTTAGTGAAACATTTTTTATAAAGTATGAAAAATATTAGCATAAGGTATTCCAGAGATGCTTCCAAGGTCTGTTATATAGATAAATATGAACTCATCAACATGTAATGTCAATATATTCTAAAAAAACTTAGGATTACGATTGAAAGAGGTCGAGATACAATTTGTTATACCTTAGGAAAATGCATTATACCCTTATTATATTTTAAGTTTATTTTGGTACCAGAGTTGTAGTGGTTAAAAAATGTTCTAATTCGATTTAGAGTTATCGACTGATCATTTCCTCTAAGAATAACAAACTAAGGTTGAAGTTGAACTGTGACAGATCAATCTCAATATTTATTATTTTTAGTACTTGTAGTTACTCTGTTTAGCTAATGTTTGAATATTGGAAATTATAAAATTTCATGTTTCAATCTTCTATTATGGATGTCTATTAAAATAGTTATAATTGTATGTTATTGATTTATAAAATTTATGCAAAATAATGAAAAAGGTTGATAGTTGATTATGTGTAATAATATAGTTAATGTAGTGTGTATATGTCTATCCAATTTTATGAAACTATTTAGCATATATGTTTAACAATTTTTCATATGCTATAATTTTCAGTTTGTATTCCTATAACGGTTTGAGTTTGTGGTATTTCCCTAAGCAAACCAAAGTTTTGGAAAGTGAGGATATATGTACACCATAAGATATGAGACTATATTTAACGTGAAACAACACGCATATTCATTCAGGTACATGTCAACTTTTGGAAGTTATATAAAGAAACGTAAAAAACTATTAGAGAAAGATCATAATGTTGCATTACTTGAAGAATTCATATGGAGATATGGCGATATAACCATAAGTACTTATTGTAGAAGAGTAATATGTATTAAGTGTTCAGTTAATTCCATCTCTAATCTAGCTACTCACGAGTCATATGTTACTTTAGGCAAGAGTCATAGTTTTTTCTTGTTGTTATCGTTATATAGACAAAGATAGTTGATAATGCAATGATCTTTTGGTCACAAAAACCCGAATTTTCATTTTTTGCCTAAGTGAAATAATACGCAACCATGGTTAAATAAAAATACAAAATGAAAAACCAATATAAAATAAAATACAAAATGTAAACTAGTGTTAGTTTGTTTTTACCTAATTGCGAAAACTCGCGATAAACCAAAATGTAAAATGCAAAATCAATGTGAAATTTGTTTGTTTTTTTAGTAAGTGCGAAATGCAAAACGGGTGCTAAATTCGAAAATAAATAAAACTACCTAAGTGAAAAATATGAAATATCAGTTAAATAAAAATGCAACTAAAGTAAAATGAAATACAAAATATGAAACCATTTTTTAAAAAATGCAAAAATCATGGTTAACTGAAAATACGAAAGTACGGTAAAATAAATATACAAAACCACGGTACTAACGTTATATTTGAAACAAAATATTTACCCAATTGCAAAATATAAAATGCAAAATCATGGTTAAATGAATATGTGAAATGCGAAATCATGGTAAAATGAAATATAAAATGCGAAATCAATGTTAATTTTGAATGTATATTTTTTTTGCTTAAGGATCAAGATAAATGAAAAATGTGAAATTCTAAAGCATGACTAAATGAATATACAAAATATGAAAGTATGATAAAATGATATGTAAAATACAAAATTAATGTTAATTTTTTATTATTTTTAGCCTAAGTGCAAAATGCAAAACAATGATTAAATGGAAATGTAAAATGCGAAACTAAGATAAAATGAAATGCAAAATCTGAAATCAATGTTATATTTGAATATATATATTTCTTAAGTGCAAAATGTGAAACAAAAAATCAAAATGTAAACTATGATTAATTGGGCTCGAAAAAATCATATTTTTTGTAATTACCATTCATGGATCTAGTTTTCGTTTTAAAAACAAAATAAATTGTACTTTTAAATTTATTTTCTAAATCACGGTTTGAAAGATACCAAAAATAGTTTGCAATTTAACGATCTAGCAAAACTGTAATGAGCTATAACAATATCTAATTAAAATTTGTCTTGTTTTTAAAATTATTTAAATATTATTTTAAAATTAAAACATACATAATATATTTCTAACACATACGACTCTCCAAAAACTTGTTGGTCCATAGTATAATAAAGCTTTTATTATCTTACGAAGCCATGTCAATGAATGGTTTGTCAAAGATTTGAAGAATAAGTTTCTTGAAATCATTGGTTTTGTTGCAAGATTTAAGCTCTTTTTTTGCCAATTTAATGGTTATTAGCATTCAAAATGATAAAGGTTTCCTCTATTTGTCTCAAACATCATCAACTAAGGTATGAAAGGCTAACAATTCAGCATCTTCAAACTTTGTTTCAAAAAATAGATGACTTCATCAAAAAATGCAACTTGGACAATATAGAGCTTGAGTTTCTATTCATGTCTACAAACAAAGATAACAAACAAGTCAATAAAGTAAACAATCAAAGCATGGTTAAACAAAGTATCGAATTACGTTATAATCATATATTTGCTCATTGAATCTGCAAATAAGGATGTTTATCAAGAAAACAATTCTTTCAAATCTTATGTTGAGGCAACTATGGCTACATCAAAGATAACAATTCTCGAACATGCTAGTATTCAAGAAAAAAGTGATCACATAGCCATACGGTTCACTAAAAATATAACGATATGTTGTTTGCCTCATCAGAATCTACCATAGTTGGATTCACTAAAGGTAAACCTCAACTTATATATATTATAAAAAAATAGACTCGTTTAAACTTGCAGGTGAAGTTATATTGCTTAAATTTACTATACAAGAAGATCTATGTAGATTACATAAAACAAAATATATGGTCGATTGGAGAATTTTCCATGGGATTACTCAAATGGAAACCATACTTCAATCTAAATATTTTATGTCCAACTACACATGTATGGATTTCATTTCCAAACATACAAGAGTTATTGTACAATGAAAAAATAATTAGGAGTTTAGCTGCATCACTAGGCAAGACACTAAACGTTTGGGTACCTGAAAAACATAGGCTTAAGCATAACTATTGCAAAGCCTGGATCGAGGTTGATGTATCAAAATAACTTATACATAAGATATGGATAGTTTTTTAGGATAATGATGGTTGTTGGGTGTATATTTAATATGGATAAATTCTTTCATACTGACACAATGAAGCATCCTATAAAAAGCTTATGAAATATATATCAGATCGATAAGACTTCGCAATAAGATATCAATAACACATAAAATAATATATAAACACAAGTTATAATTAATACCAATACTATTAATCAAAGTGAAAGACGGGTGTCAAAAATGAATTCGATCATCCTAATATAAAAAATAAATTAGATTATTTAAATAACAAAAAAGATAAAACTATTAGTCAGAAGAATAGTGAAGATCAACCAACCCAAAAAAAATATTTGTCGACTTAACACCTTAAGAAGGCTTTATATTGGAGGATAACAGTCAAAAAAATTGTAGATAACAAGATAATACATATAAAAGTTTAAAGAATAACATATAGGTTAAAGAATCTGAAATAATGGGAGCAATACAATTAACTAAAACAAGGATAATCTTTTCAGCTTCAAGTGACTATGAATGCATAGACTCAAAGAAATATTGTCATAAGTAGAAGAACGTTGGTAGTCTTCCTTCTTCACATATTTTTAGCAAACTAGAAGTTGGCAATGACTTTAAATAAATATTAAGCAAGAAACTGAAGAAAGCTAAGGGCAAAACAAATAAAGGAACTATTGATATCAAAGGTCTTTAGTATAAATGTCCTATTAGACAAAGCTCTAGTTAATGTTAATGTCATTTATGATTCTCAATTGGAATGTGTGGGGCATTAGAAACAAAACTAAAAAAGAATGCTCAAATCAATTAAAAGCCAACATATACTATAAAATAGGTTAATGTAGAATGAAGATTTCAATGTGGATATCATCATGAGCCACTGTTAGTTTATTCATGTTAGACAATTCGATGGAATGGCTAGGGATAAGATACTTCAGTATAATCACTACTGATGAGTCCGAATTCGAAGTGCTCCCCGGAAGGGCAGCCCAAAGTAAATCTCTCCGTAAACCGGACAGGCTCCAAGAACTTAATTCGGACAGGACTTTTGAACCGGGCAGATGACTTCGAACACTGCAAGCCTAAGGCAGTTCGAACTATGACTAAAGTACTAAAAAACCTAAACACTATCTGACTAAGCTACCTGCCCATCTGCTTAAAACTCATGGGTCTTTAAACATGACCCGGGTCCATTAAACATGACCCGAAAGCCCATAAGGGCCCAAATATCACACTATAAATACCCAACCACCAGCATTAACTATGGGTAACAAA
Organism: Limnanthes douglasii subsp. nivea; assembly: GCA_036936605.1. Classification (NCBI taxonomy): domain Eukaryota; kingdom Viridiplantae; phylum Streptophyta; class Magnoliopsida; order Brassicales; family Limnanthaceae; genus Limnanthes; species Limnanthes douglasii. The sequence goes on along the minus strand of JAUPFV010000003.1, from coordinate 75,148,342 downwards.
ATTTACTGCTGCCAAGCTGCTCAATTCTCTCTCCACCTTGAAACACCTTGAAACACCTTGAAACACCTTGAAACACCTTCACACCATCCTGAAACACCCTTACTCCGTTTTGAAACTCCACTTGAAATTACCAGCCTACCCTCAGGCTACTTTTATCCACACCAACTACTACTCCAAGCTACAAATGAACTTAGGCCTACCACTCTATAAAGTTTGTCCTTAGGCTATATACGACTAGAAGACTCGCCAAATTAATTTCATATACAAAATTGTGGTTATTTTTACAAGTTCCGATTGGACACTATTAAAGTTTGACACTACATTGGATAATGCTTACCTATACATGTAGGTCAGGCTCATATCCCTTGCATTCCTCTTGTTCTCTGTTATTTAATCACTTATGAAAAAAATAAACTGATTAAAGCTTATTATATCTTGCTTTACTTTATTTTTAATCAGTTTAATATATTCATGTACTATTAGGTTTTACATATGAAAAATGATCCAATTGCATGAAATGAGTAAATAAGCACTGGAAGAAACAAAATCAATGGTGAAAAAACTATTAGAGCTAACAACTCAAAGCTCAAAATAAATTAGTTCGAAACATACAAAAAAATATAAGTGAGAAGAATCACATAATCAAGTATTTATAGTTGAAGTTCTCTCTCTTTGTTTCGATCCTCCAAGAATTCTCGGTGAAATTAATGATTCGTACGGAAAGAAGATGATTATTCTCAATTTGAAAAAATAATTGTATAAAAAAAGCTCAAGAAAGAAAATAATCCATACCTTGCTTTAAATTAATTCAGAGTCGACAACGAAGATCTCTAACTTAGAAGGAGTTATGGCTATCATATGTGAGGGTTTTTTTAGTAAATAAATAAGTATATTATAAATTGAATGTGATGAGTTCGAAGTTTTTGGTTACTATACCCTGAGTAAAACCACTTATCCGAACAGGGACAATTCGGACCATGTCACACCACTAAATTTCCAAACAAGACAAATGTATTAACTCTTGACTAAATTGGTTACTAATCAACTTAAAACTATATAACTAATGATTTTTTTTAATTCGATCTGATTTCATGACCTGATCCATTAAGCCCACATATCAGTAATTAAGGTATAAATACCTCAATAACTCTCATTAATGAGGGTGATCACAATTTAATATTAGGATACAACTTAATTATCTCTCTACTCCAGACACTAAACACAAAACATCAGATAATTATCCAAACACTATTTAGATATTTTAGTGGTCTACCCTTAAAAAAAAACTCTTTAGATATTTTACTGGTCTACCCTTAAAAAAAACCAAATCAGAATGTATGCCATCTTGAAGTAAAATCTCGAGATAGTTGTAAAAAGTTAAAGGAGCCAATTTCAGACAAAATTTTCATCAACCTCCAAAAGTTTAATTTAATACAATAGTTGGCTACATAATAAATTTTGGGTTTTGCCAAATTCATATTCGTCTAATTTTTTTAAAAATGTCACTTTGTTGATTAAAAAAACATATTCAACTCTTCAACTCATTACCTGACATCTAGTTCTTAATTTTACACTTTTGAACTTCATTGTATGATTAATTTTGTTAAATTATAGTGTTGGTTAATGTTTCGATGAAAATAGTAAATTATAGATTATTTACGCAAACGCGTCTGGAAATAGAAAATAAGATAATAGAGAACCGCATCGTCAAAGTTGTTAATGGTTTCTAAAAGCTATAAATCAAATTTGTAAAAAGTTGATCAAATTTTAATGGTTCATTCACAGTTTCATATTAAAAATCAAACCAAAAAGAACACGAAGCATTAAATTTGATAAGCTGTCATAAATTAAAAACCGGTCCAACAAAACCACTATTCTGGATCCAAAACCTAAAATTAAAAATTCAATCTAGTCTGGATCGATAAACTCAACAATCGGATCCAACTCCGTCAAAACCCCAGTTCTAACCGTGGAATCACAGAAATAGTGCCCTACTATAAACCTCAAAACTAACGAAATTGTAAAAAGAACAGTCATATACCGATATTCGGCACCTGTCTACTGCAAAGTGGTGCTTCACTGTTCATTGCACAAACAGTAATAAAGCTTCCACCTCTCTTTCTAGATCCCTCTCCCTTCCAAAAGAGCACCAAAAAGAGCCAAAGAGAAAAAGACAGGCCAAAACCACTCAAAAATTCCATGAACTTCTTTCCTTTTTCTAACCTCACGGTGCTCTTACTAAACTTTCTTGCACTAATTACCATTTCTATCCTTCCATTTCTCACTCATAAACCCTAATTTTTTTCCGCTGATTTCAAGATCCAGAAAAAAAAGGACAAGAATTTAAAGCGGAGGCTTCACTTCTCCAGAATTTGGATCTACTTTCCTTAAATACTCTGTTTTCGTGAAGCGTTGGGTTTTATGTCTACGCCATTAGATCAACAGCCACCACCAGCTGCGGTTACAAGACAATCTTACACATCCGGGTCGGGTCAAGGATCTGTTGGACCCGTTATAGCGGTTCTCGCCGTGATTGTAATATTGGGTATCATAGCTGCTATGATTGGTAGGCTCTGTTCAGGTCGTCGGATCTTGGGTCATGGCGAGTACGACCTCGAAGGCTGGCTTGAGAGGAAATGCTCGTCTTGTGTTGATGGTCATGTCGATCCGTATCCGACACGGCGTAGACCCGGCGGTTCGGTAGGAGAGTTGCCCGTTGCGGCGGCGGGGCCGGTGGATGAAACGCCAGTAGAAGAAACGAGGCAAGAGCAAGCTCAAGAAAAACCACTTCGAAGCTAAGAGTTGTCGATCGGGTCTCTAAGTTTAGTTGATTTTTTCTCTAGTTTTATGGATGGGTGAATTAACATATGAGAATTGGATTATTGTTTGGGTTGTTCAAACCCAAAATGAAATAGAAATATAAATTGCCGATTTCGTTGACCTTAACGTGCCATTTTTGCAATCTCATTTTCTAACGAAGTTTTCATATACTAAAATAACCTAAAAAACCTAAAAATCAGCATTAGTACTGGTATTTGTATCAACTAATAAGGCATTGAACCGTCATCCCTCAACTATTGTTTGGTAGCATATAGTTTATTGATTTTCAAATGTTTGTTGACCGTCCATGACTATAGTGTTTGGATAAAGTTATTGATTTTCAAATGTTTGTTGACCGTCCATGACTATAGTGTTTGGATAAAGTTAATCCACTGGTGATAGGTGTCAGCTTTTCATGGATCAGAGAATCCGATGGACTAACTTTATCCAAACGCGACAGTCGTGAGACTGTCAACGGGCATTTGAAAGTCAATGGACTATCTACCACCAAACGCGATAGTCAAAAGGACGATGTACTCTACAATGTCCAACTAGTAATAACAATCACCAAACGCGATAGTCAAAGGGACAATGTAGTCTACAAAGTGCAACTAGTAATATATGTTATTGTCTTTTATATGTTTTACATTTTTTATACAAAGCGCAACTAGTAATATATGTTCATTTATTTGTTTTACATTTTTTATACATTTTATTATGGGTAAGGCTATTTTGAGATCGCTTTTGGTTATAATGAGATCTCTTATGATGAAATCTCCTTTGGTTATAATGAGACCTTAAAATTGACGAAATACCTTTGATATAAAAAATCTATTTAAGCCAAAACTCTCTCTTTTCTCTTTTCTCTAACCTAAAATCTCAAACTCTCTTTTTTCTCTCTTCTCTAACCTAAAATCTCTCAAAATCTTCAAACCAAAAACTTAAAATTTCTCAAATCCAAACTTTAAGATATGAATTATATACTTATTGGTGTAATTATTTTGCAATCTAGTTATATATTTTTAGTGATATTTAGAATTATACTTTTGGCCTATAAACTTTAATTTTCGTACGATTCTTTTTGTTGTTTGGTAAGATAGTTAAAAGTATATGTTTAGTTAGGTGTTTTCCTAGGTTTTGATATGTTTTTTTTTAATTTCATTGAGTTTTGAAGGATTTAGATTCGATGAATAAGATTTCTGTATCGATCAAATTCGTAAATTATGGATGCCAATATTTGCCAAAATCGTGCATCCAGTGTTTGCGATTTAGCCCATATTGAGCGTGCACTCAAATTGGACATATAGTGCTCATGATTTCTACTATGGTGTGATTTTATGTTTAATTAATTGTTTTTTAATTAAATCTGAATATGTAGTTATAAATTTATTATTTCGTTAATTATTCAATTATATGTGATTTATACTAGACTATTAATTACTATATTAAACGATGATTTATTTTTTTATTTTTTTCACAGATGTTTCGTCCGGACAAATGAAGTATATATCCAAAACATTGTTTTTAATTTTACATATTCATTGTTCTATTGAGAAAGTTTAGTTTTTTTTTCTATGTGTCTTTATTACTTCAATAAATCTATATATTATTTTACTATTTTAAATTAGAATTTAGAAATTAAATATTATATAATAAATATGAAATATATTTTTTACTAATTTTACCAAGATTAATATATGGTCTGACTTTCTTAAAGTATAATAAATATGCAATATATATTTTACTATTTTTTACTAACTTAAATATACGATATATTTGTTTGACTTTCTTAAACTATAATAAAAAGACTTAGGAAATAAATATATTTGTTTAACACTGTTAAACTAGAATAAAAAACTTAAAATATCGCATAATAAATATGTTATATATTTATTTGACTCTCTTAAACTAAAATGAAAAGATTTAAAAAATAAATATTACGCAATATATATATATATATATATCTAGCTTAAACTATAATAAAAAGATTTAGAAAATAAATATCGAATAATAAATATATAATATATTTCTCTAACTATTTTAAACTAGAATTAAAAAAAAATCAAAAAATAAATATTTCATAATAGATATGCAATATATTTCTCTTACTATTTTAAAAAGGATAAAAATATTACATACTAAATATGCAATATATTTATTTGACTATTTTAAGACTTAGAAAATAAATATTACATAATAAATAAACAACATAAAAAGAAAGTCACTTTTTAATAAAAATGATTATGATATATTCATCATTTAATTAAAATAGCAAAGAAATTTAATTCTAACGAAAATGTTGGACATGATCTTTAATGATTTTTTTAAATTTTAGACTAATCCCCCTCTCTCATCGTTATAGTTCATAAAAAAGTATCTAATAATTATATCGAAATATAATTAATTTTAATATACTTAATTATATTAAACTACCCATTCAATGTCAAAATCATAAACATGGAGTTCGTGATTTGGACAAAATCACGAAGTGACTGTACGATTTTGTCCAAATCACGAACTCCCTATTCGCGATTTTGACAAAAAAAAAACATGCAATTTTGCAAATTCTAGGTTCGCAATTCGTCACTTTTATGGCGTAATGAGTTCGAGAGTCGCACTCAAAGTAGAAAAATCTCAAAAAATACTTCAGCTTTGGTTTCGAGATGGTTCGTCAAAGGTTCCTCCTCCGACGAAGCAAAATTATCGATATTACGGCTAAAATCATCATCATTCAAGTCGCTCAAATCCATGACTTTTAGTGTTTTTAGAATTTTTGGTATGTTAGAGAGTTAAATATTTAGGGAGACGAAGAAAAAAGTTGATTTTTTGTAAAAATAAATTTTATATATCAAAGGTATATTGGTCATTTTAGTCATTTTAGAAAAACAAAGTTGGATTTAAGAGTCTGACTATAGCCAAAATAGGTCCCGCCTTTGTATTATTAGTCTCATGCTCACAAGTCATATGTGAATATATTATTTCACTTTCCTCCAAAAGTCTAAAATTCTAATTCGAAAAACACATACTCTCAATTCTAAATTTATAATTCTATAATTACCTTCTTTGGAATTTTTTGAGAACAATAGCATATAAATTTTTCAAACATATACAAATCAATAGATAAAAAAGACTAATTTGATACAAACACCAAACATAAAAGACTAATGAACATTTTTAACCTATAAAATATAAGACGACGCGGGTTTACTAAAAATAAAGTTAAAACATTATGTTGCAAAACGAACTAAAAATGCTTTTGAATATATTTTTACCATTAAATATTTGATAATAAGTAAGATATATTTTTTATTATTTTTCAATTAAAAAATACGCGAACAACGATTCTAAAATAACAAAATTAAGTGTGTATACTAATCATCCTTTGTATTTTTTCTCTCTCTCATATTTCACTTTTTAAAATATGACTACTAAGATTTGTTTTTCTTAAGTGATAAACCTTTTATTAGTAAATAATAGACTAATACAATGGGTTGACTACTAAGATTTATTTTTTAAAGCGATAAACCTTTTATTAGTAAATATTAGACTAATACAATGGTGAACTATCGTTCATAGGTTAGGTGGACTAATGCACGTGATTACAATGAAGCAAAGAGACCTCCAAAATCAAATTTTGGTAAGGCGCCCAAATTTCAGAAGATTTGAGGTCGTTGTTGCTAAAATCAACAACATGATTTTATAGAAGAACACTGAGCCACATTTTTTTGAATCCATGTACTTCTTGCTATTGGTTTACTTTCTTTTTCCCAAGTTCATCATGTACGTCTGAGCTGCCTTTGTATTTCCAACTTTGATCGCCTTTCGTTGTAGATGATTCTGATTTCCTTCTTTCGCAATGCTTTGTAACATCAATATTTGCTGTTTTTTGGATTAAAGACATGCAACAATGACTTACCAGTTTTTAATAGTCAGGTAATACCTGTTTGTGATTGTTAATAACACATAATCAAAGGACCAATTTGGTTGTTTTTGTATCATACAAATTATATTTTTGAAACATATTCAGGTATAATAGAAAATACAAATAGACTACCAATCTTTTAGTCTAATGTATCATAGCTCTAAACTTTCAAAAAACATTATACCCCTAATCTGACTGGGACTTGGTTTATATTAATGTCCAACTTCATTTTGTATTTCAAAGTCTATTTGACCAGCCAATTAGCAGCCTTGTGTTGGTCTCCAAATATATGAGCCATTGTCATATTAGAAGTTATACTTTTCCTACAAAAATTAAGTAAGGTCTCCAAGCACCAAAGCCATTTACCTTTCATGAACATTTCAATCAGAATTTGTGAATCTGATTCTATGTTGAGATGGTTAATACTCATACTTTTGCACAACAATAAACCATCAAACAAATCCCTTGCTTCAACCAATAGGGGGTAAGTTTGCCATATAGTTTGTCGAACCCAGTTATTATGTCACCTTTCCTATCTCTTATTAGTCCAATACCACTAGTCTCACTATTATGAAAACAATAACTATCATTATTCAATTTATACATGTAATCAGTTGGAGGTATCCGGTTGAGAATAATTACTTTCCTTTCTTTGTTTTAATGGTTATAACAACCTATGTCTATAGTTCATATTGAACATTAACACGATCAAGATGAATCATTATATATTCACTATATTTGATAATAATACTGACAGTGTAGATGTAACTATTAAACTTAGCACGGTTCATAGCCCTTCATAGGACCCAGTAGATAATTTTATAAAGTATTGTTCCGACATTAACATCTTTATTAACTAACCAAAATCAGCTTCTTTTTATGTGAATAATGATTATGTATCTTTTTAGTCTAATACCAAATATATTTGAAAAATAATTCCACACTTCCCACGCCATCTTACAAGACACAAAAGGGTGATTGGTGGTTTCAGAGTTTTCACAAAACTAGCACTTGGAAGCCACAATGAATTTCTTTTCTTGGAGAATATAGTCCACAAAAATCCTTTAGTTTAGAGGCCTTTATATCACTATAGAACATTTTTAGGGGTTATGTTATTATAAAATTTCTTAAACATGTTAGATTTGTTACTTTTTCTTCTCAAATTTCTCCAAGTTTCTTTAGTTTTGAATTTTCCATCAATTGTTAAATTCCATTTGATAGAGTCTTTCTCATTCTATCGGATATAAAGTCTCTGAATAATATCAAAATCTAATGAAAGAACAGAATCCTTAAGCTTGTCCAGGATCCACCCGTCCCTGTCCTAATAAAATTAACTTTATCAATAGAGTAACAATTATTGTCTCTATTACACGGTAGAGTTATAAAGGGAGATGATTTACACCATTTGTATGTCCATAAATCAAGATCACCTTTGCCTAACTTCCAATATATATGTTTCTTATCTATCTCTCTAACATTCATTAATTTTTCCAAGTTTGAGAATGATTCCTTGAGTAGTAGACCCGCAAGAGATGAGAATCCTTACAATAGATATTATGCGTATACCTAGACCATATAGATTTATTATCATAAATCTAAACCAAAGGTTACATGAAAATGTATTTTGAAGGTCTTAGAATTTCCTCAAGTTCAGATCCTTCTTCATATAGTCTGCAAAGATTCAACCATCTAGTCCAGTTGATTGTGTTAACCTCATTAGTGGAACTTCACACACATATATTGGATAAACTTTTTCTATCCTTGCTAAGAAACATTGAATCCAGTAAGTAGGTAATGTCAACAAAACAATTTGGATTAAGATCAACATTCTATCAAATAAAGATGGTTGTCATCCCAATCCATGATCTTGTCTATGACTTTAGTTATAAATATGTCATAATCATTGGCTTTATAATTTGAATAATTATTATTCATTGGTATGTAATTAGCAAGTTTTCAGTTGTGAAACCAATTTGGATTTCAGAAATTGATCATCTATATTGGGCAACCTTATTATAGGTTATTACCTTTGTCTTTTATTTATTAATAATTTGGCCAGATTTCTCTTAGGAGTGTTGTAAAAATTTATCTAGTTTGGAAATATAATGAGATAGTTCATTTGTGAAGATGATTAAATCAAATGTAAATTCTAGGTAAGGGATGACTATGGGGCTTCCGGTTTTGTATCTCATATCTATGTGATTTTTAAATATTCTTTTTAATTCACGAGTTAAGTACTCATTTACTATTATGAAAATGTTAGGGGATATAGGATCCTCTTGCATAATACCTCATATATTTGAAGTAACCCTTAAAATTACCATTGAAAATAATTGATATGTGTACAGATTTTATTAATTTAGCTATTATGTTTATAAGGCAGTGCTGAAGCCAAATAACTGCATAACCTTGAGGATGAAATTATGGGATATTCTATCAAAGACCTTAAACATGTCCAAACTATAACATCGCATAGTTTTCTTATTTATATCATGAGATAATTATTTAGCAACTAAGATGTTGTCATTGATATTTTTTGCATATACAAATTCACCTTGCAATTCAAAAATTATTTTAGGAAGAACTAATAATAATCCATTGTTTATTAACTTAGATATAATTATGTTGAATAATGTATATAGATTGATAGACATATAAGCCTTCCAGGTTCGAGGGCCATTAATATTTGGAATAAGACATACATATGTGACCATTATACCTTGGGAAGTAACTTGACCATTAAAAAAATGCCTATATAGCAACACACAATTCTATTTTAATGATATGCCAACATAATTAAAAGAAATTGTTATTGAATCCGTCAATGCTTACTACACTCGTATGGTTTAAGCCATTAATTACCTCATGAATCTTTTTTGTATAAGGTGTATTCATAAGCATACTATTATCCTCTCCAGTTATCAACTCACGAATAATATTCCATAAGACTCGTGTTTCGTTTTGAATTGGTTGTTCTCTTAGTATTGATGAGTCCGGATTCTGTCAGCACATTTTATTGGAACCGGACAGGGTCAATTCGGACAATGTCCACCTTACCGGACAGGGGTAGTTCGGGCACCATAATCTATTGAACTATCCGAACAGAACTAAAGTACTTAAAACCTAATCACTTTTTGAGTAAGCTGCCTGTTTCCTTACTTAGATCTAATGGGTCCTTAAACTCGACCCGAGTCCATTAAACACGACCCGAAAGCCCATATGGCCCAAATATAAGGATATAAATACCAAACCACCAACATTAAATGGGGGTAATGAAAATTAAATTCAACCAGGCAGGTTAATTCTCCCTCTACATTCTACCCAAACATTAAATACTCTCAAAATTCCACAAAACTCTAGACAAAAGTTATAAACTTACCCTCAGACAAAAATAAACCACACCAAATTGGCGACCACGGTGGGAGTAACGACGGTGCTTGAATCTAGCATTCAAAACCATCAGAAAAATCAATTCGAATGAATCCGGATGCCCCAGAAGTCCCACCAGCTTTGCTTGAAGTGGTGGGAGAGAATGATGAATATACCATCAAGGAACGTGATAGATTAAAGGGCGAGATAGAAGCTCTGAGGGCAGAGAAGGCAAAGATGGGCATAAAAGAGAAGTCAAAGGCATCAGTTGCTCATCATACTGACAACCCTAGAGAGCACTAGCCTTCGAAGACCCATGTGAGTACGAAGAAGCCTTATGCTAGTTCCAAAAAGTCTCACCGGTCCAAGCCAGTGGAGAGCTCTGATTCAGACTCAGAATCTTCTAGTAGATCCTCGGACAAAGATGGAATTGACAATCCTTGTCCTCCACCAGCGATGAGGGCCAATCTAAAAAGAAACAAAAGTTGGTTAAGAATTATTCAAGAAAAATGGATAGACATGGAAAGCTAAAGAGGCATATAGGCAAAGGGTCATCACATAGCCGGAGACACATTGACCGGATGTTGGTGGATCCTTTTGCCTTCCATGATGAGCCAGGTATCTTTGCGACTCCTAACGAAGACAATGTTTTCAGTCGTGGCCGGAATTGGAGATAATCTCCATTGTCTTCCAAGATCCTGTCCGGGAACCTCCCCAGGAGGTTTGATAGTATAAAAATGGAAAAATACGATGACAGTAAAGACCCGGACAATCACTTGGAATAATTCAAAAAAATTATGATAAATTTTGATGATGATGACAAGTTTCTTTGTAGAGCTTTCTCACAATCCTTTACGGGGAGCGCCCTGAAGTGGTATACCAGTCTACCACATGGGTGCATCCGAAATTTCGATACCTTTTGGGTAGCCTTCCGGAGGTAGTTTGTTGGAAGTAAGGAGGTGAAGGTCAATGGAGATACAATTATCCATTGTGCCCAAGAACCGAATGAGTCTCTAAAGGAATATATAAGTCGCTTTGTAAACACTAAAAATGGGCTGGCTGATTGCTTCGAGCAAGTAGCAATAGCTTCTTTAAGACAGGGCTTAAACCCTGGAAATTTAGCTGATTCAGTAACCAGAAAAAAGGCCATGACATGGGGAGGTCTACTGAATCAGGTTGGAAAGCAAATTAATGTGGATGAAACAAAGAAAACTAGGGTGCACAGGCAGGTGAGGACTGCCCCGGTTGCACCAAACCCCAATCAAAATCAGTCCGGAAACAAGGCAAGGGAGACCGGGCAGGGTCATAATAGGGCCAAGGCTCAGTCCCAGCCAGTTGCGCCTGCCCAGAGTCAGCAATCTAGAAATAAGAGAGGGCCTTGGATTCAACCGGAGTGGTTTGCTGAATTAAAAGAAAGTCTAGCCACCATTTATGACAAAACGAAGGAAGAAGTGCACTATAGAAGGTCGGCTGCACTATAGTCTCCTAAGGAGCATCTTAACAATTGTTTCTGTCAGTATCATAATGATACTGGCCATACTACTGAGGATTGTATTGCTTTAAAGCAAGAAGTCCAGAATTTAATTGAAAGAGGAAAGCTGGGAGCATATGTTAAAAGAAGAGGAGGAAATAGGCATGATAATGCTCATCGGCCTGGTCCAAACAATGCAGGCACATCCGCTCCGGAGGGAGCTATGGTGATAATCGAGAGGTTTGACGTAGAGTCAGAGTACTTGGACCCTGATCCAACTCGAAACAGAGTGGGTGCCATTGAGGAACGTTGTAAAACAGTGTCCGGGCTTATTAACTTTTTTGAGTCACTCACAATTTTCGGAGGGGATACCATGACAGCACCCACTGCTTATTCGAGAAAGAGGCATGTTCATGCTTTAGCTACCCAACTGGAGGGGGGCATGACTTCCTATCAATCGCAGATTCCATTTCCCTTTATTGTGTTCGATAAGGATGACTTAAGGGATATAGCAGGTCCTCATGAAGGTGCTGTTGTCATAGGAGCATCCATTGGGGGCAATGACGTAAGACGAATTTTGGTGGATATTGGGAGTTCATCCAATATCCTCTTTTTAACTTCGTACAAAAAGATGAAAAATCCTGCGATAATTCAGCGTTCGAACAAGTCAATTGTGGGTTTCACTGGAATCTCAGCAGATGTGATCGGGGAGTTCGAGGAGGAAGTTTTGTTGGGCAAGGGCCCTTTTAAGAAGATGGTTAGAATACTGTTTGTCGTAGTGGATTGTCCCACTTGTTATAATGTTATTCTAGGGAGGTCTTGGCTCTCTAGGATGCATATAGTGGCCTCAACAGTCCACCAATGTTTGAAATATGCTGTGCAAGGACAAGTGGGAGTTGTTCGGAGCAGCCAAAAGATTGCAAGAGAGTGTTATGCAACAGCACTGGCTCTTCGGACGTTGGGAGCAGTTCGTATCAATGAAGAATAGCAGTTTGAGGGGTTTTCTGGGGGTGAGGGTAAAATTGATGACCCCAGAGAGACCCCTGGAGTTTTAATACCAGTTGAAGAAGTCGAAACACATTCTTTGGAAGAGGGAAAAAATGTTAAGATAGGGTCCAAAATGGCATCCGAACTGAAGGGAAAAATGTTGAAGTTCCTAAAAGACCATCATCATATTTTTGCTTGGTGCAATGCTGATGTTTCCGGGGTACCAGCAGATATTATATCACACCACCTATCCATCCGAAGAGACATAGCACCTGTGGTAAAAAAGGAAGAGCTTTTTCCAAGGAAAAGGCTGATGTCATAGTTCAAGAAGTCGACAAACTTACCAAAATGGGGCACATAAAGGAGTCTCAGTATCCTTTATGGACAGCCAATCCGGTTTTGGTGAAAAAGAAAAATGGCAAGTGGCGTATGTGTATTGATTTTTCAGATCTCAACAGGGCTTGCCCAAAGGATTTATACCATGTCCCCCAGATTGATTAGCAGGTGGATTCTACATCTGGGAATAAGCTACTATCTTTCATGGATGCCTTCTCCGGGTATAACCAGATTCAAGTAGATCCGAAGGATCAGGAGCATACTACGCTTGTCACTGATAGAGGCCTTCATTGTTACAAGGTGATGCCATTTGGGTTAAAAAATGCTGGGGATACCTATCAGAGGTTAGTAAACAAAGCTTTTGCTGATCAAATTTGAATAAATATGGAAGTATACATCGATGACATGATGGTTAAAAGTGTGGACGAAGAGCTACACTTGACAGATCTCCAAGAAACTTTTACCAACTTGGTAAAAGTAAATTTGAAACTAAATCCAGAAAAGTGTGTGTTCGGAGTACAGTCCGAAAAATTCCTAGGGTACATAATAAGTGAGCAAGGGATACAGCCCGATCCGGACCATCTTAATGCTTTATTCCAAATGGAGCCACCTCGGAATGTTAAAGAAGTACAAAGGTTGACCGGGAGGTTGGCTGCGTTAAATCGATTCATTTCAAGGTCTTCGGATAGGTGTGCCCCATTCTTTCAAACTTTAAAAGGTGCAAATGGATTCAATTAGACTTCGCAGTGTGATGAGGCTTTTCATGAAATTAAGAAACATCTGTCCTCCCCCAAGACTTTTTATAAACCTGTTGACGGAGAGACTCTCTTCATATACTTGGCAGTTTCCAGTTGTGCCATAAGTGCTGTGTTGGTGAGAGAGGTGGATAGTTATCCCCGTCCAGTGTATTACATCAGCAAGAGCTTGATGGATGCAGAAAAACGCTATCTAAATCTTGAGAAGTTAGCATTAGCCATGGTAATTGCTGCTAGGAAGATGAGGCCTTATTTTCAGGCTCATCCTATTATCATCCGGACATCTATCCCTTGAAAAACGTTCTACAAAAGGCAGATATTTCGAGTAGAATGACTAAGTGGTCAGTGGAATTGGGGACTTTGATATTGATTTTTCTCCTCGAACAGCAATCAAAGCCCAAGCAGTGGCTGATTTCTTAGTTGAATTCCACTCAGATAGGGATACAGAGCAAACAACTGAGATGAAAGATAAAAAGGTCTGGGTCGTCCGGACGGATGGTGGATCAAGTACTATGGGATGTGGTGCAGGGGTATGATTGACCTCTCCATATGGTGACAAAATGTACCAAGTTATATGTTTTGCTTTTAGGGCTTCTAACAATGAGTCCGAATATGAAGCTAATATAGCTGGTTTAAATTTAGCTCTTATTTGTGGAGCCAAAAGGGTCAAGTTGTTGAGTGATTCCCAACTTCTTATTCATCATGCGCAAGGTCAATCTGAAGCCAAAAAGCAGCAGCTAATAAAATACTTACTTCTTCTCAAAGATGTGGCACTTAAGTTCAAGAGTATTGTTTATGAGCACATACCCCGAACAAAAAATGAACTAGCAGACTCCTTGGCAACCATAGCCTATACTGAATCATACCCTTGGATCCATGTGCTGGAGTGTCCTTCCATTCAACTCAATATGGGTAAGGAGGAAGAAATCTTTGATATACAAATGAAACAACCCCAATATTGGAGGTTTTCTCTCCTTCAATATCTCTCCGATGGCATCTTGCCTCCGGACAAGTCAATAGCAAGAAAAGTAAAGTACAAGGCTCGTGGTTTTATCATACTAAGAGATGTTCTTTATAAGAAGTCTTATAGTAAACCCCTCTTACGATGTTTGGGGATTGATGAATCTCAAATAGTCCTCTCTGAATTACATGATGGTGAGGGGTCAGCTCAATGTGGATTCAGGGCTCTAACAAGGAGAGTTTTGTTGGCTGGTTATTATTGGCCCACTATAATGAAAGATGCTAAAGAGCTGGTGAGGAGGTGTGACCCATGCCAGAGATATAGCAATGAAATTCATATCCCAACCATCCCTTTAGAGTCAATTTCTGAGCCTATACCTTTTGCCCGATGGGGGTTGGATTTGGTGAGACCTCTACCTATGGCATCCGGAGGACGCAAGACTATAATTGTTGCTATTGATTATTTTTCGAAGTGGATTGAAGCAGCCCCATTGGCAGGTACAACATCAAAAGTTGTCATAAAATTCATTTTATCCAATATTTGTTGCAGATTTGGAATTCCACAGAAGATAACAACAAACAATGGGCCACAGTTCGACAACAAGGAAATGGAGAGTTTTTATGCCTCTAGAGGCATACAACATTATTTCTCTTCACCTTTCCACCCACAAGCAAATGGTCAGGTTGAAGTGGCTAACAGAACTATACTGTTCAGTTTGAATAAAAATTTAGAAGGGGCTGCTGGAAAATGGCCTAGTTATTTACAAGAGGTTTTGTGGGCTTACCGGACTACACCTGGGGCTGCAACACAAGAGTCACCTTTTGCCTTGGTCTATGGGATAGATGCCATATCTCCCATAGAAGAAACTCTCCCTTCATTTCGAGTTCATAACTTCTCCAAACAGCTAACGAGGGGGCTATCCGAGGTCAACTTGATTTGATAGAGGAAAGAAGAGTTAAGGCACACCTTAGAGTTGTGCACTATCAAGGTTTAATGAGAAGCAGGTTTGCTTCCAAATTTAAAAGAAGAGATTTTCAGCCGGGGGATAAGGTGTTAAGGAAAGTCTTCTTGCACACTAAAGAGAAGTTGCTCGGTAAACTAGCCCCTACTTGGGAAGGACCCTATATGGTCATTGAAAGACTTAAACCTGGGACATACTGGCTAGAAGACAATGATGGAAGGGTTTTGAATCACCCTTGGAATATCGAGCACCTCCGGATGTACCTGGAGTAGAAACTATGTAAATATTTACTTGTTTAAAAGTCCATGTAAATATTTGGGGGCATACTCTTTCCTACCCTGGTGGCGCGGGAAGGTTTTAATGAGGTGTCCGGGCTCTTTTATAAAATTTGATGCCTTCTTAAAATTTCGGAGTGTTCTTATTTTGTTTCTTGTCAAATTTTTGTTTAAACGCCGGCCGTATTGAATTTAAGGTGTGATGACTACTTAAACATTTGTCATCGGAGAATTTAAACACTCTCACTTTAAGATGTTTATGAAATAACTAAGGGCTGTCTAAACATTAGCCACAAAAATTGAAAAACTATGAAAGAATGCAAGAATTGTGCAAAATAAACATAATCATTAAAACAACCGAGGTGCCTTGGCCATTCCAAGGACTTTAAATTTTCATAACAAAGCAAAAAGATCTATCCGGACATACACCAGACACAATAACAAAAATGCCTTGGCCTTCCAAGGACTTTAGTTCAATCAAAACAAAAAACATTTGATACACTAAGATTGAGCCTTTGAAGATGGTTCAGCCTCGCTCGTTTTCTTCTTCTTAAGATCATCATTTCCCTCGTCTAGACTCTCTCCGGTGTTTTCTCCTCTTCATCGGATGAGTCAGCACTAGAATAGTCGTGCTTGTCTCCATCAGCCATTGTGTGGAAGGGAAGGTCGTGGTACTCTACAAAAGTCCATAAGTCCCCCAGATTCCTCTTCGCAAACTTCTCATGAAAGAGTAGGACCATGTCTGACTTCACCTTGGCATACATTTCATCCTGAGTGTCTATTACATTGTTGGCATAAGCATCAATCTTAGCTTGGATTTTTTCCTCTTGCTCCCTTAGCAGATCAGCTTTCTCCTCTGCAGCCTTGGACACCGAGTCTTCGAGTGTGATCTTATCGTTGGTCAAAGTATGAATGACTTGGTCCTTGTCCTTTATCTCCTCTTTCGAAGAGGAGAGATCTTTCTCCAACCCGGACTGCTTCACCCGGAGGTCTTTGATAGTATCTTCTAGGGTAGCTACCTTTGTGGCCCAACCCTTCTGATTCTTCTTTAACTCCTCATTTTCTCTCTTCAAAGCATCATCATTTTGGGTGGCAGTGAGGAGGTCATTGGACAGTGTCTCCTTGTCAGAATTAAGGGCAGTAATGATTGCTGACTGACCTCGCACTTGTTTCTCCAGCACCAGCACTAGCTAAATATTACTTAATATAGAGTGAGTTATAACATCATTTTCACTTGAAACGGTGAAAGTTTTACCATTGAAGGTAACGGTGTTCGAAGTGCTCGAAGGGAGGTAAGGCCCAACAAAGTCATCTCTGGGAAGGTTTGCAAAATAGTCACCAAGTCCATCAAGCCCTGTAATGTCGACACCGTTGATGCTAATGTCTCCTCCTCCAACCTCATCGGTTTGAAAGTTACCGAGGATCTCTTCTGCTCTTGTTGGATCAGTATGGTCAATAGGAGGGAAAGGCTCTGAAGGCCGGAGAGAAAGTTCATCGCCCCTGGAGGTCTTTTTCTTCTTGGCCTTCATGTCCTTGCTCTCTGCTCCCCGTTTCCTGTCCCTCTTAGGAACCCTTGGAGGCTTTGGAGATCCTGCCTCTTCTCTAGAACTCTCGTGCTCCACAGCTTCAAGAAGGGCAGCATCAATCTGATTTGGAACTGGCCCCTCTTGGTTTGTTGGGGCAGTTTCCTCCGCTTCAGTAGGATTGGCTTCAACCACATTCTTCTTGCCCTTCCCTTTTTTGCCTTTCATCTTACTTGGGGCCTTGGCTCGACCAGGAAAGTACAATGACCCATCTGGTGCATGTGTTCTTCTAAGGACTACATCCGGAGGGGGTGGAGTGGTAAGTTCTTCCCAAGTTAAATCCCTCCGGTCAGTGTTGTTCCAGAGGTGAGACCTTGCAAGATTGCCTCCAGTAAAGGCGTTTTGGAAGCGATTATACCACTTTTCAGCAGCCCAAGTGTATATCTTGGTACAAGTAGTCTTCCCGACCTTTAAGTAATCATTGAAGTCTTTGGGCAGCACTGTAAAAAAAAGGGAGAGAAAAGAGACAAAACAAGTCAGTTAAACAAACTTGATAAAAATAAAAATGAGAATGCAAGGTGGGATTCTTACTATCACTTCGCCACCTGTTGGTGAGGAGACTCGGGTTGACTTCGGCTTTGATTTTCCTCCCATTTTCCCAAGCACCACTCACGAACAAGAAGCTAGTCCTCCAATTTCTCTCCGAATCGAGCAGGTCATCTACTGCTTTGTAGTTATCACCCATGTTGAAGTGATAGAAGGGAATATGGGGATTTCTACAGAGGTTGGCCACAACTGCGAATTCCTCCATTGGAAGAGGAATTCCGGAGAGCCTGGAGGCCATGATGCAGGCCATGAGGGTGTACCAGGCGTTAGGGCTCAGTTGACTTGGGCAGAGCTTGATAAGGTGGAAATATTTGACTATCTCCGGATCTAGGGGAAACCTTAGTCCCCAGTTAAAAAGTTCAGTAAAGATGACCACTTCGCTAAGCTTACAGTCCATCGGTGTTTCAGGGTCTATTGGGATCCTTATTTTTACATTCTCCGGAATCCCCCACTTCGTTCGCATCCGACTCAGTTCGGTTGTGTGGATGAAGGCATAATTAATCTTTTGCAAAGCAAGTAAGTACTTAACACTGACCTTGTAGAAACAAGGTCCAACTTTTCCCTGAAGGATCTCCGGCAGATCCGAATGCCTTAGGCATAGTTTTTCTTTGCCTTTATCCTTCTTGGCAGCACCAGTATCACTCGTTTGTCCGGAGACTTCGGAATCGAACAGAGCCTCTTCAACAGAGTCCTCCATTACTTCCTCCATTACCAAGGAGGGGTTTTCAGTTGTTTCTGGGTGGGGGGAGTTAGGAGTTGGTTCAGTCTGACCTCCGGACTATTGGGCTTCAATGCTCTCCTAAACTCTGACCTCCGGCTAGGGCTCAGATGTGGTGGTTTCTTTTTGGAGGCTTGAGCTAGATACCTCCAGTCCGGACAACTTGTCCTTAGGAACTTTTATGGGTGCATTTGACCCAGTGTGGCTGTCTTTGGCCCATGATTTTGAAGATGTACCTTTTGAAGCCTGCCCTTTTACCAGACGATCTCTTCTCTGATCTACTAGTTTATTGGGTGACTTCTGTATCTGATCCCATGGCAATAAATAGGGATGGCTTCTTGAAACTAGTAACTGCTTGCCCTGGTTCAACAATGGGCTCCGAGTCCTTAACCGACGAGCCTGAAACAATTGGCGAAAGATTGGTTTGAAACAATCTCCTTGGTTTAACACTTCTGGTTGAAGAAGAACCCTGGTCAGGCTATGTGCTTGAAATTTCTGGTTTGTCGATAGGGGAAGTAGCAAGGCCAGCAGCAATGCGCCTTTCTCTTTCGACTTTTTGAGCCATTTCTAACTCTGATAGGTTAAGCCATCCGCCTTTGATTAAAGCGTTCCTAGCTGTGAACATAAACCCACAACCAAAAAGAAGAATTTGTGTTTGAGAGAGAAAGCTATGAGATTTAGCAAAGTAAGTATGAAGATGACGATAAAACAGTAAAGAAGTGCTTAATTTATAGTAAACACACAAAAATGTGCTTTGATACCTAGGAGAATTTGAAAGGATTGCAATGATTAGGGAACGACGCTGATGTCATCTTCATTAAATGAAGAGGTTACTTTTTAGAGAAGGTGGGAGCAAAATTCTAGGGGAAAAACGGCTGAAATAACGAACCAGAGAAAGACACGTGTCCCACGAACTCTGACAAGAAACCGTTTAGTTCCAAAAACTTTTATCAGTCTGGATAAAGCTATAACACAGTTCGAAGGACCCGTCCGGATGTAACTGTCACCAGCAACATACTGTTTTTTAGGTCATGCTAAAGGTTTTTGAACACCACCTAAAAAAGGGGCTACAGATGAGTCCGGATTCTGTCAGCACATTTTATTGGAACCGGACAGGGTCAATTCGGACAATGTCCACCTTACCGGACATGGGAAGTTCGGACACCATCATCCATTGAACTATCCAAACAGAACTAAAGTAGTTAAAACCTAATCACTTTTTGACTAAGCTGCCTGTTTCCTTACTTCGAACTAATGGGTCCTTAAACTCGACCCGAGTCCATTAAACACGACCCGAAAGCCCATGTGGCCCAAATATAAGGATATAAATACCCAACCACCAACATTAAATGGGGGTAATGAAAATTAAATACAACCAGGCAGCTTAATTCTCCCTCTACATTCTACCCAAACATTAAATACTCTCAAAATTCCACAAAATTCTAGACAAAAGTTACAAATTTACCCTCAGACAAAAATAAACCGCACCAAGTATAATGTTAAAATATAGCTCACACATTTTCCAATTATGTTTTGTTATGTGATCCATACATCACCATCAAGGATACTTTGGATTATGTTCTTCTTTCTTCTTTTCTTTACGTAATCATAGTATATGATTGTGTTATTATCCACATATTTGAGCCAGTTATCATAACATTTTGTATGCCAATAAGCTTCTTCTTTAGTAATAAACTTGAGATAATTAATTTTAGCTTTAGATAACTTAATTATTTCCTTTGCGCCTTATGATTCCTCATAACTAATTTATAAAGCTTTGAAAACTTTATAATCATTAAGTATAGAATAAAAAATATTGCCAAATCTTTCTCTGTTCCATGCTTTAAGATTAGCTTTCAATCTATTAAGATTGTTCCAAAATAGATACATTGGTTGCCCATCCATGACCTGATTCCAACTTTGCTCTACAATATTTAGAAAATCATGATATTCATCCATGTATTTTGAAACTTTAAGGAATTTTAAATTTGTTGGAACCTTAAGAGATAGTTATACATATAGGGGTGTGATCCGAACAGGTTCTAGCCATATGTTTTACCTTAGTTTCAGTACAATAATCATCCCAATCAGAGTCGTAGAGTACTCAGTCTATCATTTTCTACTTCTTGTAATTTGACCATGTATATTTTTTACTAGAGTAACCTACATCTTTTAGATGACAGTCTCTTATTGTGTCATTAAAATGTTCCAAACGTTTTAAATAAAGAGATGAACATGCAATATGTTCGTGAGATGAGGAGATGACATTAAAGCCTCCCACCATAATCCATTTTTTGAGTTATCTGATTAAGATCTTAGTTTATTGCACAGTTCTAGATGCATGTCCCTTATACATTTAACATAAATGACTGTAACAAAGAAACATTTATTAAATGTTGAATGGCTAATTGAAGCATGGATAAATTATTGGTGATTCATTATGATATCAACAATGAATTTTTCCTTCCACATAATCCATAAATTGCTGTTGATATTAGCAAAATAATTTTTATAACCATAACTTCTAGGATTCTTATATATGTATTCTTCATTAAACAATGACTTTTGTTAAAAGTCTATGTTTTCCGGTTTTTTTCTTGATTTTGACATTCTCTTAAAGGCTTTGCTTCATATGCCCATAATGTTCTAACTAAAAATATTAATAGTAATTTGGGATTTCTAGAGGATGATCTGGTTGGCCGTATAATCCTAGGGTCCTTGACATCTAATGTTCTTTTACTTTTTTTTACTTTTAGCCTCCTTTAGTTTCTTACTTATGATTTTTTGGAATTCTTCATCAACTTTTATTTTTCCTAGGGTGAGAGAATAAGGTAAGCTTCCAACATTATTCTGATTAATGGAGTGATGTTCAGAATCCAAGTTTTCATAATCAGTAGAGTTTGTGAAGTTAAAACATGTTTTTATGGACTAAATAACTTCAATTACTTCAACCTCTTTTACGGTTACATTCTCTTGATTAGAGCTAAACTTAGTATGCTCCTTAGTTTTAGTCTTATATTTCATCTTTGGGCTACTTTGCAAAGAGTCTATATCAAACTTGTTATTCTCAACTCTTAGCGAGTTTAGGCTATGCTGCTCATTCATTTCTTTCTTTATTTGGTTGGAGTGTTAGTGATAGTTGGTTTATTATCTTTGATTACTATAGACTTAATCCTAAGAGTCCATATCTCATCGTGGTCAGATATCTTTATATTGGGAAGCCTTTGTTATTGTTTGACCTTGATGTTCTAATATTTTATTTACATTTTTTTACAATCAGAGGCCTTATGTCATAGGTGTTGGTAGAAGTCATAATATGGAGGTATGTTTTTATACTGGATATTTAACCAATATTATTTGTTTTCGCTGAAGCCAGCCTATATTTTGTATACCAGTTTCTTGATAACGTCTAACTCAATCTAGGTTTGACAATAGTTATGTTTAGCTTTAATCTTTAACAAGTACCCATATATTTAATGGTTTTCATACAGAATAAGCTACTATATATGATACATTCATTATATAGGTATTCGTATAGGTCTGATAACTTAATCGGTGTAGGAGTTACTGGACATTCATATTTTCAATTAAGGGAAAATGTCCATTTGAACAACCTCATAAAGAATTATCCTATTGACCAAACATTTTTCTTCCATAACTTACACATGTCCCTTTGTAAGGTAAATTAAAAAAGAATATGTCTAGTATCCCAATTAGACATTTTTTATTATCCTACGAATTTTAATTTGTCTAAAAACTTATAGATATAGTTAAGTTTAGGCATACATTTGGTAAACTTTCCGATCAAAGTAGATTTAGCTGAGGATTATATAATATCTTTGTCTTTTGTTGTGAATTGAATAGGAAAATTGGTCTTTTTTTCTTGAATGTCTGAGTGCGTAATAACACAATCTTTAAAGGGAACTTTTGTTGCCTCTGCATAAGACATGAGGAACTTTGGAGCTTGAGATGAATCTCTCATTGTACTCATTTCCAAGTCAAAAATTGGATTCGTCCAAAGATAAATTCCTTTTAATCAAACGAGTTAGAAATTCTTTTGGTGATTGGTGGTGATGGGAATTCATTTTTGAATCTTTCTCTGTTTTGGTTTTCTTGACCAAAGACTCTGTTTTTAATGACTGGACTTAAGGAATGGGAGCCAATAAGATTTACTTCATTTGAGGATTGTAAGAAATAGGCATATAGATGCAATACCTTTATGTTTATCAATGTTACTAGTAAGCAGCCAACATTTAGAAGAACCTCTTATTACTCTCTAATATCATCTAGCTATCAAAATATGATTTAGAGACATTGTAAATTCATAAATAATTATCTTTTTCTTTTTTTATTATGTAAAATTTGCATTTATACAAATCATAAGTTTTTTTTATAAAAATAAAAAAATAAAAAAATTATCGTAACAAAATATTATGATTCTATTTTGTTTTTTAAAATCAAATGAAAATTCGAGCATATTATCAACAAAAAAATTAAACTAAATTTTATTCGTCTTAATTGAAAACAGTGGCTTCCATACTTATTAAAGATCGCCTCAAATGGTATCAAAGTTTTGTTTGAAAAAAAACTAACGATCCATCTACGTTTTTAAATATCTTACGTTTATTGCATAAATGAATCTATATAGAATAGGTATATTAAGTACTTTATTATCAATAATAATTCATTTATAATAATTCTTATAAAAACTAGGGTTAACCTTCCGTAGATTCCATAATTAGATCCATGATTTTTTTGCATTATAATATTAACTATGCCTCTCACCTTAGGTATGCTACTAATTATATGGAATACACGTGTTACATTTGTACCCATTATATTTTCCTCCTCGCAATATATCCACTATAATGCTAAAAGTCTTAACTTTACATTTTCCTTTTGTTTTACTAGTATCTACGTTTTTAACGACGTCCATGATTGTTTACTCACATGGTCTAATCTATAGGCCATTGTGACCTTAGATCATGTTACTATATGGGTCACTTATGCAGATTTCTACATTATTCGTACACAAGGGAACAAATTGAATTTATGGAGCAACAGAGTATAATAATTGAAGAATTCAATAATTGTTGTTATCATTTTGAGCTTGGTGACCTTCACCTAGAGTAAAAAATACCCTATAAATCTAATATTCTATAAAATGTACCGTATCGTAATCAACAACGATTGTGACGAGTCTTTTCCAATATTGTTTACATATTATAGCTTTCTCCGTTCATCGGGTCAAACAATAATCATACTAAATCTAAAAATTTATCACCCTTAAAGGAAAAAACCATTCAATTTCTTCAGCACGTGGGAATCACACACATCCTCAATACAAATACATTATAATAAATAGATGGAACCTTTTTATCAACACTCATGATACAAGTTTGGTTACCCAAAAACTCACTCGTCTTCAATTTGTCATTCGTGATCTCAATCACAAATAATACAATAACATTATTGTCGGGTATCTCACGCCCAAAATAACATTTTCTAAGCTTGGAATATCCTTGTTGAGGAACCCTTAAACCATATCATTATCTCGAAAAATCAAGAGAGCATTATTTCAAACTTAGAGATCGTAATACAAACCTCTTTACAGCAGTATTAAAACTTGCATATTACGTAACAAAATTATCTCATCTCTAATAATAATGTAGACCTGATAACTACAAGCTTTGGGGTTGTTGATGTCCTGGTAAACTACTCAAAAATATTTAAATGGCACCAGACCTACTCATGGTTATGCATGTATCTCTAGGGTTTCAGATTTTATATTCACAAAGGTTAACTTACTTGATAAAACACAATGGTTTCTATGGTAACATGGGAGGATATTAAAAGTATTTTATTCGATATTTATGATAACAAATACTTAGGACCTGATGGATACAACAAGAATTTTTCAAGCATTCATAGAATATTGTGGGTAAGAATATTTCCAATAGGGTTCTTAGACCATTCTTAAAATTACCATTTATCACCCTGATTATAAAAAAAACTCATTCACACGTCACCAATTTTAGGTCAATTTCTTGTAGCAACGTCATATAAAAGATTATCTCCAAAAATTTTGCTAACATAATCAATGACTCATTTCATGATCTAATCGATATATCGCAACCGGATTTCGTTTCGTAGAAATCATCTTAGATAATATCCTTCTCTCATAGGAACTTCTGAAGGGTTGCAGACTAAAATAAAAGCCAGAGGGTCACATTAAAAATTAATATTATGAAAGCTTTTGATAATGTGTGTTGGCACCTTGTCATAAACATCCTTGTAGCCATGAACTTCCCAAAAACTATCACTTGGATTATCCAATGTATATCTAAGCATTCATACAATGATAAAATTAGTAGAGATCTTAATGTAACTTTCCAAGATACAAAGAGTCTTAGACAATGTGACACTTTATCCTTATTTTTTCGTCATTGTAATGCAAGTACTATATGGTATCCTTAAGGATAAATGCACCGATAAAATTAATAAATTCCACTAGAAATGTCGAAATTATAAAAATAGTCAACCTTTGTTTTTCTGATGATTTAATGATTTATATTAAGGTGATATAAACTCTCTCAATCTAATAAAATATGATATACATGAAGTCTTATCAAATTCAGCTCTCAAAGTCAATCTTACTAATAGTCATATTTTTATCCATGGGATAAATCCCACTATTCTAAATGATATGATCGACACTTTATGGGGGGTCAATAAATTATATGGGTTTCATTTTCATCATATGTTGGATTTTTTATAACAATTGTCAATCACTCATATAAAATATAACTACATGGTATGTGTTATTGTACTTTTAAATACCTTTCTTATGTGAGTAGCCTCCAGCTAATCAAGTTTTTTTCTTGGTAGACCACGTATATTGGTTATTGATCTTTATTCTCTCGTATATGGTTCTCAGATAATTATCCCAATCGATATGCCTCTTCTTCTAGTCATTCCAATAGATGAATATTTCAGAGGATAAGTTAGTTTGGTCTAACGTAATATTTTTCAAGGTGGAAGTCGGCCTTGGAACCCTGGTTCTAAAATGATAGAATTAGACGGTTGTCTTTAAAATTAAATGGTCTTTTTTTGTAAAAATAACAACTCAATTTGGTATGATTAGATCAATATTGAAAATATAAAAAATTAAAACTTTTATGTTATAAATATAGGTTCCTCTCTCCTATGGACTTGGAAGAAAATTTTACGTTTTTTAGTCTTTGGCTAGCAAAATGTACATGATAGTTATTAATAATAAGGAGTCTACATATTTATGGTATGAAATATGGCTTCTTCATACCTCCCTAATAACCTATTATGGGTAAAGTATTATCCATGAGTCAAAGTTTGAAAAATATCTTAATGTATTAGACATCATTCTGGATATTCTCTTGAACTGATTATCCCCATGAACCATCACGACGTCCATTGTTGGACAACTAAGAGTGGACACGTAAAATTCACTATCAAAGATACTTACAATTCTATCTGAGTGATCACCTCTAATGACGGATGAGTTAGGTTAGGAAGGCATATCATATTCCTCAATTTCTATAGCTTGCAGTCCATGGTAAATTGTCAACCTGTGACAAACCTATAAGTTAGGATTAAACTCCCCTCCATAATGTGTTTTGTGTAACTTACGTGTTAAATATATCAATTATATCCTTTATGATTGTAGTTTAACTTACAGTATTTGGACCATAACCATTGCAAAGCTCGGGTTCATATTGATCGACTCTAACTAGCCTTTCTGAATTATATAGGTATCGAGTTGTCCTTCATCTCGAAACCTCCATATTTGGTGTGATTTATTTTGTGCGATAATATACCACATATAGTGAGAGCGAAATTTAATGATATTTTGTCCCCTTCCCACCATTGCCTCTGCGATATCACACTGTGTATTTTTGGACCTTCAGTTTATATTCTTTGGCGCAAGGTTGTTTGGCTAGTATGATCTCAACCTAATTTCTAACTTAAGTTTATTTTTTGTTTGCATTCATCTCCCTCTCATGTAATGGTTGTCGTTGTTAATCGTTGGACATGCTAGACTTATTTGCATGGTGTTTATGTGTTGCTCTTGTAGCAACAATTACATGAGGTTTTTTTGGGTCATTCCATTGGTGTCCAACTATTTTTTGAGTTGTGTAGTTAGGTACTCATTGGTCCAATATTGGGTCTAACTATTTATCTTGTTACTCTATTTAGGTTGTTATGCCACTTTTCGGGGTATACCCTAAATAATCGGGAGAACATTTTTCAATTTATTTAAGGTTTTGTTCTATTACTGTTTTCTTACCTTGTTTATAAAAGAGAAAACGTTTATCCAAACATAACATATATTTATTTTGTTGAAGAGACACAAAATCGACTAATTTATGTTAAAGAAAGAGCAACCACAGAGAAAATATAAAGAGGGCTATGGTTTTTATTCGTTAGAAAGCTTAAGAATTACATAGAGCATATGCTCATATCTATAGATAAAATAAAGAGCTAATGGACTTGGGGCTTATATCTCTAACACCCTCTCTCGAACTCACAATGCAAAACAAATGAGCATTGAGAGTTTGTCATAAAGGGAACAAAACTGTGATGTTGACCGAGTATTTGGAAAATATCAGCAACTTGCAAAGCGGATAAAACATATGGAAGCGAGATGGTGCCAATATGAAGATGATGTTGAGTGAAATGACAATCTATTTCAATGTGCTTCGTACTCTCTTGAAAAACATAGTTTTTTGCTATATGCATGACATTTTTTTATCAAAATATAAGGAAGTGGGTTGGGTAATATTAATCCTTATATCTGTTGTAAGCATAGTTATCAGTGGCGTGCAGTGGTCTGTGGTGAAGAGGGCTAAAAAGGCCACAACGGCGAGGCGAGCGGCGATGCGATGGCCACATGACACGCGGAGATCCATTACTTGAATAATATTTTTATAGCACAAACTAACAATAACAACTTAAACATCCAATTACATAATTCTTATAACATCCGAGTCAAATGACAAACACATAGACTAAAAGATCCATTTATAAAACATCCAATCACATAATTCTTAAAGCATCTGAATCAAATGAAAAACATAGACAAAAATACATCATTGTCCGAGACAACATCTTCGCACCTCTCATCTCCACCATGTTCTCCATTTATATCCCATAGTAGAGCATATTCTTCTTCAGAGTCTTCATCAACAAGCATCCGATCTCATATGGTAGCCTTTGAAGACGATATATTTGTAGACCAAAGATATTAGTTTACTTCATCAACCTCAACAGATCTAACATCAACTTCTTCCAAACCACCTTATCGTTCCAAAACTTAGTTTTAGGTTTTTATTTTTTTAATTTGAAAAAAATAATACCATACTTAGCGCCTCGCAACAGCCACCACGACGAGCGCCACAGCCGCCACGACCACCACAGCGAGTGCCACACTAAGGGCCTTGCCATGCCCCACCCTGAGGCGATATCGCCTGGCCTCGCCTTGCCACGGCCGCGACATGACAACTATTGCCAGAAGCCACTATAACAAAAAAATTCACATGTAGTCACGATCATAGTATGGTACTTAACTTTAGTAGACGACCTAGAGACAACATCTTGTTTCTTGCTTTTCCATGAGATTAATGAATCTCCAAGGAAATACATAACCCAGTAATATATTTTCCGTCATGAGAATCACTATCCCAATCAGCATCGCTATAGGTACGCAGTTCACGTGAAGAAGTCGAGAAATAAAATGCTCTGGAACTGAGTGCCACAAAGATATCTTTATATTTGAAGAACAACTCCTAAATGGACGAATGTAGGATCAGTAACAAACTGACTAACCACATGAACAATATAAGCTATATATGGCCAAGTAACTGTAAGATATACCAAGCTTCATACAAGAGTTCGATATAAAGTTGGGACTGAAAGGAACACCATCAGTCGGAGAATACTGAGCATTAGTTTCAAAAAGGGTATCTACCGTCATGTTATCTAGAATAAATCAGATAAATATTTTTTTATAAAAGAGAATATAACATTTTGGAGAGTGAGCCACCTCAATATCTGAATAATAACGTAATAGTCCCAAGTCTTTAATCGTAAAGTGTTGAGCCAAAAAACATTTTAGTTCCTTAATGTCATTAATGTCATCACCTGTAATGATCATATCATCTATATACAGAGATAAAATAATTCATCATGCACTCGTACATTTGATAAACAAGGTTGAATCATGATTACTAGCAAGAAAACCAAGTGAAGTAATAACCATAGAGAATTTCTCAAACCAAGCACGATGGGCTTGTTTGAGACCATATAAAGGTTTCTTAAGGCGACAAAGTTCAATTCGTTGGTGATAAGCACCTAGAGGTGGATTCATGTAAACCTCCTCATGAAGATTATCATTCAAAAAATCATTTTTGACATCTAGTTGGAAGATTTTCCACTAACGAATGATTTCAACTGTAATAAGAGTACAAATTGTCTCATCATAAATCATACCATACTTCTGTGAATACCATTTTGCTACAAGATGAGAGTTGTCTTTCAAAAGACCCATCATACTTTGTTATAATTTTTAAACCCAACGATAATCGATTATATGCTTACCGGATGAAGGTTTAACTATATCATATGTCTGAGTCTGATAAAGAGTAATAAGTTTTTAAAACCCAATGATAATCAATTATATGCTTACCGGATGAAGGTTTAACTATATCATATGTCTGAGTCTGATAAAGAGTAGTAAGCTCTTCAACTATAACAGTTTTACAACGAGGGTCACAAGCAGCTTCTTTAGAAAATAGAGGTTCATATAATCATGTATGTTTCCTATGAAAGAAGCAAAAATGAGTTGAGTAAGAAGAATACGTAAAATGTGGTAGTTTGGTAGCTTAATTGTACAAGTATATACTTTGAGGGATGATGGTGTTGGTTCACAAAAAAAAGAGATTTAACTCAGGCATTGATGAAACAAAAGTATTATTAACTATCATAGATGTCTCATGAGCCGACACGTTAATATAAATGAGCATGTCACTATTATTTTTAAAAAGATCAGTAGTTTGAAGTTTGGTACTTGTTATATCATGTAATTTTTCCATAATGGAAAAAATGGGACATGCTCAAGAAATATAACATGGCGAGATACATAAATTTTCTGACCAGTGGGATCAAAATAATGATAATATTTCTGTCTAATACCATAACCCAATAAATCACATATTGCGGTCTTATGACCCAATTTATTGCGTTCTACATGAGGACGAAGATCAAAACATGTACATCTATATAACTTTTGAAAGGGAGACACCTCTAAATTATATGTAGTGGGAATTTGATTAATCACATATACAGCAGTAAAAAATGATGCTCTTTAAGAAATAGTAGGAACCTCAACATATAAAAAAATAACGAGCAGTCTCAACAACGTGATGATGTTTCTTTTTTACAACACCATTCTATTTAGGGGTGTTTGTGCAAGAAGGTTGATTTATGGTACCATCATATGCAAGTAAATAAGTAAAACTATTGGATGTATATTCAACCCCTAAGTCACACCTGAGTCATTTTATTATAACAAAAAATGTTGCGTCTTTACTAGTGCCCAAAATTCTCTATAAACTCCAAAGAAATCTGACATTCGTTTCATAAGATAAACCCAAGTGTATCGAGTATAATCATCAATAAAAGATAAATAATAAGATGGACCACCCTTTGTGGAGACTAGAGATGGACCCCTCATATCATAGTGAATAATATCAAAATGAGCAGTAGAAGAAGAAACATTTTGATTAAACGATAAAATCGATTTTTTTGCCAGTTTACAACCACTACAAACAGAAATGTTACAAGTGTTTAAATGACCGCAAACACTTGTACAGACTACAAAATTTTTACGCAACACAGAGACATGTTCCAAACAGGAGTGCCAAAGATAAAAATTGGATGACGACGAACTCAAAAAAAAGAAGATAAATAACACTAGGAGGTGCAATATTAACGACTTTAACTTCATCGAAGATATAGAGATCTCCCAATCTACAGTCTATCCCAATCACTTTTGGAGTATGTTGATCATGTATAACACATACAAAATCAGAAAAGAAGACCCAATTACAAGATTTACATAAGTGACTAACTTAAACAAGATTCAAGGTAAGTTATGTAATATAATAAACATCATGGAGCGATATATAAGGATTAGAAATATAGCCAACACCCTCTACTGATATTGATGTATCACTAGTAGAAAAGATTGATATTGGTGTACAAGAGATAGATACGAAAAGTATGACATGTAGGGGGGCATATGACGAGACGCGGCAGAATCTAAAATCCACAAAGAAGAAAGAATACCTAAAGTGGAAGACGAAGACAAACCTGTGTTAGACATTGACGTAGACATGACAACAGGATTGAAAATAAGAAACTTTCTAAAAGATTCTACAATATGGGAAACCTATGCAGCGAGTGGTGTGGTGCTATCAGTATCTCTTAATGATGCAGCAGTAACAATAAACTGTGGGGGACAAAATGGAGAACGGAACTTCTGAATATGATGTGTATATTGTTGAAACAATTATTGGTGAAAAGAACGTTGTGAGGGGGGTCGCTATGGAGATTGTTGTTGCTAAGGTGATTGCTATTATTTTCCTCTCAGTATTAGGCATTATTATTTACAATGATTTTTACTTTTACAGAAGGTACGCTAATTAAATGTAACCATTGCTCCACCGGGTGTTAGTATAAACTAGCTTGAAACAGAAGACCGTTGGTTTGGAACAAAAAAGCACACTAGGAATATTAGTTTTTGACTATTTTTCAATATGATTTTTTAGTTATGTTTATTCAACAGTGAGTTATGAATGTCTGAATTTACATTGGGAAAAAGGGATCGGTGAAGAATAGTTCCTGTAATCCTTCAAAATCAGAGCATGTAGCCATAAAAATTGAACCAATCTCTACTTTTCTCCTCGAGCAATAAAGGCTTGCATGCTTTTAGTTCTGCAAACTCTATAAGATACAGTTGATCCCATAAATTGGACATAAAAGCATATAAATCCGAAATGAACAAGTCATTTAACTGTAAAGACTGCTTATACAGTTTTTCTAAATGATCCCAAACCTCTTTTATAGTGTCACATTTAGCAAAATGAGTACCAATTAGCTGGTTTACAGAGTTATTGATCCAAGTGATGATCTTTGCATTATCAGTCTCCTGTGTGTCAGTCGATGTAGTATAGCTCTCACTACTAGGTGTATTAAAAGGGGGAAGCTTTGTACCTCAAATATATCCTCACACGTGTTTGCCATGAATTTTATTCACGACATAGCTCTAGTAAGAGTAGTTTTTCCATTGAGCTGAGTATCGGTCGTCTACATATAGACATCCCTCCCTGTCATTGTCTCTAAAAAATAAAATCTTAACAAAAAAATGAACGGATTTGAAGCCAAACAAAAGCAGATCCAAAATTTCCAAACGTATCCAATACCAATACGCAATCCAAATTTCTAAATAGATCCAAATTTTCCAAAACAGATGCAATACCAATACACAATACAAATTAACAAAAGTAAATCCAAAAATTTCCAAACAAATCCAATATCAATATGAAATCCAATATTAATATACAATCTAAATTTCCAAACATATCCAAATTTTCCAAATAGATTCAATACCAATACGCAATCCAAATTTCCAGGAAGATCCAATACTAATACTCAACCCAATATTAATACACAATTCAAATTATTAAAATAAAACAGATTACTCCATGGATCGAACAAGCTCTGATACGATGTTAACGAAAGAATAAACAAGAGAAAATACAAATACAGCTATGATTTTTATTATTTTAAAAGCTTAAGAATTACACAAAGCATATCCTCATATTTATAGATAATATAAATAGCTAATGGGCTTGAGTCTTATATTTCTAACAATATTTACTTGTTTTTTAAAAAAACAAGATATATAATTTTTGGCAATATATATATAGTGCTTTGTTTGAAGAAATAGAAAGAAATATGTTATGTTAAATAATTATTTAATTCAAATGTGACTAGCCTTGTCTTAAAAAAATAAAATCTATGATTCCCAAAACATTTAAATTATTTTTAGTAAAAACAATTAAGAATATATCATACTTTTAAAAAAATCATCTTATTTATAAAAAAATTGACAAAATATATTTTGGTTTATTTAAGAAAAAAAATAAAAAATTGTATCTTGTTTTAAGAATAATTGCGTCAAAATGAGGGTTAACCTTGTGCGTACTAGTTGAGTAGCGACAATACGTTCCCTCTGGATTTTTTTTTGACAAAATTTATTATTTAAAAAATATTGTTACTTGAACAAAGAACCAAATATATTTGATATTACGTCTTAATACTAACAAGTTCATAGGCAGGATATAATATACATTATAAACCATGTCTTGATTATAGATGATGAGTGCGGATTCTGTCACCACATCGGACATGGCCAGTTCAGACAAATGTCTACCTAACCGGACAGGGGCAGTTCGGACACCTCATCCATTAGATTGTTCGAACAGAACTAAAGTATTTAAAACATAATCACTTCTTGACTAAGCTGCCTGCTCTCCTACTTAGAACTTATGAGTCCTTAAACTCGACCCGGGTCCATTAAACACAACCCGAAAGCCCATAAAGCCCAAATATAAGGGTATAAATACCCAACCACCAACATTAAATGAGGGTAATGAAAATTAAATACAACCAGGCTGCTTAATTCTCCCTCTACACTCTACCCAAACATTAAACACTTACAAACTTCCACAAAAATCTAAACAAAAATTACAAACTTACCCTCAGACAAAAATAAACCACACCAAATTGGCGACCACAGTGGGAGCACGACGGTGCCTGAATCAAGCATTCGAAACCATCAGAAAAAATCAGTCCGAATGAATCCGGACGCCCCGGAAGTACCACTAGCTTTACTTGAAGTGGTGGGTGAAAATGATGAATATACCATCGAGGAGCGTGATAGGTTAAAAGGCGAGATAAAATCTCGGAGGTCAGAAAAGGCAAAGATGGGCATAAAAGAGAAGTCAAAGGCATCAGTTGCTCATCATACCGACAACCCTAGAGAGCATGAGCCTTTGAAGACCCATGTGAGTACCAAGAAGACTCATGCTAGCTCCAAAAAGTCTCACCGGTCTAAGCCAGTGGAGAGTTCTGACTCAGACTCAGAATCTTCTGGTAGCTCCTCGGATGAGGATGGAGTTGAAGAGTCCTTATCCTCCAGCAGCGATGAGGGACGATCTAAAAAGAAGCAAAAAATTATTAAAAAGTATTCAAGAAAAAGAGATAAACATGGGAAATTAAAGAGGAATATAGGTAAAGGATCATCACACAGCCGGAGGCATGTAGACAAGGTATCTTTGCAACTCCCAATGAGGATACTGTTTTCAGTCGTGGCCGGAATTGGAGATAATCTCCATTGTCTTCCAAGATTCTGTCCGGAAACCTCCCTAAGAGGTTCGATAGCACGAAAATGGAGAAATACGATGGCAGTAAAGATCCGGACAACCACTTGGAACAATTTAAAAACTTCATGATGAATTTCGATGATAACGACAAGTTTCTCTGTAGAGCATTCTCCCAATCCTTTATGGGGAGTGCTCTGAAGTGGTATAACAGCCTACCACAAGGTTGCATCAGAAATTTTGATACCTTTTGGGTGGCCTTTCGAAAGCAATTTGTTGGGAGTAAGGAATTGAAGGGCAATGGAGACACAATAATCCATTTTGCCCAAGAACCAAACGAATCACTGAAAGAATACATAAGTCGCTTTCTAAACACCAAAAACGGGTTGGCTGATTGCTTCGAGCAAGTAGCAATAGCATCTTTAAGGCAGGGCTTAAACCCTGGAAAGTTAGCTGATTCTGTGACCAGAAAGAAAGCCATGACTTGGGGAGGTCTATTGAATCAGGTCAGAAAGCAAATCAACATTGATGAAACAAAGAATACCAGGGTGCACAGGCAGGTGAGGTCTGCCCCGGTTGCACTAAACCCCAACCAAAATCAGTCATGGAACAAGGCAAGGGAGGCCGGGCAGGGTCATAACAGAGCTAAAGCTCAGTCTTAGCCAGCTGCGCCTGCCCATAGTCAACAATCTAGAAATAAGAGAGGGCCTTGGGTTCAACCGGAATGGTTTGCAGAGTTAAAAGAAAGTATGGCCACCATTTATGACAAAACAAATGAAGAAGTACACTATAGAAGGCCGACTACACTGCAATCTCCTAGGGAACATCGTAACAATTCCTTTTGTCAGTATCATAATGATACTAGCCATACCACTGACGATTGTATCGCTTTAAAACAAGAAGTTCAGAACTTAATTGAAAGAGGAAAACTGGGGGCATATGTCAAAAGAAGAGGAGGAAATAGGCATGATAATGCTCATCGGGCTGGTCCGAGAAATGCTGCTCCTGAGGGAGCTATGGTTATAATCGAAAGATTCGATGTGGAGTCGGAGTACTTGGATCCTGATCCAACTCGCAATAGAGTGGGTGTCATTGAGGAACGTTGTAAAACAGTCTCCGGGCATATTAGGTTTTTTGAGTCACTCACAATTTTCGGAGGGGATACTATAACAGATCCTACTGCTTCTTCAAGGAAGAGGCACGTTCATACTTTAGCTACCCAGCTAGAAGGAGGCATGGCCTCCTATCAATCACATATTCCATTTCCCTTCATTGTTTTCGATGAGGATGACTTAAGAGATATAGCTGGCCCTCATGAAGATGATGTTGTCATAGGAGCATCCATTGGGGGCAATGACATAAGACGAATCTTGGTGGATACTGGGAGTTCAGCCAATATCCTCTTTTTAACCTCTTACAAA
Organism: Limnanthes douglasii subsp. nivea; assembly: GCA_036936605.1. Classification (NCBI taxonomy): domain Eukaryota; kingdom Viridiplantae; phylum Streptophyta; class Magnoliopsida; order Brassicales; family Limnanthaceae; genus Limnanthes; species Limnanthes douglasii. Next base: position 75,112,738 of record JAUPFV010000003.1, on the reverse strand, counting down.
AAGATGAAAAATCCAACCGTAATTCAGCGTTCAGACAGATCAATTGTGGGTTTCACTGGAAGCTCAGCAGATGTGATTGGGGAGTTCGAAGAGGAAGTTTTGTTGGGCAAAGGACCTTTTAAGAAGATGGTTAGAATACTTTTTATTGTGGTGGATTATCCCACTTGTTATAATGCTATTCTAGGGAGGTATTGGCTCTCTAGGATGCATGCAGTGGCCTCCACAGTCCACCAATGTTTGAAATATGTTGTTCAAGGACAAGTGGGAGTTGTTCGGAGCAGCTAAAAGATTGCAAGAGAGTGTTATGCCACAACACTGGCTCCACGGACGCTGGGGGCAGTTCGTACCAATGAAGAATAGCAGTTTGAGGGGCTTTCTGGGGGGTGAGGGTGAAATTGATGACCCCAGAGAGACCCGTGGAGTGTTGATACCGATTGAAGAAGTTGAAACACATTCTTTGGAAGAAGGAAAAAGTGTTAAGATAGGGTCCAAAACTCCATCCGAACTAAAGAGTAAAATGTTGAAGTTCCTAAAAGGCCATCAGCATGTTTTTTCTTGGTGCAATGCTGATGTTACTGGAGTTCTAGCAGATATTATATCACATCACCTATCCGTCCGAAGAGACGTAGCACCTGTGGTATAAAAAAGAAGGGCTTTTTCCAAGGAAAAGGCTGATGTTATTGTCTAAGAAGTTGACAGGCTCACTAAATTGGGGCATATAAAGGAGTCTCAGTATCCTTTATGGACAGCCAATCCGGTCTTGGTAAAAAAGAAAAATGGCAAGTGGCGTATGTGCATTGATTTCATAGATCTCAATAGGGCTTGCCCAAAAGATTTATACCCAGTCCCCCGGAATGATCAACTGGTGGATTCCACTTCTAGGAATAAGCGACTGTCTTTCATGGATGCCTTCTCTGGGTACAATCAAATTCAGGTAGATCCGAAGGATCAGGAGCATACCACATGTATCACTGATAGGGGTCTTCATTGCTACAATGTGATGCCATTTGGGTTGAAAAATATTGGGGCTACTTAACAGAGATTGGTGAACAAAGCCTTTGTTGATCAAATTGGAAGAAATATAGAAGTATACATTGATGACATGATGGTAAAAAATGTGGACGAACAGCTACACTTGGCAGACCTCCAAGAAACTTTTGCTAACTTAGTAAAAGTAAATTTGAAACTAAATCAAGAAAAGTGTGTGTTCGGAGTGTAGTCCGGAAAATTCCTAGGTTATATAATAAGTGAGCAAGGGATACAACCCGATCCAGACCAACTTAATGCCTTATTCCAAATGGAGCCTCCTCGGAATATTAAAGAAGTACAATGGTTGACTGGGAGGTTGGCTGCTTTAAATCGATTCATCTCAAGGTCTTCGGACAGATGTGCCCCATTTTTTTAAACTTTAAAGGGTGCAAAGGGATTCAACTGGACTTTACAGTATGATGAGGCCTTCAATGAAATTAAGAAACATTTGTCCTCCCCCAAGACTTTATTTAAACCTGTTGATGGAGAGACGTTTTTCGTATACTTGGCAGTTTCTAGTTGTGCCATCAGTGTTGTATTGGTAAGAGACGTAGATAATTACCCCCATCCGGTGTACTACATCAGAAAGAGCTTGATAGATGCAGAAAAACGCTATTTAAAGCTCGAAAAATTAGCATTGGCCTTGTTAATTGCTGCAAGAAAGATGAGGCCTTATTTCCAGGCTCATCCTATTATCGTCCAGACATCTTTTCCCTTGAAGAATGTTCTTCAAAAAGCAGACATCTCAAGTAGAATAACTAAGTGGTCAGTGGAGTTGGAGGATTTTGATATTGATTTTGCTCTTCGAACGACAATCAAAGCCCAGGCTGTGGCCGATTTCTTAGTTGAATTCCACTCTAATAGGGATACAGAGCAAACTACTGAGATGAAAGATATAAAGGTTTGGATCATCCGGACGGATGGTGGATCAAATACTATGGGATGTGGTTCAGGGGTATGCTTGACCTCTCCATATGGTGACAAAAGGTACCAGGCTATATGCTTCGCTTTTAGGGCTTCTAACAATGAGTCCGAATATGAAGCTGTTATAGCTGGTTTGAAGTTCGCTTTCATTTGTGGAGCAAAAAGGGTCAAGTTAATGAGCGATTCCCAGCTTCTTATCCATCATGCACAGGGTCAATCCGAAGCTAAAAAGGAGCAACTAGTGAAGTACTTACTTCTACTAAAAATGAGGCACTTAAGTTCAAAAGCATTATTTATGAGCATATACCCCGAGAAGAAAATAAACTAGCAGATTCCTTAGCAACCATAGTCTATACTGAGTCATACCCTTGGATCCATATGCTGGAGTGCCCTTCCATTCAAATCAATATGGTTAAGACGGAAGAAATTTTCGATGTACAAGTGAAACAACCTCAAGATTGGAGATTCCCTCTCCTGCAGTATCTCTCCAACGGCATCTTGCCTATGGATAAATCATTAGCAAGAAAAATGAAGCACAAGGCTCGTGGTTTTATCATACTAAGAGACGTTCTGTATAAAAAGTCTTACAGTAAACCTCTTTTGCGATGTTTGGGGGATGATGAGTCTCAAATAGTCCTCTCTGAATTACATGATGGTGAGGGATCAGCTCACTGTGGATTCAGGGCTCTAACAAGAAGAGTTTTATTGGCTGGCTATTACTGGTCATCTATAATGCAATATGCTAAGGAGCTGGTGAGAAGGTGTGACCCATGCCAAAGATATAGCAATGAAATCCATGTCCCAGCCACCCCTTTAGAGTCAATTTCTGAGCCTATACCTTTTGCTCGGGGGTTTGGATTTGGTGGGACCTCTTCCTATGGCGTCCGGGGGACGCAGGACGATAATTATTGCTATTGATTATTTCTCGAAGTGGATCGAAGCAGCCCCACTGGCAGGAACAACATCAAAAGCCGTCATAAAATTCATTTTATCCAATATTTGTTGCAGATTTGGTGTTCCACAGAAGATAACAACAGACAATGGACCACAGTTCGACAACAAGGAAATGGAGAGTTTATGCACCTCTATGGGTATACAACATTTTTTCTCTTCACCTTTCCACCCACAAGCAAACGGTCAAGTTGAAGTGGCTAACAGAACTATACTGTCCGGTTTGAAGAAAAATTTAGAAGGGGCTGCTGGAAAATGGCCTAGTTATTTACAAGAGGTTTTGTGGGCCTACCAGACTACTCCTGGGGCTGCAACACAAGAGTCACCTTTTGCCTTGGTCTATGGGATGGATGCCATATCTCCCATAGAGGCAACTCTCATTTCCTTTTGAGTTCACAATTTCTCCGAACGCGCTAACGAAGTGGCAATCAGGGGTCAGCTTGACCTTATAGAGGAAAGACGAGTTAAGGCTCACCTTAGAGCTGCACACTATCAAGGTTTGATGAGAATTAGGTTTGCTTCCAGAGTTAAAAGAAGAGATTTTAAGCTGGGGGACAAGGTGTTAAGGAAGGTCTTCTTGCACACTAAAGAGAAGCTGCTCGGCAAACTAGCCCCAACTTGGGAAGGACCTTATATGGTCATTGAAAGGCTCAAACCTGGAACATACTGGCTAGAAGATAAGGATGGAAGGGTTTTAAATCACCCTTGGAATATTGAGCATCTCCGGATGTACTTGGAATAGAAGTTATGTAAATATTTACTTGTTTAAAAATCCATGTAAATATTTGGGGGCATACTCTTTCCTACCCTGGTGGCGCGGGGAGGTTTTAATGAGGTGTCCCGGCTTTTTTACTTTGTTTCTTGTCACACCATCCGGTTCGAATTAAAGGAATGATGACCACTTAAACATTTGTCATCGGATAATTTAAACACTCTCGCTTTAGAATATTTATGAAATAACTAAGGGCTGTTTAAACACTAGCCACCAAAATTGAAACAAACTATGAAAGAATGCAAGAGTTGTGCAAAACAAAGAAAATTCATTGAAGTAATCCAAGTGCCTTGGCCTTCCAAGGACTTTAAAACTGTCAGAAAAAACAAAAGATCTATCTGGTCAGATGCCGGACACAATTACAAAAATGCCTTGGCCTTCCAAGGACTTTGGTTTAATCAAAACACACACACAAAAGATAATTCATAATCTAAGACTGAGCCTTTGAAGATGGCTCACCCTCACTTGTCTTCTTCTTCTTGGGATCGTCCTTCTCTTTATTTGGGATATCCCCGGTGTTTTCTTCTTCGTCAGAGGAGGAAGCACTAGAATAATCATGCAAGTCTCCATCAGCCATGGTGTGGAAGGGAAGGTCTTCGTACTCTACATGAAGCCACAAATCTCCCAGGTTCCTCTTCGGGAACTTCTCATGAAAGAGCAAGACCATGTCCGACCTCACTTTAGCATACATTTTCTCATGAGTATCTATTACATTGTTGGCATAAGCATCGATCTTGGCCTGAATTTTGGCCTCTTGCTCCCTTAGCAGATCTGCTTTCTCCTCTGCAGCCTTGGACACTGTGTTCTCGAGCGCAATCTTGTCATTTGTCAAGTTATGGATGACTTGGTCTTTGGCATTCGCCTCCTCTTTTAAAGAGGTGGGATCTTTCTCTAATCCGGACAGCTTTTCCCGGAGGTCTCTGAAGGTATCTTGTAAAGTGGCAACCTTTGTGGTCCGCCCCTCTTGGCTCTTCTTTAGCTCCTCGTTTTCTCCCTTCAAAACCTCAGCATTTTGGGTGGCAGTGAGGAGGTCGTTGGACAATTTTTCCTTGTCAGAATTAAGAGAGGTGATGATCGTTGCCTGACCTTGTACTTGCTTCTCCAGGACCAACAATGGTTGAACGGTACTCAGAATAGAGTGGGTTATAACATCTCTTTCACTTGAAACAGTGAAAGTTTTACCATTAAAGATGACGGTGTTTGAAGTGCTCGGAGGGAGGTAAGGCCCAGCAAAGTCATCTCTAGGAAGGTTTGCGAAATAGTCGCCAAGTCCATCAAGCCCTGTGATGTCGACACCATCAATGCTGAGGTCTCCTCCTCCAACCTCGTCAGTTTGAAAGTCACCAGGGATTTCCTCTGCTCTTGTTGGATCGGTAGGGTCAACAAGAGGGAGAGGCTCTGGAGGCCGGAGAGAAATTTCATCACCTCTAGAGGTGTTTTTCTTTTTGGCCTCCCTCTCCTTGTTCTCTGCTCCACGTTTTCGGTCTCTCTTGGGAACCCTTGGAGGTTTGGGAGACCCTACCTCTTCCCTAACACTCTCCTGCTCCACCACTTCTAGGAGAGCAGCATCGATCTGGCTTGGGGCTGGCCCCTCTGGGTTTGTTGGAGCAGCCTCCTCCACCTCGGCATGGTTAGCCTCACTTGCAGCCTTCTTGCCCTTCCCTTTCTTGCCTTTCATTTTACTTGGGGCCTTGGCTCGACCTGGCAAGTATAGAGATCCGTCCGGTTCGTGTGTTCTCTTGAGGACTACATCTGGAGGGGGTGGAGTGGTGAGCTCTTCCCAGGTCAAGTCCCTCCGGCCAGTAGTGTTCCAGAGGTGAGACCTTGCAAAATTGCCTCCGGTAAAGGCGTCATGGAAGCGGTTCCCCCACTTCTCAGCAGCCCAAGCGTTGATCTTGGTACAAGTGGTCTGCCCGGCCTTTAAATAGTCATTAAAGTCTTTGGGCAGCTCTGTCAAGAAAAAAGACAAAAATAGTCAGTTTAAACAAATTAGGTAAAAGTAAAAATGAGAAGATAAGGTAGGATCCTGACTGTCACTTCTCCATCTGCTGGTGAGAAGACTCGGGTTGACTCCACTCACGAACAAGAAGTGAGTCCTCCAATTTATCTCCGCTTCGAGCAGGTCATCCACTGCCTTATAGTTATCACCCATGTTGAAGTGATTAAAGGGGATATGAGGGTTTCTGCAGAGACTGGCCACAGCAGCGAATTATTCCATCGGGAGAGGAATTCCGGAGAGCCTGGAGGCCATGATACAGGCCATGAGAGTATGCCAGGCGTTAGGACTCAGTTGACTTGGACAAAGCTTGATGAGATGGAGGTACTTAATTATCTCCGGATCCAAGGGAAACCTTAACCCCCAGTTAAAGAGCTCAGTAAAGATGACTACTTCACTAAGTTTGCAGTCCATTGGGGTTTCAGGGTCTATGGGGATTCTTATTTTCACGTTCTCCGGAATCCCCCACTTGGTACGCATCCAGCCCAATTCGGCTGTGTGGATGAAAGCATACTTGATTTTTTATAAGGCAAGAAAATATTGAACGTTTACCTTGTGGAAACAAGGTCCGACTTTTCCCTTGAGGACCTCTGGCAGATCTGGATGCCTGAGGTATAGTTTTTCTTTGCCTTTATCCTTCTTGGCAGCAGCAGCATCACTAATTTGTCCGGAGGGTTCGGACTCGAATGGAGCCTCTTCGATAGAATCTTCCATTATTTCCTCCAATACTGAGGAAGGGTTTTCAGTTGTCTTTGTGAGGGGGGAGTTTGGAGTTGGTTCAGTCTGTCCTTCGGACTGTTGAGCTTCAATACTCTCCTGGACTCTGGCCTCTGGCTGGGGCTCTGATGTGGTGTTTTCTCTTCGGTGGCTTGAGCTAGTGGCCTCCGGTCCGGACAGCCTGTCCTTGATTACCTTTATGGGGTCCTCTGACCATGTATTGCTGTCCTTGGCCCCAGATTTCGAAGGGGTGCCTTTGGAAGCCTGCCCTTTAACCAACCGGCCTCTTCTTCGATCGACCAGTTTGTTGGGAGAGATATCTGCATCTGACCCCATGTCTATAAATGGGGAAGGCTTTTTGAAGCTAGTAACTGCTAACCCTGGTTCAACAATGGGTTCTGATTCTTGAACTGATGAACCCGAGATAATGGGAGAAAGGTTGGTTTGAAACAATCTCCTCGGTTTGGCACTTTTTGTTGAGGAAAAACCCTGGTCAGGCTCTGTGTTTGAGGTTACTGTTTTGTCGATGGGGGAGGTAGGTAGGCCTACTGCAATGCACTTTTCCCTTTCAACTTTTTGTGCTTTCTCTAGCTCTGATAGATTAAGCCACCCGACTCTGATTAAAGCGTTCCTAGCCGTGAACATAAACTCACAACCAAAAAAAGAAGAACTTGTGTTTGAGAGAGAAAGCTCTGAAAATTAGCAAAGTGAATATGAAGATGATGAAAACAGTGGAAAGTGTTTAATTTATAGTAAACCCCAAAAAGGTGCTTTGATTCCTAGGAGAATTCGAAAGGATTTGCAATGATTAAGAAACGACGCTGATGTCACCTTCATTTAATGAAGAGGTTGCTTTTCAGAGAAGGTGGGAGCGAAATTCAAGGTAAAAAAACGGCTGAAGTAACGAACCAGAGAGAGACACGTGTCCCACGAACTCTGGCAAAAAAACCGTTTAGATTCAAAGAACTTTTTTCAATCCGGATAAAACTGTAACACAATTCAAAAGATCTGTCCGGATGTGACTCTCACTAGCAACAGACTATATTTTTAGGTCTTGCCAAAGGTTTTTGAACACCACCTAAAAAAGGGGCTACTGATGAGTCCGAATTCCGTCACCACTTCGGACATGGCTAGTTCGGACAAATGTCTACCTGACCGGACTCTGTCACGGGCTCAGCGGTACGCCCGTGCGACGCCTATGTCGAGCGCACCTTACGGCACAGGCCAGCCTTTCCCATGTGGCATACAAGCATGTATGATGGTTGGATGAGAGGGATAGAGTATATGTACCTGCATATGTAGACGTCTGTTAGTATTGGCAGGTCGTAGGAGCACATGAAGATTGGCACGTAGAGGTAGATGCTAGCTTGTCTATAGGGAAAGTCGAGCCGTGACACAGTTCGGACACCTTATCCATTAGACTCTTTGAACAGAACTAAAGTATTTAAAACATAATCACTTCTTGACTAAGTTGTATGCTCTCCTACTTAGAACTTATGGGTCCTTAAACTCGACCCGGGTCTATTAAACACAACCCAAAAGCCCATAAAGCCCAAATATAAGGGTATAAATACCCAACCACCAGCATTAAATGAGGGTAATGAAAATTAAATACAATCAAGCTGCTTAATTCTCCCTCTACACTCTACCCAAACATTAAACACTTACAAACTTCCACAAAACTCTAAACAAAAATTACAAACTTACCCTCGGACAAAAATAAACCACACCAATAGATGTGAAAAATTAATGTAGTAAAAAAAATTAATATGTATAAATATATTTTTTATATATAGATTTTTTCAACAAAAAAATTCAGAAGGAACCTGCAACCGTTATTCAACGAGTGCGCACAGGGTAAACCCCCGATCTCAAACCAATAAAGTATTTGTAGAGGGGGTCGAACGCATGAACTTTTGGTCACAAGCTCATTTACTCCACTAACTCGGTTGCCCCTTTCGGGGAATATTTTTTCAAATTAGCTTACCTAAGGATGGATATTTTTTTTAAAGTTTTTTTAGTGTAGTGATTAAAAAACTTATCTAAATATAGTAGTATATTATAAAATCTTATTAAAAAATTAACCCGCATTATATTTTACAAACAAAAGAAAAATCCCTAAGTTATCCACCGTTCAAATAGGACCATCGTAGGGTTTACTGAAAGTACGACTGATTTTTGAGGTTTTATTGGGCAAATAGACATTTAAGAAGTTAATAAGGCTTCTGTTTGTAGTATTTTAATTTACGGCCTCTTACAATCCCATATTTGGTAGGTCTTGGATGTCTAGGATGCATGCGATAGCTTCCACGGTCCACCAATGTTTGAAATATTTCGTGGAAGGGCAAGTTGGTGTCGTACGAATTAGCTAAATGTAGCTCATAAATGTTATGTCTCTGCTCTTAGGGAGATATTGTGACTGCTCGTGAATGTTATGTCTCTGCTCAGGCTTATTAAACGCTTGTTGCCTTCAAATGAGTGACCTATGTGTGGATTGGTTAAATTAAAGGTTTATTAAACACTTATTGCATCCAAATAAGTGACCTTGTATTAATCATTTAAACGTAAGACTGATTAAGTGTTCAATTCCTTTGAATAAAATATCTTTTAAATACCTTGATCAGATTTAATATACGCATATGGTTCTATTTATGTTCAAATACCAGGATATCAATAGAAGTATACAAGAAGGAAAAAATATCAAGTAAATGAAAGTGGAGATGGCATGAAATACAAATAGGATCATAGAATAATTCGACCGCGTTACAAAATTCCTTGTAAAATACAAGGACTTGTACGAATAAGATTTTTTAGAAAATCTGATATTAAAACAAAAAAATACCTTGCATACTCCAATGACTTCGATTCAAAATACTAACACATTAAAAATAATTAACCTTAAGGTTCGTTCCATTCGATTTTCTTCTCAGCATTACCTTCTTCTTTCTCCTCTTTGTCATCACTTGAGTCCTCCTCAGGTTCATCATCAGATTTAGATTTGTCCGAGGTGATGTTGAATTTATCACTTTGTACCATAGTATGAAAGAGAATTTCTTCATACGACACAAAACTCCACAGTTTCCCAAGAGACCGTTTGGGAAACTTTACATGCACTAAAATGACTATATCCGATTTAACAGACTCTTCTCTCCTTTCTATGGATTTCAACACCCCATCAACATATTCGTTCCTTGCATCGGCTATATCTTGGGCCTTTGTATTTTCAAATAGGTGATCTCATCATCCATTTTCTTGAGAAGATCTTGTAATTCCTTCTTCTCCTTAGATAATTGATCATTTACAGTCTTCTTCTTATTTAGTGCTTCATTCAAGGAATTAATATCCTAGGAAGTGGTAGATTGCAATTTGGTATAGCTTGTCTGTGATTTTTCAATATCGGACTTAGCTTGAACCAAAAATCCATTAATTTGTTCTTTTTCCTTGATCAAAGTCTCAATCTTACTCTCTTCGGTTGTAATATTATTCTTTAGGCCTTGATTTTCAGTTCGAAAGGAAACAATGTCACTGGTTTGAGATCTAACTTGCCTCTCCAAGTCAACCATTGGCCTTATATAACCTAAAACTACATAGCCCAGAGCATCATGCTCATTGAACAATCCAAAGACTTCACCATCATGAGTAACAACATTGGCGATGGTAGTGGATTGGAGGAAAGCCTTGTCAAAATCCTCTTTATCAAACTTTATTAAGTTCAAATTTCCTAGGTCGTCTAAATTCACTTCGCCTTCAAAAGAAGGGTGGTTAGCAACATGAAACACTGGAGATGGAGGATCCATATTTACTTCTTTTTTAGAATGAATTTCAATAGGATTAGTTGAGGGAAAGACTTCGTGTCGGATTATGACCTCTGAACCAAGGTCAACTTTTTTATTCTTCTTTGCTCTTTTATCACTATTTTCCTTACTCCTCCTTTTCCCTTTCTTTCTCTTAGACCTTGGAGAGTGCGGTGGCTCTTTAGCCTCACTTATCGTAACTGTGACAACCTCCAACAATGCAGCATCAATCTCTCATGACACTTTTGAACTACCCACCGGGAAGCCCTTAAGAGGAATCTTTATTTTTTTCTAACTCTTCTTGATTTTGTCAAGATGACTATGAGCCTCTTTTCTAGCTGGTAAATAAAGCTTACTATCTTTTTCCTCAGTCATTTTTAAGATATTAATAGCTTCAAGAGGACTCTATTCTCATAAAAGCTCCATAGTTGATTGTGTTCTCCACAAATGGGCTCTTACCATGTTAGTTGCACTAAAAAAATTATGGAACCTAGCTCCCTAATTCTCTGTGAGCCACTGATTTAGCTTTCAAAAAATGGTTCGTCCCTCATCTAAATGTTATGAGAACATATTTGGAAACACTGAAAGGCAAATCTGATGTGAAGTTTAATATTAAGACCCGATGTGAATATTAATATTAATACACTAGTAAAAAATTATAGATTGTTTACATTTATATTTCCAGTATCTAGTTAGAAAGCTTAGGTTTTCTCTGGAAGTGATCTTATTTCCATTTTCCCAGGTGATGAGTCCGAATTATGCCTCCTCTCCGGATAAGGACAAATCAGACCAAACTCACCGGACCGGACAGCACACTTCGAACACTCAACCCATTGAGCTATTCGGACTATGACAAAAGTACTAAAAAACCTAAACACTTCTTGACTAAGCTACTTGCTCTCCTACTTAGAGCTCATGGGTCTTTAAACATGACCTGGGTCCATTAAACATGACCCAAAAGCCCATAAGGCCCAAAATGTAAGGATATAAATACCCAACCACCTGCATTAAATGTGGGTAATGAAAATTAACTGCAACCAAGCTGCTTAATTCTCCCTCTACTCTCTACTCAAAACATTAAACACTTATAAACCTCCACAAAACTCTGAACAGATTTCAAATTTACCCTCATACTAAAATTAACCTCACCAAATTGGCGACCACAGTGGGAGAAGAAGGTGCCTGAATCAAGCATTTGAAACCAGCAAGAAAAGTCACTCCGAATGAATCCGGACGTCCCGGAAGTACCACCAGCTTTGCTCGAAGTGGTGGGTGAAAACGATGAGTACACTATCGAAGAGCGTGATAGGTTAAATGGTGAAATAGAAGCTCTGAGGGCAGAAAAGGCTAAGATGGGCATGAAAGAAAAGTCAAAAGCATCAGTTGCTCATCACACCGATAACCCCATAGAGCATGAGCCTTCAAAGACTCATGTGAGTACCAAAAAGACTCATGCCAGCTCTAAAAAGTCTCACCGATCTAAGCCAGTGGAGAGTTCTGACTCAGGCTTAGAATCTTCTGACAGCTCTTCGGATGATGAGGGAGTTGAAGAATCCTTGTCCTCTAGCAGTGATGAGGGTCGAACTAAAAATAAGCAAAAGCAGATCAAAAAATATTCGAGAAAAAGGGATAGACATGGAATGATGAAGAGGAATATTGGCAAAGGGACATCACACAGCTGGAGGCATATAGACCGGATGCTGATGGATCCTTTTGCCTTCCACGATGAACCAGGTATCTTTGCAACTCCCAATGAGGATATTGTGTTCAGTCGTGGTCGGAATTGGAGGCAATCTCCATTGTCTTCTAAAATTCTGTCCGGAAACCTCCCTAAGAGGTTTGATAGCACCAAAATGGAAAAGTACGATGGCAGTACTGATCCGGACAACCATTTGGAACAATTTAAAAACTTCATGATGAACTTTGATGACGATGATCAACTACTTTGTAGAGCATTCTCCCAATCGTTTACGGGGAGTGCTCTAAAATGGTATAATAGCCTACCACAGGGTTGTATCAAGAATTTCGATACTTTTTGGGTGGCCTTTCGAAGACAGTTCGTAGGGAGTAAAGAGTTGAAGGGCAATGGAGACACAATAATCCATTGTGTCCAGGAACCTAATGAATCCTTAAAAGAATATATAAGTCGTTTTGTGAACACTAAGAATGGGTTAGCTGATTGCTTCGAGCAAGTGGCAATATCATCCTTAAGACAGGGCTTGAACCCTGGCAATTTGGCTGATTCAGTAACCAGAAAGAAGGCCATGACCTGGGGAGGGTTGCTGAATCAGGTTGGAAAACAGATTAACGTTGATGAAACAAAGAAAACAAGGGTGCACAGGCAGGTGAGGTCTACCCCGGTGGCACCAAACCCCAATCAGAATCAGTCCGGAAACAAGGCAAAGGAGACCGGACAGGGGCATGGTAGGGCTAAAGCTCAGTCTCAGCCAGCTGCTCCTGCTCAGAGTCAGCAATCGAGAAACAAGAGAGGGCCTTGGGTTCAACCGGAGTGGTTCGCAGAATTAAAAGAAAGTGTGGCCACTATTTATGATAAAACAAAGGAAGAAGTACACTATAGGAGACCGGCCACACTACAATCCCCTAAAGAACACCGTAATAACTCTTTCTGTCAGTATCACAATGACACTGGCCATACCACTGATGATTGTATAGCTTTGAAGCAAGAGGTTCAAAACTTGATCGAAATGGGAAAACTAGGGCCTATGTCAAAAGAAGAGGAGGTAACAGGCCTGACAATACTCACCAGGTTGGTCCAAGTAATGCTGCTCCGGAGGGAGCCATGGTTATAATCGAGAGGTTTGATGTGGAATCTGAATACTTGGATCCTGATCCAACTCGAAATAGAGTGGGTGCAATTGAGGAGAGTTCTAGGACAGTCTTCGGCCTCATTAAGTTTTTTGAGTCCCTTACAATTTCCGGAGGGGATACTGTGACAGCTCCTACTGCTTCTTCGAGGAAGAGGCACGTTCATACTTTGGCCACCCAGCTAGAGGGAGGCATGACTTCCTATCAGTCACAAATTCTTTTCCCCTTCATTGTTTTTTATGAAGATGATTTGAGAGATATAGCTGGCCCTCATGAAGATGCTGTTGTCATAGGGGCATCTATTGGGGGCAACGACATAAGACGAATTTTGGTAGATACTGGAAGCTCAGCCAATATCATTTTCTTAACCACATACAAGAGAATGAAAAATCTAACTGTAATTCAGAGTTCGGACATATCAATTGTGGGCTTTACTGGCAGCTCAGCAGATGTGGTCGGGGAGTTCGAAGAAGAGGTTTTGTTGGGTAAGGGCCCTTTCAAGAAGATGGTCAGGATACTTTTTATTGTGGTGGATTGTCCCACTTGCTATAATGCTATTTTAGGGAGGTCTTGGCTCTCTAAGATGCATGCAGTGGCTTCAACAGTCCACCAATGTTTGAAATATGCTGTTCAGAGATAGGTGGGAGTTGTCCGGAGCAGTCAAAAGGTTGCAAGGGAATGTTATGCTACAGCTATGGCTCCCCGGACGCTGGGGGCAGTTCGTATCAACGAACAATAGCAATTTGAGGGTCTTTCTGGGGGTGATGGTGAAATTGATGACCCCAGAGAGACCCCTGGAGTGTTAATACCAGTCGAAGAGGCAGAGACATATTGTCTAGAAGAAGAGAAGATAGGGTCTAAGATGCCACCCGGTTTGAAAAATGAGATGCTAAAGTTTTTGAAGAGTCATCAGCACGTTTTTGCTTGGTGCAATGTCGATGTTACTGGAGTTCCACTAGGTGTAATATCACATCACCTATGCGTCCGGAAAGACATTGCACCAATAGTTCAAAAGAGAAGGGCTTTTTCCAAGGAAAAGGCTGATGTCATTGTACAAGAGGTGGACAGGCTCACAAAGATGGGGCATATCAAGGAGTCTCAATATCCTTTGTGGACTGCCAATCCGGTTCTGGTGAAAAAGAAAAATGGCAAGTGGCGCATGTGCATTGATTTCACAGATCTCAATAGAGCTTGCCCAAAGATTTGTATCCAGTTCCGCGGATTGACCAACTAGTAGAATCCACCTCTAGGAACAAGCTACTATCCTTTATGGATGCTTTCTCCGGATACAATCAAATCCAAGTAGATCCGAAGGATCAAGAGCATACCACATTTGTCACTAACAGGGGTCTTCATTGCTACAAGGTAATGCCATTTGGGTTGAAAAATGCTGGGGCTACTTATCAGAGGTTAGTAAACAAAGATTTTGCTAATCAGATTGGAAGGAATATGGAAGTATACATCGATGACATGACGGTGAAGAGTGTGGATGAGCAATTGCACTTGGCTGACCTCCAAGAAACTTTTACCAACTGGGTGAAAGTGAATTTGAAGTTAAATCCAGAAAAATGTGTGTTCGGAGTGCAATCCGGGAAGTTTCTGGGCTATATTATAAGTGAGCATGGGATACAGCCCGATCCGGACCAGCTTAATGCTCTGTTCCACAGGGAGCCTCATCGAAATATTAAAGAATTACAACGGCTAACGGGGAGGTTAGCTGCTTTAAACAGATTTATCTCAAGATCTTTGGACAGGTGTGCCCCGTTTTTTGAAACCTTGAAGGGTGCAAAGGGATTTAATTGGACCTCACAGTGTGATGAGGCCTTCGATGAGATCAAGAAAGCATTTGTCCTCCCCTAAAACCTTGTTTAAACCAATTGATGGGGAGACACTCTTCGTATATCTGGCAGTTTCAAGTTGTGCCATCAATGTTGTGTTGGTGAGAGAAGTGGATAATTACCCCCATCCAGTGTACTACATCAGCAAGAGTTTGATAAATGCAGAAAGGCGTTATCTGAAACTTGAGAAGTTAGCATTAGCCCTGGTAATAGCTGCAAGAAAAATGAGGCCTTATTTCCAGGCTCATCCTATCATCGTCCGAACATCTTTTCCCTTGAAGAATGTCCTCCAAAAGGCAGACATTTCAAGTAGGATGACAAAGTGGTTAGTAGAATCGGGGGATTTCGACATAGACTTTGCTCCTCGAACAGCAGTTAAGGCCCAAGCTGTGGCTGATTTCTTGGTCGAATTTCACTCCGACAGAGATTCAGAGCAGGCTACTGACATGAAAGATAAAAATATTTGGATCATCCGGACGAATGGTGGATCCAACACTATGGGTTGTGGTGTAGGGGTGTATTTGACTTCTCCATATGGTGACAAAATGTACCAAGCTATATGTTTCGCTTTCAGGGTTTCAAATAATGAGTCTGAGTACGAAGCAGCTATAGCTGGATTAAAGTTAGCCTATATTTGTGGGGCTAAGAGGGTCAAGCTACTAAGTGACTCCCAGCTTCTTATTCAATATGTCTAAGGTCAATCTGAAGCTAAAAAGAGCAGCTAGTGAGATATTTACTTCTTCTTAAAAATGAAGCACTCAAGTTTAAAAGCGTTGTTTATGAACATATACCCCGAACAGAAAATGAGTTAGCAGATTTATTGGCAACCATAGCATATACATAGTCGTATCCATGGATCCATGTGCTGGAGAGCCCCTCCATTCAACTTGGAATGGGTAAAGAAGAAGAAATTTTTGAAGTACAAATGAAACAACCTCAGGATTGGAGATTTCCTCTCCTCCAATACCTCTCCGACGGCGTCGTGCCTCTGGATAAATCACTAGCAAGAAAATTGAAACACAAGGCTCATGGTTTTATCATGCTGAGAGACATTCTATATAAAAAGTCTTATAGCAAACCTCTTCTGCGCTGTTTGGGGGGTGATGAGTCTCAGGTAGTCCTCTCCGAACTGCATGATGGTGAGGGATCAGCTCATTGTGGATTTAGGGCATTAACGAGGAGAGTTTTACTGGCCGGCTACTATTGGCCGTCTATCATGAAATATGTTAAGGAGCTGGTAAGGAGATGCGACCCATGCCAAAGGTACAGCAATGAAATTCATGTCCCAGCTATTCCTTTAGAGTCAATTTCTGAGCCTATACCTTTTGCTCGATGGGGATTGGATTTAGTGGGACCTCTCCCTATGGCATCCGGAGGGCGCAAAACTATAATTGTTGCTATAGACTACTTTTCGAAGTGGATTGAAGCAGCCCCTCTAGCAGGAACAACATCAGAAGCTGTAATAAAATTCATTATATCCAACATCTGTTGCAGATTTGGTGTCCCACGAAAGATAACAACAGACAATGGCCACAGTTCGTCAATAGGGAAATGGAGAGTTTATGTGCCTGAAGGGGTATACATCATTTTTTCTCTTCACCTTTCCACCCACAAGCAAATGGCCAAATTGAAGTGGCTAACAGAACTATTCTGTCCGGTTTAAAGAAGAATTTGGAAGGGGCTGCTGGAAAGTGGCCTAGTTATTTACAAGAGGTCTTGTGGGCCTACCGGACAACACCTGGGGCTGCAACTCAGGAGTCACCCTTTGCTTTGGTCTATGGGATGGATTCAGTAGCTCCCATAGAAGCAACTTTTCCATCATTTCGTGTTCACCACTTCTCAGAATGTGCTAACGAAGTGGCAATCAGACGCCAGCTCGATCTAGTGGAAGAAAGACGAGTTAAAGCCCACCTTAGAGTTGCACACTATCAAGGTTTGATGAGGAGCAGATTTGCTTCTAAAGTTAAAAGAAGATATTCCCAGCCGAGGGACAAAGTATTGAGGAAAGTCTTCTTGCACACCAAAGAAAAGCTGCTCGGAAAATTGGCCCCAACTTGGGAAGGACCTTATGTGGTTGTTGAAAGGCTCAAACTTGGAACATATTGGCTGGAAGACAAGGATGGAAGAATCCTGACCCACCCTTGGAATATCGAACATCTCCGGATGTACTTGGAGTAGCATTTGTGTAAATATTTACTTGTTTAAACATCCATGTAAATATTTTGGGGCATACTCTTTCCTCCCTGGTGGCACGGGGAGGTTTTGATGAGGTGTCCGGCTTTTTAAATAAAATTTGATGCCTTCTTAAAAAAATTTCTAAAGTGTTTTAGTTTTGTCTTTTGTCACACCATCCGGATTGAAATAAAAGAAAGATGACCAGTTAAACATTCGTCATCGGAGAATTTAAACACTCTTACTATGAAATAACCAAGGGCTATTTAAACTCTAGCCATCAAAATTGAAACAGACTGTGAAAAAAATGTGAGAATTGAGCAAATAAAGGATATTCATTAAAACAACTTAAGTGCCTTGGCCTTCCAAGGACTTTCAAATCAGAGTGAAGGACCTGTCCGGTCAAATACCGGACACATTAACAAAAAAGAGTGCCTTGGCCTTCCAAGGACTTTAGTTTAGATAACTTGACAAGAAAAAAGTAATTCATAAATTAAGGCTGAGCCTTTGAATATGGCTCAGCTTCATCTGTCTTCTTCTTCCCCTTGGGATCATCTTTCTCTTCGTTTGGGCTCTCCCCGGTGTTTTCCTCACCATCGGATGAAGATGCACTAGAGAAGCCAATCAGGTCGCCTTCGGCCATTGTGTGATATGGGAGGTCTTTAACCTCTACATGAAGCCATAAATCCCCTAGGTTTCTCTTCGGAAATTTCTCATGGAAGAGCAAGACCATGTATGATCTTACCCTGGCATACATTTGCTCTTGTGTATCGATCACGTTGTTGGCATAGGCATCAATCTTGGCTTGGATTTTGGCCTCCTGCTCCCTTAGCAAACTAGCTTTCTCCTCGACAGCTTTGGACACTGTATTCTCAAGAGAAATTTTGTCATTGGTTAAGTTGGTGATGATTTGGTCTTTGGCCTTGGATTCCCCCTTTGAGGTGGCAAGATCTTTCTCCAGTCCGGACAACTTCTCCCGGAGCTCTGTGATAGTGTTCTCTAATGTGGTGACTTTTGTGGTGCTCGCCTCTTGGTTTCTCTTCAACTCCTCGTTTTCTTCCTTTAGAATGGCAGCATTTGAAGTGGCAGTGCGAAGGTCATCGGACAACCTCTCTTTGTCAGACTTAAGATCTTTGATAATGTCTACCTGATTTCAAACTTGTTTCTCCAACACAAGTACAGGTTGAACATTGCTTAATAAAGAGTGGGCTATGAAATCCCTTTCACTTGAAACAATAAAGGTCTTACCATTGAAAGTGACTGTGTTTGAGGTGCTCGGAGGGAGGTAAGGCCCAACAAAATCGTCTCTGGGAAAATTGATGAAGTACTCACCAAGCCCACCAAGACCGGTGATGTCTACCCCATCAATGTTGAGGTCTCCCCCTTCGACCTCATTGGTATGGAAGTCACCAGGTATCTCATCCGCTTGCGTTGGGTCAGTATGATCAGCTTGGGAGGGAGGCTCCGGAGCCCGGAGAGAAATCTCGTCACCCTTAGAGGTCTTCTTCTTCTTGGTCTCCCTGTCTTTGCTTTCACCTCCCTGTTTACGATTTCTTTTGGAAGCCCTTGGAGGTTTTGGGGGTGCACTTCTTGCCTTTCAGTCTCCTGCTCCACCACTTCCAAGAGAGCAGCATCAATTTGGCTGTGGACTGGCCTCTCCGGATTTATTGGAGCATCCTCCTCCGCCTCAGCAGGGTTAGCTCCACCCACCACCTTCTTGCCTTTTTTTTTACCTTTCATCTTGCTTGGGGCCTTGGCCTGGCCTGGCAAGTAGAGTGTCCCATCTGGGTCATGCGTTCTTTTGAGCACTACGTTCGGAGGAGGCTGGGTGGTGAGCTCTTCCCAGGTTAGGTCTCTCCGACCTGTGGTGTTCCAAAGGTGAGACCTTACTAAGTTACCTCCTGTGAAAGCAGCATGGAACCGATTCCCCCACTTCTCAGTGGCCCAAGCGTTGATCTTGGTGCAAGTGGTCTACCCGGTTTTCAAATAATCACTGAATTCCTTGGGCAGTTATGCTAAGGAAAAAGTAAGACCAATTAGTTTAACCTAACTCTAAAAAAAAGGAGAGAGACAAAAATATAAAGCAGGAGACTTACGGTCACTCCTCCACCTGCTTCTGAGAAGACTTGGGTTCACTCCGGACTTGATCTTCTTTCCATTCTCCCAAGCACCACTAACAAACAGGAACTGGGTCCTCCAATTCCTCTCCGCCTCTAACACATCATCTACAACTTTGAAATTATCCCCTATGTTTAAATGGTAAAAGGGGATGTGGTGGTTTCTACAAAGACTGGCCACAGCAGCAAACTCCTCCATTGGCAGAGGAATCCCGGAGAGCCTCGAAGCAATGATGCAGGACATGAAGGTGTACCAGGCGTTGGGGCTCAACTGGCTCAGACAGAGTTTTATCAGATGGAAGTATCTGACATTTTCTAGGTCCAATGGGAGTCTGAGCCCCCAATTGAATAGCTCCGTGAAGATGACAAGTTCGCTTAATTTGCAGTCCATGGGAGTCTCTGGGTGTATGGGGATCCTGATCTTCACGTTCTCTGGTATTCCCCACTTCGTACGCATCCGGCCCAGCTCAGCTGTGTGGATGAATGCGTAGTTGATCTTTTGCAAAGCGAGGAGGTACTTAACACTGACCTTATGGAAACAAGGCCCCACCCTTCCTTCAAGACTCTCCGGCAGATCCGGATGCCTCAAGCACAACTTCTATTTGCCTTTTTCTTTTTTGGCAACAACAACACTACTGGTCTGACCGGAGGGCTCAGACTCAAATGGAGCCTCTTCGACAGATTCCTCCATTACTTCCTCCATAATTGATGAAGGATTTGCAGTAGCAGTGGCAACGGGAGGATTCAGATCTGGCTCAGCTTGGTCTCCGGACTGCTGGGCTTCAGTGTTCCCTTGGCTTCTGGCCTCCGACTGGGGCTCTGAGGTAGAGGTCTCTCTTCAAAGACCTGGGCTGCTACCCTCAGGACCAGACAGTCTGTCCTTGGGAGCTCTGATGGGCACTTCTGACCCAGTGCTGCTGACTTTGGCACCCGACTTTGAAGGAGTGCTCTTAGAGGCCTGGCCCTTGACCAACCGGCCTTTTCTCCGTTCGACTAACTTTTGAGGGGAGTTTTCAGTATCTGACCCCATAGCTAAGAAGGGGGAGGGCTTTTTGAAGCTGGTAACTGTTACTCCTGGCTCAACAACAGGTTCCGATTCCTGAACCGAGGAACCAGAGATAATGGGGGAGAGATTAGTTTGAAATAGCTTTTTCGGCTTGGTACCTTTTGAGGAAGAAGAACCTTGATCCGATTCTGTGGCAGAAGTCACTGGCTTGTCGATAGGCGAAACGGGTAATCCTGCTGCAATACGTCTTTCTCTTTCAACCTTTTGTGCCTTTTCAAGTTCAGAAAGGTTGAGCCACCCACCTTTGATCAGAGCGTTCCTCGCTGTAAACATAAACTATCTGGGTAAATTTTTGCTTTGGAGAGAAAAAGCTTTAAGAAGTTGCAGAGTAAATATGAGCGTGATGGTGAAACAGTAGAAAGTGTTTAAATTTATAGTAAATCTGAAAAATGAGTTTGATTCCTAGGATAATTCGAAAGGATTGGTAATGATTAAAGACGGCGCTGATGTCACCACCTTTAATTAAGAGGTTTCTTTTCGAAGAAGGTGGGTTCGGAATTCAAGGTGAAAAAACGGCTGAAGCAACCAACAAGAAAGTGACACGTGTCCCATGAACTCTGGCACAAAACCGTTTGGATTCATGAAGCTTTATCAGTCCGGATAAAACCATAAGACAAACAGACCTGTCCGGATTAGAACCACCCCTGACATCGGACTGTTTTTCAGGTTTTTGGCAAAGGTATTTGAACAAACACCTAAAAAAGGGGCTCCTGATGAGTCCGAATTCTGCCTCCTCTCCGGATAAGGACAAATCAGACCAAACTCACCGGACCGGACAGCACACTTTGAACACTCAACCCATTGAGCTGTTCGGACTATGACAAAAGTACTAAAAAACCTAAACACTTCTTGACTAAGCTACTTGCTCTCCTACTTAGAGCTCATGGGTCTTTAAACATGACCCGGGTCCATTAAACATGACCCGAAAGCCCATAAGGCCCCAAATGTAAGGATATAAATACCCAACCACCTGCATTAAATGTGGGTAATGAAAATTAACTGCAACAAAGCTGCTTAATTCTCCCTCTACTCTCTATTCAAAACATTAAACACCTATAAACCTCCACAAAACTCCGAACAGAGTACAAATTTACCCTCATACTAAAATTAACCTCACCACCAGGAACTGATAATGAAGAGGAATTGGGTCTTCCAAAGCTTATCAGCCTCCAACAAATCATCAACCACTTTGTAACCATTCCCCATATTGAAATAATAAAAGGAGATATGATGGTTTCGACACAAGCCGGGCACATAAGCGAACTGTTCCATAGGAATTGGAATATTGGAAAGTCTTGAAATGATGATGATAGCTAATAAGATATACCAAGCATTGGGGCTTAACTGAATCAGGCATAACTTTATTATGTGAAAGTATCTAACTACTTATGGGTCCAAAGGGAACCGAAGGCCCCAGTTGAGTACTTCAGTATATACCCCTAGATATTTAGCCTTGCTATCAATTAGAGTCTCATCAGGGATGGGAATTCTCACCTTGATAGACTTTGGAAATCCCCATTTTTTCCTAATTCTATCCAACACAGCAGTGTGGGTATACACATAGAAATTCTTTGAAGTGATAACAAGTACTTAACACCGACCTTAGAGAAGTTATGCCCCACTCGCCCATCAAGGCACTCCATAAGCGGTTCGGCATCAGGTTGTGTTACTATCTTTTTCTTTTCCCGAACTGTGCTGGTGTCACCAATATGTTCGGAGGTCTCTAATGGGTTATATTTCCTACTATTTTCCATCGTCTCCTCCATTATTTGTGATTGTTGATCAGACGGTTTGAACCTAATATATTCTTTCTCAATATGAGAAGTTTTAATGGGAAGAACTGGTGGGTTTGGATATAAAGTAAGCAGTATTGGAGTCTCTACCATTGTAGATCTTTCATTGAGTTTCTTTGCAATATTGGCAGATGAAGTTGCAATTTTAGCTTTAGAAAGCCCGGTAACCCTTCAAGGTGTATTCTCTCATATATTCGACCACATAGAAATGAAAGGAGATGGAGTTGTACGAGTGGTAACGGCTCTGGTGGAATGAATAGAAACAGTAAAAAAAATCAAACTTATATAGCAAAAGAATCTACTTGAGTGATTTACCTAGGGAAAGTGAATCAACTAAATAATGATTAAAGTCTATTAATTATAGCCTCATTAATTTTGGAAGTTTAGTTGCAAGTACCTAGGTGAAAATGGGTAGTAGGTCCAACTAGAAACTGACACGTGTAATAGAGGACTAATGATAAAGTTGCGACCTTTGAACTAATTGGTTGACCCTTCAAATTCACTTTAAAGGCAGATCATATATTATTTATCATAATTAGTTATTTCAAAGATGTTTTGAAATAGTTAAGGGGGTTATATGATCAGTTCGGATATCACTGGAAGTATATCATAGTGATTATGATATTATCCCAATGGAATTCTGGACAAATTGAATAAAAGTCAATGAATGAACAGTAAATTGAGTGAAACAATGACTCAGCTATGTGTCTAGCACCTCAGCTCTCGGGCTTAGGGGCTTGTATGATTGACCCGACTATAAGATCTGACTCGCACAACCCATGGGTCAGAGAAAAACTGTATAAATACCCCAACCATCATCATTAATATGGGTTGTAATTTTTCCAAATACATTAAATACAAGCACACTCCTCTTTTATCTCACAACTTCTTACAAAAATACTTAATATCGACCAGCTAAAGGTTTTCTTCCGGTTTTACCCTTGAACAGTTTCTACCATCACTATATAATATTACAAATATTAATTAGATCATTTTACAGATAGTCTCACTAAAACTAACAATCATCTAAATCAATTACACATATCCTAACGGTATGTTCCTGGAAAACATTAGACAATACCACATTTGTAAGAGGATCGACTATCATGGAGTTTGTAGCGACGTGTTTTATATTTATCCAGACCATTTTAAACTCTCTCTTTAACAAGTAAGAATGTTACGTCTATGTGTTTGGACTTAGATGAGCTCATGATACTGTTAGAGTAATGCGTTACCGAATTTTTGTCACAATACAAATTCACGAGACTTTATATATATTATACAACGCGTAAATTAATGTTTGAATTTATATATATTATACAACGCATAAATTAATGTTCAAATTCCACAATCATAATGATTTTTTCGATGCATTGAAACACTCAACAATGGACAATGCAATAAGTGTTTGCTTTTCTCAAAGCAATAAGAATATGTTTCTCAAAGCGCTTTTCATTGTGTCCATGCATCCACCAAAATATGAGTCGGATAACCCAATGATCTTAAATCTTTCCAACTTCATATGTCGACATGTTCCATTTCGTTCCTTGTATATATAAGAGTACTTAGGGGTCTGCAGTTTGTCAATTCGTAACGTTGTAACACATTTTTTTATATATATATTTTGTGATAAATACCACATGACAGATCCCGATGTATTTGGTTTCCTAATATAAAACCTGAATCACCAAGATCTTTCTTATTGAATTTGTCTAATATAAATTTATTTGTAGTGTATAATAATTCCTTATTGTTCGGGACAATCAGTATATCATCGATATATAATACCAGAAATATGAAAATACCCTCACTAAACTTATGATACAAACAATCCTCAACTAAGTTGACCTCAAAGCAAAAAGATGTTATCATCTCAAGTAATTTGCAACGAGATGCCTATTTAAGACCATAAATCGATTTATTAAGCATGCATACCATATTTTTATAGTTATATATTTCAAAGTGTTTTGGTTGCACCATATAGATCGTTTTTTCAATATTTTCATGGAGAAACACACTATTTACGTCTAATTGATAAAGCTCAATATCAAAATGCACAAGTAATGTCATGACTATTTTAAGAGAATTATTTGTCCATAACAGAGGGAAGGTTTCTTTAAAATCAATCCCTTCATATTGGGTATAACCTCAACATATTTGACTAATATCCTTGGAAACTCTAGTTTCCTTGTGTCTGGTTCTACTATTATAGATTCAGTTGGAAGAAACTTGATTGGTATTATAGCTAACCCTTGATATTTCCAAAGATATTCGAAGAGTATTTACGTAAAACTTGATGAGTACGAATTCGGAGTGCTCCCCGGAAGGGCAGATCAGTGTAATTCTCTCCGAACACCGGACAGAACTTTTGGACCGGACAGATCTCTTCGAACCAATGTGAGCCTAAGGCTGTTCGAACTATGACAAAAGTACTAAAAAACCTAAAGACTTCTTGACTAAGCTACCTGTCCTCCTGCTTAGAACTCATGGGTCTTTAAACATGACCCGGGTCCATTAAACTTGACCCGAAAGCCCATAAGGGCCCAAATAACATACTATAAATACTCAACCACCAGCATTAACTTCTGGTAATGAAAATTAACTGCTGCCAAGCTGCTTAATTCTCTCTCCACCTTGAAACACCCTCACACCACCTTGAAACACCCTCACACCACCTTGAAACACCCTCACACCACCTTGAAACACCCCTACACCATCTTGAAACTCAACTTAAAATTACTAGTCTACCCCTAGGCTGTTTTTATCCTCACCAAATTGGCGACCACAGTGGGAGGCGACGGTGCCTGAATCAAGTATTCGAAACCAAGTAAAGATATTCTGTCTGAATGAATCCGAATAATCCAGAGCTTCCACCAGATTTGCTCGAAGTGGTGGAAGAGAACGATGAGTATACTGTCCAAGAGCGCGACAGGTTAAAACTTGAGATAGAAGCTCTGAGGGCTGAAAAGGCCAAGATGGGCGTGAAAGAGAAATCCAAAGCATCAGCTGCTCACCACACCGATAACCCGAGGGAGCATGAGGTTTCCAAAACTCATGTGAGCACTAAGAAGACGCATGCCAGCTCTAAAACGTCTCACCGGTCCAAGCCTGTGGAGAGTTCTGACTCGAGCTCAGAGTCTTCGGACAGCGCTTCGGACAGTGAGGGAAATGAAAAGTCCTTGTCCTCTAGCAGTGATGAGGGACGAACCAAGAAGAAACAAAAGCAAGTTAAAAAGTATTCCAGAAAAAGAGATCACCATGGAAGAATGAAGAGGCATATTGGAAAAGGGTCATCTCACAACCGGAGGCATGTAGACCGGATGTTGATGGATCCTTTTGCCTTCCATGATGAGCCAGGTATCTTTGCAACTCCTAATGAGGATACCGTGTTCAGTCGTGGAAGGAATTGGAGGCAGTCTCCACTGTCTTCTAAAATCCTGTCCGGGAACCTCCCCAAGAGGTTTGACAGCACTAAGATGGAGAAGTATGATGGTAGTACTGATCCGGACAATCATCTGGAGCAATTCAAGAACTTCATGATGAACTTTGATGATGATGATAAACTACTCTGTAGGGCATTCTCCCAGTCTTTTACGGGGAGTGCTCTGAAATGGTACAACAGCCTGCCTCAGGGTTGTATTAAAGACTTTGATACTTTTTGGGTGGCCTTTCGAAGGCAGTTTGTGGGGAGTAAGGAGCTGAAGGGCAACGGAGATACCATAATCCATTGTGCCCAGGAACCGAATGAGTCGTTAAAGGAGTACATAAGTCGTTTTGTAAACACAAAAAATGGGTTGGCTGATTGCTTTGAACAGGTAGCAATAGCATCCCTGAGACAAGGTTTGAACCCAGGCAACCTGGCCGATTCGGTGACCAGGAAGAAAGCCATGACCTGGGGAGGATTGCTAAACCAAGTTGGCAAGCAAATAAATGTTGATGAAACGAAAAAGACCAGGGTGCACAGACAAGTGAGATCCACCCCGGTGGCACCAAATCCAAATCAAAACCAGTTCGGGAATAGAGCAAGAGAAACCGGACAGGGGCATGGTAGGGGAAAAGCTCAGTCCCAGCCAGCTGCTCCTGCTCAAAGTCAACAGTCTAGAAACAAAAGAGGGCCATGGGTCCAACCAGAGTGGTTCGCAGAACTTAAAGAAAGCGTGGCCACCATTTTTGATAAAACAAAAGATGAAGTACACTACCGGAGACCGGCAACCTTGCAGTCTCCCAAAGAGTATCGTAATAACTCCTTTTGCCAATACCACAATGATATTGGCCATACCACTGATGATTGCATAGCGTTGAAACAAGAGGTACAAAATTTGATTGAAAGGGGGAAGCTGGGTGCGTACGTTAAGAGAAAAGGAAGCAACCGGCCTGAAAACACTCACCGGGTTGGTCCGAGTAATGCTGCCCCGGAGGGGGCTATGGTAATAGTTGAAAGGTTTGATGTGGAGTCTGAATACCTGGATCCAACACGAAACAGAGTAGGTGCTATAGAGGAGCGTTCTAGATCGGTCTCCGGGCTCATTAAATTCTTCGAGTCACTGACAATTTTCGGAGGAGACACTATGACGGCTCCTACTACTTCTTCAAGAAAAAGACATGTTCATAATTTGGCCTCCCAACTAGAAGGAGGCATGACATCCTATCAATCTCCAAACTCGTTCTCATTCATAGTCTTCGATGAGGATGATTTGAGAGATATTGCTGGCCCTCATGAGGATGCTGTTGTCATAGGAGTATCTATAGGGGGCAATGAGATAAGACGAATTCTGGTGGATACTGGAAGCTCTGCCAATATCCTTTTTTTAAACACTTACAAGAAAATGAGAAATCCAGCTGTGATTCAAAAGTCGGACAGGTCGATTGTGGGTTTTACGGGCAGCTCGGCCGATGTGATCGGGGAGTTCGAAGAAGAAGTGTTATTGGGCAGGGGCCCTTTCAAGAAAATGGTTAGAATACTCTTCATTGTGGTGGATTGCCCCACATGCTATAATGCTATTCTAGGGAGGTTTTGGCTCTCTAGGATGCATGCAGTGGCTTCGACAGTCCATCAGTGTTTAAAGTATGCTGTTCAGGGGCAGGTTGGGGTTGTCCGGAGCAGTCAAAAGATTGCAAGAGAATGTTATGCCACTGCCTTGGCTCCACGAACGCTGGGGGCAGTCCGTATAAACGATCAATAGCAATTTGAGGGCCTTTCTGGGGGTGAGGGAGAAATTGATGACCCCATAGAGACCCCTGGAGTGCTGATTCCAATAGAGGAGGTTGAAACACACTGATTGGAAGAAGGAAAAAACGTCAAGATAGGGTCCAAAATGCCACAGATATTGAAAGAAAAAATGTTGAAGTTCTTGAAAGACCATCAGCACGTTTTTGCTTGGTGCAATGCTGATGTTACTGGAGTTCCATCAGAGGTGATTTCCCATCACCTGTCTGTCCGGAGAGATGTGGCACCGGTGGTACAAAAAAGGAGAGCCTTCTCAAAAGAAAAGGCTGATGTCATTGTACAAGAGGTTGACAGACTCACAAAGATGGGGCACATTAAAGAATCTCAGTACCCTTTGTGGACTGCCAATCCTGTCTTGGTAAAAAAGAAGAATGGCAAATGGCGTATGTGCATTGACTTCACAGACCTCAATCGAGCTTGTCCAAAAGATTTGTATCCGGTTCCTCGGATAGATCAGTTAGTAGATTCAACTTATGGGAACAAGCTACTCTCCTTCATGGACGCCTTCTCCGGGTACAATCAGATCCAAGTGGATCCAAAAGATCAAGAACATACCACATTTGTCACTGATAGAGGTTTACACTGCTACAAGGTGATGCCCTTTGGCTTGAAAAATGCTGGGGCTACTTATCAAAGGTTAGTCAACAAGGCATTTGCTGATCAAATTGGAAGAAATATGGAAGTTTACATAGATGATATGATGGTGAAAAGCATGGATGAGCAGCTGCACTTGTCCGACCTCCAAGAGACTTTTGCCAACTTGGCCAAAGTGAATTTAAAACTAAACCCTGAAAAGTGTGTGTTCGGAGTGCAGTCCGGGAAATTCTTAGGGTATATCATAAGTGAGCATGGAATACAGCCTGACCCGGACCAACTCAATGCCTTATTCCAGATGGAGCCTCCTCGAAACATTAAAGAAGTACAGCAATTGACAGGGAGATTGGCTGCCTTGAACAGATTCATCTCCAGGTCTTCGGACAAATGTGCTCCATTTTTTCAAACTTTGAAGGGTGCAAAGGGGTTTGAGTGGACACCACAGTGTAATGAAGCATTTAATGAAATCAAGAAACATCTTTCCTCTCCCAAGACTTTGTTTAAACCGGTTGATGGGGAAACTCTCTTTGTATATCTGGCTGTTTCAAGTTGTGCCGTCAGTGCTGTGCTAGTGAGGGAGGTTGATGGGCATCCTCACCCAGTGTACTACATCAGCAAAATTTTGATTGATGCTGAAAGGCGTTACTTGAAACTCGAGAAACTGGCATTGGCCTTGGTGATAGCTGCAAGAAAAATGAGGCCCTACTTCCAGGCTCATCCTATCATTGTCCGAACGTCCTTCCCTTTAAAAAATGTCCTTCAAAAAGCAGACATTTCGAGCAGAATGACAAAGTGGTCAGTAGAGTTGGGGGACTTCGACATAGACTTTGCTCCCCGAACAGCAGTAAAAGCTCAAGCTGTGGCTGACTTTCTGGTTGAATTCCATTCTGACAGGGATTCGGAGCAGCCTACTGATTCAAAAGACAAGAAAGTGTGGATTGTCCGAACAGACGGAGGATCCAGTACCATGGGATCTGGGGCAGGAATATGTCTCACTTCCCCATATGGGGACAACATGTTCCAAGCTATTTGTTTTGCTTTCAGGGCATCCAATAATGAGTCTGAATACGAAGCAACGATAGCTGGGTTGAAATTGGCCTACATTTGTGGAGCTAAAAGGGTCAAGCTACTAAGTGACTCCCAGTTGCTAGTCCACCATGCCTTGGGCCTATCAGAAGCTAGAAAGGAGCAATTGGTCAAGTATTTACACCTCCTCAAAAATGAAGCGTTAAAATTTAAAGTTGTTGTCTATGAGCACATCCCCCGGGCAGAAAATGAACTAGCAGATTCATTAGCAACAATAGCATATTCGGAGTCCTACCCATGGATCCATGTGCTTGAAAGCCCTTCTATCCAACTCAATGAAGGTATAAAAGAGGAAGTCCTTGAAATACAAGTGAATCGGCCTCAAGAGTGGAGGTCTCCTCTTATACAGTATCTGTCCGATGGCATCGTACCCTTGGATAAATCACAAGCCAAAACATTGAAACACAGGGCTCGTGGTTTTATTATGATTAGGGAAGTCTTGTACAAAAAATCCTACAGCAAACCTCTCCTGCGTTGTTTAGGGGATCATGAATCACAAATGGTTCTCTCCGAATTGCATGATGGTGAGGGATCAGCCCATTGTGGCTTTAGAGCTTTGACAAGAAGAGTACTACTCTCCGGATACTATTGGCCATCGATTATGAAAGATGCTAAGGAGCTGGTGAGAAGGTGTGACCCATGCCAGAGGTACAGCAATGAAATTCATGTACCAGCCATTCCTTTGGAATCAATTTCTGAGCCCATCCCTTTTGCTCGATGGGGATTGGACTTAGTTGGGCCTCTCCCTATGGCGTCCGGAGGGCGTAAAACCATAATTGTAGCCATTGACTACTTCTCGAAGTGGATAGAAGCAGCCCCTTTGGCAGGGACAACCTCAAAAGCTGTTATAAAATTCATTCGATCCAATATATGATACAGATTTGGTGTCCCCCAGAAAATAACAACAGACAATGGGCCACAGTTTGATAATAGAGAGATGGAGATCTTCTGTGCCTCAAGAGGTATTCAGCACTGTTTTTCTTCACCTTTTCACCCACAAGCCAATGGGCAAGTTGAAGTGGCTAATAGAACAATTCTCTCCGGCTTAAAGAAAAACTTGGAAGGGGCTGCTGGGAAGTGGCCTAGTTATCTACAAGAAGTCTTATGGGCCTACCGGACAACACCTGGGGCTGCAACACAAGAATCCCCTTTTGCCTTGGTCTATGGGATGGATGCAATAGCCCCCATAGAGAAGACAGTCCCTTCCTTTCGTGTTCATAATTTCTCCGGGCAGGCTAATGAGATGGCAGTTAGAAATTAGCTTGATTTGATTGAAGAAAGACGGGTTAAAGCTCATCTTAGAATGGCACACTATCAGGGCTTGATGAGAAGCAGGTTTGCTTTTAAAGTCAAAAGAAGAGATTTTCAACCAGGAGATAAAGTGTTAAGGAAAGTTTTCTTGCACACAAAGGAAAAGCTCTTCGGAAAGCTGGCCCCAACTTGGGAGGGTCCGTATACTGTGGTTGAAAGAATCAAGCCTGGGACATACTGGTTGGAAGACAAAGATGGCAGGGTTTTAACCCACCCTTGGAATATTGAACACCTTCGAATGTACTTGGAATAAAACTTATGTAAATATTTACTTGTTTGAACATCCATGTAAATATTTGGGGGCATACCTTCCCCTCTTCGGTGGCACGGAGAGTTTTCAATGAAATTTGGTGCCTTCTTCAAAATTCTCTAAGTATTTTTAAACATTTTGTCTCTTATCATACTACTTGGGTTAAAAGATCTAAGGGCTACTTAAATTCTAGCCGGAAAGTCTTAACACTCTCACAATACAATAAAATTATTTAAACTCCAGCTATTTAAACAAACAATGAAAGAAGAGGATGGTTGAGCAAAATAAGATAGTCATTCAACAATTTAAAAACTGCCTTGGCCTTCCAAGGACTTTTTGAGTAAGTTTGGGCACAGTACAAAAATCTGTCCGAATAATACGGACACCATCACAAAAAACGTTCCTTGGCCTTCCAAGGACTTTAGTTGAAACAAAAAATAAACAAAACAAATTATAAATTAAGGTTGAGCCTTTGAAGATGGCTCACCCTCATCTGATTTCTTGCCCTTGATGTCGCTCTTCTCCTCGACTATCTTCTTACCCTTGGGATCAATCTCTTCCTCACCTGGGCTCTCTCCGGTTTCCTCTTCACCACCAGACGAGGATTCACCGGAGTACCCCTCATCAACCATGGTCCAGTATGGGAGATCATCGTCATCCACATAGCGCCATAAGTCCCCTAGTCTCCTCTTCAGGAATTTCTCGTGAAACAGGAGGACCATATCAGACTTCACTTTTTCAATCATTAATTCTTCACTCCGTATCATCTCCCTGGCATAAGCATTAATCTTGGCCTTGATCATGGCCTCTTGATCCTTCACCAGAGCAGCTTTCTCTTCAACAGCCTGAGTCACTGCATTCTCTAAAGCAAGTTTGTCAGTGGTCAGGTTGGTGACAAGCTTCTCCTTTGCTGCAGTTTCCCCTCTTGAGGCTGTCAGATCCTTCTCCAGTCCGGACACCTTAGCCCGGAGGTCTTTTATGATTTCCTCCAGAGAAGCAACTTTTGTCTTGCCTTCATCTTGATTCTTCTTTAGCTGCTCATTCGACTCTTTAAGCAAATCAATCTTAGTGGCAGCAGTCTGGAGGTCATCGGACAGCTTCTCCTTCTCAGACTTGAGCTCTTTGATGGTGTCAACCTGACTTCGGACTTGCCTTTCCAAAGTAAGCACTGGCTGTACATTGCTAAGTAAAGAGTGGGCTATGATGTCCTTCTCGCTAGAAACCATGAAAGTCTTACCGTTGAAGTTGACCGTGTTGGAGCTGCTCGGAGGGACGTATGGCCCTGCGAACTCATCTCTGGGCAGGCCAAGGAAATATTCACCAAGTCCACCCAGACCGGTGATGTCCATTTCATCCAAGTTGAGCTCTCCCCCCTCGACTTCATCTGTATGAAATTCCTTTGGAATCTCTTCTTGAAAGTCCCTTGGGATCTCTTCGGCCAGTGTAGGGTCAGTAGGGAAAGAGGGCTCCGGGTCCCGGAGAGCAACTTCATCCCCTAGGGAAGACTTCTTCTTCTTGGCCTCCCTGTCAGCACTCTCACTTGTTTGCTTGCGAGTCCTCTTAGAGGCCCTTGTAGGCTTAGGGAGGTTCACTTCCTGCTTCTCACTCTCCTGTTCCACCACCTGCAGAAGGGCTGCATCAATCTGAGCCTGTGCCAGTCCTTCTGTGTCTGTTGGGGCCTCCTTCTCATCGTCACCTGCTACCCTCTTGCCTTTCTTCTTCTTGCCCTTCATTTTACTTGGGGCTTTGGCCCGGGCAGGAAGGAAGAGAGTCCCATCCAGTTCGTGAGATCTTCGTAGCACGATGTCTTCATCAGGTTGTGTGGAGAGCTCCTACCAAGTTAGGTCTCTTCGACCTGTGGTGTTCCACAGGTGAGACCTTGCTAAGTTCACAGCAGTGAAGGCTTTATGGAACCGATTCTCCCAGTTCTCTGCGGTCCAAGCGTTGATTTTGCCACAGGTGACCTGTCCGGCCTTCAGATAGTCTCCGAACTCCTTTGGCAGCTCTGATAAAACAAAAGAGAAACTAATTAGCATAAACTTGAAAGAAAAGGGAAATTCGAACAGAGAATTAAGATGAGAAGCTTACGGTCACTCCTCCACCTACTCCTGAGGAGGCTTGGATTCTCTCCGGTCTTGATTTTCTTACCATTCTCCCATGAGCCACTGACAAATAAGAATTGGCTCCTCCACTTGCTCTCCGACTCTAGGAGATCGTCAACAGCTTTAAGATCGTTCCCCATGTTGAAATGGTAGAAGGGGAACTGATGATGTTTGCACAAGTTGGCCACAGCTGCAAACTCTTCCATAGGAAGAGGGATTCCAGATAACCTAGACGCCATAATACATGACATCAAGGTAAACCAACCGTTAGGGCTTAGCTGTGACGGGCAGAGCTTGACCAAGTGGAAATAGCGCACTATCTCCGGGTCCAGTGGGAACCTGAGTCCCCAGTTGAATAGCTCCGTGAAGAAGACTATCTCATTCCTTTTGCAGTCCATCGGGGTCTCCGGATCGATAGGAATCCTTATCTTTACGTTCTCAGGGATTCCCCACTTTGTGCGCAATTTGCCCAGATCTGAAGTGTGAATGAGCGCGTACTTGGGTTTCAACAGAGCCAAAAGATACTTGAACTCCACCTTATGGAAGCATGGTCCCACTCTCCCTTCAAGGCTCTCCGGCAGGCCCGGACGTCTTAGATACAAGTCTTCTTTGCCCTTCTTGGCGACAACGATAGCAGTTTCAGCCTGTCCGGAGGACTCGGACTCAAATCTAACCTCCTCTGTGGAGTCCTCCATCCTCTCCTCCATGATCGTTGGGGGAGCTTCAGTAGAAATGGTCCGGGGAGGATTGAGGCTTGGCAGAGCTGATCCTCCGGACTGTTGGCTGTCCGTATATACTTGACTTCTTACCTCAATTTGAGTTTCTGAGGTAGAAGTTTCCTTAGGGGGTAGTGGGCTGCTGGCCTCCAATCCTGACGGCCTCTCCCGGGGAGCCCTTATAGTTGCCCCAGACCCTGATTCACTATTTTTTGCCCCCGATTTCGAGAGTGTGTTTTTAGAGGAAAGTCCTTTAACCAACCTACTTGGCCTTTTTATAATCAATTTGTCCGGGGAGTGGTCGGAATCACACCCCATAGCAATGAAAGAGGATTTCTTCCTAACACTTGTGGCAGTGACTCCCGGTTCAACAACAGGGATCGACTCTTGAACTGAAGAACCAGATACTATTGGAGAAAGCGTTGATTGAAAGAGTTTTTTAGGTTTTGTACCTTTAGAAGAAGATGAACCTCTGTCAGATTCTTCAATTGAAGGGGCTAGTTTCTCAACAGGTGACGCTGGAAGCCCTGCTGCAAGTCTTTTTTCCTTCTCAACTCTTTGAGCTTTCTCCAATTCAGAGAGGTTAAGCCAGCCACCCTTGATTAGTGCTGTCATTGCTGTAAACATAAACAGCCAAGAAAGTTTTGAAGATTCTAGAGAGATAAAGCTCTGAGTAAAAATGGCAGAGTGAAATTTGAAAGAGATAATGAGATAGTGAAAAGTGAATTAGAATTTATAGTAAAAGTGAAAAAAGGAGTTGATTCCTAGGAGAATCCGAAAAGTTAGGCAATGATTAAAAGACGGCGCTGATGTCATTAATGGCTTTTAAAAGAGGTAACTTGTTCGAGAAAGTGGTGCAAAGTTCAAGGTGAAAAAACGGCTAAAGTGACCAATCAGAGATTGACACGTGTCCCACTAACTCTGGCAAGAACCGTTTACAATTCGTAACGATTCGGTCTGTCCGGATTTGTCCACAACTCTCTCTGGATCGAAAAACCACTTCCTATAATCGTACTGTTTTTCAGTTATTTGACAAGAACACTTGTTCAAACATCTAAAAAAGGGGCTCCTGATGAGTCCGAATTCGGAGTGCTCCCCGGAAGGGCAGATCAGTGTAATTCTCTCCGAACACCGGACATAACTTTTGGACCGGACAGATCTCTTCGAACCAATGTGAGCCTAAGGCTGTTCGAACTATGACAAAAGTACTAAAAAACCTAAAGACTTCTTGACTAAGCTACCTGTCCTCCTGCTTAGAACTCATGGGTCTTTAAACATGACCCGGGTCCATTAAACTTGACCCGAAAGCCCATAAGGGCCCAAATAACATACTATAAATACTCAACCACCAGCATTAACTTCTGGTAATGAAAATTAACTGCTGCCAAGCTGCTTAATTCTCTCTCCACCTTGAAACACCCTCACACCACCTTGAAACACCCTCACACCACCTTGAAACACCCCTACACCATCTTGAAACTCAACTTAAAATTACTAGTCTACCCCTAGGCTATTTTTATCCTCACCAAAACTGATTCTTTACATAACTATAAAATGTTTAAAGAGAGAAAGAAGTGTTTGAAGTATTAAATTATAGATAGTAAAAATGATACATAGAGTATTTGGTAAGCAAAAGTTACATTAACTTCTCTTAAGAGTAAAATGGCTATATATAGTGAGTTTAATGGGCCATACAAATAACCAATTATGGGTTATGACTTCTCATTAATTTATTAATATTAAATATACTTACTTCTTATTACATAAGAACCCTTAATATTACATATTTATTACATTAGTAATACAAAGTAAAATCTATTCCATTAGCTTATTGATTTGAATCGTGGGTCGGATAATTCATTTCTTATGAGTAACCTCTTTGGTCCTTGCAAAGGTCTTTTGGGAGGACTAGTTCTGGAATCACTTCATATTTTTTCCAACATTGGTTAATCCGAATAACCTCTATTTCGACAGCTTTGTCTAATTATAGAACATCTTTGGATTTAACGGCACATGTGCTTTAGATTTTAGCCATCAATGATTAAACCAAAAAACTATGGTTGGACAACCTTGTTCCTAATAAATATCTATTTGGAGATACTAGTTTTGTACACTACACAAGGGGTTTTGCTATTGTAAACATTACATGTAAACATTTGACTCACGGACTACACTTTGTGTGGTGAAATGTGATAACCTTTTTGAAACTATTGTACTTCCACATGCAAGTATCTGTTGGGGGCGATCTTTTCACTTTCATGTGTGGGTATACGCTAGGCGTAAGAGAAATATCTATTGGGCTTCACTATTTTATCCTATAAATACATCTTCTCTATTTTCACTACTTCTTTATTCCTTAAAATTTATAGAAATACAGCGCAAATCTCTCATTTTCATTCACTGTAACTCTCGTTTTACAGCCCAATCACCACTATAAAAATTTCTATGGTCCTGAGCTTTTCTTACTCCCCCATGTCTAATATCCTCTTCAGAGTTATATGTTTTGCATTGACAATCATCTAGACAATTGGTTGCATCTCTGAAAAAAGATGAGGCGAGAAGATAAGCGAAAACAATATATGGGCTTCCAGACAACGACGAATAACTCACTCACATAGTTCAAGTGCTTAAATAAGGAGGCATGTTTCCTTTTAAGGGGCAGTCCAAACCGGTTGACCCATCATCCGCTAACATTACTTTAACATAAAAAACTTTCCCTTCCAAACCACCCCGGTCTCAAAGAATGAACGCAACGCTTGACGAACTCGTTTTATCCTAATGGGTTGTTTGGATAACAAAGAAAGTTCTCATGTGAGAAAAAACTTGATGGCTTCTGAGAAAATGAATCACTTGCCATGTACCACGAACTTTATTATTCATATGACCAATTATCAAACTAGGTAAATTAATTTTAGACGACTGCGTAAT
The DNA here is from genome assembly GCA_036936605.1 of Limnanthes douglasii subsp. nivea. Classification (NCBI taxonomy): domain Eukaryota; kingdom Viridiplantae; phylum Streptophyta; class Magnoliopsida; order Brassicales; family Limnanthaceae; genus Limnanthes; species Limnanthes douglasii. The sequence continues at coordinate 75,076,529 of JAUPFV010000003.1, read as the reverse complement.
AATAACAGTTACGTATTTTTGAAGAATCGAAAAGTTTATATCATTGCTATTATTTGGAATAAAACAATTATTAATAAATTTCAAAGCTAATTTGTTGTACCTATTAAGATTATTTCTACTAGCTTTGTGTTTACCGTTAACCTTCGGTTGTTCTTTATTATGACTGAGTATGTCTACCGCTTTATCCAATGTTAGAGTCCAATCTTGAGGCTATCTCATTTTAGGATAAGTAAGAGACGGCAAACGAGTACCATCCAATTGAAACATAGCCAAACGAATCTCTTCTACAAATTGGGTTTCGAAAAAACTATATTATATACCATTTATTATGCATTTTATTCACAAACCTCGTGCATCACTCTCAAATTAAATTTTGGATTCATAAAATTGTTGCACTAATTTAATATATCTAAGAAAATTAAATTTTTCAAAATACAACCAACCTATACTACTTCATTCACTAAGCATATCAAAAAACAATATTATGCCATCTACATCACGAAGTTCTTCGTAATATAAATACATTCCAATGTAAATATTGATACATTGTGGTGCTAGTTCATTGTGAACCTGAACCTCGCCTTCGTTACTTATTTAAACACTTTCAGATACTTGTCTTTGATCTGACAATTCCCTCTTCGGTCTTGATCTTATTCTACTAAAAGTTTCGGATTCTTCAGCAAGTTAATTCGGATTTTTTTGGCCTTGTATTTTTCGGAGCCATAATCTATTTTTTTAGATATTATTAAAGAATAGAGAGATTATATACGGTTTTCTGTTTTTTTCATTGGGCAAATCGGATATCCGATTTAGCATTGATTTGTTTTACTTTTTTCAAATTATTTACATATAAGTAACCTACTTACTAACATAACCTTCACTCATTACTCAAATATTATCTCACACAAATATCTAGTTCATAAATATCTCAAATCACAAATCTATTTCTACTAATAATTATTTATGTAGGTTTATTCTTCTATCAAGTGATCAATAGTCTCCTTCTTTAATCTTCGATCATCTTTCTATATCGATCAAGTATTTAAAGTTAGTTCATCTCAGGATGATATTTGTTAGTTTTAGAGCTTGGTATACACATTATAATTATTCATTTATTATATTATTTGATATTTGTTTAAATTGTTATATTTTTCTTAATTTAAAAAAATTAAATTTTAAACCAATTGGTACTTTATTTATTTATCTATATATTTTAAATGGTACATAATAAAATAAATATCCATACTAACCGTGGTCGTGGTCATAGTCCTAATGCTAATATCGATGAATCCTCTGTTTCTATTGACTTGGATACTTTTCATGTTTTTAACCAACCTGTAGAAAATCAAAACTTTGAAATAAATTCTTCACAAGCTACCATCGATATATCTTGTAGTACTAACATTAGTAATAAGAGTACAAAAAAATAGCGCGGGCATGTGAACATTTTACTATAGAATATATCTAAAATTTGCGCTGGTGTAATTATTGTGATAAAACGTATACAGATAAATATGGAAAATATAATTGTGGTACCGAGGGTATGGTGAGGTACTTATGCACACATAATGTTACTGATCGTATGAAAATGTATGAAGTAGGGAATACATCAATAGGTCCTCAAACCGGTAATGCATTTATTTTTAATCAAATTGGATATATGGAAGAAATTATAATCTATGTTGCTGGTACTATACTTGTTTTGCTGATAATTAGAGATATGAAAATTGGACATGTTTTAGGGTAAACCAAGAGCCACACGTATACCAAAAAGTTTTATGAGATCTTATTTTTTCACATATCATGCATCTAAGAAATAATTAATTATTGATATTATTTTAGTTTTGCTATTGAATATTTTTTTACTAGTGATATAACCATTTTTACTGACTTTAATATGATGTGCATTATTTGACGTTAGATGGATCCTTTTTGGGTACTAAAAAGAAGACTAATTTATTTTCAATGTATTGGGAAGCACTACGCATCTATAATTAGAGAAAACATATTAGAGTGTATAAATTATTTTTAAATTAAAAATAAAGTTATGCCAATTTATTTCGATAATACATTTGCAAACGATAAAGCCATTGAATATCTTATTCACAATGTCAACCATTTATTTCCTAAAATTTTCACATTAAATGTTTATGTCATAATTAACTGTCAAAGATGGAATGCGTATAGCTAAATATTATATCAACCCTATTAAACAATTAGTCCTACTATGCTCTACCTCTAATGTTAAAAAAAATTTGAACATTTTGTCAAAGATAGTTGTAAGCAATTAAAAAAACTAGTTTTAGATGTTGAAACTAGGCGGAACTCCACATATTATCTCCTTTCAAGTCCTCATAAGTATAAAAATGTGATTACTTTGCTTTATAATAGACATAATATTGTCACACCATTTGAAGATCAAAATTATATTTATTGTGCTTATATTTTAAGTTTATTGAGGTTATTTAAATATGCAACTAAATGTTTTTCCTACACAGCATACTCATAACATTCAAAATAAATTGGTATGAGGAGAGCAGACCACTTGATATCTTAAATTGGTGGCAATCAAAATAAAATGAGTTTCGTATTCTTTACAGGTCAGCGAGGGAGATTTTTATAATACATATGTCTGTCATGGAAATTGAATGTGCGTTTAGTCGGGCCAAAATTCAAAACACGACTAAACAAACAAGATTGACTAGCAGGTCACTTCGAGTGCTTGTTACAATTAAAGATTGAACTGCAACGTATCATAAGATGCAAAACGAATAGTATACAAATGAAGAAAAACTAATAGACGTCTTTGATAATTATCCAAAAGATATGCACGATATACTTGAACAAGATCTTATGGCTGAAGCTTCAGCATATTTTGATAATGAAGATACTAATGATAATAAGGTAAATTGAGATAGTTCATTTCGATAACATTTGTACAACTCATGGCCCGCAAGAGTATAAATTGTGAACGACTTAAATAAATATAATTTATTTTTTATTCTTCAATAATTGAATCTCGTATTTTTTACCACCAGTAAGTTAAATTAACCTATTAACCTTATACTAATTTAATATAATAATTTAAAGACTATAAAACTATAATTATAATAAAAGTATCATCACACTATAACAAAAAACTCAAAGTATAAAAAATAATAATTAGTTTATCAAGCAATAACACTATTTATTTATTCTATATTTGTTACAAAACTAATATATTATATATACGTACATTTTAATTAAACCATATTAATAATCAAAGTATAATTACTAATAAAACTATATTAAATTTTATATAATATATTGTCGTATTTGTCGTGATAATAATTTTATCGTGTCTGCCGTGACCGTGACATCCTTGGTTGTAACAGTCGTGTTAGTGAGTCATGTTGTGCTCTACTGTGATAGACTACCATGCATACTATGACATAGGTATGGGCATTCGGTTCTTCGTTTCGATTTGGTTCGATTCTCGGTTCTTTTGGTTCTTTATAACTAGTACCCATTTAGGAACCGATTAAAATTCGGTTCGGTTTGGTTTGGTTCTTGGTTCTTTGAAACTAGTACCCATTTAGGAACTGATTAAAATCTGGTTCGGTTCTGTTTGGTTACATTCAGGTTTCGGTTCCAAATGGTTACTTTCTAACCAAATGGTTACTTTGTAACCAGAAGAACCGTTTGGAAACGAACCCGAAAGGAACGAAATAGTTATTTTCTAATCAAATGGTTACTTTCTAACCAAAAAAACTGTTTGGAACTGAACCCGAAAAGAACCAAATGGTTACTTTCTAACCAAATGGTTACTTTGTAACCAAAAGAATTGTTTGGAACCGAACAGTAAACCATGGATATTCAAGGATAATATTGCTTATTCGGTTCTTTATGTTACTATTCGGTTCTCGTTCTGAACCGAACCGAATCGAGAACCGTGGGTATTTAAGATAAGGAACCGTACGGGTATTTATAAGGAACCAAAACCGAACCACATCCGTTATTTCGGTTCGGTTCGGTTCAGTTCAGTTCTTCGGTTCCGTACCCATATGCCCATGCCTACTATGACAGACTGCCGTGAACACGCCAAATACTAACGTGTGACATCCCGTTTGAGACCTTTACTTGCTCGATTGTCATAATAACAAGAATAAAAATTCAGTACTACCGCTACATCATAAGTTGTACCCTAGAGCTATTGGATGGTAGCAATGTCGATGTTGCCGAATAGGATCCTGCTCCTCAAACTATACTTCTGAAAGAGGCTCAAAACAGACTGCTAACTTAAGGGGACAACCCGACGCGGTTGATTGATGAGTCAGAGAGAATGAGCAAAAGATGGTGTATCAAACCAAGCAAGATATGATATTGAAGACTAGGTAAAACTCTAAAATAGTAGATCAAAGAAGCCTTAGAAACCAAAGAGTGGTAATAATAAAGAAGCATAAGTCAAACTACCTTATGTAATAGTCGAGGTCCTTGGGGTCCAACTTTTAGAATTATTAGAAATAAATACTTGGTCGTTCTACACAATATCAAGTATAACTATTACTCCAAGGCAGAATAAGCTGATCTTTGGGCCCACTGGTTAATCATGAAACAATGAAGCTACGTCTACCAAAGGCGAGATAGACGTCCATCTTTACTGCTAAAATAATATGCTGAATTGGAGTCTCTGGTTCCTGTTGGACCTTAAAATAGTTGAGTATTTTGACATGGCGAATTCTTTCTAAGTTAGGAAAGTCCAAATACTTAGTTCATATTGATGTCATGCATTAGCTCATAAATATTGTTCAAGATTGAGATGTCGATGTATTAGTTTGTGGCGATCACCTTTTTATCAATGTATCCTCACACCATCTTCTACTTTATCACTATGGGGAATGAGTGTAAAGTAGTAAGTGATCTTTTGGAGGCTGATAAAACTTGGAAACAACAATTTTTTTTTAATGAATGGCTGTTAAGAGAATATCCTGAAGACCTTAAGGAAGAGAAATCTGAGCAGGGTGTCGACTGAGTGGCGTAGTGCAGGTAAGTTCATTTTACTTCAGTCTATAAGTTAAATTATTATCGAATTTCATCGCCTACAATATATGTTTTTTTGTTTTTTTCCATTTTGCAGTTATATCCAAGTCCCAACAACAAGTTTAAAAATTTTTGAACGGACTTTCAAGAAACTACACTAGTGGGCTGAAGAGAACTAGTTAAATAGGTTCCATAATTGTTTCATACTGACCAACCTGGTTTGAAGTCACTTATGACAGACACATACAAAGCTTGATTTATCGTGGAAGCAATTTGTGACTCTACTTTGTGCTTTAGAATACCTCGAGGGAGTATAAGTTGTTGATGGTCGTATATATATTTTAACCAGGAATAGGGCTCGAATCCATAGAATAAAAAAGATGACACTGACAGTTCGGGCCCAAAAAAATCAGTTACTAGTATTGCAGAGGCGAAATAAACTGATGAGCCAGCAAAAGATGTTGCTGGTGTTATAGTGAGCTGGATACAAAAAGAAAACTCAACCCTGAAAAATGAAGAAAACATCACGCGTACCAAAGGATCACAATGATAAAGGAAAAAGTAGTGAGAAGAAGATTAAAAAGAAAAAACAAACTCAAAGACCAGCATGGATGTTTGAAGTTTAAAGTTCAAATGATACTGGACAGATTCTGGTATTCAAACCGAAAAAGATATTCTTCAGTTAAAGGGAACTCTAATAGTAACGAATGCTTGATGCTAGACAAATTAGATACATACTACTTTATTTTCACCATATTATAACTCTGATTTCTAAAATGTAAAAGAAAGTAACGAAGTAAAGATAAACCATAAAATTGTGAAGCAAAAAAACATGATAATAATGAAAAAATTCGGGTCGTCTTGATCGAAAAAAGAGCTAGTAGGAAAAATTAATAATATGTTTTTAAAGCTAAGATTGTCACGCTGAAATCTTTATTGGAAGAGCACATTGAGAAATACAAAATGGAAGAGAAATAACATCATGCTTAAACATATGCCTTTATAAAACTAGTGGATGAGCAGAATGCCATCATTAAGAAAAACAATGAGGATCTAACTTTAATCAAAGAACAAGTTAAAAACTACCAAGAAGTTGCGGTCATTGCATACGGTGAGCTAATATGTATGTTCTATTTTTAAGCAAAACTGGTTCTTAACTTCCATAAAATATTCCCGAAGCTAAACCTATTCGAATAACGTTTACCACCATAATTTATTTTCTTTTTATTGGCGATTTCTATTCGGAGAAGAGGAAAACCCTTTTGAATTAGAAGTAGAATAATTTATAGATTCTGAATGACTATAGAAATATCTTGTCATTCACTTATTTTAAGATAATAATGGATTTTGTTCAACCTAAACTGCTTTCTTTAGTATTTTTCATGATTTCATAGAGAATCAAACTCGACGTCTTCTCCATGGGTCCCTTTTCTTCCCTAAGATTTTGAATTTATGAATGGAATTTTCTTAGTTGAATTGTCATTATTTCCTTTTGTGATTTCAACACAACGATCTCCTCATACAATTGATCACGATGCTCTTTCAGGGTCAACTACTCTTACTTATCTTCATATTAATGCTGAAGTTGAGCTCTCCAAGTCAGCTGATAAGACTCTTTTCTTACTGTGATTTCTTCGGTAACTACCACAAGATCCACTTGCATCTCATAACCATACCTCACTAGAACATGAAAACGAACCTAACATGCCTAAGTTTTTGGATGTCGATATCCGGGTACATATCTAGGATCCCATTATAGCCGTGACTGATATTTCCAAATATAGTTCTAAGGGTACTTACGTAAAATTAATTCATTATAAAATGATGAAAATATTTAGTGAGGGAAAAGAAGTGTTTGTAGTATTATATTTTAGAAATGGAGAGTTGATACATAGATTAGCTCGTAAGAAAAATTGCATTAACTTCGCTTAAGCCTAAATATATTATATATAGTGAGTTTGGGATAACAGTTAGTAGTCTATATGGATGACCTAAACCCTTATGAATAACCCATTATAGTTTATTATATATTGCATCAACTTATTAATACCCTCAATATTACATAGTTATTACATTATTACTATAAAGTAAAATCCCGTTCATTGGCCCATTGGTCCAACTCACTGGTCAGATAATTCAGTCCTTATAAATCATGAGTCTAAGTTTGGTATGGAGATACATCATGATGTTGTTGTTGTCCATGTACAAGGTTCGATGGATAGCGTGGTTGCGCTCAAGGTTTGTTATGGGGGCATCCATGACTGGAATTACATGGCTTGTTGCTGGTTGTGGTGAATCCCCGGTAGGAAAACTTGATTCTGCTTGAATCTTGACTAAAATACAGAGTACTGCTGGTACCCCGATTGCGTTCCAATCGGTAGTGTTGCTCTAATGTTAATAACTAAAGAGAATTGATGGTTCTTCCTTTTTTTTCCTCATGATCTAGTTGAGGTTCCAAATCAATATACTCTTATTGATTATGCCTTGAAATAGGATTTTGGCTTGTTCTTTTGTCTAAGTGACGTTGTCGTTGCTTTCGAATTTGGTTTGAGAACCATTGGTCTGAATTTATCTACTTTATTAGTGAGACGTTTTGAAGGGAAACATCATCGTTTTGGTTTTTGTTTCTTAAACAAATGGTCTTTCAACATTTCGTGACTTGGATAATCGTTTTCCTCTCCATCCACATATACACGACATATTTATGCATAAAAAGTTATTGGTCCTCCATGTTTCCAGTTTGTCTAATTATAGTCCTTTATGTTTACTTTATATTAAACCGGTCCCCCATATTTCAAAAGGTTAAATTTTTAGTTCTCTCTCATGTGATTAACCAAAAGCAATCACAATTTTTCTTATACATTTTTACTCACATCACCTTGAATTGAATCACGCATGCGTGGACTAAATGATATTTTTTTTAAACACGAGGGATCCACTTAGTACAAATAGTGAACATCGGGGACCGTATTGGGACTCTGATCGAATATAATAGACCAACAATGTAACTCTTTGAAACATATGGACATGCTTAACACAAAAGAGAACATGTGAGACCATAATGAGACAATCGTAAAATATGGGTGACCAATCGTGATTTTGATCTCATATTTCACTATAGAGGTATGAGACTAATTGTTCATGCCACAACAAAAAAACTACTACTTGTCTTTCCTTAATTGTTTATAAAGTCGATGGAGTTCAGTATAAAGAGTTGTAGGGGCTTCAACGACCATAGGCTATCTATAAGAATGCTTTATCTCTAACTACGCATCCACGAATAGATTAGATATCTCTTCATATTTCAACATCAACTAGTTTGAGCTTATTTGTTGTTTTTGTTTTTTATGGAAAAAATCGTTTTCTAAAAACACACCAATTGAAGGTGAAAGTTTTGGAGTGACTTCGTTTGATCCGAATGCAAAGATTATTTGTAAAAAGTAAAAAATATATAAATAATATAAATAACTAATATTGTTTAAAAATTAAAATAAATATACGAATACGTCGATTGTTAGCACCTTCATTGTAAAGTTTGTAGTTACATAAGATATCTATGAAATTTTTATATTATTTTATCCTATGTATTACATGTGTGCTCAAAATTTTCAAATATTTAATACATAAATAATGAACAGATCAATATATTATATTTTTCATATCTTTATTAATACCGCAATTGTATATTTTTTAAATTAAATAATATAAATAATACTTCGCTCAAAATTATCATATTTAAAAACCTACCTTATTTTCTTTAAAATACTCTTTAAAAACAAAAACAATACTAAAAAAATAGGTAAAATATATCCAATATTTTATTAACTTTTTGAAAAAAAAAATAACTATGTTTTATTTTATTTTAAATTATTAATAATAGGATATCCAAATTTTATATATGTTCTCAAATTAATTATTGGAAAACAAAAACAAAAAGACAAAGGACCGTTACTTTATTTTTATATAATTTTAACGATTAATTTTTAAAGTCCGAGCTACAGATTGTATCTTCTACCACTTATCTTCACCCGTCTACTTTGTAATCATCGAACAGTATGCAAATTAAATATCTCAACCATTCAAATTTTATTTTTTTACATACTTATTAGTGAATTATAAAAATAGTCTAAAAATGTTTATATTAAGCTCTTATGAAATGAATAATCATATTTATATGAACTATTGACTTTTGCATGTATAAGCGTGACATAAAAAGGTGGAAACTAGTCGAATAAATGAAAAGGAAAAAAAAGACAACCATATTAATCCAAACTCCAAACTAAATAAAATAAAAAGAGACTCATAAAGATGTTTAGTACCCGACAATTAGTATCTCATTAGTGTATATTACTACTATAATCTTTAATGGTTAGGTAGTAATCTGTCTATTTCATGGTAAGGACATTACAGCGGTACTTTTTACAATTTATTAGTGAATAATAAAAATAGTCTAAAAATGTTTGATGATTACTTAAAAAGAGCCAATTTTACTATGTGATATCGTTACCACGAAGTTATTTTGTATGAAGATTTTATTCTTATAAAACTTTATGAATAGGTAAATTTACTCCGTCAAGTTATTGTAATTTCAAAAAAAAATCTATTTCTTTACCTTCTTTCTATATAAAATATAAATTTAAAAAATACTTAATAAAAACATAATTTTAATAGGTAATCCTAATTAAAAATAAACTAAAACTAAACTAAAAAGTAATTAAATCTAAAATATTAACTAAGACTAATTAATTTGAACCTAAAATTTAAAGTAAAAGTAATTATTTTAAACCTAACACTAATCCTATGATGGACCCTCGAATTTTTTTGAGAAAACCATAATCCACAGCAAAAACCCACCAATAGATCGAATTGGAAGCACCCACCGGAGGCAAACCGAAACCGGCGAAGAAAATCGACGAGTAGATTTGAAAGTGAGATTGTAAATCTCATTGTAAGTGCATTTTGTTGTTATATAATGATTTAGTTAGGTTTAGGGTGTCGATTAAGGTGTTTGGTGGCTTAGAATGTCGATTCCGGTAACGATTAGAGTGGTGGCTTAGGGTTACAGAAGCTTGAAGCTTCTGTCATGGCAGACAATGTTATTCGCCATACGGGGGCGTAGAACATGCTTTCTCCACCATCGCTTGGTGTAAGTAATGACTCCCACAGTTTGTTATGGTATGGGATCATTTGAATACATCATACTGTGGCGTACGAACCGGATCCCGCATGTATGGCGTGCCATTCCAATCTTGCGTCATCAGGATGGCGTGTGCGTTTTAGTTTGCGCCCTCATTGTTGTGTACACCAATGCACTGACGCCATCAGGATGGTGTAAGATGCTCCGGTCGAAGTAATCCGGGATCGGTTTATTCTTGTTGGTTGGTATGTATATTATGCGTTTATACTATTATTTCTCTAAAAATGCTTTGTGATTGACATTTTGTATTTGGAATCAACCTTGACATTTCGTACATTTTTTTTATTTCAGGTTATGGATCCCATTAACACTTTCGGATCCGCTGATGGCTCTCAGACAAAAAGAGTGAAAAAGCGGACAAAGTACGTCCAGTTGGCCACCCTGATTAGTAAGCAATTCAACGGTTCCGGTGGAGGAGCTGCCTATTGTTTCTGGATCGCATGCTTCCGGATCCACTTCCATTTCCCGGGTCACACCAGCCTTCCCCACCTCGAGGGCAGCCTTGAGCTCATCCCCCATCCAAACGACCATCATTATTCGGCGAGACATTCATCAGCCACGCTACCTACTACATTTGGCAGGGCGAGGTAATATTTACATTTGCAATTGATATTTTAGTTCGGTAGAGTTCTAATTTATACTCATACATAGAGAACAGCTATTTTCAGGAGTGCGAGATGCAGCTATACGCCCATTATCCGAGGTATAGAGTTTGAAGTTTGGGCTCGCAGATGAGGGAGCGTGTCGTACTTGATCACATATTTTTCGGTACACTTATTGAGCCGTTCTCGTGCATGCAGACACACTCCAACACGACGGAGGTATTTCTTGAGTGGTGGCATATGGAAAAAAAATCATTTTTCATTTGGTGAGATAACGATCACGTTCGAGGACATGCACACCATCTTGGGGCTCGTGGTAGAGGGTCAGCTTGCTGTTTTCCCCCTATGTTTGACAAGATGTTGGTCATGCACCATGACATTGATTTGGTTGGCTTTAGCGATGTAGTGTTTGTCAGGGAGTTTGAGAGATGCAAGGGAATCGAATTGGGTTACGGTTCGCTGCAGAGTAGGTATAGTGGCCCAAAATTCTGCGACGATACCCTGATCTCACCGACCATATGATACATGCGGTTGCGTGCTCGTATATATTACATATGTTCGACACTGTTATATTTCCCGAAAAGAGTAACATGTACGTTAATTACAAGTATTTGTTTATATTGCGCGATTTGACGGAGGAGGGTTTCGGACGTTACACATGGGGTACGGTCGTGCTTGTTTACTTGTATCACCATCTCGGTGGGCCTCGTTTCATGAGACTGGGATTATGGCTGGATGTATCAGTCTTCTAGACACGTGAATACAAGATCATTTTGTTATGCTCCGCCCTGTTACTCGTTCCACTTACACCGAGCGCTAGCCCACTATTGCGAGATGGGATACAGGTGCGCTTATTTTCGACTCGCGGATGAAGTTGAACGTTCGGATCACCGTGAACAACCCGCAAGAGACAGATGTAAGTTTTTATAATTAAGATAAAATTATTTTATAGTTTAACCTATTCCGATAGTAGAATAAGATAGAACTATTTTATAGTTTGTCATGTGTTTGGTTGGTTGCGTTTAGTGGCATTTATATTTATTTTTGTACGTATTGGTTTGTATTGCAGGTACTATTCGATCATTATCGTGCAATAAGCGATCATTTTCCGTTTGAGGATATATTATGGTTTTGAGATGTCATCTTCGCTGTTGAGCACTCGTAGGCATACTATCCAGAGCGGGTGTTGAGGCACTTTGGTCGTGTACATATGATTATCTCGCATCCATTGTTGAAGATGCAGTCGAAGTCGAAAACAAAACCGAAGATGGTGACATATGCGTTCGACGAGTAAAGTTGGGATGACTGACGATTGAATTATTTACCGGATGTTTTCAGGAAAGACATGATGAAGGACGAGATGAGGTCTTTTTGCACTCCTGATTATCTTATGCTCCATCAGAATATTAGTTGGTACAACCTAATCAACAATGCGATATACTCGCTCGATGACTATGTGTACGAGGATCGAGATGGAGCTATCATACGATATTTGCGCGCTAGTATACGTATGATGTCATTGTTTTTCGGAGTGGATTAATTTGGTGATGATGTTGGCCGTTTGAAAAAGGTGTACACGAATGTTTTGTCTATTGTCAAAAGACTTGCTTATACATGATGTTATTTGTTTCGGATTGTATGAAACTTTTGCGATATTTTGTTGATTCCGTGTTTGTTATTTTGATATCTTTTTTACAAAAACGAGTAGTTTATCTTTATCGTTGTTGTAAGATATTTGTATGTGTTATTTGTATTTTCTAGTTTTATTTATCTTTATGTTTTTAATGTGTCATATTTTCTTAGCGACATATTTAGTTACGTAATTAGTAAATAATTTTGAGTAGAAATAATATAACAAATTTAAGAGTTTGTTTTAATGGAAAACAATTATATATATATATATATATATATATTAAAACACCATTGGAAATTACAACTTCGCCTAAATAACAAAAAGTGTTTCATTATATAAAAATGTTCCATCGAAATAATGATTCCCGCCAAATTTCATTTCCCTCCAAACAATTAACCTCGCCAAACAATTTTTCCCACTAAATGCGTATTGCCCGCCAAATTAAAATGCCCTTAAATAGGGAATTCAAACATAAGCAGATAGTTTATCCACCAAATATCAAACACAGTTAAAAACATTAAGGTTTATAAGAATATAGTTTATTGTTGATGAAGACTACCAGTTTCTTCAGGCAGTAAAGTTTGTCCGTCAAACAACGCCTGATGATACGAGCTATGTATTTTTTAATCGGGTGCTATGTAGGATGTACTTCGAATACGGCTGATTGGGAGTTACGAATCATCTGATGCGTAGTAGTGACGAAGTAAAAGCCATGTACAATTTTATGAAACTGCTCCAACGATTGTTGTTCATGCCTCATAAAATTAAAAAAGAAGCAGTTACGGTGTAAAACATGACGGTAGTTGACTACATTAGCATAGACATGATAGCATATCCGGAGGATGCAATTGCGGCAAGAGAGACCAAAAGTGATGAAGACAACATATGATATAACATCGATATCTAAGTTTAAAGTTTTGTTATTATTTTTGTTTATAGTTTTAATGATTTTGAACTTGTTGTTTGAGTTTTTACAGTTTCATTGTTGTTGTTTGGTTATTTAAGATTTTGTAAGTTTTTGTTTCAATATTTATGATTTCGTTGTTGTTGTCCCTTTATTCATTTTGTTTAATTTTTCAATATTATTGTTTACAAATAAATACTCGACAAAGTTGTACTGACATACATATCAAATGCGCATGGTCTATCTTTACACACCTAAGGTTATGTTTTTTATCCATTATGTATCACGAAATGATTAGGTTATTAGATTACGTTATCCACATCTTACACGTGTCAAGAAGATATTGGTCCATTTGGATTATGCTATCTAAATAGAAAATGATCAATAAATAGATGGTATTTTCTTGTAACATCACAATCGGAAATACACAAAATTGAAACTCGTATAATGTCTCTCTAGAGTGAGTTGGAAGATGAATATTTGATAAAAGCATCCGTTGAAGTAAGTAAAACTTATAACCAAGAATGGGATAAACACTGATGGGAGGCAATTCTATACAAGATGTAATTCATATACGGTAGGGATTGTGTGCAACCTCATAAGATTTCAAGGCGTTTAGATGAGGTTAAAGGTCGGTGGTCCGTTCTAAAGAAATTTCGTGTACACTAAGTTTCGAACCTCAGTGACTTGGAACGTTATGTTGTGTTCAACCTGTTCAACTGTCAACTCACGAACACTATAATGGGGGATCAGCTGGATCATGTCAATTCCGACATTTTTACAATCAATGAAGAGAAAATACGTGTTGTTGCGGAGGAGTACTGGAATGCGAAAGAAGAAAATAAGTTGATGAAATGGAATTGGTCGGATAAATGAGTTGTTGTTTTAGTTTAAGCTTCTTTTGACGGTATAATGACAATGTTAATAGACACATCTAGAGTTCCAAAACCTACACATGCAACCCGTTTTTTTTTTGCGATTTTGCTCTGGAATTAGTAAGAGTGTGTGTGGCGACCGTTCGTGCGGTGCTACCAAAAGTTCCGACCGAGGTCACCAAACTCACGGCAGGTGTTACAGCTTTTTGGATTTTTTGCACTATTGTGAGACTCAAACATTTCTCATTCGGCGTATTCGTGATATGAAGGATCCTTTTTAGTAGAATAATCCTGTTGGAGTTTGCTAGTTTTACCCCGACCACGACGGTGACCTCCGACACGTCCGAGAGTTCTATCGTGAGTTTTAACCTTGTCGAGGGGTTCGTAAATGAGTGTCATCGACGAATCCAAAATTTGTTGAAATTCTTTTAACCAATGAATATGTTCGTAAACATATAAATCTTCAACTTTAGAATTTAGATTTGCAAAATTAAATTTCACCTCTTTTTTGCACGTGAGTTTAACTCGAGGAACGATGTCTAGTCTCTTCCAATGCTCGTCTATAATCCGAGTAGGTACATTACCGTCCGATTTTAGGATTGACTCAAGTTCGTGGGTACACGGTAAACCATGGATCGTATGATCGGTGCAAATACATGAAGATGTTGCTTTTATCAACAAAGTTATCGTATATTATTTTCAATGCATTAGGTGATACGTGCCTCGTAAAAATTTGAACGATTTGAAATTTGTTGACACTTGCTAAGCTCCATCGATTATTTTATGTTCGAATGTTGCATCGGTAACAAATCATGCACTTTGTCCTGAAACCCATCGAAATTCAATCGACTTGACTCGATATATTTATTCAACGTAACATGTGAGCTTTCCGCCTATTAGAGGTGTAATTATTGAAATGCATTATTTTGTTAGTATAGGCGTGCACGAACATATTTTTAAAAAGAGTAATCCACGAGTCTACGACATAATCGACCGCCTTATCTTGTTTTTTGAACACCGACCGCATCTTAGCGAACCTCCCATTCATCACATCAATGGTAGTGGATGAAAACGATATCGTTCCAAACCACCAAAAAATTGTTAAACACCTTCATGTCATCAAACTTTTTTATTGTTTTCCCCGCTAACATTCTTGTTGATATGTCACTCGCATAACATGTGATTAGCGCTAGAAAATATTTTGTCGATGCTATTTATCAAGGCTAGTTCGCGATCTGTAATTATAACACAAAGCATTTCGCAATCATTCTCTTCTATTACCATTTTCAAGCATCCCAATGACCATTCATAATTTTCTTGTTTTTCACTCACTATAAACGTGAAACCAATGCAAAACGTTTGTTGGTCGATGTTACCCCGGCTACTTCGAACAAATGCATCCCGTTGCAAATAAATTTGTATATGCTATCCATGATTAGCAAGTATGGAAAGGTCCGTAGTAAATCAATACTAAGTGGGTGCGCAAAAAACAAATCAGTTATAACGTTAGAGCCATCATTGGTCTCCTGTTCCCAATACTTGTACTTGTGCAATTGTAATTTAGCTAACAAGCATTGCATTTGGTATCGACCACCATTTTTAACCCTCTTCGTTCTTTGACGGTGATTGTAAACGTGACAGATATTTGAAGCATTTTCTGGACTGTCCTTCTTCAAAGCACCAAATATTTTTTGTTGCGTACTTCCATTCACCGTTAAAACATCGACGAACTCTTTTTCCTTCAGTTTTAACTTGGACCATTGCAAATTTCCTTGGGCATACTTAATCGGTTCGTGGTTGTGCTTGCCGGAAAGGACACTTAGAGCCCACTTCTCGTCGCCTTTTATCGGTTTGCCTACCAAATAAAAAAGATAATTTATTTTGTTGCTAGCGGTAGCCTTACGCTTACTGTCGCACTCATTAACGACCAACTTAAAATACCGAATCGCTTGCACCAATAATATATTCTTAGTGATCTCCCTCTTTTCCCTATATCCTTAGATGTTATGTTAATCGAGAAACCTAACGTCTTTCCCGTACTTTTTACCCACTCGGTCATCGAGTCTAAGCTATACTTTATGTGAGTAGTGAAATGGTGAACGTAGTCCGAAACAAACAAAATTTTGCATTGGGTAAACTCATGCAATATGTAAGAAAGATAAAATTCAATTAAACCGGGATTCCAGATTTGTCTAACCTATTTTTCCACGTGTATAGCGTATCAACCCACTCCCACACCATCTGGTGGCGTACACAACTATCCTCACATCGCATGTGTGGCGTAGACAATGGTCAATATGCCACCAAGTGGCGTGGGCTTGTTCTCTAAGCCACAACATTTGGCGATGAACACTAGTTCGACGCTAATATGTGGTAAAGAACACAAAATACAAGTTTTTTTTAAATATAGTTTTTCCCAAAAATAAGATGAAATAAATAAATGTACCTCATTAGCATCCACGCTGCTCTATAAGGGAAGTAGTTCCAGCTATATTTCGGTCATGTTTTGAAAGTTTTGAAGTTTTTTAAAAATGGATAAATGGGTTTAGAGTTTTGATGTTTTGGGTAGTTTGGAGAAAATGAATTATGGTTTGGTAGTTGAAATTGTGTTTGCAACTACACAGAGTAGTTTGACGTCTTCAATGGTATGGGTTGTAATTTAATATGGTTTGAATAATTTTTGGGATTTTTTGCATAGTGACAATTTTTTAAATATTGAAAAACAAAAATGGCGACTTTGCATAATAGTTTCGCTTTTTTTGCAATTCCCAAAGTGTTTTTTATATGATTACCTCTATAAACTTAAATATCTACATGTTTAAATGGAAAAAAATTGTATATATAAAGTTATTAGCCGTCAAGTCTAACCATTTATTATCGAAATAATATATTTTTTCAACAATAGTTACTCTCGCGGTAAAAGTAAAAATCGATAGTTTTTGTCATTACTAAAAATAAAATTGGGTTTGATTAAGTTTTTAACTAAATTATTTCAAATTTTTATTATTATTATTTCAATCATTTGAGATCGCCGTTAAGATGGAAGCATATATATATATATATATATATATCAATCATGGGTTGGATTACTTTAACTTTCATGTTTTATTTAATTTAGTCTTTTTATTTCAAAATCGACAATGAGGGTTTTTGGATTTGGAATAATTTATAGGTTTAATTCCTCAACTTGTAAAATTTATAAATTTAGTTATTTGTGAGTGATTTTTGTTTTGCACGAGGGACTCAATTTATAGATTTTGTCAAGTCCATGGACACCGATGATTTTGAAGTCGATATACTAAATGAAAGAAAACAGATAGTCGATGAACTATTCATTGATTTAAACCTATATGTCATGCACCAAAGTCTACCAGCCATGCATGAAGCCATTTTGGTTTCACTAAAAATAACCTAGGTTATCTATTTTTTAAATTGAAGCAGAAACATTATGTGAACTTATTCAGTACGTTCATAAGTGAAAAAACAATACAAACATTCTTCACTCTGTTTTCATATATTATGTTTTATCAAGAACTTGAACATTGTATCAAAGAGGGCTACAAAAAAGACAAGCTATTAGTTATATAATTCTTGAATACGTTTTAACAAGATAAAAAATATTAATGACGTTCAGAATCAGGCATATTCTTGAAGAAGGTTTGAACTTTGGTAGTGAAAGACACGTTAATAGTAAAAATAGTAAGATAACAGTCAATCGACACTTTGAAAATCTAGGTATGTCGATTACTAGTACAAAGTTGAGTGAGAAGAATTACATTATCTAGCGTGGAGCCATTAGGTTCTCACTTGATGCCAAACATAAACTAAGTTTTATTGATGGAAGATCCATGAAGTCGTTGTTGATTTATGCTAAGTATGGTTAGTGGAATCAAGTTAATAGATGGGTTTGTCCTTGTACCATCAATTTTATTAATAATCCCATGAAGGAACAATTAATGTTCGTAGATAATGCAAATGAGTTCTGAGAAGAGATATTTTAAAGATACGACTACTACAATGGTCCTATGGTATATAAATTAAAAAAATGAATCAACATTTTATCTCAATGAAGCTTGAATGTAGTAGCGTATTTCTCAAAGCTCAAACGCTTGTGGGAGTAAGGAAATGCATTTAGGCCAATACCGGTTTGCAAATTCCAAATAAATATGATTGTGGCATGTACTTAAAATTAACGAAAAAATAAGAAGAATAAATATTAAAGCAATTTATTCTTGGTTTTTATTAAAGCTTTGAGTGAGCCAAAGATGAGATCCTCTCGATGGATCTCATACCATCTATCAATAGAGCCTATGAATATATTTTTTGTTGAAAAAAATGAGCTTGAACAATCAAAGAGTAAAATCCTTGAATGATAGTTCTGCTAGGATAATAAAATGATATTAAGCTGAAAACAAAAGACACTTAGACAAAAGAAATAATGACTAATTGAAATGTATTTATTATCCTCAGAAATAACATACCAAATATAATTACTTCAAGATAAAGGGTTACTCTGATTGGTGGGACAAAAAAAATCAAAAGGAAAGAATAACATAAGCAAAACGACTGCATACTGATGAGTTCGGATAACTTAATCACTGTCTACTGATATTTTCGGATAAGGGCAATTCAGACATAAACTTGCCACTGAACTATCCAGACAAGACAAAAGTAAAAAATGACTAAACACCATTTGACTAAGCCATATGCTAATCAGCTTAATAGGTAAATGGGTCCTTAAACTTGACTTGGTTCCATAAATTGACATGAAAGCCCATGATTCCATAATTAAGGGTATAAATACCCCAACTACTTTCATTAACGAGGGTAATGAACATTTAATACAACCAGACAGCTCAAATCTCTCACTACTTCACACTAAAACATTTAATAATCTCTAAACTTTCCAAAACACTTTACAAAATTACCCTTAGCTCAAAATAAACCTCACCAAATTGGCGACCATAGTGGGAGGAGAAGGTGCCTGAATCTAGCATTCAAAACCAGTAAAAAGATATGTTCGGATAGATCCAAACGAGCAAACAATTCCACTACCTTTGGTGGAGGTGGTTGGGGAAAATAATGAATACACTATCGAAGAACGAGATAAGTTAAGAGCTGAAATTAAACGTTGAGGGCCATTAAAAAGGTAGAGATGGGTTTAAAGGAAAAGTCAAAGGCGTCAACCATTCACCATACTGACAACCCAATGGAGAATGACCCATCAGCAAAGACTCATTTAAGTACAAAAAAGACTCAAGTCAGTTCCAAGAAGTCTCACCGGTCCAAGCCGGTGGAAAGCTCAGAGTCTGAGTCCTCTAGTAGCTTTTCGAATGAGGATAAGCTTGAGGAGTCCTTGTCATCAAGCAGTGATGAGGGAAGGTCCAGAAAGAAACAAAAACTAGTTATCATTTTGCTTTCCATGATGAGCTAGGTATCTTTGCAACACCTAATGAAGATACAGTCTTTAGTCGTAGTTGGAATTGGAGGCAATCGCCATTGTCTGCCAAGATACTGTCCGCAAACCTTTATAAGAGGTTTGACAGTACTAAAATGGATAAATACGATGGGAGCAAAGACCCGAACAACCATCTTAAACAGTTTAAAAAAATTATGATGAATTTTAACGACGATGACAAACTTCTGTTTAGAGCCTTCTCCCAATCCTTTACGGGAAGTGCTCTAAAATGGTACAATAGTTTGCCGCAGAGTTGTATCTAAAACTTTGACACATTTTGGGTTGTCTTCCGAAGGCATTTTGTGAGAAGTAAAGAGGTGAAGGGCAATTAAGATACTATTATCTATTGTGCCCAAGATCCAAATGAGTCACTAAAATACTATATAAGTTGGTTCGTAAATACCAATAATGGGTTAGCTGATTGCTTTGAGCAAGTAGCAATAACTTATTTGAGACAAGATTTAAGCCCTGTAAATCTAGTTGATTCGGTAACAAGGAAGAAAGCCATGGCCTGGGGCGGTTTGCTAAATTAAGTGGGAAAGCAAATCAACATGGATGAAACAAAGAAGACTAGGGTACACAGATAGGTGAGGTCTGCCCCAACTGCTCCAAACCAGAACCAGTCCTGATACAAGGCCAAAGAAACCGGATAGGGGTCCAACATGGCCAAACAGACTCAATTCCACCCAAATCCAGCTCAGAGCCAGCAGTCCAGAAATAAACGAGGACCATGGGTCCAACCGGAGTGGTTTGCAGAGTTAAAGGAGAATGTGGCAACCATTTATGACAAAACTAAAGATGAGGTTCACTTCCGGAAACCGGCAGCACTTCAATCTCCTAGGGAAAGTCGTAATACTTGTTTTTGCCAGTATCATCATGATATTGGCCACAACACCGAAGACTGCATCGCTTTGAAACAAGAGGTACAGAATCTCATCGAAAGACGCAAGCTGGGTGCCTATGTCAAAAAACGAAGTGGGAACAGGCCTGACAGTGCTCCTCGAGCAGGCCCTACAAACAACGCAGGAACATCAGCTCCAGAGGGGGCAATGGTGATCCATGAAAGATTTGATGTGGACTCAGAGTATTTGGAACCTGACCCAACTCGTAATAAGGTTGGGGCTATAACAGAACAAGTCAAAATGGTGTCCGGACTCATTAGTTTATTTGCGTCACTTATTATTTTTGGAGGGGACACCATGACAACAACCACTCATTCATCGAGAAAAAGGCATGTTCATAATCTAGCTACTCGGTTGGAAGTGGGCATGTCTACATAACAGTCCCAATTTTTTTTTCCATTTATAGTCTTTGATGATGATGATCTAAGGGACATTTATGGGACTCATGAGGATGTTGTGATGATAGGAGCATCTATAGGGGGTAACTACATCAGACGAATTCTGATTGAAACTGGTAGCTCAACCAACATTCTCTTTTCAAGTTTTTACAAGAAAATGAAAAATCTGGCAGTAATTCAACGTTCAAACAGATCCATTGTGGGCTTTACAGGGAGTTCTGCGAATGTAATTGGAGAATTTGAGGAGGAGGTATTGTTGGGAAAATGACATTTCAAGAAGATGGTCAGGGTGTTATTCGTTGTGGTAGACTGCCCCACATGCTACAATGCAATCTTTGGGAGGTTCTGGCTCTCTAGGATGCATGTTGTGGCCTCAATGGTCCATCAATGTTTGAATTATGCGGTTCAATGACAAGTGGGAGTTGTCAGGAGTAGCCAAAAGATAGCAAGAGAATGTTATGCAACTGCACTTGCTCCTAAAACTTTGGTGGCAGACCGGGCTGATGAAGATTAACAGTTATTAGGGCCTTCTGGGGGTGAGGGTGATATCGATGATCCTAGAGAGATCCCTGGTGTTTTGATACCAATTGAAGAAGTTGAAACCCACTCTATGTCTGAAGGAAGGAGTGTTAAAATTGGCTCCAAGATGACATCAGAGTTGCAGATAAAATTGTTGTCCTTCTTGGAAGGTCACTAACATGTTTTTGCTTGGTGTAATGTTGATGTGATCAGAGTACCTGCAAGTTTTATATCACACAAGTTGTCCATCCAGAGAGATGTTGCACCTGTTGTGCAAAAAATGAGAGTTTTTTCTAAGGAGAAAGCTGATGTAATAGTCCAAGAAGTCGACAGGCTTACCCAGATGAGGCACATAAAGGAGTCTCGGTATCCTTTGTGGACTGTCAACCCAATGTTAGTTAAGAAAAGAATGGGAAATAGCGCATGTGTGTCGATTTTACTAACCTCAACAAAGCTTGCCCAAAAGATCTCTATCCGGACCCCCGGATAGATTAGTTGGTGGACTCCACATCTGGAAACAAGCTATTGTCGTTCATGGATGTCTTCTCTGGGTATAACCAGATATCGGTGGATTTGAAGGACCAATATTATACTACTTTTGTTACTTATATGGGTCTCCAATGTTACAAGGTGATGCCTTTTGGGTTGAAAAATATTGGGGCTACTTATCAGAGGTTGGTGTACAACGCATTTGCTGATCAGATTGGAAGAAATATGGAAGTATATATCAATGATATGGTGGTTAAAATCTTAGAAGAAGAATTGCACCTAACTGATCTTCAAGAAACTTTTGCCAACTTGACAAAGGTTAATTTAAAGTTAAATCCAGAAAATGTGTGTTTGTGGTGCAGTTTGGAAATTTTTTAGGTTATGTAATAAGTGAAAAAGGGATACAACCTGATCCGGACCAGCTCGATGCTCTGTTAAAAAATAGACCCTCCTCGAAATATACAAGAAGTACAAAGGTTGACAGGAAGATTGGCTGCTTTAAATCGTTTTATTTCAAGGTCTTCGGACAAATGTGCCCCGTTCTTTCACACCTTGAAAGGTGCTAAATACTTCAATTGGTCTTCACAGTGCAGCCAGGCTTTTGATGAAATAAAAAAAGCACTTGTCTTCTCCCAAAACCCATTTTAAGCCTATTGATGGAGAAACACTTTATGTGTACCTGGATGTGTTAGAATGTGCTATAAGTGCAGTGCTGGTAAGAAAGGTGGACAGTTATCCTCGTTTGGTGTACTACATCAGTAAGAGTATGATAGATGCTGAAAAATGTATCTAAAGCTCGAAAAGCTGGCATTAGCCTTAGTGATTGCTGCCAGAAAAAATGAGGCCGTATTTTCAGTCTCATTCCATCATCATCCGAACATCTTTTCCGTGAAGAATGTTATTCAGAAAGCAGACATATCAAGCAGAATGACGAAATGATCTGTGGAGTTGGGTGATTATGACATTGATTTTGCCCCACAAACTGCTATCAAAGCTTAATATGTTGCTAATTTTTTGGTAGAGTTTCATTCGGACATAAATTCTAAACAAGCTTCAGAAGAGAAAACTAAAAAAGAGTGGGTTGTCCGGACAGATGGTGGATCAAGCACAATGGGTTGTGGGGCTGGGATTTGTTTAACCTCTCCATATGGTGATAAATTATACCATGCTATATGCTTTGCTTTCAGGGCATCTAACAATGAGTCTGAATATGAAGCGACTATAGCTGGTCTTAAGTTAGATTTTCTATGTGGGGCTAAAAAAGTTAGATTGATGAGTGATTCTCAACTTCTTATCCACCATGCTCAAGGTTAGTCTCAAGCCAAGAAGGAGCAGTTGATCAAATACTTATTCGTTCTTAAAGAAGTAACAGGCAACTTCAAAAATGTTTGCTATGAGCATATTCCTAGATCGGAAAACATGTTGGCAGACTCCTTAGCAACCATAGCATACTCTGAGTCTTATCCATGGATTCATGTACAATAATTCCCATCCATCCAATCAAATCAGAACAAGGAAGAGGAAGAAAGCTTAAGTGTACAAGTAGTTCAATCCAAATATTAGAGGTTTCCCCTTCTTCAATACATCTCTGATGGAATTTTGCCTATGGAGAAAGCTATGGCAAGGAAAATGAAACACAAGGCTCATGGTTTCTTGATCATAAGAGAGGTACTTTATAAAAAATCGTTCAGAAGACCTCTCCTACGTTGTTTGGGGGCTGAAGAGTCCCAAATTGTTTTATCCTAATTACGTGATGGAGAGAGATCAACACATTGTGGCTATAAAGCTCTAACCCGGAGGGTTTTACTAGCCGGATACTATTTGCCATCCATAATGGAAGATGCTAAGGAATTGGCGAAGAAGTGTGACCCATGCCAAAGGTATGGTAACGAAATTCATATCCCAGCAGTTCCTATGGAGTCTATTTCTGAGCAAGTGCCCTTTGTTTGTTGGGAACTGGATTTAGTTAGACCTCTACCAATAGCGTCCGGAGGATGCAGGACTATTATTGTAGCCATTTATTATTTCTCAAAATGAATAGAGGCAGCCCCCTTGGCAGGAACTACTTCGAAAGCTGTTATAAAATTTATATTGTCTAACATTTGTTGCAGATTTGGGGTTCCACAAAAGATAACCACAGATAACGGGCCACAATTTGATAACAAGGATATGGAGAGTTTATGTGCCTCCAGGGGCATTCAGCATTGCTTCTCTTCTCCTTTCCACCCATAAGAAAATGGCCAAGTTGAAGTGGCAAACAAGACCATTATGTCCGGTTTAAAAAATAATTTAGAAGGGGTTGCAGGAAGTGGCCAAGCTATTTGCAAGAAGTATTATGGGCATACCGGACTACTCATAGGGCTGCTACTCAAAAATTTCCTTTTGCCTTGGTGTATAGAATGGATGCAATTAATCCTATAAAAGCAACCCTACCATCATACAGGGTCTATAACTATTCTGAACAAGCCAATGAGTTGGCAATTAGGAGTTAGTTGGACTTAATTGAAGAAATGAGGGTTAAAGCTCATCTTAGAACAACCCACTATCAAGGTTTGATGAGGAGCAAATTTGCTTCCAAGATCAAGAGAATGGATTTTCAACCAGGAGATAAAGTTTTAAGAAAAAATTTCTTGCATACTAAGGAGAAGCAGTTGGCTCCGAACTGGGAAGGCCCTTATGAGGTCTCCGAAAAGCTTAAGCCTCAGACATATAGGCTTCAAGACAAAGATGGAAGAATTTTGAAGCACCCATGAAATATTGAACACCTCAGGTTATATCTAGAATGAAAGTTGTGTAAATATTTACTTGTTTAAAGTTAATGTAGATATTAGGAGGCATACTTTTTCCTACCCTGGTGGCGCGGGGAGGTTTTAATGAGGTGTCTGGTTTTTTCAATAAATATGATGTCTTCTTAAAACATTCGATGTGTTTTGATTACAATTCTTTTCAAGTCTTCAATTTAATACTAAGGATCTTTGACAGATCAGATTAATCTGGTTGAATGATGACCATTAAATACATGTCATCGGTGATATTAAACACTCTCACTCTAAATATTTTTGAAGTAAGTTATGGTTCTTTAAACATTAGCCATTAAAATTAAGCAAGCATGGGATAAAGTAAAATTTGATAGATAAGCCTGTTCGGGTATGAACCGGATAGCGTTACTAAAATGAAAAAAATTCCTTGGCCATCCAAGGACTTTAAGTGTTGTGAAAGACTTATCCGGACTTAGACCGGATACAATTACAAAAATGCTTTTTCCATCCACGGACTTTAGTGGTTCAAAAAAAATAAGAAAACATAAAAGATAGTTAAAAACCTCAAGGCTTATTCCCTTCGGATGTTCTTGCATCACCTCCTTTCTTGGGGTTTTTAAGTTCATCACTTGAACTCTCACAGGGGCCTTCCTCTTCGTCGGTGGTAGATTCGATTCCACTAGAGTGGTTCTTTTTATCACCATCTTCCATGGTATGGAACGAGATGTATTCATACTCCACATATTTTCACAAGGGACCAAGCGTCCTCTTCAGAAACGTTTCATGGAAAAGTAGCACAATGTCAGACTTTACCTCAGCATACCTTACTTCCAAGGAATCTATCACCTTGTTGGTATATTTATCAATGTTGGCCTGAATTTTTTGTTACTGCTCCTTCTCCAAGTCTTCTTTCTCCTTGGTTGTCTTAGACACAGCATTTTCAAGTGAAGTCTTTTCACCGGACAAGGTCTGAATGACACCATCTTTGGTCTTCATATCCTCCTTTAAGGTTGAGAGATCTTTATCCAAACCAGAGCACTTAGCTTGGAGATCAGTATTAACATTCTCCGAAGTGTCCAGCTTGTTTAACCGATCTTCCTTATCCTTCTTCAACACTTCAAGTTCTTTTTTCAATTCTTCTATGCTCTGATTAGCATTAAGGATATTTGTTGACAGAGACTCCTTGTCTGTATTAAGGGTGTTGATAACGGTGGACTGGTTTTTCCTGCCTCTCCAGATAAAGAACTGGTTGGATATGACCTAAAAGAGAATGAGCCACCGTGTCTTGGTCTTTATAAATAGAAAAAGACTTACGATTGTAGGTCACCATGTTGGAAGAGACTGGGGGACGGAAATGACCAGCAAAGTCATCTTTCTATGAGTCGGTGAAGTAAAGACCGATGTCCTGAAGGACTCTGATGTCAATCCCTCCTCCGATACCCTCTCCCAGATGTAAATCTGTTGGAATTTTCTCTGCCAATGTGGGGTCGGAAGGAGCTGGTGGAGGAAGAAGTTCTGAAGGGCGAAGAGTTATTTCTCCCCATTAGGTGACCTTTTTCTTCTTGGCAGCCCTTTCATAACTACTTGCCCCTCTTTTACGATCATTCTTGAGAGGCTTCGGTGGGTTTTCTGGTTCTCCTGCCTTCTTAACAGTCTCATCTTCAACCATTTTGATCAAGGAGGCATCGATCCCTCATTGGATCTCCGAATCGGTCTCTTTTGTGGCAGCCTGAACTGCTTATGTTGCAGTTCTCTTCTTTTTCCCTTTCATCTTGCTGGGAGCCTTGGCTCTAGAGGGCAAGACCAGTTTACCATTTTTTTCCTCTATTCGTTTGAGGATGACACCTGGAGGAGGGGTGTGGTCAGTTCTTTCCATGTAAGATCTCTCTGATCTGTGGAAATCCACATATGAGATCTCACCATATTGTCGGAGGTAAAGCAGTTGTGGAAAGCATTCCCCCAACGTTCTGCGGCCCATGCATTCAGTT
This sequence comes from Limnanthes douglasii subsp. nivea, assembly GCA_036936605.1. Taxonomy (NCBI): domain Eukaryota; kingdom Viridiplantae; phylum Streptophyta; class Magnoliopsida; order Brassicales; family Limnanthaceae; genus Limnanthes; species Limnanthes douglasii. The sequence goes on along the minus strand of JAUPFV010000003.1, from coordinate 75,049,786 downwards.
TGGCACATGTAGTATGCCCCTCCAGATATCCGGTATACTCATTCGGTAATACTGAAAAATAAGTAATGAATAATTCAGGTTCAGGAGTGGGATATTTGTGAAATGAAAAGGAGGACATGAAAAACAAATTGAAGAGCTTACATGTACTCTTCCACCTACTAGTAAACATACTAGGTTTAGTCTTGGCTTTGATCTTCCTCACATTTTCCCATGACCCACTGATTAATAAGAAGTGAGTTCTTCATTTCTTCTCTGACTCCAACAAGTCGTCTACCACTTTGAAGTTGTTTCCTATGTTGTGGTGGTAGAATGTGATGTGGTGATTCTTGCACAGACTTGCCACAGCGACAAATTGCTCCATAGGGAGAGGGATTTTGGACAACCTTGATGCCATAATGCAGGCGAGGAGGGAGTACCAGGCGTTCAGACTGAGTTGGCTAGGACAAAGTTTTATCAAGTGGAAGTACCTGACAATTTATGGGTCTAATGGGAACCGAAGTCCCCAGTTTAGCATCTCTGTAAAAATAACCACTTCGTTGAGATTACAGTCCATCGGAGTCTCCGGTGTGACTGGTATCCTCACCTTTACCGATTTTGGAATCCCCCACTTTGCCCAGATCCGGCCCAATTCGGCAGTGTGGGTATAGACATAGTTAATGTTTTACATGGCCAGCAAGTATTTAACATTAAATTTTTTAAAGAAAGGCCCTACATTGCCCTCCAAACACTCAGGGAGATCCAGATTAGACACGCCAAATTTAATTTTCCCTTTACCCATCTTATCAGAGGTGGCATCCCCGGTTTGACCTGAGCCCTCAGTTTCGAAGAAGGCCTCTTTAGTGCTGTCTTCCATCACTGTGGAAGGTTTATCAGTTGTTGTGGATGGAAGGGTGTTAGCTTCTGGTTCTGCGGTCTGTCCGGATGAATGAGCACCAGTTGTTTCCAGAGGCCTGAGTCCGGTTGAGGCTCAGTTCCGAAGGATTTCGCTTGAGAAGCTATTTTGGATGCCTCTGATCTGGAGGGCTTATCTTGTGGGGCTCTTATAGAAATCTCCGATCTGGAGGGTTTATCCTTGGATGTTGCTTTAGAGGCCTCCGGTTTGGAGGGTTTTGATGGTAAGGCAGTTGCTTGGGCTTTCACCAAACGAGTTGTCCGACGTTGAGTCGATTTCTTTGGAGATTTTTCAATGTCTGAGCCCATAGCTATGAAAGGAGAGGGTTTTCTAACACTTGATACTGCTTTTTCCTGAGCAGTGGAGGTTTGGGACTCCTGAACATAAGAACCTGATGGAATTGGTGAGAGGCTTAGTTTGAACAACTATTTAGGCTTTGGGTTTCTAGTGGAGGATGACCCTTGGTCAGTTTCTTGGAGTGCTTCACCAAACTTTTCACTTGGGGAAGGAGAGACCCGGAGACCAGCAGCGATACGCTTCTTCTCTCTTTCGACTTTACTTGCTTTCTCTAACTCAGATAGGTTCAACCAGCCACCTTTTACAAGAGCGTTTCTAGCCGTGAACATAAAATTACCCAAGAACAAGTTTGAAAGAAAGGGTGAAAAGCTATGTAAAAGATTTGTTGAGTGATGAATATAATAAAACAGTGAAAAAATGGTTTATATATTAGTAAAAAAAGGTAACTGATACCTAGGAGGAGACGAAGAGGTTTTTGCAATGATTAAATACGGCAATGACGTGTGAAAAATTAAATGCATAAGCTACTGTCTAGGTTTAGTAGGAGCACCAATCTAGGTAAAAAACGGTTGGTAGGTCGAATCAGATTGTGACACGTGTCCCACAATCCAAAGAAAGACTCTTAGAATTCTCGGAAAAAGTCAGTCCGTACGAACCTCAAGATAGATACACGAGCGGGTCGGAAAACGTCGTCACTGACTAAGTGAATTTTTTAGTCCTACCAAAGATTTTTGACAATGCCAAAAAAGGGCTACTGATGAGTCTGGATAACTTAATCACTGCCTACTGAGATTTCTGGACAAGGGCAATTCGGACATAAAATTGCCACTGAACTATTCGGACATGACAAAAGTAAAAAATGACTAAACACCTTTTGACTAAGTTATATGCTAATCAAATTAATAGGTAAATGGGTCCTTAAATTTGACCTGGTTCCATAATTTGACCCGAAAGCCCATGGTTCCATAATTAAGGGTATAAATACCCCTACTACTTTCATTAATGAGGGTAATGGACATTTAATACAATCAGGCAGCTCAAATCTCTCACTACTTCACACTAAAACATTTAATACTCTCTAAACTTTCCAAAAACACTTGACAAAATTACCCTCAGCTCAAAATAAACCTCACCACATACTATGGTGAAAGTCCTTTGGATAATGGACAAGAAGAAATAAATGACATGTAGGGCTTGATACATACTGTAAAGCTGCAACGAGATTCATAATTAATGGTTGCACATAGAAGGACGACATAAAGTGGTGAAAGAGATGCAAGTGTGAACTTTTCACGTTTTGAATACTTTTCAACTATGTCTTCATCCAATGATATTAAAAATGTAAGTAATAAGGATAACTTATAAATTATTGACACAAAGAAATGAAATTGTATGTGTTGTGATATTTTTTTATAACATCTATCCACTTAAAAAATCTTATTCTATTACATTACCAAATGGTTCCACGAAAACAGTGTTTTTCAAATGGTCAATTAAAATCCATAACAATGTAATCTTACAATACTACCTATATGTGCCATACTTCAAATTCAACTTGATATCCATGTGTACATGTATAGCTTATTCGTTCATATTTTTTAATTCTTTAATTATCATTACTTTCTTCAAGATCAACACTCTAAACAAGTGCTTGGATTTGGAAAACAATACAAATGAGTTTATCTTATCGATGATCAATACTTCAACTAAAGTTACATTGAATCTTCCTCTTCTAAATTTCATTTTTATTTCTTAGTATTCCCAAATGTAGTTGTTGTAATAAATCCAAATATATGAAATTTTATACTTGGTCATTGTTACAAAGTTTTGAAGTTTTTAAATTTAACACATTATAATGATGAGAATAAATTTGTGGTGTTTACCCTTTGGCTAAGCATAAAGAAATGATTTTCCTTCTAATACCTTTACTTCCTTTAAGGCTATTGAATTGATTCATTTAGATGTATATGGAACCTGTAGTGTACCAATTATTAGTGGAAATCAATATTTTTTTATAATAATGGATGATTATACCATATGTACTTTGACTTTTTTGCTTAGAAGTACAACATAAACCCTTTCTAGCTTCAAAAAATTTGTTGCCTTATGTCAAACTCAGTTTAATGACAAGTTCAAGATCTCAAGATCTGATTATAGCACACAGTTTCTTAATCAAAACATGTCTTATTTTTATGTCAAACTTTGGTATTATTTACCAAATAAAATGTCCTTATACTCCTCAACAAAATGACATTGTTGAAAGAAAATATAAGGACTTGCTTAAACTGCTAGATCTCTCATGTATTAATATAATATTACAAAGTGGTTTTTGGGAGAATCAATCCTCACAACTACTTATCTTATCAAGAATGTCATGTCATATCCTATGATGAAAGTCACCTATTGAGATGTCGACAAAAATTGCACCTAATGTAACTAACGTAAGAGTCTTTGGTTGCATATGTTTTGCCTCTATCAATCCAAGAAACCATGATAAATTTTCCCCTAATGCTTATAAGTCTGCATTTGTAGGATATTCATCCACTCAAAAGGGTTGTAGGTTATATAAATTACAAATTCATAAGGTATTAGTGTATAAAGATAAATAATTTTAAGAATAAATTTTCCCTTTCAAAACTAGTGTTGTTAATGATCGTGTTCCCACTTGCGTTATTAATCATTGTGATTAGCAAAGCATTGCCAGCCTAAATCAACAATGCTACCTGATGATATTTTATCCCGTAATCATAGTCTTACTAATAGTTTTTTATCCTTGTGTTTAAATGAAAGTATAACTCCATATATTTTGCATGATAATATTACGGATACACATGTTACATCAGGTCTAGCACTAGGGTTAAACAAAAACAAGCATGACTCAAATATTTTGTATTTCAAACATTTGATGATAAACCTACACTTTCAAAACGAACTTCTTCTTTACATTTTACTCTAATTTTTATTTATCTAAATAATTACGTCCTTGATGCATCACACAAATATTTTTTGGCAAATGTATCACTTCTTAAAGAAGATTAATCTAATTAACAATCTAAACACATGTTGGATGGATCATAGGCATGCAAAATGAATTACAAGTTTTAAACACCAATAATACTTGGGAGCTGTCTGATTTACCCTATGCCAAGAAAATTATATGATTAAGATGGATTTTTAAGGTTTTAAGAAAACTGGATGAGACTTTGGACAAATTATACTTGTGACTAAAAGGTACACACAAATACAATGAGAAGATTATAATGATAGTTTTTCTCTCCAATTTCTAAATCTCCCATTGTGAGAATTTTCTTTGCTTTTGTTGCTTTCAAGATTGTGAGTGCATCAACTGGATAGAAAATAATGTATTCTTGCATGGATCTTTAGAAGAAACTGTTTACATAAAACCACACCATGTATGTTTGGCAAATAGGTTAATAAGGTGTGCGAGCTTATCAATTCAATTCATGGATTGAAACAATCGTCAAGATAATGGAATCATGCTATAACATAAAAACTTGTTGCTTTTGGCTTTATCCAATCGCTGATAGACAATTGACCTTTTATTTTAAGAGAATATAACGTTAAAACTTTTTACTTGTATATGTAGATGATATCTATTAATCAGTGATTCTTCTACACAAGTTGTTAAAGTCAAGACGTGTTTAGACAATATTTTTATTGTAAAATATCTTGGTGTGGGTAAATTCTTCCTTAGCACTGAAGTTTTACAATAAAAGTTTTTTTAAATCAACATAAATACATTATGGGCATGTTAGCTTGCCAAGATCCTCACGATTGCTGGTGTAAACTTAACTATACTGATTCTAAATTGATTCAAAATGAATGGGGATACACGAGGATAATTGGAAAGTTTTTGTATTTTAACTTCACCAGACGTGATATTACATTTAATTTTCAAAACTTAGTATGTATGTTCATCAACCAAAGACTATGCATTGGAATTTTGTGCTTCATTTCTTGATATATTTGAAAAGATCTTTATCACAAGGACTATTTTTTACATAAAGATCTTCTTTAATCATCCAGGACCACTATAACACTGATTGAGGATCATGTACACTAATAAAAAAATCAATTACATGTCTATGTATCTTCATAAGTTCTTATTTATTTTATTGGAAAACAAATAAGCAAGCCATAGTGAGCAAGATCTCAACTGAGGCAGAGTATAAGAGCCATGACTTCTACAGTTTGGGAGCTACAATGGCTTTCATACATCCTTAAAGGTTTACATATTATTCTTAAATTGTGATAACATGGCTACTATTCATATAACATATAATCTTGTTTTCCATGAATGAATAAAGAATTTAGATATCGAATTAGGTATTATGAGGAACCAATACCTTTAAGGTTTCAAACAACATATTCACGAACCTACAAAGCTATAACTTGTTGATATATTCACCACAACACTACCTAATTTCTCTTTTCAGTCTCTTATGTCCAATATAAGTCTTCGTGAATTATTTAGGCCTCATCTTGAAAAAATGATGTAGAATGTTAACACTGAAGCATATCTCATGCATCAAAGTCTACTAGACATGCATGAAGCCATTTCAGTTTCACTACAAACAACCTATGCTCTATGTTTCTTGACGGAACCATTAATAAAAAAGTAATTCAAGATCATCAACTATCTATTTACTTGATTGTTAAGTTTGTTAGTATAAACTGTAGCATACAATGTATACTTATATATACGTTAAAAAAACTTATTACTTTTGTAAGTACAAAAATACAAATTGCAAAACCATTGTTAAATTTGATTTTGTTTTTTCTTAAATACGAAATATGAAACCGAGAACGAAAATTCGAAATGTGAAACGAGCATTAAATGAGCTAGTGTAGAATGTATCATTTAAAAAAATATTATTTCTTCAAAACAGCATTCATAGATCTAGTGTTGTTCGTTTACAAAAACATAACCAATGGTACTTTCATATGTTTTTTGAATTACGATTTTAAAAACATGATTTTTAAAAAACAATTGGCATGCTTTATACTTTTTTATAGAAAAATATTTTTAATATAAACATGACCCAAACATCAACTAACTATTTTCATTATAATAATAAATTTAAATTAAATTCTTAATTAAATATTAAATGATTACTAGCTTTTGATTAAATAGTAAATACGACCCATTAGATATATATATTTATTGGATTTTAATAACCAAATATTTTTAAAACATAATTCAAATAATTACATATACAATACACAACTAAATTATCAAATTGGATTTGAGAATTTATAAAAAAACCACCTAGGTTATATAACAATATCTTCGAACGCGTACATATTTAACAATTAGTTATTTTTAAATGTCAAAATTTTATATATTTCAAACCCTAACCCAAAAATAATAATTTAAGAATATATATTCTAAAGACAAACAAAATAAAATCTATAAGTGATATTTTTGAAGATTTTTTTCGCAATTAAATTACATGTAACTAAGCAAATGGAACACACTTATTTTTTAGTAACCAAATTACACACCCATAATTGGAGTCCTATTGTTTTTTTTCTAGAATGATTTGACAACTGAAGTCCTATTTAAAATCATTCAACAAACAATTTCGCAACTCAACACAAATATTTTTTTCGCAACCAAAATCATATTCACGCAGCTATTGTTTTTTATTTACGCAACACATTTGCACAAAATTCCGCGATTGGAACTCAGTTGTTGTTTCGCAATCCAATTATATGTAATTCTGCAATTGAAAGACAAATTGTTTTTTCGCAATCTAATTATTTATAATTATATAAGTGGAACACAATTACTTTTCGAGATTTATTATGCAACCCAATTACACATTATTAGACAACTAAAAACTATTTTTTATCAATTTAGTTTTACTCATTTTGAAGAAAAAAAACTAATTGTATTTTCAAATATTTTTGTATAGCCATAGTTTAAAAAGTATAACATAATAAACGATGTATTTTTAATTTAAAATTGTATAGTTATAAATAAATTTTTAAATAAATTATGATGATTATTTGTAAATGAGATAGGCTAAATTGAGACCCTTTTTTTTAAATGAGACCCACTATAATGAGACCTTTTTTCGTTATAATAAGATAATATTTTTTCATCAAATTGTAATATTATATAATAAAATTGGACATATCCATAAGTAACACAAATTGTACTTAGATCATTTGTTAATGAGATTTTAAAAGGGCAATGCTATTTTGAGACTCCTTTTGGCTATAATGAGACCCTTTTATAATGGAACATATTTTGGCTATAATGAGACCCCAAAAATGACTAATTTACCTTTGATATAAAAGTTAAGTAAAAAGAAAACTCAAGATTTCTCAAATCAAACTCACAAACACGTTAAAATATGAATCCTATACTTATTTATGTATTTTTTATGCAATTTAGTTAGGTTTTTTTAATGATATTTAGAGTTATAGGCTCTACCGAAAAAGTCAATTTTTCATCTAAATGTTGTTGTTGTTTTAAAAAGTAAGTTCTACATACGTGTTAGTCTAATGATTGTCGATGTTTTGGTTTATTGTTTGTTGATTTTGTGTCAGTTTGCAGCGATTAGGGTTCTTGATATCGACGTTGGCGTCGACGAAGCTTTTCGCCCTCTTACAACTCTTTATTTTGCTTTTTTATTATTCTGATTTTTTCTATGCTTGTGCTTATTCTTGGACTGTTAACATTATCAACAACACCCATTATCCGGTATTTCTATAATTTTAATTATTTCTTTTAATTTCGTTGGGTTTAAGAGCTGATTTTGATTTGGGTGATTGTGTTAACATCAAACAAATAAATTACAATAGACTCTTATATGTGTTTCCTTAATTAAAGCTTTGCAATTGACTCTATCTTTTCTCTTTTAGAAAGTCTTTTAATTCTTCGTACCTAATAATAGCTTCTTCTTTTTTACAATAACTTTTAATATATTTTTTTGATTTTTTATATATAGTTTTTATATTTGCGGGTCGGGTCGGGTTGGACAAATTAAAAATCCATACCCGACCTGTCTACAGGTCATAATTTGTATATCCGTACCCGATCTGTTTAATATTCGGGCCGGAAAAAGCCAGACCAGATTAGACCGGGTCGGGCTGGTTTGGGTCGGCTCGGATCAACATTTCCACCCTTATTTATGGATCGTTAAGATCTAATGAAATAGTGACAATGTAGAATTCCTAAGGGCTTATTTGGTTTATGTACCTTATTTCACGCTTTAGTAAAAAGAAAAAAAAAGTTGGTTTTTTGTTAGAACTTTGGTTTTATATATGAAGGGTAAAATGGTCAATTCACATAAAAATATATTCTAGAATTTGGGGTTCCATTATGGGAAATTGCACCTATAATACCCACTAAACTATTCAATTGTCATCTAATACCCAAGGTTTGATCAATTGTCACTTAATACCCAACTCAACTACCTAATTGTCACTTAATACATAATATTATTTTAATACCCTAACTACCTATTAACCCACTATATAAGTACAATTTTATGTTTTCTTTCTATTTTTCTAGCTTTTAAAGATTTGAATTTTTTAGCCGCTCTAACCACCTAACCCTACGAACCACCACGAAGCACGACTGAGAGCACAATTCCGGTGATCGGAGCTTTCAAAGGTCTATTTATTTCTGTAGGTCGTGGTATAAAACCTATCTAACGACTGTTTAGTACGTACAGGAAATGATTGTGCTTGTTGGAATCTGTTTTTTTAGTAATCGTATTTTTGCTTTCATGTAATCGTAATTAACTACCGATTTCGAAGTTATTTGTTGGTTTTATGAGTTAGAATAGGTTTTATTCTACTGTTTATAGACGACATAGCCTAATTTCGAGTTTTTCTCTATTTTTTTTGTTTTTGTTCTAGTGATCTGTGCTTATTTTGTTAATATTTGTCGTTATATACTCATATCTTTGTTTATGATGTTATATACTAATTTGTAGTGTATTTGTTAGGAATTTAATGTTTTATTTGAGGGATCCAATAGTGCATCTACTAGCAAAGGACACAGCGGAGGTGCATCTACCAGCAGAGGTATCTAATAAGTGTTAGACTTTAATGCTTTATTTGGTCAAGATAGGAGTTACACTCCACTTAAGTTTGTGTCATTTAATTATGTTTCTGTTTTTTTATTGTCCTTTCATTTTCTCTTCTTAGGTGTCAGTTTCATTTTGTGTACTAACTATTTAATAGTCATTTATATTACCTAATAAAATTATCGAAGCTTTTCATAGCTTTTGTCTGAGATTTATTCATCTGAAATCAACAAAATTGGTATCTGAGCCATTAAATTAAAAGAGAAATAGAGCAAGCACATAGAAAAGATGGGAGAATCGAGTAATTTTGGGCAACCTTGTATACCAAAATTTGATGGAGATTATGACCATTGGAGTCTCCTTATTGAAAATATTCTTCGGTCAAAGGAGTATTTTGATGTTGTGGAAGATGGAATTGATGAACCTATTAACAAAGAAGGATTGACCGAAGCAGAGAAGAAGACCCTTGCCGATGCAAGGTTAAAGGATTTGAAGGCAAAGAATTATCTGTTCAATGCGATTGACAAATAAATTCTTAAGACGATAACTTTGAAAGAGACGTCAAAGCAGTTGTGGGATTCTATAAAGACCAAATATCACGGAAATGCAAGAGTGAAGCGTGCGCAGTTACAAACTTTGAGGAGAACATTTGAATTGCTGGAGATGAAAAATGGAGAATTCATCTCCAATTACTTCACAAGGGTGATGGTGGTAGCAAACGACATGAGAAACTGTGGGGATGATATGCAAGATGTCAAAATTGTGGAAAAGATCTTGCGAACTCTGACTGAAAACTTCAACTACATTGTGTGTTCAATTGAAGAATCGAAAGATATTGACAGTTTATCAGTCGATACCTTGCAAAGCTCATTACTTGTTCATAAGCAGAAAATGAGAAAGCCAAGAATAGTAGAAGAAGAATAGGTACTCAAAGTTTCATACGAGTATCGAAATGGAAGAGGCAGAGGAAGACAATTTGGCCGAGGAAGAGGAAGAGGTAGATTTAACAAGGAAACGGTGGAATGCTATCGTTGTCACAAACTTGGACATTTTTTATATGAATGTCCTATGGAAGAGAAGACGAACTATGCAGAGATTGGAGAAGAGGAAGGTGATGTTTTGTTAATGGCGTACACACCAGTTCCAGAAGAAAGAAAATTTGTGTGGTATCTTGATTCAGGCTGTTCCAACCACATGACAGGAGACAAAGCATGGTTTTCAAATCTTGATGAAGAGTTTCAATCCTCCGTAAAACTCGGTAACAATTCTATTCTTTCGGTAATTGGAAAAGGTGATGTAACTTACGCGTCAATGGAAGGACTCATGTAATTTCAGATGTATATCTAGTACCAGAATTAACGAGTAACTTGGTAAGCTTGGGACAACTTGTACAAAAAGGCTGCAAGATTTTGATACATCATGAAGTATGCAAGCTTTATCACCCGGAGTTAGGGCTGGTTATGCAAGCAAAAATGACGGAAAATAAATTGTTCAAGATTTTGGCCTCAAAAGGTAACTTGTTTACGGCTGAGAAATGTTTGAAAATAACAGCAATGGATGAGCTTAAACTTTGGCATCGAAGGTATGGGCACTTAAGTTACAAAGGTTTAAGAACTCTCAAATATCAGAATATGGTCAAAGGGATACCACATCTGAGCACCAACGAAGCTGAGAAATGTGTTAGCTGTTTTGTTGGTAAACAACATCGTGAGAGTATCCCTAAACAAAGTTTGTGGCGTTCGTCAAGGAGGTTGCAACTGGTACATTCTGATATATGTGGGCCAATTTCTCCAGCATCGAACTCCGACAAGAGATATATTCTTACTTTCATCGATGACTTTAGCAGAAAGGTATGGATATATTTTTTGTCATTAAAGTCAGAAGCTTTTATATTCTTTACTCGATTCAAGATCCAGGTAGAGAAAGAGAGTGGAGAAACGCTAGCATGTCTACGAACGGACAGAGGCGGTGAATTCACTTCAAATGAGTTCACTGATTTTTGTGAGGAAGCCGGAATTAGCAGACAACTCACTACAGCTTTCACTCTGCAACAAAATGGAATTGCCGAGCGCAAGAACCGGACAATAATGAATATGGTGCGGTGTATTTTGAATGATAAAGGAGTTCCTAAACATTTTTGGGCGGAAGCATCAAAATGGGCTATACATGTCTTGAATCGAATTCCAACTTCCGTGACACAAGGAAAAACACCTGAAGAAATATGGAGTGGAATAAAGCCTAGAGTTGATTACTTTAGAATTTTTGGTTGTATCGCTCATGTCCATGTTCCAGATCAGAAAAGAAAAAAACTTGATGATAAAAGCAACATATGTGTGCTTATTGGAGTAAGCAGCGAATCCAAAGGTTATCGCCTATACAACCCCAAAACAAAAAAGGTCATTACAAGTAGGGATGTGATTTTTGAAGAAGATAAAAGCTGGGATTGGGGACATAAAATAAAAGAATCGGAGGCTGAGAAATTAATCTGGGAGGATAGAGAAACCGAAGCTGAGGAGAATGTTGAAGAAGTGACTCATGAGCCTGAAACAGAGCAAATAAATGAAGAAGAAGAAGTTTTGAATCCAGCAGAATCTCTTAGGCCTCAGAGAATCAGAAGAAGACCAACTTATTTACAGGATTACGAGACCGGATGGGAGGAAGAAGAAGAAGTTTCGGGTCTTGTAATGTTTATGTCAAACGATGATCTTGTAACATTCAATGAAGCTATTAAGGAAGAAAAATAGGTTAATGCTATGAAGACAGAGTTGAAGTCAATAGAAAAGAACGGAACTTGGTTTCTCACAAATCTTCCAAGTGGAGCAAAGAGAATTGGTGTTAAATGGCTTTATAAAACCAAGCTCAACGAGAAGGGAGAGGTTGAAAAATACAAAGCTCGATTGGTGGTCAAAGGCTATGCGCAAGAAGAAGGAGTAGATTACAGTGAAGTCTTTGCTCCTGTGGCGCGTTGGGATACTATTCGTACGATGCTAGCTGTAGCAGCTCAAAAGAATTGGTGTGTTTATCAGTTAGACGTAAAGAGTGCGTTTCTTTATGGCGAACTATCAGAAGATGTGTTTGTAGATCAACCGCAAGGATACATAAAGGAAGGAGAAGAACACAAGGTTTACAAGTTGGTGAAGGCTTTATATGGTTTAAAACAAGCCCCAAGAGCTTGGTACAGTAAAATCGAGGCATACTTTGTTAGAGAAGGATTTCAAAGGTGTGAGCATGAGTACACACTATTCGTGAAAACTGATGGAGGTAACAAGATTATTATTGTTAGTCTTTATGTAGATGATTTAATCTTCATAGGAAATGATGAAAATATGCTTGAGGAGTTTAAATTATCGATGAAAAATGATTTTGAGATGACTGATTTGGGGAAAATGAAGTATTTTTTTGGTATTGAGGTGACACAGGATGGTGATGGAATCTTCATCCATCAAAAGAAATATGCTGGAGAGATTCTTGAAAGGTTTAATCTGCATAACAGAAATGATGTCAAGAATCCTATTGTGCCCGGAGTGAAGTTATCAACAGATAATGATGCTAAGAGAGCTGATTGCACAATATATAAACAACTCATTGGAAGTTTAATGTATATCACGACAACAAGGCCTGATCTGATGTTTGTGGTTTGTCTATTGAGCATATACATGTCCGATCCTAGAGAGGAACATATGCAAGCAGCAAAGCGTGTGCTAAGGTACATAAGAGGAACGACTGGATTCGGTGTGTTTTACAAAAAAGGAATGTTGGAGGAGTTGAGTGTCTATACTGATAGTGATTATGCTGGAGACATTGATAATAGACGAAGCACAAGTGGATATGCTTTCTTATTGAGTGGAGGAGCAGTTTCTTGGGCTTCAAAGAAACAATCGGTAGTCACTCTATCCACCACTAAAGCTGAGTTCATAGCTGCATCATTTTGTGCTTGTCAATGTATTTGGATGAGAAGGATTTTATAAGAAATTGGTATGATGCAGCCAGGTTGCACTACGATTATGTGTGATAACAACTCAACAATTAAACTATCAAAGAACCCTGTTCTTCATGGTCGTAGCAAGCATATTGATGTTAGGTTCCATTTTTTGAGGGATCTTGTCAAAGATGAAATTGTGAAATTGGTTCATTGTGGTACCAATGATCAGGTTGCAGACATATTGACTAAACCATTGAAGTTGGAAGCTTTTGTTCGATTAAGAGAGAAACTTGGAGTTTGCGAGAAGATAAACTGAAGCTATTGCTTTCATTCTAGAGGAAGCAATGTTAGGAATTTAATGTTTTATTTGAGGGATCCAATAGTGCATCTACTAGCAAAGGACACAGCGGAGATGCATCTACCAGCAGAGGTATCTAATAAGTGTTAGACTTTAATGCTTTATTTGGTCAAGATAGGAGTTACACTCCACTTAAGTTTGTGTCATTTAATTGTGTTTCCTTTTTTATTGTCCTTTCAGTTTCTCTTCTTAGGTGTCAGTTTCATTTTGTGTACTGACTATTTAATAGTCATTTATATTACCTAATAAAATTATCGAAGCTTTTCATAGCTTTTGTCTGAGATTTATTCATCTGAAATCAACAATAGTAGATATTGATTTTGGACGTGAAACATGTGTAGACTACGAGTTTTAGTTGTCCATGCGTTCGACACAAGCTGCGAATTGTGTGATGTATCCAATGAGGAAGATGCTAATGATGTTACCAATTCGCATTGTTTCATGAGAATTGCATGAAACAATTTCAAAAAAAATTCAAACAGCTATCAGTATATGCTGCAAATTGTATGGAACTCCAACGTAATGCATGTTCAAACATATATCAGTACTCTTACAAAACTCAGGATGGGTTGCGAACTGTGTGGAACTCTAAAGTATTGCATTTTCAAACAAATATCAGGACTTTTTAGTTACTTTACGAATCACATGATATGCTACGAATCGTGTGGAACTTGTAAGTATTACATTTCCAAACAAATATCAGGACTTTTTTAATTGCTTTACGAATCGCATGTTATGCTGCAAATTGTGTGATATATCATACCTTATCATCTTTCAGACAAATCGCATGGAATTAATAGTTGAGAGCAAATCTCAAGTACAATTGCAAATTGTTTACATTTTTGGTTAGTGTGAGTGTATAAGTTGATTTACAAACAGCTCTCAGGACAGGATGCGAATTGGTCAATTATAGACTACAATTATACATAGTTCACAGCTTATAGTTATACACAAATCGTATGATATGATGCAAGTTGCTTGGTGCAGTAATAAATAACTTGCACTTTATTTTTAGGATTAATAACTAATAGCTTGTTCGGTGCATGGTAAGGTATGTCTAAGTCACGAGTTGTATTTTTAAACATGGTTACCAAACTGCAATTGTGCCTTTCACAGAGTTTGAAAGATTTCAAAGTATCCAATCTTATATGGAGAACACATGGGAGGAGCTTGTCACAGGTGACTACCTAGTTACCTACTCATGTGGGGATCACAATAATTGTTTCTTTAATAACCATAAGGATTTTGTTGGGTTGGTGTTATATCTTGATTTGAAGCGTTTAAAACGGGTTAGTTTTCTCATTGAACAACACGTCTTCGATAAGGGTTCTGGTGAAAAAATTTCTGGTGATAAGAGCTCTGGTGGTAAGAATTGTGGTGTAAAGCGTAAAGAACGTAACATGAGTTTGGGAGAACCATCTCTTAATCAACTAGTTAGCGGGGAGAGTAGTAACAGTTTAGTTAATTCCAATCAGAGAAAAAAACAACTTGCTACTGTTGGTTGGGCTGATGCTATTACAGGAGTGAGTCAAGCTTTTGAAGAAGGTGTTGCAGGTCTCAGATTATCTTTGTGCAAGTTTGCTTTAGAGAATGGTTTTGCTTTCAAATACCTGCACAACACATCAACCAAGATCACTGCTTATTGTGAAAATAAGTTCACAAGCGGATGCAAATGGAGGCTTTATGCATCTATTGATTCCAGCACCAACTTGATGACGATCAAGAAGTATGTTCCGCACCATACTTGCAGTCCCATTTTCTCCCAGAAGCATAAGCGGCGCATGCATTTGACATCAGATTTGATTGCGGGGGAAATTCAGGATTCTCTCCGGACCTGCCATTCGTTGACAACCAAAACCATACAATCGACTGTCAAACAAAATTACGATCTTGACATGTCTTACCGTTTGTCATAGAATTCTTTAGAGAAAGCAATGAGGGGAGTTTTCGGAGATAGTTCAAGTTCTTTTAGTTTACTAAGCGAGTACTTCAAGCAATTGAAGAGCTGCGATATTACTTCAGACTGTCAGTTGGAGTTATCAGCTGGAAACCGTTTCAAGCGTTGTTTTGTAGCATTCGGTTCGTCCCTTCAGGGTTTTCATTCATGCTATCCAATTTTGTTTGTCGATGGAACCCACTTATATGGCAAGTATAAGGGTACCTTGCTTACTGCTGTATCAAAGGACGACAATAACGGTTAGTTTCATCTAACTATTTAATCTAAATGTTTATGATGTTTTGTTTGAAATTTGGTGCAACATTTCGCATCCTATAGTTGCACATCATTGTCATGCAATCCTGATATTTGAGAACGAATCACGTGAGAGGCTGTGAATTAAGCAGTGTTTTCTATTTGATGACACTTTGCAAGAGAGGATGCAAATTAGTCGATGTAACCATAAAACTGTGAACAATTCGCAACCTATGATTGTACACAATTCGCAACGTATATTTCAAAACAACTCTGAGGGAAGCATGCGAGTTGTTTACATTTTTTACACGCTTGAATGTTTTGTATTGTTCATTTGAACTGCCTTTTTCCAGGACTATTCCATGTTGCTATTGGTATAGTTAGCATTGAATATTGGGACAATTTGATGTGGTTTCTGGGGTGTTTGAAACCACATTTGTTGGAGCACCAAATCACATTTATTTCAGACCGTCATTCTGGTATCGTTAATGTTGTTTCTGTCTTGTATCCAAACTGCTATCATGCGTACTGTTATTTCCATCTCATGCAGAATTTGAAAGCAAAATTGGAACATACTAACACAGACTATAAAAAAAGGATGTTGAGTTTCTTCCATCATCTTGCTTATGCTCCTAGTCAAGATATTTTTAAAGATATACTAACAATTTTTCTATGTGAAGGTGGTGACAAAATGAGTGATTTTCTTGCTAATTTACCCCCGGAAAAGTATGCGCAGGCTTACGTAAAAGGGAAACGATACGATTCTATGGCTCATACTGCAGCAGAAGTTTAACAATCAAATAAAAAAATATTACGGCCTACCGATTGTTGAGTTTATTGACTGGATTAGAGTCTTGCTTGTGACTCAAGTTTCATGAAGATACGAAGAGGGGCTAAGCTGGAGTACTAATTTGGTCCCCGGGTATGAGAAAAAGCTAAAGCAGAATGTTGACATGTGTCGAACTTGGGTAGTAAGTAAGTTGTCTTCCGCCATGTTCGAAGTCTTTTCAAATCATGTGGCTATTGTTAATCTGTTTGACTTTAAATGTTCTTGCGGATCATGGCAACAATAGTGTTTTCAATGACCTCATGCTTTAGCGTCAATACAGTATATTGACCAAGATCCCTTTACTGTAATAAAGCCTTTATTTATGGTTAAGAATTACAAGTAAATTTACTCTTTCAGCATACCAGCTATAACGGATTTCAGGCAAGGGTCCAGTACAAACGATACTTCGTTTGTTGAAATTCTGCCTCCGAACGTTAAGAAACGCTCTGGAAGGCCTAAGAAAAAGTGAATCCCATATAGATGAGAAATCTCAACCAAACAGTTGAGGTGTGGCCGTTGTTCCAAATCATTCCATAACAGGAGGACTTGTGATGTTCCAGTTTAATCTCAATCCGTGTTATGGACAATTCTCGTTAGCTACATTTATTTGTAATACTGTCATTGTTCTGGACAACAAACTAATCATTTTTACAGTTGTTTGTTCAGCAATTTTTTTTATTAGAGTGAAAAAATGCCAAGTGTTTTGAATTGCATGCAATTCGCATCCACTATTGTGAATTGTGTATAATATCTTGATATCATGTTGCAAAAATCTATCAGGTTTCCATGCGAAATGTGTGAAATTTCACCAGGATGCGGATTATTTTTCAAATCATATCGAACAACTATCAGTATATGCGGCAAATTATATTGAGCTCAAATGTAATGCTTTTTCAAACAAATATCAAGACTCTTAGTTGCTTACGATTCGCATAATATGATATGAATTGCCTTCAACTATAAAATATTGCATTTTCAAACAAAATATCACAAAGCGCATGATATGCTGCGAATTTTGTTTTCAAACAAATATCAAGACTTTTTAATTGCTTACGAATCGCATGCTATACTATGAATTATGACTCAAACAAATATCAGGACTTCTGGTTGCTTTCATATCGCATGATAAGCTGCGAATTGTAAACAACTAGAAGTCCTGATATTTGCTTACACATCGCATGATATGCTGCGAATCGTGGTTTCATACAAATAGCAGGACTTTCAGTTGGTTGCAATCTGTATGATATGTTGCAAATTGAATGGAACTACAAAGCATTACAATACTCAAGTCAGCATGCAAATTGTGTGTAAATCAGTAATATTGATAAACAGCATCTCAGGTTAAGATGGGAATTGTTTGTAAGTGGTAATCGTATGCGAATTATACATACGATTCAAAATTTATACACAAAATGGATTCCAACAAGAGGATTACAGTATTCATACACTAACAATTTTTTTCAAAAAATCACTACAACCTATTAGTGTTTGTTAGTTGCATTAAAAAAAAAAACAGACTCTATCAATCATCATTAGAGGATTCTTCACCATCTTTCTCCTCTTCGTACTGATCATCAGCCTTTTCATTTTCCTCTTCCTCCTTTTTATCTATGTTCATCATGCATATAAATATGGTCCTTGATGGACCGACTTCATCGTCCCTCTTCCTTTTGTTGTTTGGGACCTCTGCTGGCTGAGGTTCAATAGCAACTATTGGAACCACTTCCACTGGTTCAGAGTTAGCTGAAAATAGTCCTCAATGTCTAAATCAAGGACAAAGACTGGGCCGTTTGGTGGTGTTGCCGGCATGATTAAGTCATCGCTCCAGTTGGTGGTTAAGGATGACCAGGAGTCTTCCAGAGAACCTAGTGAACCAGAGTATGTGGTGGTGGTAGAAAATGATAAGACTTATCGAATTTGAAGAGAATAAGAGGTGTTTTAAAAAAAATATAGAGTTTGTGTTAAAATTCGCCTCTGGTTACTAGTGTTATTTATAGGCATGGAGGGAGTCTGGGCGTTATGAGGTGGTGTGGCTATATTAATCATTACATAACCTCTATGTCCAATCAGCAATTAATGGGCTCTCGTGATTAGATTGCTTTTTACGTGCTTAATGCAGTTAACGTTTACCAAGGCAGACGCCATAGCCTGTTTGTATTCTTCAACGATAGATTTTGAATTATGTATTTTATATCAGGAGTTGATGCGAACTGTATAGTGATAATTTCGCAGCCTATGGTTTGTTAATGTGGATTTTTCTAAGCATGTATCAGGTTAGAATGCGGATTGTTTGGTGAGGATCCTGTTTTTAATATATATCATGGAATGGTGAGAATTGTTCGAATACTAACTAACTTTTATATATTAGGTTAGCATGCGAGTTGTTTGATAAGAAATCTGTCCTATATATATTTGGGAATTGCGCATTTTTGAAATTAAAAAAAATCTATATACACCAAAAAATTACAATGAATGTATGTACACCAAAAAAATCATAATGTTTTACAGAAAATCACCAATACTTGCAAGTGTCTCCGTCGTTTAAGAAAAAATCAAACATTTATGCTCTAAAGTTAGTAACCATATCTTCATCGTATTTTGGCTGCACATATCCATGCTTGATAATATCTATAGCGTATTTGTAGACAAAAATACCAAAATTAAGGGTGCCACGTTTTTGTTGTGGAATTTTTCTTTCATTTTTCACCTTCCACCATGTTTTTGTAGTAGATAGGTATCCTTTACCCAATAAATAGTTGATCTGGTTATAATAATTAATGTTAGGAATCAACACAAATACTTAAACTGTGGTTGTCAAACAATTCACACCGTACATTGCAAATTGTTTGACAACCAATCCAATATGTGGATGTCACACAATTCACAGCCTATGTTGGGAATTGTTCAACATCCAATCCATTTTGTCTGTAAACAGTTCGCATCCTATATTGCGAATTCTATTATAAATACGTTGCGAACTGAATGAAACTAAAACGGATTGCATTTTAAAACAAATATCATGACTTTTTAGATGACGATATTGGAATTGTTTGCATTAAAATACAACTGACTTGGTCACAGTTTGCAGCATATCCTGATCATGCATTTTTAAAATGTGTTTAAAAGTAATTAAATAGTTATGAATATTACCAGCTTGATAGGTGTCCTTGTGGTGTTGTCTATCGCTTTGAGTTTAGGCAGCAGTGGGTTGTAGTTTGTTACCGACCTGCCGTCGAAATCAATGACGAGCAACGTCCAATGGTTTATCTGGTCTTTCGTTTTGGTGCATAATGGAATGATGATGATGTTGGGGTCTTTAAACGCTTTACTAAAAGTTGCGTCGACTAGATTTGATACATCCCACCCTATGTCCAGATTATGCTGCATTCAAGTAATAGTACGTTACAACAAGAACATGTGAGGAACTTTGAAATTTACCGTAGCTAAACTTACCGTAGTCATGCCCGAAATCATAACGCAGTTATGATACACTTCTGGAACGTTTTTGCATGGAACTTTGAAGTTTACTTCTACAAGAATCTTTCGAATCCAAGCGTCCACAACCTATGAAGGGAGTTGTTTGTTTATGTTAAATATATGAGACTTGTTTGAAACATTAAAAATAGAATTGGTTGACAATTGGATACCTTTACGTCCAACTCCAGTTCTAAAGGTAGCGCCAGCGCATCACTCGTTTGCACTCCAATTCCGTAGGAAAATTTGGACGATGGTAAATTCCATACTACTGAATCAACGGTCGTGCTCGTATGCTTTAACTAATTGTATTTTGTGGTATTCTGCGACATGGATAAGGTCATTTACTTTTGTTTTCTTTGGCCAGTCGGTGTATTTTACTTTTGGCGGTTGAGGTTCTGTTACAATTATCTGTTCCTCTTCCTCTGCCACTAGATGTTGTGTTGGTGTCAGTAGATTAAAATTTGGCACATCCATCTTCTTACTTGACTCGAGCTTATTAAATAACAAAAATTAAAAGAGTGTGTCAGTCATTATAATGTTAACGACCCCAAACAATTCGCATGCTAACATGCGAACTGTTTGGTTCTAGCTAAATACATTACAGGGTAACTATCAGGATAACATGCGAATTGATCGAGGTTCCACTAAACAGTTCGCATGCTACCCTTAAAACTTAACATATATCCACACAATTCTCATGGTATGTTGCGAAATCATTCAAAATAACCCTTACCACATGGTCAGCGACAACCAATGTCGTTGACTGGTTCGGCATATGATCTGGATCGTGTCAGTAAAAAACATTAAAATCATCCTCCGATATGTTCTTCAAAGACCGTTGTATTACACAATCGTAATATACTTTATCAATTTCATTTAAAAGTGTGTGTGAAACTTGAGTGTAAATACCATCAACAGAAGCATCGTGTAAACCTACTGTGTTATCGTTTGACTTTGGAGCTTGCAGTTGATTTGGTACTGGTACTAAAATTTCACGTTGGCTTAGCAATTCTGACTTTGCGCACACCACCGTTGGTCTTTGAGGTACATCTCCATATTTGTTTTGGTCTTCTAACGATGGTCCTCCACGGCTGAGTAGTTCCATCTTCTCACAAGGATTGACACGTTTTGACTCTTCCGGAGCTATGTCTTGTGTTAGCCTTTCTCTCTTTCCCAAGGATATTTGTTGTTGTTGTTCTTATTGTTCCTTTTGCCGCTGTTGTTGAACTTGTTGTTGTTGCTGTTGTTGGTGTTGTTGGTTGGTGTTGTTGTTGTTGTTGTTTCTGTTGTTATTGTTGTTGTTATTGTTGTTGTTGTTGTCATCTTTCGGCCTCCTGTTCCATACAAATTATAAAATAAAAAGGTGGAGGGGTTAAGCATACTATAATCATAGTTGGGTACAAATCGCATGCTAACCTGAGATTTGTTTGAGTTATCCATCTCAAACAATTCGCATGGTAAGCTGCGATATGTGAAATAACCAGACCAATATAGTATAAAACAATTCGCAATATACGATGCGAATTGTTTGGACAGGACTACACAATAGTCCTGATATTTGTTTGATAGTCATCATGTGATGGATTGTTTGAATATGTATTCAATGAGAAAACCCCACTGACTGTTTTAAATACATACACTAATTTGTTTGAGTATGTATACAACAATAAATATTAATATAGAAACAATTTTATCACAACAATAAATAAGATATTTGAATCTTAGTGTACTTTTGATCCACTTACATCTTCAAGGCTGTATGGGTCTGCCAATTATTTTTCACAATCTTCTATCTCCTCTGCTACGTGAAGTACAAGCTGTTGGTCATTCAGAAGAGACTCGTGTCTTTATTTTTCCGAAGGAGGACTCAGAACTATGGCTGCCTCATGTGTAGGAGGAGACTTGTCTTTCTGTCTCTCCGTGGTGTCCGTCTATGTGGACACCAACAACTATTCCTACATCCTACCAGATGGTACCAGTATGGGTGAATGGTTCCCATCATCATCCCTCTTATCCGGCAATACTCCATCAATATCATGCTGATCAACATCCCGCATTTGTCTGTCTTGGTTCATGTCCTTATCCTGATTTCAACAGTCACAAATGCCTACAATTCAGTGGATGCCGCTCTAAATGGAAATGCTTGTACCTTCTTAACTTTTGGGCTTCAAATCTGGCAAACTGGATGAGAGATAGCATTGTGGAGTTGTTATGCTTCAAGCTCCGCTATCTTCAGTTTTAATTCTTCCAGCTGAAAAATTAATAACAGACGTTTTATAATATATTACGTGCTGATTATAGGGTTGTCAAACGGATATTTCGGATACGAATCTGTCTATATCCGAATCCGAATACGAAATCCGAATTCGAATCCGATTTTTTTTTTTTAAATAATATCTGAATCCGTATCCGACGGATATTATCCGAATACGGATAATATCCGAATCTGAATATCCACTAAAGTTTTTAACTAATTACATTATTGGTTAGGCTACCTTTATAGACACCTTAGTAGAAATTCATATTCTCATTTTGGATGTCGGATAAGGTTAAAAAAATATACTTATTTTGAAAAGCCACCATGTCTTTTATAGAAAGTTTGGTAGCAATTCTTTTCCATATTTTAGATGTGGGATAAGAGTCATAAGACTAAAAAAGATATACTCGTTAAGTAAAGCCACCATGTCTTTTATAAACAGTTTGGTAACGATTCTTTTTCCAACTTTAGATGTGGGATAAGTTATAATTTTTAAAGAAGCAATCTTCCATATTTATGGACAACTTTCTTAGTATTTTGTTTTGCTTTTTACGATGTGGGATAGCTAAAAAATATGTTTAAATAAAAAAATTATATATATATATTTATTTATTTATACAATTTCGGATATCGGATATTTCGAATACGAATATGTCTATATCCATATCCGCTATTTTCGGATACGAATTCGGATACGAATATTATCCGATTTCTTTCGAATACGGATATTATCCATTTTTTTCGGATTCGATATCGAATATTTCGGTCGGATATCGGATTTTTCGGAGTTTTTTGACAGCCCTAGCTGATTATAACGATTATGTAAGGCTCAATTTCATACTTACTTCTTTGCCTGTTTTTCTATCTTTCTCTCATACTTGTTCTTGTCGGTGTATGTATTCAAACACTTTGATTTCCCTATAGTTGCAGACTTCTTTGAAGTAGTCGCTCTGCGTTTGAGGATAAAATTACCGATTGTTCACTCATACTAGTGGTGCCCTCGTCGTCGGGCTCCTGCTGGGATGTGCTGATCAGTGGTGGTGGAATTGTTGGCTGGGGGATTCGTGGTTGTTGGGGTCTGGGTGATATCACCTGATTCGATTCTTTCTATTTTTGTGATGCTCGTCTCCTTGGTTTTGGGGCTGTGCTTTTTTCCCTTTTCTTTGGTCTTTCTTCCGGTGAAATAGATGCAACATATGCATCTCCACTATATACTAATCCTCCGAAAGTTTCGATTTCAGCCTCAGTAAGACATAGTGGACCTTCGAAAACCTACCAACAGAGGCACATGAAAGTAAATAACTGCAAGCGGTTTGTTTGGAAAGTATCATGGTGTAGACAGACAAATAGTTTTTTACAAACAGTTTGCATTATATGCTACGAATTGTGTGAAACTCTATCAGTGTAGAGTTACAAACAACTCGCATCTTAGCATGCGAATTGTTTGTAAACAATAAGTTGCGAACTGTTCGATACCTTAATTATACATAGTACCAAACAGAACACAACATAGGCTGCGAATTGTTTGATACAATATTCTAATATAATACCAAACAAAACGCAGGATATGTTGCGAACTATTTGCAAAACCAATTCAATACCTATATCAAGCTCATACATGATCATCTTTCAGATTGGGTATTCTAGCAAGCAGCGACACGGTAGATGCTTGACACTCTAATCCCAACCATTTGAAAAACCTTGGGATCGAGGTCGGCTTCGCCACCTCTAGCCCGATTGTTGAGTGCTCCATGATGAAGGGCTGCATGGGGATAAATATTATCATCAAGATGTTCTGTACATAACTATTTTTTATACTGAATAAATCAATCTTACAATTAGAAGGGCGACGCAACCGACGACTCTATCGGGTTTTTTCGATAGCTAAGCAACTCCTGATAGACTGTCGAAGCTTGAACAATATTGATCCGGACCAGTCGTAATTGTTTATTTTGCTGAGGTCTTCAACAAAATAAAGCGTACTCCAACCCAGGATATCTCCAGATACGGAGTAGAATAGGGTTGAGCACAAAATCAGTATCAGTAGCCTTGCAACGTCTTCCAACTCATGCTCCCCCCTTCGCTTATGGCTGTTTCTATACCTGCCTGTAAAACCCACGACAACATGCTATGTTAGTAAAGTACATCATCATGCTTTATAAGATGATGTCTATTTTACAAGTAACTTTAAAATGACGTTCGTTATTAATTTAGTATTTGTCGGTCCTATCTTGCCTAGACGTTTTACCCATGAAGTATTTCTTCATCATCCTTGATTCGTCCTCCTCACCGGGCGCGTATTTGTTGTAAAATGCTCCGGTTTTCGTTAACGGCATTTCCTCTGTGCCATGCTTCATCCCGAATATGACCTTCATATCGCCTGCAGTTAGCTTTACTAACTTTGAGCCAATATGGAAGACGTCTTCATCGACGGAGAACCTCTCGACAACATACTGAATGAGCGGGTATAATTTCTTCTTTGGCAGCTTTGCCTCATTACGGATGTCAAAAGTTGTTTTCAAAAGCGTGTAGAAGGGTGTGTTTCTTGCAGCTTCAATGTGGGCACGGGTAATACTGTTCTCTTTCAGCAGCTTGAGAATGCTCACCAACCCTGACCTGTAATAGCTTGGTTTTGTTGTCATACTTCCTGCACAAACACAAATCAGTTGGAGTGTCACACACCTCGCACGACAAGCTGCGAACTCCCTATCTATCGGTTGGAGTGTCACACGACTCGCATGACAAGCTGTGAACTACCTACATGTCAATAAAGTATTTACAAACAATTCGCAAGCTAGCCTGCGAATTGTTTGTAAATATAAGCTGCGAAATGTATGACATACACATTCAATCAAGCTGCGAATTGCTATGAAATATAAACAGATATGAAGCTGCGAATTGTACTACAACGCATACGTACATGCTGCGAACTGTTCTATTTTTTACATGCACGTTGCAGGAATCTGGGAAATACGGAAACAACACCAAAATCAACAATCAACTACCTAATGCACATCTAACATACATCACAATTCTCAGGAAAGTATTAACATTACATGCAACCTAACTTTTACCCTCGGTTCGACGATAAACCCAGAAACTAACTGATCAACTATCATCACTAAATACTTAATTCAGGTATAAAAAGCAACGTCGATCGTGAAATAACAGAAACAAGTGGTTCGAAGTCATCAAAAACGCAAAAATACATTTTTTCACGAGAATGCTTACATGGTTACTGCTAAACATTGTTGTTTCACCGACCAGAGACGACTTGACGACAACTTGTCGAACATAAGGTCCTTAGTCGTTGGACGAAGTAAAAGACGATGACCGGTCCAATTCCGTTGAAGGTGCGAATGACGACTGATTTTAGAGAGAAGCTGAAAGGGTTTCGGGTGGGAGAGAGTATCACGAATTTGAACGGTTTCTCGTGGTTTCTAAAATTAGACGTGTTTGAGTTGGTTTAAGGTGATGGGAAGGGGCCAAATGTGGGTGTGAAGTAAAAAATGGGTATATATAGTCGGGAGTAATTTTGTCCAATTTTCTAATTACCCGGTAGTACCTAAATTTTGAACGGTTTCTGGTGGTTTCTAAAATTAGACGTGTTAGGGTGATGAGAATGGGGAAAAAGTGGGTTTGAAGTAAAAGATGGTTATATATAGTCGGGGGTAATTTTGTCCAATTTTTAACTCGAGCTACTAAGTAACACTATCCAAAATTTGGGTACTACCGGATAATTAGATACTTGAGCGGGTATTTACTGATACTTTTCTCTTCATTATAGCCAAACAGAATCCCAATATAACCTTACCCATTTTAAAATTTGAAATTTGTTTTTTTTGAAAAATTGAAAAGATCATTTCGCCCTTAGAGTAAATTTTTATATGCCAAAGGTAAAATGACATTTTTTTCAGATATTTTTTAAATGTTATAAAAACTCTTTATAGAAAAATAGATATCGTGCTCTTAATAAATAAGTATAATGTAGGTGACTAAAATCAAATTATAGTAAAAATAAACTCGAGCAGCAAATATCTCGTGCTGTATATATTTCGAAATAATTAAAGAAGCGGGACCTAGGGTTTCTCTCTCACTCTTCTTTGTCTTCGAAGTGGTGAAGAAGACTCTAGATACATAGTGAGATAAAATAAGAGAGAGAGAGAGAGCGCGCAACTGTTGCTCTTCTTTTTCTTTACTGTTTTCCATATTTGGCCAACAACTTTTAATACACACAGAAAGTAGAGAGAGAAAGTAGAGCGAGAAACAGAAATGGAGAGGCAGAGGTGTTTCTTGGACATAAGCATAGGAGGAGAGCTTGAAGGAAGAATAGTGGTGGAGCTCTATAACGACGTCGTTCCCAAAACTGCAGAGAATTTCAGAGCTCTTTGCACCGGGGAGAAAGGCATCGGCCCCAACACCGGTGTTCCTCTTCATTACAAGGTCCTCCGATTCTTCTGTTTCTTTTTCATTCACGTCTTTTAGGATTCGTACCTGTTTAAGCTCGGTTGTTTTTATGTATATCGTGAGTTCTTTGTCAGGCTATGTGTGTAGAGGTCTGTTGTGTTCTTATGTATACTTAGAAACTTGGTTCATTAAAGAACACATCCAAGTTTATACGTGTCATAGAGCAGTAACCTTTTAAACAAGAATTGAATACATTGTGAATATTGCTAAGTGTTAATCTGTCTCAGGGAGTCCGTTTTCACCGTGTGATCAAAGGGTTTATGATTCAAGGCGGTGATATCTCAGCACAAGATGGGACCGGCGGTGAATCCATCTACGGACTGAAATTCGAGGATGAAAACTTTGAGCTGAAACACGAAAGAAAAGGAATGCTTTCGATGGCTAACTCTGGCCCTAACACAAATGGATCTCAGTTCTTCATAACAACTACTCGTACTTCGCATTTAGATGGGAAACATGTTATCTTTGGGAAGGTCATCAAAGGAATGGGAGTAGTTCGTTCGGTTGAGCATGTCTCAATGCTCGATGGTGAATGTCCATCTGACGATGTTGTGATTGCGGATTGTGGAATGATTCCTGAGGGAGAAGATGATGGGATTTCTAACTTTTTCAATGATGGTGATACTTATCCTGATTGGCCAGCTGATCTTAATGAGTCCCCCGAAGAGCTCAGCTGGTGGGTGGATGCTGCAGAATCTGTCAAGATGAGTGGAAATGAATATTATAAGGTAGTATATGTGACTTTAAGTGCTATGTCTACTAGGGTTTTTAATCAAGAGATTTGGGGTTGTTTGGTGCTGTCAACTTAGATGGCTATTAATCTCAAGCAGTATTTTTTTTGGTAGGCTCTATCTTTTGAGTCTTAAAGTACTAGAATTCTAGGCTTATAAGATTAAAAAAAACCCTAAAAAACTAAATTTTTAGCTCTTTTCACTTTTAAAGTCTTAACCTTTTTTCTCCAGCATCTGTCTGTGTAACTAGAAACATTGTTTTCATAAATAAATAAAAACTCATTATTTATACAGTCTTCCTAAACGCTGCTTATAAGTTGGAAACGAAAGAGCTTCAAAGTTGTTTTTTGCTAGCTGCACTTTTTCTTGCATCTGATTATTGATGAGATGACAAGCCTTTTTTTTGCAGAAACAAGACTTTAAGATGGCTCTAAGAAAGTACCGCAAAGCTCTAAGGTATCTGGATATCTGCTGGGAGAAAGAAGGGATTAATGAAGGTGAAAATTTAACTTGTATTTATTTTGTTCATGCGAAAATTAGGGGGGAAAATAAACTTGCTAGAATAGTTGAAAGAAAGCTTTTTCTACTTGTCCGTGAAAGGAATGTGGAAACATTATTTGTTTCTTATTTGCCTCACATTTTTCGTGCATTTGCCTTGGCCAGTGCCTTTCGCCTCGGGCAATGTAGAGGTCTGTTGGCATTTTGCGTTCTTTGGTTTTACCGATACTGGGTTAATCTAATGTCTTCAGGCACCAATTTCTCAGAGGTTATGTATTCCTTGTTCTATAGCGATCTTTATTTATTTGCTGTACCTGTGCTTATGCAGAGACTACTGTATGCTTGAGGAAGACAAAGTCACAGATCTTCACAAACAGCTCTGTAAGTCCTTGTTGCAAACTAAATGTTTACATGTACCCTTTAAATATGCTAGCCACTAGATTCATATGTGAAACAAAGACTTGTTCAAGAGAGAGAAAAATCTATTCATATCATGTGACACAGTTGAATGTCCTTTCTTATAGTAGATTAAGATTTAGTGTCTATTGAAATTGTAAACAATGCAACATTATAAACTATTCAAATAATTTGTTAAGCTATAGTAATGTCTAGTCGATAATTTGTATCTATTTTAGTTGCCTTTGAAAATTGAAATGTGTTCTTTATAGAACGTAGCAACTTTTTGTGCATATCGCTTATCACCCGAACCTTTTCGTCCTACTTAATTAATGTGTGTCTTGTCAGTAACGACTAGAGGCCAGATATCAGATATAATGCTGTAAACCCAATGATCTTGATCATTGCTTTAACAATGTATGACTGTGTGAAAATAGTTTGAAGGTAAAGCTGTACAGTTCACTTAGTTTTTGGTTCTGAAAATGAAAACCACTGGCCATGCCTCTAGAAATTGTAACGAAGTGCGGTTTAAATTTTGAACTCATTTTCATTTTTTCCCATAGACCCTGAACAGGAAAAAATTGTGGGTTACTTGTTTCTGCCTATTTTTACTTAGATTGGTTTTTGTGCATACTTTTGCTTACTCGGTCTTGAAAGGTAATTTGTTTGAAAATAAAATATGTTACTTGTTTCTGTGGGTGTCCAGCAACATTGTATTAGTTTGCATTCTGCGCTGTGTTCTTCGCTGATAAAGGCTTTTTATGTGTATATAGGCCTGTAAATTGAAGCTTGGAGATATCAAAGGAGCTCTGTTGGATACAGAATTCGCTATTCGTGATGGAAATAACAATGTAAAAGCTTTATTTCGCCAGGGTCAGGTGAGTTTCTTCTGCTTGTCAGTATTTGAGTTTCACACTCTATTTATAATTTTCTTTTGTGAATTTCTGCTGCGAAAGTAGCTTCCACCTGTGTTGATCATCATTCTTGTGAATTAGGCATACTTGGCGCTACAAGAAGTTGATGCTGCTGCTGAAAGCTTCAAGAAAGCTCTGCAGTTGGAGCCAAATGATGGTAAGAGATGAAATTGAATGGGGCTTTGTTCATTTACGTGGTGTTTCACTGCTATGTTGTGTTGACATTCTTGATGTTAGAAGTTCTAATCTAGTGCTCTGCTTGAGGTTTTGGAATTGTTCTTCTTCTATGACTAGTTTGTTTTGGGTACACAAATATTCTGTTAAATAAATTCAAATTGTCCTGGTTGATCATAGTTTTCATTTACAATGGGAGATTTGACAAAACTAGAAATTGTACGGGGAAAAGGAAAACGCTGGGAAAAGAGTTCAATGGACACAATGTAATGAAAAATGAAGAACATGTTTCAGCAACCTTAATCAATTACTATCCTTAGACGAAATGCCAAATTAATGTACTTGAAGGGTGTTCAAATTACTCTTAAAACTTACACACAAGAGTTTGAAGTTTCAGCAATGCGAATCTATAGATTTCTCTACTGTGTTTGTAGGTTGGAAGTCAAATAGTTTAGTTCTAATTTTGTCATGCTCCTTATGTTTCGAATCCATTGTTTTTCTGCATTCTAACTTTGCTTGATCCAAACATGACCTTGGTTTACTCATTAAGTATCATTTTTACATTAATTTGCGTTCTTAAAGAAACTGTTAAAACTTAAATCGCTTTTTGCTTTTCAGCTGGCATCAAGAAAGAGTATGCAGCTATTATGAAAAAGGTAGGCAATTCTAAACGAATCCATATTGTTGTATTGCACTTGCTAGTTGGCCGCCGTAACATAATATAAACTTTGTGCAGCTTGCTGATAGACATGACGAAGAGAAAAGGCGATATCGCAAGATGTTCCAATAAAACAGCATGTTCCCTACAAATGCTGTTGTCTGGTAATAGTTTTATATATATATATATATATACTGCTATATTTACTTGTCACGATTAGTAACTTGATTTGTTGTGATTTAGGAATGCAGGCTGTATATAAACCTTGATCTTTAAGTGGTTCCTTTGATTTTCATGCGATGTTTCATGGTATGGATAGGCTAAACCCGATTCAGGGTTTATTGACTGCAGGCTCTGGTATTCTGGAGAGCATAGACTAGGTATTCACTTTTGCTCTGGTAAATCTAATCTTACCTTGATAAATTTCCTTGTCTAGGTTTTAAAATGTAAAAATCAAACACCCAACAACCTTATATGTTTTTCTGAAATGGTATTTCTTATTTACTTGGTATGTTTTGGCTTATAAATTGGACGACAGAAAGACGGCTATAAAATGCAGATGCAGATTTAGCTTCATTCTTTAATTTGCTTTCCTTTACTTTGCAGGTTTGTCTGTGAACATAGGAACAGTTCCGACAAGATCAACTTTAGAAAGTCTTGTTAGGATTTTGATACTTGTTCTGTTAGACATCAAGTTCTCTTATAGATGTTTGTGAACTCTTAGTTTCATTTCAATTTTGGTCCTAGAAATCTTAATATGTGTTTTTGAATTGTTACTAGAACATTTCTTGTTCTGCTCCTAATTCCTTGCCTTTAGTTCTGTTTCTATCTTTTTGGCAGTAGTTTCTTTTTGCCATTCCTATGGCTTGATGTGGCTTGTCCTATGAACTTTATTTCATATGGTCCCCGTTAGAATTCAGGGAATCAGAACTTAGGATGGTATATTGAACATTTCCAAAAGAGGGACGGACCCTCTACACATAAAGCCAATTTACTAAATGATGGTATGCTGAGACTTTACGCATCTATTCTAAAGGTATTTTAGTCCCGAACCATAGTTATAGTTCATAATTCCAGTTTTTTTAGTACAACATTCAGTAACAACGATATTTATAGTGATTTATCTTCTAAAATGTATAAACATCGTTAAAGGCTTGAATTATTGACTTAGATTTGTGATTGATGGCTGAGAAGTTGTTAGTGCACTTGTTTATTCAAACACTAAATTCGTCTTATTTTATTTTGAAATGTGAATACGCTGAATACGGACACCCCAAAACATCTTATTGTATTCTGATTGCTAGAGATGATAAGGTTTGGTTAGTCCAAACCTGATCCAAATTCCAAAGATTAGACCAAAGACTGACTCAAAATTGTTAAATTCGTTTTAAGTATTAAATCTGGAAAAAGTGTTGGGTCAGTTTTTTCTTCCGAATTATCTGGAAATTCTTTTATCCAAAAAGTCTGATTCATGTTGGTTTGAGTTTTTTTTAGTCTTTTTTTTAATCAAAAGAAACTTTTATTACTAAAGTAAGAGTATTACAAAATTTGAGGACTAATTGCACAATTAAATAATTTTAAATTGAAAACTTCAAATATGGGCGCCTAAGATTCCCTCCACGACTGAGATAGAGTCTTTGAGATTTTCACTCCCAAGTCAGCAATCACGAAATCCTTTCCAAAGTACAACCTCCTTTCTCTAACAAAGTTTCTGAACTCCATCTTCTGCCAAACTACCACGTACCAGTCGATTCCTGCCCAAAATCTTCGCAAATCCATCTCCTCTCCTGCAAAACAAACAAACCCAGCAGTATCTCGAAAGAGATTAATCAGGATTAAAGTAGCCTAGTCCAAGGCCTTCAAGGAAGACAATAGCAAGCAAGCTTGGAGGGGCATCGAGCTGATTAAAGGTAAGCTTTTGCTTACATTTCATAGTCCATTTCGCAAGCCAATCTGCGACTTGGTTCTGGACTCTGGAAATGTGCTTTAGAGTCATTTTAGACCTAATGAGCTTTCTGCAAGCTATTGTAATGGTATCCTCGAAACCAATTTCAGGTTTCTTAGCTAACTGATTAATAAGGATAAGAGAATCAAATTCTATATCGACCTCTGTCCAATTGTGTATGTGATAGATAATTAAACCTTCTATCAGAGCTTTTGATCTAGCAAGGATAGGCGAGAGCTTTCCAAACATAACACCAGTTGCTTGAACGATATCACCAGAGCTATTTCTGATCAGAACTCCTCCACAAGGTTCACCATTTCCAGCACAAGCCCCGTCCACGTTCATCTTGAGTCTGCCACTTATCAGAGCATTCCACTTCAGGTAAACCGAATTCTTGTATCTTTCAATTGATGTACATCCCAGAACAACTCCTGTATTTAGAGTCTTAGACCAATGCTTCTAGTTTAGTTTATTAGAAACATCGATTCCTTTTATGATATTGATGATCAGGTCAATAGCATTTTTAACATTAATATGTTCTCCTTTATATTTGACACCATTTCTAGCTTTCCAATTTACCCAGCACATAATCTGAGGAATAGGGTCAGTAACATGAATTTTTTTGTTCAAAAACCAGAACCAACATCTTAACATATGAGTTATCACCATGAATCTACTGATTTTAATCTTGAAAAGACATCCAAAGAAGTTCCAAAGTTGCCTAGCAAAGTTGCAGCTGACAAATATGTGGTTTTTTGTCTTCACAGTTGTTGCAAAACAAACATTTTGAAGCCAAATTTAAATGCCTCTTCGTCATGATAGATTCAATCGATATAAAGTTATTAATAAGCTTCCAAGTAATGAAAGAGAACTTCCTGGGGATGTTAGGATTCCAGATTTTCTTGAACAAACTCGATTGGACATACTTGGTTCTCAGACTGTTCCAAGTAAGCTTCATGTTGAAGTTCATATCATTAGAGTGCTTCCAACACAGAAGATCATCTGTAGCAAGGTTTACTTTAAGAGTCTTGATAGTATCTAGTCTTGCATTGGATAATTGGCCTGCATAGTATTGAAATCCCATGCATTATTCTTCCAAAATGAATGGACCTTGGCCTCCAGACACCAACTTATATTGCTGACGCTTGCAATGGATGGCAGGTTGTGCCATGAGTCCCTTCAAAAGTCTATCTCACCCTTGCCCAGAATCCAGGATAGATTACTATCAGCTTGCTCTCTGATGCTTATCAACCTTTTCCAAACTAAAGAACCCATCCTATTAGTAGCAATTAAAGGATTACCGGTTTTACAATAAATGTTTTGCATAATGTTGCACCAAAGACAATTATTTTTTCGAAATTAAACCATAGCTTTTGAGATTTGGTTACCAATTTTTTTTATGCACACTTAAAATTTGTATATCTAGACTTTTTGACCAATGTGGTTAACTAAATTTTAATTTTTTTCCATTGAAATAAACCTATAATGGATCCACGAGAAAAAACATATAACGATGGTATATTAATATAAAACATTATTGAGTGTTATTCGGTTTTGTGTTAGATTTAATGGTATTTATTAGTTTTATAAAACAAGGATCATAAATGCTAAAAAAATCATAGATCGTTATAAATATAACTTGTCATTTTGGATAAACAATCTTTATTATATTCTTAAAGCATTTATTTTTTTAATTACATTCCCTCTAATTTATCTTTTGATATTCTATGGTAAGCCGACCTGAATGAACTGATTCGACTCTCGACAAGGCCAACCACTGTAGATGATTTTGTTTGGTATTCGTAATTCATATCTCAAAACCCGTTGAATATAAAACTTCTTACATGTTTACCCCTACACCATGATTTTCCAATACTTAGGAGAAGCATCTATTACCCCAGATGGTGAAGTTACTCGCAAGGGGTCAGAAAACCTGCTTGACTCAATGCAATCACAAGCTCAGTTGGCAGATGAGAGAAGGTTACTCGTGCAAAAGTGACATCGCTTTAGGTCGAGATGGAAAGATAGACTAGTAAGCATCTGCCTTTCAGTCCGAAATCAATAGGGTTGAGGTGGATACAAAAACAACCGAAAGGGATGCTGGGACTCCAAAATCTTTGGGTCCACACAGTTTTCATATAAGTTATTACTCCCTTAGGAGGGAGTACCGAGCACACTGCCAGTACCATTCACCTATTTTTAGTGATAAACAACTTTCAAAAACGAGGAGTATCTTTCTTTGTTTGGGAGAATATACAATCGAAGGACTATCACACGCACTACGTACATACAACATTCTCGGTCTATATGTTCGAGGCATACGAGGCTCTTTAAGGAAGACTTCTAGAGAGGTCGGGATCGTGATCGATGTAGGGCTAGTTGCAGTTGCAGAACCGATACAAATCGAGACTAGATATGGACTTCAACAATACGTACAACCCCCTTCAGTTGCATTCTTTCATGGAATCTAATAATATACACAACTCCCAGCTGCAGCTCCGCAAGTCGGCTTCGAGAACCAACAAGCATAACATTTGGAATCAGAGTCTGATAAAGTAATAATTATCTTTATTTAGCATACATATTATTCAATAAAAGTTCAATTTAGAAACCCCATACCTTATTTTAAATATGAGGCAATTCAAATACTTTTGAAGATATTTTCTGGGGAGAAATATTCAGTGAACAACCTTGTCTTTGGGGGGAAGAATCATAAATGATTTGTTTAGATTTAAACGATAATGATTTAATCATTCGTTAATGATCATCTCTTTATTTCACTCCACCAATCAACTTGTAAAATCCCAGTTTAAGATTATGCAATTGTAGTTGTTCAGGAAAGACAAACTCAACATCCTCAAGAAATGGTGGAAAATTAAATTAGTATATTAGTTTACAGAAGAATCTAGTTTTTGCTTTTGTAATATCATAACGAGTTCTACAAGAATATGAAGAGTATTTATAATCAATAAAATAATCAAGTTTTGTAGTGTCATAAATATTTCTTAAGCCATTTTATGATACCACAAAAAAATCTCGTTTCACCTCTTATAACACCATAAAGAGTTCCATATGAACATTAAATATTTTATGGTGAACAAAATAGTCCACATAAATATTATGTAACACTATAAAAAGCTCTATAAGATCATTAAAAATATTGTGATGTAAATATATAATTTATGTTAAGTTTCTACAACATCATTATATTTTAACTGTTTAATTGTGGACTATTATAACAAATATGAAAATTAACTAAATAAAATTCAGATAAAAGTTCTTACACAAAATATGTCTTATTCAATGGGAAAATATTGAGAGAATATTTGTTTCAGTTTCATTCACTTATATATTGTATATTATTTTCAGTATAAGCGATGTGGGACAACAGATCAAACGAGTGATAAATTTTTTCCGAATAATATATGTATATATATATGTTACAACTGAATAAATCTATTAACTAATAATGATAAGTCATTGGCATGGCTAAGACATTTTGTAATTTTCTCGTCGTATTTCACTAAGTCTTTGGATCACCCAAGACACTTTATATCATCTATCATTTTATCAACTTGTTTTACCTCTTTATATATTCTTATCTCCATTTCTTAGTGTTAGTTTATCCGAATATAATTAATCTTAAGGCATGATTCATTCGATGGTAATTAAAACTTGGTATATATGATCCATCCAAATGTAATCCAGTCGAAGGCAATAAAAACTTGATACACCTATTCTATTCGAATGTAATCCAGTTGAAGGCAATAAAAACCTGATACACACGAGCCATTCGAAGGTAATCCATTCGAAGACAATAAAACTTGATACACATGAGTCATTCAAAGGTAATCTATTTAAAGGCAATAAAAAC
The DNA here is from genome assembly GCA_036936605.1 of Limnanthes douglasii subsp. nivea. Classification (NCBI taxonomy): domain Eukaryota; kingdom Viridiplantae; phylum Streptophyta; class Magnoliopsida; order Brassicales; family Limnanthaceae; genus Limnanthes; species Limnanthes douglasii. The sequence continues at coordinate 75,013,840 of JAUPFV010000003.1, read as the reverse complement.
TTGATACACATGAGCCATTCAAATGTAATCAATTCGAAGGAAATAAAAACTTGATACACATGAGACATTCGAAGGTATTCTATTCGGAGGCAATACAAACTTAATACACATGCACCATTCAAAGATAATCCATTCGAAGGAAATAAAAACTTAATACACATGAGCCATTTGAATGTAATCCATTCGAAGGAAATAAAAACTTGATACACACTTATAAACACATTTTGAAAGGCAAAGGCGATATATTAATAATGATTTGGACACTTCATTAAAACCTCCCCGCGCCACCAAGTTAGGAAAGAGTATGCCCTTAAATATTTACATTGATCAGAAACAAAGTAAATATAAGATTATTCAAGATATAACCTTAGGTACTCAATATTCCAAGGGTGCCTCAAAGGACTGCCTTATTAGTACACTAGCAAATATGTCCATTGCTTAATCTTTTCACGCACAATATATGGTCCTTCCTAGTTTGGAGCCAACTTTCTGAACTTCTTATCTTTGGTGTGTAGATATACTTTCCTCAAAAATTTCTCTCCCGCTTGGACCCTTTTCGAACTCTACACGCAAACCTACTCCTCATTAAGCCCTAATAATGTATCGTTCTTAAATGAGCTTTTGTCGTATTTTCTTCAATCAAGTCTAACTGAGCTCTTGTGACGTTTTCATTTTCCGTGTCAGAATAATTTTGAATCATGAAAGAAGGAAGAGTAGCTTCGATTGGTGCGATCACATCTATTCCATAGACTAAGGCAAAATGATATTTTTATGTGGCAGTATGTGGAGTGGTTCGATAAGCCCATAATATTTATTGAAGGTAATTAGGAAATTTTCTCGCTGCTCATTCTAAATTCTTTTTCAGACCCATCAAAATGGTATTATTTTCCAATTCTACATGTCCACTGGATTGGGATGAAAATGTGTTGATAAACAATGGTGAATTCAACTTGATGCACAAAAGACCTCAAAATCTTTGTTGTCGAATTGAGGCCCATTATCTATAGTAATGCATCTAGGAATTCTGAACCTACAACAAATATTATAAAGAATAAATTGAATTAACATTTTGAAAGTTGTCTTTAAGAGGGGTGCTGCTTCTATCCATTTCAAAAAATAATCGATTTCTAAGATAATAATTCAACATTCTCTAGAAGCCATTGGAAGGGGACCTACTAAGTCAAGAACCTCGCTATAAAAGGGTACTGCTTCAGATACTGACTCTATTTGAACTGCTGGTATATGTATTGCATTTATGTATCTTTGACAGGGATCACATCTTCTGACTAAATCTTTAGATTCCGCCATAATCGATGGCCAATAATAACTTGCCAACATGACCCTTATAGTTAAAGCCTTGTAACCGTAATGGGTTGATCCTTCCCCATCATATAACTCATATAAAACTATTTGGGATTCATCATATCCAAGGCAATGCAATAATGGATTACTGAAAAATATTTTATAGAGGACCCATCTTAAAACTAAAAGCGTGTACGCTTTGAACTTTAGCTTCTTAGCCATAATTTTATCTTCACGTATGATTCATTTAGTAATGAACTCTTGGATACCATACCTCTAATCTTGACTGACTATGGCTGATATTTGGAAATTTTCTTCAGTTTCAACTTCCATTTCAAGAGTTGTTGGTATATATGGGAATTCCAGTACTAGGTTCGAAGGGTATACCTCCGAATATGCAATAGTGGCTAAAGAGTCAGCCACCAAATATTCCGATCTTGGCACATGTTCAAAAGTCACATACTTAAAGCAAGTGAAAATTCTTTCAAAACTTGTATGTATTTCAGCAACTGTTCTTTCTTGGTTTTAGATTTCCCTTGTTCTTGACGTATGAGTAACTGTGAATCACTCAACAACCGGATTCTTTTGACACCACATATTTGAGCAAGCCTCAAACCTGCTATAGGTGCTTCGTATTCTGCTTCATTATTCAATGATCTGAATCAAAAACGTATAGATTGGTACATTGAATCTTTGAATGGGGAAATTAAGCAAATTCTTACCCTACAACCGATCATGCTAGATCCACCATATGTTTAAGTTACGCACTCTTTGGTAGGTTTCTAAATCGCAGATTTCTCATAGGGTCTATTCGAATGGAATTTGACAAAAAATTTGCTACAACTTTGCTTTAATTGTTGTTTAAAGAGCGAATTCAATATCATACCCCCAAACTCCACATACCACTTAGTCATCCAACCCGACATATCTAGTTTTGTAATACGCTTTTAAGTGGAAAAGAAGTTCGAATCGTAACGATATGCACTTGGAAATAAAGCCTAATTTTCCTAGCTGCTATTACCAAGGCCAAAGCCAACTTTTCCAACATGAGGTATATTTTCTCATCATATAATAATAAAATCTTACTAGTGTAGTAAACAGGGTAAGGATAATTATCAACCTCCCAAACTAGCTCCGCATTCACAACATAATATGATACTTCTAAATACACATGGAGATTTTCAATGACCGATTTGAATAAAGTTTTAGGCGAAGATCAATGTTTCTTGATCTCAAGGAATGCTTTATCACAATTTGGGGACCAGTTGAATTTTTTAGCATTTCGCAATACTTGGAAGAATCAAGCATATTTATCCGACATTCTTGAGATAAACCTATTCAAAGCCGCTAATCTTCCAGTAAATACTTGAAATTATTTGGTAGTCCGAGGAGTATCCTTGGTTAATAATGCCTCTAATTATGCTGGGTCGGCTTGGATTACTTTCTCGTTGATGATGTAGCCTAAAAAATTTCCGAATCGTACTTTAAAAGTATATTTTTTGGGATTCATTTTTAAATTATTGGCTTCTAAATTAGAGAAATTTTCTTGGAGGTAAAGGAAATGATCCTCATACCTTGGGATTTTTACCATCATGTCATTGATATAAACTTCTACATTTCTTCCAATCTGGTTGGCAAATGCTTTATTAACTAATCGTTGGTAAGTAACCCCAATATTTTTTAGCCCTAAAGGCATTACCTTGTAACGGTATAACCCCCTATCAATGATGAAAATGGTGTGGTCTTGATCATTCAGATCCATTTGTAATTGATTGTAGGCAGAAAAATCGTCCATAATAACAACTTATTTCTCAAATTAGAATCCACCAACTGATCTATCCCAGGTAATGGTAAAAGATCTTTAGGACATGCCTTATTGAGATATGTGAAATCGATGCACATTTTCCATTCTTGTTTTTAACGAGAACTGTATTTTCTGTCCAAAGTGGATATTGGGATTTTCAAATGTGTCCGACCTTTGTTAATCTATCAACCTCTTAAACGATGGCTTCAAATTTGTTTTTAAAGAATGCCCTTCTTCTTTGGACTACTGAGCCAACATTGTAGCGTACATATAATTTATGGCAAATGATATTAGCATGTACACCAATTACATCCTCATTACACCAGGCAAACACATGCAAATTTGTTGGATAAGAAAGATAACAACTTTTATTTTAACTCTGATGGTAATGTAATTCCAATTTTAACATTCTTTCCATCCGCTAAACTATGTACTTTGACTTCTTATATTGGGATAAAAACATTAAAAGTCTCCATTAGATCATATAATTTACTTTGATCCCAATAAGACTCCAGTAATTGCTATTCTTTTCTGGTTGTCTCATTCTCGAAAGACCGTGGAGCAAGAGCAGTGAACAAATGTCTTTTAATGGAGCAACTCGAAGTTGCTGTCATTATATCTTCCCTGAAAATAGTTAATGATTTGAAGAAGATACACAATTTGAAAACCTTTCCAGTGTTTTCTGCCACCATATTGATTCGAATTCGATCCGGATCAGTATCCACGTACTCCGAATCTACATCGAATTGCTCAAAATTTACCATCGTACTTTTTTTATTTAAAAACTTCCGTATTTTTTCGTCGGACACTATGCGATACAACTTGAGCCCCATTTGTACTTGGTTGTGACTTGTTGCTCACTTTCCTATTACCATATTGTGATTTGATTAAAGTAGTTAATTTTGCGTTCTTAATCAACAATTGTATCTTCTATTTTAGAGCGATAAAATCCTTAGTATTATGTCCCACATTATTATGATATTTGTAGAACCGTGTATTTCGATTTTACCTCGGAGTTTGGATAGGTGTTGGCCTTCAGAATTTCACAATATTCTTAGCCTTATAGTAGATGGTAGCCATATTTTCAATCAGTTTTGTGTAATAACCCGCATAGACCCATTGATTCCTTATCAGACTAGATTGCTGACCCTAATTTGACCGGTTCTGTCTAGGCCGATGAGAACCGTGCCATGAGCGGACAGTTGCTAACTGTGGATTGTGACTAGTTACTAGCTTGTAGAGCAGAGGTTGATGGGGTGGGTTTGTATTGATAAGGCAACCTTAATCTTTTGGTTTCCTTTAGAGTGGTTTATTTTCCGACCTAGTTTAACAATCCACCCAGGTCATTGCTTTCTTTCAAGTCACTGAATCAGCCTCGTCGAAGTGAGGCTATCGCCATATGTTCGAAACAATATGCCAACCCATATTTAGTGTTCATAAAACGGTTGAAGTAATCCTTTAACGATTCATTCATATATTACACACAATAGATTATTGTATTTCCATTTCTTTTGAGCTCTTTACTTCCCACACACTATTTTCAGAACGCCGTCCAGAACATGTCAAAATTCATGACGTATCTCTGTGGTAATTTTTTATATCATTTCAAGGAACTACCCTTGCAAGTTTGAGAAAAATATCTACAAAATAGCTTGTCATCATCGTTAAAATTCATTATGAAATTCATAAATTGCTCGAGATGATTATCAAGGTCATATTTCTCTTCATATTTCTCCATTTTTGAACTGTCAAAACACTTGGGTAGATGTCCAGAGAGAATTTTTGAAGACAACCGCGAATACCTCCAATTATGTCATTGACTAAACACATAATCCTCATTGGGAGTGACAAAAATCCTAGGTTTGGATTGCACATCGAATTGATCACTCAACATGTGATCTATGCTATGGTATGTTGACCCGTTCATCTTTTATTTTTATTTTACCCTTTTGGTTCATTTTCTTGTTTGAGGAATCATTATTGCTTGATCTATGATGATTTTTCAAATATTTCTTAGCTACATATTCTTTTTTGCTTTTTTATGACCATTATTAGTACTTGAAGAGGAAGAAGAAACTTCCGATTCTGATTCCATCGCTGTGGCCTCAACATAATCCGATGTCCTCGAACAATGTTTAGCATGATGTTCATTTTTAGAATCTTGGTAGGCTTTACGGGAGTTGTTCGCATTATGCTTGAGATTACTATCTAGCTTGTCAAATTTAGGATATTCTAGTGAATTCTTTCCACCTAAATCCTTCTCAGCCTGCCTTTGGGCTCTCAATGTCTTAATTTCTGCCCGCAGTTGATTACGTCTTCCTGCATAAAAAGTTTTTCCTCCATATTTTGATTCACATGGGATGTTTTAACAAACTCCTCATCGCTTTTGATCCCCTCATGGTCGAGAGGGGAATTTGTCTGCATATCGTGATCCATGTCTCAAAGAACTCCAGAAGCTAATTTGCCAGTTAGGTTTAGGTTACTGCTATCCGGGTACCTTCTGCTCCCACTGTGGTCACCAATTTGATAAAGATAAAACCTGAACAGAGGGTATTTTAGGTAAATATTCAAGTGGTGTATTAAATTCAGGATAGAAGGTAGATAGATAATCAAGATGCATGTATTTAATGTGTAAAGAGAGAAGGTTCCAACCTCTTTAAATATTGTACTTTTAGGGTATTTATAGCTTAATTTTAGATCCGTGGGGGCAATCGGATCAGGTCATGGATCCAGGTCATGCCTATCATCCTCCAAGCCCATTAATATTGGTTTATTAAACATACATTATAAATAGATATGTGGTTGACACATAACTTAGTCAGTATTATTTTTATTTTGGGTCTAAACTGCCCCATAAGAGAAATCCGACCCACTTTCTGTTTGTTACCCTCAAGGATTTCCAACCCCATTAGGAATGAAGAAAGAAGACAGTCACGTCGAAGCCGAACAAAAAACAGCAACCCAAAAGGGAGAGAATATTGTTTCAAACAAACATAAAAAAAGCTTAAGTTAGAATTTCAAGGAGACTAGAAAGGCGAGAGAACCTTGGTGCCAATGAGTCTGAACCGGAGATCATAAAATACGCGGTAAAATATCGCAAAGGCGAGGACAGGAGAGGATCTAAAAATTCTCACATTCCTCTCACATCATACGTGATAGATGACAACGCCAAATTAGCACACCTAAATAGGTATGTCAAAATATCAAGATCTGGATGAAGACAAGTTAGACGTTTTATAGATCTACAAGACCAAATTGTTAACGTGGCTTTAATAGAAAAGCGAAACTTAAAACTTGAATAATCCAAATTCATTAAGTGAAACTACATTAATAAAAAAATATGATTAATAATTTCTTAGTTAAATTGTATAAGACACAATTAGAAAGTGTTAAAACCCATCTCATGTTACCTGTTTGAATATATATATATATATATATATTAAAATAAATAAATCTAACGTCGACTAAAATGCGACTTCGTTGAAAGATAATTATTCCGTTCAATAAAAAAATAACATGAAAAGTCTTTTAGCGAGAATTGATATATACAAAGACTATATTTATATGGTTTTGACTAAATTAGGGTCCAAATTTTGTTAACCATTCCCAAATTCTAGAGAATCTTTTTTAATAAATAGTCAAAGACGGTTTTGCCATTTGAGCTAGAATCTTAAATTTGGACTTCTAGTGCATTGTGGGTATAGTTAACCAAATATAGAAGAACACAAAATTACTCATCCCAACAACCCTCTTATACTCAAAATTTAACCAAAAATTCAAAAATACAAAAACTCAAAAGAATTCAGAAACTCCAAAAAATTCAAAAACTCAAAAATCACTAAGAAACTCCTTACACTCTCAAACCTCCAAAAATCAACAAATTTTTCGAAAAAATTCAAATAATTGAAGAATGGATTCAGTAGGTGAGAAGGTTGATGAGGAGTGTGGAACTGCAAACATGGTACTTGTTCTAACCAATCTTTCGAAAAAAGTTTTCGTTTTTGTAGATTTTCTATAATTAGAAAGTTGGACCCGAACCACCCCGTCGGTGGAAGCCTCATCAACCGGCGGGGTTGAAGAACATTCAAAGTTGATGATGAATGTTCCTCGCCGGGGTTGGTCATGCCCAACCGGCGGTGGCATCGACTTCCACCCGTCGGTTGTAGTGTTAGTTTCCTGGCGGGGATATAGTTTCGTCACTGGCGGGGCTGAATCCTTAGTTTTATTTACGTATTTGGGAAAAATAACTAGGGTTAACCCCACAGGTTGGGTAATTATCAACCGGTGGTTCATAACGTCCCCAGTGGTTCGAGTATTTTCACCCGCCGGGGTGTTTATTACACCGCCGGACCGTAGGTCGTTACCTGCCGGTTCGTCTTGTCGAACCCGCCGGTTGGACATTTTTGAACCGGTGGTTGACAACATCCACGGTGGTGTGGTATTTTTAAACCGACGGGGGAAGGCGTTAATTAATATTATTTGTGCCAATCTAACATAATCTACTGTACTTTTTACGTAGGCCGAAGATTTAAAGAATGAAGATTTAAAGGAGAAGGATTTTAGTTTCTGCATGGTGAAGGAGGAGGAAATGGCAGTGCTTTGCTCGGTGGATTATAGCCACTTGTTCGACACCAAATGTCACTACTCTCAAGTGGAGTTGATCGAATGGGTGAAGCAGACCGCAAAAGATAACGGGTTTGTGGTAATATTGCGACGATGCGATAGACTTGATAGAAAAACTCCGAGAATTGAGTTTGTGTGTGAAAGATCCGGAGTTTACAAAAAATTGGTAGATCCGAAGCATCTAAAGAGGAAGTCAACCGGCACGAAAAAATGCGGATGCCCTTTCACCCTTAAAGAAAAGAAGTTGGGTGGCGATTTGTGGGGTATAGAGGTCGAATGCGGCGTTCACAATTACGATACGACATCGTACAAAGAAGGTCATTCTTACTTGGGACGATTGAACAAAGAACATATGGATTTCGTAGTTAGTTCTATGAAAATGGGATCCCGTCCTCGGGACATTCTCGATGGGGTTAAGAAGTTGAACCCCAAGAATTCTTCCTCAATGCGCACTGTCTACAACGCTCAACTAAAAGATTCGAAGCTCAAGAAAGGCGGTCGGTCGCAATTTCAATACTTGTTGGGCAAACTTAAGCGGCTAAACTACTACAAATTTCATAGAAAGTCCGAAGAAGGAAGTGATGTCATAAGCGAGCTTTTCTTTGTGCACCCGGTTAGTTTGGATTTGTTACGCACATTTCCAAATGTGATTGAAATTGATAACACGTACAAGGTGATCAAATAAGGGATATTATTGTATGAGGTCGTCAGAGCCACTTGTACGGGGATGACTTTCTACATCAGATTCACATTTATGTCGGGAGAAAAATTCGAGAGCTACAAATGGGTGTTAGAGTGCTTACATTCTTTGATGGTAACTCATTCCATCGAATTACTATCCATCGTTTTGACGGATAAAGATTTGGCGCTTGTGAAGACGGTGAAGGATGTGTTCCCCAATGCAACACAGATGTTGTGTCGATGGCACATCAACATGAACGTCCTAGGGAAAAAAAATCATAAAGGATAAGAAAGTGTCCAACGCATTCTTGAAAATGTGGAATCAAATGATGTTGGCTGAAACAGAAATAACGTTCAATGACTACCAAGCCGAATTGCACCGTGACTTCAAAGAGTATCCGCAAGCATTTGAGTACACCGAAAGTTGGTTAGGGCCGTACGGTAACAAGTTTTTGACGTGGAGAACCAACAAGTGGATGCATTTTGGTAACCAAACCACAAACCGTGTGGAGAGCGCTCATTCGACCCTGAAACGTTTCATCAGTACTAGCAAAGGTAACTTTGAATCTTTTTGGTTGAAGTTGCATACCTTGATAGAATTGTAGCACGGGGACATAAAGGGTTCATTCGAAAAGAGCCGCTTGTTAGCCCTACACAAGTTCACAAACAAGGTATACGACAAACTAAAAACCAATGTCTCACTATGCCTTGGACATTTTGTCCGGCAAAGTAGATTGTGCTCGCGTCATGACAATCGCATGTTGTATGCCTTGCGGTTTCTCAATACGAAGTATGCACGGTATCCCTTGCGCGCACGAAATCTACGAGTTTGTTCCCAAAGGGTTAGTGGTGCCTCTAGAGTTGTTTAACAAACATTGGAAGAGGTTGGAAATTCTAGTCCGTACAAACCTCATGACTATCGAGCAACTAAAAAAGCGAAGCTTGACAAACTACTATGCGATGTTATGGAATTCAAAGATGAAGCACGAATAGAGAACGTCTACAAAAATGGTTTGTCGTCGTGCATCCGGAAACAACTACCGTTTTGGAGCCATTGGTGAAGCCAAAAGCGCACGGTTGTCCACCTAACAAACGCAAGTTTTCTATTACCGGTGATGATACATCCACTAAACGCGACAAAAGTGCGCACGAGTATGTGCTTAAATCGGAAAATGCTAGCTCTCCTTTATTTTCAAAGGAGTTCAAATCTCCTCCGGTAACGTCAAGTAGAGGGAAAAAAATTCCGGGGAATAAAATTAGTTCCGATAGTGCTGCCGCTCATAAGAAAGGTAGTCTGATTCCAACGCAAGGAAGTGGAACGATGCTTTTTAGTGGAACGGTTGGTTGTAGGTCAAGCTCAACGGTGCCGGCCAAGGAATATTTTGTAGACCCTAAAGGATACTTAATAAAATTCCTCATCTACTTTAGACCATTTGTGGAGTCAATTAATGACATAAAAGCCGATGTCCATTGCGGGTACCGCTCGATAGCGTATGCGTTAAGCGGGCAACAAGATGGGTGGAGGTTGATAAGGGATACCTTTTACAACGAGCTGATGGATTATGAATCCGTGTATGTTAAAATATCTACAAGTATGGAGGAACTGATTGATGTTGCGGAGTGTGTGAAGTGCTCTGGTAACGTGGGTACTAAAGCCCATTGGAAGTCCATGCCCGAGATGGGGGTGGCAATTGCATCTGCGTTTAACTGCGTACTCTATTTTGTTGGAGTGTACCAAAATATGTACATCGACTTCACTTTTCTCCCCCTAAGAGGTGCACCGCCTCAAATGTCAAACCGGGTGGAAATCGGATTGGGTTGGGTCAATTCCAACCATTTCGTTAACGTAAGTATTTTTTGACCTTCACGATTAGTTCTAATATTAAGACATTTATTTTATCAACGTTTCATTTTGTAGCTTGGGATTAGGGTGGACGTCTCTTGCGCAAGGATACATCCATGTTTCCATGCGTTCACATGAAGCAGAAGATTGGGCATTGCCGATTGTCTCTCGTTGCAAAAGATATCAAGAACTAAAAATTGGTTGCCCCGATGTAACAGATTTATCCGCTTTTGCTTGATTACTATGTCATTGTAATGCACATGCATGTTAACTTTTGATGTTTTCAGTTGATGTTTGTCATAAAAACATAAATTTTTTATGTTTGAGTTGGTCTTTTAATTTAAGTTTGCCTTTCTGCTAATTTATGTTTCTTTCAGTTTATGCTTCTTATTAACGTATGTATGTTCTTCGAACGTTAACAAGATACAAATAATATATACCCCTTGTTCCCCGCCCAGCGGGGTAAAGATTAAATTTTGTTAAGGAAATGTTTCCGCCTTCGGCCGGCGGTTAGACAATTTTCAACCACCGGTATGATAATTGCTCCCCGGCGGGGTAGAACTATTGGGGAATTTTGTTTATCTGAATGTATATTCTTTTGTATGAGATTTAATGATGGAACTTAATTTGGGGAAACTATCTTAGGTATTAGGTTTTTTAAACAACAATGTTAGTGAAATAACTATTTCGAAAACGGATAGCAAACAACAACATGCATAAATTAAACGATTTAATGTTTAGTCCATAATTAAATACGGAAAGTATTGCAAGACGCACCATAATCCATACAACAAAATGTAACCATCTAAAATAACATACATATAAAGAAGGAAACTACTAAAATCAAAAGCCACGAACTGGTGATCTCCAGCACCTTCCTCGCAAACGACACGAGCTCGTCAGTCGAATCGTCTAACGGCCGAACACGATTAATCATGTTCACCACATCGACCGCGGAGCTCTCGGTAAGAATCTGAGGCGTGATGTTAAACCCACCTTACCTCTTCACATATGCCTTGTATTGGGGGGATAACGTGTGAGTACTCCATTTCAAGGGCCTCAAATACTTATCAATCACGTATAGGTGCTCCATCCAGTTAGTCCAATGCCTACCATGAAGTGAATAAAGAATATGGTCTCTTCTAGAAATACCGGTTCTAGCAACAAGGGAGTCCATCGGCTTCTCTTGGATCCAACCAAACTGGCGCATCACTCGGTCCGGGTGATATGCCTAGCTAACCAGCATAAGTCGAATAGGGTATCGGTACAACCCTATTGCCTGCTCCGCCCACACTTCACTGACATCCTCGTAAGATCGGAAAATCACCTAAAAAAACCAATTACTCATACTACATTTTATATAGAATAAACAAATATTAATAAACGTAAAGAAGCTAACTTACATCCGTCTCTCCTTGAGATGCGAGGATGACACGGTAGTACGGCTTCCCGCGAGCTAATGACACCGGGACCCTTTTGGGCAACCACGCCACCATTTTTGGATCCGTTAGGCTATAACCGCTATTCACCGCCGCCCGGAAAATAGGAAAGTGGTCATAGACCCAACACTCCAACAAGGCCGAGAACCCAACCAAGCTCTTCAAGGAGTGCTTTGAAATGCCTCACAAGCTTTTGTACAACCACACGAGTGCACAAGTACCCCATGCGTACTCACCAAGCCTCGTCAAGTCCTCAAGGTGATTGAGAAAATCGCACTGGATGTTCTTCTGGCTCGTGTTGGTGAAGATGGTACACCCGAGGAAGAACATGATGCATGCCCTAGATGTTGCCTTCTTCATATCCGTCGTCAGGGAGGTATTGGAATCTAAATACTCGTCCGCGGAGAATGTCATCCTAAGCCATCAGAGGCCGAATCCGCTCCCGTCACGCGCCTCTATATCCTCCCGCACAACATCAGCCGAAACTCTAAACAACTCCTCATAGCGTGCATATGTCGCATTTATCGGCTCCGGCCTAAAGACGTCGATAATTGTCCCCTCAACCGGGAGGCTAGTAATCACGTACATGTCATCGAGCGTCAAGGTCATCTCCTCGAAACAAAACTGGAAGGTGTTCGTCGCTTGATGCCACCTCTAATGAACACCTCGACCAACTGCACATGGTTGTTGAACTTTGGTAGATGCCGCATCAATGACGAGAACGGTGTCCCTTCCAACAACTCCCTAACCCCCAATTGTTTGCTAAGGTCATACTGACCAAGCAAACCGTACTTTGACTGGACCGTGATACCCGAGCGCGATTGAAAACAAAATTCTAAAATATATATAATGTTAACAAAACAATTTAACTAATAAAACATATCATTAATTCGATAACTCACGTCGTCTTTAAAGGCGTAGTACGCCTCATGCTGCGCATAGTCCGGAAAAAGAAGGACGCTGTTTTGGGATATAAATAGATTTTTCCATCATTCCGGATCGGTTGGACGTCCTTCCCCACGGACCTCTCTTGGAAGTGGTGGCATTAGGACCTTTGTTTTCTCCTCCGTCTCCTCCTCGTTTATTAGCGCACACCGCCGTTGAATAGGGACCACCTCTCGTGGAGGAGAAGGTTGTACTACGGGCTCCCTTGGGGCATCACGATCCCTTATGGCTTCATATTTTCTATGCCACAAGGATAGTTTGGTGTGGCCCGGACGCACCTCACACTCGGTCCAATCCCCACGTTCGGGGCGATCGACCGCCGACCGTCGGCTTTCTTTGAGGGAGGGACTTCCCGTTCTCGCCTCACAATTTTAGCCGCCTTCTCTTTCGCGGGATGAGGTGTTTTGTGTCTGCGAGAATAAATATAACAAAATAAGTTAGAATTTCTACAAAATTAACTAGGTCCCCGCCGGGTGAACAATTTTCAACCGGCGGGGAGATATATTTAATTTCAGAAATTAATTTCAACCCCACCGGTTGAACTATTATCACCCGGCGGTGAAATATATTTAATTTTAAAAATTAATTTCCACCCCATCGGTTGAACTATTTTCACCCGGCGGGGAAATATATTTAATTTCAATTATATTTGTTGCCCCGCCGGTTCAATCCACCCACAACCAGCGGGGCTTATGAATATAGGTCATGAAAATATGGCTTCCCTGCCGGTTCAAACAATAAATACCCGGTAGGGATGAAGCTTTATCTGGAAAAAATATCTTCCCCGCCGGTATGAGTATGCTCACCCGGCGGGAGGTCTCGAACAGACCGTCAAACTCCATTGACGACGTGAAACCAAAACTCCAAAATCTAACCTAAAACACCAAATTTACCATAGCATCAATATATAACTAAAAACAACTAAATAAACATGCTTCGCCTATTCTAACAGACAATATATCAAAATCTTCAAAACTTAAGAAAAACTAAATATAGCAAAATACTATATTTAAGAGTATAAACTTACTTTTTTTTCCTTTTTCCATTGTTGTTCTTGACTGGGTATTGATCTATTGGAGTTCTTGAAGTTTGATTTTGGGACTGACTTTGGAACTTTGTAGTAGAGAAATGATGGAGAAAGTTGGGGCTGATTTAGATTTGTTTTTGGGATGATTAGTGAATATAACTAGGATTTAGTAAAAACGAAAGGGTATTTTTGATATAAAATTGAGACTACTTAAAATATGTGTGGTTATAGTTAAAATTGGTACCCCTTATTAAAAAGGTCCAAATTTAGCCAAAACCTATTTATATTTTAGTTTAGTCGTCACGACTCACAACGCTCTACATAGGATGAAACCGGGTGGGTTCGCAGTGATCTTACTGTCCTCCAAAAAAAACTTAACCGAATGCATCCCTCTGACTCGGCGATCTTCGATTAGGGTCCGTGCTACTATCTAATCGGTCTATTCTGGAGATGAGCGTTTACGGAGGAGACAGCTGGGGAAGAGAAGCACAGTCCAGAAAACGAAGAGTCGATGATCTTCTCGCCGAATCTCTCCATCCATCTCGGTATGCTAAACTCACCACTGGCAAATTCGCTTGCCTTGTTTGCCCTAACAATCCAACTCTCGATTCTCCCCTCATGCTCTCTGTAACCCCTCTCTCTCTCTCTCTCTTCATCTTTTATGTAAACTTGCTTTAGTTGATCGATTTCGCCTATTTTATCGTAATAATCTTCTATTTTGGTTGCTTGAGCTCATCATAAGATCGAAGAAAGTATTTTTCGTTTTATAGTCTAAAATCGATACAAATCACTGAAAGTATAAAATGGATTACGCTCGTGGTTCAAGAATTTATTCTGGAAAACGACTTTGTAGATGCATTGCAAGGGATCACAACATCGTAGGGCCGAGTCTAAGCTAAAAGAAAGAGAATTGAAGAGGCAACTCGAGATGAATAAACGAATGGCCTTGTCGTCGGCTGATTCCAGCAGCTCAGCTAGCAAACCCTTGACCAAAATGACCAGGGAAGTTCTAGAGAGTAAATCTTGTCAAGATAGCAGCGACGCGGAAGTGATGGAATATGTTTCTAATGTAACTGCAAATGTTTGTGGAAATGTTAAATGTGTTTCTGGGAGATTGTCCGATAGAGAACTTAAGTTTACAGCTGCAGGTTGGAAGCGGGATGGCCATGGGAAATGGTATAAAGATGAAAATGTAAGTTTATGTTTGTGATTGGTTTTTACCAAATGATATATGAACATATAGAATGAAGAATTGATCCATATGAGTTCCTCTTTTAGAAAATGTGGAAGACTGACTTGGTTGTTTATGTGGTTTCAGGTTGAGTTTGACTCTGATGAAGAAGATCCAAACATCTGTCTTGCTTGAAACTAATAAAAGCCTTTGTTTAAAGGACCATACAACTTCTTGAGATTTTGCGGTAGAACCATTGGCTTCAGACATCCCAAGTTCCATCATCTGGTCGCTCAAGTTTAACGGGGTAGTACGAATTTGAGGTAATTTTCAGGATAGTTTTATTTTTTTCGCTATTAGTTTCGCAACACCCCGCAGAAACTGTGATTTAGATCACTGGCTGGAAAGTAGTTGCAGAAACTGTAATTTTTAGTTCGTGATCTGGGACTCCTTGTCAAACCGGTCAATATAGGGTACACTTCATCTTGCTATTACCAATTGGTCACCTTGTGTACCGATGACTGTTTGGCTAATCCTTCTTGGATCTTTATCAGATTTCAACATTCCTATGTAATTTTATGAAGTTAAATGTTGACAATCGAAGCCATTGAGAGAATGTACTGATTCTTTTTGCCCAATGAATATTATGTTATACAATGTGCTCGTAATGTTCTTTTCTTTATGTGCTATGTGGATTGGGCTAACTATTTCAAAATATTCTTACAAGTCCTTTTTTCTCTCTCTGTTATATTCTTAATATTTCAGTGACAATTCCATGTTATCAGGCTCCTCTTCTTCTAGCCTGGTTTTCGGCTTTATTTGTATCAAACTTTAAGACCCTCACCTAAAAAGGAGAAATTCGCAGTTGGTAGTTGCGAATATTGTCTTGAAGTAAAAGAAGCTCTAGCTGCAATCCAGCTGGGACATCTTTGGGGACATATCCCTTGTAGAACCCCTCCATTGCTTATATTGAAGCTTAGCAAACCATAGGTTTTGGATAATTATATTGTTATCACCGAACTAATCAAATAATAGAACAAATTTCATAGTTTTAACTCCTATGCAATAATAAGATTTGATACCTGCTCTCATACTGCATCAAAGCAATGATAATTAACCATAACCCACTTAGTAAATTATATCAAGTCTACTCTTTTTTTAATAAAAACAGAAGTAAATTGAAGAGAAAAAGAGAGAACTTTATTAGAAATTAATCTGGAGACAAATTGGAAATGGTTATGATTTTGGAGTCTGTATTATAAGGATTCATTTTATCCTGGTACAAATTTTGAAATATTTTATTTTTGTAATTTTTTGAAAATTCGTGCTAGTTTTAAAGTATTTGAGTTTTACATTTTTCAAGTCACGTAATAGTATTTTGAGAATAAAGGTATTTAAAAACAGTCGGGGTTATTCCCTAAGTCATTCTTATTATATTGAGAAAGTAATTGATAAGTTCAAACATTTAAGATTTTAAAAGAAATACATAAACCATTCCATCATAGTTTAAAACTTAGAAAAAATGAGCGACAAACGGTGACTCGAGTAGGTGGTGCGATTCTTTGGGGTCAAAGAAACAAACATGTATATCCCATTCCACTGTGGAATCTGAATTCATAGCATTAACCGCTACGAGAAATGAGCCTGAGTGGTTGAGAGATCTCTTACCATTCACCTCTAAGGGGAATATGATATAGTCAAATAGTATTATGTAAAACATACACTAAATCTACAATGAGAGGTCTAGACATATAAGCCTATGACATGAGTATGTTAGATAATTAATTTAAGATGTAATTACATCGGTATCGTGCATGGTTTCTAATTAGAAACTAGTGGATCCGTTTACCATACCATTAACTCGAGAATTAGTAAACTCTACATATACTGGGATAGACAAAAACTCTTAAAATGGTACTTTGTAAAGTAGACATCGAATTTGACAATGGGTAACAACAAGTTTGTGAAAGGTTCAGCACACACACACACATATATATATATAACATGGAGTTCCATTTGTGATGTATGTGTGATATGTTGGTCGTTGTCGTGGAAAGATAAGCTAAAAATTAATAACTCGGTCTACGTGGGACATGTGTTTCTAAAGATAACAAAAATACGATAAGAATTAGACATATAAGTATTTAGAAGCGGTGTCGTCTCTCATGAGAGGATGATTTCCTCTCAAGCTGTGGTTTTTAAAATTGATTGAGCACATTGCTAAAATAGTGCTTAACGAACCATTTCCAAATAAATTGATAAAATAATCGCGTGTAAGATCGTCATTTAGGTCATATGGGAGGTTGGTTCAAAGTTACGACTACCAATGTTATCAAATCTAGATTTACTGTTTTTTCACTAAGGTAAAATTAAAATATGAATGTATTTTTGTTTATGAACAAAAGTTGTCTCAATGAAGATATAAGAGATGTTATTTAATCAAGTGGGGCATTGTTGGAAATTTTTAATAAATGAAGTTTTTGGAGATGATCTAAAGAAAATTCCAAATCATCAGAGTTGAAGTGAATAAAATATAAGGTTGAATGAAACTCCTAAGCAAGGTGGGTTTAAGCAAGGAGTTCATCACGATCATGAAAATAGTTGATTGAACGTAAGTACAAGACTTCGTTAGAGAAAAAGGCCGATCGTGACGAAGTGCTGATACCAACCTACTGGAAACTTCAAGCACAAACTTTGTCGCAGCAAGGAAAATTTGATTGCGGCAAAATGAAGTCACCGCATCAAGTTTTGGTCGCCAGAATGAAGTCGGGAAATTTTGAATTTTTAGAGAGTTTCCAGAGAATCATTATTGGTAGTTCACCGCGATTAACAAATGGGTGATCACGGTGAAATCTTGGTTTTGAAATAATAACTAATAATTGATATTTTTTCGCGATCAACAAAAAGCTTATCGTGGTAAATTCTAACAAGTTTTTGTTATTGTAAATATGTGTTTTTTTAAAAGTTGTCTCTCCAACCAATGTAATTCCACTTAAGGTTTTGTGAAGATATATAACTAGCTATAAGGATTTATTATCTCTATTAATAGGTATATGTTTCAACAAAAATATACGAAGTTCATGAATCTCCAAAAACTCTCTTGAAAACACATATATATATATATATATTATTAATACTCTTCCAAACTGGATCTTGATTTTTTAGTTGCTCATATCTAAGGTTAAAATGCTTATTATATCATGAAAGAACTTTGTTTTGACGATCAAAGCCATAAAGTGATCAAAATAATTATTTTTGGAGGCGCATCTAATACGTGTCTCAAGTTTCTATACTTTCCGACAATTTTCTGGTAAAATTTAGGTGACTCTCCAACGAGAAGTTCATCATCAATCTCTTGTAAGTTTTGTTTCTGACTCTATCTTTCTGTAATAAAATTCACAGATAGTAATCAAATAATAAGATTAACAAAATATACAATCTTAAGATTGTTTGATTTTGATACACATTCGAAGAAAAAAATTGAGTAAAAAAGAACAAAATGCAATTTATATTAATCCATACAATGATTAACTAAATGTCTTACAATTTGTTATTTAAAAATATTACGGGTAGGTTATATCTCGTTAAATTTTTATTAGATGTCTCATCTAATCGATTTTTTAAAACATGAAAGACCTAAGATGTCACTAACCAAACTAACTACTTACATATATTTCACTCAACCCTAAAAACCAAAAAAAAATTAAATTTATAAACCTAATTTATATTTATAAACTACTCTCCTACACTATTTTAATATCTCATTTGTGTTTAGGGAAATGCAATCAAAATTTTACATATCAAGCTTTCAATAAAGCTACAAAACAACATTGAATGTAAGTTTTTAAATTTGATTTATTTAAATCATAATTTCTCACGACACATTCATTGCTAGCGCCACGCGACGAACCTTAGCAATTCCGATAGGGTTGCCCAGAAATGTGAAGCCTCGTCACTAAAGACTATCAGTTATGCAAAAGCTCATTGATTGATGCTAGCGAAAGTGCAAAGGTTCATCCCCCGTTGATAGCGACAATGCAACGCGTCATTGCACATCGTCGCACAAATATGCTTAGATTTATAGCATGGCAAAATTAAAATTTCCCATTTTTTATAACATGTATCATGTTATTTTTGATATTTTGATCTAATTTATAATAACGATTGAATTTCATAGGAATCAGAGGAAGAAACATGTTTGTTGACCGATTACACACTTGTTTACCACGTACAGATATTAAACTATAGCCCGTGTGGATGGATAAATTATGGGCAACGAAGGTCAAAATTTTGGATTCGTCATCATCGATACCATTTATGAAGAAGTATGACATTTTAAAACCTAATATTGGTACTGATGGTATGAAAAAAAGAAATAATTTATAAAAAAAATATGAAATTATCATTTTCAGATGTGAGCCTTTCAAGTTTATGGACTCTTTAGTTATTGGTGACTAACATTTATATGTGGGAAACACAACCCCACACCGACCACACGCTTCAAAGGTTATTCACAAGCCATCAGACTTAAACTGGACGAAGATGACTTAATATGTAAGTTATCGTTAATTGTCTCTCGTCCTATATATGGATTTGAATAGTCATAACCCCGCGAATTTATCCAACATATGCACCATTTAAAATATTCAAAAAAAAATATTTAATGAAAAAACCGACTAATTTCAAATATAATACATGTTATAAAAAATAAAGGAACACAATTAATTTGTGTGGTATTTGACAATCGTGGGAATGGATGTGATCACTGAACTGTTTTTAGAGCATCGTACAAATATTAAGTTGTTCCACACATTTCTATGAGTACTTATAATGGATAATATCTACAAGACAATGATGTACAAAATGGCGTGCTCAAAATTGTTTGTATAAGTTCAATAAAACCGAGATTCTGCATTGGTATTACTTTGATAAGTTCAGAGAATCAAACGAACTACATGAGGGTTTTGAGTGTTCTACTATGGTGAGGGTGGATAAAGTAGGAATTATTCATAGGGTGAGTGCAAATTTTGGCTATGTTACCATTTCAACGTTAATATTTATTTGCTTTTCTTACAGTATGTAGATCCTAAGTTAGATTTAAAATTATCTTAGCAATTAAAAAAATAAATTACAAATGTCAAACTTAGTCATTGCATGTATAACATTTTGGTAACTATAATCCACATAATAAAAATATATCTTGAAATAAAAATATATAACTAAACTATCAAAACATATTGCATAACCAAAATGTAACCGATAAAATCATAACACGTTCCTAAAAGATAATCAAAAGAAGAAACTAAAACTAAATCATAACACGATACTAAAACAAACTGAATTTGTATGCACGTCCGCTAGGCGAAAACACTATTCTAAGAAACACAAATCGCATTCATAGTCATGATCTCAGAACGTGGTTTCATCTCAAAAATACTATACCAACACTGATCTTTATTGGCCGCATACATGCTTGTTAGAGAGTTTTATCCAAAATATTTATCGGGGTGATAGATTATGGTTGACCGATACATACTATAGCTCACAGAGTGTATGATTGGACCAATATCATTGCACTCAAAGATTCATTGGTGAATAACTACATACATGCAATAAGGTTATAACTTACTCATTGTATAAAGGGGTCAATAACCTATGAAAATAGTTGAATATCCATGCCTCCAACATCTGGATGAACCCGCGGAAACCCGTGGTATCATGAATCGAACTATTCCCAAGAACATTGTATGATTGGACCAATATCATTTTACCCCAGTTATATCTTCCCATAAATTTAGGATGTTTCATGAAATTATTATAAATAATTAAAATAAATAATGTTACTGGTTTTGTTAGAAAACATGCAACAAACAAAGACATATATAAGATACATATTACATATTTATCAAGTAACACATAAAATATTGAAGAGTTGGACACAACAACAACGAGCAACTATGAGTGGGCTTATGTGCAACATGTTGCACATGGCCATGGTGTATTAGAGTGCAACAAGATGTAACATCAAATGGGTTTAAATCCTTTAAAGGAACAAGGCAGGTTAGAATATGAAGACATAAAGAAGAAAGACTGAAGAGAAGTACAATGATGGTTTTGGCCAAATATGGCTTTGTAATTAACGAAGATTAAAGAAAGATAAGGCCAAGATATGACTGAGGCTAGGTAAACAAGGAAATTTACTGGGCCAACATAATCCTAAAGTGCTACAGGAAAAGACAAGGTTTCGTATTTTTATGGAGTATGTTGGAGACCAAAGTTGATCGACGAATAAGAATCCTAAAAACATGTGCCATTGGGTCACAAAAAGTTGAGGGTGGAGTGCCACGTGCTAAATATAGCAAGGAAATCTATATTTATGCTAAAGGAACATATAGTAACATACAAGGACACGTGGAAGCATATCATCAAGGTGGTTAGAAATATATCCTAAGTTGTTGGGAGATTAACATATTTTAAG
This sequence comes from Limnanthes douglasii subsp. nivea, assembly GCA_036936605.1. NCBI lineage: Eukaryota > Viridiplantae > Streptophyta > Magnoliopsida > Brassicales > Limnanthaceae > Limnanthes > Limnanthes douglasii. The sequence continues at coordinate 74,992,527 of JAUPFV010000003.1, read as the reverse complement.
GAGAAAATCTTGAAGAGGTTGTATCTTAGGTAATACGTGAGTAAAATGAGAGTGTTTTATTGCTACATGTTCATATATATATATATATATATATATATCATATTGGAAATATAATAGCACAAGTCTAAAAGACGTGACATGATTATTTTAATACATGGCACACTAGCACATGCAATGTCACGCCAATGACATATGTGGTATGAGACGTAATATTAAAATAAAATAAGGTTGAACCAATCTTCTTTTTTTATATAGGAAATATTTTTCCAGTCATCTTAAATATATAAAATAAGGTTCCACACGTCTAACACATATTCCATAGGTGGACATAAGATCAAGGAAGATTATGGGCAACAATTTACACTATTGAACTAGTGGCGCAAAAGGAGGAAGTAGGATATTTGACTTTATTCATGGCTCTTATCCATCTACTTGTGATGGTTTATTGTGTCTCTATATATGTAAGGTTGTGCTATAAATTTGTGATGAGAAAATTTGTGAGTTAAATATGTATTAGTTCTTAAGTAAGTGCTAGTTGTAATTGCATTATGCAACCCGTTTATTCTATTTAGATAATATAATTAACTAGAAAAATATAGTTTTTATTTAAAGTGTGTATTCTTCTTTAAATTTCTTTTCGTTTATTTCTTTTTTTCAAAACTTGTTCGATTATTATTGCTGTACAAATATTAGAGTATTCGGGAAGGCTGATCTAGGTAGCATAAAATGTATTCTAGAGTTGCACATACGATGTTTTTCCCATTTGGAACCTATGATAGTTGGTATCAGATTTTATTAATCCATAAAAGATGTTAAAAAATTGTTATCGAGAGACCAACTTAGAGGATGTGGTTAGAGGGACCGTTACTATACATGGTAACTTAGAGCCGTTAGGAAACACACACTTAAGTGAGTGTAATGTTTAGGTTCACAACAAGAGACCTATGTACAACACAGTAAAAATGGTGTAACAAAGGAAACACGAGTCTGTGATGGAAATAATAAATGACTTGAAGAAAAATTGGCGGGTACATAAAGTTACGAGGGAGGTGGCAAACAAGTTTGTTTAGCATCCCAGACTTGGCCGACGGATAGGATAACCTCATGGGTACAAGGATAGTTTGTTTAGTCATGTTGGGTAAACTTTATGTATGTTAGGGGCAGAAATGAGTAATTTGGAAAGAGAAGGTTGAATACAAGGATGAGAAATAATAGTTTTAGATGTGCAATATGGTGTTGGTGGGTCCACATGGAATTGAGAAAAGAGAACCATATACTTTTTTAACATTAAAAATAAGTTTTGAATATAGTAGATAAATCAACAAGTCCTGATGAAATGATCAAACCTTGAAAAGAGTCCAATAAGAATTGTGTGACTACACAATCCAAAACGATGGATAAGACTTCTATATTTTTTAAAATTAAATGAATTAAACTTGGGATCAAGGGTTAGATGTGTTAGAGGTTTAGTATATTTGGATATTGTTTACAACTAGAGGCTAACTTGATGGTGATTATGATTCCGGAATCGCCAGAGCAAAATCAAACGGGGCGGAGTCTCGAACTAGTCATCCTTGATGGTGCTTTAGACATGGCATGAGAAATGTAGGGAGCGGATCTTTGTGTTCTATAATTCATAATTTTATTATGTGTATGCTAAATAAAAATATTGGGATGGGTTCAACCATTCGCCCGTTAATTGTATTAGTTTGGAATTTCCATATGACAGCGGTGGATAATTTTTGACGTGTAGTTGAAGAGATAATACATGTATATCGTGTGTGGCTATATGTTATTGTTAATACAATGGTAAACGCGTCACACAACTAGTGAGATCATCTGTATTTAGTGTAAGACATGCTAAACTAGGATAGTGATGGAAGCATGTAAATATGGATTTTGAGTTATTTGAGATGACTCATGCGTATATATTTGGATCTTCTCTACGGGTCAATAAGTCATCAATATTGATATTTTGAAAAAAATATGTGAATTGTAGATTTTCATGAAAATGTATGCTGAGACCCAAGCCAAGAAATATGGAGAATTGTGAGGGGCACTTATCAAGGTCTTCAGACTCTATGGTTTATGGCTGATGATTTTAATCAAGTGGGAAAAAAATTAAGCATGGGTCCATGGGATTACAAGTATAATGGAAATATTTAAAAAATGGCACCACGAGTGACAATTGATTGACTTGGGTTTCAAAGGGACAATGTTTATATGGTGTGATTCTTAAAATTTGACTCAATTATAGTGCAAGAAAATACGATGGTGCATATTCTCTTTCTTCATACGAGTTTTATTCATTCGGATGAGGTGCATTCAGACCACTCTTATATTGATAAAACTTACATGAGTTAATCCTCCATTTCAAAGTATTAAAACTTTAAGATTTAATCTAGCTTGGTGTTTAAACAATAAATTTCAGGATACCATTCAGGAGAAATATGACACTTCTACATCAGAATTAAGAGAAAGTATATCTTCCATTCAAGGCTGCATGGAATTATAGAAATATGAAGTGTGTGGTGATATTCATCGGCGAATAAGATTACTTATTTACTTCTTGAGAGACTTTGGAGAATTCAAATCCCGCTTAAATTGTTGTATAATTTCCCCATTTTCAGACTTGATAAGAAGTTAATGACTATCTGACTATTCTGGAAGAAAATAAGATGGTGTTTCAGTGTCTAAAAGAGCAGTAGATAAAGTCAGGTGAATGTAACACACAATTTTACCACATTTCAACCATACGAAAAAGAAAAACTCCATGAACTATAATCCCGAGAGATGACCAAAGAGGGTGGATTTTGGATTTGCTTGAGGTTCAAAGGTTGGTTAGATCTTTTTCAGCAATTGTATTCCACATATATTAAGTTTATTGGTTTGTTTTCTATTCACTATATCTATCACATTGGGAAATTTCTAGCCGATGAATTTTTGGATGAGGAGATTCAGAAGGTCGTGTTATGATCAAACTCGTCAAAATCTCTGAGATTAGATGATATGTCTGCTGTATTTTATCACACTTTTTGGGAGACAGTTACCCTAACTGTTTGTAACATGGTCCATAACCCGATTAAAAGAGAGGAAATTTATACTCAGCTTAAATAATAAAATTATTCATCTAATCCCTAAACTTGTTGAACCAGAGAGTTCGTTAGTTTTGCCTTATAAGCTTGATCAATATTATGGAATAATTTATTATGTCGGTAACGGTTAAAATATTTTGACCCTTATTAGTCAAGCGTATTGGACCAAATTAGACAAGTTTTATTCTAGGTCGGTCAACTACATTGAACATAGTCTTGGTTCAAGAGGTGGATCATCGATTGTGTATAACAACTAGGAAATATGGGTATATAACGGTTAAGATTGACAAAACCAAAATGTATAACAAAATCAGCTAGCGGTATATTGAGGATAATATCACTCAGTTTGGACTCTAAACGACATGAATAAGGCTTATAATTACCGAAATGAGGTCGAATCTGATGCATATTATATGGGATAGAATCGAATGAATATTTCATATTGTTACTAGATATTAAGGAAAATGATTTGTTGACTCCTTACATTTTTATGTGTATTGAAATAATTATGTCTTATCATTCAGGGTTTTTTGTAATAGTAGTGGTGAATAGAGTATACTCCAAATTCATAAATAAGCCCCTTCGGTTTTTCACATCTTATTTATAGATGATTTAATGTTGTTTACAAAGGCTTTGAAAGAACAAGTCAAATACATTAAATAAGTATTATGTTTATTTTGCGATGAAGTTGACCAATCGGTAAGGGATGAGAAGTCGATAATGGTATTTTCTAGGATTATACAACATATTTGTAAAAATGATTTGACATCTATGAATGATTTTTTATCTTAGTGAATCTTTGGGTATGTATGAGGGTATGCCAATTTCTTCATATCACCTTCTGAGGGGGGGGGGGGGGGGGTTATCGGTAGATTATTATAAATATGAGGGGATTGTAAAACACATAATCTCTCTCTAATGGGTCAGATAACTCTAGTGTAATTAATTTTAATCGTGATCTTGATTTATGTTATGTATATAATGAAGTTGTCAGTGCATATATACTGGTGGTTTATTAAGCTGAGGGTAATTTTTTCAAGTGTTTTGGAAAGCTTTTAACGTATTAAATGTTTGAGTGTTTTGTAGTGAGAGATTTAAGCTGCATGCTTGTATTAAATGTTTATTACCCTCATTAATGAAAGTGGTTGGGTATTTATACCCTTAATTATGGAACCATGGGCTTTCGGGTCAAGTTGTGAAACTGGGTCGAGTTTAAAGACCCATTAGTTCTTAAGTAGATTAGCACCTAGCTTAGTGAAAAGGTGTTTAGGGTTTTAATACTTTTGTCCTGTCCGGATAGTTCAGTTGGCATTTATGGTCCGAATTACCCCTGTCCGGTTTTCTCAGTGAATGGTGGTGAATAAATCCGGACTCATCAGTAGCCCCTTTATTAGGCTTTGTCAAAAGTTTTTGGCAGGACTAAAAAACTCATTTAGCCAGTAAAAACATTTTCCGGTCTGTTTATGTGTTTGGTTCGATGTTTATCTGAAGTGATTTCTTTTCAGAATTCTAAGAGTTTTTCTTTGGATCGTGGAACGCGTGTCGCATTTTGATTCGTCCTACCAGCCGTTTTCTCCCTAGAACGGCGCTCCCACTAAGCCTGAAAAGTAACTCCTGCATTTAATGCTTCTTACGTCAGCGCTGTTTTCAATCATTACCTAAATCTTTTCGTCTTCTCCTAGGTATCAGTAGATTTTTGCCTTACTAATATATAATTTACTTTCTGTTACTGTTTCACCATCTTCACCACTTCACAATTTTTTTTCTCAGAGCTTTTCACCTTTTGTTTCAAAACCTCTCTTGGATAGTTTTATGTTCACAGCGAGAAACACTCTTGTGAAAGGCAGTTTGTTGAATCTTTCTGAACTAGAGAAAGCGAAAAAATTCGAACGAGAGAGACACATTGCTGCTGGTCTTCCAGTCTCTCCAAGCAATAAGTCTGATACACCATCCTTAGAAGCTGATCAAGGATCGTCTTCTACAAAAAGTGCAAACCCTAAACGTTTATTCAAGCCAAACCTCTCGCCAATCCCGTCAGGCTCCTCGGTTCAGGAGTCTCAAACTTCTACTGCTCAAGAGAAAGCGGTATCAAGTGTAAGGAAACCTTTTCCATTTATCGCCATGGGATCTGACATTGAAAAATCCCCAGAGAAAACCAACCCTCGCCGGACAACACGCTTGGTAAAAGGCCAAGCAAATGGCTCACAACCAAAGTCCTCCAAAACGGGGGCCTCTAAGTCTGCATCCAAAGATAAAGCCTCCAGATCGAAGATATCTATAAGGGCCCCAAGAGACAAGCCCTCCGGATCAGAGGCAACTAAAATGATTTCTCAAACAAAGTCCTCCGGAGCTGAGCCCTAACCGGACACCAGACCTCTAGAAGAAACTAGTGCTCATCCATCCGGACAGACCGCTAATCCACAAGTTGACACTCTTCCATCCTCAACAACTGACAAACCTTCCACAATGATGGAAGAAGTAATGGAAGATAGCATCGAAGAGGCCCCCTTCAAGACTGAAGCCTCTGGACAAACCGAGGACGCTACCTCTGATAAAAAAGGAAAAGGCAAGTTAAAGGTGGGAATAGCTCATCCGAAGCTACCGGAGAGCTTGGAGGGAAAGGTGGGACCTTGCTTTCAGAAGGTCAATGTGAAGTATCTGCTGGCCGTGCAGAACATCAATTATGTCTATACTCACACCGCTGAGCTGGGCCGGATCCGAACTAAGTGGGGGATCCCAGAATCAGTGAAGGTAAGAATATCAGTCACACCGGAAACTCCGATGGATTGCAAGCTCAACGAGATCGTCATTTACACTGAGCTATTCAACTAGGGGATCAGATTCCCCTTGGATCTTGAAATTGTCAGGTATTTTCACCTGATGAAACTTTGTCCAAGCCAAATGAGTCCAAATGCTTGGTATACTCTCCTTGCCTGTATAATGATATCGAGGCTGTCCGACATTCCTCTCCCCATGGAGAAATTTGTTGCAGTGGCCAGCCTATGCAAAAACCATCACATCCCATTCTACCACTACAGCATGGGAGACAACTTAAAAGTGGTGGATGACTTGCTGGAGTCAGGGAAAAACTGGAAGACTCAGTTCCTATTCATCAGTAGGACGTGGGAGAATGGGAGAAATATTAAGGCCAATGTCAACCCCAGCATGCTCACCAGTAGGTGGAAGAGCACAAGTAAGTATTCAGTTTTATTTGTCTTTTTCTCTTTCTTATTTTCATCAAAATTCCACCCTTGAATTACCCACTTTCTCATGTCAGTATTGCCAAAGGAGCTCACCGGCTACTTGGAAGAGGGGCAGGCCACATGTGCCAAGCTAAACGCCTGGACTGTTGAACATTGGGGGAACACCTTCCACAACTATTTTACCTCCGACAACTTGGTGAGATCCTACTTATGGAATACCACGGGTCGGAGAGATCTCACCTTGGAGAAACTGACTACACCACCTCCTCCAGCTGTCATACTTAAGAGAACATAGGAGAAGGATGGAAAAATCGCCTTGCCCTCCAGAGCCAAAGCCTCAAGCAAAATTAAAGGGAAGGGCAATAAAAAGAAGGCAGCAGCAGAGACAGTTCAGGGAGTTGCAGAGGAGATTTGTCCGGACAATCAAGGAGGGAAATTCCAAGGAGGGATTGATGCTACTTTGCTCAAATTAGTTGAGGATGAGACTATTAAGGAGGCTGGTGAACCTCAAAATCCACCAAGGCCTCCTAAAAAGGACCGAAAAGGGGAGCAAGCAGCAATGAGAGGACTGCTAAGAAGAAGAAGGTCACCTTGGGGGAATAAGTAATCCTTCGCCCTTCGGAGCCTCTACCTCCAGCAGACCCAACTAATCCCACCTTAGCAGATCAGATTCCCACCGATCTACAATCTAGGGAAGGTACCGGAGGGGATATTGATGGAGTAGACATCAGCGGCCTCCAAAACATTGGTCTCTATTTCAACGATTTTGAGAAAGATGATTTTGTTGGCCCTTACCTTCCTTCAAGCTCCTCCAATATGTTGACTTCCAATGGAAAGTCCTTTACCGTCTCCGGGGAACACGATGTGGTGACCCACTGTCTCCAGAGCCATATTCAGCCAGTGTTAAACTTGGAAAGGCAAGTAAAAAATCAGTCTGCCCTCATCAACACCCTCAACACAGACAACGAGACTTTGTCAACTGACCTCCTCAATGACAACCAGAGCATTGAGGCACTGAAGAAGGAGCTTGAGGGGTTGAAGAAGGAGAAAGAGGATCTGGCAACCAACTGGTCAATTCGGAGACGGCTAACACCGAGCTCCAAACTAAGTACTCCAGTTTGGAAAAAGATCTTTCCACCTTGAAGGGAGATATGAAGACTAAAGACGGTGACAAGATTTCCCTTGAAGAGGTTGTGTCCAAGGCAACCAAAAAGAAGGAAGACTTGGTGAAAGAGCAGGAAAAGAAGATTCAGCCCAGCATAGATAAGTACACCAACGAGGTGATAGATTCATTGGAAAAAGGTATGCTGAAGTAAAGTCTGACATGGTACTTCTCTTTCGCGAGAAGTTTCCAAGGAGAACACTTGGTCCCTTGTGGGAATTCGTGGAGTACGAGGACATTACATTCCACACACTGCAAATGGTGATAATAAGAATTAATCTAGTGGGATCGACTCTACCACTAATGAGGAAGAAGGAACCGGAGAGAGTTCAAGTGGTGAACCCAAAGATCCCAAGAAAAAAACGATACAGGATCATCAGAAGGGAATAAGCTTTGAGGTTTTAACTATCTTTTCTTACTTGTTTTTCTTAACTTTGTGAAATACTAAAGTCCTTGGATGGCCAAGGAATTTTTGTAACCATGTCCGGTTTGAGTCTGGTTAAGCCTTTCTTTAAACTAAAGTCCTTGGATGGCCAAGGCATATTTCATGTTCTAATATTATCATCCGGTTTTTAACCGGACATGTTTACCTTGCTAAATTTTTGCTCTGTTTCATACTTCCTTAAATTGAATGGCCAATGTTTAAAGAACCCTTATTTATTTTACAAGTATTTAAGATGAGAGTGTTTAAAATCTCCGATGACATGTGTTTAATGGTCATCATTCAACCAAGTTAATCCGATCTGCCAAAGATCCTTAGATGACTTTAATAAAACTGTAATCAAATCACTCCGAATATTTTAAGAAGACATCAAATTTTATTGAAAAACCCAGACACCTCATTGAAACCTCCCCGCGCCACTAGGGTAGGAAAAAGTATGCCTCCTAATATTTACATGGACTTTAAACAAGTAAATATTTACATAACTTTCATTCCAGATATAACCGGAGGTGTTCAATGTTCCAAGGGTGATTTAAGATTCTTCCATCTCTGTCTTGAAGCCTGTATGTTCCAGGCTTGATTTTTTTGGAGACCTCATACGGCCCTTCCCAGTTCGGAGCTAGCTTGCCAAACTGCTTCTCCTTAGTATGCAAGAAAACCTTTCTCAATACTTTATCCCCTGACCGAAAATCCCTTCTTTTGATTTTGGAAGCAAATCTGCTCCTCATCAAGCCTTGATAATGAGTGGTTCAAGATGAGCCTTAACTCTTTTTTCTTTTATCAAGTCTAACTGACTTCTGATGGCCACTTTATTAGCCTGTTCGGTATAATTGTGGACTCTGTATGATGGAAAAGTTGCCTCTATAGGGGAAATTTCATCCATCCCATATACCAAGGCAAAATGAGATTCTTGAGTAGCAGCTCCAAGAGTAGTAGTCCGGTATGCCCATAACACTTCTTGTAAATAGCTTGGCCACTTTCCTGCAACCCCTTCTAAATTCTTTTTTAAACTAGACATGATGGTCCTGCTTGCCACTTCAACTTGATCATTTGCTTGTAGGTGAAAATGAGAGAAAAAACAATGCCGAATGCCCCGGGAGGCATATAAATTCTCCATATCCTTGTTATCGGATTGTGGCCCATTATCTGTGGTTATCTTTTGTGGAACCCTAAATCTGCACCAAATGTTAGATAAGATAAATTTTATAACAACTTTTGAGGTAGTTCCTGCCAGTGGAGCCGCTTCTATCCATTTTGAGAAATAATCAATAACTACAATAATAGTCCTGCACCCTCCGGACGCCATTGGTAGAGACCCTACTAAAACCAGCCCCCAACGAGCAAAAAGCACCGACTCAGAAATCGATTCCAGAGGAACAACTAAGATATGAATTCCATTACCATATCTTTGGCATGGGTCATATTTCTTTACCAACTCTTTGGCATCTGTCATTATGGATGGCCAATAGTATCCGGCCAACAAAACTTTCCGGGTTTAAGCTCTATAGCCACAGTGTGCTGATCCTTCTCTATCATGTAGTTCGGATAACACAATTTAGGACTCTTCAACCCCCAAAAAACGCAGGAGAGGTCTAGTAAACGACTTCTTATAAATGACATCTCTTATGATTAAAAAACCACGAGCTATGCTTTATTTTTCTTGCCATAGCTTTCTCCGGAGGCAAAATGCCATCAGAGATGTATTGAAGAAGAGGATATCTCCAGTATTTGGGTTGAACCACTTGTATAATTAAACTTTCCTCCTCTTCCTTACTCTAGTTGGGTTGTATGGATGGACATTATTGTACATGAATCCATGGATAGGACTCAGAGTATGCTATGGTTGCCAAAGAGTCAACTAGTGTGTTCTCTGATCTGAGTATATCCTCATAGTTAACGTTTTTGAAGTTAGCTGCCACTTCTTTAAGGATAAACAAGTATTTGATCAACTGTTCCTTTTTGGCTTCAGATTGGCCTTGGGCATGATGGATAAGAAGTTGAGAATCACTCATTAACCTGACCTTTTTAACCCCACACAGAAAAGCTAGCTTCAAACCAGCTATATCAGCCTCATACTCAGACTCATTATTAGAAGCCCTAAAAGTAAAACATATAGCCTGATATAACTTATCGCCATACGGAGACGTTAAACATATCCCAGCACCACAACCCATGGTACTTGATCCACCATCTGTCCGGACAACCCATACCTTCTTAGTTTTCTCATTTGCAGCTCGCTCAGTACTTCTGTCCGAATGAAACTCAACCAGGAAATCGGAAACAGATTGAGCTTTGATTGTTATTCGGGGGGAGAAATCAATATCATAATCACCCAATTCTACTGACCATTTGGTCATCCTGCTTGATATATCTGCCTTCTGAAGAACATTTTTCAAAAGAAAAGACGTCCGAACGATAATAGAATGAGACTGAAAATATGGCCTCATTTTTCTGGCAGCAATCACCAAGGCTAGTGCCAGTTTCTCAAGCTTTAGGTACCTTTTTCAGCATCCATTAGACTCTTGCTGATGTAGTACACCGAACGAGGATAATTGTCCACCTCTCTTACCAACACCGCAGTTATAGCACATTCAGACACAGCTAGGTATATGTACAATGTCTCTCCGTCAACAGGTTTGAAAAGGGTTTTGGGGGAAGATAAATGTTTTTTTTTTCATTAAACGCCTGGTCGCACTAAGGAGACCAATTAAAGTCTTTAGCACCCTTAAAAGTCTGAAAAATGGGGCACACCTGCCCGAAAACCTTGAAATAAAACGATTTAATGCAGCCAACCTTCCTGTCAACCTTTGTACTTCTTTAACATTCCGAAGAGGATCCATTTTTAACAAGGCATCAAGCTGGTCTGGATCAGGCTGTATCCTTTTCTCACTTATGACATACCCCAACAATTTTCGAGATTACACCCTAAAGACACATTTTTCTGGATTCAATTTTAAATTAACCTTTGCCAAGTTGGAAAAAGTTTCTTGAAGATCAGCTAGGTGCAACTCTTCTTCTAAGCTTCTTACCATCATGTCATCGATATATACTTCCATATTTCTCCCAATCTGATCAACAAATGCTTTGTTCACCAACCTCTGATAGGTAGCCCCAACATTTTTCAACCCAAAATGAATCACCTTGTAACAACGGAGGCCCATATTTGGTAACAAAAGTAGTGTGTTCCTAGTCCTTCAGATCCATATATATCTGGTTATAACCGGAGAAGGCATCCATGAAGGACAATAACTTGTTCCCAGATGTAGAGTCTACCAACTGATCTATCCGGGGGACTGGATAGAGATCTTTTGGGCAAGCTCTATTGAGGTCAGTGAAGTCGATACACATACGCTATTCCTTTTTTTTTCTTTACTAACACTGGATTGGCTGTCCATAAAGGATATTGAGACTCCTTCATGTGCCCCATCTTGGTAAGTCGGTCAACCTCTTGAACTATGACATCAACCTTCTCCTTAGAGAAAGCTCTCATTCTTTGCACAACAGGCGTAACATCTCTTCAGATGGATACCTGGTGGGATATAACATTCGCAAGTACTCCGGTCACATTAGCATTGCACCAAGCAAAAATATGTTGGTGGTCTGCCAAAAAGGACACCAATTTTTTCTTCAATTACGGTGCCATCTTGGAGCCAATTTTAACACTCATTCCTTCAGCCAGAGAGTGGGTTTCAAATTCTTCAATTGGTATCAAAACACCATGGGTCTCTCTGGGGTCATCAATTTCACCCTCATCCTCAGAGGGCCCAAAAACTGCTAATCTTTATTTATCCGGACTGCCCCCAGAGTTTTAGGGGCAAGTGCAGTTGCATAACATTCTCTTGCTATTTTTTGGCTACTACAAATAACTCCCACTTGTCCTTGAACTGCATACTTTAAACATTGGTGAACTGTTGAAGCCACAGCATGCATCCTGAAGACCTTGGATCTCCCAAAGATCGCATTATAATACGTGGGGCAATCTACCACAACAAAACGTACCCTAACCATCGTCTTGAAAGGGACTTTGCCCAACAACTCCTCCTTCACAAACTCTCCGATCACATCCGCAGAGCTCCCTGTGAAGCCCACAATGGATCTGTTCGAACGCTGGATCACTACTGGATTCTTCATCTGTTTATAGGAACTTAAAAAGAGAATATTGGCTGAGCTGCTAGTGTCAATCAAAATTTGCCTGATGTCATTGCCCCCAATCGATGCTCCTATCACCACAACATCCTCGGGAGGACCAACTATGTCCCTTAGGTCATCTTCATCAAAAACAATTAAGGGAAAAGGAATTTGGGACTGATAGAAGGATATTCCTCCCTCTAACTGAGTAGCTAGAGTGTGAACATGCCTCTTCCTTGAAGGAGTCGGTGGAGTCATAGTGTCCCCTCCAAATATAGTGAGTGACTTAAAAAAGCTTATAAGTCCAAACACTGTCTTGGTATGTTTTGTTATAACCCCCACTTTATTTCGGGTTGGAGCTGGATCCAAATACTCTGATTCTACATCAAATCTTTCAATGATTACCATGGCCCCGTCCGGAGCAGATGTCCTTGCATTGTTCATTGGGCCGGTCCGGTGAGCATTGCCAAGCCTGTTTCCACTTCTCCTCTTCACATAAGCTCCCAACTTTCCCCTTTCAATCAGATTTTGCACCTCTTTTTCAAAGCGATACAATCGTTGGTGTTACGGCCAATATCCTGATGATATTGGCAAAAACAAGTATTACGACTTTCCCTAGGAGATTGAAGCGCTGCCGACTTCCTGAAATGTACCTCATCTTTTGTTTTGTCATAGATGGTTGCCACATTTTCTTTTAGTTCAGCAAACCACTCCGGTTGGACCCAAGGTCCTCGTTTATTTCTGGACTGCTAGCGCTGAGCTGGAGCTGGGTGAGATTGAGTCTGTTTGGCCCTGTTGGGCCCCTATCCGACTTCTTTGGCCTTGTATCTGGACTGGTTCTGGTTTGATGCAGCTGGGGCAGATCTCACCTGCCTGTGTACCCTAATCATTTTTGTTTCATCTACATTGATTTGCTTCCCCACCTCGTTTAGCAAACCACCCCAAGTCATGGCATTTTTTCTGGTTACCAAATCGGCCAGATTCCGAGGGTTTAATCCTTGCCTCAAAGAAGCTATTGCTACCTGCTCAAAGCAATCAGCTAACCTATTATTTGTGTTCACGAACCGACTTATATAGGATTTCAGTGATTCGTTTGGCTCTTGGGCACAATGGATAATAGTGTCTCCATTGCCCTTCACCTCCTTACTCCATACAAAATTCCTTCGAAAGGCCACCTAAAATGTGTCAAAGCTTCTGATACAACCGTGTGGTAAACTGTTGTACCATTTCAAAGCACTTCCTGTAAAAGATTCAGAGAAGGCTCTACAAAGCAATTTGTCATCATCATCAAAATTCATCATAATTTTTTTAAATTTTTCTAGATGGTTGTCTGGATCTTTACTCCCATCATACTTCTCCATCTTAGTATTGTCAAACCTCTTAGGAAGGTTTCCGGATAGTATCTTGGATGACAATGGGGATTGCCTCCAATTCCGGTCACGACTAAAAACAATATCTTCATTAGGCGCTGCAAAAATACCTGGCTCATCATGGAAAGCAAAGGGATCCATCAGCAGCTGATCCACATGCCTACGACTATGGCTGTGGCTGTGAGACGACCCTTTTCCCAGATGCATCTTTAATCTCTCATGCATATCCCTCTTTCTTATTTATTTTTTAACCAACTTTTTTCTTCTTCTTGGATCTCCTCTCATCACTGCTGGATGACAAGGATTCCTCAAGCCCATCCTCATTTGAGGAGCTACTAGAGGACTCAGACTCTGAGCTCTCCACCGGCTTGGACCTGTGAGATTTCTTGGAACTGACATGGGTCTTTTTTGTACTCAAGTGAGTCTTTGGTGATGGGTCATTTTCCCTTTAGGTTGTCAGTATGATGAATGACTGACACTTTAGACTTTTCTTTTAAACCCATCTTTGCCTTTTTAGTGGCCCTCAATGCTTCTATTTCAGATTTTAGCCTATCTTGTTCTTCGACCGTGTACTCATCGTTCTCTCCCACCACTTCTATCAAAGGTGGTGGCACTGCTTGCTCATCCAGATTCATCCGATCTAGTTTTTCTTGCTGGTTTTGAATACTAGATTCAAGAACCTTCTTCTCCCATCGTGGTCGCCATTATGGTGTGGTTTATTTTAAGCTAAAGGTAATTTTGTCAAGTGTTTTGGAGAGTTTTAAGAGTATTAAATGTTTGGGTGTTTTGTAGTGAGAGATTTAAGCTGCTTGGTTGTATTAAATGTTCATTACCCTCATTAATGAAAGTGGTTGGGTATTTATACCCTTAATTATGGACCCATGGGCTTTCGGGTCAAGTTTTCAAACTGGGTCGAGTTTAAAGACCCATTAGTTCTTAAGTTGATTAGCACCTAGCTTAGTCAAAAGGTGTTTAAGGTTTTAATACTTTTGTCCTGTCCGAATAGTTTAGTGGGAATTTATGGTCCGAATTACCCTTGTCCGGTTTTCTCAGTGAGTGGTGGTGAATAAATCCGGACTCATCAAGTACAATGAAGTCGATCAGATTATTAGAGATTTTATTTGGGCTTCATCCGAGGAGGGTGTGAAGATACATCGGGTGGCATGTATAAGATGTGTAGAAAAAAAATGAATGAGAGGGGGGGGGGGGGAGGGGTGGGGGAGGGATATAATTTAGGGGTAGAAAGAATTTCAACAAAGCATACTTGGCTAAACTAAAGTGAAGGATCCTACAAAATGAAAATGGATTTTGGGTGAAGATTCTCAAACAAAAATATTATAATGAAGGTTCACTGACTGTATAGTTAAATCGTCGGATGAGAAGATGTGTAAAAACATCTTGGAAGGATTGGACGTGATTATTAATGGGGTGAGTATAGTTTAACATTTTGATATGGAGCGGTATAAAAGGAATCTGGATTCATTATGAGTATTTTTGATAAAATCAGCTTATAATTTGTTGATACCGTTTTCTGAGAAAACAATATTCAAGTGAGAAAATCTTTGGACACTCAAGTGTCTGAAAAAAGTACGAGTAATACTATAGCGTGACATAAGTAATCGACGATGGTTTATTTGGTAGGATGGGGTGTCATAATACCGATTCTTTATGGTGAATATGGTAAGTGTCCGTAGATGACTATTCACTTCCAAGATTGTAAGACGTGAACATATCTTTCATAATTATGGAGTGACCTTGAGGATTTAAAAAAGAGCTTCAAAAGCATGACGCAATTCGTAACACCTAATGGAAGAGTGTCAGAATTTCAAGATGGACATGGAGCAATTTCTATTTGCACACTAAGAAATGAACGAACATTTGTAAGAGATTGTAGATGGTGGGGAAAATTATTAAAGTGTTAGTGGAAATACAAGAGCCTAAAAAATTCAACTACTGGATTTGCTATAGTTTGACATATATAAGAATAACATGATTTTAAAACCAAATGAGAGGTGAAAGTCTATAGCACAAATTTGGGCTATGGTTTAAAACAAGAATATATACTATATTCGATCTTGGGAACACGAGGTTGACGGGGGACATATATTGTCCGGGAAGTAAACTGGAAAAATGGACGAAACTAATTGCAGTAGTTAAACTCAACGTGGACGGGTGCCTGTCGTCGGTTCGTTTGACAGCATGTGTAAAAGGAGTGTTCTGGAATGTGAATGATTCATTTCTAGGTGGATTTGGTTCAAGTTTGCTATGACAACTTTTTAGGTGGGACTTTATGTGTTAAAATTCGGGCTATATAGCACAAAAGTTTAAAAATGGACTCACTAGTTTTACACACACTAGTGAAAGGTGATGACGACAATGGAAGTCGTGGAGAAAATACACTTATAGTATGTAGAACATTTTTCGCAAATAATTTAAATTCCAAATTCAACCATGTATATAAAAAACTAATTATTCTGGTGACTGAATGATCAAATGAGGAATAACGTTAAGATGAATCCAATCCCGATCTTGTCTCTGTATGTAGATCCGTCAAATAAAGTAAAACACATTTTATAAAAGATATATGTGGACAAAGTATTTCTAAAATTTTAGTGTAGGAATACACTTAAATATTTAATAGTTTAATGAATCTTTCCTTCAAAGCTTTTAAAACTCAAATATATAAAAATAACTTTTAAAAAATAAAACATAAAATACCAACTTAGAAAATATTAAACCATAAATTTTTTATGTATGAAGTTGCCTCCGGTCCACAACTAATCTAACATGACCAAAATTGAGAAACCAAATTTTTTCTCCATAATCATTTTTTGAAACCACATTAATTCGGTTCCGGTCAAATATTTCAGAAACAATTAGACCGAATGTCACCCGTTCATAATTATTCTTTTAGCCAATAATATCGAATTCATTGTTATTCTTTTGCTTTGCTGATAAGATAAGATAAGAGTATAAATTTTGATAAAATTCTGAGGAATAAATTGTGAGTTGGCAAATTGTTTTGTCATTGTAAAGCTAAAGTGATAGATAGCATCCATCCATATATATATATACATATTTCTTTACCTTGTTGGGCTAACATGTTTCTTCTTTGTGTTAAAAGGTCGCTGGTTCTAAAGTTGAGAAAAGAAGGTTGTTTTATTGATGGTCAAAAGCATCCGGTTGATGATGATGAGTATGAAAGAGACTAGATAAATGGAGAATCCACTTTTGCTGTTCTACCAAACAAACTTTAAAGCATAAATTCTGGTTGATGCAGTGTTCTAAGTAATGAGTACAGAATCTATTGTTCTACATCATAAAGATTAGAGGTGTCAAACGGTTTGAACCAGCACCAACCCGCACCGTTTAAGTCTGAACCACGGGTTGCAGTCTCGGCGGGTTGCGGTCTCGGCGGGTTGCGGTCTCGGCGGGTTGCGGTCTCGGCGGGTTGCGGTCTCGGCGGGTTGCTCCTTATGCGGTCTCGGCGGGTTGCGGTCTCGGCGGGTTGCAGTCGTAATGGGCCAGTTTCACAGTTAAACCGCCAGTTCAAACCACCAGACGAACCATTTAAGAGCCGTTTACCAGTTCAAACCATCAGCCAAACCATTTAACCATTTAAGAACCGTTTATCAGAATATATTATAATGTTATTTAAAATTAATTTGTAAGTGTTAATTGAATCTAATTTCAATAATTGAGTTAATTATTCTATTTCATGTATTTTAATTTAAATATGTTATCATTTTAATCGAAATTTTATAATCATCAATTATATTTTAAAAAAATAATTGTAATTTGATTTTGATACGTTTGAATAATATATTACTATTAAATAATATATACCTATTAGACATATAATTGTATTAAAATTTTAAATTATTAGGTGATTCTTTAGATTCTTTCAAGCTTGAAGTGTTTATGGTTAGATGAATTATATAGTTTATTGTATTTTCGAACTATTCAATATTAGAAGTTTATATGCATAAACATAAATTACTTGTAATTTAAATAGAGTTTGAAAAATATAAAAAAAATTTAGAGAAGTGTAGTAGAGAGAGGGGATAGATTTGTAGTGGAGAGGGAGAGATTTGTAGTGAAAAATATAGGAGGATGTAGGGTGTATTTATAGGGTAATTTTGTGTTTTTTTTTTTTTTTTTCTACTAGCCGTTTGATGACGTCAGCATGACGTCATCAAGCGGACCATCCGGCCACGCGTGCGGATGGTCCGCTTTTGGCCGTTGCCAACGGCTAGTTCGTTTGAACTAGCCGTTGGTTGAACCGGGGCATCCGGATGATCGTCCGGATGCCCCGGTTTATCCAACGGCTAGTTCAAACCAACTAGCCGTTGGTTGAACCGGGGCATCCGGACGATCGTCCGGATGCCCCGGTTCCAATCGGACCATCCGGATGGGCGTCCGGATGGTCCGAATTGTCTGTCCGGGCGTCCGGGCGAAACTGTCCGGATGCCCCGGATCATGTGTCCGGACCATCCGGACGCCCATCCGGATGGTCCGGGCGATTTTTTTTTTTTTTTTTTTCCGTTTTTTTTTTTTTTGGGTCTCCCCTATAAGTAGAGGAGACCCCAACACCAATACTCACACCTCTCAAACAACTCTCTACTTCTCTCTAAATCTATCTATTTGTTCGATAAGTTCTAGAAAACTACAATTAGTTATTTTACTTATTCTACTCCTACTTTCGAAATTGTTTGATTTTTGTTTTTCCGCAAATTGTTTCTTAGTTGTTATTAGTCTAAATTTAGTTGTTCTATCTTGTTATTAGTCTAAATTTAGTTGTTCTATCTTGTTATTAGTCTAAATTTAGTTGTTATATCTTGTTATTAGTCTAAATTGTGATTTTATTATTAGTATTTTATTGCATAAAATGACTTATATTTTATTATAACAACAACAAATGTATTATCCAAAAATGACTTTACCTTTTATTATAACAACAACAAATGTATTATGAAATACTTATAACTTCATAAGATCTAATTTTGGTTTAAAAAATAATATCAAACACTTGTAAAATTTAAAACCAAATCACAATAGTAATCAAAATGTAATATTAAAATTATAACCGTAGAATTTGTAATATTTTAACATGATAAGATATAGTTTTGCTTTGTATTAGATATAAAAACATAATAATAATAATATTCAAAATATGATAATAACATAAGTAATATTTAAAATTTTAGACTATATAATAATTACAACACTTAAAATATTAATAACCAAAACAAATTAATATTAACAAAAATGTAATAATAATTCTATAATAATATTCAATCTCAATATTTTTTAAATATAACATTTTGGATATAAAATAAATAAAATCAGCATAATATTTACCAATAAACCACCGGTTTTTTACAAATAAACCGTGGTTTCGCAGTCTCGGCGGGTTGCGGTCTCGGCGGGTTGCGGTCTCGGCGGGTTGCGGTCTCGGCGGGTTGCGGTCTCGGCGGGTTGCTCCTTATGCGGTCTCGGCGGGTTGCGGTCTCGGCGGGTTGCGGTCTCGGCGGGTTGCGGTCTCGGCGGGTTGCAGTCCTAATGGGCCAGTTTCGCAGGTAGACCGCCAGTTCTTAAGCAGGTTGTCAGCTTTAAACCATGGTTCATGAACCATTAGACACCTCTAATAAAGATTACCACTTTATTTTTAAACATTCCTGCCTTTTGTATCAATTATGATTAAATTTCATGTAAAACATAATTTATATTCTGGAAATTTACATATCCTATACATCGACATCCGTTGTAATGGGCTATTTACATTTTATTTTGTATAAGTTGTCAAAGAAGTAGAAGAATTTGTTCGATTGAAATAAAGTTTTATTCTATACTTCATACAAAAGACTTGTTCTTTAGCATCTTCTTTTTCATGGTATATAATAGTAAGGTAAAGTTGTCAAAACCGCTTCATAAACTAAAATTTTGTATTTATAGGTAGTCTTTTTTTAAGGGTATGAATGACAAATACGGTGATACAGAACGTTTACAATATAATAGAAAATAAATTTATTAGTGTTTTTTGGGTAATAAGTTTTAGATATCAAAATAATATTTTTTAATAGTAATTCGTCACTCGACTATCGATTTTGGCGACTGATAATCTTCAGATTTTCAAAAGTCCGGGTAGTCCATGGACTATTCAGTTTTGATAAAGTTAGTTTTTTTCATATGTTGATTAGTGTAAAGTTGCCACGTGACATCATATTCAACAAAAACTTGTATCACCAATGATCCCTCGATTTTAGGCCGAAGTTCAAATATAATCAAGGTTAAAGATGATTGATCATTGGTGATACAAGCTTCTATTAAGTATGATGCCACGTGACAGTTTTACATTAATCAATTAATGCGGGGGACTAATTTTATCAAAACTGAATAGTTCAGGGACTACCAACGGACTTTTGAAAGTCCATGGACTATATGTCACTAAAATTGATGGTCCAGAGATGAATTACTGTTCAAAACCTCAAATGGCGACAACTTGTTTAAAGAATTTGGAGTAGAAATATGGAGAACTTGCTTAAAGTTTTTAGAGTAAAAAGAGAAAACTGTCGTTGAAAAAAACAACTTAATTTTAAAAATTAAAATTATATTTTTATTTATATTTAGTAAATGAAATACACCTAACTAATAGAAATCTCTGTAATATATTGAATATTTTATTAAGAACTTACTAATTTTCTATTCTTTAAACAAAACATTAACTAACTAATGACCAAATTGCTATAGTTCGCCGCCTTTGCATTTACATGAGAGTATAATCTTATTGGAATTTAAAGGTCCAATAAGTAAATTATAAAACTGCAAGACCCTCATTCTAGATCCACATAAATCTTAATAGTATCAAGACTACAAATTTTTATTATACTACCTATCTTATTATTTGTAGGTCCATTAAACAATAGGTTGATTCCATCTAAATAATTGGACTCATATAGCAACATGATTGGATATTCTGAATCTACATTTCAATCTAGGATATTCTTACAGTGTCTGACTTAGGTCATTACATGTATTGAAATGTACACAACAATTTGTGAACTATATAACGTTGTTATTTTACATATAACTCAAATTTTCCTTATCATTTTAGATGTTAGCTAACAATAAGTTAAATCGGGCATGCCACGACTTATCAATGCACAATTATTTCAACACTAATCGCATTTCAATTACCACAAAAATAAATTTTGATTTATCATGAAGTACAACGTGGAAGCGACACGATCCCATAATCATTATATGGTGACTTTCAATTCGTCATACTGTTTTAAATTTAGACTGATTAAATGAATAAGATAAAATTTAACAATTGTATTATTCAGATAAATTATGCATATCATCTGAAAAGTGAACCAGAAACTAAAAATGGAAACAAAATCAAAACAGCACTCCCACTTAATCTGAATACTCTCTAAGCTAATAACGAACACTTGAATGATATACTCATAAAAAAAACTTGGATATCAATATCTTAGTAAGGGAAGATGAAAAATCGGAAATTTATTATTATATTTTCTCATGGATTTTGGTCAAATTCTCTCTTATTGACTGCAAGAAACTGAATATTTATTCATATTCAAATGTTATTTAGTGTGTTATTTTATTCTCACAAAATGTATGAATAAAAATTATAGATTATATCAAAATTATACTAATTTATCTAGCATCGTTTTAAACCATAAAGTCACGGTCTTAAATTATCTCTTTTACTATCTGGCTTACTTTATGTCATCTTGCGGTACTTTACTCTTACTTAAATATCAGAGGGCCCATATCCTATTGTACAATGGTTTTTCATCAGAATACTTAAACATTTACTTGAATTATATTCATAAATGTTATACCCTATCTGAAACAAAAGTGTGAATAATCAAATTTCCAAGTGACAAAATGTATGAAATGTGATGTATTTATTGGATTTCTAAACCGATCTTGAAACATTCCAAAAAATATATTTTCTCATTTAATTGTTATAAACTTGATATGTATCGCAACATTAAGACATATTCTTAATATATACCTTTTATGTTAAATGCACCTAATTAATATGAGTTCCTAACATATAAAGCGTTTCACCCATAAATTTCTCATCTGATTATTCTAATATAAATTCATCGGTGGCATGAAATAATTTTTCATAGCTTATAGTTAAGAATATGTCATCGACATACACTTTTATATTTGAATTAACTCTCATTAAACTTGGGAAGTCCAATATTCTACTAACTTTATCTCATAGCCAAACAAGATTGTAAATTTAATAAATCTTGACATCATTAATGAGGACTCCGCTTAATATCATAGATAAATTAATTTTATTAAATATTTTGTGCTTACAAACCCTTAATCTTCATGTTAGCCGATTAATTTTTTAATTATCATTCTTAATGAATAAAATTATTAGGTCAAACTATATAAAGTATTCGTAATGTTACCATAAGATAAAAGAGGTGATCGTAATAATAATTTAATGAAGTGAAATATTAAAGTGTACATATGATTGTCGAGAAAGAACCATCTGCTTTTCTGGATTCAAGGTTTGCCCAAATGTAAATCTGTTTATATTAAGTGAAGCTTGCTTGAAATAAGACCTTCTACATATTTTATCTAGTTATCTTTCGAGTTAAGTATGATTTGGACATGGGTTTCTAATCTACTAGTCTATTTTATTAGATAATGGATAAAATGAATTGTCTTGTATCAATCTCCGCTCTTGTCATAATAATAATCCACGATTGAGACTTGAGAGTTAGAATTCTTTGTATTATTACAAAAACTTAATCTAAATTCTTCATTTACATCACAAATAATCTTAATATTCTTGTAGAACTCTTTGCAGTGTTAAAGAAGCCAAAATTAAATTCTTTTATTACATTACAAATAATTTTATGTTGAAATGTTTCCGAGAAATAGTTTACGTATATTGAATACATAATGTTTTCAATGTTTTTATAACACTCTTTTTAGTGTTGTAGAAGCTTAAATTGAATTCTTCTAATGTGGCATATAAACTTTATGTATTATTAGAACTATATATATATATATATATATATATATATATACATTGCATAAATTAAATACATAATATTTCATCTTTTTTTGTTTGTGAATCTTTGTAAAGGACTTTATTAACTTTAGTTTGCACATTTACTTGAGGATGTTGAGTTTATGTTTCATAAATAACTACAACTTCTTGTTTTTGGGTGTAAAATTGAACGTTAAATTCTAGAGGCAAATAATGAGATGATCGATAATGAATGATCAAATTTTTGTCATATGAATTTAAACAAATAATTTCTGATTATTCTTGTTATGAATGAGTCGAATAGTGCCTTGACAGTGTACTGTGTCCGGCAGTTCGAATAGTGCCTTGACAGTGTACTGTGTCCGGCAGGACAGTTTTGTGTTGTGATACTCTAAATGATTATTATTGTCCGATCCTCTTATAAAAGAGCCAGTCTAGTGGTATGAGCCCATTAGGCCCATAGTCTAGTAAGTCTATTAATTCCCTATAAATAGATTACTAGGGCGACACAAAACACAATCTGAAATCTGTAACCTTTTCTATCATAGTGAAACTCTTTTCTCTGGCAGCGCCCGTGGACGTAGACAATTGTCGAACCACGTTAAATCCTGTGTTTCATTTAAATCTTTCATTCGCATATATTCTGTGCTTGAGCCATTTAGTGATAATTGCATAGTATTTTATAACAAAATTGGTATCAGAGCCACGTGGTGAAATTAGGGCTTTTGCAATTAGGGTTTCACAATGGCGTCTACAGCAACAAAATACATGATTGAAAAATTTGATGGGGGATCCAGCTTTGCGTTGTGGAAGATTAAACTGAAATCTTCATTGGTACTGCAAGGGCTGTGGAAGGCTGTGGAGAATAAGTTACCAGAAGAGATGAAAGAAGAGGAGAAACAAGATCTTCAAGAAAGGGCTTTGTGCTGGATTTTAATGAGTGTGAAAGACAATGTGCTTCGCGAGATTAGTGGTGAGAAGACTGCTGCCTGCGCATGGAGGAAGCTAGGAGATCTTTACTCAGAGAAATCAGTAGTAAACCGACTATATTTGAAGAAACGTTTGTATGATTTCAGATTGAAAGAAGGTATGTCCATAACAGAGCACCTAGATAATTTTAAATCAATTATAATGGACTTGGAGAACATATATATCAATATTGAGGATGAGGATCAAGCTTTGTTTGTATTGAGATCGTTACCAGCTCCCTATGAAAACTTCGTAGATACCATTATGTATGGTAAGGATAAGTTATCGCTAGCAGATGTCAAAGGGGCACTGAAATCAAAAGAGATGAGACAGTTGCAGCCAGACAATCAAGCTGAAGGGGAAGGTCTTATGACTAGGGGAAGATCTAAAAGCAAAGCGAGTTCTTTAAGAAGAAAGAACTTGAGGTCCAAGTCAAGGGTGAAGCACTCAAACTGTTATGAATGCGGTGAGCAGGGTCATTATAGGAGAGATTGTCCGAAACTGAATGGTAAGAAGGGAAATCAAAAGGAAAATGCAGCAAACATTGTTGAAGGTGTGAACGATTCCGACGATAGTGAAAACAGTGGTAAAGGAGATGTATTGTCCGTGAGTTCAGACTTTGGGCAAAACTCTTGGGTACTTGATACTGGCGCTACATATCACATGTGTCAGTTCAAGCAGTGGTTTGATACGTACAAGCCAATGCAGGGAACTGTCTATTTAGGGAACAATCATTCGTTGACTGTTGGTGGTATTGGTAACGTCAGAATCAGAATGTTTGACGGGGTTGTTAGAATCTTGACGTGCTGGCATGTTCCTGGGTTAAAAAGAAACCTGATTTCTCTTGGGACTCTAGACTCTCGGGGTTACAAGTACCATGCAGAAAATGGTGTAATCAAAGTGACAAAAGGCTCAATGGTATGCATGAAAGGTAGTTTGCAGAAGGGTCTTTACATTCTCCAGGGGAGTGTTGTTATGGGCGATGCTGCAGTAGCATCATTAGGGAGTAATAGCCAAAGTAGGCAGGATCAAAATAAGTTGTGGCATTGGCGTCTTGGTCACATGAGTGACAGAGGATTAGCTGTTTTGGGAAAGAGAGATTTGTTGAAAGGGTATAAAGCAGAATCATTGGGATTTTGTGAGCATTGTGTGTTTGGTAAACAAACTAGAGTCAAATTCAGCAAATCGGCTGTAAGAAAGACTAAAGGCACAGTGGACTACATTCACTCAGATCTTTGGGGTCCAAACAGAATTCCATCCAAGAGCGGAGCCAGATACTACATGAGTTTGATTGATGATTATTCAAGGATGGTGTGGGTTTACTTTCTGAAAACGAAAGATGAGGCATATTCAACCTTTGTCAAATGGAAGACGATGATTGAGAAGCAAACAGGAAGAAAAATCAAACGTCTTAGGACAGATAATGGGTTAGAATATTGCAGTCGTGAGTTCAACGAGTTCTGCGAAGCTGAGGGAATAGTGCGCCATCGCACTTGTTCTAGAACACCACAACAGAATGGAGTCGCAGAAAGAATGAACAGAACGCTTTGTGACAAGGCACGAAGTATGCTCTCACATTCCGGTGTGGGAAAGGATTTTTGGGCTGAAGCTATCAATACAGCGTGTTACTTGGTGAATCGGTCTCCATCAACGGCTATTGATTGTAAAACTCCTTTTGAGATTTGGTCTGGATCGTCGGCTGATTATGAACATTTGAGGGTGTTCGGTTGTCCTGCGTATGCTCATGTGAGAGATGGTAAGCTTGAGCCGAGGGCAAAGAGATGCATATTTCTAGGATATGCTACTGGAGTGAAGGGATATAGGTTATGGTGTACCTCTCCAAAGTCTCCAGGTTTTCTCATCAGTAGGGACGTTACTTTTAATGAGTTTGCTTCGATAGACAGTCAGAAGGAAGTAGGAGAAATGGTCGAATCAGGATCGGTTGTGTTCTTACTTATATACGGAGGCGGAATATGCGGACCGGACCCGTATATTCCCAACACGTGGTATCAGAGACAGTACGCGATGTCTACACGTGGTCTACACGTGGTATCAGAGCGTCAGGCCCAGACGGAACGCGATGGTGGTGAAATTCTCGAGGTGGAACATGATGAACCAGTAGCCATATGATCAAGGTGATCTGCTCTAGAGATCCTAGTTCGGAGTGCTCGTGGCTCATCAAGCAGTGTGGCTTGATTGGAGTGGCGCTAAGGAACAAGACAGTGTGGTCTAAGAGGAGGTGAGCAGTAACATCCGTAGTGCGTCTATGGTCAGGTAGTCTCCAACCTGATTAGATTGGGCGGATGAAAGTCAATTGAGAAGGAGGCTAAGTGGTACTTTGTTCGAGAGGAGGATTTGTTAGGGTGGCGACCAAAGCCCCACATCCCACATCGGTTAAACATGGGAAAGATCAGTGGTATATAAGTAAGAACATACCTCAACTAGTATGAGGCCTTTTGGTAGTGGACCAAATGCAAAGCCGTGAGGGCCTTCGGGTGCCAAAGCGGACAATATCATACTAGTGTTGAGACCGGTTGTGTTCTTACTTATATATGGAGGCGGAATATGCGGACCGACCCCATATTCCCAACATATATATATATATATATATATATATATATACATTGCATAAATTAAATACATAATATTTCATCTTTTTTTGTTTGTGAATCTTTGTAAAGGACTTTATTAACTTTAGTTTGCACATTTACTTGAGGATGTTGAGTTTATGTTTCATAAATAACTACAACTTCTTGTTTTTGGGTGTAAAATTGAACGTTAAATTCTAGAGGCAAATAATGAGATGATCGATAATGAATGATCAAATTTTTGTCATATGAATTTAAACAAATAATTTCTGATTATTCCCCAAAAATCAACATTGTTGTTTACTTACTATTCCACCCCCGCCCAAAAAAATACAAAAAATACTCGATGAATTATTGTAGTGTCTCAGATATAAATGATGTTGTGGGATCAATTCTAAAATATTGTAGAATAGACTGAAATACAGAAAATTAAAAATGTAATGAATGTATTGAATTAAGAAGGTAATGTTTTCCCTTTGTAAATATATAAAATAGATCATGATATTGTTTTCTAAATCGATATACTACCCTTATTGGCCATCAGGGTCAAATATCACATGATTAATTCTATTATTGAAGTGGTACATTATTTCATGTTTAAAATATTTAAACTTGTTGATGAATTACATATATATTGAAATATGTGCATTGTATATCCAAATAGATAGTTATCTATGCATAAAAATGTCTACCATACGGCTTTCTAATTTTGTTATGAAGATTTCAGTTGGATTTATATGCACATCATTTCATTTACTTGACATATTTACCCTTGATATACCCAACACATATATGAACAATCAGAATAGTCAACAAGATTTATAAGTACTTGATCAACTAACTTGCTCACGTCCTTTAAAGAGACGTGATTTGAGTGCTTGTGATGGAGGTGCACTTATTATTCCTAGGATTTTTATTTATATCATTGCATGATAAATAATATAAGGATAATATTATTGAAAATTAATTGCAATAATAAGCAACAACGGTAGGTGTCACTACGCTAAACAATTGATTTTACAACTTCTCTATACATGAATTACTTTATCTGTAACAATGTTTTACCATCACTTAATTTTGATAATTTAATGCATCTTATGAATGAAGAGAAAGTATGATGGTTAGAGCGGTATCGATCCATCAAAGATCTTTTAGAACGTACGCCACACTATGAATAAATTATAGAAAAAACTAATTAAGACCTTGAGATAGGAATGCCAAAGTCATAAACACACCTAGTCGTGTAACGTGGCATGACTATAATGGACTTGAACCAACTACCAAGCCCTAGTAAATCTAGTCACGTGACCAAAAGAGGTCTTGGCCACCTGTCCAAGTCTCGGTACACCTGGTCTCGCAATGGGGCGCGACTAGAAGGCACTTGGCTAAGTGGCTAAGTCCGCAATCGCCTGGTCGTGCAACGTTGCACGACCGTTGGTCACGAGGCCTGGTCGCACAATGTTGTGTGACTAAAGCTAACAAAGCATGGTCGTGAAACATTGCATAACCAAAAGAGACATACCCATTTAGTTAGATTCTGACGTGCTTGGTCGCACAATGATGCATGATCGGGAGGGACCTTGCCAAATATCTAGGTCCACAAAGGCCTGGTCATGCACGGTTGCGCGGTCGGGAGAGGAAGCTTGGTTGTGAGATGATGCGCAATCGAGAAGGACTTGGACCTATTGGCCAAGTTCGGGTTGGCCAATGACACATAACATCGATCCTTATCACATATAGCCACGAGAACCTAGTATTTGTTCATGTAGTTGATGAGTCTCTCATCCGCTTAGGGCTATTATTGAGTTATCGGATCTGGTAACCTGCTCAAAACCAATCTGATACAAATTCGATAACTTTAGTGAGTCATTCATGAGGACAAGTTTTGGTTCGGTCTGAATATAAGTATGGACCAATAAAAATGATAAAAATCCGTAAAATAAAATATTTAATTATATAATTATTTTATATGTAATAAATAATAACCTATTATGAATTTCTAATTGTGTGAATATCCAAATTTGATTTAATAGATTCTTAATAATCTTGTTTAATAATAAAATATTATATAATAAATTTATTTAATATAAATAAAATACTAAATATTAACAGATAAAATAGATGATTGTAAGCCACATATTTCTTTAGGCGGTTAATAAGTAAATTTATATAGGAGAAACAACATTAATATATAAATGAGGGCGAAAAGTACTTACATATTAAGGCGTGTAGCCCAATGACTTAGCATCTTCTACCATTCTATATTTTTCTATGAATTTTCGTAAAATTTTATCTCTAACATTGATATCAAATTGTTCAATAAGTTGACCTAATTTTAGATCATTCATTATATCTTCCTTCGGAAATTTTACAAATCATATTAGTATTAATCGGGCTACTTGAAGAACCAACACTCTTCCTTGATTTTTTAGTAAAATAACGCTCCATTATAAGTTTGATACCATTAAATCAGGTATAAGATATGTCATTGTGAATAAAAAAATATATAGAAAACCTAATTACAAGTAAAATTATCTTATTACAATATGATATTATTACCTATAAAAATAATATTTAATAATAAATCTTAATATATCTTAATATATTATTTAAAATATATTTAAAAGAGTAAAATATGACAAAATAAAATCTAATATTTTAAAGATATTTTAAAAAATACACGGAAATAAAATCAAGTATATTATATAAAATATATTTTTGAACCATAGATGGAAATAAAATCAAAATTGTATCTAAAATTATATAGAAATAAAATCATTTTTATATTACACTAATTTAAAATATAGATAAATTATTTTATTGACATTTTAAATATTACAATATATATAGTTTAACAAGAATGTCTATAAACAAGATTATATAAATAACAAATCTTAATATATTAGTAATTAAAATTTATTTAAAAAAATATAAATGAATAAAATATAGGGTTAAGTACCATTTAAGACCCAGATAACAATAATATTATCCACTTAAGTCCCAAATTTCCTTGTATTTCTAAGAATGACCCATTTCACTCAAATATTTACGATCTAAGACCCAATAATACCCTAGATACCCCGACTTAACTATGAAAGCTTATATTTTTTTTTATTTCATACTTTTTTCTCTCTCTAATCTATTACGTCTTACGTGAACACAATACCCTAGGTGAAATTCAAATTTTAACTCGATTTTTTGTTTTTGTTTTGTTTTCGTAAGTTTTTACTTGATTTCGAAGTTTGATTTTGGATACATGTTTAGATAAGTCGATTTGTGTGTTTAGGTAACTTGATTTTTTATTATGAAAGAGTTAACTCGAGATCTGTTTTTTGTGTGATTTTTGGTATTGTTCTTGTATTACATTGATAATATGGTGTAATTATTGTAGTTCAGTAAGGTTTTTTTTTCGATTTTAGTGTGTCTTTGTTTTTCCTGGAAATTTATGTTCGAGTTTAAGGGTTCAGGGTTTAAAACGAAGAAGACGTAGTAAGAAGATGCAAAACTTGTTTTAATTTACCTATTGATAGTTGCGAAACGTGCTTATTCTTTAGGACTAGTAGATGCAAAACATGTTTTTTGATAGATAAGAAACGTTAGTATTCTTTTGTATTGATAGATGCGAAACTTTAGTATTCTTTTGTATTGATAGATGCGAAACGTTAGTATTCTTTTGTATTGATTATTACAAAACGTTAGTATTCTTTTGTATTGATAGATGTGAAACGTTAGTATTATTTTGTATTGACATGTAAAATATAACTTTTAAAAAAAAATCAAAACATATCATGAGTAGTACTAGTTTTGTTCATCTTAAAAAAACAAAACCAATGATATTTTCATTTTTTTCCAAGTTACAGTTTAAAAGATATGAATTTTTAAAATTTTAATTTCATAATATAAACGAAGAAGATGCGAAACCTTCTTTGTTTTGCTAGATGAGAAAACATTTTTGTTTTGCTAGATGAGAAAACTTTTTTGTTTTACTAGATGCGAAACCTTCTTTATTTTCCTCGATAAGAAACCTTTTTTGTTCTGCTAAATGAGAAACCTTATTTGTTTTACTAGATGTGAACCTTCTTTGTTTCGCTAGATGCAAAACCTGTTTAAATTTTGTAATGCTAGATGCGAAACCTGTTTAAATTTTGTAATGCTAGATGTGAAACCTTTCTAAATTTTATACTGCTACTAGCGAATTCAGGCAAACTATGATAGATCTTAGATGTGAAACCAACCCATTATGATTGATATGAAACCATATAATGAGAAACTTGTGTAAAATAACCGTATAATGATAAACTTGTGTAATATATATATATATATACATATACATATATATATATATAATCAAAACCTATCATGAGTGGTACTAGTTTTGTTCGTCTTAAAAAAACAAAACCAATGATTTTCAGATTTTTTTTTGAGTTACGTTTTAAAATATACAAACCTTTAAAATTTTAAATTAAAAGAAAAGAAAAGAAAAGAATGGGTACAATTGTTTGCTGAGTCATATATAGAAGGGTATTTTAGGTATAAAGTCTATTAAACGTTTTGGTTTTTATCCATAATAGGTTTGTTGGATGGGTTATAAAATGAACATTGGTTTCTGAATTATTTTCTTCGAACATTAACCTTCTCAGACATTAACACAATTTCAAAAATCTCTCTAACAGACTACAAGGATGAGTTTATTATGTGGAAGCTTTCCAATGATGGATTCTTTCTCCTTTAAGAAATCTTAGCAGACCTTGAGAACTATTCATCCTAAAAAGTCATCGAGTCTAAAATTTGGAATAATATCACCCCTAAGAAGTGATCATTCATATTATGGAGACTTCTTAATGTGTTTATTTCTGTTGATAACATCCTTCAGCATATGTTTTTTCTTTTGCTTCTAAATACCAGCACTGCTCAAACTATTAAACAATCACTCATTTATTTGTTGAAGGTCAAATATATTGGAAAGTATGGCAGTACTTTGCATGATTATTTTGAATTCCCATAGGCTATCACATATCTTTTAACCACATGATTCACTTATGGTTTATGTCTACAAACACATCCATTCACATAAGAACAACCACCCCTATCATTTGCTGGACAATTTGGACAACTAGAAATAATGAAAATTACAAAGGAAAATTTCGTTCTTCCAAAATCTTAATAAATAAAATAAAAGCTTATTTATTCAACTTAGGCATCTCTAATCTTCTTAACTACACTAGCTGGTTTAATGACTCAAAAACCGCCAATGAATTTGGTTGTTTTAATCATATAACTCCTCACAAGCCCCCAATTGTAGTTAAATGGATTCTTCCTTCTTTTAATAGAATAAAATTGAACTTGATGTTGCTTGTTCTCCCACCAGTGAATCCAACGGTGGTATTATTTTAAGAGATAATACTAAAAAATTAAATAAAGCTTTTGATCATATATATGGTAGGAATATTGCTTTAATTGTTGAGTTTATATCATTAATTAGTGGCTTATTATTCTATTATACTAATAACATAACTAAAGTTTGATAAAGATATAGAATATAGGAGGCTTAAATGTAATAAAATAAAGTCTTACATGAAAAATTGTATAGTTGAAGGATAGTTTTTGGACTATTTTTTAGAAATGGAGGACTGAAGTGTACTTAACCCATTTGTGTGACTAATTTCGTTACACTAAGTCTGAACGCCCATACATAATGGCTAAGGCTGTGAATAAAGGATACGACATTTTCATTAGTTCAATCTTGTTTACACTTTTACTGTCTCTCTCTCTATAATCAAACTCTCTCTTTCTCTCTCATGAATAGCTATAGAAAATTGATTGGTCCTCAAATGACTATTATGCATGTCTTTAGGAAACAAAATTTTGTTACCGATTGGATTTCAAAATGGGTTATAAAAACCAAATCTGATTGTGATTTTAATCCTTTCCAAACCATTGCTCACCTCAAAGCTATAAATTATCTTAAAATTTTAGGTTTAGGCTACTTAAGATTATCTAAATAACATTATTGCTTGCTAACACTGCTTGGCACGAGAAAACTTGGCCATTATCTTTAAAATGTTTTTGTTTTTGCAGTTTACTCGTTATTTGTGTGTGGATCACAAGGCATTAGTTAATATGAAAATGGAAAATGATCTAAGCATAGCAGCATGTAGCTAAAAATCTGAATTTTGAAGTACTTAAGAATTCAAGTCATGTTATTTCAAATTTGTAATATCCTCAAATGAGAAAAATATTTCTCTTCTTGAATTCCATTCATATAAATAGAAATTATTTTGTTACTAAAATTGTTTTGAAATTCCATTCATTTCATATTTGTTATTTATTTGTTGAAGGCATTATAATTTCAAAAAAAAATTCAAAATAAAACAAAGAGAAAATACAGAGGTTGAAAAGCTTAGTTGGTGACCTTGAAAAACTGAATTGGTGAAATTGAGTTCATGTTCTTCCTTTTCTCTATCTTCTTTAATTTTTTTTAATTACAAGCTCGTCTCTTTCATAAACAACAACTCATTATCTTCTTCTAAATCAAAACTAGGAAATATAAATAAATTGAATTTTGGGAGAAAGATTAAACCAAAATAAATCTATATCGTATAATTTATAAATATATTAACTTAAAATTTTCCTTAAAAAGAGTCACTATCCAAAAAAATTAACTGTAAATTTTTATTAGAATCCCAAAATTTTAATTAGTCATTCCAATTTCTTTTTTATAAAACCCATATTTTGGGGGCAGGGGGGGCCACGCCCCCTTAGCCCCAATATACATCCGCCTATGAATGTATATATATTGAAATATGGACTAGACTAAATGGTATGATAGAAGCTTTCTTGGGCAAGCCAAGTCTAAAAAACTTTCACAGTCCATATGATGTTGTGCAAACAAAATTTAAAAAAAAATCAATTATGGTGCTAAATTTTACTAAACCTTTTTTAAGATCTAAACATTTGTGCAACTTAATTATCCTTCTTACGTATTTGTATTTTTTTAGAGAATCAAAGTCGTGTAAGCCATTTTTTAATGGTCAAAACGGATTTTTTTCTTCCCATTATTTATTTAACTATAATAGATAAAAAAATCTCATCATAACCATATTAGATGGGAAGAACTAAAGTATAAAGTTAATAATGACTATCTTATTAAAGGTCAATAAACTTTGTATCTGACCTTGTACTAGACTTATACTTATTATCTTATAAATTTTATCATTGTCTTTATGTATAATGTAGTCTTAATCTCCATCATTTTCATATTCAACTAATTTGGAGAAGTCTAGAAATATAAAGCACAAAAATATGAATTTTAGAAATGAAATCTACAAGTGTCTGATTTATCTCCTTAGAAGATGTACCATGACATGCTTAATGAATATCCCACATAGTGTCATCATTTTACATGGATGAATTTTAACCTTTTTAATGTAGTTTTTGTATATCCTGCTAAAAGTTTAGAGTAACTGAAGAGTATTTTACTATCTTAGTCTATTAGATATCATGATATCTTTAATGAACAAACATATCATGATTCATTTTCCTCATGATCTAATAGTTAGATAGTGATAAAGAAATTATGATATTTATGTAATTAATTATATGGAGTTATTAACTTTATATTAAGAGATAACCTACGTTATGAAAAGGATATATTAGATATTGATATTTGTAACATTTGAGGTTTGATATACACGAAAAGTACCCAAATCCGAGGGATCTATCTCACTTATGGCCAAACTATTTTTTATTACTTTCTCTCTCTAAAAGCTTCTCTATTTTTCTTTTCTTGATTATCAAAACTAAATAGCCTCTGGCGCCATCTATGAGAAAACAATTTAGATCATAACAAAATGTGTTTACTCTTGATGATTGAGTAAAAAAAAGAAAGAGATTGTTTAATTTTCTCATCTAACGAGTTAAAAGTAAAAGTTTATTTGTTTAATAAATTGATGAATAAGAAAAAAGGTTAAAATGGAGGGTGTTTCTTTATTTCTATTTAAATGATGAAAACTTGGCTATAGACTCTTGTTTTTTTCTTCATTTATACCTAAAGTGATATAAAGCGATCGAGATGTGATTTTAAATTGTGATAACTAAAGAAATAACCCGAATGAATTTACATCTAAATCAATTCCAACCTACGTGATTATTGTTTTCCACTGTGGTTTCTAAATGTTTGTTTTTATTAACGATTTGAGTCTAAATCGATTATTTCTTCTCTGATTTGTCAAAATTTCTTCAAAATTCAAGTTTGATTTTATTTAGAAGATCTATTATGATGAATTATTGTTAGTTCTTCATTAAAAAATTGGATGTAAGAAGCAAAAACGATTAAGGTACACCTCTTGATTTGGTATATGATTCTTAGTCTGATTGTTGATTGAACAATTATATTATGTTTCTCGATCGAATAAGATTTTGATTGACCATTTGTTTCAATATTGATCTGCATCTATTTTTATTCAATTTAAGTTAAAAATCAAGTACATTTGATGAACGATGAGATTTGGAGCAACGTTAATGATTTCGATTCGTTAAGTTTTCTAGTGATACAATTGCGGTTCATGATTAACTCAGACTAAGTCTTTAGGCAAAAGAATTGTCTGCCTTCTTCTTCTGAATTATTAAATAATATAATTTTATTTTTTATTTTTCTGATTCATGTAAGAATCATGTACGATAAGTTTGCTCGATTGTTATTCAGTGGAAAAAAATTGTTAAAAGTATGAGGAACTCTATTTAATTTTTAATTTTTTTTATTGTTTTTAAATGTTATTTATTTCTTAAATTGTTTACTAATTCTTTAGTGAAGTTTATGTGTTAATTCTTGATAATAATTGGTTAACAAAGGTTCAGTTTTTAGGTTTTGCATGAAAAAAGTGTAGAACGTACTTGTTGATAGTTGCTTGTATAGTGGTCCAGTAAGTATAGCTTGAACACATATCTAAATGTATGTGTCTAGTTTTTTATTTAGTTTTCTTTAGAAATTCTTGATATGAATTAGAAATGTGCATTCAGTTTTTTGGTATTGTTCGGTTTGTTCGATTCTTTAAAACTAGTTACTATTTTTAAACAGAATAAAATACGGATGGTTCAGTATGATTATTTAATACGATAATAAATTTGACCGAAAGATCAATTCCAATCTATAGTAGTTCCAAATAGTTAATTTGTAACAAAATACATGATTAGAACCGAAATATCCGATAAATTTTTTGACTAAATTCAGTCTCATAATTATAAAATAAGTATGGTAACTGAAATAAAATAGTTATTAAATATAAAAATTCATACAACACAAGTCTTAAACACAATTTCATATAGCATCACAAAAAAATTCACGAAAACATCTTCCAGCAATTGTTGGTAGCATGCTACCATTAAATAAATACAAACTTTCACTAAATTAAAACACTTATTTCAAGTAATCGGTAGCTTTTACATGTCGACCAATTATCGGCATGCGATGACATTTAATCACTTTTCCTACTGAATCTAACTCAAAAATGACTCAAGTAAATTCAGTACTTGAAAATAATGACACGAAGTCACAAATTTCATACTCATATACCAACATCCATGTGTAATTGCAACCAGTCTTATGTTGTAAAGTTGATGCATTATTTATATATATATATATATATATATATATATATATATATATATTATTTCGGTGTGAATATATTCATAAAAGTTAGTACAAGGCTACAAAGTTACAGAAGCAACCATTCATCGTTTTATCCAATTAATGAATTTCCATAAACACTTAAACCTAAAGTAAAAAAAACAAAAAACACCAATTTACTAACGTACATAAGGTTTTTCTAAAAATATACAAAATAAAATAAAATTAACTCAGATCTCATAACAAGATCCCACAATTTTATATACATATATGAATATATTATATTATAAAAAAATATTCATTATTCTAAACACCTGAATCCAAACGAAACCAGAAACCATCTGTAACATATTCTCATTACAAAAATAACACATGAATAAAAGATAAGATACATTATACCGATAATAGATTCAAACACTTTTTACTCTGAGCCATAAAATATTATACCAAGATTGAGAACTTGCTTAAACTATTTTAACAAACACTACTAAACTCCTAAAAACACAGAATATAGAAAGTTAAAGGTTTTAATCAAAGAAATCTAAAATATAATGAGAAAGGAAAAACTCAGTTACCTTTTTCAAGTTGTTTTTAATATAATTTCAGAAATAATATATTGAGTAGTTGTTACTCCACAACTTTTCTCTTAAATTTAAAGAACTTTTCAACCATTATTCGGTGCACATGAGAACTTCTGTCAAGTTTGAGTAAGACGACTTCTATAAGGGTCAAGTACGACCACTTGTGCTGAAGGTTTTTTCTAAAGACACATACGATACTTGTATAACGAATACATCTTTAATAATCTCAGACATAATATGATACTTTATAATACGGATCATACATCATGACAAGATATCATACTATATTTCAAGTATCAAATTTAGGTTTTATACACTTTTCTTCAAGTAAAGTTGTGACGCATTAATTAATTCTTAAAGTCATTTCTCATTAACTAACATCTTATAGACAAACTCTATTCTTTTATACCGACAAATATCATCATCCAACTCGTGTTTGTCTATTCAAGATGTTCTTATCCACTATTTTATTCAAGTGTGAACTGTAATTGTGAGAAACCACTACTTGCCCTTGATATGCCAAAATCAATAGAGTATTTCTGAAAAATATTGCGTCATCACTTAATTCACTAAGTGATCAATCTCATTGTATTATCTACTATCCATTTCGTAAAGCTCCTCAAACCATATAACAGCAAAATACATATTTTTTATACAATTGTAACAGTTACAAGCATACTGATCTTGTTGACTCATTCTCAATATTTTCAAACTTCACTCTCATAGCTGCAACCTTATCTCACATGTTTTGATCATGATCTTTTAAAAGTGAAATGATATTTATCTCAGTGGTGATAATCTCAACATATCACTTGGACGAGTTAACAGATTAGAGGCTAAAAGAAGCAAAGTAGAATGGTAAAATATTCTAAAATATTTTACCAATTTATCAACTACTTGCCAGTTCTCCTTTATCGGTTGTCCAACTATTTTTGCCCCGTATACTCTCTCATCAACCTAGTTATTATAAATATTGTATTTTAATTTCATCTTATCAAAAGCCAATTTATAATTCAAATCTTTACTTAACATCATATAAGTATAATACCACCACGTCTTAACATCTAATGGTAAACTACCTCTACTTATCTTACCATTGTCAACCTATAATTCAAAGGAATTTAAATTTTATGAGGATAATCTCACATAATTGATTGCATTACGAGTGCCTACAATACTTGAATCAACCTCTTTTAATCCATTCTTAACAACTAAGTTTAGGATATGAGCATCCTACCTCATGTGCAAAGATTTACCATCTAAAACATAAAAACACCTACAACTTTAAATTATTCTTTTGACCTTTTCAGAGCTGAAGTACTGGTTGTATCATTATTCGTTATAATGGTGCATACCTTTTTATTCTCCAATCAGCTAGATATTACAAAAGAAATGAAGCTATTATTATTCTTTTATGGTCTATGACATTTTAACCCAATGATGAGCTATCATCAGTACAATGTGATGTAATAACCATAGGTTGCACCAGTTTTTGGATCAACCCATATATATGTTATTAGTGAAACCATACTCTTACAAATTAGCATCCTCATCTTTTCTTTCTTCTGCACATATATTTATACAATATCTATGGTTTTAGTTCTTTGAGAATGTGGTATGTAAAACTTTTTTCTATTGAAAAATTTTCTCCATGAAAAACTATCAATAAAAAATAGGAAAGCTCACATAAGACAAGTAGCTTATTATATGCATCATTGACTAAAACTTAAGATATTTTTCTAAATTTAATAGTATCATCACTTTTTTTTAATTTAACGTAGTCTGAATTTGAGATTGTTTGAAAACCTGGTACTTCTTGCATGTTCTCATATGCTTCCTTAGGTTGGAGTTGGCAGAAGTTGTAGGACATGTAACCTCTCTCCCATATTACTTAAAATTATATTTATTTGGGTTATCATTCATCTTCGCATAATATTTCTAAACCCATGATCTTTCTTGGACTTGCTTATTTGATTTAAATCCTCCATCACCTTGTCATGTAGATTTTTTTAATTTTGTTTTGATTGTTAGTAATGGTATTACTTTCAAAGTTATAGTGTTTTTCTTGTTAATGGTGGGCATCTTTATTCCTTGTGTTAATGTCATCATATGCATGGTATGCGAAAGAATCCATCTGAAAGAATAAACACGGAACAATCAATTTGTTTGATTTTAAAACATGAAGATAGGGTCTTGAGACCCATTTCCACACAATAATATAACTTAAATCATTATATTATATCATTAACTACAACAATGTAAGTTCTTTAAAAAGCTAACCATAGAATCGATTGGTTGTGGCTACACAAATCTATATCTTATGAACCTATCATCCAATAAAAGTTTTAACTTCATTTTATAAACTCATAAAGCAAATCAATCACAATTTAAAAATCTACATCTTTAAAAAAATCATGATTATGAAACTTCCAGCAAACTAAAGTAACAAACACTTAAATACACAAAATTATGCGTCTAAAAAATTATATACATAGGACTGAAATTTGTTTTACACCTCTATTGAAGTTGCAGCAACCGATAAATGAGAGGTCGATAAATGAGAGGGTCGTGAGGTAATTTATTTTTCTAGTTTTTTATTTAAGTTTAATGATGTACTTTAGATTTGTAAAGATGTGAAAGTAGGCATGGGCATATGGGTATGGAACCGAAGAACCGAACCGAACCGAAATAACGGATTCGGTTCGGTTCCGGTTCCTTATAAGTACCCGTACGGTTCCTTATCTTAAATACCCACGGTTCTCGGTTCAGTTCGGTTCAGAACCGAGAACCGAATAGTATCCATAAAGAACCGGATAAGCAATAGTACCCTTGAATATCCATGGTTCACTGTTCGGTTCCAAACGATTCTTTTGGTTACAAAGTAACCATTTGGTTAGAAAGTAATCATTTGGTTCTTTTCGGGTTCAGTTCCAAACAGTTTCTTTTGTTACTTTTAGAAAATAACCATTTTGTTTCGTTCGGGTCCGTTTCCAGACGGTTCTTCTGGTTACAAAGTAACCATTTGGTTAGAAAGTTATTATTTGGAACCGAAACCCGAATGTAACTGAACTGAACCGAGAAGAACCAAACTGAACCGAATTTTAATCAGTTTCTAAATGGTTACTAGTTGTAAAGAACCGATAAGCAAACCGAGAACCAAACCGAACCGAACCGAATTTTAATCGGTTCCTAAATGGATACTAGTTCTAAAGAACTGAAAGAACCGAGAACCGAAAGAACCGAATCGAATCGAACTGAAGAATCGAATGCCCATACCTATGGAAAACTAATGAGAGAGACGTGACTTGTAAGGTAATTAAGATAACTTATGTATTTGTAAGTTGTAATACATGTTCGGATCCAACTTACTTCCAATGGTTCTCGGTTCTTACCTGAATCGAACCAAAAAAACATATGTAGTTGAGAATTGAACCGTTCAAATATTATGAAGTAACCAAACCGAAGTAAATCCTTTATTTTGGTCTGGTTTATTTTTTTTATTCCGGTTAAAATATTCAAACTTACTTTTAATATTAGAACGATAATAAAATAACTTTTTTTTCCATTTAAATAATTATTGGTTTGTTTAATGCATTAAAATTGTTATTAAAACACTATGAATGATTCATACTCAATGCATTTTAATCAGTTGATTAAGTCACTTAAACATGATGAATTTTGTTTCAAAGTTGATAAAAAAAAAGGTTTATTGAGGTATATGTTTCCAATAATTAGCAATATATTCACACTAGATATTGATGAGTACACACAATTATACTAGAGAAACTTCGTAGTGTAATGAGTGCGCACAAGGTAAACCCACGCGATAGCATGCAAACCAACGCGAAAGCGTACGTAGATGGACTCGAACTCATGACCTTTGGTCACAAGCGCACCATACTCAACCAACTCGGCTACCCCATTGGGGGTTGTGTTACCTATATGTGTTTAGTAACTTCCACGATATTTTTTTATTCTTTGTTCATTATTCCATTGATTATTCATGTCTTATCTGTGTTTCTACAAATGATTCCTAAAATTACGGGCTTTACAAATTTTTTTTCTAAAAAATACGGCTATTAATACAAAATTATTTGAGTTCCATAAATATTCATGTGCATAGTCTTTCGGTTACAATGATCCCATATCAATATTTTTTGAATCATAATGCCTAAAATATAAGTTTTTCGTCTCATTTACTTTTTTCATGTTGTTCTCAACCCAATTCCTTGCTAATTTTGATACCAGAAAGTCAAAGCTACATTTGACCCAAAGTTGCATATTTCTCGGTGTTAATGAATAAGTAAATAAGAGAAATTGAAGTAAGTTGAGGATCATTAAAATTTAAAAATTAATTTTAATGAAATATCTCGGTTACAATTTAGGTTATTTTCTCTTCTTGATTTAAATGAAAACACATTCCCTTAATAATTAAGACATTGTTATAGTAAAATATAATGTTTGTCATTATAAAAAATACAAGCTTAAATTTAGGTGTGATTGAATATTTAGTTTCTTTTGTTAAAGTTTTGTTTGGTCTTATAAATTTTTGTATTTGTATATACCTAAGATATAGACTTAGGTACTATATGATTAGTCATGCTAAATCAGTTCATGGTGTAGTATGTGTAGTAAATGTTACCTTGCTGATTGGAGTTATGTTTTAAGTTGAAATTTGATGGTCTTTGACGTCATGATAATATTCATTAGTGATTTGTTGCGTTTTACATCAAATTTTATAAAATTCATTCTTTGGGTCTAAACATTGATGATTGTTTGATTATTAATGATTATATTTAACAACGTATTATCTTAATTCAACAAAGACCAATGAATTTTCAATAAACATTATTATCATTTGACTTTTGATTGAGGTAGTTCATTTTTTTTTCTCTTTTATCTGCTTGACATAAGGAAGAAAGATAGGTAAGTTAATTCTGATGAAGGAGAATAAAAGACGTATGGAAAAATTGTAAGGAAGTGTTTTTATTGGGGAAATATTGTAAAAAGAACAATATAAATAGTTATTGTGAAGAAGTGGAGAAGTATAAAGACTAAATATGTAATAAGTGAGAATTAAAGCGTGTGGGTCCATTATTGTACTATAAAAGGAACTCAGATAGTTTCGGTTGATTAATATAATATTACTTTATCTCTCTACTTAGTTAAACTCTCACTTTCTCTTTCTAAAAAGACTCCCTAACAAGGTACTTAATACAATTCGGACCCCCATATATTCGCCTAACGCAAAATTACTCCTGAGCTACTTCTTAATTCCTCAAATTCAATTATGATTATCAATTCTGAATTACTAGTTATGTTGCAAGTTGAAATTTTATAATCTTTGACGTCATGATAATATTTGATGAGTCCGGAATTATACACCACTCACTGTGGAAACCGGACAGGGGTAATCCGGACAATAATCACCCACTGAAGTATCCAGACAGGACAAAAGTATTAAGAACACTAAACACCTTTTGACTAAGCTAATTGCTAATCTGCTTAATAAACTAATGGATTTTTGAACTCGACCCGATTTCATAAGGTTGACCCGAAAGCCCATATGGCTCATAATTAAAGGGTATAAATAGCCAACCACTTTCATTAATGAGGGTAATGAACATTTAATACAACCAGACACCTTAAATCTCTCACTACAAAACACTCAAACATTTAATACCCTTAAAATACCACAAAACATCTGACAAAATTACTCTCAGTCAGAAATAATCCTCACCAAATTGGCGACCACAGTGGGAGCAGAAGGTTCCTGAATCTAGCATTCGAAACCAACAAGAAAAATCAGTTCGGATGAATCCAGACGAGCAAGAAGTGCCACCAACTTTGGTAGAAGTGGTGAGAGAAAACGATGAGTACACGATCGAAG
Source organism: Limnanthes douglasii subsp. nivea (assembly GCA_036936605.1). Classification (NCBI taxonomy): domain Eukaryota; kingdom Viridiplantae; phylum Streptophyta; class Magnoliopsida; order Brassicales; family Limnanthaceae; genus Limnanthes; species Limnanthes douglasii. Next base: position 74,950,425 of record JAUPFV010000003.1, on the reverse strand, counting down.
AGCGAGACAGGTTGAAAGCTGAGATGAAAGCCTTGAGGGCTGCTAAAAAGATGGAGTGAGGCTTGAAAGAAAAATCAAAGGTGTCAGCCATTCACCACACTGACAATTCAAGGGAGCATGACCCATCATCAAAGACCCATTTGAGTATTAAAAATACTCATGTCAGCTCAAAGAAGTCTCACCGGTCTAAACCGGTGGAGAGCTCGGAGTCAGAATCCTCTAGTAGCTCCTCGAATGAGGATGGAATTGAGGAGTCCCTGTCATCCAGCAGTGATGAAGGCAGGTCTAAGAAGAAGCAAAAGTTGGTTAAAAAATATTCAAGAAAGAGGGATAGGAATGGAAGGTTGAAAATGCATCTGAGTAAAGGGTCATCTCATAGCCATAGCCGAAGGCACGTTGACCAGCTATTGATGGATCCTTTCACTTTCCATGATGAACTAGGTATCTTTGCAACTCCCAATGAAGATACTGTTTTCAGTCATGGCCGAAATTGGAGACAATCTCCATTGTCCTCCAAGATAATGTCCGGAAACCTTCCTAAGAGGTTTGACAATACTAAGATGGAAAAGTACGATGGGAACAAAGATCCAAATAATCATCTGGAGCAGTTTAAAAAATTTATGATAAATTTTGACGATGATGACAAGTTGCTTTGTAGAGCCTTCTCTCAATATTTTATGGGGAGTGCTCTGAAGTGGTATAATAGTCTACCACAGGGGTGCATCAGAAATTTTGATACTTTTTGGGTGGCCTTCCGGAGGCAGTTTGTTGGAAGTAAGGAGGTGAAGGGCAATGAAGACACTATTATCCGTTCTGCCCACGATCCAAATGAATCATTGAAAAAGTATATATAAATCGGTTTGTGAACGCAAAGAATGGATTAGCTGATTGCTTTGAGCAAGTAGCAATAGCTTCTCTAAGACAGGGTTTGAACCCCGGCAATCTGGCTGGGTAACCAGGAAGAAGGCCATGACATGGGGTGGCTTATTGAACCAGGTGGGAAAGCAAATCAATGTAGATGAAACAAAAATGGCTAGGGTGCACAGGCAAGTGAAATCTGCCTCAACTGCACCAAACCAGAATCAGTCCGGGTACAAGGCTAAGGAGGCCGGACAGGGTCCCAATAGGGCCAAGGCTCAATTTCACCCGGCTCCAGCTCAGAGTCAGCAGTCCAGAAATAAGCGAGGACCTTGGGTCCAACCGGAGTGGTTTGCCGAATTAAAAGAGAATGTGACAACCATCTATGACAAAACAAAAGATGAGGTGCATTTTAGGAAGTCGGCAGCGCTTCAATCTCCAAGGGAAAGTCGTAATATTTTTTTTGTCAATATCACCATGATATTGGCCATAACACAGAAGATTGCATCGCTTTGAAGCAAGAGGTGCAGAATTTGATTGAAAGAGGAAAATTAGGTGCTTATGTCAAGAGAAAAAGTGGGAATAGGCCTGATAATGCTCATCGGACCGGCCCAACAAACAATGCAGGGACATCGGCTCCGGACGGGGCCATGGTGATTATTGAGAGATTCGATGTAGAGTCAGAGTATTTGGATCCTAATCCAGCCCGGAATAAGGTGGGTGTTATAACAGTGAATACCAAGACGGTGTCTGGGCTCATAGGCTTTTTTGAGTCACTTACCATATTTGGGGGAGATACAATGACTGCACAAACTCTTTCTTCAAGAAAGAGGCATGTTCACACTTTGGCTACTCAGTTGGAGGGAGACATGTCCTCCTATCAATCCCAAATTCCTTTTCCCTTTATTGTTTTTGATAAGATGACTTGAGCGATATAGCTGGTCCTCATGAAGATAATGTGGTAATTGGAGCATCAATTGGGGGAAAATGAAGAATCCAGCAGCGATTGAACGTTCAAATAGATCTATTATGAGTTTCACTGGAAGCTCTGCGTACGTAGTCGGGGAATTCGAGGAGGAGGTTTTGTTGGGCAAGGGCCCTTTCAAGAAAATGGTCAGGGTACTTTTTATTGTGGTAGGTTGTCCCACATGCTACAATGCCATTTTGGGAAGGTCTTGGCTCTCCAGGATGCATGTTGGCTTCAACAGTTCACCAATGTTTAAAATACGTTGTTCAAGGACAAGTGGGAGTTGTCCAGAGTAGTCAAAAGATAGCAAGGGAATGTTATGCAACCGTACTTGCCCCTAGAACTTTGGGGGTAGTTCGGGTCAATGAAGATTAGCAATTGGTGAGTCCCTCTGGGGGGGGGGGGGTTGAAATTGATGACCCCAGAGAGACCCCTGGTGTTTTAATACCGATTGCAGATGTTGAAACTCACTCTCTGGCTGAAGGAAGAAGTGTCAAGATTGGATCTAAGATGACATCAGAACTAAAAAACAAATTGTTATCTTTTTTAACAAACAATCAACACGTTTTTTCTTGGTGTAATGTTTAAGTAACCGGAGTGTCTGTGAATGTTATATCACACCAGCTATCCATCCGGAGAGATGTAGCACCCGTTGTGCAGAAAAGAAGAGTCTTCTCTAAAGAAAAAGCTGATGTTATAGTACAAGAGGTTGACCGGCTTACCAAGATGGGACACATAAAGGAATCTCAATATCCTTTATGGACAGCCAATCCAGTGTTAGTAAAAAAGAAAAATAGGAAAGGGCGTATGTGCATCGACTTTACTGATCTTAACAGGGCTTGCCCCAAAGATTTTTATCCTGTTCCCCGGATAGATCAGCTGCTAGACTCCACATCTGGGAACAAGTTGTTGTCCTTCATAGATGCCTTCTCCGGTTATAGTCAGATACAAGTAGATCGAAAGGACCAGGAACATACTACTTTTGTTATTGATAAGGGCCTCCATTGTTACAAGGTGATGCCTTTTGGGTTAAAGAATGTTGGGGCTACTTATCAGAGGTTGGTGAACAAAGCATTTGCTGATCAGATTGGAAGAAATATGGAAGTCTACATTGATGACATGATGGTAAAAAGTATGGAAGAATAATTACACTTGGCAGATCTGCAAGAGACTTTTTCTAAATTGGTAAAAGTTAATTTAAAATTAAATCCAGAAAAATGTGTTTTTGGAGTACAGTCCGGGAAGTTTTTGGGGTATGTGATAAGTGAGAAAGGAATACAGCCTGATATGGACCAGCTTAATGCTTTATTACAGATAGATCCTCCTTGGAATATTAAAGAGGTGCAAAAGTTGAAAGGAAGGTTGGTTGCTTTAAATCGTTTTATCTCAAGATCTTCGGACAGATGTGCCCCGTTTTTCCAAACTTTAAAAGGTGTTAAAGGCTTCAATTAGTCTCCACAGTGCGACCAGGCTTTTGATGAACATTTATTTTCCCCCAAAACCCTGTTTAAACCTATTGATGGAGAAACATTGTATATATATTTAGCAGTCTCCGAATGTGCCATAAGTGCGGTGCTAGTAAGAGAGGTGGACAATTATCCTTGTCCGGTGTATTACATCAGCAAAAGCCTGATAGATGCTGAAAAAAGGTATTTAAAACTCGAGAAACTAATGCTAGCTTTGGTAATTGCTACCAAGAAAATGAGTCCCTACTTTCAGTCTCATTCTATTGTCGTCCGGACGTCTTTTCTCTTGAAAACTGTTCTTTAAAAGGCAGACATATCAAGTAGGATGACCAAGTGGTCAGTAGAATTGGGAGACTATGATATTGATTTTTCCCCTCAAACTACAATCAAGGCTCAATATGTTGCTGATTTCCTAGTTGAATTCCATTCGGGCAGGAGTACTAAACAAGCTAAAGGTGAAAAAAAAAATTAAGGTATGGGTTGTCCGGACCGATGATGGATCAAGTACCATGGGTTGTGGTGTTGGGATATGTTTAACCTCTCTGTACGGTGACCAACTATACCAGGCTATATGTTTTGCTTTTAGGGTATTAACTATTTCTGATCGAAGGGTATTTTGGGAAAGAATTTTAAGAATTTAATGTTTAGTGTGAAATGTAGAGAGATAAGAGTGGCATGTGCTAGCAGTAAATTTTATCACCCCCATTAATAAAAGTAGTTGGGGTATTTATACTCATTTAATGAACTGTGGGCCTTTCGGGTCTGATTATGGGCTTGAGTCAAGTTTAAAAACCCATGAACCCAAGAGATGAAATGACTAGCAACTAGCTGAGTCACGTTCCACTTGGTTATACTGTTCGGTGGTGTATGGTAATGGATATGTCCGAACTGCCCTCCAGATATATACAATAGTCAGTGTCATAGAAATCTGACCTCATCAGTAGCCCCTTTAGGTCTTGTAAAAATAATTTGGAAGAGCTAATTCAAAAAATAAAACTTAATATGTATCCAAGGTGAAGTCCAATCCAACATTTGTATTAGAACTGAATCTTGACCGGATTCCAAGAGATCCACTTGCAGTTGTGAATTCCAAAAGTCAATTTTTTGAAGTGGGACACATGTCGAGTTATTGTTCGACCTCTCAACCATTTTTCTCATAGATTTTTGTACCTACTTGGATAAAACATAACTTAAGGTGTAATCCCATACTTCCTAGTCCCTAATCATGTCTTTAATTGATTCATCTTACCTAGGAGAAACGCCCACATGTTCATCTTTATTTAAACGAGTTTAAATGTTTATCTTTATAAAAATATAAAAATTTCCAGAGAGAGAAAGCTTAATAATCTCTTAAACTTGTGTCTAGGTAGATTATATGTTCATAAACATAAACACATTGGTGAAAGGAGGTTGGTTAAACTTATTTGATTTGGAAAGAGCTAGAAAAGAGACAAGGATCGCAGTAGGGCTCCCCGCCTCTCCTGGTGGAGAAATCAGTCAATCAAAACCATACACAGACAAAAACTCATCATCGTCGAAGACATTAAACATTATAAAATCCTCTTTTATCCCAACCCCATCTCCCTTAGAATCAGGGTCTTCAGTTCAAGAGTCTCAAAACCCTATGCTTAAAGAAAACACACTTTCCAGTGTTTGGAAACCTTCACCTTTCGTGGCCATGGGTTCAGAAGCTGAGAAATTCACCCCTTGTAGGGTAACTTGTCCGTCTAAAGCCAAAAGTACTCCCTCTTCTTTGAAACCTGCTAGTTTGGAGACAATAAAGACCATAACAGATCATAAACCATCCGAACAACAGTCAAATGCGATGGAGTATAATATGGAGGACAGTATGGGAGACACTACCTTTGAGAAGTTTGGACACATAGAAGAGAACGCAGTAGATCGGACACTTAAAGTGAAAATGAGTCTGTCTAATATTGAGTCACTTTTGGAGTGCCTGGAAGGGAATGTGGGGCCAAACTTTCAAAAGGTTAGTGTGAAGTATTTAATATATCTCCAGAATATTTCTTACGTATACAATCATACAGCCGAACTGGATTGGGTCCGAACAAAATAACGCTTTCTAGACTCTGTTAAAATGACAATTCCAATCACTCTGAACACTCATATGGACTGTAAATCCCATGAGTTGGTAGTATATATTGAAGTGCTCAATTGGGGCCTTCGGTTCTCATTGGATCCAAAAAATAGTTAGATATTTACATCTGATAAAGTTTTTCCAAGTCAACTAAGCCCAAATGCATGGTATACTTTACTGGATGGCATAATGGCATCTAGGTTGTCTAAAATTCCCTTACCTATGGAGCAATTCGCGGTTGTGGCGAACTTGTGCAAAAACCACCATATTTATTTTTATCATTACAACATGGTCAAAAACTACACGGTGGTGAATGATCTGTTGGAGTCTGAGAAGCCATAGAGGACTCAATTTATTTCTATCAACGGAGCATGGGAGAATGACAGAAAGATAAACTCCACCAGTAACCCAATTCAGCTGATCAGCCGCTGGAAAAGTTCAAGTAATATTTGTTCATTTTTTGTTTGTCTCCAGATACTATATTAATATTCCGAACTGACTATTTTTTTTATTTGTAGTATTTTCAAAAAGGGTTCTGGAGCACCTAGAGACAGGCCAAGCTACATGTGCCAAGTTCAAAACGAATGGGCATCAGAGAAATGGGGACTGGGTTTCCATAACTGCTTTACTTCTGGAAACTTCATAAGGTCTCACCTGTGAACACTACGGGGAGTAGAGACCTTACTTGGGAGCAGCTGACCACTCCTCCTCCTGCAGATGTTGTTTTGAAGAGAACTGAAGCTAAGGATGGCAAACTTCACTTGACTTCCTGGAATAAAGCCTATAGTCACCTAGACAAAATCAAGAACAAGAAGAAGAAAAGTAAAGCTTACCCATCTGAACAAGTCTCTGATGGGGTTGATTCGGAGAACCAAAAAGGAATCAATGCTGCTTTGTTAGAAGCAGTTGAAGTCACAGTGAAGAAAGCGGGTGGATCAGATCATCCGCTCCGGATTACGAGGAAATATCATAAGAGGCGCAAGGAGAACAGTGATGAAAAAGCTGCAAAGAAAAACAAATGAGTCTAGGATCAGATATTGTGCTTTGTCCTAACGAACTCCCTCATTCCAATCCTGCTGACCTTCATCTTTTCAATCCTGCTAATCTTCCTCCACAAGAAGAAGTTCCACCTAACTCTCCTACTCAAACATTCCTACCGGTCGAACAACCGACTACTGAGGGAGATGTTAACATGGACGAGTTTCAAAATATGTACTTCAGTGGCCTGGATAAGGATGACTTCGAACAAAATTTTCCTCAGGCCGCTGCGCCCAATGTTGTAACCTTTAACGGTGAGACATACGAGGTTATAAGTGAGCAAGATACTCCAAGTTATACCGTCTTGGGTTACATCCGTCCAATAGTTGATTTAGAGAGGCAAGTCAGGGAATAAACAACGAACATAACTTCCCTAACTACAGAAAACCAAGGCTTGAAGAATGATCTATTTACTGCTCTGAAATAGATAATAGCTTTAAAGAAAGAGAAAGAGGATTTGGCTACTGAACTGCACCGGTCCAACAACGCTTGAGAGGATCTCCAGACTAAATATTCCGGACTGGAAACTTCTTCCTCCACAGAGATCAAATCCTTGAATGAGCAAAGAACCCCCAACTCTAACACTATTTTATCCGAAGACAAAACCAAACAAGAGAAACTTCTCAAGGAGAAAGAAAAAGAGAATGCTTCTTTAGTAAGCAAACAAGCCCAAGAGATAGTTGCACGGTATGCTTTCGGAGTGGTGGATTCTTTGGAGAAAAGATATGATGGGGTCAAATCAGATATGGTTTTGTTATTCCATGAAAATGTTCCGAAGAAAACCCTTGGTCCTTTGTGGAAGTATGTACCATATGAAAATGCTTCATTTCCATAACATAGCGGATGGTAATAAGCATGGTTACTCAAGCGAAGAGGATTCTGATGAAGGAACCAGTGAGATTTCAAGCGTTGAACTCATAAGTCCCAAGAAAGGTAAAAGTGGTGAAGAAACTGAAAGGGAAAAAACCCTAAGGTCATGATGTTATTTTGTGTATTTAGAACTAAAGTGCTTGGATGGCCAAGGCATTTCGTTATGTTTTTTGAATTCATGTCTTATGAACCAAAGTCCTTGAATGGTCAAGGCATTTTATGAATTATGGATCAGACTTGTTCCGATCAAGTTAAATATTGTATCTTTCTTTTGTACAAACTCCATTGTCTTATTACAATTAACGTTCGAAGTAGTTTTCAATATTTCTGATTTGTTAAATAAGTGTTTAATAAGCATTTAATGACTCCAATCACAAGTGTTTAATAAATGTTATCAAGTATTTAACAAATCCGATCAACTCAAAGGCACTTCATTTGAGAGTTGGGGTGTTTAATGAGTATTTAATTTATCTGATCGCCTCACATTATGGTCAAGAATTTTGCACTAGACTTTTGAAGAAGGCATAAAATATTATTGAAAAATCCAGACACCTCCCCGCACCATGAGGGTAGGAAGTAGGACCCCGTAATATTTACATTGAAAAAGGTAAATATTTACAAGAGGATTCTATTCTAAGTATAACCTGAGGTGTTCAATGTTCTGCTTTCTTTGTCTTGAAGTCTATATGTCCTTGGCTTGATTTTTTCACAGACCACATAGAGACCTTCCCAGTTTAGAGCCAACTTTCCAAAATGTTTTTCTTTAGTGTGCAAAAATAATTTTCTCAAGACTTTATCTCCTAATTGAAAATATTTTATTTTAAACTTGGACCCAAATCTGCTTCTCATCAAACCCTGAAAGTGTGTTGTTCTTAAATGCTCTTTGACTCTTTTCTCTTCAATCAAGTCCAACTGATTCATAACTACCATATTATTGGCTTGTTCAGAATATTTTTGGACTCTGAAAGATGGTAAAGTAGCTTCTATGGATGTGATTGCATTCATCCCATAAATGAGAGAAAAAAGGGATTCTTGTGTAACAATCCTAGGAGTAATTCGGTAAGCTCACAATACGTCTTGCAAATAACTTGGCCACTTCCGTACAACTCCTTCCAGATTTGTTTTGTCTGAACAATATCGTTCGATTAGCAACTTCAACTTGCCCATTTTTTTTAGGGTGAAATAGAGAGGAAAAACAGTGTTGAATTCTTCTGGAACTGCAAAACATCTCAAGGTCTTTATTATCAAATTGTGGCCCATTATCTATAGTGATCTTCTGGGGAACTCCAAATCAAGCAACATATGTTGGATAGAATGAACTTTATAACTGCCTTAAAAGTGGTTCCAGCTAAGGGAGTTGCCTCTATCCACTTAGAGAAATAGTCAATTGTCACTATTATTGTTCGGTAGCCAGCAGATGTCATAGGAAGAGGCCTAACCAAATTCAACCCCCATCTATCAAAATGTATTGGTTTGGATATAGACTCCATAGGAACTGATGGCACATGGATTCCGTTTCCATAATTTTGGCAAGGATCGCATTTCTTGACCATATCTTTAGGATTTGCTATTATTGTTGGTCAGTAGTACCTTGCTAACAAGACTCTCTTCGGAATGTTAAAGAAGTTCAAAGGCTGACATGACGATTGGCTGCATTGAACAGATTTATCTTAAGATCATCAGACAAATGCGCTCCATTCTTCCAAGTATTGAGAAATGCTAAAAACTTCAATTTCTCTCCATAGTGTGACCAGGCTTATATTGAAATAAAGAAGCATTCATCCTCACCCAAACTCTTTTCAAACCTGTTCAGGGGGAAAAGCTCTATATGTATTTAGCTGTATCAGAATATGCAATCAGTATTGTGCTGGTGTGAGAGGTGGACAATTACCCTCGTACGGTGTATTACATCAGTAAGAGTATGTTGGATGATGAAAGAAGATACTTGAAATTAGAAAAATTGGCGTTGGGCTTAGTAATTGCAGCAAAAAAGATGAGACCATACTTCGAGGCTCATTCCATTGTTGTTCGAACATCTTTTCCCCTTGAAAAATGTTCTTCATAAAGCTGATGTATCAAGCAGAATGACCAAGTGGTCAGTGGAGCTGGGTGATTATGATATTGACTTTACACCTCGAACAACAATCAAAGCCCAATCAGTGGCTGACTTCTTGGTGGAATTTCATGTTGATAGGTCCTCCGAACAAAAATCAGAAAACATATCTAAAAAGGAATGGGTAGGTCGAATTGATGGTGGATCAAGTACAATGGGCTGTGGAGCTGGAATTTTTCTAACATCTCCATACGGTGACAAGGTACATCAGGCTATTTGTTTGGGTTCAGAGTTTCTAAAATGAGTCTGAATATGAAGCAACCATAGCTGGTCTTAAATTGTCTCTTCTACGTGGGGTTAAGAGAGTCCGGTTAATGAGTGATTCTCAATTTCTCATTCACCATGCTCAGGGGAAATCTGAAGCAAAGAAAGAACAGTTGATTAAATACTTGCTTATGTTGAAAGAAGTTGCCGCAAACTTTAAAAATATTTACTATGAGCGCATTCCTATATTGGAAAACACTCTGGAAGACTCTTTGGAAATTATAGCATATTCTGAATCCTACTCATGGATTCTTATACAAGAATTTCCATCTGTACAGACAGATCAGGACAGAAGGAGTGAGGAAAGTATGAGTATACTTGTTATTCAGCCGAAAGATTGAAGATATGCTCTTCTCCAATACACCTCCAATGGAACTTTGCCTCCGGATAAATTTGTGGCAAGAAAGTTCAAGTATAAATCTCGTGGTTTCTTGATACTAAGAGAGGTTATTTACAAAAAATCTTTCAGCAGACCTTTCCTACTTTGTTTAGGGTTTGAAGAATCCCAAGTTGTATTATACGAGCTACATGATGAGGAAGGTTCTGCACATTATGGATATATGGCCTTAACTAGAAGGGTCTTATTAGCAGGATACTACTGGCCAACTATAATGGCAGATACTAAAGAGTTGGTGAAAAAGTGTGATCCTTATTAGAAGTATGGGAATGAAATTCATGTGCCAACAGTTCCTATTGAGTCTATATCTGAACCAGTTTTCTTTGCTAGATGGGGTATGGATCTAGTTGGGCCTCTCCCTATGGCGTCCGGTGGATATTTAACAATCATAGTCGCTATTGACTACTTCTCTAAATGGATATAGGCAGCTCATTTGGCTGGAACCACTTCGAAGGCAGTTATTAAATTTATATTATCCAACATATGTTGTAGGTTTGGGGTTTCCCGGAATATTACTACAGAAAATGGGCCACAATTGGATAATAAAGACATGGAAGGCTTCTGTACCTCCAGGGGGATTCAACATTGTTTTTCTTCTCCTTTCCACCCTCAAGAAAATGGCCAGGTTGATGTTGCAAATAGAACTATCTTATCCGGATTAAAGAAGAATTTAGAAGGAGTTGCAAGAAATTGGTCAGGTTATTTACAAGAAATATTGTGGGCCTATCGAATTACTTCTGGGGCAGCCACACAAGAGTATCATTTTGCTTTAGTATATGGGATGGATGCAATTAATCCCATAGAAACTACTTTACCATCACATAGAGTCCAAAACTATTCTGAACATGCTAATGATGTATCAGTCAGGAATCAGTTGGACTTGATAGAAGAGAAAATGGTTAAAGCCCATATGAGAACAACACAGTACCAAGGCTTGATGAGGAGCAGATTTGCTTCCAAAGTTAAAAGAAGGGATTTCCAAACAAGGGACAAAGTTTTAAGAAAAGTCTTTTTACACACCAAGGAAAAGCAAATCGGTAAGCTGGCTCCGAACTGGGAAGGCCCTTATGTGGTTTGTGAAAAGGTTAAACCAGAAATAAACAGGCTCCAAGACAAAGAAGGGAGAGCTCTAAAGCACCCATGAAATGTTGAGCATCTCAGGTTATACTTAGAATAAATCTCTTTTGTAAATATCTGCTTTTTTAAATATCAATGTGTCCGGGTTTTTTCAAAAGTCTGGTGCAGCTTTGTTTCAATTCGGATATTAAATGCTTATTTGACACCCTGACTCTCAAGTTTTCTTGAGTTGATCGGATATGCTTAGCACTTGATCACATTTATCAAACACATGTGGTCGGAGATGTTGGGTACTTTTGTTTAACACATCTAAAATATTAAAGGTTATTTAAACATTGGTCATAAAATATTTAAACAAAATTTAAACAAATGGGAATGTGTTAATTAAAATCTGATCGAACTCGAACCGATCACTGGTACAAAAAATGACTTGGCCATACAAGGAATTTAGTCTTTCAAAACAAAAAAATACATAATATAACCTTAGGGCTTGTTCCCTTTGGATTTTTCTTCACCAACATCTTTTTCGGGACTCTTAAGTTTAGCGCTTGAACTCTCACCCACTTCATCATCATCATCAGAGTCTATCCCACTAGAGTATTTGTGCTTGTCTCCATCAGCCATCGTGTGGAAAGAGAGATCTTCATAGTCCACATATTTCCACAAAGGACCAAGGGTCCTCTTAGGAAAATTTTTATAGAACAGTAGGACAATATCGGACTTGGTTTCATCATCCCTCTTCTCCAGAGAATCAACTATTCCATTAGCATAATTCTATATCCCTGCAGCTATGGCTTGAGCTTGTTGGCATTCCAGGGATTCTTTCTCTTTGGTCTTTTCCTGGACAATATTCTCCAACTTAGCTTTGTCATCGGACAAAATCTAGATAGTACTGTCCTTAGTCTGCAATTGCTCCTTCAAGGCGGTGATATCTTTTGAAGAATAATTCTTCAGGTCGGAGTATTTGGTTTGAAGCTCTTTGTTGGCCGCTTCTGACTTGAGCAGTTTTGCAGCTAAATCTTCTTTCTCCTTTTCAATAACTCTATGCTCTAATGAGCAATGGGAAGATTGGTTGACAAGTTTCGCTTCTCTGTAGTCAAGTTGTTTATGGTAACAGTTTGATCCCTAACATGTCTCTCCAAATCGAGCATTGGTCGGATATAACCCAAGAGGGTGTGACTCACAGTATTTTTTTCACTGGATATTGCGTAAGTCTCGCCATTGTAAGTCACAACATTGGAAGAGCTGGGAGGACGGTAAGGCCCCACGAAGTCATCTTTTTCTAAATCATTGAAGTAGATATTGATGTTTTGAAAGGTGTCAAAATCTACCTCATCGTTACCATCACCTGCAACCTGTTCGGAATGAAGGTTGGTTGGAATTTCCTCCTGCAAGGTAGGATTGGTAGGAGGTGGAGGAGGGACTTCAGGAGGAAGAAGGATTGTCTTTACTCGCAGAGTAATTTTCTTCTTTTTGGAAGCTTTCTCATCATTGTTGGCCTTACACTTCTTGTCTTTCTTCGAAGGCTTTGGTGGGTTGTTTGACCCATCAGCATCCTTCACAATCACTTCTACTGCTTCTAATAAAGCAATGCTAATACCACCTTCGTTCTCCGAACCGGTTCCTTCAATAGTCGTTTAAGGTGGGTCTATTGTGGCATTTTTTTCGTTTTTTTCATCTTGTTCAAATGATTGTGGGCTTCAGCCCTGGAAGGCAGGTGAAGTTTGGCATCTTTGGCCTTGTCCTACTTAGGATCACATCTGCGGGGGGGGGGAGAGGGGTAGTTAGATCTTCCCAGGAGAGGTCTCGTCTTCCTGTGGTCTTCCAAAGGTGAGACCTCACGAAGTTCCCCAATGTGAAGCATTTGTGAAAAGCATTGCCCTACTTCTCCAAAGCCCAAGCGTTCAGCTTGGTACAAGTATCCGGCCTACCTCCAAATAATCTGAAAACTCATTTGGAAGCACTGAAAAGAAGTATGAATCAATTCAGATTAAAAACTTAACAATTAAAAGATAAAAGAATAAATAAGAGAAACACACCAGTGCTCTTCCAACGACTGGTCAGCTGGCTTGGGTTTGAGTCAGCCTTGATCTTCTTGCCATTCTCCCAAGCCCCACTAATAAATAAGAACTGTTTCCTCCATGATTTTTTAGATTTCAAGAGGTTGTCCACTTCCTTGTAATCATTCCCCATGTTGTAATGATAGAAGGGGATTTGATGGTTTTTACACAAGCTTGCCACAACAGCAAACTGTTCCATCGTTAGTGGAATCTTAGACAACCCATATGCCATGATACAGGAAGAGTATACCATGGATTGGGGCTTAGTTGGCTGGGGCACATCTTGATCAAATGTAAGTATCTGACTATCTCCGGATCCAAAGGAAGCTGAAGTTCCCAGTTCAGCAATTCTGTGTAAACTACCATTTCATTTATCTTGTAGTCATTGGGGTTTCTGGGGTGATCGGAATTCTTACTTTTAAAGGACTCTGGAATTCCCCACTTAGTGTGAATCCGACCCATCTCAGTAGTGTGGGTATACACGTAGGCTATGTTTTGAAGGGACAGTAAATACTTCACGTTGACCTTCTTATAGCATGGTCCCACTCTACCCTCCAGACTCTCCAGAAGCGCATCCGGATGAGACATACCAACTTTAGTCTTGTCCTTCCGATCTGCAGTGGTATCTTTTGTTTGACCGTTAGCCTCAAAATGGGCTTCTTCTATACTGTCCTCCATAGTTTCTTTCATTACTATGAAAGCCTGTTCGGATGGCTTTACTTATGGTTGTTCGGATGGCTTTGTAGTTGGCATTTCAGATAGTCTGGTTTCTGCTAGGGGTTGTTGTCCGGATGGTTTAGCCTTTGGCACATGTTTTATTGCTTTGAAAATGTGGGGGTGGATTTTGACTTGGATTGACGCGTGACTCACCGTGGAGTTAACTTATCTGGATATTTCTCTACGTCTGACCCCATTGCAATAAAAGGCGGATGGTTTACCTGGATGGAAGAGGTGAAAGGTTTGCTACAAATGGAAATTTCCTAAACTTGGAAGGTTTTGAAGAAGATGAACCTTCATATGTATTCAATTGTGGTTGATTACTTCTTTTGCTAGGTGAAATAGGGAGACTAACAACAATGCGTTCGTCTCTTGCAACTTTTTGTGCTCTCTCTAACTCAGATAAATTCAACCAACCTCCTTCTACTAAGGCGTTTCTGGCTATGAACATATATGATTCAAGAACAAGTTTCAAGATGAAGTAAGCTTTCTCTTACTAAGAACGTCAGTGATTTTTGAAAACAATAATAAGGTTTATATATAGCAGTGAAAAATGACAGTTACTTAGGAGAAGGTAAATCGATTTTGGGCAATGATTAAAAGCTGCAAGGAGTGGAAGTTAAAGCCTATGTAACTTTCTAGCCTAGTGGGTACGAGAATCTAGGAGAAAAACGGATGAGAGATCGAACCAAAACCTGACACGTGTCCAACGATTGAAGAAAGACTCTTAGAATTCTGAATTGAGAAATCAGTTCCACCAAAATTCGAACAAGGTCACTCTTAAAGTAAAATTTCTACAGTTCGAACAAAACAACAGATCAAAGAATGTTGGTAGTGATTTTTTAGAGTTAGCTCTTCCAAAGATCCTTTGCAAGATCTAAAGAGGCTATTGATGAGTTCGGATATTTGAACTATTGTGTCTAGACTTAATCCGATATGCATTTCGGACCATGACCACTATAAAAAATTATGAACAAGACAAATGTATTAAATGTTGACTACGCTAACTGCTGGTCACTTCAAACCTGATTCTTGATGGGTTCTTAAACTTGATCTGACTTCACGATCTGGCCCAATAAGCCCATGGGTTAATAATTAAGTATAAATACCCCAATTAATTTCATTAATGTGGGTAATCAGAATTTGTTACTAGTAGACAGCTTAATTATCTCTCTACTCACCACTCTAAGCATTAAATTCCACAAAAAATCCAAAATACTTTACGAGATTACCCTCAGATAGAAATAAACCACACCAAATCAGAATCTTTTTCCCCACATATAAAAGTTAGTTTGAGGCCCGCTATAGCTGTTTAATATTCGGATTCATTGTTGGATGCCCTGAAACCAAAACATATAGTTTGGTACATAGTATCACCATAGAAAGAAGCTAAACAAATTTCAGCCCCACATCCCATAGTACTAGACCGGCCATCAGTTTGGACTAACCATTCTTTTTTAGACTGGTTTTCTTGTATTTTCCCAGAGGGTCTATTAGTATGAAACTCTGCCAGGAAATCAGCCACTGATTGGGCCTTAACTGCAGTTCTGGGCGCAAAGTCAATATTATAATCACCTAGCTCAACTGACCACTTGGTCATCCTTCTTGATATATTAGCCTTTTGGAGGACATTCTTCAAAGGAAAAGATGTCCAGACGATAATGGTATGAGCTTGGAAGTATGGTCTCATTTTTCTAGCTGTTATTACCAATGCCAAAGCCAACTTTTCTAACTTCAAATACATTCTTTCAGCATCCAACAAACTTTTGCTAATATAATAAACCGGACAGGGGTAATTATCCACCTCTCTTACTAGCACAAAAATTAATGCATACTCTGATACAACTAAGTATATATAAAGCTTTCCCTCATGAATAGGTTTGAAGAGTGTCTTAGGTGAAGACAAATGCTTCTTGATTTGAAGAAATGCTTGATCACATTGCAGAGACCAATTAAAGTCTTTGGCATTCCTTAATACATGGAAAATTTAACATCCTCTAAGTTAGAGGACGTTTCTTGAAGATCGGATATATGTGCATCTTCTTGAAGGATCTTCACCATCATGTTATCTATGTAAACTTCCATATTGATGCCAATCTGACTAGCAAAATCTTTATTCAGCAACCTTTGATAGGTGGCCTCGATATTTTTCAATCTAAATGGAATCACTTTATAATAATGAAGACCTTTATCCGTAATAAAAGTGGTGGGATCTTGATCCTTCGGATCTATTTGTATTTGGTTATACCTTGAAAATGCATCAATGAAAGACAACAATTTTTTCCCAGAGGTAGAGTCCACTAACTGATCTATCTGAGGAACAGGATAAGGATCTTTGGGACATGCCCTATTAAGATCAGTGAAGTCAATACACATGCTCTATTTTCCATTATTCTTCGTGACCAATACAGGGTTGGCAGTCCATAATGGGTACTAAGATTCTTTGATGTGGCCCATTTTGGTCAAGCTATCAACTTCTTGAACAATTACATCTGCTTTTTCTTTAGAGAAGGACCTTCTTATTTGTACAACTGGTCCAAGAACAGTTCATACCGACAACTTATGACAAATTGCATCAGCAGGAATTTCGGTGACATCATTATTGCACCATGAAAATACATGTAGATTATCCGATCAAAAAAATAGTAGCCTTTATTTCAAACTCGATTCCAACTTCGTACCAAATTTAACACTTTTTCCCTCAATTAGGGAATGAATTTCAACTTCCTCTATAGGATCCTCCCTTGAATCATCAATTTCATTCTCATCGGTGGAAGGCTCCAATAGCTGTTATTCTTTGTTAACCTTGACTGCATCCAAAGACTTTGAGGCAAGGGCTGTTGCATAGCATTCTCTAACTACCTTTTGACTGCTTCGGACAACACCCACTTGTCCCCCCACAATATATTTGAAGCATTGATGGATAGTAAAGGCCACAACATACATCCTGGAGAGACAAGATCTCACAAATATCGCATTATAAGACGTTGGGCAATCCACCATAATAAACAATACCTTTATATTTTCTTGAACGACCCTTTGCCCAACAATACTTCTTCCTCGAATTCCCCAATCAGATCTTCCGAACTTCCTATGAATCCCATAATAGTTACGTTTGAACATTGAATAACCGAGGGGTTTCTCATCTATTTATAAGAATTTAAAAACAATATATTTACCGAACTACCTGTGTCTATCAGGATTCGACGTATATCATTTCCTTTTATTGATGCCTTTATCAGCACAACGTCTTCATGAGGTCCTACGATGTCTCTTAGGTCATCCTCATCGAAAATTATGAAAAGAATTGGAGTTTGGTCTAGATGTGTGGACATCCTTCCATCCAATTGGGTGTTCAAACTGTTGACATGCCTATTCCTTGAAGAATTAGAAGGTTCAGTCACAGTGTCTCCCCCAAATATGGTTAAGGACTCAAAATACTTAACCAAACTGGAAACAATAGCAATTATGTCCATTATCACCCCTACCCAATTCCGAGTTTGACCCGGATTGAGGTACTCAGAATCCACATCAAATCTTTCAATAATCACCACAACGTCCTCCTGCCTAGACGTTATAGGAAGGATCGAAGGAGTAGTTCGAGGAGTATTGATATTGATAGTGTAGTATCCGGTCTGTTGCCCTCCTTATTTTCTAATATAGGCCTCTAATTTACCCATTTCAATGAGATTCTGCACCTCTTGTTTGAAAGCTATGCAATCGTCGGTATCATGCCCAATGTCATTATGGTATTTACAGAAACGAGTACTTTGGTTTTCTCTAGGAGACTGTAACACTGCTGGATTTCTAAAGTGTACTTTATTTTTAGTTTTGTCATATATTGTAACCACACTTTCTCCCAACACAGCAAACCACTCAGGTTGAACCCAAGGTCCCCTTTTATTTTTAACCTGCTGGTTCTGATTCTGGTTGGATTGACTCTACCTGGACCGGTGAGATCCCTGTCCAGTTTCCTTCGATCTGTGACCGGACTGAGCAGTTGCTTGAGGTATTGATGTTGTAGTAGTGGACCTAATCTGGCAAGGCAATCTGGATTTCTTAGTCTTCTCAACACTAATTTGTTTATCTACTTGATTTAACAACCCCCCCAAAGGTCATAGCCTTCTTCCGGGTCACTAAATCAACCAAGTTGTCCGGATTCAAACCCTGTTTGAGGGAAGCAATTGCAACTTGTTCAAAGCAATCGGTTAAATCATTCTTTGTGTTCACAAACCTGTTGATGTATTCTTGTAGAGACTCATTTGGATCCTGAACGCAATTGATGATGGTATCCCCATTACCTTTAAGCTCCTTGCTTCCAATGAATTGCCTCCGAAAAGCAACCCAAAATATGTCAACAAATTTTATAGATCTCTGAGGGAGACTATTATAACATTTGAGGGCACTCCCCTTGAAAGTTTGAGAGAAAGCCCTATATAGAAGTTTGTCGTTATCGTCAAAGTTAGCATAAATTTCTTAAATATCTCAAGATGGTTGTCTGGATCTTTACTCCCATCGTACTTTTCCATCTTGGAACTGTCAAATCTTTTAGAAAGGTGTTCTGAGAGTATTTTTGCGGATAAAGGTGATTGTCTCCAATTTTGGCTACGATAAAACATGGTATCCTTATTCGGAGTAGCAAAAATACCTGGTTTGGATTTGAAAGCAAAAAGACCAATCAATATATAGTCAATATGCTGATCTGTTGAACCCTTCATTCTCCCTTGATACTTCTAGAGCCTGCCATGTATATCCCTCTTTCTTGAATATTTTTTGGAAAGCCTTATTTTCTTTTTTAACCTTCCTTCATCACTACTAGATGAGACTGATTCTTCAAGCTCCGCATCATTAGAGGAACTGCTAAATGATTCTGAAGTGGAAATCTCCATTTGTTTGGATCGATGTGTTTTCTTAGAGCTGAAATGAGTTTTTAGGGACTGCTCATTTTCACCAGGATTATCAATATGGTGAAGCGTTGATGCACCAGATTTTTCTTTAACTCTTTTTTCTGCTTGTTTTAATGCCCTCAACGCCTCAATTTCAGCCCTTAATTGATCTCACTCCTCAATAATGTATTCATTATTTTCTTTTGTTCATTACACCTCTAGAAGTTGAGTATTCTGCGCATTCGGATCCATCTGAACTGTTTTTTTGGTTATTGGTTTTGAATTTATAATTCAGGTACCGTCGCCTCCCACTGTGGTCGCCAATTTGGTGTGAATTATTTCTGATCGAAAGAAAGTTTGGGAAAGAGTTTTGAGAATTTAATGTTTAGTGTGAAATGTATTGTTTGGGTGAAATGTATTGTTTGAGAATTTAATGTTTAGTGACGATATTGTTTTCTTGTATGTATATTACATTTTAAGACAATCAGTTTGAAAAAGGATATTGTTTATAAAACCCACAGATTGTTTACAAGTTATTTACTCGAGAAGGTCGTCTATTTTATTTTTTATATAGTTAACGTCAGGAAAGTAAGTTAGCTAAAAGTAACATTTATTAAATTTTAAAAATTAAAAAAAAATCATAGTGTTATGTTTGTTTAATTTATTACGGTTTAAAAACCGGTAAGTAGCTTATTATTTGGTAAAAACTTGGTTCTATAAAGCTTATATATTATTTGGTATTTGATTCATTAAGGATTTCTTAATCAGAAAGTGTTAGTATTTTTGGTATGGTAAATTATTCAACTTTATATTAATGATACCAACTAAAAAAAAGTAAATGGTAGAAACAACAATAGTGTCATTGAATAATATGAAAGTGCATTGAATATGAAGAAGCAAACATATGCGAGTAATAGAAAACTTTATATAAAGACTGATATTATTTTCATCAAATCACAAAATTTGAAAAACTAGGGATTTAATTCAAAAACAATATCCGCATCGTTTATATATATATATATATATATATTAGAATCTAACTTCATATTGACATTCATTGTCAATTAATTATCTTCTCCGGCTACATATGATGAGATGTTGGCTACATATGACGAGATGTTGGATGATAATTTAAACGATGCAGGGTTTTGCTCATTTACTTATCGATTTAATATCCGTTATGATATTTTAATGGTCCTAGATATGATAGTAAAGAAGAGCAACTTGATGAAGCATTTGTTACTTTGACGAGCCTACAATAACAAGTGATATGAAATTATATGACCTTAGAACAGTAGGACTTTGATTCCAACTCGTTTTACATGAGATTTTATTACATCTTAACAAAAATGAAGAAGTAATTTGTCTTAAGTAAGATTTTTGCTACATATAAGAGATTTATATGAAATATTATAAATGGTGTCCTCAATATAGAAAGTAATGTTTTCACAACTCAAAAAATATCAAAAATATTTACACGAGTTTATTTAATTTTGCTTATATTGCATTCTTTTAACAATATTGTATGTTGCTAACTATGATTAATTTGAAGGAATCTCAGAAAGATGTATTCCATATGATCATTGATAAACTAAACTCTGCTTTGATAAATATGTGATTTCTTGTGAATCCTTAGTTAAAAGTAGTTGTTCTAATGATGATATTGTGGTTTGAAAAGATACGAAGACCTTCGAGTCTTAAGGTTACGCAATTGTTAGCAAGGTAATTAACTATAACTAATATATATGTATGTTATTTATTTTATCTTAAGTAATTTATTTTTATTAAAGATATTTTAGAATTCTTATTCCCTTCACTAAAATTAGCGTGTTTATATCTTTTTTGTTATATTGACGATATATTACTTCTCATCAGGAAACGAAATAAACTATTACGTACATGACAAAAGTAAATCTAACTATTTTTTGTTTCTTCAACAAATTTTAAAAATTACCAAGGAGCTTAATTTTTTTATTCTAACTATAAATGTTGAAGACGTGACAATGATAATAATTAAACAGTGATCATGACTACATCGTTAATAAAATATTCCAAATAATAGGTATTTCTTGAAACACAACTCAATTTTCATAAGATATATTATTTAACATGTACGATGCTAAAACTAAATTCATCCTTGTTAAATAATTATATTATTATTATTATTATTATTATTATTATTATTATTATTATTATTATTATTATCTTTCGTGTTATGAATTTACCAATATTAATTCGAATAAAAGTATATAATTATTAATATTTTAAAAGTCTTATAGCTACTATTAGTAAATCATTATAATTGTTGTGGAACATATTATCTCTTTGAACATCAAACAAAACATTTATTAGTAAAAATGATCATTATTGAAATTGATATAAAATGATTATTAGTAAAAACGATCATTATTGAAATTGATATAAAATGATAAGATAAAATAAAATTGATGGATGACATAAGAACTACAAAAAATGAAAGCAAATATTAGTTTCTTCAGTTGTACTTTCACGAAGTAATGGTAAGTCATATACGAGGGAAGAAAAATATAAATATAATTTGTTATTTTGACGAGGAAATATACTGAGTCTATCTAATAATCCTAAAAATGACAATTGCCTACGAAATTAGATAAAATTATCAAATTTACTATACCTACAACACTTTTTAGTCTTTGAACAAATACTTTAAATAAGATTCAAAGACCGGAGGCAAATACTCTGCTACATGATGTATACAATTATTGATCAAAGATACTACGAGCGAACTATAAAAAGTATATAAGGTAAATAATACGAAAGATATATAATTGCGAAGGCTAAAAGCAGTGATCACCATAGTTTAATTTTCAATTTTGTATGATAGTAGTTGAAGTCTTGAATGCCATATAAATATGAAAAAATTTAGTAAATTATAAGTCAAGAATTATTAATAGCGAACATGACTATAAACCAAGTCAGTGATCTCTTAAGATAAAAAAAAAACAAACAAAAGGATCGTAAATGACCATACTATACGTCAATTAATGAACGTGGCTATAAGACAACCTAACGGTCTTTTAAGATCATGAAGCCTCACGAACATGGCTATAAACCAGGTTAATAATTTTTTAGAATCAAGATGCCACAAAAGGGGTCGTAAATATCTGGGTCGTACATGCACGATTATAAGCCGATATTATTAATATTAGATAGGTTATAAAGGATGAGCAATAAAATCTTTGGCTACACGAAATTATGAGATAGATAAGACGGTATAAATTGGAATAGTTACATGAGAAATAATAAGAAAATTTTAAGATAAATAAAATGACACAATTAGACAAGCCACGTGAGAAATAATAAGAAAGTTACGAAACAAATAAAGCAATATAGTTGGACGAGCTATATAAGAAATAATAAGCAAGTTATAAAACCAATAAAGCAACACATTTGGACAAGCTATATGATAAAGAATTAAAAATTTATATTGTTAACGATATAAATTAACAAGTAAGAAATGATAAGCTAAATGACTAAAGTGATAAATACGATACATACAAAGTGAGAATACGAGATATTCCTAGCATATTTCTTTATAATTATTTTCTTACGATATTTTATTCTACAAGATGATTAAAAAAATAATAAGATTTACGCGACATACTTTAGCAAAAAAAGAAAAAAAAATATAGTATAATTTTTATGATAAGATCCTCAGTTACTTCACGAGCTATAAATGAAAACTCATAAAGAACAAGAGTAAGAGATATGGACTGAAAATATTAAGGAAATAAAAAACGTTAGATGGGTTAAAGATGACTATGTTACATATATGAACTAAAAATATTATTAAAAAAAGGTGAATGAATTAAAGATGGCGACCTAAAATTGATAAGTTAAAGATATTAGTTAATGATGATTTAGATAAAATGACATAGAAATGTAATATAAGTAAACAAGTTATAGAAGACGGTATAAAAAGATAAGACATATAAATTCACTAAGGAAAAAGACTTAGACGATATCAGTTTGATGAGCTAGATTAAAACTACACAAGCTTTAGTAATTGGACATGCCTGGAGCTCCAACTCTACATGCCAAGCTGCAAAACCAATAATGGTCACTTTGACCCCAAAGGACAGTCCTTAAAAGACTTTATCATTTAGGACATTATCTCTTCTATTCCTCATGAAAACTAGTGAATCCTCTCATACATGGGAAACATCGGATACGAGGGTATTCGTTAGGTGATGTCGCGCACCTTTCTCTTTGGACAAAAAAATATTAGGGGAACCAATGGTCATCCCCATGGTGATCATACTGCCACCACACTTCACCGACTTATGTCTTTCGCAGGACAGATTATTTCTTAAGCTACTCTGATTCTTCACCGATTGAATCATCTGCCGATTTGATAATACATTCAGGCTCTACTACAATTGAAGTTAGAAATTCACCCCAAAAATAGTTGTTCCCGTGTTGGACCACCTTCACTAGTAACATCTTTTTCATTGGGGTAACACTTTTCAAACTAACACCAATGCTGGACTTATGGCCTTGTCTATCGTTAGATTAATTGTTGGAGGGCTTGCACTTAAACATCCCAATTTCAATGTACAAAATCCAAATAATCTAAATAACGTGGACATACAAGTTATGGTAAGTTTTTTTCAACTTTTCTTGACAAATTTTTCCCATGTACAAGAACTTCTTATGGAATTCCTCGAGATGCTCATGAAATGAGCATGGTAGTCTACTAAATAAGAATGATAATAATTTATGACACAATATTTGAAGTATGATAATAAAGATAAAATCTCAACATAAAAAACTTACTCTCGTTTGTCCAATGCCCCACGAGCAAAGGTTGATCAAACGGACCCCACTTTCACAAGATCTACTCACAAAGACAAACTTATATTTTAAAATGTTGTTTGCATCGGGTAAATTCTATATAACTTCCAATTTTATTCACATGGACAGGACGGATAAGGTAAATTTGTTTTCATTTCTACTACTCAACTTAATATGGTTATCCGTAACATAATAGACATAGTAAACATGTAGGTTTTATGGTTCACATCCATGATTAGGGAAATATATAGTGTTCAATTATTTAGACCAAACAGATTATACACAATATGGACAGTTAGAATAAGTCTTGCACAACGGATGAAGAGACAAATAAATCTTAAACTCAAAAAACATATTTTATAACACTTTATTATGCTCCAGTAACCAGTGGGAGTTTCACCATCAGAAAGGACCCTTAACTTCATACATATGAGAAAATCTCACTACTCCCACTAGCAATACAAGTCATCTTCTTTAAAAGAAGTATATTGATCATCCTAGATTTTATCCATAATTATTTTGTTTGTAACATGAAATTTTATCTATTACGCACCATTCTTAGAGGTATATTTGAATTCAACACATACAAGGATTCCACAACAACCAGACAAGATCATTGACCCACTTGTAAAATGGATATCAAAATGATAGTAAGTGACTTTATATGTATCATTTGCAAGAAATTCATCTCGCTTTTTCACATCTGAAATGGCTACAAACGCCCCGATCTGCATATAAGTTTGCCAAATTTAAGTGCGTTGAGTCCAAATTGATGACCTGGCTGCGGATTATCGTCTATTTTATGGAGTTAAAACACTATGGTAAAGTTACTACTATGAGGGTTGAGGAAATACTCAAGGCTAAAAGTAATATATCGACTAAAAAAGGCACAAAGTACTCAGTATTGCACTTTATCTTGGGTCAACGATAATCCCAATCAATCATGACTGTAATGATTCAATGATTGTCATAATTTCCTAACAATAAACATGAGTCACTTAATAAATAGTACTCCACATAGGATACATGTCTTGCATCTTATGATATAACAATGTTTTTTGCACGTTTGTTTTCTAGCTTCCTCAAGTATAATCATTTTATTCCCATCCTTTTGGATCCTCAAAGAAACTCAACGCTTTCACATATAACAAGACCTCAAATCCCTCAGCTGTGTCTTTGTACACTTTTCTTTAATCGCGTCAAGCTCGGATCTACTTCAAATGATATTATATTATTTTGAGTAATTGATAAAAAGGAACTAAAAAGTTTTGATTTATACCCATTAGTTAGCCACAAAAAAACTAATTTATTTTTTTATAGTTGTAAGTATTTGTCTATTATGATCTTCTTTTGTATGCCAAGCCACCCATAAATATTATTTTTGATAAATTTAAGTACTTTATTGACCTTTATCATCACCAAAAGTTTACCTATTTTTAAAAATAATAAACTTTCAATTATAAAGTATGGGCGCAAGTGCATTGGAAAATCTGTTATCCTTAAGAAAAAGAAGAAGAAAAAACACCCATGGGCTCCGAGAAACCAAAATTGGGTTTATTGGTTTATAGGCCGTGAATACAACCTGAATCAGGTTGCCTTCCTTTACCATTCGTCTTCCTCTTTTCTCTTTAACCTAATTCTAATCCCTAGAACCATTATGTCGCAACCAAACCAATTTGTTCTTCCTCTCGAAGAACAAGGGGCATATGTTCCCAATAGAAATATCCAAGAGAACATTCTGATTACCCAATAATTAGTTCATGACCTTAACAAGAAACAAAGAGGTAGTAATATTATAATCAATCTTGACATGAAGAAAGCTTTTGACAAAATGACTTTTAACTTTATATATCAAGTAATGCAATCTTTTGGTTTTAACAATAGAGTTATTAACCTTGTCAAAAAAAACATTGAACATATTCATTATTCTATTATTATAAATGGAATTTCATATGGGTTTTTTAAATCATCAAATGGAATCAGACAGGGGGATCCTTTATCCCCTTCTTTTTTTATTTTAGCAAAGGAATTTTTAATTAAGGGAATCAATAAAACTATATCTTTAGACACTACACTTACTTATAAAACTAGAGGTTCCTTAATCATCAACTGCTTAGCATTTGCAGATGATGTCCTACTATTTCTAAATGGCTCAATTAGGAATATAAGAAAGATATGTAACTTTATGAGTAACTATCAAATCCTATCTGGTCAACAAATTAATTTACAAAAGACAACTTTTATATCTCCATCAAACTTAACTAGGCAGCATATTAACACCGTTGAACATATACTAGGATTCAACCATAGCTATATGTCTTTCAAAAATTTAGGTATCTCTATATTCCTAACCAAAAAAACCAGTTACTATGATGAAATCATTGAGAATATAATAACTAATATATAAATCACTGGAATTCTAAATCACTATCTTTTGGTGGTAGACTGATTTTGATTAAATCAGTCTTGCTAGCATATCCTATTTAATATATACATTATATCATAATACCAAATACCATAATCAATATAATCAACAAGTTACTCAATAAGTTTATTTGGGGTCACACTGAAAACAATAAGAATATATTATGGGCTGACTTGACTAAACTGTGCAAACCCTTTAGTGAAAATGGGCTAAACATTAGAGACCTTTCAAACATACAATCAGCTTTGTCATACAAACTGTGGTTTAACTTTAGAGAAAATAAAACTTTATAGGCCAACTTATTAAATGATATCTATTGCTCAAAATTACACAATTTATAAGTTTTACCTAAGCAATCAGACTCTAAAACATGGAAAAGAATGTTAAAAATCAGGACTCAAGCTGAGGAAAATATCTTTTGGGTGATTGGAAAAGGAAATATATACTTTTACTTAAATAAGTGGCATGACTCTAGGGCACTAATTCAACTAATCCCTAATATCCTAAGTAATTGGTATAAACAAACAAAGGTGAATGAATACTGGATTAACTCCTTATGGAACATGTCTAAAATTAGGAATGATGTGATTTTTTATTCTGAACAAGATTTCTAGAATTCCAATTAATCCTAATAATGAGGATTCTATCATATGGAAACTCTCTCCATGTGGTAAATTCAATCTTAAACTTACTTGGAATAACATAAGAGTAAAAAATGTTAAATCTTTCTTTAAAAGTAAAATCTGGAATAACATTACACAAAAAAAATGCTCAATTACTTTGTGTAGGGTTCTTAATAACTTAATTTCAGTTGATTCTAACATTCAGCCTAGAGGTATTAGCTTAGTGTCTAAATGTCAGTTATGTCCAAAATGTGAAGCATTAAACCATATGTTTGTCTCTTGTCCAATTACATGGAATGTTTGGATATATTTATATAGTATATTTAACATCACAGTAGGGAAGCACATGACTATTAATTATGTTATCAATAAGTAGTTCTCCTCTACATTGAATCAGTCTCATGTTAGAACTATCTTACCTTCACTCATAGTGTGGGCAGTATGGATAGCCAGAAATAAAATGAAACATGATGGCCTAATTACCACAGATAGATCAATAATTAAACATGTCATATATCTTATTTCTACTTTAGACAGATCATCATTGATCAAACCTAAACATTGGAGAAATGATCTTCATCTAGAAAAGCATATTCATTGTTTTAATCATCTGCCAAATAAAAAGAGTTATGTTTATATCAAGTGGCATCCTCCATCTACTAATCATTTTAAGCTCAACTATGATGGCTTTTCTCTACATACAGGGGAATCTAGCAGTGGTTTCATCATTAGGAATTTTGATAGTGAATTAATTATGGGTCAAGGTATTTTGATAGGTAGGTGTACACCTTTAATAGCTGGAACTTTAGCTTTATTACATGGTCTTAGGTTCTGTCAAATGAACAACTTGAAAGCGGTAGATGTAGAGATTGACTCATTATCATTATTCAATATGATAGTATATGATAAGTATCCTTGGTATTTATCTAAAGTATTAACATGCTGTAGAAAACTGTTCCATTCTCAAATGGTACTTAAACACATTTTTATAGAAGAGAGCTGTGCAACTGATTGCATTGCCAAATCTGCTTTGAAAGATAACAAAGACTGCTTTTTCCATGGTTACAATTCTCCCAGTCCTCTCAATGCTATTTTATTATTAGAAAGCTTGAATTTGGGCTATCTAAGAACCTTATTTTAACATACTAACTAGTTTGTGGCAGGTTCTAAACCTGACAAACATGTGTTTACTCTTGCAGGGTATATAATCTTCTAATAGGAGCAGCAAGACAAGAAGAAATGATACAACTCATTGAACATTGAAGGCATCTAGGCAAGGAGATAGACATTAAGATGGTCCAAAGTGAAGAAAGGAATCAACCAGACAACAAGATAGAAGATGCTTCAAGGAGTAGAAAAACACAGAATCAACAAATTGATTTCCAAGGAAGGAAGTACATAAAAGAAAAGATTCAAAATCAATTTTGGATTACACCAATCCAAACTTTTCAATATTGTTAAGATATAGTACATTACCTGTATCATAACAACAAATGTTTCCCAAACTCTACTTGTATTAATTTTCTTATTAATAAAAGTAGTCATTTAGTTTAAAAAAATCCGTTATACTTTCGTTAATGTATTCAAACATGAATACTAAATATAAGTATTATGCATCTAAAAAACAAAAAAATAAAATAAAGTATGGGCGCCTTTCATAAGATTTAGGAAATTGTCATACAATATTCAACCCGCACTGGTAAAAAATAAAAAGTTTCATATATGGTATTTAGAGACACAATTGAGCGGTGAACTATATTTGCAAAGCTCTGGAAGGTATCTTAATTTTTGACAATTTATTGAGAGTCGAACATGATATTTGACCAATAACATCTTTTTTCTTATGAGAAAAACTGTATACCCACAATATCCAGAGTATACTCTTTCAAGAAGATCATCAAGAAAAAATAAGTAATCATCGGTGTTAAGGAAACAAATAAGAGGCTGAGTTAATCATTTTTGATACATGGTTCCGCTCATCAACACAACTCTATCGGTCCAGATCTTGATATTACGCTCAACAACTTTATCTATCTGTAAGGTACCATTGAGGAGGTACTTTAAAATATTTGTACTTCAGTCAAATTTAAATTTAATTGATCATACCTCTCCTAACATACCTACCAAGTGCTCAACCACTTTATCAATCAAAAGTCTCTCTTGACAGATAACCCTTGAACATATGTTCGTACATGCCAGAGAAGCT
Organism: Limnanthes douglasii subsp. nivea; assembly: GCA_036936605.1. Taxonomy (NCBI): domain Eukaryota; kingdom Viridiplantae; phylum Streptophyta; class Magnoliopsida; order Brassicales; family Limnanthaceae; genus Limnanthes; species Limnanthes douglasii. The sequence continues at coordinate 74,921,527 of JAUPFV010000003.1, read as the reverse complement.
AAAGAGTTGGCCATTAAGTTTCCATCTCTAGAGGCTTGCTCATAATACACCACTTCAAATTTATTGGTGTGTTTTACGAATTCTATATATGGAATAAGATATTTCTCTTGTGTGCATCTACCTCATCGAGGGCATGCTTTATTAAAAAAAATTACCTTATCGCAATCACACACACGTGTAAGACAAATCCTCATTATTAAAATTCAGAAAACTTAAACGAACTACTTGGTGGATTACTTCCCCCAAAAAGGTACCAACTGAACCTCAATTCACCAATCCAAAAAGATTGATCCACCATCAAAGCAGGTTATCCATAAAAATGATTATTAGAGGAATGAGCAGGTTTCTATGTATGAAATTTGGTTATGGAATATATTAGTTCTTGAGCCCTAGTTGTGGTTTTTGATTCATAAGTTATGTTAAAATTCTTAAACTTCATTGACCATCGTGTTAGACCCCCCAGATATGTTAGGCTTCTACATGATATTACGAAGGGAGACACGCGCTCAGATAACAATAAAATAAGTTTGAAAATAGGGTCTCAACTTTTTAGTTTGAAACCAAAGTGACAACTAACATTTCTAAGTGAAGGTATTTTGTCCCCATATCAAACGTGATTTTGATCACATAGTAGATGTGCTTTGGATTCCTCTGTATCTCTCTAACAAAAGCATCACTTACGACATAGTCAGATACCTTCATATAAAGGTAACACTTTTCATTTGAAAGGATCTTGTAGTATATATGAGAAATGATAATTATTCTTTAATATTATTGAAGGCATGCTCACAACGGAAGTAACTTACCTTGTTTAACACTTGGAAAAAATGGAAACACTTATTGGACGAACAAAATACAACCCGTCTTATTGATTTTATCCTGTTTTACTTACTAGATAGCCAAGAAAAATTCATGATCGCATACTAAAGGCACATTATTTTTTTAATTCAACTTCATTATTAATGACATACACATTTTGGAAAGTCTTGACAAGATCAACTATATGGTCGACATCATTATAGATTTTGACTAGTATATTATTAATGTAAGGTTTATTATTATTAGTTATTTGATTCTTAACTGCCTTATTGACCAACCTTTAGTACGTTGCTCCATCACTCTTTAACCCAAATAGTATAACCTTATAAAAATGTAAGCATCAGTAAATAATGATGCATTAGGGTGTGATTATAACCTATAAAGACATTTATGAAAGAAAACATATGGCTACTATAGGTGGATTTTACTAGTTGGTCGGCCCTTCATACCGAGAAGTCTTTCAAACACGTTTTATTCAAGTATGTTAAGTTCACTCATATTATCTATTTCTCAAACTTCTTTCAAAGAAATATCGATATTTAGGGTGGTTTAACTCTTGGATATGCTCAACGCTAGGTCGATCAACTTCTACCACTATAGGATGACAACCTTTCACATTCTTTATTTTTCAGTTAAAGACGTCTAGATGGTTATAATAAAAGTTATAAGCTTATCTTCGAGGTTATCTAATAACTTTGCTCCAGTTTTCAAATTTTTTGTCACTTCAAGCTCTAAGATCTTAGTCTCTTAAATATATATTACTAAAATCGGTCCTTACAAGGGTTGTACATTAAATTTCCTATGACCAGATCCTCGTTAACTTATATTTATTTACATACATAAAGGTTATGTAGTACTCTAAGAATATCTTCTTATTTCTTATGATACCCCTATCATATTGTTCCTTACAATGTATCGTAAATACTGATGTACCGTTGAAAGTGATAGCATGCATATTATCGAGTCATGATCTTCCAAAAATACTGTTATAAGGAGATGAGGAGTCTACCACCATGAAAATAGCTCATATAACTTTCTTATACTTATTGTTTTCCAATATAACCTTGATATCAACATCCACACACAAAGGAGCTTCTGTACCAGTCAATCCAATGTTGTTTATTCATACTGCTTAAAGATCATGGGTATTCTTCATCTTGTTATAATTTTTCTTAAACAAAATAGTGGTCGAGATGGCGATATCGACCAAAACCCTTCTGACTTTCACTCATATGATACTATAATTTATAAGCATAATATTATCATGAGGTATAATTACCCCATCTAAGGATACCATCATAAAAACAACTATGGTTAATGTGCTCGATAAAAATGGGAAGACATTTTATATTGACACCGAAACTTAATATCTAATACATGTTTCTTCTTTAAATATATTTTAATTCTATGTAGAAAGTCTCTTCTTGATATGGTACTTATGACTTCATGGTAGGGTTCCGCATCGAGGTAGTAATCAGGCATATCGAGGATTACTAAAGTCTCTTAATGTTGTGGCACAATCACTAGCATTTTTATCCTTAAATCCTTATACCTTGAATCAACCCAGTTGAGCTGTGACTTACCCTCTATTTGACTTCTCTAAGTTCAATTAGATTCATATTCTCAATAATATTATTATTTTATTCATTGAGCTGCATGTAATCCCTAGTATAATGACCCACTTCATTATAATATTTACAAAACTTATTTAGGTTCTTTTATTATCGGGGTCTTATCACACATAGAGGCTCTTTAAATGTAACAAAAATGCTTAGCGTTATCATACATGAATATGATTTAGCTCTTACTTTCAGTGCATTATGTAATCACGATTACCCTTAATCCCGATGGCAACTTGTTAAACAAATTCAGTTCCCTCCTTCCGAAGGCCATTGAAAATGCTTAGCAGAAAAGTAGATTATCACTCTCAAAGCCTAATATTTCATTCTTAAAATAATCTATCTTATATTTTTGGGTTGCATGAATAGTCATAATAATCCATCTTACTGGTTAAACTTGGGTGGCAGTTTCCTGTAAGGATTTATGAGGCAAAAGATGACTTAGCTAACTTGTATGAAATATTATAGGAAGAAGCTTCAAAAAATCGTTCCATTGGATGTATTGGTTAAAACCTTTTAAAAAATATAGATTCTGATTGTGAGGGTTGAAGTAATAAAGGTTTCAACAATATAAGACATAAGGGTTTTTTTACCATAAAGGTTTAAAATAAACTGCCCGACCTGTAATCTTTACACCCTAACCATGGTTCTGATATTGGATTAAGGTTGCTTACAATAGTTGCTTCTATAATGGGTTGTGAGGTTTCCGTTAAGCTACTTCATGATCTAGGGCTTGATACTGCTCTTGATCTACCTTTGGGACAAGGGTCCTTAGATGATGTTTATTTATCGATCGATCGGCCTTAATGCCTTACATGGTATTTACTTTGCCAACTTTTATATTTATTAATAAAATTAAAGTCCCAATGAAGTCAATATAACCACTCTTACTGGATCAGAGGAATCGATATAGGCGCCGATCACAAAGACCTTTCTTAGGATACACATTGTATTTTTCCGCACCGTGGCGTTAAAGTGACTTTGAGATTCCGTCCTACTCTTTTGGGATTAGGGTCTTTCGATGATGTCGATTACTTAATCGGTGTTGATGCCTTGAATGATACATAATGCATCGATGAGGATGTCTATGAGTAAAATTTTAGTCACATCTAAAGTTAATATAAGCATTTTCACTCAAGGAGGAGGAGTGGAGGCGTTGAACATTATGACCTCTCCTAGGAGATATATCTCTCACATTCATACAAAAATTCTAAAGTGACTTTGAGGACTCATAATGCCCGACAACCATTTTTTTCTTTGATTTTGGCCTACGTAACTTATGACCTCGGAACTGAATTTCTGTGGCCTATATTTTTTTATTAACCCTCAAACATTAGTGAGATCAACCAAGTGGGAGCGTCAGAGAGCGTCAAGTTGTATTTGAAGTGACATTAGTTCGGGTAAGGTTTCAACACCTACTAAGGACACCTATCCTTGTGGAAACTTCATTCTCATCGAGGTTGTCTATCTCTTTAATTATTTTAATGTGTGTTATATAAGCTTGTGACTATGAGATATCTAGTTTTAGAAAGTAAAATTTACGTATCAGTTGTTACCCACAAACAATGCAACTAAAAATGCCAAGATTAATCAGGGTCGAGCTTCGGTGATAGTGAAAAATTTACATATCAGTCGTTACCCACAAACAATGCGACATTAGTCATGCATTTACGTATCATCTAACCTTTACGTCTCGAATCTTCCTCGCGAAAATGCATTAAAACTTACATGAAACATAGAATCGTTTTCTTTTGCCAAATCATTCATAATCATAAAATTGGAAACACAATACAATTATAATTATATTTTAAATAATAATTTCAACAAAAAATCATGATCAAAGATGAAAATATAGTTCAATTACAGTTCAAATGTCATATTAAATTTCAAATTTGAATTAATTTTAAATTATAATTCAATCAATTTAAATCGCAACAGAAAGATAGAGATTGGGAGAAAAAGGCACACACAAAAATCACGAAGACAAAAAAAGGTTTGATAAAAATGTATATCTTGGTAAAATAAATTATATAATGAATAAGAGTATTTGCGATGTTATAAAAATTAGATGATAAATAGTAAATAACAAATCACAAATTACCTTTATTATGATTCTTCCTTTGATGGCTTCCTCACCACAAATCTACCCGTCTCTGGAAACCTTCTCTAACAATGGAGCTTACTTCTCGACATCAACCTTCCCTCCTCGGGCAGCTTCAATCCCCAACCTGCAGACTGCCATATTTCTGTTAGATAACCAATTAGAATTTCCTCCTCTTCCTCATTCCAATATGACAACACCTCCTTTTCGGTTTACAAATATCCATACCAATCCCATATTTGAAGCCACCTTCAATCAACAACCTGCAATACCAACATACGTTCAAGTTACCAAACCAAAACTCCATCATTTCAAGAACCTAAACTTTTTATCAAATAATATTACCCAGCATGAAATTTCTCTTATTAGCACAAACTAGACGTCTCTCTTAAGGAAAAATTCACACTGATTGGGAAATTTGCTTTGGGCAGACCTAAGATGACATAATTTCAAAAAACAATTCGACTCGCTAAAATGTAAAGGAAATGTTAGCCTTTCTTTTTTGGACAGCAGACACTTGATAGTAGAAATAGATCTCTTAGAGGATATTTATAAGATCTGGAGAAGGAATATCTGGACAGTTGCCCAATGTTCTATGAGAATACTTAAATAGTCACCAAAATTCAATCTTAAAAAAGAAGCTTCAGTTACACCAACATGGATAACATTTCCTAAACTTTCTACTTACATATATTCAGAAGAAATCATTCTATTTATGGTAAAAGTAAATGAAAATCCTCTACAAACATGAATATCACACAAGAATAAATCCATTTACAATTCATGTATGGCTTGGGTGGAAACAGACGCTACTAAGGAACCTATATCCAAGATTTGGATCACCTTTGGGTCATAAAATGGATACTAGCAAACTGTTATATATGGTGCAAGACCAGATTACTGCAAACACTACTGGTAAATTGGTCACAATCACTTAGAATGTAGAAAACTCAATAAACCAAACCCCAGTTTTCTCTCTTTACCTCCTAAGATCAAATCTGTCATAATGCAATTAATCTCATACCTAAATATGTTGATCCCGTTCTTGGCACCCATCCCATCTTAGCCACACCTGAAATGCAAAACCAACCAACCTTAAATCTGTCATCTAATCAAATAACCTCTAGCCTAACCCTCAGGCCACCTACTTTTCATGAAAGCCTTTCTGATCCTCCATCTTTACCTTTATTATGATCCCCAAGATCAATGAAGTTATTACATATTCTTAACACGGGAATCAGTATTTATGATAACCTTGTTGCTCCATACACTAACGACCCTCATTCTCCCAGAATTAGAACCACTTGTAGCCTCCCTACCACTCTAACAGTTCTTGCAAGAGACACAAATCAGTTTGTTAAAATTTCTTCAAGACCCATTGCTACTAAATCTTTGCAAGTTAATGAGGACTCCATACATATATCTAAATCTATTAAATGATAACCTATCTTCTTTGTTAATATGTATGCGGTATTGGAAATAAGCCAACCAGAAGAAGAATTAAATCAATTTGTAAATCTAATTCTATAAATTTTATTACTATTCAAGAGTTTATGCTCGGGGATCATCATTTGGAAGTTACCTCTAAGTTCCTAGATTTTCAGCACTCTTTATCTAATATAAACATCAAAATTTAGGTCATGTGGAGACATGACTTTGATGTTCAGATTATTCTCAACCAGGATCAGCTCATCCATCTCAAGGTTACTTATCTCCCTATTAATAAGCATATTAATATGATTATTGTATATGCTAAATGTAACAGGATCTATAGAAATGACCTTTGGAACTCCTTAAGAGATATATCTAATAACTCTACTGATTAGATAGTGATGTGTGACGTTTTAACTCAATCATTACTTCCTCTAAGCAAATTTCTTGTTCAACTCTTTGCCATAAGAGTATCAGTGATTTTAATGAGGCTATTTCTGACTGCAATCTTTACGATGCTGGATATATTGGGTCAACTTATACATGGTCTAACTCCCATAAGTGGACGAGTTTGGGTCGAGTTTTATTCAATAACTCTTGATCAAACTCTTTTTCCAACATTACTGTTAAACATTTAGTTAGACTTAATTCTGAGCATTCTCATCTTCTTATATCCTGCTCTAACAGTACTAATAGCACTAGATCATCTTTCAAATTTCTAAATATATGGCTTCTTCACCTTACTCTTATGAAGAACATTGAAAATAACTGGAACACTAGCATGGAAGGCCCTCATCTGTTTGCTTTTTGGCATAAACTAAAAAGATTAATTTTTAAAAAAAGATTGGAATAAAAACTATTTAGGAAATATTTTTAATGCTCTTGCAACCTTAGGGGAAGAGCTTTACTCTACTGAGAATAACTTTATAGCTTACAACTCCACTATGATCAATCTTAAATTAGCTAATGCCAAAGCTTTTCATCAGCAATTACTTGCTAGAGAAGAAAGTTATTGGCATAAAAAACTAATATAAATTGGGCCACTAATGGAGATAGAAACACCAATGTGTTTCATCAGTATATGAAACATAAGTATAAAATGAGCTACATTCACAAGATCAAATATAATAATACTTGGATTGAAAACTTTAATACTACTGGTGATTTTGTTGTAAGATATTTCCAGTTCTTGTTGGCTAAAAATCATGATAATAGTCCCATTTCTGACCTGCAAAACATCATCCCTAAGATTATCAGTAGAGAATATAATATTAATCTTATGTATATTCCTACCATAGAGGAAATTCACAACTCTATTAATTCTCTAAACTCCTCTAGCATTGCTGGAGTTGATGGTTACAATATATAAAAAAATAAATCTTGTTGGGATATTATTTCTAATGACCTATGTGGTGCTGTGAGAAGTTTTTTTGCAGGTGAAACTATACCTCGGGGTATTCTAGCCACTGGTATTACTCTTATTCCAAAAAAATAACCCCATGCCTGGACTGATTACAGACCTACCAGTCTTTGTACTATTTTTAATAGAATTTTATATATAATTTTCAATGACATACTCTTTATATTTCTCCTTAATATTATATCTAATAAGAGAAGGAAAATATGGTGATAAAAAAGCTTTATTATTTATATATACAAGGGCTAAATTGGCCAATTAATTTTTAAGGACTAATCTAAGGCAAACATATGGATTGAGAGGGTCAAATGTAATAACTAGTAAATTTGCTTATGAATAGTAAATGAATGGGGTGAAAGATCCACTTAACAATGGTAAATATGTAATTCCATAACTTACCTCATATACTATATAAAGGGCATTCCCTTTTGGGGAAAATGTTCAATGATTAGTCAATGATTGCTACATTTATTCCTTTTGTCTCTTTCTCTCTCTACTCATTCTGTTTCTCTTTCGAAAAACACCTCATATGAACATTTCTTTGACATACATAGTTTTGGCAGGATTAATAACTAAAAAATACATGAATTCATCAGTGGCACCGTATGTGCTAACGCAATTAGTACCTGAAATCATCGTTCCAAAATCATAATATTAATCTTAAAACAACGTAAGAGCAATGGAGACTGAAGTCCATGAAGAGCTAGACGGTGATCCAAAAAACCATGCGATCGGAGACTCATCTGGAGATCTTATGATTGATGAACAAGTAACAAATGAAGGAAACAATAATGATCAATATGCTGAAGAGCTACTCGAAGAATCTATCTTAATAGCTCGACATAAAGAATTACTAGAAGATATTGAGAGGCTGGATGTTGAAAAGGAAGCGATAATCTGTTCGCGAAGAAGTAAGTCTGAATTCCGACGAGAGCGGACAATAGCAGACCCAATGCAAAACGTTTCTTTGTCTGAAGAGAGGCATCAGATAAAAAGTCATTGTTCTTCTAAAAGACGAGCAAGATCTGGACAATGCTATGAATTAATAGAATCCAGTGAATATTCGTGTTTTAGTTCAGATGAATCTTTGTCTTCGGACACCGATACTCTATGTAAAACCAGTTACAAACAAAGAGATTCGAATGGGACACAAAGGTTCTCATCGAGCTGCTCGAAGAACTAAGGGTTCAAGAAAGGAAAAACATAATCCTATAAAGAAAAAGTTGTATTCTGAAGATCCCGATAAAATGGTGAATGTAACTTGACAAGAACAGATAACTCCTCGTAGGAAAATTCAGTCTGGAAGCCATAACCAGAATTACTGTGTGAGTAATCAATTTACGTTCCCATCCGAGGAAGGATTGTATGCAGCGGTGAATGAAGGCGCGGGGGAAAGTGCGTATAAAATGAGGCATAATTATAGATCATCTCCACTCTCCCCAAAAATTTAGTTTGGTTATCTTCCAAAGTGGTTTGATTTCTCTAAACTAGAAAAGTTTGACGAAACACAAGATTTGGATAGCCACATCGAACAATTTAAGAATTTCATGATTAATTATGACGTTGATTATAAACTGATATGTAGCGATTTCTCTCAAACTTTCAAGAATGTTGCACCAAAATGGTATAATCGTTTACCTCAAGGGTGTATCAAGAACTTCGACATGTTCCAGAGCATGTTTCACCAGCATTTTGTAGGAAGCAAAAGGTTCTGAGCGAATGGGGATATTAAAATCTACTGCATGTAAAAGATAGAGGAAAGTCTCAAAGAATATATAAAGTCTTTCATCCAAGTCAGACACAGATATTGAATTTTACGAGGACAAAGTGGCTCTGGTTGCTTTTGAATGGGTCTACTCCCTAGGGTAATAAAGGATAACGCTGCAGAAATACATGCTATAATGTTAGGAGCATTGTTGGATTAGATAGAAAAACAAATTTTGGTGGAAGAAACCGGAGTATCAGAATTAGAGTCCATCTTACAGTTTAATCTGAATCAATTTTACCAAGATCCAACAATGATAAGAAGCAGTGCACCACCAACAAATGTGGTCCGGCCTCGAGCATATGTTCAAGTTATAAGTCAAGCACCTCAAATAGTGAAAGATTATACACTAGTGGTCAACGCTCATCAATATGTCTGACTCATGTATATTTTGGTAAACCATTTCTGATGCAGACTCCGAGGGAGAGCATAAAAAATAAATACTGTCCGTATCACGAAGATATCGGGCACGATACGAAAGACTGCATGGCGTTGAAAAAGAGATACAATACTTGATTGAATATGGGAAGTTAACTGCATTTTCAAAGAAGAATTCTTCAGTTGCTCCAAAACAAGAAGCTGTTCTAAAGCAAGAAGATACATTATTGATATCGGGAACAGTTGATAAAGAATCTATTGATGCGTTTGACAACTCTACTGAGTATTTAGATCCAAAACTGGGCAGAAACAGCATAAATATAATGGAAGAGCTGATAGTGAGAGGAAATGTCAGTGAATTGTGTGCTTCTTTTGAATCACTAACAATTTTTTGGAGGAGATAGTGTTGTAGGAATATCAAATTATTCTCGGAAGAGACATATTGTTAGTCTAGAAACACAATTAGAAGCATGCGCTTCACCACATTTGTATAGAAGCCCATCTCCAATACTTTGTTTCGAAGATGATGATATGATAGATATAGCTTGCCCAAATTAGGATACAATAGTTATCATAGCGGAGATAGTTGGGAATGAGATACAAAAATTTATGATTGATACTGGTAGTTTGGCCAACATTATATTAACTACTATTAATAGCCAGATAAAAAACCCACCAACGATTCTGCGATCGGATCGAACGATAGTCAGATTCACCGGGGTTACATATGAATTAGTTGGACAATTCAAGGGAAGAGCCGAGTTGGGCCAGAGACCGTTCAAGAAGGTAGTTATACTCTTGTTTATTGTGATAGATGCCCCTACATCTTATGATGCTATCTTCGAAAGGTATTGGTTATTTAAAATGCATGTCGTGTCATCAACTGTTCATCAATGTGTAAAATATGTTGTACGAAACAATGTGAGAACAGTTATAAGCAGTCAAAAGATGGAAACAGAATGTTACAAAGCATATTTGGCCCCAAAATAGATCAAGGGGGTTGAATCAAAGAAAAAATAGCACTCAGCGGGGAATCCCTCGGGATCCGATCGCGTAGATGATCTGAGGGAAGACCCGGGGTTCATGGTTCCACACGACAGTTTCGAGAACCATGTATTTTCTCCGGGTAAAAGCCTCAAAATTAATGTAGAGCTATCTTCGGAGGTAAGAGAAAGTTTAACCAAATTTTTATCAACAAAATTACATTGGTTTTTATGGTGTACAGAGGATGTCACAGGGGTCCCAACGGATGTTATTTTTCATAAGCTAGCAGTACGAAGTAATGTTCATCCGATAATCCAAAAGAGAAGATCTTTTTCTTAAGAAAAATCTGAAGCTATTATGGTGGAGGTGGATCGTTTGACTAAAATGGCAACATACATGAATGGTAAATGGCGAATGTGTGTAGACTTCACTCATCTAAACTGAGCTTACCCCAAAGATCATTTTCATGTACCCAGAATAGATCAGTTAGTTGAATCGACCTCCGGAAATTGACTACTCTCTTTCATGGTTGCTTATGCTGGGTAAAATAAGATCTGAATGGATCCAAAAGATCATGAGAGTACTACTTTCATCACTGGAAGAGGTTTATATTACTATAAGGTAATGCCATTTGGATTAAAGAAAGTTGGAGCAACCTACCATCGCTTAATAAACAAAGCTTTTGAGACTCAAATTGGGAGAAATGTTGAGGTGTATATCGATGACATGTTAGTCAAGAGTTCAAGAGATGACAACCATTTGGCAGATCTAGAAGAAACTTTTGCTAACTTGACAAAGATAAACTTGAAGTTGAATCCAGAAAAGTTACATTCGGGGTAAGATCCGGAAAGTTCTTAGGGTACATAGTCAGTAAACATGGTATAGAAGTCGATCCTGTACACCTAAAGGCTCTGAGCACTATGACACCACCAAGAACGATCAAAGAGGTACAAATCCAAACAGGAAGATTAGCAGCGTTAAACATTTTCATATCACGATCATCGAATAAGTGCGCTTCTTTTTTTCAAGTGTTAAGAAGATAAAATTGTTTTGATTAGACCCAAGAATTCTCAGAAGCTTTTCATCAAATCAAAGAGGATAATTTCTATATCTACTTATCAGTGTCAAATTACGTTATAAGTGTTGTTTTGATCCCAGAAGAGGATAACTCTTTGAGACCAGTGCATTATATAAGTAAAAGTATTCTAGATGATGAGAAATGATATTTGAAGTTAGAAACATTAGCCCTTGGATTATCACCGTTGCGCGAAAAATGATACCTTACTTTCAGGCCCACTCTAACATCGTACAAACATTTTTCCATTGAGAAATATGCTGCAAAATCTTAATTTGTTAGGATATGTTGTCCTCAAATATATATTGTATAAAAAATCTTTTAGCCGACCTCTACTTCGATTCTTAGTAAAGGATGAATCACAGCTGATACTCTCAAAGATACACGATGGGGAAGGTTCAGCGCATTGTGGGTACAAAACACTTACACGAAGAGTTCTTCTTGCAGGGTACTAATGGTCTACACTCTCCTCAGATGCTAAGGAATTAGTTCAGAAATGTGACACTTGCCAGATATTTTCTAACACAATTCATGCACCAGGTTACCTCTAGAGTCGATATCTGAATGCCTACCATTTGACCAGTGGGATATTGACTTGGTCGGACCATTACCAATGGCATCTGGAGGTCGACAGACGATAATTGGCGCACTTGATTATTTCTCTAAGTGGGTGGAAGCTGAACCTTTGGCATGTAAAAAGGCTAAATATGTGATTAGATTTATTGTTTGTAATACTTGTTTTCGTTCTGGGGTTCTGAGGAATATAACAAGGGACAACAAATCACAATTCGATAACAAAGAAATCAAAGCTTTATGTGCTTCTAAGGGGATACAGCAGTGCTTCTCGACACATTTCCATCCTCAAGTGAATAGCCAAGTCGAGATCACCAATCAGACAGTTTTGGATGGTCTGAAAAAAACTTGGAAGGTAAGTACTGGAAAATAGTCGGATTACCTACAAGAATTTTTATGGGCATACAAAATCACTCATCGGACTGCAACACAAGATTCACCGTTCGTACTGGTTTATGGAATGGATACAGTGGTCTCGTCCGAAGTGATATTCCCCTCACATAAGCCTAATGAATACTCTAAGGAGACAAATGATAAAGGAAAGCGCACAGAGTTATATTTGGTGGAAGAAAAAAGAAGAATGGTACAAATGAATTCTATACACTATCAGAATTTGATGAAAAATCGATATGCTTCAAACGTTAGGAGATGAGAATTTAAAGCAGGGGAATTTTTTTTGAGGAAGGTGTTCATTTATACAAAAGAAAAACGGATTGGTAAGTTAGCTCATAATTGGGAAGGTCCATACACGGTAATAAAGAAAGTCAAGCCGAGGACATATTGACTTGAAGACAATGAAAGAAGAGATTGTATTCACCCTTGGAATATTGAACACCTCAAGATTTATTTGGAGTTAATATGTAAAGTTGTAAATATTTTCTTTATGAACTTATGTAAGTATCGGTGGCATACTCTTTCCTACCCTAGTAGCGTAGGAAAATTTTCACAAGGTGGCCTAATGGGCGACTTACATACAAAATTTATTTGTCATTTTAAAATAATTTCTACAATGTTCATCTTTTTTAACTAAAGAGGTCATCCAACAATTATTGGAATGTAATGTTCATATTTTTTAACTAAAGAGAACGATTGTTGGAGTGCAATGTTCATATTTTTTAACTAAAGAGGCCATCCAATGATTGTCTGAATGCAATGTTTATTTTTTTTAACTAAAGAGGCCATCCGGCGATTGTTGGAATGCAATGTTCATCATTTTGAACTAGGAAAGATTTCTGATGAAGGCTAGGTAATAATATTCACCTAATAAACGGTGGACTATAATATTCATCTTTTTTAGTTAGAAATGCCAACTAACGAATGTTAGTCAACAATTCACTTTGTCATATGAAAAACTTTGGAAAAAATAACGTGAGTATTTTTTTAGATATACAATTTTCATATGAAAAAGTTTGGTTGGAAGCATGAATTTGTTACAAAAGACAATTATATAGTATATTCACGTGAAAAAGTTTGGAGTAAGGAAGTAAAATTATTAAGTTACAGAGAATAAAACATACCAGAATACTCATTCATTTAGAACTTTCACAATACAAAAAAAAAGTTCCACAAAGCAAAAGTTTAACAACAAGTCTGACCAAGGCCCCTAAAAGATGGTTAATGAGTAAGGGTTACACAAAAAGATAAAGTTCAAACATAAAAAAAAAATAAACACTAATTTTATCCGGAAGCAACATCTTCTTTACTATCTTCTAAGGAGACATAATCAGAAGAAGAACTTTCCGAGTCACTGCTAGTCACTAAATCCTCCAAAGAAACACCTACTCGATGATTTATTTCTATAACACGTTGCCAAAGGCTTCCTAGCTTCAAGTCAGGAAAACGTTCATGTATTTCTAAAACCAAAGCTGATTTTATGTTGGCATCCTTTTTTTTAGGCGAGAAATGCAGTCGGTAGCATACGTTCTGTATAAAGAACCAACTCATGATCACAAACAGACAATGGCATTTCTCCAGCAGTCGGGAACTAAATTGTGACATTTTCAGGGATCACCCATCGGTCCCTTATATTTACCTCCTCAGTTGGGTGGAAGTATTTGTACTTTATCTTGTAGAGTGCGAGTAAATGTTTAGTTTCAATCACACAAAGGTTATTGCGTAAGATATCTTCTATGTTCGAAGGCAAGTTTTAAGTGCACTTCCTTTTTTATTTCTTTTTCTTTTTAACCATGAAAGTATCTCCTTGGTGAGTAGGAGATGTGGTGATTGGGGGGGAGGAGAAGAGGATTCTTGACCATGCACACGATATTCGAGAGAGGGAATAAATGTTGGGATAACGTGAATAGGCTCCGCTTCTACTCGGATCATAAGATCCACCCCTTGGTCATTATCCGACTCATCAACTAGTTTTTTCTCATTCATTTCCGGGATGGACTTCAAAACATTTTCAGGTAAACCATTCCTTATGGAGGGTTTCCGGGGACTAACCTTAGGTGTAGTCTGAGGAGTTCCCTGTGGAGTCACTTGAGGGGTCGCAGCAGAAGGGGAAAGTTTAATTTTAATAGACCTTTTAACGGGCTCTAGGGATTGTTTTCTTTTGGCCTGATCTCCTTTGCTTGTTTCAATGAGTTTTTCTATGTCACCACCCATCGGTAAGAATGGGGAAGATTTACAGTTATCTTCAGAAGGAGAAAGGTCAACTTTGTTATGTCCCAAATAAGATTGAATGTGGGGTTGGATGATAGGCCAAATAAATGATGAATGATTACCTGAAGCTCCTACTATGTCAAAACGTGTCCGGAGAGGAGACCAATTATCACAAAACATTGTTTGGATTTTTTTTGAAGGAGTAGGGTGTTCTTCAATACCGGAAAGTCTTATTTCTTTAACCCTGTTTAAGATGTTGAACCACCTCCAAAGTTTGTATCTTTCAAGATTCATACAAAAATTAGGCATGAAAGGTTAAAATAGCTCAATTGGGAAAATTGTTTATCTCTCTAAAACAAGTTTTTTTTAACTCTTGTAAGCTGAGTTAAAATGTGTAAACTTGAAATTATGAAAGGAGATAAGTATTTATATAGGATTACGGGTTTTCCACGCGTAAGCAAAATATTCATGTTTAATGGTCTCTTTGATACGTCATTCTTCTCACAAGCAGTTCTAAAAGGTATGTTGACGTGTGTTAGGAAACAATCGACACATGGTCGGAAGTGATGTCACCACGCTAAAATATTTCTGACATAATAACGCATAGAAAAGTGCATGTGAGTTAAAAGCAACGATGGGCAGAATGAGATCACCATGACTAAGCGTGAAGTCACGAATCCGAAGAAGTTTCAATAAAATGGTTCGAGGAAGCTTCTTGGGGAGATCTACCTAGGAAATAAAAGTGATAAATTCGTCCGACTAGGGTGTAAAGCAAGAGTAATCCGGGGAGTGTTGCAAAGAGGTCGTGCAAGGTGTACCATCAGAAGTAATATCCGAGAAAGGTATGTTGAAAAGGATAACCCATTTCATGGGTCTAAGTAAACACCAAAAGAGTAATAATCTGGTGGGAGCCGATAAACAATAATCTGAGGATACAAAGATGATTCAGACTAACAGTGGAGTAATTCGACCAAAGGCAGCGCTGGGAGATTGATCCAACAAGGAAGCCCGAATGAAGAAAAATTTGAGGAGGTTCAAAAGGAATAAAAATTTGTTTCTCAAAGTCGGTCCTTGCACAGATACCTTCACAAAGACTGGGGGCTGCTGATAAGAAAAAGGAAAATATGGTGATAAATAAGCTTTATTATTTATAAATACAAGGTTTAAATTGGTGTAATTAATACCAAAGACTAATCTAAGGAAAACATAAGGATGAAGGGTTCAAATGTAATAACTAGTAAACTTGCTTATAAATAGTAAAAGAGGGATGAATGGTCCACTCAACAATGGTAAATATGTAATTTCATAACTTACCTCATGTACTATATTAAGGACATTCCCTATTTGGGAAAATGTTCAATGATTAGTCAATGATTGCTAAATTTATTCCTTTTGTCTCTTTCTCTCTCTACTTATTCCATTTCTCTTTCTAAAAATACCTCATACGAACATTTCTTTGATAAACACTTTCATACAAACATAGTTTTGACAAGATTAATAACTAAGAAATATCTAAATTCATCAATCTCTTAAGAGCAATCTGGGTTTTTGAAAGGCATACACATTCAGGATAGTAATCTTATAGTGCAAGAAATGGTTCATGATTTAAACAAGAAAAACAGGGGTGAAAATTTAATCATTAACTTAGATATGGCCAAAGCCTTTGATAGGTTTTGCCTATCATTTCTCTATCAAACTCTTGATGCCTTTGGATTTGAAAAACCTTTTTTAAATTTAATTAAAAGTCTAAAAAATAATAAAAATTTCTCAGGTATGATTAATGGTATCCCTAAGGGCTATTTTAAATCAACTAATGGCCTCAGACAAGGGGACCCTCTGTCCCCAAGTATTTGTATTCTATGTGAAGAATACCTAATCAGAAGTCTAAGAATTATTTATATCATTAACAGTTCTATAAGATTTATAAATTCATGTCATACATTAGTTTAGTGTTTGGCTTTCGCTGACGAGATCACCATCTTCTCAAATAGCTCCCTTGACTCTCTAAACTCTTCAATCAATCATGTATAAATGTCAAAGAATCTTTGGTCATGTTATTAATAATGCTAAATCAAGCATTATTCATTCATCAAGAATTACCAACACCAGACTCTGAATCATTAAAGCTATAAGATAATATTCAATATAATTAAATTGCCTATGCACTACCTTGGAACTACTATCAACAATAGAATCAAGTCAGCCAACTTTGAGGATCCAATCACCAAAATCAGGAAGAAGACTTAGGACTGGATTCATCATCTCCCCTTCTTTGGAGGGAGATTAAATCTTGTTCAATCCGCATTTATTATTATTCATATGTATCACTTACATAGTTTTAAAATTCTTATTTCTATTACTAACAGGATTGGAATCATATGCAACAAATATATATGGGGCCATTCAGAAGAAAACAAGACCATTATATGGTCTAAATGAAAATCTTTTGCTCTTCTTTATGAAGAAGGGGGTGTCAATCTCAGGAAGCTTAAAGATATGCAAATCACTTTTGACTGCAATTTGTGGTTCAATTTCATATCAAAATATAATCTATGGGCTAACTTAATGCATGATAAATATTGTAAAAATTATCATCCTATGCAGGCTAAAAGAATTAGTAGTTTTAGTACTTGGAAAAGACTAATAGATATTAGATCTACTGCTGATAAGTTTATTTTTTGGATTATTGGCAAATGTGACATCGATTTTAATCTTGATAGATGGTTTAAATCGAACCCTTTAATCTGTCTTAACACTAATGTTAATAATGATTGGTACTCTTCTCAAAGTGTTAAGGATTATTATATCAACAACACCTGAGATTATAATAAACTGGCTACATATGCTTATGTTTCTGATAATTTCATTATAAGATACATCTCTTTCAACTTTAATAAGGATGACTCCCCTCATTGGACTATTTCATCTAATAGTCTTTTTAACTCTAAGGATACTTGGAACAATATTAGAATCAGACGCCCTAAATCCAATTTATTTAAAAAAAAATTGGAACCAAATTACTTCAAATAAGTGTTCTTTTCTTCTGTGGAGAATTTTACATAACTGATTCTGTACTTCAATCCATGAATGTCTAGTTGGCTTCTAAATGTAAATATTTTCATAACTCCGAGTCTACTAATAATATTTTTGTGAATTATAAAGTCAGTTGGCAGGTCTGGTGTTATTTTGTTGGGTTTTCAACTTAAGTCTAGGCATCCATATAACTATTAAACACGTAGTTAGATGTTGGTTTGACTATTCTCCTTATGATATTCACATTAGGGCGTTGGAGGCTCTAGTTTTCTTTTCTTTGTGAATGTCTCGATCATATAAAAGTTCATTTATTGGAAAGTGAATTTCAAGATATTTCCTGAATATTTTAAGGATAATCCATTAAGTTTTCTGACCAGCTATGTCTCTTCTTGTATCTGTCTGGAGTCTAGATGCTTTGTTTTACACTGAAGCAGTCTATTGAAAGCTCTTCTTCTAGTGGCCCTCTGTGAGGATAAATCTTCGAATTTAGGAAGCACTCAACCCATTTCTATGTCTACCTCTTTGAACCATCTATCTATAAACTCAATCATTAGACACATTCTGCTCAAGAGCTAGAGTACTATGAGGGTGCACATCCTATTATCTAGAGCCCGTCCTCTGGATCTTAAAAGGTCTGGGTCTCGTTACATTGGAAACTTGCTCCTAGAGTTGTACATGATCAAAAATGTCAAAGTTAGAAGACTGATTAAAGATTGAAATCCTCCCGCTGGAATTAAAGAGAAGTTACTTCTTTCCGTTTTGATTTCATCGTCATCGAAGCTTGCCATGGAAAGTTGTTGCTTTTCTTTTCTAGGGTTTGTTCTAATTGTAAGGATTTGAGATTTCAGATCTTCTCGATTGATCGAGTGTCGGTTATAGATCTAGTGTCGGGTTTCGTAATTTGTGGCCATTTCACTATCGATGGCCTGGACGTTTTGTAAAGCCTTATTACTTTAGAGCCCTTTTGAGTTTCAAGTATAAATTAGCTCTTTAAAAAATAACAAAATTAAATAAATATTTGAAAAAAAATGATAATGAAAGTAATAAATAGAAAATAATTTTATTTCTAATAATTACTGATATTTTATCTTTTTATATATATATAACAAAATCTAATACAAACATCGAAATTATTAATTCATTTATAGTTAGACCCTTATAAATACCGATCAAATATAATTAAATATGCTAAAATAATATCTGGAGAATTATTGTATTTAAATTAATTTGGATATTGTCCAAGGAAGAATTATTTCAAAACAAACCTATAATTATTCAAGTTTTAAAATTTATAAAAAAAAACCACATTTAACCCATATACATTCAATAATATAATATATAAAATTCATGCAATTTTAACAATTAATTATTTTTAATTCTTAAACTCTTTTAAAATCTATATCTTTAAAATTATATATATATATATATATTAAAAATAAACATCCGTCATATTTTTGAAGAATTATCATTTTTCAAAATTGATTTCGTATTGCAAACATTTCCGTACCGATACGTAATTCAGTTTTTTATATATAAAAAAATCAACATAAAAAATACATATATCTTCACAAACACACAAAAGAAAGAAATAGTTGGTTTACATTCAATGAACGAAAATACGTATGCATTTTCATAAGCCAATATTATATTTTCAATGGAACTGTCTTAAACCCCTAATCTTATTAACAGAAACTAAATCTCACGCCCCCAAGGGGGTAGCCGAGTTGGTTGAGTATGGCATTCTTATGACCAAAAGGTCATGAGTTCGAGTCTCTCTAGATATGCTTTCTCGGCTGAGTCTGTCACCTTGTGTGGTTTACCTTCTGGCGTTTGTTTGCAGGCTATCGCGTCAGACTGAGGGTTTACCCTGTGGTTCCCTTCGAAAAAAAGAAAAAAAAGAAACTAATTCTCACAATTACCACCAAACAAAAGTTAAAGAATACTATAATAATAATAATAATATTGACGGTTCTTTCAAGCTAAAAGATACAATCAATGAGATAAGACAGAAAAATCCAACATCAATATTCAAAGATAAAAGCTGGAATAACATCTCTCCAAAAAAGTGTTCATTCACTCTTTGGAGAGTGCTAAATAACCTTATAAGTACAGATAGTATCCTTCAAAGAAAAGGTTTCCAGCTTGCCTCTAGGTGTGTTAATTGTCAGAACATAGAATCTTTGCATCATGTGTTTGTATCTTGTGATATTGCCTGGCTAGTATGGTCTTTCTTTTCTGAAAAATTTAACATCACTATAGGAAAATACATGACAGTTAACCACATTGCCGATCTTTGGTTTCTATCCACCCCCAAAAAAATTCACATTCGTACCATCATACCATCTATGATAGTATGGACTATATGGAAGGCTAGGAATAAGTATAAGCACAACAACATAGCTACATCACATAAGCAGATAATTAATCAGGTTTCCTATATGATTATCTCTCTAGATTTATCATCATCTCTTACTAGAAAACATTGGTCATATGATTCTCATATAGCTAAACAATTATGATGTTTTAATCATTCAAAACTTTCCAAACCTTTCATATTCATAATCGTCTCAAGTTAAACTGTGATGGTTCCTCGTTGATAAATGGTGAATCTAGTTATGTTTTTGTACTAAGAAATGAACTAGGAAACCTAATATTAACTAAAGGAGGTTTAATTGGCAAATGTTCTTCTATAAATGGTGAAATACTTGCATTATTGAATGGTTTAATTCACTGTAATGATGGAAAACTTACTTTAATTGACATTGAAATTGACTGCTTAGGTCTATTCAACATGTTAGCTATAGGGAAATACCCATGGCATTTAGAAAACATTCTGCAATGTTGTACGAACATGATAAAACCTCAAATGACTATCAAGCATGTATATAGAGAACAGAATTTGGCTGCGGACTGGATAGCAAAACATGCACTTGCAATAAAAGAAAATTTCACAATTGATGCAAACCATACATTTCATGATCTATGTGCCATATTATTATTAGATTCAATGGAATTAGGACATATTAGATGTTCTTAAGGCAAACTAACAATATAGCAAGTTTAAAAACTTGACTACGATACTTTTTCATCTTGCAGGTTTCACACAAAGAAGACTGAAGACTTTAAGGAACCAAGAGGAGGAAGAAGGACAAGCAGATTCTCAAAGCAAAAGTTGTGAAGTATGGAATCGTACTTGGATAGAAGATCACTGATATATTGTTTAAAATGTTGTAAACTTTCAAATTGATAAGTTGATTCTCAACTCATGTAAACCCCCAACATTTGCTAACTTTCGTACATCAATAAATTGTATATTCTTAAAAAAAATAAAAAATAAATAAACCAATATTATATTTCGGCAAAAGAAATTTCCGTTTCTACGTAATTTTACAACCGAACCCAATTGTTTTTTTTTTATCCCAATTACATTTGATTCTTTATTTGGAACGCATAAATTTGTGCGCTTTACCCATATCGCAAATGAAACCCAATTGTTATATTTTTCAGACTCCAATTACAAAAAAATATCTTTATTTTTCAAAAGAAATTAAGGTCAGATTCAATTCTTACATTTGTTTAACTTAGAACTACTAATGATGATAAGAGGCTAAAGCCCCAAAACGTTGATAAAAAACGGCTAGTTTTCTAGAGAGAGAAACTCTCTAGAAATCAAACTAAGCTCATCATCTTCTCCCCAAACCCCAATCTGATCTCCATTGTTAAGCAGTTTGTTAAGCATTTTCTCTCCCCACTACAAGCTTTTTGGCTTGCAGATGGGGAAGAAAACTGTTTGCTCTTCTCAACTCTAGACACTCAAAATCTCTATCCCTCTCCCTTTCAAGCTCCATTAATGGAGTTCTTAAGTCCTCCTATGAGAACCCAGACAATCATGCCAAGAAACACCACCCACTGTTTCACCTTTAGCATGCAAAAATTAATTGCAGTACTCTCCTCAAGACCAATAACTCACCCAAGCGACTTTTCGGTTTTCCTCTCTTGCTCATTAAAGGCAAGTTGGCTCCGCACGTTCAGCAGCCACCTGACTTTATTGCGAGCAGCGCCGGCAGCGAAGGCAGCCCCGAGGCACTCTTCCTTGCCGCTCTGCACTCCTCCTCGAACACAACACTCTCCTTCTGACCTCACCCTTAATTCCTTTTGCAGCCAAGATCTCTCTCCTCGCGCAGCCAATCACAGCATCATCGTCTGCAGTGCACCATTAATGCCGCCTACCTCTCTCCTCCCATCTCTCTCCTCATTAATGAAAATACAAACCGTGCAAGAAACCTTAGCCCTCCTCTCGCCTACCTCCTCTTCCTCGACCCGCTCACCTTCCCCTTACTCTCCTCTCCTCTATAAATCCAGACCTTTAACCATCTCTCTCTCTCAACACTACACCAAAAATCTTAAACCACCTTTTCCTCTTCCTTGTAGAAAACTGCTCCCCAGGCAGTTCCCTCACACTCATCAAAACCGCCCCTTTTCGCTACTACTCGAACCCCTCCCGCACTTCACTCAACCCATCTTCCCCATTCCTCTCTGTAAAAACTCTCTCGAACCCACCCTCTTTTATCCTCTCGCCTCATACTCTCTGTTCCTACAGTATTCCTCATCTCCCTCGCACAACCCAAACAACCTCTCTCTCTCCTTTCCACCTATACACTCAAACCAAAATCTCAAAACAAAAACAAAAATATCTCCTGCTCCCCCCCTCTCCCTCCATCACCTAACCCCGACCCCCTCTATCCTCTCTGCTGAAAGTCATACCATGGTGGAAACTAGGAGAAGCTCCTCCTCAAGGAGGCCAAACCGGAAAATCACCCCTACTTTCAAAGAGAAAGCAGCGGCATCTCAGCAAGCCGCCTCTTCGAGACCGTCCAGCCCCAACACGTCGTTATCTTTAGAAACCAGGTCCTCATCCCCCTCCTCCTCTTCCCCGTCGATGTCTTCCGGCATGCATGGGCTGCCGCTCTCCATACATGGCTCACCCCCTCGCCTCTCTCCTATCCGTAAATCGCCACCCAAGCCGGCCTCTGACACTGAGATGAGGGAGAGAGATGTATCCCCGCTGTCCCTCTCCCCACCCGGATCTAAAATCATCCCGGTGGAGAGTTCGGAAGAAGAAGACCCCTCCGAACTCGACCCCACTCCTTCTCCGACCAAAGACCATCAATTGCAAGCCATCTTTGAAAGCAACGATCGGCTTCTTAAGGCCATAACAGCCTTAGAAGACTCGCCCCTTCACTCCTTACTCTCACCGATCTCCCTTGCTAACCCCAACCGTCACGGCAGCGAATCAGCCCAAATCCCTGGTCTTCTCCGGTCATCCTCCTCCGCCGCCTCAAACCCTCCTCCCTGCGCTGCTCAAGTCTCTCCGACGCAAAGATCTCCACTTTCCAGTGTGTCGGCTGCTTCGACGCTACCAAACCCTAACCCTATCTCGTTAGCCTCGTGCATGCACGCTGCCAACTTTACCATGCATGCAAGCAATAATCCCAACAACCAACTAATCCCTTCATTAACCAGTTTCCTAACCCTAGCCCCCCCTCCATCCCTAGTAGAAACCTCCTCGGTGACAAACCGCTACCTCTTCAACAACGCGCAACCCTCAACCCTCCACCCGGTTACTTCCTTCACACCTCAAACCAGCGTCATTTCATCCTGCCCCAAGTATGACACGATGAAGGAGAACCATCCTCGACCGAGATCACTTCACCAAAACCGAAAGCAGCCGTATCGACTGCCCCAAGTATGTATGGGGAACACCCCAAGATGTATTAATTTCCCTTTTCCTTAATTTATCTTATCTTAATGAAAGTAGCTTGTTGGAATGTCCGTGGGTTAAACGACCCGGCGCGTCAAAAAGACGTGTGTCATTTAGTTTTTTCAAACAGTATAAATGTTCTTTGTCTCCTGGAAACTAAGGTCAAAGCTCCTAATGCTGAGACCATAATGCGGACCATTCTTCCTTATTGGCATTTCCGCACGAATTATGACCACCACCATCTAGGTAGAATTTGGATAGCTTGGAACCCAAGTGTTTACAAATTGAATATTTTAAACACAACGGCCCAAACCATTCACTGTTCGCTAACTTGGACCGCCAGAAATACTCATTTCTTTCTTACTGCCTGTTATGGATTCAATGACCACTCGGACCGGCTTCCACTCTGGAACAATCTTAGATCCACAGCGCACAGCGTCGCCTCCTCCCCCTGGATTGTTCTAGGGGATTTCAATGCCATCAGAAATCCCCGAGAGAGAACCAGCCATGACCCCAGATGGAACTGCTCCATAGAAGCTTTCAATGACTGTTGTAGGGCCTGTAACCTGGATGACCTCCGCTCCTCAGGTTTCCAGTTCTCTTGGTTTAACAAACAAGAGAACAACCCTATCTCTTCTAGAATTGACCGGGCACTGATTAATGCTGAGTGGGACGACTGTTTCCCTAACTCTTTCGCCCACTACGATCTTCCGTTCACCTCGGACCACACCCCGCTCATTCTACACCTTTCCACACCCTATGTTAGTACCCCAAATCCTTTTAAATACTTTAATATGTGGAAACTCCATCCCACTTTCAAGGACCTGGTCCTCAATAACTGGAGCCCCCCCTCGCTCCTGAACCCAATGGCAAATCTAGTGTTCAAGTTAGCTAGATTGGTCCCCTCTCTTATTTCCCTAAACAAATCCGCTTTTAGTGAGATTAGCGACCGTGTTGAGAAGGCTAGAAATGCTCTAGCCCTCGCTCAGGAGAACCTCCTTAGCTACCCCTCGAATCGAAATTTCATCTCTCTTGAAAAAACGGCCTCCGACTCCTACATTTTCTTCAGCCGCGCAGAGGAATCTTTCCTGAAGCAAAAATCTAGAGAAACCTGGCTTCAGCTTGGGGACAAGAACACTAAGTATTTCCATAATAGCATCCGCGCCCATAGAGCTAGAAATAAGATTCTCTCTATTCTTAAGGAGGACGGCTCATTAAGCTCTAATCCCCGAACTATCGCCTCCACCTTCACCAATTATTTCCGTAATCAGCTAGGAACTCCCAGTTCAAAAAACTACCCTGGCCCTGACCGAATAAAGAATCTGATCAAATCCTCGGTTCCTTTGCACTTAATCCCGAACATGACTAGTCCGATTTCTAATGAAGAAATCAAGCAAGCCCTTTACTCTATTAACAGTGAAAAGGCCCCTGGACCTGATGGCTACAGTGCAGATTTTTTCAAAACCTGCTGGTCTACTGTAGGCCATGACGTCTGTGAAGGGATTAAATCTTTCTTCTCTAAGGGAAAATTGGATCCTAGCTGGAACAAAACCCTCATAGCCCTCATACCCAAAATAGACTCTCCCTCTCACCCCTCGGACTTCAGACCTATAGCATGCTGCAATGTTATCTACAAAACAATCTCTAAGATCATTGTCAATCGGATTAAGCCAGCCCTCCCTTTCATCATAGATCCCTCCCAATCCGCTTTTGTCCCGGGTAGATCAATAGTGGATAACATTCTTCTCTCTCAAAACCTTCTTCATGGGTACCACACCAACCGTAAAGGACCCAGATGCGCCCTTAAGATAGACCTAAAAAAAGCTTTTGACAATGTCAGATGGGAACTCGTTCTTGACATCTTGCTTGCCATGAACTTCCCCATTGACATGATAAACTGGATCATTCAATGCATCACCACCCCCTCCTATGCAGTTAGCATAAACGGTAAGTCTTCGGATTTCTTCCCAGGGGCTAAGGGTCTTAGACAAGGAGACCCCCTATCCCCGTATATTTTTGTTATGGTGATGCGGGTACTCTCTAGCATCCTCCAGGAAAAAAGCCGCCACCCAGACTTCGGATTTCACTGGAAATGTCAAAATCTCCGCATCATCAACTTGTGCTTTGCAGACGACCTCCTAATCCTTTGCCGAGCCAACCTGCCCTCCGTTAAGCTCATCCAGGAAGGATTGCAAGAATTTGCAACCCTCTCAGGACTCCAGCTCAACCCCTCCAAAAGCCAAATCTTCTTCTCTGGTACTTCCACGAGCACTAAACAAGCAATCCTCTCCCTCATCAACTTCGTAGAAGGTTCCCTCCCTGTCCGCTACTTGGGAGTCCCCCTCATCACCTCCCGCCTATCCTACAACGACTGTAGACCCCTTTTCCTCAAAATAACCAATCGAATAAACTCATGGACCTCAAAGCACCTCTCTTATGCCGGGCGCCTCCAGCTCATCAACTCTGTTCTTTTTGCGAGCCAAGTTTACTGGTCCTCAATCTTCATTCTCCCAGTCAGAGTCCTCAAAGAGCTATCCCAGCTCATCCGTAGATTTCTCTGGTCCGGGTCAGAAATGAAGATAACAGGAGCAAAGATAGCTTGGGAAAGGGTAACCGTGTCCAAAGAGGAGGGTGGCCTTGGGATCCCAGATTTAAAAACCTGGAATCAGGCGGCTGCCCTAAAACTCCTCTGGTCAATTCTCACAAAAAACGAGAACTCCATTTGGACCCAATGGATTCTGAAGGAAAAGGTAAAGAACAACTGCTTTTGGACCATCCCCACTCCATCAAATGATAGCTGGAGCTGGAGGAAAATACTCAACCTCCGGAAAGTAGCAGCAAACCTCTACAAAGTAATAATTGGCAATGGAGCTGACACATCTATCTGGCATGACCCTTGGTTATTCACCACCTCCCTGACCAACCGGTATGGCCCCTCCATCCAAAATCTATCCCGCCTCCGGAACATTCAAAAGGTAAAAGACCTCATTCAAAATGGCACATGGGCATGGCCCTCCCAAGCAAGAGCCCCTAACCGAAACCTCAACACCCACTTGAATGAAATTATAACCGCCATCCAAAATCTCCCCCCGCCCTCATCCTCAAAGGACTCTTTCGTATGGCTCCCCAACAAACCCCATAATTTTTACACCATCAGCAGCACCTACAAATCCCTCAAGCCCACCAGAAGTAAAGTTACCTGGTCTGACCTAGTCTGGCACAAGTTTTCAATTCCCAGACACTCCTTCATCACTTGGCTAGCGATTCATCACAAGCTCGCTACAAGAGATAAGCTTATTTCTTGGGGACTGGATTCCCCCCCAACTTGTGTTCTATGTGAAACCTCAGCGGAAAACTTGGAACACCTTCTAACCCAATGCCAATACTCCTCTGCAATTTGGGAATCTCTATCCCAGAAACTATTATTCCCCTCCCCCCTAGCCCCCTGGCCGCAATGGTTACATCTAGCCAGTACATGGACGAATTCAAAGGATGATAGAAAGCCTCACTGGAAAACAGCCTTCTGCGCCACAATCTACTACATTTGGAAGGAAAGAAATGATAGAATCTACAACAACAGGCAATCCCCCTTCTCTAGTATCGCACACCATGTGCTATCAGACCTCAGATACCGTTTTAGAGGAACAAAAGCCAACTTCACTGGATAATCCGGCCAACTCAACTCCCTCAACTTTTACATTGTAACTTAAACAGGGGACCGCCCCACTAGAATTCCTGTTTCTATACTTGTAAAAGGCATATGCCTCCTGAAAACCCATGTAAATTTACTCATTAATTTAAGCGCTTTTTATACCAAAAAAAAAAACTTAGAACTACTCATATATGTAAATCATAGTATTTCAGTTTATGGTTATAAAATTTAAACTACAATCGTCTCATATGGAGAAGAAAAAGAACTGTTAAACGATGACATTGACTACTATATCTACGGGCTGTGTCTGTCTCTGTATTTATTGGACAGCAAAGACAGAACCAATCAAGTTCTAACAATTCACCAACCGTCTCAGTCAAACCTCTTGCTGTGCCACGTGGCCACTCCATTTGCACAGCTCACTCACCACTCACCAACTCTCGCTTTATTCTATTCTCTCTCATCTAAAGAGAAGACGAAGAAGACGATGACAACAATGGCGTAAAACTCCATCTCTCTATCTCTCTCTCTCTTCTTCCAAAACACGATCAAAAATGGGCGCGTGTACTTCAAGACCACGACTCAACCACGAATCGGACCTCCCTCAAAACGAGAGTAATACTAATACCCCTTACCACCCATCAACTACAGCAACCCCGACCACCACCGTCAAACCTTCACCTTTCTTCCCGTTCTACACCCCTAGTCCTGCCCACCGTCGCCGTCGTAGCACAAACGCCTCCGAAGAGAGCAAGAGCGTGAGCTCCACGCCACTCCGCTTCTTCAAACGCCCCTTCCCTCCTCCCTCGCCTGCCAAACACATACGCGCCGCCTTACGGTGGCGGAAGGGTAAAAAAGACGCGGCGACGATCCCGGAGGAGGACGATGAGGAGGAGAGAGAAGGAGTCGAGTTGGATAAGAGGTTTGGATTCTCTAAAGATTTTACAAGCAAAGTGGAGTTAGGGTTAGAAGTAGGGAGAGGACATTTTGGGTATACATGCTCTGCTGTCTTCAAGAAAGGAGAGTTCAAAGGAAAGCAGATTGCTGTTAAAGTCATCCCTAAAGCCAAGGTTACTCACTCAACCATTCCTGTTTCTTAATTCCACTGTTTCTGATGTTGTCAATTCGATTTGTTTCTAGTTTTAGACATTAGTTGTAGTAGGGTTTGTGTTACTGCTTCATTTTTATGACATAGTCCTGATCCTGAAGATCTTGAAGATGAAGTAGTGGTGTCAGAATTCTGTCCATTCAGACATGTTTTGTTTGGTCGGGAGAAAAAATAGAACATACTTCATTGTCTTAGTGCTAATCTTGTTTCTAATTCTACCTATGGGACTAGAGAATCACACAATGTGGGTTCATTACAATTTCATTATGGTTCATTAGTCTTAAAAATGAAAATCATAAGAAATTTTTTAATGTTGGTTGATAATTTAAAACTATGTAGGTTTTTCGCTTGCCGGAATCTAGTTCATTTCTCATTAGATCGAACCGCCCCTTTAGAAACTTATATGTTACTATATCGCTGCTTCAATTTCCTTTTTGAGAGAAATAATTACATTGTTTTGGAATCATTCTAGAGAAGGAATTTTATACTTTAATTGTTATGGTTCTGGAGATTTGAGTGCTAGAGGCATAAAGGTAATGCCTTTATCTTTATCTTTTTCTAAATCTGCTTTTTTGTTGGGTCAAACAATTAGAATAGATGCTTAGGGTTAGGGTCACCTTTGCCTCCACTCTAAGGAATGCTTTTCAATTATTTTTATCTACATTGAGTCAAACACGGCCCAAGAAAAAATGTTCTATTTTTTTATTTTTCTTTGTTAATATCAACAAATGAGTTATTGGCAGCTGATACATTGCATAGAGTGAGCATGATTAAGACAGCTATTAGGCTTAATAGTATAACTTAGGCAACCAATTATTCCACTACGATTCATTTTGTTCAGTTGTTAGATATAGAATATTAATAAAAGTTCATGGTTGGGGGGTTGCAGTACGAGGAAAAGTTGAACAAAATTTAAATTATCGTACTTTTCTAGTTAATACAAATTTAGACTTTAGAGCAATCATGGTTCAAGCACGCTCGTTTTAGTAGTGATCGGAATTCGGTTGAAGAATAAATACAGCTCCTGAGAGTAATCGCTTGTCATTTTATTGTATATATGCATACGCAGATGACAACGGCTATTGCTATTGAGGACGTGAGAAGGGAGGTTAAAATATTGCGAGCATTATCAGGACATAGCAATCTGGTACATTTCTATGACGCATTTGAAGACCCAGAGAACGTCTACATAGTGATGGAGTAAGGAAATACACTAATTCATTATTTCACATGTTAACATATTCTAAACAATAATTCTGTCAACTTCGTCATGTTTTA
The DNA here is from genome assembly GCA_036936605.1 of Limnanthes douglasii subsp. nivea. Taxonomy (NCBI): domain Eukaryota; kingdom Viridiplantae; phylum Streptophyta; class Magnoliopsida; order Brassicales; family Limnanthaceae; genus Limnanthes; species Limnanthes douglasii. Next base: position 74,891,929 of record JAUPFV010000003.1, on the reverse strand, counting down.
TATGTTTATTCTTTCACACTGTCAGGGACTATTACTTGTTTGTTGCTGACTTTGACCGTGGTTAATATAATCTGAGTCAAATTGCAGGTTATGCGAAGGAGGTGAACTTCTTGATAGGATTCTCTCAAGGTATTTCTTATTTTAAAAGAAATATATTTATTCGAAGTGTGGCCCTAACTAAAAAATTTCTTTACTTGGCAGGGGTGGAAAATACCCGGAAGATGACGCAAAGATAGTTCTCATACAGATACTAAACGTTGTTTCCTTTTGTCATCTCCAAGGCGTAGTGCACAGAGATCTTAAACCAGAGGTGGACTATATTTCCGTACTTTTTTCATATTCATAGTAACAACATTAGATGCGAAGCTTGGGTTTTACAAAACCGATCCCATAATTAAAAAATACAATTTTATTTGTCTTGAAAGTAGTGCATGGTATTAATTCTTACGTTGACATGATAGCATATCTTCTTGGGAGAAATCTTCAGAATTTAAGGCTCTATTCTGACTTGATCTTATAAAATTCAAGGGCATAGAATTATGCCTAAAAAATATTGGAAAGAAATAACAAAATTCAGTGACTGTGCAGATCTAGAACTTTCTTTCCCTTTTTTCCAAAATTTGTATATGAATTTTCAACTTGTAAGAAAAGTTATCCTTTCTAATACGTAGGGAAATACTGAAATTTTTTCAGGACGAGTATGGTATTTCATTTCTTATAGTTGTGGCTTATCATTTCCCATATTTTATTGCCTGATATTCAGACATTATGTTATTTTTTTAATGGTGGATTACATTTATTGTGTAATTGTCTTCCTGATAGCACAAACTAATATCAGCTATTAAGTGAATCAGAATTTTCTCTATGCGTCAAAGGATGAAAACTCGCAGTTGAAAGCAATAGATTTTGGCTTGTCAGACTTTGTGAGACCTGGTTCGTGTTTCTTCATATTTTGCTTTGCTCGTTGATGCTTTTTTTTGGTGTGTGTCAATTCAACCTGAGAAATAATTATGTCGAATTAACAGATGAAAGGCTTAATGACATTGTGGGAAGTGCATATTACGTAGCTCCGGAAGTTCTACATAGGTCTTATAGTACAGAGGCTGACGTGTGGAGTATAGGGGTGATAGCATATATTCTGTTATGTGGTAGTCGTCCATTCTGGGCGCGGACTGAGTCTGGGATTTTTAGGACCGTCTTGAAAGCTGATCCAAGTTTTGACGAAGCACCCTGGCCTTCCTTGTCTTCAGAAGCAACGGATTTTGTCAAGCGTCTACTAAATAAAGATCCCCGAAAACGATTAACAGCTGCTCAGGCTCTATGTTAGTATTTCTCTCTTAAAATACAAGTTACATTTCTTTCTTTTTAAATGATTTATTCACCTACAGACACCGCTTTTCCTCATTGCAGGTCATCCTTGGATACGAGACGACAGTGATGTAAAAGTACCCCTTGATGTTCTAATATTCAAACTCATCAAGGCTTATATGCGATCCTCGTCCTTGCGAAAGGCTGCTTTAAAGGTAGGTATTCTCCTCTTATCTAACTTAACTTTTTTTTTCTGTAAATCTCAATGTGATAATGTTACAACTACCGTCGTCTTCTTTGCAGGCTTTGTCTAAAACATTAACCGTGGATGAGCTAATGTATATGAAAACGCAATTTGCACTGCTAGAGCCAACTAAAAATGGCACCATTGGTTTGGAAAATATAAAACTGGTTCGTGCCCTGCCCTCTCTCTCAATTTCCTGAAATAGTTCATCTTTTTTGGTGTATAAGACATTCTGATTTGATTAGGCACTTACAAGGAACGCAACCGATGCTATGAAGGATTCTCGTGTCCCGGAATTTCTTTCAATGGTAAATGCCTTCTGTTTCTGATCACGACTCTTTTTACACTTGCTAATTGTAATAAGTAATAACTTGAACAGCTAGGTGCACTTCAATACAGAAGAATGGATTTTCAAGAATTTTGTGCAGCTGCTTTGAGTGTCCATCAACTCGAGGCACTTGACACTTGGGAGCAACATGCACGCTCTGCCTATGAAATTTTCGACAAGGATGGGAATAGAGCCATTGTCATAGAGGAACTTGCTTCGGTAAATTTTGTTTGTTCCGCTCAGTCAGTCAGTTTAGTTTGTTTTCTTTTTTGGTTTAAGCTCACCCGTACGAATACTTATATTGATTTCTCTGTACTATAACAAAAAAAATCAGGAACTTGGACTTGGCCCGTCTATTCCTCTTCACGCTGTTCTCCGTGACTGGATAAAGCATACGGACGGGAAGCTAAGCTTCTTGGGATTCATCAAGCTGCTGCGTGGTGTATCTAACCGACTGCCGTCAAAGCCACATTGAAATTGAAATCATATTCTCGTCGATGATAGTAAGAGTTTATGTGAAAGTTGGGTTTGGCTTATTTTATAGTTGTATAAAAATAGTATAATCCCAAATGGGCAATAGATAAGGTTAGCTTTACATTTGTGCTTCTTAAACTCCTTACTTCTCCTATCTACAACGTTACTACAACTACTACTTATCATAGAATTCATATGTTTTGCTTTTGCTTGGGTTATTTTTGTTTATCTAACTACTAACCATGAATGATAAAAGTTAAAGAACATACGGCTACGGGACGATTTCTAGAACTTATTAAGCAGTCTACTCTAATTGTGAGAGTAAAGTATCTGAGGTCAAGGTTCTATAAGTACTCCGATGGTTAGCTGATGCACTTAGGTGATGTAGTTTGGTGAAAGTCGGATGGATGGTTAGATGATGGAGTTCTTTGATTATTAGTGCGATTGTCCACTTTTTAGAGATATAGTCTATGGACTAATTTTTTTCCGTATGCCTATCTAAACTTATGTTAATCTGTCGCGAGTTTATTTAAAAGTCTAATTTTATAAAACATAATAATTTAAAAATTAAATTTTATCAAAAACAAATAAATAGTTAATATTTTCTCATCGAAATAGTTTTTTTTATCGAAATAGTTTTTTTTTTCATTTTTTAAAATTAACTCATCTTTTATTAGATAATAGAGAGTGGCCCAATGACTTTGTATGCCTTAGGTTTAGAGACCAATAATAAATTCAAGCCCTTGCTCTAACATACGAGGGTAATTTTCTTTCCGTACGATTTTAGAGACAGAGAAACACAACTAAGCTCCTTAGCTTGATAGCAGCTATGAACTAGAGATTCAATTGAAGGATCCTCGAGTAAAAAACTTCCGACTCTTCCGATCTTTATTATTAGAAAGTACATGTGGTAGAAAACATGGAAGGGTTAAGAACAAAGATCACTTTCTGGTACTTGGTCTTTTGAAGGTTGGGTTGCGATATTAGACCACTCTGGAAAACTTGCAGACTATTAGTTCAATCATCTTCATCAGAGTAAGGGTTTTACTTTCTCATAGCAAAGATAAAATAGAAGGAGATGTTTGTCAAGCATTGCTTGCTTCCTGTTAGAGTAAAACAGGTTCTAAATCAACCTTGATGGAGAAAGAGAACAACTATTATTCAAAATTAAAATAAGCTAAGCTTAGGCTTTCAAGAAGAGTGATTGCTTTTAGAGAATTTGGAATTTGGAAGGTAGAAAACTCAGTTTTCATTTTACATTTCAAGGTTCATTTGGCCAGCCAATCTGTTGCCTTATTTTGGATATTTGAAATGTAAAAAATAGTTATATAAGGAGATATTTATCTTCTACAGTAGTGAAGACTTTGATTCAAATGAAAAGGATATCTGCCACTAGCAATCATGTTAACTAATGTCTGAGAATCTGTTTCGATTTCAACCTTATTCCAGTTATTTTTTTTCAGATCAGTAATCCATCCAGCAAAGCACGTGATTCAACCATAATTGGTGTTAGCTTACCATATAGATTAGTGGCTCCAATTATGATGTCTTCATTGTGGTCTCTGATAATGATACCTCCTCCTAATTCATCATTCCTATAGCACGAAGCATCAATCTTGAGCTTCAGATAGTCAGCCTTAGGGTGACGCCACTTAAGGTACGTAACCTTTTAATTGTCAGGAGTATAGCTTATGCATCCAAGATCTTTAGCAATATTGTAGTCCATTTTCCAGTGTTTGGACCTAATACAATTGGAGTAATCCAGACTAAATATAATGTTGTTTATGTACCTGATAGCTGTTTCTGTGTTTTGGATCTTGTTGTTGATTTTAGAATTGTTCATGTATTTCCAAATAGTCCAGAGAATAACAATAGGATAACCTTTGCAGTAATAGACCAGGACCAAGCTTTTAGCATATGAGCTATGTATTAAACTTTTGAATTTTAATATTGAAACTACCAGCATAATAACACCATAGACTCCAAGAAAATCACATCCAATGAATAGATGTTTAGGGCACTTTATATTACAACGGAATTGACATTTTGATGCAATGATAAAATGGTTTTTTTGCAGGATAGTATCCACATGAATGTAGTTGTGTAAGAGTTTCCAAGAAAGAAAGAATTTTTTTTACGAATTACCGAGTTCCACATTTTACCAAACAGATTGGAGTTATTGTGCTTGATTCTCATAATATTCTAGGTATGCTTTGTGTTGAATCTAGTGTCCTTGAACAACTTCCAGATGATAAAGTCTTCCTGAGAAGTTTTAATACAAGTCTTTTGGATATGCTCAATGGCTTCTTGTTTGAGAAATATTTTAAGCTTGTTGTAATCCCAACCCTTTTATTTCTAGTAATCATTGAACAATGACTGTCTATAACATGTATTATTACAATTGTCATTAAGAAAATTTAAAGAAGGATGACCATACCAGTTTTCAAGCCAGAACTCTAGGTCTCCCTTTCCCAAATTCCAAGAGATGTTAGGCTCAGCTATGTGTTTAATTTTGATGAGTCTTTTCCATGTGCTTGATCCTGGTTTAGTCTAGGATGCATGCATAGGATGAAACTTTTTGCAGTAGATATTTTGCATCAAATTAGCCCATAAGCTTTTATTATTTCTAAAATTCAACCACATCTTATAAGAGTAAGAAGATCATTGATACTAAGAATGTTTAATCCCCCTTCTTTAAATGGCTTGCATATAGAACTCCAAGATGACTAGTGCATTCTTTTATCAGTTAAAGAGGATCCCTACCAAAACTTGTTATTTTTTTTAATTATGTGGATAATAGTCTTGGGAATAACAGAACTTTGAACCCAAAAGGTAGGAATAGACATCAGGACAGAGCCAATCAGAGTTAGCCTCCCTGCAAAGGAAAGCTTCTTGTCTTCCCAGTATATGATTCCAATAGTGATTTTGTTGATCAAGTTGATGAAGTTTCTAGATTTATTGTTATTATTTAAAGTAATCCTGAAGTAGTCAGTATGCACTGAACTAGAACTGAAACCAGACAGATTAGTAATAGCTGCAAGTCTAACATTGTTGATTCTGGATGAGAGAATGATCTTAGTCTTATCATTATTAATCGTTTGCACAGAGATATTCTGATAAAGTTGAAGGAACTTCCCAAGATTTTTAATAGAATTTATCAAACTGTTGGTAAAGATCAGGATGTCATCAGCAAAAACAAGGCTAGAAATCAGAAAATTACTTCTAGAGTTGTATTGCATATATTTGTTTTCATAGAACATGATATATAATCCCCTTATAAACACTTTTTCAGCCAGGATAAAAATATTGGGGATAGGAGATCTTCCTGTCGCAGGCCTCTGTTGGTTTTGATAAAATCGAACACACAACTATTGATAAGCATTGATACAAAGACAAAGCTAATCAAGCTATTGGTTAATTTGACAAACTTAACAGAAAAGCCAAAACAGTCTAGGACTTTAAGGATGAATTTGTGGGCGAGCTTATCAAAAGCCTTCGACATATCCACCTGAATCAAAATGTTGTCAGCTTTCTTATTCTTGTTAAGGTTATATATTAATTCTTTAGATATCAAAATGTAGTCTTGTATAGTAGTGTTGGGAACATAAGCCCCTTGGGTTCTAGAGATAACTTTAGGAAGAAGCAAGATCAATCTATTATTTATAATCTTGGACATAATTCCGTTGAGAAGACTACATAGTCTTATTGGCCTAAAGTATTTCCAATTAGTTGGATTAGAAGACTTAGGTATTAAGCAGATACTTGTAATAAGAATATCTTTTGGGATTTTCTGACCTTTAATGAAGTCATCCATTGCAAGACAAAGATCTTTTTTTATTACATGTCAACATGTTTTGTAAAAATAGCCATTGAATCCATCCATACCTGCACCACTACAAGGGTTAAAGTTAGTTATAATTTCATGGATTTCCTTCTCACTAGGGGTAGACATTAAGCTCTCATTATCACTATCATTGATAATTTTGGGAATGAAATTGAAGATATGGCTTTTCATGAGATTATCTTCTTTCTCCTTGTATGAATAAGGAGAGTTAGAGAGCAACTTTTTGAAATAGACAGCTACAGATTGACCAATGAGGGTCTTTTCAGTAAGCCACTCCTTCCCTTTTTTAATACTGTTGATTATATTTTTTTTTAACAAAGCTGTGGAATAACTTAGTGTTCTTGTCACTATGACTAAGCCAATTAGTGTAATATTTCTGGTACCGGTAGCTTACTTCCATTTTAAGAGCTAGTGGTAAATCAACATTTTCTTAAGAGGGCTTGCATTTAGATTCAGAATTGTTAAGAGTTTGGTGATTGATTTCCATCTCATTGGCTTTGATTTCAGCATCCTGCACCTTATCAAAAACAGATTATTAACATTGGAAATAGATTAATTTTTAATGGTAGACCACCCGGCTAAAAGAACAAATAATAAAGGTCTAAAACTTTTTATTTTTTCTGTAAAATACACCCATGCGGCATTGTGGGACGTCACTTTGAATCGAATAACTAGTATGGTTATTTAAAATAATTTGTTTTTGAGATTTGAATTACTCGATAAGATAATAAATTAACATTATGTGGTGCATATTAAGTTGGTGCATTCATTTATTGATGGAAACTGTTAACATGCACATGTTCTACGTAGCATCTCAGTTGTTGTCTTTGTTGAGGACAAAGAGAGAAGTAGTCGCAGGAAGCGGCTAGGGTTTTGTGTTTATTAGAAAATGTTCCCTTTTGTTTTATCGATGCATTAGAGATATAATTCAAGAATTGACCAATAGTAATGCTCTCAATATATAGAGAACTTAGAGGCCTATACAAGGAAACTTAATACGCTGGATATTCTAACACTCCCCCTCAAGTTGTGTAGTGGGATCACCAATACCCAACTTGGATAAAACTTATTCGAATGTTCTTGCAGCAACCGTTTTTGTCCGGATGTCTGCCAGTTGGTCTTCGGATCTAACAAACGGAAGTTCGACTGTCCCATCTTCAATCTTTTCTTTTATGAAGTGTCAATCTATTTCAACGTGCTTTGTTCTATCGTGTTGTACCGGGTTCTCTGAAATCTTAATCGCAACTTTATTATCGCACATTAATTGAGTTGGACACTTCAGAGGGGATCTGATTTCTTTCATTATCTTCTTTAACCAACGTATCTCGGTAATCCCCTTAATGATTCCTCTAAATTCTGATTCAGCACTTGACAGTGATACTACTTTCTGTTTCTTACTCCTCCAAGTCACCAAGTTACCTCCAAGAAGAGTAAAGTAGCCAACAATTGATCGCTTGTCGTTAGGATTCCCTCCCCAATCAGCATCTGTGAATACTTCAACATCAAGGTGTTCATTTTTCTTAAAAATTATGCCTCTTCCTAGTGTGCCTTTGAGATATCGAATAATCCTCATTACTACCTCCATATGGTGTTCCTGAGGATGATGCATGAACTGGCTAACTACTCCCACCGCGTATGCAATGTCGGGTCGAGTGTGAGCCAGGTAAATCAATTTTCCCACCAACCTTTGGTACCTTTCTTTATTCACTGGTATGGCCCCTTCAATTATCTTTAGTTTGTGATTCACAACCATAGGAGTGTCATTTGGTTTGCAATCCACCATGCCAACTTCAGCTAATAAATCAAATATATATTTTCGTTGGGAGATATAAATCCCTCCTCTTGACCTAAGAACCTCGATTCCTAGGAAATACTTCAATCCCCCAAGGTCTTTCATTTCGAACTCCTTGAAGAGGTTTTTCTTAAGAGATCTAATTTCTTCTTCGTCATTCCCCGTTATAATCATATCGTCGATATAAATTATAAGACAAGTGACTAATTCTCCTCTCTTTTTGTAAAACAAGGTATGATCCTCGTTACTCTGTTTGTAGCTATACTGCTTCATTTCTATTGTAAATCTCCCAAACCAAGCACAAGGAGACTGTTTGAGCCTATATAATGCCTTTTTCAGTTTGCATACCTCATTTTCTTGAAAACCATCAGAGAACCCTGGTGGGAGTTCCATATTGATGGTTCTTGATTATCTAATGTTGAATCTAGTTGCGGATTTGTCATTAAAAATCATAAATGTGATCTCTTATATGTAATTGGTACTCTATTTGGTAAAAACACTATTTTGATTGCTAAATCAAGAGCTTTAATGGATTGTTATTCTGTAAATTAAAAGACATTCACAATTTAGATATTGAAATTGATTCAATGATATTATTTGAAATCCTTACTACACGCAAATCACTTTGGTATCTATGTCAATTTATATCAATTTGCAAGTCTTTAATTTCTTTTCGAACGATTATAAAACATGTCTTCACGGAGCAGAATCATGTTGTTGAATGGGTGAACGAATGAGCTCTCAATCTAAAATCAAGTGTGGATTAGGTGTAATAATACTAACATTTGTGTCAGGATTACACCCGACCAAATAATTTTTATGATGCAGGTTCAAAATACAACACTAGATGGAGGAGTATCATCAAGGCCAAATAATAGGTGCAGCAATAAGAGGTTAAGATGAATATGCATGGAATCATATGATAGGGCTAAAAAATATACAATTTCAACCTTTAAGACCAAATATTACTAGTTAACGGACAAGTATTACATCATTGTAATTATTTGACAAAATAACTAATCTAATATGTAATATTTTTCCTTTTGTCTATATCAATGAAATATTATTTTAACCTTTAAAAAAATTGAATAATTTTTTAGTTGAACTTTTATTTTCAGTATCAATTGTTGGAACTATTAACTTGTAAATAATAAGAGTTAAAAAATACAAAAAAAAAATATTTTTAAAATTGTTTAATTGTTTGTCATCGAGTTTATGAAAACTAGTTTGATTAAGTATAATTCTAAGTAAATTAATGTCATAGATAATGTTGAGAAAGAGCTAAATAGTCATGCTTCTTTTTATAAATAAATATTTATATAAGATTACACGGTAAATTTTGTGTTCAAAGTATAACTTGTGTTCACTATATACTTTTTATATGTTATAAATAGTCTTTAGTAACGTGTGAATACACGACTCCATTAAAATTATCGTATAGAAAATTTTGTTAATTTTTTATAAATATATTACTATGGCTATATAAAAAAATACACTAATATATGTAACTTTTTTCTATTATAGTGAAATACTTGTATATGATGACGCTTGTGGATGTAGACATTGTTGTCGAACCACGTTATATCTCGTTTTTTTCATGTTTTTTTGTGTTCGAGTCATATGTGAAAATATTGCATCTTGATTTATAACAATTGGTATCAAAACTTAGGTTTTTGTAATTAGGGTTTGCATTGGTGTCTACATCAACAAAATACAAAATCAAAAAATTTGATGAGACATCCAACTTTGCGTTTTGAAAGATTAAGTTGAAATATTATTTGGTAATGCAAGAGTTTTGGAAGATTGTGGATAATAAGTTACCTACATAGGTGAAATAAATAAAGAAGCAAGATCTTGAAAAAGGGCTTTATGTTGGATTTTAATAAGTGTAAAAGACAACGTTCTTCGCGAGATTAGTGGTGAGAATACCGATGCTTTCGCATGAAAGAAGTGAAGAGAACATTACTCAAATAAATCAGTTGTGAACGACTTATACTTGAAGAAACGCTTGAATGATTTCATATTGAAAGAAAGAATGTCCATAGTTGCACATCTTGATAATTTTAAATCAATTTTTATGAATATAAAGAGTATTAATATAATAATCATCAAGCTTTATTTGTTTTGAGATTGTTACAAACTTCCGACGATAATTTTATGGATATCATCATGTATGTTAAGGACAAACAATCTATGGTGGGTGTCAATTAAGTGTTGAAATTAAATGAGTTGAGACAATTGCAACCAAGAAATCAGTCAGAAAGGAAAAGTCTTTTGACCATGGGAAGATCTAGCAACAAGGTGAGTTTTTCACAAAAAATGAATTAGAGGAAATCCAAATCAAGAACCAAAAATTCAAACTGTTATGAATGCGGTGAGTGGGGTATTACATGAGAGGTTTTACGAAAGTGAAAGGTAAAAAGGAAAATAATGCGAACCTAGCAGAATATGTCAATGATTCTAATGATAATGACAACGGTGATATATTAGATGTTTTGCCTGTGATTTTGGATTATATGCCAAACAAATTTGTACTTGATATTGGCGCTACATACCACATGTGTTAGTGCAAGAAGTGGTTCAATACTTACAAGACAATGCAATGAACTGTATATGTAGAGAATAATCATCTATTGTCTGTTAATGGTGGTGTGGTTTATTTCTGTCTAAGGGTAATTTCATAAAGTTTTTTGGATGTTTTGTGGAATTTAATGTTTAGAGTATTGAGTAGTGAGATAATTACGTTGTGTGCTAGTAATAAATTCTGATTACCCTCATTAATGAAAGTGGGTATTTATACTTAATTACTGACCCAGGAGCCTATTGGGTCGGATAGTGAGGTTGGTCAAGTTTAAGGACCCATTAGTAATCTGGTATGAAGTGATTATAATAGTGGTTATGGTCCAAATTGCCCATCAGATTAAGTCAAGACACAGCAGCTGAAATATCTGACTACAGTGAAGAAAAACTTGTCAAACGATCTTCTCAGTGCTCAGCAAATCATAGAATTACTGAGGAAGGAAAAGAGAATTTAGCTGCCAAACTTCTTAAGTCAGAAACGGCCAGCAAAGAGCTGCAAACCAAGTACTCCGACCTGGAGGCTTCTTCCTCAAATGATATCACAGCTTTGAAGGAGCAACTGCAAACTAAGGACGGTACTATCCAGACTTTATCCGATGACAAAGTCAAATTGGAGAATACTATTCGAGAGAAGACCAAAGAGAAAAATAACCTAGAACGCCAACAAGCTCAAGCAATAGCCGCAGGGATAAAGAGTTATGGGTATTGGACTAGTGGATTCTCTGGAGAAGAGGGATAATAGAATTAAGTCTGATATGGCCTTAAATGAGACTTTTCGTAAGAGGACTCTTGGTCTTTTGTGGAAATATGTAGACTATAATGATCTTCCTTTTCACACGATGGTTGATGGTGACAAGCGCAACTACTCCAGTCGGATAGATTCCGTGATGATGAAAAAGTGGGTGAGAGTTCAAGTGCTGAACTCAAAAGTCCCAAAAAAGATGGTGGTGAAGAAAAATCCGAAGGCGAAAATCCCTAAGGTTATATTTGAAGAGTTTTAGGAAAGTCCAGGGGTGATTATGCGATACGAGGATTACTTAGTGACAATTCAGTGATATAGAAATCTCTTAGTGTCAATTTTAGAGAGAGAAAGTAAAGGTTATTAGGTTAAGTAGAGAGAGAAAGTCTCATATTATTCATCTCGGGATTTGTGAAGCGTGTGTGGTCCTTTTATAGTACAATTGCGGACCCCACACGCTTTAACTTCTGTAAATTACATCTTTTAGTCCTTACATTTTACTTTCTTCCTATTCTGGCTATCTCTTTATATAGCTTGTACAATTCAGTCCTCACATAGTTTTCTCTATGCGTTTTCCTCCTATCACACTTTTCTTTTGCTATTTTCTCTTGTCATGTTTCTTCTTCACACTTTTCTCCTTGTCTTTTATTCTTCCTTATCAATATTATGTAATTTTTATTTTGAAAGACTAAAGTCATTGGATGGGCAAGGTATTTTGTTGGAATGTTTGGTTACCCTCTATGCTGTAAAACTTTAAAGTCCTTGAACAGACAAGGCATTTGTTTTGTACCAATGATCGGTTTAAGTCCGATCAGATTCTAATTATCATATTCCCCTTTGTTTAAATTTTGTTTAACTCTTTTATGGACAATGTTTAAATATCCTTTAATATTTCAAATGTGTTAAACAAAAGTATCCAACATCTCCAACCACATATGTTTAATAAATATGATCAAGTGCTTAGCATATCCGATCAACTCAAGAATACTTGAGAGCCGGGGTGTTGAATAAGTATTTGATATTCGAACTGAAACAAAATTGTACCAGACTTTTGAATAAGGCATCATATATTATTGAAAAACGCGGACACCTCGTTAAAACCTCCTCGCGCCACCATGATAGAAAGAGTATGCCCCCTAATATTTACATTGATATTTTAAAAGATAATATTTACAAAAGAGTTTTATTCTAAGTATAACCTAAGTTGCTCAACGTTTCATGGGTGCTTTAGAGCTCTTCCTTCTTTGTCTTGGATCCTGTATGTTCCTGGTTTAATCTTTTCACATATCACATAAGGGCCTTCCCAGTTTGGAGCCAGCTTACCGAACTGTTTTTTCCTTGGTGTGTAAAAAGACTTAAACTTTGTCTCCTGTTCGAAAATCCATTCTTTTAACTTTGGAAGCAAATCTGCTCCTCATCAAGCCTTGGGAATGTGTTGTTCTCAGATGTGCTTTAACTTTTTTTCTTCTATCAAGTCCAACTGATTCCTGACTGCTATATCATTAGCATGTTCGGAATAGTTTTGGACTCTGTGAAATGGTAAAGTAGCTTCTATGGGAGTAATTACATCCATCCCATACACCAGGGCAAAAGGAGATTCTTGTGTAGCAGCCCAAGATGTAGTTCGGTAGGCCCACAATACCTTTTATAAATAACTTGGCCACTTTCCTGCAGCTCCTTCCAAATTTTTCTTCAATCCAAAAAATATTGTCCTATTTGCAACTTCAACTTGCCCATTTGCTTGAGGGTGGAAAGGAGAAGAAAGACAATGTTGAATTCCTCTGGAGGTGAAGAACGTTTCCATGTATTTATTACCAAACTATGGCTCATTGTCTGTAGTAATCTTTCGGAGAACCCCAAATCTGCAACATATGTTAGATAAATAAATTTAATGATTGTCTTTGAAGTGGTTCCATCTAAAGAAGTTGCCTTTATCCACTTAGAGAAATAGTCAATCGCAACTATGATTGTTCTACATCCACCGGATGTCATGGGAAGAGGCCCAACTAGATCCATCCCCTATCTGTCAAAGGGTATCGGTTCAAATACGGATTCCATAGGAACTGTTGGCACATGAATTTCATTTCTATATCTTTGACAAGGATCACATTTTTTTACCATCTCTCTAGCATTCGCCATTATGGTTGGCCAGTAGTATCCTGCTAATAAAACTCTCCTGGTTAGAGCCATATAGCCATAATGTGCATAACCTTCTCCATCATGTAGTTCAGATAATACAACTTGGTATTCTTCAAATCCTAAACAACGTAGGAGAGGTCTGTTAAAGGATTTTTTGTAAAGAACTTCTCTTAGTATAAAAAAAACCACGAGCCTTGTACTTGATCTTCTTTGCCACAGCTTTATCCGGAGGCAATATCCCATCAAAGATATATTGGAGAAGAGCATCTCTCCAATATTTACGTTGAATAACGACTATATTCATATTTTCTCCACTCTCTTTTTCCCGATCTGTTTGTACGGATGGACATTCCTGCACAAGAATCCATAGGTAGGATTCAGAATAGGCTATAGTTGCTAAAGAGTCTGGCAGAGTGTTTTCCGATCTAGGAATGTGCTCATAGTAAATATATTTAAAGTTTGCGGCAACTTCTTTCAACATAAACAAGTATTTAATAAATTGTTCTTTCTATTCTCAGATTGCCCCTAAGCATGGTGAATGAGCAATTGAGAATCACTTATTAACCGGCCTCTCTTAGTTCCACATAGGAGAGCCAGCTTAAGACCAGTTATGGCTACTTCATATTAAGACTCATTGTTAGAAGCTCTGAACCCAAAACATATGGCCGGATACATCTTGTCACCATACGGAAAAGTTAGGCAAATCTCATCTCCACAACCCATAGTACTTGATCCACCATCAGTTCGAACTACCCATTCTTTCTTAGATCTATTTTATGATTCTTGTCCGGAGGATCTTTCAGCATGAAATTCTACCAAGAAGTCAGCCATTGGCTGGGCTTTAATCGTTGTTCGAGGGGAAAAGTCAATATCATAATCACTCAGTTCCACCGACCACTTGGTCATTCTGCTTGATACATCAGCTTTCTGAAGAACGCTTTTTTAGGGAAAAGAAGTTCAAACAATAATAGAATGAGCTTGGAAGTATGGTCTTATTTTTCTCACAGCAACTACTAAGGCTAATGCCAAGTTTTCCAATTTCAAATATCTTCTTCCAGCATCCAGCAGGCTCTTACTGATGTAATACACCGGACGAGGGTAATTTTCCACCTCTCTCACTAGCACATCACTTATTGCATATTCTGATACAGCCAGATACACATAAATATTTTCCCTTCGAACAGGTTTGAAAAGAGTTTTTGGTGAGGATAAATGCTATTTTATTTCAATAAAATAAAGGTCACACTGTGGAGACCAATTGAAGTCTTTAGCATTCCTCAATACTTGGAATAATAGAGCGCACTTGTCTGATGATCTTGAGATAAACCTATTCAATGCAGCCAATCGTCCTGTCAGCCTTTGAACTTCTTTAATATTTCGAGGAGGGTCCATTGCTAGTAAGGCATTAAGTTGATCTGGATCAAGCTGAATTCCATTTTCACTTATTATGTAGCCCGAGAACTTCGAAATCGGACTCCAAATACACACTTCTCAGGGTTCAATTTTAAATACACGGCTTCTAAATTGGAGAATGTCTCTTGAAGGTCAGATATATGTGAATCTTCATCCAAGCTTTTAAACATCATATCTTCTATGTAAACCTCCATGTTTCTGCCAATCTGATTAGGAAAATCTTTATTCACTAACCTCTGATAAGTTGCCCCAAAAAATTTCAATATGAACGGCATCACCCTATAACAATGAAGACCTCTGTTTGTGATGAAAGTAGTGTGATCTTGATCCTTCAGATCTACTTGTATCTGGTTGTACCCTGAGAAGGCATCCATAAAGGATAATAGTTTGTTTTCAGGGGTGGAATCCACCATCTGATCTATCCGAGGAACATGATAAAGATCCTTAGGGCATTCCCTATTGAGGTTAGTGACATCAATACACATACGCCCCTTGCCATTCTTTTTCTTGACTAACACATGGTTGGCAGTCCACAAAGGTACTGAGATTATGTAATGTGACCCATCTTGGTTAAACGGTCAACTTCTTGGAATATCACATCTGCTTTTTCTTAGAAAAAGACCTCCTCTTATGTAAAAGTGGTGCAATATCACTCCAGATTGACAATTACGTGAAATAATATATGTTGGCATTTTAGTAATATCATTGTTACACCAAGCAAAAACGTGTTGATTATTCATCAAAAAGGATAATAACCGGTGATTTAATTCCAGTTCCAGCTTGGAACCAATCTTAACATTATTTCCCTTTGCGAGAGAGTGGGTTTCGACCTTCTCAATAAGTATTATAACAGTGGAAAGCTCCATGGGATCATCAATTTCATTTTCCTTAGCAGAAGGCTCCAATAGCTGCTAATCTTTGTTAGTTCTGACTGTCCCTAAAGTTTTAGGGGAAAGGGTTGTTGTATAGCATTCCCTGGCTATCTTCTAACTACTCCGGAAAATACCTACTTGTCCCTAGACAACATACTTCAAACATTGGTGAACTGTAGAGGCCAAAACAAGCGTTATGGAGAGCCATGACCTCCCAAATATTGTATTGTATGATGTTGGGCAATCCACCACAACAAACATCACTCTTACCATCTTTTTAAAGAGTCCCTTTCCCAACAATACTTCCTCGTCGAACTCCCCAATCAATTCTACAAAACTTCCTATGAAGCCTACAATGGTTCTGTTCGAATTTTGTATAACCAAAGGGTTTCTCATTTGCTTGTAGGAGCTTAAAAATAGGATGTTTGCTGAACTACCTGTATCCATTAGAATCCGGCGTATATCGTTTCCCCCTATTGAAGCCCTTATTACCACCGCATCTTCATAAGGTCCTGCAATGTCCCTCAGGTCATCCTCATCGAAAACTATAAATAAGGATGAGGATTGACACTGGTAGGTAGACATTCTACCATCTAACTTGGTGGCTAAATTGTGAGCATACCTTTTCCTTGATGAAGTAGAAGGCGCACTCACTGTATCCCCTCTAAAAATAGTTAATGATTCAAAAAATCTGATTAGTCCGGAAATCGTATTAGTTTTGTCTGTTATCACCCCCACCCCCACCTGATTTCGACTTGGATCTGGATCCAGATACTCAGATTCTACATTAAATCTTTCAACAATTACCATAACACCCTCTTGTGTAGATGTCCCAGGATTGTTCAAAGGACATGTCTATGGAGTATTGGTTTGCGTATTATTCGGTGTATTTCCCCCTCGTTTTTTAACGTAGGCCCCCAACTTTCCCCTTTCGATGAGGTTCTGGACCTCCTGCTTCAAAGCTACACAATCGTGAGTATCATGACCTATGTCATTGTGGTATTGGCAGAAGCAAGTGCTCCGGTTTTCTCTGGAGGACTCCAATGCTGCTGGCTTTCTAAAATGCACCTCATTCTTAGTCTTGTCATAAATTTTAGCCACACTCTCCTCCAACTCAGCAAACCACTCAGGCTGAACCCAGGGCCCCCTCTTACTTCTGGTTTGTTGGCTCTGAGTTTGGTTGGACTGATTCTGCCTTGACCGGTTGGACCCTTGTACAGTCTCCTTTGCCCTATAACCGGCTGGTGGAGTTGCAACTTGTTCAAAGAAATCTGCTAGCCCATTCGTTGTATTCACAAAACGATTAATGTACTTCTTTA
Organism: Limnanthes douglasii subsp. nivea; assembly: GCA_036936605.1. Lineage (NCBI taxonomy): Eukaryota > Viridiplantae > Streptophyta > Magnoliopsida > Brassicales > Limnanthaceae > Limnanthes > Limnanthes douglasii. Next base: position 74,874,877 of record JAUPFV010000003.1, on the reverse strand, counting down.
GGGACTCGTTCGGTTCTTAAGAACAATGGATAATGGTGTCCCCATTGCCCTTGAGTTCCTTACTTCCAACAAATTGCCTCCGGAAGGAAACCCATAACGTATCAAAATTTCTTATACACCCCTAGGGGAGACTGTTGTACCATTTGAGGGCACTTCATGTGAAAGTTTGAGAGAAATCCCTACACAATAGCTTGCCATCATCGTCAAAATTCATCACAAAGTTCTTGAACTGTTCCAGATGATTGTCCGGATCTCGACTCCCATCGTATTTCTCCATCTTGGAGCTATCAAACCTCTTAGGAAGATGTCCGAAGAGTATTTTTGCGGACAAAGGAGATTGCCTCCAATTTTTGCTACGACTAAAAATAGTATCTTCATTGGGGGTTGCAAAAATACTTGGTTTGGACTGAAAGGCAAAGGGATCAATAAGCAACTGATCAATATTCTTATTGGGTGACCCCTTTCCCTTACTATGATGCTTCTTAAGTCTGCCGAGCATATCCCTATTTCTTGAATGTTTTTTAGTTAGCCTCATCTTATTTTTAGATATTCCCTCATCAGTACTTGAAGATAATGATTCTTCAAGTTCTGCCACATTTGATGAGCTGTTGGAAGACTCAGATACAGAACTCTCAACAAGATTAGATCGATGTGTCTTCTTGGAGTTGAGATGAGTTTTCAAAGATTACTCGTTTTCTCCAGGATTGTCAGTGTGGTGAAATACTGACGCTCCAGATTTTTACTTAACTCTTTTTTCTGCTTATTTTATGGCTTTCAGCGCCTCTATTTTAGCCTTCATATGATCTTTCTCCTGGATGGTATACTCCTTGTTTTCCCTTGCACCTTTCATCTCAGGAGGTGGAACATTCTGTTCATTCGGATCCATCCGAACAACGTTTCTTGCTGGTTTTGAATTGCTTTTTTAGGCACCGTCGCGCTCCCACTGTGGTCGCCAATTTGGTGTGGTTTATTGTTATCTGAGGGTCATTTCATAAAGTGTTTTGGATGCTATGTGTAATTTAATGTTTAGAGTAGTGAGTAGTGAGATAATTAAGTTGTGTGCTAGTAATAAATTTTGATTACCCTCATTAATGAAAGTGGTTGGTGTTTTATACTTAATTACTGACCCATTGGCCTATTGGGTCGGATAGTGAAGTTGGGTTAAGTTTAAGGACCCATTAGTAATCTGGTATGAAGTGACCAACAACTAGCTTAGTCAGTATTTATTAATTTTACCATGTTCGGTTATTTATGATAGTGGTTATGGTCCGAACTGTCCATCAGATTAAGTCAAGACACAGCTTCAATCTCATCAAATGGGGTCGATAATTTTAGGATCAGAATGCTTGACGGTGTTTTCATAATCATAACGTGTTGTCATGTTTATGAGTTGAAGAGGAACCTGATATCTGTTGGGACACTATAATATCGGGGTTACAAATATGTGTCGGATTTGGTGTAATTAAGGTGAAAAATGGCTCGATGGTTTGTATAAAAAACAGTTTGCAAAATGGACTTTACATTCTCCAAGAGAGTGTTGCTATGGGTGATGACACAGTAACATCATCAGAGACTAATAAGCAAAATCGAGAGGATCAGAATCAGTTGTAGTATTGGTGTCTCAGTCACATAAGTGAAAAAAAAATATTAGTTGATTTGGGAAATATGGATTTATTAAAAGGGTGTAAAGTGGACTCGTTATAATTTTCTGAACATTGTGTATTTGGTAAATAAACTAGAGTGAAATTTAACAAGTCGGTTGTAAGAAATACTAAAGGGATAGTGGATTGCATTCACTCAGACCTTTGGCGCCGAAACCGAATTCCATCAAAGAGTGGAGCTACATACTACATAAGCATGATCAATGCTTATTTAAGGATAATCTGAGTTTATTTTCTTAAAACTATAGATGAGACATATTCAACCTTTATCAAATAGAAGACGATGATTAAAAAGCAAACAAGAAGAAAAATCAAACATTTTAGGACGTATAATGGGTTAGAATTTTGTAGTTGTGAGTTCAATGAGTTATAGGATGCTGAGAGAATGGTATCATAGAAATAATGAACATAATTCTCTATCACAAGGCACAAAACATGCACGAAGCATGCTCTCAGATTTCGATGAGAGAAAATATGTTTTGGCCGAAGCTAATAATATTTCGTGTTACTTTATGAATCGGTATTCATCAACGGTTAGTGATTATAAGACTTATTTTGAGATTTGGTTTGGATCATTGGTTGATTAAGAACATTAGAGGGTGTTCGGTTGCCCTGCGTACGCTCACGTGAGAGATGGTAAACTTTAGTCGATGGTAAAGAAATGTATATTTCTTGGACATACTAACGGAGTGAATCGATATTGGTTATGGTGTACTTGTCTAAACTTTCCATGTTTTCTCATCAGTAGGTACGTGACTTTTAATAAGTCTACTTTGCTAGAAAGTTAGAAGTATGTAAGGTAAATGTTCAAATCAAGATCGGTTGTGATTAAATGGTTGGAACTTGAAGTGGAATTGGTTCCTAGTAGGTCTAATAATTGGAATGGTTCTAAGGTGGATCCAGGATCAGGAGGTGAAACGTCAATATGGGATGATAGTTACGATGATGCATCTGAACCATAATAAAAACCTTATAGGATAACATTAGATAACAAAAGAAGAAAGATTAGACCACCAAAAGATATATGAACCTACTTGCATACACTCTGTCAGTTGTGGAAGAAGTTGAGATGCACCAACCTAGTAGCTATAGGGAATCTATAACAAGCTCAAATACAGTGGATCAGTGCTATGGGGGAAGTTATTGAATCTCTTCATAAGAATCCGATAAAAAAACTTGTTTATTTTATATAAAACAGAATGTAGTAGACTCTAAATGGGTATCCACGAAAAAAGAAGGTAATCTAGGGGTTAAGGCACATTGATTCAAGGCAAGACCGGTCGTTAAGGGTTTTACTAAAAAGGAAAGAATCGACTTCAATAAATGGTGAAGTATAGTTCGATTCAAGTTTTATTAGGCATATTAGTTTTGCAAGATTTAAAGCTTAAACAATTGTCTCATGTAGATAAACCAATCTACATGAGACAACCAAAAATATTTATCAAACCTAAAATAGAGGACAAGGTTTGGCTGCTGAAGAAGTCATTGTATGGTTTAAAACAGTCATTTAGAAAATGATACAAATAATTTGATATATTCATGGTGTGAACAAGGTTCAGGATAATTCCATATGACGGTTGTGTGTATCATCAGAATATGTCATACGATTCTTATGTTTACTTTTTATTATATGTGGATAACATGTTCATTGTTGCTTTTAGTATGTCGCACATTATGAAGATTAAGAAGCACCTTAGTTCAGAGTTTAAGATGAAGTATATGGATAAGGAAACGAAGGTCATAGAGATGCTACAACGATCCAACATGTTTGATACTAACGCATATATCATCTCTCTTGCTACTCACTTTAAATTATTTGCAACATGATCAACCAAGGATAATATTAAGTTGGAAAAATTGTCAAGGTTTCATACTCAAGTTCAGTTGGTAGCATCATGTATGTTACGATGTTCACACGTCTTGATATTTCACATACGATTAGTGTGATCAACAATAAGGTAAGGAAGACATAGAGTTGCAAGGTTTGGTGGAATATTTGGGCTTAGATATGACTACTACAAAATTATATTGTGACAATCAAAATTCCATACACCTTACATGGAACCAGATGTATCACAATTGTACAAAGTACATAGATGTCAGGTATAATTTTATTTTTGATATTGATAAAGGAAGGATATATGATGATAAATAAGCCTTGGTCTAGCAAATACAATGATCAAATTGGTGAAATTAGTTGCCAATGACTAATCTAAAGCAAGCATAAGGACTCCGGAGGTCAAATGCAATAACTAGTGAACTTGTTTATAAATAGTAAAGGAGTGGGGTGAGAAATCCACTCTAATAGTGTTATTTATGTAATTTCATTATTCACCTCATGTACTATATAAAGGACATTCCCTTTTGGGGAAAAGGTCCAATGATTAGTCAATTATTACTACAATTATTATTTTTGTCTCTTTACCTCTCTATTAAATACTGATTCTCATCTGAAAGAATCTAATACGAACATTTCTTAGGCTGACACTCCCATATGAATATTTTCACATCCGGATTTATTACTAAGATATATTTGATTTCATCAGTGGCGCCGTATGTGGGAACCTCAGTGGTACCCGGAATCACTGTTCCAAAACTACAAAATTAATCTAGAACAAAAAAAACAATGGAAACTGAAATTCGTGGAGAGATAGAGGCAAATCCGATAAACAATTTGGCCAACTTACATACTTCTTAGGATTCGAAGTTCATCATCGGGCTAATAGTATTTTTTTGAACCAACAAAAGTATATTCAAGATCTTATCACTTTGGTTGGTCTGGAGGATGCTTCTTCAGTTGATACTCCCATGGAGTTAAATGTTAAATTTAGGAAAAATGAAGGGAACCTTTTGGATGATCCTACTCTTTATCGGCGTTTGGTTGGGAGTCTTATCTACTTGACAACTACGCGCCCTGATATATCATATGTTGTTCATCAAGTCAGCCAGTTTATGTTCTCTCCTCGACATCTACACCTTGCTGCAGTTCGACGCATCATTCCGTATCTTCAAGGCTCACCTACTCGTGGTTTGTTCTTTCCAGCTGGCTCATCTCTTCAACTTGTTTCCTATAGTGATGTCGATTTTGCTGGATGTCCAGATACACGTCGATCTACTACAGGTTGGCGTATGTTTTTAGGTGATGCTCTAATTTCTTGGAGGTGTAAGAAACAAGATCGTGTTTCTAAATCCTCTACCGAAGCTGAATATTGTGCCATGTCTAGTGCTTGTTCCGAAATTGTATGGCTACGCGGTCTTCTTGAGGAGGTTGGATTTCCTCAAACAACTTCTACCCCTCTTCATGCTGATAACACTAGTGCCATTCAGATTGCCACCAATCCTGTTTTTCATGAGCGCACCAAACACATTGAAGTTGATTGTCAATCCATTCGAGATACTTTGGAAAAAAGGGTGATATCTCTTCCTCACGTCTCTTCTGATCTCCAAGTGGTTGATATTTTCACCAAAGCTATGACTTGTCAGCGGCATCAATTTCTTATTGGCAAATTGTTACTGGTTGACTTACATGCATCAATTTGAGGGAGGGTGTTATAGGAAATAAATTAGATTAATATCTAATTTATTTAGTCAAAGATTAAGTTAACATATACTATAGTATAATATATATGATAATGAATTATAGTCAATAGTCTACGTCAACTTTAGGAAAATAAAGATTCTAGTATTAATTGTTGTAACTGCTATAAATTAGTATAAAAGGTGAACCAGAAAGATAAATAAGATATACTTTTTCAGAAAGAAAATACTTTTAAAATAACTCTTCTTTCTTCAATCAAATCCAACTGATTCTTGACTGCTATATCATTATCATGTTCGGAATAGTTTTGGACTCTGTGAGATGGTAAAGTAACTTCTATGGGAGTAATTGCATCAATCCCATACAACAGTGCAAAAGGAGATTCTTGTGTAGCAGCCCGAGGTGTAGTTCGGTAGGCCCACAATAATAAATAATTTGGCCACTTTCCTGCAACTCCCTCCAAATTTTTCTTCAATCCGGAAAATATTGTCCTATTTGCAACTTCAACTTGCCCATTTTCTTGAGGGTGGAAAGGAGAAGAAAAACAATGTTGAATTCCTATGGAGATGAAGAACAGTTACATGTCTTTATTATCAAACTGTGGCCCATTGTTTGTAGTAATCTTTTGGGGAACCCCAAATCTGCAACATATGTTAGATAAAATAAATTTAATGACTGGATTTAAAGTGGGTCCAGCTAAAGAAGATGCCTCTATCCACTTAGAGAAATGTCAATAGCAACTATGATTGTTTAACATCCATCGGATGCCATGGGAAGATGCCCAACTAGATCCATCCCTCATCTGTCAAAGGGTATCAGTTCAAATACGGATTTCATAGGAACTATTGGTACATGAATTTCATTTCTATATCTTTGATAAAGATCACATTTTTTACCATCTCTCTAACATCTGCCATTATGGTTGGCCAGTAGTATCCTGCTAATAAAACTCTTTTGGTTTGAGCCCTATAGCAACAGTTTGCAGAACCTTCTCCATCATGTAGTTCAGATAACACAACTTGGGATTCTTCAAATCCTAATCAACACAAGAGAGGTCTGTTAAACGAGTTATTGTAAGAACTTCCCTTAATATCAAGAAACCACGAGGTTTATACTTTATTTTCTTAGCCATGGTTTTATCCGGGGGAAATATCACATGAGAGATAAACCGGAGAAGATCATATCTCCAATCTTTAGATTGAATAACAACTATATCCATACTTTTTTCACTTTCTTTTTCTTGAACTGTCTTTACGGATGGACATTCTTGCACAAGAATTTATGGGTAAGATTCAGAATAAGCTATAGTTGCCAAAGAGTCTACCAGAGTATTCTCCGATATAAGGATGTGTTCATAGCAGATATTCTTGAAGTTTGCGGCAACTTCTTTCAACATGAGCAAGTATTTAACCAACTGTTCTTTCTTTGCTTCAGATTTTCCTTGAGCATGGTGAATCAACAATTGGGAATCGCTCATTAACCAGACTCTTTTTGCCCCGCATAGGAGAGCCAATATAAGACCAGCTATTGTCGCCTTATACTCAGATTCATTGTTGGAACCTATGATACCAAAACATATGGCCTGATACATATTATCGTCGTATGGAGAAATTAAACAAATCCCAGCCCCACAACCCATAGTACTTGATCCACCATCAGTTTGAACTACCCATTCTTTTTTACAATAGTTTTCTGATATATGTTCGGAGAATCTGTCAGTATGAAATTTTACCAAGAAATCAGCCACCGACTGATTTTTGATTTCCGTTCGATGTGCAAAATCAATATCATAATCACCCAGCTCCACTGACCACTTGGTCATTTTACTTGACACATTAGCTTTCTGAAGAACACTTTTCATGAAAGATGTTCAAACAACAATGGAATGAGCTTGGAAGTATGGTCTCATCTTTTTTGCTACAATTACTAAGGCCAATGCCAGTTTTTCCAACTTCAAATATCTTCTTTCAGCATCCTACAGACTTTTCCTGATGTAATACACTGGACGAGGGTAATTGTCCACTTCTCTTACTAGCACAACATTTATTGCATACTCTGATACAGCTAAATATACGTAGATATTTTCCTTCCGAACAGGTTTGAAAAGAGTTTTAGGTGAAGAAAATTTCTTCTTGATTTCAATAAAATCCTGATCACACTGTGGAGACCAATTAAAGTCTTTAACATTCCTCAATACTTAGAAAGATGGAGCGCACTTGTCTGATGATCTTGAAATAAACCTGTTCAACTCAGCCAATCATCCAGTCAGTCTTTGAACTTCTTTGATATTCTGAGGAGGGTCCATAGCTAGCAAGGCATTAAGTTGATTCGGATCAGGCTGATTTCCTTTTTCACTTATTATGTAGCCCAAGAACTTTCCAGATCGGACCCCAAATACACACTTTTCAGGGTTCAATTTTAAATTCATAGCCTCTAAGTTAGAGAATGTTTCTTGAAGGTCAGATATATGTGCATCTTCCTCCGAGATTTTAACCATCATATCATCTATGTAAACCTTCATGTTTCTGCCAATCTGATTAGCGAAATATTTATTCACAAACCTCTGGTAAGTGGCTCGAACATTTTTCAATTCGAACGACATCACCTTATAACAATTAAGACCTCTGTCTATGATGAAAGTAGTGTGGTATTGATCATTCGGATCTACTTGAATTTGGTTATACCCTAAAAATGCATCCATGAATGACAATAACCTATTTCCAGAAGTTGAATCCACCAACTGATCTATACGAGGAACAGGATAAAGATCTTTTGGGCATGCCCTATTAAGATTAGTAAAATCAATACACATGCGTCACTTGTCATTATTTTTCTTAACCCAAACAGGGTTGGCAGTTTACAAAGGGTACCGGGATTCTTTAATGTGACCTATCTTGGTCAAACGATCAACTTCCTAAATAATCACATTTGTTTTTCCGTAGAGAAAGACCTCTTCCTTTATACAACTGGTGCAACATCGGTTTGGATCGACAACTTATGAGAAATAATATCAGCTGGCACTCCAATGACATCACTATTAGTCATGCAAAAACATGTTGATTATTCATCAAAAAGAACAATAACTGGTGTTTCAAATCTGGCGCCAACTTGGTACCAATTTTAACATTTTTACCCTCAGCGAAGGAGTGGGTTTCAACCTCCTCAATAGGTATTATCACACTGGAAGCCTCCTTCAGATCATCAAGTTCATTCTCATCAGCGGAAGGCTCCAATAGCTGCTAATCTCTGTTACCCTTGACTGCCTCTAAAGTCTTAGGGGCAAGGGTCGTTGCATAAAATTTCCTGGCTACCTTCTGGTTGCTCTGGACAACACCTACTTGTCCCTGGACAGCATACTTTAAACATTGGTGGACCGTAGAAGCCACCGCATGCATTATGGAGAGACTAGACCTCCCAAATATTGCATTATAAGATGTTGGGAAATCCACCACAACAAACACTACTCTTACCATTTTATTAAAGGGTCCTTTGCCCAAAAATACTTCCTCTTCGAACTCCCCAATCACATCTGCAGAACTTCATGTGAAGCCTACGATGGTTGTGTTCGAACGTTGTATAATCGAAGGGTTTCTCATCTGCTTGTAAGAACCTAAAAACAGGATATGTGTCGAAGTGCCTGTGTCAATTAGAATTCGGTGTATATCGTTTCCTCCTATTGATGCCCCTATTACCATTGAATCTTCATGAGGCCCTGCAATGTCTCTCAGGTCATCCTCATCGAAAACTATAGAGGGAGATGGGGATTGATACTGGTGTGTGGACATCTCTCTATCCAACTGGGTGGCCAAACTGTGGACATGCCTCTTCCTTGACGAAGTAGAAGGCGCAGTCACAGTATCCCCTCCCAAAATAGTTAGTGACTCAAAAATATCAATCAGATCGGAAACTGTTGTGGTCTTGTATGTTATTACCCCCACCTAATTTCGACTCAGATCTAGATCAAGATACTCAAAGTCTATATCAAACCTTTCAGTAATTACCATTGCACCTTCTTGTGTGGATGTTCCAGGATTATTCGAAGGACCAGTTCGGGGAGTATTAGCTTGTGCATTATCCGGTCTGCTTCCCTTTCGTTTTTTTACATAAGCTCCCAATTTTCCCCTTTCAATGAGGTTTTGGACCTTCTTCTTCAAGGTTATACAATCATGAGTATCATGGCCTATGTCATTTTCGTATTGGCAGAAACAGGTGATCCGGTTTTCTCTGGGGGATTGCAATGTTGTTGGCTTTCTAAAATGCACTTCGTTTTTAGTTTTGTCATAAATTGTAGCCACACTCTCCCCCAATTCAGCAAATCACTCAAGCTGAACCTAGGGCCCTCTTTTGTTTCTGACTTGCTGACTCTGAGTCTGGTTAGACTGATTATGCCTTGATCGGTAAGATCCATGTCCAGTCTTTTTTGTCTAGTAACCGGACTAATTAGAAGCTGGAGTTGTTGTTGTTGTAGTAGTGGACCTCACTTGGCGGTGTACTCTGGTTTTCTTAGTTTTTTCAACGTCGATTTTTTTACCCACCTGATTCAACAAACCACCCCAGATTATAGCCTTCTTTCGAGTCACTGATCAGCTAAATTACCTGGATTCAAACCTTGTCTCATGGAAGCAATTGCGACTTGTTCAAAGCAATCTGTTAACATATTCTTTGTATTTACAAACCGATTGATGTACTCTTTTAAATACTCATTTGGATCATGAGAATGGTGTCCCCATTACCCTTAAGCTCTTTGCTTCCAACAAATTGCCTCCAGAAGGCAACCCAGAACATATCAAAATCTCTTATCCACCCCTGAGGGAGACTGTTGTACCATTTAAGGGCACTTCCTGTGAAAATTTTGGAGAAGGCCCTACACAATAGCTTGTCATCGTCAAAGTTCATCATAAAGTTCTTAAACTGATCCAGATGGTTGTCCGAATCTTGGCTCCCATAATATTTCTCCATCTTTGAGCTATCAAACCTCTTCGGAAGATGTCCGGAGAGTATTTTTGCGGACAAATGTGATTGCTTCCAATTCTTGCTACGGCTAAAAACAATATCTTCATTAGGGGTAGCAAAAATACCTGGTTTGGACTGAAAAGCAAAGGGATCAATCAATAACTGGTAAATATGTTGGTTGGCTGACCCCTTACCCTGGCCATGGTGCCTCTTGAGCCTGTCATGCCTATCCTTTTTTTCTTGAATGTTGTTTATTCAGCCTCTTTTTTTTTACCTTCCTTCATCCCTACTTGAAGATAATGATTCATCAAGCTCTGCCTCATTATGAGCTGCTGGAGGACTCAGATGCAGAACTCTCAATAGGTTTAGATCGGTGTGTCTTCTTGGAACTGAGAAGAGTTTTCAAAGATTGCTCGTTTTCTCCAGGAATGTCAGTGTGGTGAAGTACTGACACACCAGATTTTTCTTTAACCCATTTCTTTGCTTATTTTATTGCTCTCAGTGCCTCTATTTAATCTCTCAACTGGTTGCGCTCCTCGATAGTATACTCATTGTTCTCCTTGCAACTTCCACCTCGGGAGGTGGAATATTCTACTCGTTTGGATCCATCCGAAATACTTTGTTTGCTGGTATTGAATTGTGAAATTCAGGCACCAGCGCTCTCCCACTGTGGTCGCCAATTTGGTGTGATTAATTTCTATTTGAGGGTAATTTCATAAAATGTTTTATGAATTTAATGTTTAGGGTAGATTGTAGTGAGATAACTAAGTCGTGTGCTAGTAATAAATTTTGATTACACTCATTAATGAAAGTGGTTGGGGTATTTATACTTAATTAGTGACCCATAGGCATGCTGGGTCGGATTGTGGAGTCGGGTCGAGTTTAAGGACCTATTAGTAATTCGGTGTGAAGTGACCACCATCTAGCTTAGTCATATTCCACTATATTAGTCCTGCCCAGTTCCACCTGATAGTGTTTTTGGTCTGAACTGCCCATCAGATAAAAATAAGATTCAGTAGCTAAAATATCTGACCTCATCAAAAGTGGTATAATCGTTTACCTCAAAGATGTATCAAGAATTTTGATATGTTCTGGAGTATGTTCTGACAATATTTTGTTGGAAGTAATAATTTCCGAGCAAACGGGGACAGTATAATCTACTGCAGACAGAAAGTGGGGGAAGGTCTCAAAGTGTATACAAATTTTTATGTTCAGGTCAAGATAAATATGGATTTTTGTGAAGAATGACTCTAGCTACCTTCTGAAAGGGTTTGCTTTCGGGGGTGATGACGGATAATGGTGAGAAACGCAGGCTATGACATTCGGATCATTGCTAGATCAGATAGAGAATCGAATTCTAGTTCAAGAAACTAGAGTATCAGAGATATAATCGATGTTACAGTTTAATCTGAATCAGTTCTGCCAAGATCTGACCATGATAAGAGCCAATACGACACCAGTGAATGTCTGACAGCAAGTATCGCAACTAAAGGGTAGTCAACACTCAATAATACACATTTGTAGTCAACACTCAGCAATACACATTTGTTTTCAACACTCAACAGTATGTCCGGCCCATGTCCAACAAATGGGTCCGACCAGCTCATTATGCTGAGTTGACTGAGTGTGTGTCTATTATTTTTGAGAAGGCACGTTCGAATGTATACTTTCGTAAAACTTTCCCAATAAAGACTCCAACGGAGTATATAAAGAATAAGTATTGTCAGTATCATGAGAATATCGGGCATGGTACAAAAGACTGTGTGGCATTGAAAAAAGAGGTACAATACTTGATAGTAAATAGGAAGTTAGTCAATTTTGTGAAGAAGAATTCTACAATAGCTCTCAAACAAAAAGTTATTCTTAAGCAAGAGGATACGATGATGATATCGGAAACAATTGATGAAGAGTTTATAGATACATTTGATATCTCCGCTGAGTATTTAGACCCAAAGCCAGGCAGAAATAGCATAAACATGGTAGAAGAACCAATAACAAGAGGAAATGGTAGTGATTTATGTTCTTTCTTTGAGTCACTAACAATTTTTGGGGGAGATACAGTTGCAATAGTATCGAATTATTCTCGAAAGAGACACATCATTAGTCTAGCAACACAACTGGAAGTAAGCACTTTAACATATTTGTATAGAAATCCATGCCCAATACTCTGCTTCGAAGATGATGATATGAGAGATGTAGTCAATTTGCATGAGGATGCAGTAGTTATCAGAGCAGAGATAGTGGGGAACGAGATACGATTTTTTTATACGGGTAGTTCAGCTAACATTATGTTTATGTCAACTTATAGCCAAATCAAAAACCCACCAACAATCTTACGATTGGACCGAACGATAGTCGGATTCACTCGGGCTACAACTGAGGTAGTCGGAGAGTTCGAGAGGGTGGTAGGATTGGGTTGATGACCATTCAAGAATGTAGTTACAATATCAATTATAGTCGTAAATGCTTGCCCGTCTTATAATACTATATTTGGAAGGTCTTGGTTATCTAAAATGCATGATGTGTCATCAACTATCCATCAATGTTTGAAGTGTGTAGTGGGAAGAAATGTGGGAACAGTTAAAAGCAGCCAGAATATGGCACGCGAGTGTTACCGAGTAGTGTTGGCCCCCAAGCAGATCAAGGGGGTTGAATCAAAGAAAGAATAACAATCAGTGGGGGTACCCCTAGAGTCCGATCCTGTGGATGATCCGAGTGAAGCCCCCGGGTTCATGGGCCCAGACGATAGCTTTGAGGATCATTTCTTATTTCCGGGTAAATGCCTCAAAATAGGCACGAGATTATCTCTGGAGGTAAAAGAAAGTTTATTCAAGTTTCTTTCAACAAAATTACATTTTTTTACATGGTATACAGAGGATATCACAGGGGTTCCAGCGAACGTCATTTGTCATAGGCTTGCGGTACGAAGTAATGTTCGTCTAACCATACAGAAGAGAAGATCTTTTTCTTAAGAAAAAACTGAAGCTATAAGGGCAGAGGTGGACCGTTTAACTAAAGTGGGTCACATACGCGAGCCATAATATCCTTTATGGATTGTTAATCTGGTCCTAGTAAAGAAGAAGAATGACAAGTGGCGAATGTGTGTGGACTTCACTGATCTAAAAAGAGCGTGCCCCAAAGATCATTTCCTTATACCCAGAATAGATCAGTTAGTTGACTTAACATCCGGAAACGGACTGTTATCTTTCATAGATGCTTATGTCGGGTATAATAAGATCCAAATGGATCCAAGAGATCAGGAGAGTACAACTTTCATCACCGGAAAAGGTTTACACTGTTACAAGGTAATGCCATTCAGGTTAAAGAACGCCGGAGCGACATACCAACGTTTAGTAAATGAAGCTTTTGAGTCCCAAATTGGAATAAATATTGGGGTTTACATTGATGAAATTTTAATCAAAAGCTCAAAGGATGAGAACCATTTGGCTGATCTAGAAGAAACGTTTGCCAATTTGACAAAGATAAACCTAAAATTGAATCCAGAAAAATGTAGTTCTAGGTAAGATCCATAATTTTTTTAAAGTACATAGTCAGTGAGCATGATATTGAAACCGACCCTGTACAATTAAAGTATTATGGCACCACTAAGAACAATCAAAGAGGAACAAATCTTAACAGGAAGATTGACAGCATTGGACAAGTTCATATCACGGTCATCGGATAAGTGCGCTCCCTTTGTCCAAATGCTAAGCAAAAAAAATGTTTTGATTAGAGTCAAGAATGTTCGGATGCTTTTCATCATATCAAAGAATACCTTTCTTCATCGGAAATCTTGACAAAGCCAAATCCGGGGGAAAAGTTATATATCTATTTGATAGTCTCAGATTTCACTGTGAGTGCGATTTTAATCCGTGAAGAGGAAAATGTTCCGAGACCAGTATATTATGTGAGTAAAATTATTCTGGATGATGAGAAGCAATACCTCAGTTTAGAAAAGCTATCCCTTGCACTAGTTACATCTGCGTGAAAAATGAGACCTTATTTTTAGGCTCACTCAATTATCTTACGGACATCTTTTCCAATTAAAAATATGTTACAAAGGCCTAATGTATCGGGGAGAATGACTAAGTGGTCGGTCGAGCTAGGGGATTTTGATACTGAATTTGAGCCAAGAACTATTATTAAAGAACAAGCATTAGCTAAATTCTTAGTCGAGTTTCACTCTGAGCGAACTAATATAGAAGTCGATGAGAAAGAGCTTGGATCAGAGTGGACAATCCGAACTGATGGGGGTTCAAGCTTGTCTAGTTGTGGAGCAGGGGTGCAATTGGTTTCTCCTTAGGGAATTGCAATGTATCAAGCCATTCGATTTAGATTTAAAGCATCAAATAACAAAGCCGAGTACGAAGCTATTTTGGCGGGCTTGAGACTTGCGAAAATCTGCAGACTTAAAAGAGTAAGTTTGATAAGCGATTCATAGCTTCTCGTAACCATGCATCTGGCATATTGGAAGCAAGAAAAGATCACTTAGTGAAATATCTTGGGGCTTTGAAGGTTTTTAATTTGGCTTTTGAAGGTGTCAGATACGAACATGTTCACATAGCTGAAATTCAGTAGCTGATTCTTTGGAAAAAAATTCTTACTCAAAGGAGCACCCTTGTATAATCACACAAGAAAACCCTTCTATAGTAAAGTGATCTGAATCGGTTGAAGCATTTGTCGAAGCTTTTCAAATTTCTACAAGTATCGCAAAAGATTGGAGGAGCAAGATTCAAGAATTTTTTGTGAATGATATACTCCCAGTTGATAAGGTGATGGCTAAGAGAATAAGATTTAAGGCATATATATATGTTGTACTCAGAGATGTACTGTATTAAAAATATTTAGCCGACCTTTACTCCGATGTTTAAGAAGAGATGAGTGGTAGATGATACTTTCAGAGTTACATGACGGGAAAGAGTCAGCGCATTGTGGCTATCAAACATTGATACGAAGAGTTCTTCTTGCTGGGTATTAATGGCCGACCCTCTCTTCGGATGTTAAAGAATTAGTGTAGAAACGTGATACATGCCAAAGATTTTCTAATGCAATGCATACACCGGGTGTGCCCCTCAAATCGGTACGTGAGTCTTTACCATTTGACCGATGGGGCATTGACCTGGTCGGACCTTTACTGATGACATCTGGAGGTCGACAGACAATCATTGTTGCAGTTGACTATATTTCTAAGTGGGTGGAAGTTGAGCCTTCGGCAGGGACAAGAGCTAAGGATGTGATCAGATTTATTGTTTCTAACATCTACTGTCGTTTTTGGGTTCCAAGGAAAATCAAAATGGACAACGGACCACAGTTCGACAACAAAGAGATGAAATCCTTCTGTGCATCTAAGGGGATACAACAATGCTTCTCAACACCCTTTCACCCCCAAGTAAATGGCCAAGTCGAGGTGACTTATCGGAAAGTTCTAGATGGGCTAAAAATGAATTTGGAAGGTAAGGCGGGAAAATGGCCGAATTATCTACAAGAAGTTTTGTGGGCTTATAGAACGACTCATAGGACCGCATCGCAAGATTCACTATACGCACTCGTTTATGGGATAGATGCATTGGTACCATCGGAAAAAAATCCCATCATTCAGGCTCAGTGAATATTCCGAGGAAACAAATGACAATGGAAAGAGCACAGAGTTGGATCTGGTAAAGGAGAAAATAAGAATGATACAACTAAATTTTATACATTATCAAACTCTGATAAGACTTTGATATGCTTCAAAAGTCAAAAGACGAGAATTTAAAGTCGGGGACAAAGTTCAAGGGAAAGTTTTCCTCCATACGAAAGAAAAAAAGGCTGGAAAAGTTAGCTCATAATTGATAAGGTCCATACATAGTAACAAAGAAGATCAAACTGGGGACATACAGACTCAAAGATAAAGAATGAAGTAATCTTCCCCACCCCTGGAACCTTGAGCACCTCAAAGTTTATTTAGAGTGAATGTGTAAATTTGTAAATATTTTCTTTATGAACTTATGTAGTATCGGTGGCATAATCTTTCCTATCCTGGTGGCGCAAGAAGGTTTTAATGAGGTGTCCTAATATCCGACTTATATATGCAAATCCATTTATCATCTTAAAATGATCTCCATAAATGTTCATCTTTTTGGACCTAAAAAAATATCCTTTTGGATGATAATGCTCATCTTTTTGAGTCAGATGGCTGTCCAACAAATGCTGGGGTACAATGTTCATTATTTTGAACTAAGAAAGTCTTATATTGAAGGCCAAAGAACAATGTCCACCTAAATAATAGCGTACTCTAATGCTCATCTTTTTTAGTTAGAAAGGTCAACCAATGAATGGTGACCAACAAATTTCTTACACATGTGATAAACTTTGGAGGAATATAATTTTGCCATAAAACTATAAAAGATTATCACACAAAACATTGTGTCATTCAGATCGTTTGTAAAACAAAATTCATACAAAATAAAGATCTTTGATCAAGTCCGATCAAGGATTCCAAAAAAGTAGATTAACAAAGGTTACACAAAAGATAAATATCGAATAAAAAGAAACAATCGTTCGTTTTTTCCAGGCATGAATTCATCTTTGTTATCTTCTGAGAAGTCATAATCGGATGAAGAGCTTTCCGAGTCACTACTACTCACTAAGTCTTTTGCAGAGACACTAGTTGGACGATGTCTTTCTATAACATGTAGCCAAAGAATTCCTAATTTTGAGTTAAGAAAGTGTTCATGCATTTCCATAACCAAAGCTGATCTAAGGTTGGCATCTCTTGTTTCTAGACGAGAAACGTAGTCGGCAGCATAAGCATTTAAGCATTTCCTTTTCTCGGTTTCAAAGTTCTTTCTCAAGGATTTTTTTTCCTTAGCGAGTTTTTCGATTTCGTTAATAGTCTTCTTAAAATATGTTTTAGTCTTTGCACAAGATTCAACGAGACCATCGATGAGGATGTCCCGTTTGGTATCCTTAGTAATGAAACGATCCCGTTCGTCATCGAATTTTGTCTTCTCCTCGGAAAGTTGAGTTTCCAAGGAAGTGATTTTTTTCAGATGATCAGAAGATACCTTTTTCTCATTAACAACTTCATCTTCCACTTTCTTTAACTTAGTCTTCCTTAAATCTTTAGCCACCTTCTTTAGACGGACAACCTCCTCCTTCAAGTTATTAACCTCAACGGCTAAGTTTTTCACTTCAGTTCTCCTTTGAATAACTTTTCTTTTATAAGGATCTTTACGATTAGATTTCCTCTCAAGAACCACACCAGCACGGAGAAACTTGTTAAGTTCGTTGGCAACAAAGTCATTTTCATAGACATCAAAATAAGCTGAGGCAGGAGATAGAAGTTCACCCTCCCTGAGAATTTCCTCAGTAACTTATTTACTTTGGACAAACTCCTCACCGGAGTCCGAGTCGATGATAACAAATTTTTTTACAAGGGGGAAATCAGACCCGCTGGGTTTTCATCGTCCTCCTCCCTGTCAATAACTTTCTTATGCTTTTCTTGAGCACATAATCTCATTTTCCTCACAATACCTTCTCTCCCTATTGGCCTCGCTTCGAGCACGTCCTCATGAACAACATTTGTTGGGTTTTCTTCTTGAACATCAACTTGGGATCCCCTTCAAATATCAGTCTGTTGAACTTCTCGGGACCTCAACTGGTAGTCTATCAAGGACAACAGTTTATTGTTCCTCATGGGATTCAGTTTGTTATTCTTCCCAGACATCTTCTTCTGAGTCAGCATCATCCTCAATCTCTTTGTCTTCATCATCAAATGTTTTAGCATCCTGATGACTCGGAGCCCTGGCTCATGTAGGAAGAAAGACTTGGTTGTCCAACCCTTCCAAATGTTTTAAGATAGCATCTTCCGGGGGAGGTAGCATCAAGTCTTTCAAGGATTTCTTTTAACCCGGTACGTACCTCTGAAGATTGATTTTTACTAAACTCGAGGGTGTAAAGCATCTATGAAACTTATATCTCTAATTGGCACTTGCCCAAACGCTCAACTTTACAAAGATATCATTGGCAGACTTAACATAGTCTTTGAAAGGCTTAACAATACCTTTCATAGTTGTTCATAAAGAAATGATTTAGTGTGATTAATTTAAATGAATAAAACTGAATCAGTAAGTAGACAAGTACATCGTCCAGTCCATTCCAAAGATAGTCGATGAGGCATTTCTTTGGAGTTCTCAAAGCCGGTCTCCCATAGCCCGGAGCTGAACATAAACTGTTGTTTCCACTTCTTATCTGCCTGTAAGAAATCCTTGACTACTTTGTATTTCCTAGCAAGCCCTAAAGAGTAGAAGGGATAATGAGAGTTTTTTACTACCCCCGAAATGGAAACAAGTTGTTCTATTGAGAATTCGTTTTCGGAAATCCTAGAAGCCATAAGGCAGGCCATAAGCGTGTACCATATATTGGGGTGAGCTTGAGATGGACACAACTCGATCAGGTTGAAGTACTATACCAAATCAGGGTCAAGGGCAGACGAAGGCCCCAATTCACGAGTTTCGTGTAGAGTATTAGTTCATGGTTACGAACTGAGATGGGTGTTTCTCCAATAGTTGGAAATCGGATTATAACATTCTCTGGGATGGCCCATTGGTCCTTCAGCTTTACCTCTTCGGTCGGATGGTAATATTTGTACTTAACCCTGAAAAGTGCAAGTAAATTCTTGGTCTCGATCCCACGAAAATTGTTACCCAGGATGTCTTCTATATTTTAAGGGAGATTGGAGGCATGTTTTCTTTTTTGCTTCTTTTTCTTACCTTTGGAATTTTTTCTTTGATGATTAGGAGAAATATCAACAATATTAGGGGGGATGAGGAGAGAGTTCTTGACTCGACACCAAATGTGAGGGGGTAAACGGCAGCGCGGGGATAGCATGAATAGCTCTGCTTCCACTAGGGCTGTTAGGTTAACTCCTCGGTCAGTGTCTGACTCATCAGACATCCTGTTTTCTT
The DNA here is from genome assembly GCA_036936605.1 of Limnanthes douglasii subsp. nivea. Lineage (NCBI taxonomy): Eukaryota > Viridiplantae > Streptophyta > Magnoliopsida > Brassicales > Limnanthaceae > Limnanthes > Limnanthes douglasii. The sequence goes on along the minus strand of JAUPFV010000003.1, from coordinate 74,855,777 downwards.
GAGATTCAAGGATAGACTTTAGAACCTTCACGGGACGAATATTTCTTGATGAAGGCCTCCGCAGACTAACTTCAGGATTGGTCTGAGGATACCACTGGGGAGTCACCTGCAGAGTTGTAACTGAGGAGGCCAATTTAATTTAGATAGATCTTTTAACTGGTTCTGGGGATTGTTTTCTTTCGGCCCGATATTTTCTTTCCATCTCAGGAAGATTTTCCTTGTCACCATCCATGGATAAGAAGGGTAAGGATTTGTGACTATCGTTGGAAAGAGAAATGTCACCCTTGTTTTGCTCTAAAGAAGATTGACCGGGGGCTTCGCGACAGGTAAAGCAGGGGATCTAGATGAAGAAGATGATGAGTTTTTACCTGAAGATCCTATTATACCAAAGGTCAAGAAAAGCATGCTTGTGACTACTAATGAAGTAGTCCTCGTATCAATAAAGTAAAGGGACTCGAACTCATGAAGTAGTCCTCGTATTCCTCTCAAAGTATGCATAGATGACTACTAATTAAGGAAGATATAGAGAAACAATCTCAATTCTCAAGGTTTGGTTGGTCAAAAGCTTGTGCTTCCAAAATTATTCTATGTTCAATTTTTTTTTTTAAAAATGGCTATCCGGATATGTTTTGAAATTTATTTAGCTGATCTTGAATTATGAAGAAAAGAAAATGACTAAATTTAATAAAATTGACAACACATTTGGTGGATGTGACACGTATTCAAAACATGATTCTGTTACTTTAATTTCATGCATAAAACCATTAGCAAATTTTTGTATCTCAATCTTTCATTTCGGACTAATCTAGATCATTGATATATAAAACATACAAACCGTTAGACTAAAAAATTGAAGGTTGTGATCATTTATATTTCTCTCTATAAATAATCATTTTTTTATATTTTGAGCTTATTTGCTCAAACTACTTTGTCTAAGCTTTAATGCAGCTTTAATTTTTGCATATTTTCTCACTAAATCTTTTGAGTTTTTACTCTCTTTTACTTTTATAAACTTTGATTTGCTATTGTTTCATCATGATTTAGCTACTTTTCAATAAAAAAAATCAAAAGAAACGAAGTATGAGCCATGTTGTTTATCACGACGATGATGATTTAGATAGTGAAAATTCTGTAACTAATGCTCCTTATGGTGCTTATTCTCACAATGATTATGCGGATGTGGTGAAATTGCTTACCCGGCACCGGAAGCAACATATGTATAAAAACCTAGAAGTATATCATCTCTCAAGTATTACTCGTTGATGATGTTGTTAAGGTTGACGATCCCCAAAATAATTCTTCATTATCGATTATTCTGGCTGAAACCACTAGTCAATATAAGGTACCATATGTTAATTGTTTGTCTGATGATGTTAAGACGAAGAGGGTTATTGACTATGATTATGAGTATACCCATTATTATGAAAATATAATGAAAATATAAAGGATTGGGCGATTCCAAAAAATATTAAGATTCGTTTTTCATAAGAAGGTGAAAATCTTTTGTATGCAAAAGATAAAGAAATAGTGTTTTTACATGTATTCTTGATATGGGTGTTAGATTCTCTTTTTGTCCCGACATGTAAAAGTTCTTATAAAAACTCATATTTTTCTGAGTTAGTTGGTGCTAAATGCGTGAAGGATGCTGATGGCCTCCATTATAGTTGCACAACATATTTATACACATTTTAGCCATATTAACTTTTTAATAGTGAATAAAATCACCAGTAAAAAAGATAATCCTTTATTTTATTTGTTATGGATGGTGTACCCAATATTTTTTTACTAATCTTCTCGATTTTAATAAGATATGGAAAAATGAATTTTTGTATGTATCCATTGGTGGAAACGTTTCTTCTTAGGTCTTCCAACTTTCATTTTTAAAATCAGATGAAGTATATATGGAGAAGTTATTTAAGTAGATGCTTGACCACAATTAGTAAATGTGGGTATGCCATGTGAATATGTTGCCTTATAAGATCTTACAAAATAACATAGCTCAACATATTTAACATGATTTTCATCAATATAAAATATGACATCCAAAGCATAAAAACATAGAAAACAATCATGTTGCCACGCACCACGGCAAAATTTAGATACACTAAGATCAACAACCATAACAATGTCACAAAAAACTTAGTGTAAAACAAAAGTAGACATATAAACTATCCATGGACAACCTTTATATATTGACTTTAAACTTTTATCAAATTCAGGATATAAAATCATTAGTCCAATGCATAATATCTTAAAATTTAAGTCATAAGTAATACGTTAATCATGTCAACGAACTCTAATATAGGTAAACTACAATATTGTTTGATCTAATGATTAAAAGACTTTACTAGAGTAGAAGTTATAGAATTATACCGCTTGTCTTTGAAAATATCACAAGAATATTTGTCTGGAGGTAAATTCTTACAAAAACTAATAACTTTATGACCTCATTCGTTAAGAAATCCGTCTATATATTGAATGTACATGTTTAGAGTCATGACATAAGAACATATTTTAAATATGTAAATCATCTTATCATTACATGACGTAGATATACAACTCAAATAATACTTCAAATTATTTATAAAATAATAAATACAGTATGCATGATGGTAATCTAGAAACAAAGCATAAACAACACTAACAATAACTAAATGATGATCATTAATAGATATGATTCGACGATCCGACAAATGAGGTTTCAACATCTCCAGAAACCATAACCATTTATCAAAATATTCAACCCCAATAATACCAAATGCAATAGGAAAAATACTTGCAAAAAGTTATTAAAAACATAATATAAATCATATTATTATTAATAAATGTATCATGTATGTTATTAGTCACACATCTATCATATGAAGTGTTTCGCAACATATTGGTTTTGCCTATTATATTGACTATATCTGGTTTTCTATCTATCGTATTAATATATCACCTTCATCGTATTAATTATACTTGGTTTTGCATCTATCATACTGATTATAACACGTTTCACATCTATCATATTTGTGTCCCGTATCTATCTCATTGGTTATATTTGGTTTCACAATTATCTTATTGGTTATATCTCGTTTCGCATCTATCATATTGATTATTACTATACTCACATCTATCATATTAATTATACCCAATCTCGCATCTATTATGTGTTTTATCACACATTGTTAGATCTAACATAGAAAAGTAACATGTTTTGAAATTAAATGTGATAGTGAACAAAACTCACCTTTGTTACTATCTTTAGATACGTGAGATAACAATACCCCTTCATATTTCCTTGTAAAAATGGTTCCATCAATAAATAAACTTGGACGACAAGAATGAAAACCACGAAGACAAGAACCAAATATTACGAAACAATGCTTGAAGACATTGGTTTTCGTAGTATACTCTAGTAAGTAGTCATTATTGCTATCAAGAATCTTTAATGTTTTAAATTAATTCTTAAGTATTTTATACGAATTATCTCCATAAATAGTCATCTTAACTTTCCCTAAAGCAATCCATAAAAGACAATACGAAATATATAAATCGTAGTCGTTTATTAGAAATGATTTTACGCTTGTGGATTTAACATCAATATTGTTCTTAATACAATCATGTATCTCATCAACAATCAAATATTATGATAAATTCGTTTACTTTCGTTCCAAAAACCACTCCCATAAGTGTGAGGTTGGACATACTTTTTAACAATATAAAACTAATAAACTTATCTTTTTCGCATAAAGTCTCTAAGGACAACCCTTTTGATTTTTTTTTCTTGTAATAAATATTATTATTATTATGCAATATTTGAAAGTAAAACCTTCATGTAAATCAAACTTACAAACAACTAAACTTAAACATATCGTACATTCCTTAAAAACTTGCACAACACCATTATTTTCATGAACCCTGATAGTTCCAGAAATCTTTGGAGGAGGTTGTAGAGTAAAACAATGTTTAGAGAACCGAATTCGTTATTCAGATTACTTAGTTAATATTTTAGAGAGAGAAAACTATATTCTTAGAGAGAAAAAGTAAAAGTAATAATTGTGTAATCATTAATCATTCACCATTTCCATGAAAGGGGTGGTGTTTTTATAGTACAAATAATAAGTCCCACAACAAGTCTAACAATTTACTAATTGTGATTCTATCCTCAAGTCTATTGTTTGTTATAAATTGGTCTTTTTACATTACATAATTATCAATTTCTCGTAAGATACTTTCTTTATTAACAAAACACCCCTAACTTTCTTAGATATTTATTCTTCATTTATCACTAGCCCAACAGTTCTTGTGAAAATGCTTAAACAAGGACTGTTGTATGATTACGCTTATCTTCATCGGATTTTTCTCATTGCTTCTTGTCGGATTTTGGCTAACCCTCATAGCCAGAGAACAAATCTAACCTTAGAAATATTTTTCACATACAAAATCTTCCCCGCATCTCTGAAATGATTATATGCCCCTCGAATTTTAGGATAAATGGGTTTCCCTCGAATAATGGAATAGATGACTCTTCCGCAAATTTTAATCGGACATTTTTATATCCATACCAAACGTTTCTCAAATTTTTACACTTGTGACTTCATGCATGTTTCTGACAACGCCAATTAGAACATTTTTCTTCTACCAAATGTTGAATGAGATATCCTTTGAATGTTTTTCTTTTTGACATAATCTAGCCTAGGGGCGGCGTGACACGTCCCTAGGCATTCATTAGTCCTATTTTGGAAAGTTTACTCATAGGAAAACAACCCATCAGCTCTTTGGGCTTCGGTACCTTCAGGCCCACTCTTCTCCTATATATACCTTTGGTTCACCACATATCCTCTCAACACCTTTTAGAGAGAGAAAGCTATGGAAAAATTATTCTAGAGGGAGAGTAGTTTATGCCAAGGAGTTTTCGTATACCAAAGTGGTTAACTATTAGCCAGAATTTCGGAGAGAGAAGAGTTGTTGGCTTGTACGTCGCGCGTGAGCCCCAGTCCACAAAAGTTTTTATTACGGTACTTGGCCTCCCACGGAAAACTCAACTGTCATTATTCCTTCAAATATATGCTCTCAGTCCCCTAGTCAATCTTGTTTACCTATTTAGAAGAGTGACTCCAAAATTATGGGAAAAGATAAACACTCAAATTGGTCCTCTTCGAAGAGAAAAGGGCATCATAAAGATAACAAATATAAGCATTCCAAACCGTTCTAAAAGATCCCCTTTAGAGATTCCTTCAACGTCATCTGCTACTCCACAAGGAACTCCAAGGCCAACGCCTGAAATACCCCCACGAAAACTAACAATAATTGATGTTTCTCTGACGACAAAGCAAACTCTTGAATCAATTCCATAAATCAACTTTCCGAGGGTCGAAGAAAAATGAAAAACAACTTCCAAAGGGAAAAAAGCTCATCTTCCCGAGGGGAATCCAGCTGCTACCGTGTCTTCAACTTTTGAAGAAAAAACCATTACTGAAAATTTTCCTTAAGAAATATTCAATTATGTTGTTCATTAAATCATTGAGGAAAAGACTACTACCATAGGTTCCATTGAGAGTACATCCGGAGCTGTTGGTTCTTTAATTGGAGACAATAACTCTTCTAAAACGAAAAAGACTAAATCAAAAGAAGATATTTTGTTGCCCCCAGAGATCGGTGCCTTAGTGGGGAATAATCTCAAAGTTGTCGATAATAGGAATTTATTGGTTTTACACAAAATTCAGTATAAATACTTTGAACCATCTGAGGAAGAATTGCTAAGTCGTTTCCTCACCGTCGGAGAAACTTCAATGTCAGTTAAAGATAACGAGCTGATAATGTACACTGAAATAATGAATTGGGGTCTACGTTATCCGCTAGACTTTTTTTCGTTGAGTATTTTTCCAAGATTGATCTATTTCCTACTCAGGTTGGACCTAATATGTAGTTCATCCTTATGGCTTGTATCATGGCCTCTAGGATTTCAGAGATTCCTCTTTTATTAGAGGAATTGATTGGCCTCTCTGGTTTGGTGAAAAATCCTTACTTCCCGTTGTATTCTCTTATCTCCGGACGTAAACAAAAGGTAGTTAAAAATCTGCTTAGGGGGGATAAAAAATGGAAACAACGCTTCCTTTTTTTCTCAGGGCTCTGGGAAACAGGATCCCAAGCTACTACTAGTAACCCTCACAAACTTTCACTTGTATAGATAAACAAATGTATGATTTTCCTTACACTATACTTCGAAACTTTACTTAGTTTTTCTTTATTAGTTCTTATATTTCCTTTACATATAAATATCAATGACCGGCATATCCAAGCCCTTTGTGACTTCATCCCTCGCACCAATGATGTTTTTCTGAATTGAGTCTGTGGGCCAAGACTGCTTGGCTCAACAAATTTTGGCTTTGCTTGACCCCAACAAATCTTGCTAAGAGCTAACTATGGAGTTTTAACTTTGGAAAGGATTTCGTTAAAAGAACTCATTGTCCCCTCCCCCTCGCTATAAGATGTGTTAGATAGACTAGATGAGAAAGACGTACTACTTTTTCTTCCAACAAGAGATAAGGGCTAAAAGTCACGTGGATGAAGAATCAGATATCTCTTTAGAAATGGAAGAAACCTCTAACAAAACACACACAAAAAACAGACGCAATTAAAAGCTCGAAAACGGGGGATCCTGATAAACTCAAAAAGTCTTCTACCCCTTTAGAACAGAAACTTTATATTCAGACTTATTCCAAGAAGAAGTGCCAAAGAAAATTGAAGACTATCTTCAAAGACATTCTAGAAGATTCTGGTGATATTGGCTCCCCGGAAACCAAAAAGAATGATCAAGTCAATGTTTTCCCGAAAATAATCACTAGGTCTTAAACCATTCAGCTTCCACTGGCTGACATAAATTCTCAAGAGCTTCAAGAAAATATTTAACCAACTAAATCCTCACCATTGAATACTTTTGAAAATGGATCCCCATCTAGCTCCTTCGAAATTCCTGTAGAAGATGAGTTCTCTCTTCGTCTTAGGAGACTTCTCCATTCCTCTATCTTTATTTGGAAACAGATGCAGTATCTTAAGGATCGGAAAAGTTATTACAAATCTACACTTTCAAAGATCAAATCATATTGGAAGAGCTCAAACAACAACATTCAACTCTTGAACAACAAGTTGATGCAATCTTCAAAAAACTCTTTACATCTGAACTTTATGGCCCATTCTTCGAAAAATATTGTCAAGAAGATAGAGACCTTTACGCAAAGCAGAATAAATCTAAAGATATGCTTATTGCAGGTTACAAGGAATCAAACAGCTTAGCCACAGATAGTTTTAACAAGTGCTTCAGAGATTTTGAGAGAGTCGTAAAAAAGAAACAACTCATTTTGGCCAATGTTAAAAAAGAGAAATATAACGTTGTTGAGAGCTATACTACAAAGTATGTTGACAAATTAAATTTAAGGGATGCAACTGTTAGGTGTCCACTGATTCAAGAGATTCATGAACGCTACCCTGATATTAACTTGGGAAGTTTCTAGGGACATGTCCCTGCCAAATTTTGTCCTCCTGGGATATCACTAAGTGAAAGGGAAAGCGAAGAATCAGAATCTGATGATATTGATTCTTCTGAATCTTCAGAGTAAATAAATTCATAAAAGTTCTCTTGAACTTCGAGGCATCTTTTGTAAAAGTCCTCTTGAATTTCGAGGCATTGTTCTCTTAATTTCGAGTGTTCTAGTTTCCTAATTTATGAAATGTTATCTTTTTCTTATAATTCCAAAATGCTTCGAATAATTTAGACCAACTTTGTTGGAAAACCATACAGGTCCAAAATATTAATAGTTGAAACCCAACTTTCGTCGGAAGACCCTTTAGGTCAAGATTTAATAGTTGTATACCAACTTTCATTGCAAGACCTTCTACGCCCAAAATTTAATAGTTGTAGACCAACTTTCATCGGAAGACCTTCTAGGCCCAAAATTTAATAGTTGTAGACCAAATTTCGTTGGAAGACCCTCTAGGTCCAGCATTAGAATTTGAAAGGCAAAAAGTTGTATATATATATCGGCTAATAAGGCACCTCGTTAAAACCTTCGTATGCCTATCAGGGTAGGAAAGAGTGTGCCACCGATGTTTTACAAAAAGTAACATGTATTCTAAATACAATTTAAGATGCTCTATATTCCAAGTATGTGTAAGCTTTCTTCCATCTCTGTCATTTATCTGATACATTCCTGACTTCATTGTTTCTGTTATCTCATATGGGTCTTCCCAATTAGGTCCAAACTTTTTGAGGTGTTTTTCCTAGGTGTAGAGAATAATATTCCTTAACACTTTATCGCCCATCTTAAATTCCCTTTGTTTTACTTTGGAGGTGTATCTGCTTCTCATCAAGGTTTGATAATGTAACGATTTAATTTGCGCTCACCTTCTTTTATTGTTCAACCAAATCCAGTTCCACTGTCCTGTTTATAATATTATACTCCTCGGAATATGTCATGACATGGTAGGAAGGAAAAAAAATCATATGGTACTATAACATCCATCCCATATACACATGAAAACGGTGACGTTGTTGTCCGAGGAGTTGTATGATATGCCCAAAGAACTTCTTATAAATAATCAGGCCACTTTCTTGCCTTTTCTTCCAATTTTTTCTTCAACCCATCAATTATTGTTTGATTAGTAACTTCTAATTTCCCATTGGCTTATGGGTGAAAATGAGCTGAAAACATTGTTGTATCCCTCGAGAATTACAAAAGTTCTTGAAATATTTGTTATCCAATTGAGGCCCGTTATCTGTAGTGATTTTCATTGGGACCCCAAAACGGTAACAAATATTTGAAGTGATAAATCTGATTGCATCTTTGGCCTTTGCCTCTGCTAATGGCTCTGCCTCCACCCATTTAGAGAAATAATCTACTGCCACGATTATCGTCTGTCGTCCCCCGGAAGCCATGGACCTACAAGATTTATACCTCATCGATCAAATGTCAATGCTTCTGATATAATTTCAAGGGGAAATCCTGACTTATGAATTATATTAGCAAATATTTGACAGGTATCACGTTGTTTAACCAGTTCTTTTGCATCAGACGAAATCGTGGGTTAGTAGCATCCTACCAAAAATACTCTACTGATTAATGCTTTGTACCGACAACCTGTAGACCCTTCTCCATTGTGAAGCTCTGGTAATATCATTCGTGATTCAATTTTACTCAAACATCAGAGCAAAGGTCTACTAAAATATTTCTTGTACAAGACGCCTCCAAGTATAATATACCCATGAGATTTGAAACACACTTTTTTAGATAATGATTTGTCAATTGGTAACTCATCATTCTCCAAAAACTTGATGATGTTTTGCCTCCAATATTTTTTCTCACAAATGGATACTTGGATGTCTTCATCAATAATCCCAATTATCTACTCTGAATTTTTAATAATTGATGGACTTTCCAACATAATGATCCACAAATATTTCTCTGAATACGAAACAGTGGCCAAAGAATCTGCCACAGAGTTTTCTTCTCTTCGAACATGTTCATAGCTGATTTTTTTCAAATCCTAAAGATAGGTCTTTTAGCGTTTTTGAGTACTTTACTAGATGATCTTTTCGAGCCTCGGACTATTCAGATGCATGGTTAACAAGGAGTTGTGAATCACTGACTAGCTTAACTTTTTTAGCCCTACAAATTTGTGCAAGCCTTAACCCTACTACAACTGTTTCATATTTCGCTTCATTATTTGTTGTTCTGACCCAAATCGAATGGCCTGAAACATTGTTGTTCCTCCTCGAGAAACCAACTGTATTCCAGCCCCATTTCTTGACGTACTTAAACCTCCATCCGCTCGAATTATCCATTCAGCCTTGAAATTATCCTTGCTAATATCCATATTCGACCGCTCAGAGTGAAACTCCACTAAAACAATTGCCAGGGCTTGAGATTTGATTGCATTTATAGGTTCGAACTCAATATTAAAATCTCCTAATTTAACTAACCATTTAGTCATTCTCCGCGAGATTTCAGGTCTTTAAAGCGTAGTTTGTAATGGAAAAGACGTGTGTACCGTAATGGAGTGGGCTTGGAAATATGGCTTATTTTTCGAGCAATAATTACTAACGCAACAGCCAGTTGTTCTAACTTCAAATACCGTTTTTCTGCATCCAATAAACTTTTGTTTATATAGTATACTGGTTTCGATACATTATCATCTTCTCGAACTAGCATGACACTTACAGCACAATCTGAGACAGCTATATAAACAAACAATATTTCTCATGGAAAAGGTTTAGTAAGGATTTCTGGTGAAGAAATGTATTATTTTATCCGGTGGAAAGCCTCCGAACATTCTTTTGTCCAATTGAAACAATTTGCATGCCATAATACTTGGAAAAAAGGAGCGCATTTGTCCGAAGAATGAGATATAAATCCATTTAGTACTGCCAACATTCCTGTTAATATTTGAAATTCCTTAATATTCCAGGGGGTCATAGATGTAAGGGTTTTTAACTATATTGGGTCAGCTTTGATTCTTTCTCACTTACTATATATCCAATGCAATTTCCTGATTTGACCCCAATTGTGCACTTTTATGGGTTTAATTTCAAGTTTACCATTTTCAAGTTGATAAGAGTTTCCTCTAAAGCACCAAAATGATCTTCATCCTTTGAACTTTTAACCAGCATATCGTCAATATAAACTTTAACGTTTCTCCCAATTTGTGACTCAAAGGTTTTGTTCACTAGACACTGATAAGTTTCCCCTGCATTTTCAACCCAAACGACATTACTTTATAACAATGTAAACCTCTTCCAGTGATAAATAAAGTGTTCTCCTCATCCCTCTGATCCATCTTAATCTGATTATAGCCTGCATAAGAATCCATAAAAGAAAGCAACCGGTTTCCGGATGTTGAGTCTACCAATTGATCAATCTGCGGGATTGGAAAATGATCTTTTAGACAAACTTTATTCAAATCTATGAAATCTACAAACATTCACCATTTACCGTTCTTTTTTTTACCAAAACTGGGTTTGCATCCCACAAAGGGTATTGGGATTCTCAAATGTGCCCAACTATGGTTAAACGTTCTACCTCTGCCACTATCGCATCCGATTTCTCGTGGGAGAAAGGTCTTCTTTTCCGAATTATTCGTTTTACATTGTTCTTGATTGATAACTTATGACAAATAATTTCTGAGGGAACACCAATTATGTTTTTGGGACACCAAGCAAACATGTCCAATTTTGAAGGTAAAAATTCAATCAACCTTTGCCTTAAATCTAGAGATAACTTTGTTCCAATCTTCAAAACCTTTCCTCCTGGGTACACATGATCCTCATAATTTTCATCAGGAACCAAAAGACTGGAGGACTCCATTGGGTCATCAAAAGGGGTTGGCTCCGAGGAAGTCCCTGCTAGCTGTTATGCTTTCTCTAACTTATTCCCTTGAATTCACTTGGAAGATAAAGTGATTCGGTAGCATTCTCTAGCCATTTTTTGGCTACTTCTAATTGTCCCAATATTATTCTCACAACATATATTAAGCATTGATGTACTGTGGAAATAACAGCATGCATCTTTGACAACCACGACCTCCCAAAAATGATGTTGTAAGATGTACGAGCATCTACGATGATAAACAAAATTTCAACCTATTTTCTAAAAGGTCCCCATCTTAATTCAACAACACTTTCAAATTCTTCAACCACTTCAACAGTCACCCCCGTGAATCCCACAATAGATCTATCAGATCTTCGGATAACAAAATGGTGTTGTAAGATGTAGGAGAATCTACGATGATAAAAAAAATCAACCTCTTTTCTGAAAGGTCCCCGACCTAATTCAACAACATATTTCAAATTCTCCAACCATTTCAGCAGTCACCCCCGTGAATCCCGTAATAGTTCTATCAGATCTTCGGATAACAAGAGGATCGATAATTTTCTTATAAGTTTCATAAATAAAATATTGGCAGAACTTCTGGTTTCAATTAGAACTCTTTGCACATGATCACAAGTCTCTGCTGCAATTACTACCGCATCTTCATGTGGACCTGCAATATTTCTCATATCATCGTCCTCAAAACAAATTATTGGGGAAGAAGATCGATGCTGATGTGTCGGGCCACCCACTTCTAACTGAGTAGTCAAACTGACTATATGCCTTTTCTGGGAACTGTTTAAATTTCCTACGACAATATCACCTCTAAAAATTGCTAAAGATTCAAAATATGCACATAAATCACTAACTTTTTTTCTTGAGACGATTTCTTCTACCATGCTTATATCATTTATCCCTTCTTTTAGATATAAGTACTATATCACCATGCCAAAAAAATCGATCTCCTCGGAAATAACTAACGCAATTTCTTCTTACTTTGACTTTTCTTTGGCCATCAGATTTTTGTGGGAGTTTTTATTTACAAAATCTGTTAATTTTTCATTTTCAATTAAAGCTTGTATTTCTTTCTTTAATGAAATACACTATTTTGTGCCATGGCCAACATCTTCGTGATTCTTGCAGAAGTTACTGTTTCCGTTTTCCCTCGGAGTTTGAATAGGGAAAGGCTTACAAAATTGCACATGACCACGAGTTTTTATTAAATATAGTACCACACACTCAGTCAGATATGCAAAATACTCTGGTCGGATCCACTTGTTAGATTTTGGCCTAGAAACTTGTTGTGTACTATACGTTTGTTGATTTACTCTAGGCCTCGGAGGATATTGGTTTGTTAGGTTGCACATTTATTCGAGGAGGTTGACTAGTAGCAAGAGATCTTTAAAATTAATTATGTTCCAACTAATCACTAGATCATATTTCTGATGCCTGAGTTTCTTCTACCAATATTCTTTTTTTTAACTTGATCAAGAAGAGCCCCAAACGTCATTGCCTGAATTTCAGCCATAATGTTTTTCAATATTCCGGGGAGAAACCTCATTCGATACGCTGTTGAAGCCACAAAATCTTTACAGTATTCCATATCAGTTTTTTCCTTAACAAAACGATTGGTATAATTTTTCAAACTTTCCCCAACCTTTTGTCTACAGTATATTGTGGTGTCTCCATTAGCTTAAAAAAATTTAGTCCCCACGAAGTGTTGTCGGAAAACATTCCAGAACATATCAAAAAAATTATATAACCTTGCGGGAGTCAATTATACCACTTTGAAGCAACTCTTTTAAAAGTTTGAAAGAAATCCCTGCACAACAACATATCGTCATCATCAAAATTAATCATAATTTTTTTAAATTGCTCGATATGACTGTCAGGATCTTGCGTCCCGTCAATTTTTGACTTCCTGATTGATTTTGGACATGCACAATGTTATCTTACTTCATATAGTCCTCAAAAGCCTGATCTTTCCCTTTCAAATCTTTAGTTCGATGACCCGACCGATGCTCTTTTCTATGCTTCTTCGAATATTTCTTTCGGATATCCTTTTTCTGCGATACTCTCTTTTTAGAGAAGATTCGTTGGAGTCATAGAGTGAATCATCACTTGACTCAGATGATTCATACTTGTACCTTGGTCTTAAATTTTTCCTCAAAGAATAATGATGATGCCTCTGGTATCTGTTTTATTGGTTCGATTGTAATGATTTGACTCACATTTTTCAGTTTTAGTTTCTCTTCAGACTTCAGAAATTTTTTCTTAAAAGCAATCAGTGCATCTCTTTCAGAATTCAGTTTTTTGATTTCCTCCAACAACTCATTTCTCCGAGCAACCAATATAGATTCTTCTAAAATTTCAACAACGTGCTGATCATCATGTTGTTGATTGATTTCCATATTATTTTCCACAGGGTTCTCTTCGAACTCTTTTCCAATTACCAAATCATTACTCATGTCTAAATATCCTCAAATTTCCATCACTCTCTTTTCAAAATTTGAACAAAGTTTTGGAAGAAGATTCTAGGTACCAAATCGTTCCCACAAATGGCGCCAATGATAGTTCCAGAATTATTTGGAGGAGGTTTTAGAGTAAAACAATGTTTAGAGGACCTAATTCATTATTCAGATTAATTAGTCGATATTTTAGACATAGAAAGCTATATTTTTAGAGAGATAATGGAATAGTAATAATTGTGTAATCATTAATTGATCATCATTTCCAAGAAAGGGGTGGTGTTTTTATAGTACAAATAGTAGGTCCCACAAGTCTAACAATTTACTAATTATGGTCATATCCTAAAGTCTATTGTTTGTTATAAATTGGTCATTTTCCATTACATAATGATAAATTTCTCCTAAAGACTTTCTTTATTAACAAAACACCCCTAACTTTCTTAAATCTTTATTATTCCCTTATCAAACCCAACCAACAAGTAGCAAGTTGTTTGTTCTTATGACAAGTAAAATTCATACTATAACTACTTTCCCCACAAATAAAGTCTTGATTTAAAGCTTCAAATAAACTTTGAGCAGTTTCTCCAACATTTTCATCAACAAAAACATCATATGCTATATAAATAGTAAAAGTTGAAACCCATAAAGTATTGATAATTGATAGCAAAGTAACAAAATCACCATCATAGCCTTAGATAGTATTTGTGAGGCCATCATAACAATATCTTAATCTGAATTTATCCCAAACTAACACATCGTATTTATTAAAAAAAAGTAATCATATCTTCAAAGCCTTCGAACAAACCAATATCATGGATTGCAAGTTCAACATTTAGTTTAAAAATACCTAGTCGACTTTAGACATCGTGTACCTGTATTTCACAATCCAAATAGTAAAAATAAATATGTATCTCGCATCTATCATTATAAAAATAACAATAGTCTCGCATTTATGATAAAAAAATAAGGAAGTCTAGCATGCGATGATTAACACCGTATCGCATCTCTCATATAAAAAAAACCAAAGTCCCACATATGAAAAATGAAAACGTCTCAAATCTATTAGTGAAAATAAAAAAGTCTTTCATATGAGAATTGACACAGTCTCGCATCTATTATTAAAAAATACATAAGTGTCTCACAAAGCTTACTAAAACCTATAAAAATTGCTTCATCTATATTTTATTAAAAAACTATAAAAATTGAAGAAAAAAACTTACATA
This sequence comes from Limnanthes douglasii subsp. nivea, assembly GCA_036936605.1. Lineage (NCBI taxonomy): Eukaryota > Viridiplantae > Streptophyta > Magnoliopsida > Brassicales > Limnanthaceae > Limnanthes > Limnanthes douglasii. The sequence continues at coordinate 74,840,738 of JAUPFV010000003.1, read as the reverse complement.
AAAATATAAAACCAAACTTAATTATACTATTTACAAAATAAAAAACCTAAAATTGAGTAAAATATTAAAAACTTAAAACTACATAACTTGTAAATCAAAATTAAAGATGAAATAGATTCCACATTAACGACAAAATCAATTGAAAAAATTGATAAAGAAAATAATATATATATATATATAAAGAAAATAGTTTGGAAAAAATAATTAAATTCAAATTTGAATCGACATAGCACCTGCATTTAATTGTAGAATGGTAGAAGATTCTCAATATCACATCTTTGGTTATTAATCTCTACAAGGTCGGTAATGGTAACGGATCATCTACCTTTATATGGTATGATTCATGGCTTTTCTCTACTTCTCTTGTTGGTTGCTATGGGAGTAGCATTATAAGATATGCCCGACTACATGGAAAAACCAAGGTTTATGATATTATCAGCAATGACTCATGGAACTGGCCCGCTCATATCCACTTAGGTAGAAAATCTCAACGACATTTACTTGAAATTGGTAATGAAATTAACATTCTCCCGCCCCATTCACTAGGGACGATGTCTTTCTCTGGATACCAAATATGAACAACAACATATTCAAAATTACAACACATACAAGTTTATCAGGTCGTCAGCTCCAAAAGTTATGTGGGCTATCTTAGTCTGGAATATATTTAACATTCATAGACATTCGTTTATCTACTGAGTAGCAATTCATGGAAAGTTGACCACGTGGGACAAACTCATCGCGTGGGGCTACCCCGCCATGCCAGATTGTATGCTATGTGGTAACGCATCAGAGTCTATCAATCGCATCTTGGTCAAATGTTTCTTCTTTAGAAAGATTTAAGAGATTGTGTCTATAAAAGTCCATATGCCCGCCCATAATGCGAACTGTGATCACTAACTTAATTCTGCCAGCACTTGGAAACCATCCAGAAATGGTCAAGGTCACATGGCGCACTACGTTATGGCGCAGTACGTTATGTGCAGTAATTTAACATATATAGAAGAAAAATGAACGCTAGAATCTTCAAAAACACCCCTTCATCCCATGTGGCGTTGGCCATCGTATTTTATCACACACCAAATACAGATTTCACGGTACCTGAATAACCTAGCCTATTTCATAGATTGCAAAATAGTATTCCCCTTTTTAAAATTTCCATATGTGTAATATGGTTTATTGGACTTTCATCTAATGTAGAGTACAATCCCTATGAGTAAAATTGTTTCTCCATATTTTATTGGACAACTGGAAAATGTCCCGATAAATTTGTCAACATCTAATTATCATTTATTTAATATTTTTCTATAAAAGAAATATGGTAGAAAAAAAATACAAATGTCAATATTATTAAGTTTGATGGAAAAAAAAATTTGAATTATATAATATAATATTGGAGGTATCATATTGGATAATAAAAATAAAATAATTTTTAAAATATATATAAAAATAAAAATAGTAAAAAGAATAGTTCAGTTTTTTTTCTTGGCCAAAGCTATTTCCCCCATGAAATTTTTTATTTCCTCCATAATTTGAAAAAACCACATGTTATTTTTTCCATAAAGAAAATTACACATTTGTCCTTCTACCCATTTATTCTACCTCTTTCATTTTCAAGAACGCCATTATTCTACCTTCCTTCACCCATTCTATTATCCCTACCCATTAACAAATTAAAAGAAAAAAAAAACTAACAAAACCATTACCCATTACAAACAGTTTCTACCTTTCGTTTTTTCGGTACATTTTTTCAGTACCTTACAAAACAACATCGAAGAAGAGAGCAGCCCTTGGAGATGGTAAGATTTCTTGAGTTTCTTTGTTTTTGGGTTCTTTAGTTTATCTACCTTTGGCCAACTCGATTAGGGTTCTTTAGTTTTTCTTTTTCTTCATTTTTCGAGTAGGGTGGTGGTATTGTTGTTAGATTTTGTTGTTAGATTCGATTAGTGTTTCGATTTCTGTGTACTGTTTCGACTTGGTTTCGACTTTGATGTTCTGCTGTTTTTTTTTTAACAGAGAGCATGTGATTCCGAGTGGCCATCTCGGAATCACATGCTCTCTGCTAAAAAAACAGCAAAACAATGATGGCCATCTGATTCCGAGTGGCCATCTCGGAATCAGACGTAACTTGGTTCGAATTTGTTTGCAACTGATTCCGAGATGATCACTCGTAATCAGTTGCAAAACCCCAGTTTATATTAAAATTTGATTGTTTCGTAATGTCTAAACACTTAAAAAAATTGTTGGTTGGATAAGAACAAGATGCTTCAGCGTTAAGTGTTTCAGTGCATGGAATGAGATTCTTGATTTTCCATTGTCGAACGATATTCAATCTTCCAACAAACTGATGTGTTTTGGATTTAGGGTTAATTTTAGTTGCAAAAATCAGATATGTAGGATTAAAAGGGTTTAATGTTATATTTTTGCACAGTAGGATAATCTATTTCACTAATGACAGGTAATATTAAATTTAAAAATAAAATAAGGGTAAACTAGTAATATCATCTTTTAAGTGTTTTAGAGATTTCAAATTATAGAGAAAATAAAAGTTTTCATAGAGACCCTTTTTTCTTTTGTATTTATCAATATTTCCCTCTTTTTTATATATATCGAACTGTTGATAACTTATATTTCCTAAATAGTAAGTTACTAAGTTGAGCGAATACTTAATAATCGCCCAAAATATAAAATTAGACCTAATTAGGGTTTTCAACGGTTTTCCAGAACTGGATCGGGACCGAACCGATAAGGACTGGACCGAGAACCGGACCGAACCTTAACGGTCTGGTTCGAGGTTCCATTCTAAAAACCGAAAACCGTTAAGGAATCGAAACAAAAATCCGGTTAGGAACCGATAAACCGATAAGACCGATATAGAATCAAACTGATAAACCGATACGACCGATATAGAAGCAAACCAATAGAGCCGATAAACCGGTAGAATAAATAGGAAAATCGGATCAATAAAATCGTTAAAACCAATTATTTGTTATTATTATTTATTTATTTATAAATTATAGTACCAAAATTAATAGTTAATTACCAATTTTTTAACAAAATAAATTAACTTATAAACTTTAGTTTTTATATTATTTATTTCAATAGAAAAAATTTAAAATCAAATTTTATTTAGATTTATCTTTTTTAAGTAGACCGAACCGAAACGGAACCGTACCGAACTCGGAGCGAACCAAACTCAGACCGAACCGGAACCAGAACTGGACCGAAAGCTTAGCGGTTCAATCCGATTCCTAAAATTAGAACCGAAAACTTAACGGTACGATTCGATTCCTAAAACTAGAACCGAAAGCGTAACCGTCTAGTCTTATAAGCTTAGCGGTCCAGCCCGATTCCCGCAAAACCCGAATATATAACAGCCCTGCACCTAATCAGACTATTGTCAACTTAAAGTTCTACGGTTTATATAGATTTTTAGATATGGATCTCATCTGAGATATTTTATCCCAAATGTTATTTTATAAGAACAACAACATTCAAAATATTCAACCCCGCCCCACAAGTTTAAGGCCCAGTATCGGCACCAGTTCCACCCGCTCCAAAGCCTATATTCTTAACTTTGGTTCGGTTCAAAGTTTCTCGGATACCATCCAATCACTCGGTTGTCTGAAAAGGGTTTTAGTACCACCGGTGCGTTCATCAACTACAACAATACATCCGATATTGTTTCAAGTTTCTGATTTGTGCTTCGACGTTCTAATTCTTCGCCAAAGTCACCGGGAATTCGAAATCAATAGCCATGACAGAGGTACTAAGAATCCTAATTCTAACATTTGTTTTCCTTGGTAGTCATCTAACTAATGCGATTTAAGCTTTTGTTCATGGCTAGCTTATGCATGCTTAGACAAGAAAAGAGAATACAAATTGCAAACTTTGAATTTAGGATAGTTCAATGGATTCTAGGGTTCATACTAGGATCTTTAATTCTAGATTCTCGATATTGATGATTTTTGTTATGTTAATTATTAAATAATTTAGGGTTCGAACTGGGTAATCGAACCCCTCAAAGTCTATAATATATTCGAGTTTCAGGTCAAAGAAATCTTCTTCAATGGTTATGTTGATATGTTCTCGTATGAGTTTTATGGATACTGGCATGATGACTAATTTGTTGTCTTCCTTTTTTCTTTGTGTGTGTGTAGTATTGGGTGAGTCAAGGAAACAAATGGTGCGACTTCTGCAAAATTTTCTTACAGAATAATCCAACAAGTATTAGAAACCATGAGCTCGGTAAACGACACAAGGAAGCTGTCAACCTGAAGCTTTCTGATATGAGAGAAAAAAGCGCTGCCAAGGAAAAGGAACTAAAGCAAGCTGCACGTACGCTCGAACAGATTGAAGTCGTAAGTATTATTAGCTTTATAAATTCTGATTACCTTTTGTTAATAAGAATTGGGGATCCTATATATGCTCTAAGAATTGTGATGTATAAGAGTTTTCCTAGTATGACTATGAATAAAGAGACAGTCACAAGTAAACACTAACTTAGTCAGATGCTAAATTTGCTACTGCTAAATAAATTTGACTTGTGGTGGTTTTCAGTAAGTTAAATATGAGATAATGGTTATGTTTTATTATTAATCATGAGATATGGTCAATTTGTTTGTTTCATGTCACGCGGACAAAATCTATTTGTTAACTAGCATGCATTTTAATAGGATACACTCACTTACATGTTTATTGATAGTGAGTATCTTCTTTCCAGAAAGCGAACCGTAGCTACCAAAAAGATATAGCAACAGGATCAGGGAAATCAAATACTGCACCCGATGATGACGAGGGGGGTAAGTATCTCTAAAGATGTTGACGTGTGGTTTAACTGTTATTTCCAACTTCACTACTATAGTAGATATTATGTATGTGGTTAATGATCCCAAGCCATTTGATCCTTCATATAGAGTCAGCTTGAAGTTTACTAAAGAGAAAGACAGAGCAGCTCAAATACCTGTAGGTTTAATGCTTTGATTCAAATCACTAAGCCTTTTAGATTGCATAAAAGTTGAATCAGCCAAATTGTTTGATTGACAAATGAAAGTCATAGATGCACTAGGGTTCAAAGCTAGAGGAAATATTATTCGCCTAAAATAGAGTTAGCCTGACGTTTACTAAAGAGAAAGACAGAGCGGCTCCAATACTTGTACATTTAATGCTTTGATTCAAATCACTAAGCCTTTTAGATTGCATAAAAGTTGAGCCAGCCAAATTGTTCGATTGACAAATGAAAGTTATCGCGCACTAGGGGTTTGCGTCAAAGCTGGAGAGAATATTATGTGCGTAAAACATGATTGATGCATTCTCATGTAGTTGAAACAGTTTTGGAAAACAACTAGGTTCATCAATTTGCATACATGAATGATGAAACAACATTACACTTCTGGGACATTTTGATTAATATCACTTGAGGGTTGATATTAACTGATTTTGACTGCACAGCCAACAGATGTGTAGTCTGTCTCTGTTACGCCAGACTCTGCAGTGCAATACCTTGGCGCACTTAAGGACTTTCCTAAATCCTACCATAGTTTGTTATGGTAGGTCAAGAAGCTTATAGATCTGAATTACTATAAGTGATCAGAAATCGTTAAAGCTTTGGTTAACTTTTGTGTTTGTGGTTGCCAAATATAGTTCTACCCAGTATACCAACTGGACACTCTATTATAATCACTGTTTATTTAGAAAATATTCCAGCTGGTTTAAATAACCTTTTTTCTTGATAAATGTTAAACTATCTGTTATAACATTATAATTTCATGCTAATGCTGCTGAACTATGACAGAATGGGAGCCAGACAGCACTTCGGGATATTCTTACAATAAGACTAATGGTCTCTACTATGATTCAAATTCAGGGTTTTACTATTCTGATGCTATAGGTAAGTAATTAGACAATGGTAGTGTTTGGTACACAGCTTTCCTTTAGTTTCTACTATTTACTTAGAGATGGGATGCAACAGGCAAGTGGGTGAGTCAGGAAGAGGCATATGCTGCAATCAAAGTTTCATCACATAATAAAGCCGCCATGAAAAAACCATTACGAGCAGGACCTGTTTCAGAGAACAAAAATGCTGCTAATAAACAAAATGGTACAGCACCTGCGCCGATTATTCTGGGAAAGAGAACAGCCAAAGGTGCTAGACCTTCTTCAGTTGATCTGGGCAAGAGAAAAAGACAATACGAAAAGCCAAAGAAAATATCCACAGAAGAAGCTGCTGCACTTAAAGCAAGGGAAGCTGCACGCAAGAGGGTTGAAGAGAGAGAAAAACCATTACTTGGCCTTTACGGCAAAAACCTTTAATTCAGAATAATCTTTGCTTCATGAAAAGACTGTGTTCTGAATTTCTGTATTTTACCGATTTTTCAAGCAATTAAGTTGTGATAGTCTATAGTCTCGCAGTGAAGCACAGATTTGTAAAATTTAAACCTTCTATTCTATCTTGTAGTCTCTTCTCGTTGTTGTATTCTATTTGGTTGAGTAAATCTCTTGCAATACATAAGTTGGATTATGAGCTCCACTTCTCTCTGTTACCCTGGATTCCCATTTGATTTCATGACCTAGTGATTAAAACGCTGTGTACTGCCTTTTCTGACTCTGTTGCTGTTGAGTTGAGTATTGTAGATGTCATATGTTCTTTAAGAACTTAATATAATATTCATAAGTAGGTGATAACAGCAAATAGACTACTGCTTGCAGAAGATTAGAGTTAGGTGTGATGTAAATATCGAGTTGTCCACAAAGGCTAGAGGAAAATCCAGTAGCTAAGAAGTCATTTCCTGCTTGACTGTTGTCTTCACCTTCAAACACCAGCCTCTCTTTCTCCAAACATTGTAGTGCAAGCAAAGAAAACAACCAGAATTCTACTCATCAAATATCTCCCCCTTATGTCTCTTTTCCTCCACATCCACATTATCCCTCTCTAAATCCATGGAAACCGTAACTCATCATCATGTCGAAAACAACTACAGCTCCAATGTTGACACTTCCAGCCCATTTCGCTCTGTCAAAGAAGCTGTCGCCATTTTTGGCGAACGCCTTCTCACAGGCGAGCTTTATACCAAATCCCTAAAAGTACCTTACGATAACAATACTACTATTTCCTCATGGAAATACACAGACTCACCACAAAAGCCTAAAATTACTATAGAAAACAACCCTGGAAACCATGAACAACTATTGGGTACATTGAAGAAACTAGAGGCTGAGCTCACGGAGACGAAAACAGAGTTGAGTCTGCTCAAGGAGAGAGAGTCGGAGACAGAAATCGCAGTAGCTTCTTTGAACGCTGAGCTTCACAGGAACATGGCTAAACTGGCTAGAGTTGAGGCTGATGCTGCCGCTAAAAGTGCTAAGGAGTTGACGAAAGCAACTAGCTTTGATAAGAGAGAGGTAGAGAGGAGGAGAAGTGAGAGGAGCTTTTTTGCCTTGTCGCATATGCTGAGCACCGCAGACGAGGAGGGAGGGTATTTTGGGGAGACAAAAAAGAGTAGAGTGATGAAGAAGAAACCTATTGTCCCTCTTCTGGGAGATTTGTTCTTCTCTAAGAAGAAAAGGTCATCTGGTAGTAATACTAATCTTCGCAAGTCTATGTTTGCTTCTCCTCAGCTTCATCTCAATTAAGTAATATTTGTTTGTTTGTAAAAGGAAAAGGTAACTAAAAAGATTTATATACATTAAGTTTGTTGTTTTACAGATTCTTACTCCTTTGATTTGGTGCCATAAAGTTCTTTTGCTGATTAGAGTTTATAGCATTACCAATTATGTGTTTAATCTAATATTTTAGGATTTAAAAACTGCCTTTTTTTTCTTCCATCTTGCTAATTTTCATTTGCCAATAGCTCCCAAGTCTAATGTTTATTCAGTCAGATCTTTGTTTCTCGAGATAGTTTTTGCGTTCATAGTTGAACAGATGACTAGGTTATGAACAAAAATGAATCATCCTTACTCACGGTAAACTCTCGCATATAAAGCTCGAATTTAAGAAACCAATTGATTCAGTAGCTTCTTGACAAACAAAATTAATGCTTTCTTGCAGAACAAGCAAGTACTATTCCAAAAGGGATCAAGAACGGTACCTTTATTCTTTATAGGATAAAATGAATCAGTATAGTCGGAGTCGTAGTAGTCTGAGTCGTGGTCGGAGTCATTGCCTTTAAAGTCATTCTCGGACGAAACTGACTCATCGCTCAACGCATTCCTGTTGCATTTTCGTGTCGCAGACAGCTTGAAAAGTTACGGAAATACACAGTAACTTTTAATAACTAAAAACCAGGTTAGTCATGAGGGTTGGTCACTTACCTTAAAACAGTCGCATAACTAATTCGACTCGCATGTTATTTTAGTCAGCTTTCAAATATCATACCGGGATGTCTTATAGTAATTTTTATTTTTTAAAAACTTTAAGATCATTTTACTTGTGTTTAATGTAGTGAACAATGTAAAGGAAACTTATAGTAGAAAACATAGGATAAAAAATGATCAAAATTTTATCTTTCAAACTTGAAGGGCAATTGTGTCTTTTCAATCAGAAACAGAATTAAGTTGCTCCCAAAGTCGTGTTCGTAGTCTCTCTATTAGACACACTCTCAGGTCGACGATCGACCATAGGAGTAGAAACCAAAAAACAAGGAAAAGAAAGGAAAATCAATTCGTAAAAGGTAAACAATCGATCTTCGAATAGTTTGTTTTTCGTATCTGATAAAAAATGTTTTGAATGATGCAATTGAGGCCTTTAGCAACTTTGTTAGTCGATCTGTCCATGTTAAGCTTTCAATCTAGTATATAGAAACAGTTAGCTTTTTTAGGGTTGATGTATCTTGTCGTACATTTCTATGCATATCGATTTATGCAGCTATCAAAGCGAGAAGATGTAGCCTCTCGTTGGACATTTCAATCATAGTCGCTTGGTTTCTTTTCTTATGGTTTGTTGTCGATGTTATCCGAGTTTGATGTATATGTGTCTACTGGATGAAACATTTCATCGAACATGTTCTATGCGTACATGATTCGCTGGCCGGTGTCTAAAAGTTGTGCATTTTGGCCGGAGGGTGAGAAACCACTAGATCCACCAGGCGCCAGCTGGCCGGTGACTATAAAACTTTGAACCAAAATTCACCAGAGGTTGGCTGTAAAGTTTTTTCACAATTCGTCAACCACATGCAAAAATGTCCGAATTCGGCCACTACTTTTAGTAAATATGACTTTTACTCTCTGCTTATAACATATACATGTTGGTTGATTTGGCCAGAATTTTTCGTATAAATGTTATCGAACGTACTCACTCATGTCTCTGAATTGGAAGGGGTTAGTCAAAATTTTGAGTCTTATCGAAAATAGTAGCAACATTATCTGTTAGTTCCGCAAAATTATCGGGCCGAACCATTACCAAGTACATGTAATTTTTTTAATATATGTACATAAACTTTAAAAGACATGGATTATGGAACGGAGGGAGTAATATATTGTTTGTGATGTGATATAGAAAGATGGAGAGCCAGAAAACTAAAAGTGAGAAGCCTGTTGTTGAATCATGTCGCAAGAAGAAGAGTGAACAGGCTTCCTTTTTAGAGGATGTAAAAGACCACATCGATGAGTTCATTCAAGCCTCAATGGATGAACATAAAACATGCTTTAAAAAAACTGTAAACAAGGTTTGTTTCAAGCTTTTATTGCTAAACTTACGATACTAATAAATATATACGTATTTAACGAATGCTGCTGTTCCTTGTTTTTATCGCAGATGTTTGGATTGTCGAAAATTATCGCAGAAAGGCAAAATGCAGAGGCTGAGGGAATCGAGAGTTCCTTGCCCCTTCAAACTACAGTTTCCGATTAAACATAAGAATGAGATCTCTCAACTACAAACATCAGGTTTGTAATAATACTAAGATTTATTCACTGTGGAAGTTGCTACTGAGCTAAAGAAGGACATAACATTTTTTAGTTTGGGAATCATATCCTGTTTATAGGTATTCATCTTGCGTCTTAAACCAAGCCAAAGATTATGTCTTCTTTTTCATAATAGTTCAATTTATGACTAATAAAAAGGTGTTGGTTTATCTTCTTTGGTTAAATCTGTCTTGTTAATCTTGTAAAACAGAGTTTTTTGCGATTTACTTTTACTGGATTTACAGTTTTCATAGAAAAGATATAATTCTTATAGAATTTTTAACTTCATTATTAACTTTCTGAGTCCTTCCTATCATTTGTTCCAGCTCTAAATTATTCGTTTTATTTTAGTCCGGTATCCTTAATGTTATTTGTATGAGCTGGATGTGTCGGATACTTTCATTTTAGTTCCTACGAGTGTTGTAGTTTTTTAGTCTGAATTGTAAGGTATTGGTTTGTAAGGGCAACATTTACATCCTCGTTCAATTGCTTTTATATAAAAATTTACCTTGTTAATGTGTATAACACAAAGTACGATTTAACACCATTTTAAATTTGGTTTCAGATTCCCTTGGTACTATTTTCTTTTTTGTTAACTTGGCATAGCTGTTGGTCCAATCAATCCGCTTACATCACGTCCATCATAAGATACAAGAATTAAAACTTAACCGTTAATAAAACGTATCTGTAAATAAATAAAATCAAACACCATATTCTTAAGCAGAAAAAAAAATTACAATAAACCTAGCTCAACTCGCTCTAGGAGATAACATAGATCCATAACATAATTCCATATGATCCGATGGCTATGGAATACAGACAATGAAATTTTAGGCACTCTTTCAGCAATGTGTCAAAAAGATGAGCCCAGTTTTGGAACCCAATTTACATTCACTAACAAACAATTCGGCAAAACTTCAAAACCATTCTATCTTAGCATCTTTCCCCTCGAAACTCTCTAAAATCGTCCGTTTGTATTGTCCGTTTATCCTGAATTTCACCGATGAACTAGTATACCCTCTGAAGATATTTTTATCTTAATGACAGTATAGTTTGATTGTAGAATCAGATCCTGCAGTGAATAACCAAGGCTGCCTTGGATGGAATTTACAGTCAAGTACACCTGCATATACCAGCCAGACATAATATGACGACTTTTTTGTACCCAAGCTATTAATAATGAAATATGTTTGGTTTTACGACTTTACCTCTTCCATTTGAGCTGCTATGACCTCGTAGAATTTCTAATGGGACAATTAGAGGATTTTGATTAAGATCCGCATAAACCATGCCATGAAAGATGTAGGCAGTGCAGTCATCGGAACATGAGGCAAATAGTGGGTAAGAACGATGAAACGCCACATTTGTAATGTCTTTGGGATGATTCCTGTAAAAAAAATTACATTAAATTACACCAAACATAGTTTAGTGAAAATTTGAAATTTCAACAAGGGTTATTCATACTTGAGAGTTTTGTAAGGTCTAGCAGAAAGGTCCATATCAAACCAGCACAATTTTCCTTCTTTACTGCCAACAATTAGATTATCGCCTGACAAGAAGCAAGGAACGCACAAATGTAAGATAAAAGCTCGGGACAAATATGAATACTGCGCTTCACGTAGACAAAGATAAATAGAAAAACAAATTCCATAAGCTGTAATATTTTACTATACAACCACAATACATATTATAATCATGGCATACCAGCAGGATGTATTGCGATGGATGAGATTTCTCGAAGACCAGTCTCGAGCTTTCTCATGAGCTTCTGCTTCAACAAATCATAAACACGGACATTCTTTTTCGTTGCAACGAAAAAGATAGATCGTGTAGGATGAAACACAGCTGATACTGGAAGTCCATGCAGTTTAAATGGAATTCTTTGAGTAGCCTGTTTAGATAGTTGATGGATGACAACCGCTCTTGATTCACGTAATAGTAGGTTAAGAAAATCAATCAAAATGAATTATTAAAACTGCAATGTCTAACACGAAGATTGACTGGCCCATAGGACTGATACAAAAAAGTTGGTCACCTAAAGTTCTAGCTCAGTAAAAAGTTAAGACACAAAAAAACAATCAGGTTACATTAATAGACAATTAAGCTCAAGAGTCAGGCCAGCTCTCGAAGAGGTGGAGAATCTAAACTCAATTTGCGGTATAATAACAAGTAACGAGAATATACTACTATTAATTCCAAACAAATATTATTTTTAGTACACTAACAAGTAACCAGAACATGCTTCTATTAAAGTTCAAACAAATATCTTTTTTAAATCATGTTAGTTGAACGGATTATAGTAAAGTCAATTATAGTTGCAGAAATAGCTTGATGCAGCTCAAACACTTATCAGCATACACTTTTACTTCCCGCTGCTGACAAAAATAATTAAGACTCATTACAAAGAAAGATTTAAATATTAATAAAAGGATATCAGCCGGCATTACTGTAGAGAGATAATCTCCTTTACGATGCCATTCCGCCGAAGTTACAGTCTGGAAAACCCAAAAATGTCAAGAGGGATTAAATCTTAATCAGAAGCTCAAACACAAAGAACAAATGCTTCAGAAATGTAAAAACAAGGCTGTACCCTGAAATGCCTTAGCTTGATTCCTTCGTGCTTATCATCTTGAAGCCAGCTGACATAGGAAGCCATACCACCTATCATGTAAGATGGACATGTAAATGTTAGATGATCTATTTTATTGAATAATATAAACTATTGAAAATAGAAACAATACTATTAATATCTCAAACTGACCAGAATCATCTGGTGCTGTGGGATTCTGTACATGCAAAAGCTCTTTTATCTTTTTCTGATCTTCCTCACTGCCGAATCCAGTGTTCAGAAGAAGCACATCTTGCCCCCTGCAAAATCCTCATACTTGTAATCAAGCATGATAAAAGCTAGAATGCTTAACAACAAATTATAGATAAAAGAATAGGTCTTACGTGGTTATGGCTAAAATAGGAAGCTCAGGCAAAGGATTCCAAGATACAGATTGAACAGCTTCACCAATCTCCCAGATTTTAAGACATCTACCAGTCTCCACTTCCCAGATACGGACAGTTCCATCAGTTGAACCTATAGAAAATTAAAAGAGATTAATTAGATACACCACAGACTCAGTTGATGGCAAAAATAAATCGCACCAAAAATATTAAGAGAATATGATGAAGGAAACCTGAAGCAATCCATTGCCCTGACACTTCAGTAGATATGGACATAACTGCCCCTGTATGTCCTTTATACTCAAGATAGCAAGTAGCTGGATAGGGCCGAAGATCTTTTCGGCTAGGAAGCTTTGGTTTCAAAGATTCAGGATCGATGTTTAACTGAAAAATCAAAAGAAGAAACCCTTCACCAAATTAATTTCCATTAAGTCACTGGAAGAAACATATAAGAGACTTTATTTTGTGAATCAAGACGAGGTTTCTTTTTAACATCCGCAATTGTATATTTTACCCGCTTCTTCCGAACTCTAGGGCATAGGTATAGATCCAGACAACGTTCAAAAGATTCCTTAAGTCCATTCTCATATGCCGGGATGCTTCTAAGAGAGGTGAACCTATCCACAATAAATTCAGTCAGAAAGATAACTTGGAAGCTCAAAGAACTTGATGAGCATTTCTGTTAGATATTGTCACCTCTTGGGGATGAATTTTGGGCGGTCTTCCTCATACATCAGCTGATAGGAATTAATCTCTTCTTGGGTCGGAATATATTCTAAGGAAGGATTGTACGATTCCTCGTGGCCTGGAAACCAATTTAGTTTATAAAAACTTTAAACGCTTGATTGTTTAAGAATCGCAAAAAGAAACCAGAAATCATAAGCTTTTGGAACTAAATTGTAGCTTGAATTCATACCTGGCAGTTTGGGCTTCGGTGGAGGGATGTAAGCTAAATGTTTACCCTTGTCTGCTGCGGAGTCATCACCCCATAAAAGATAGAAATTTGGCTCTTCTTTTGGCTTGTCCAACTTTATTAACCCTTTGCGAATCGCTCTAACATACTGAACAACCTGTAGAGTCGAATAAAAAGAAAATATAAGTGAAACACAGCCATTTAATCACCGGAGTGTTTCCCCTCTCAAAAGTATGGAGCATCACTATCAAAAAGTGATACTTGAACAAAGAGAAACTAAATGCATAGAACTAGAGAGTGAAACTCAAAAGGTATAGCTATATAGTAGCTGAGAGCCTGATATGTTACCTTTTTGGCTTCCCATTTTGAAGGAATGAACCTCCTTTTTGGTTCTGGTGCATTTGAAAGAGGATGTATCGCATCATCCCATTTGAACCAATCAACATAATCCTGCAAACCAAATTACGGAATATAACTTCAAGCATAAGGAAAATTAGATATATAGAAGCAAAAAGAAAAAGAAATAAAACCAACGAAGACCAAAATGAATGGGGCCACATACTGCATAGGGATCAAATTCTGCATGTGGTGCCTTTCCTTTAAGTAACCTCCGAATAATTTTCGTTTCTTCTTTAGTCAGCTCAACTTCCTCATCATTATACTCATCGTATACCTTCCGCCTGTAACCCAAAAGTTCATCAAAAACTAAACACATGAAGGATTCATATGTCTCAATGTGAGCAACAAAGAAAATCCTGCCTTTCTTCAAGAAACTTAAGATATCATTTTTTGTTTACCCTAGAGACCATCATTTAGACAGATAAAGATATGTTAGGGTGCATCGACATGTGCCTTATAACGCTCCAGCTTTGTTATATAAGTTACAAGTTACAAAAAGAAAAAGAAATAACATAAATGAAGCAGCTTGGCCTAATGAGGATGTGTCTAATTAATGTATGGCAATGCATACAAAGCACTGGCTAGCTTCAATAATTACATGATACCCTGGTTATATAATGATGGAACGATGTATATGAAATAAAGTATGACAGTCATACAAAGAGAACAATAAGATAGAGCCAAAATCATGAGTATAATCTTTTTTTCCACTGCGACTCTTATGAACCTCAAGTCAATCAGATTATTTCAGCAGAAGTAACAGAGTTTGAAGACTCACCAATTTTTTGAGTCATCAGCACTTGCAAGAAAAGAATCAAGTTTGTCTTGTCGTTCTTTCTTCTTTATCTTCTTCCCAGTAATGTCGTATCCAATATGTGGCTCATCCTTATACCACTCCAACGGAACATCTCCAACTGTATTTCTTGGTGCAACCTATTGAAAAGCCAAAAAAGGTCAGCAACCAAGATTGAAGCAGAACACACACATGATAATATAACCAAAATAAAATTCGATGTAAGTTGCTCCCCAAACAATAATACAGAAACACACCTCATCTTCAGATGAGTCACTCTCTTCGACTGTTGGAAGAGGTTCAGAATGTTCACTTCCATCTCCATCACCATGAGACTCTAATTTTTCGTCTGCATCTTCTTCTCCAAGAGACTCTGAATTCTCACTTTCTTCATCGTGATCATCATCTGAACCTTCAGAGTCACCTGTAGCACCATCTTCCTGCACAATCACTTTCAGTGAGATCATCCACTAAACTAAATAACATGAGAAGCATGATTTATATAAAATAAAAAATTGTCTGTCCATAGTGAACAAGCACCCTGGAGGTTTATTTGGTTGGAATTTTGCAGCCGGGGAATCAAACAAAGAAAAAATAGTAACAAATCATTAGAAAGAGACTTTGAATTGAAATCTGAGTCCATCCAGCAGAATGATGTTCTCCTCGAAATGGCTTGACTGACTAAGAACCAAACTCTCTCTTTCTAGTCTGCCACCGAAATCTGTCTCTCTTTCTCTATACCAAATTCTAATATGCGGAAGTGTAACCTGATCCTACTTCCAATAAAAAACTCTCACACGATACTGGTACAGTCAATCTTTCTATCATTGTTTCATATATATCTGGAGAGATTCACCTAAATTTTATCAACTAGACAATTACTTTAAGATTCCAACCCTAAAGCCAGTGACACAGTAAAAAACTCACATTGCCTACTTCTGATTATTCTTTTGTTTCTGAATTTTTTTATACATTGATTTCGTAAAGTAACAAAAAGAAGTGTTTATCATTACCTCTTCTTCCGACGATTCGATATCTCCAGCTTTCAAAGCTTCATAATCCTCGGAGTCGTAATCATCAAAATCCTCAGAATCAATGTCGTCGGGGAAACTCTGAGGTTAACATAAACATAAACTCTAAAGTGTGAGTATAACTTCATACACTAAAACTTAGAAAAATATATAGAAGCAAATGAATAAAAAATGCACATACATCGTAATCTGAGTCGGATTCAGATGAGTTGGATTGAAGTTTATCCTCTTCTTGTGGCATTTTCTGTTGGCGTTTAGATCGTTCTACGGTGGGAATCGAGTTGTTTTTGTTCTTCGTCTTCTCTTCAATTTGTTTGGTGTCCTTCTTCTTGCCTACCGTAGAAATTTGCTTTCTCTCTTTCATGTTTCTTCACTTACCTAAATGATTAGGGTTTAGGGAAAGATTGAAAGGGAAGGACGACGAAGACTACTAGGGTTTAAGGAACAAGTTCAGAACAGTCTTGACTTGATTTCCTGTTAGATGGAAAAGCCTGCCTATTGGAGGTAGACCGTAACCCGGCCCAGTTGTTCAATTCTTGGTTTCAACTTCGGATTATTCGTTGAGGTAAGAGTATGTATAGTCGCGTTAAAGTTATAGTGGATGCCACGTAGGAGTATTCGTTGAGGTAAGATTATGTAGTCGTGTTAAAGTTATCTTAGCGGATCGGATGCTAGCAACCTCATCTAGCTTATTTTAGTTAACAATTTCAATAATATTTTTTTAAATCAACTGTTAAATTTTTTACACGTATAAAAAACAATATTTTTTAAATATTTTAATTTTATTTTATTATATTGTTTAAACTTTAAAGTGTTATTTAATTTTATTATCATATAAAATTTCAAATATTTAGTTTCATTATTTTTAATTTGAAAAAAAAAATCAAAAGCCATTTTTTAAGATACTAAGAAGATGAAAAAGACAAGTAATAAAAGAAAAGAAAAAAATAAGAAAAGTATTGGATTTGTAAAAATAAATGGTTTGTTATCGGTCGAGAAAAATAAGGAAATACAATAAAAAAATATTTATTATCATATCTTTTAAAACTCCCAAAATAGGGATTTATACCAATTTGGTACAAAAACTTATACAATTTATCAATACAATTTTATCTGTAAGAGTTTGACAATGTGATAAAGAGAGTTTGAGAAGAACGAGCTGATTTTGAAATTATGACTGAATGTTTTGTTTTTAAAGGTAATTGAGTCTTTTTTAAAATGGGCTGGATCTATTTATAATATAATTGTTTTGTTTTTAGGGTAATTGACTCTTTTTTTTTGAATGGGCTGGATTTATTTATAATATGGATTTGTTGTGGTATGATTGGGTAAATAAAAACAAATTTTAGATTCATTATGTAAGTTCCCTTTAAAATATTCTTAATGTATCTTTTAAATAACAACTTCCATTTTATTTTGTTTATTAGTTTCAAAATATATTTTAACTATCAATATATTAAAATTTATGTTAAAATTTGATTTTATTTCCATACATTTTATAATAATATCTTATATAACAAATTTGATTTTATTTTTATTTATTTATTAAAAAATATTTTCAAAAATTAAATTTAATTTTGTTATATTCTATTTTTAAAATTTCTTTAAAAAAAATATATTAAAATTTCTTATTATTCTTATAAAAAATATTTTGTTTTTATATTTATTAACAAACAATAAAAATAAAAATAAAAATAAAATAAAATAAAATTGAAAATATAAAGAAAATAAAAATAAATAACCATAATAATAAATTAATTACATTAAAAAAAACCAACACGGTTTACGTGGCTTTGTGAAGTCGCTGTCGATTTTTTTTAAAGCAAAATGACTTTTATTGAAATCAACACAAAACCATTTGCTTCCAAAATTAAAGGACTGAAATAAGAAAGTGAATTCAAGAAACCATGAGGTCATCCGCGTTTCGAATTTTAAATTTCAAACACAAAATCGGGACGCTCTCCAACAAGATTCCAAAGACCTAGAAGACCCAGTGATAGATTCTTCCTCATTTGCCAATCCGAATCAAAAATCGTCTCTCCGAGCCAACCATTTGATTCTTCCTGAAGTCCATCGTTAACTTAGAGAAGAAGCTTATGCAATTAGTAGCAACCTGCATAAATTTCCTCCCAGATAAGCTTTAATCAATATAAGAGTTTATATATCCAAGTCCAAGGATTTTTAGCAATGTAATTGCAAGAAACTGATTCGGGGTATTAAGCTTCGAAAATTCAAGCTTCTTCTTACATATTAGAGTCCATTTAGCAAGCCAGTCTACGACTTGATTCTGGACTCTAGATATATGCTTAATCGTCATAGTTGATGAAATTAAGTTTCTACAAATGGAAAGAAGAGGATTCAGATAATGTGGTAATTTTCCCTCTGTAGCTTGATTAGAGTTTCACAATCTGATTCGATATCAACATGAGACCAGTTATTTGTTTTACAAACGAGTAAGCCTTCAAGCAAGGCTCTGGCTTCAACTAATAATGGAGACAGTTTGGCATATGTGTTACCAGAGCACTTAATTATATCCCCAACATGATTTCTGATCAAGATCCCACCCCCTGAATCATCATTTCTAAGACAGGCTGCATTAACGTTCAGTTTAAGTCTTCCAGCATTGGGAGCAATCCATTTGAGGTAAGTAATTTAGTTTTTGCTGTTTAAAGCAGATGTAAAACCTAATTCTAAACCTGCACATATAGCATTAGTCTGATGCTTACTTTTAAGCATGTTATTTGAGTCAAGACCAGTAAAGATGTTGCATATAAAAGCAATGGAATTAGAAACGGAGTATTTCTTTCCTTTGAAATTTAGAATGATTTATGTTTCTCCAAATTACAGAACAGATAATAGCAGGAATAATGTGAGTAATATGTAATTTAGCATTTAAGAACCAAAACCAATTTCTTATGACATAAATGATAGTCATAAATCTATTAATCTTGATATTGAACAAATCACTGAAATGTTTCCATATTTACCAAACAAAATCACAATTTAAGAATTAATTATTTGCGTTTTCCTCATTTGAGAAAAATTGACATTTAGAGGCCAGAATTGAGTGTCTCATCTGCATAACATTATCAGTAGAAATGAAATTTTTGATTAACCTCCACAAAAGAAAGGAATACTTCCTAGGAGTGATGTTATTCCAGATTTTTCTGTAAAAACTAGATTTGTGATGTTGTTGTCTAATGTTGTTCCAAGTACTATTTGTATTGAAGTTGTAGTCAGTTGGAAGCTTCCAAATTAACTTGTCATACTTATTACTATCAATCCTGTAAGAATTAATATGAAGAATTTTGTCATTAGTTAGAAACCTTCAAAAGATGCATTATCCGAGCAGTTATTCTTCCAAAAAAAATTCACTTTAGCCTCCATGAACCAATTATTTTGGTCATTGTTGAAGGGAACAATAACCGGGGGGAGGTTGTGCCAATCCTCCAACCAGAAATCCATGTTCCCTGAACCTAGCAGCCATCTTATATTCCTCTCAACATCATTCTTAATCCTTGTTAATCTTTTCCAAGTCAAAGAACCCACTTTGTTATAGCCTTTAATTGATGACCATTTTTACATTATATATTATTCATTATATTAGACCAGAGCCTTTTATTCTTTTTGAACTCCAACCAAATATTTCGAGAGAATGTGTTTTGAATATCAGTAAGATTTTTGATATTCATACCCCCTTCCTCAAAAGGCTTACAAATAGTTGTCCATTTAGTCCAGTGAATGTCGTTTCATTGTATTTAGATCTTCATAAAAATTTGTTCAAAATATTTTCAATTCTATTGATAATGCAATGAGGAATCAGACTATTTTACATCAAGTAATAAGGAATTGACATTAAAATAGAGGAGATAAAAGATAGTCTACCACCATAAGACATATATTTTTAATCCTATTCAGTAATCTTTTCATTAATTTTGTTAATAATTGGGCTGAAGTTTTGAGCTTTGTTGTTGCAGCTTAAGGTGATTCCAAGGTAATTTGTGGGCAAGTACCCAGTGGTGAAACCAGTCTGATTCTCCAGGTAATTAATGTTGCTCTGCTGAAGCTTTGTAAAAGTTATAATCCTAGTTTTCCTCTTGTTAATTGCTTGACCTAAGATCTCATGATACCTGTCTAAGAATTTACAAAGCTTTTCAATTTTAGAACTTAAACTGTTAGTAAAAACTAATAAGTCGCCAGCATAAGCTAAACAAGGGACTAAAATGTCAGTTCTAGTAGCATAGTTGAGCTTTTTATCAGAATAGAATAGATCGTAAAGACCTTTGATAAGCACCTCTTCCCCAAGGATGAAGAGACTTGGAGACAGATGGTCTCCTTGTCTCAAACCTCTTTTAGGGTTGAGGTAAACCAAAAAAGCTCCATTAATCAGCATTGATATGTGAACATCCTTAGGGATGGCAATGGGTCGTTCGCGGGCCGGGTTCGGGCCGGCCCGCTTGAGTCCGTTTTTTTTTATATCAAACCGAATCCGGCCCAGCCCGCTTTTGGGTTAGGATTTTTGAACTCGAACCCGACCCGAACCCGATTGTAGATTTCTCCGGCCCGACCCGTTTACGTTTGCGGACTGTCCGGCCCGTCTGGACCCGCAAACTGTCCGGCCCGTCCGGACCTGACCCGACCCGCTTCTAATAATTTTATTTTTTAAATAATTATAATATAAAAGATATAAATTTTAAAACAACAACCATACCAAAATAAACATAAAGCAGTATTTAACAAAGTTACAAAACAATCTGCTTGAAATATCCAACATTTAGTGAAATAAAACATTAAAATAAAACAAAACATTCTTGATTTTTTTTTAGTTTCCAATAGTGTCATCATCTTCACCACTTATGATAATGCTTTAATCTTCATCTCCATAATCAAAATCATCAAGAAAGATTTGAAATGTGGCTTCCAAATGCGCCATAGCTTTTTGTGAAGAACCTAACACATAACATCATATTAGAATAATTATTAGTAAACTTACAAAAATAATTAACAACAAATAGAATTTAAGTAAATAAATAAATACTTTTGATCTCATTCTAAATCCAATTTTGGGTATACACTAATGCTTCCAAGGTTTTAGAAGCAAGTTTGCTACGATGTGGACTAAGTAGTCGACCGCTTGTACTAAAAGCATATTCTGAAGCAACCGTTGATACCGGAATCGCTAGAACATCTCTTGCAATTTTTTATAAAGTAGGATATTTCGGACCATTCACTTTCCACCAATATAAAACATCAAAATCATCGGATGTTGGTAAGACATCATCCTCCAAATAAAAGTCTAATTCCAACTTTGCGCTTCCAACAACATCTTTTTTCCTACTACTAACAAACTCATCAAACTTTGAAGAATGTTTCTTCATCAAACTTTGAGTGACCGACAACGTATTCGAAGCACTAGATTCATAACCAATACTATCATTGCCATATTCTTTAACCAACTCATAACACATATCTCTTACTTTTTTTTATCTCTTGATCTGCCTTGGAACCATAAATCGAATTGAAATAAAACAACACAACAACCATCTTATATATGGGATCCAAAACAGCAGCAATACCTATTATTCCATTAATTATTTTCCAATACTTGCTAAATTTTTCAAACATACGATACGCCATTGTTTTAATCGTTGAAGAACTTGTAGTTATATACCATTCTCCTAATGCACAAAAGGAATATATGTTGTAATTATTACTCAATCATTAGCCCTTTATATAGGAAAAAAGGTAAGGGATGAAATTACATGTTTACCATTAATAAAATAGATTTCTTACCCCACTATCTTACTATTTACAAACAAGTTCTATGTGACTATCACTCAAGTCCCTCACTTCTTATGTGTGCTTTAATTTAATCCTTAGCAACTTAATCTGTTATCCTTAACCTTATTAGTAGGCTAAATTACATACCAAACTCCTATATTTTCCTTCCCTTATCAGTAACCCCCCAGTCCAGGTGCAGTTCTCTGGACGTGGACTTAAATTGCAACTTGCCTTTGCTCGGATCGGATCGAAAACTACCCTGCTCGGGCGCTTTGTTCTTGGAGCGAATTTTGTTGAGGTTGGATTTTCTCGTGGTCGGATCTCGTATTCCTTGATGGTGTTCTGCCCCCGGATCGGACTCGGTCTTGCTGACCTCACCCTTTGATCAAGCTGATGTCACCTAAATAATCATTTAATGTCAGACACGCGCGCTAGGTTCGCTGCTATCGAGTTAAAATCTTTTTTAGGCGGCGCAGCTGTCATGACACGTGTCATGATACCGTTACGCTTCAACTGTTCAACTTCCGCTCCTTTTGCCTATATATAGCCCACTTAGTTTCTAAACAAAGGTTTTGATTTCCTTAAAAGAAATTTCATTCTAGATAGAGAAGTTGTGTCAAACAAAACTTTGAATTCACATTTTTATGCCTGAAGAGTCTTGTTATATTAGAAAGTATAAACTTTAGAGGTGGTGTCATAACTCTAATCGGTTTGCTACTGCCGGGCCTTTTACTGCAAGAGAATACCCTCTCCTGCCGATATTTGGGAAGCCAACTTTCGAGATAACAGGGCTCCAATCCGCAAACGCTCTGCTCGAGTCAAACACACCCTTCAAGTGGTGAGGTTGATCTCTCTACTTCTCTAACTCCTTCGACTCTTCCTTCCCGATCCTCCATTTTCGTCATAATGGGTGAGGACAAAAAGAGAACACCGACTAAAGAACATCGGGACCGGCTTAAGAGAAAAACATCGCCGGATCCGACGGTTAAGTCAATTCGAATGGGGATCTCATCCTCAGAGCACACTGCCTCTACCACTCCCCAAGGTTCTCCTCAAACAACTCTACAAGTTAGTCCTCGAAGAACTTCGTCCAGGGGTACTCGAGTAGAAGCATCCCTGTCTTCTATTCCAGAATTTCAGGAAAAATCTTTATCCGATGGTCCTGGTAACGTTACACTGATTAAGGCAGAGCCTCTCCGGGCAGTCTTTACCGACGCTATCCCCTCAGAACCTATAGCTGACCCTTCCACTCGTCCAGGTTGAGGCATAGCCTCTCCAGGCAGTCCTAACCGAAACCATCAACTTGAAGTTAAACCCGGAGAAATGCATTTTTGGGATCCGATCTGGAAAGTTCCTAGGATATGTCATAAGTGAAAAAAGGATACAGGCCAACCCAGATCAGTTAAATGCTCTATTGGCTATGGATCCTCCTTGAAATACTAAAGAAGTCAAGAGACTAACCGAGCGCTTGGCTACGTTGAATAGGTCTATTTCAAGATAATCAGACAAGTGTGCTGAATTTTTTCAAGTTTGAGGAATGCTAAAGACTTCAATTTGTCTTTGCCGTGCGATCAAGCCTTTCTTGAAATAAAAAAACATTTGTCTTCACCTAAGATGTTATTTAAACCTCTCCAAGGGGAGAGATTTTATATGTATTTGGTTGTATCGGAGTATGCCATGAGTGTCATTCTATTAAGAAAAGTGGATAATTACATTCGTCCGGTATATTACGTAAGAAAAAGTTTGCTATAAGCAAAAAAATAGGTATTTAAAGTTAGAAAAATTAGCCTTGGCATTGGTAATAGCAGCCAGAAAAATGAGGCCATACTTTCAAGCATATTCAATTACGGTTCGAACATCTTTCCCCTTAAAGAATTTTCTACAAAAACCTGATATATCCGGAAGAATGACTAAGTGGTCAGTTGAGCTTGGAGATTATGATATTGATTTTGTGCTCCGGACCGAGATAAATGCTCAAACTATAGCTGATTTCTTGGTAGAATTTCATACTAAAAGGCCTCACGCACAAGAGCATGAAAACAAGTCTAAGAAAGAGTGGTTAATCCGAACAAACGGTGGGTCTAGTACGATGGGATGTGGGGATGGAATTTGTTTAACTTTTCTTTATGGTGATACCATGTATCAGGTTGTATATTTTTGTTTCAGGGCATCCAATAATGAATCAGAATATGAAGCGGCTATTGATGAGTTAAGGCTAGCTCAAATATGTGGAGCAAAGAGGGTCTGGTTAGTAAGTGACTCACAATTACTTATTAATCAAGCTCAAGGGGCTATCTAGAACTAACAAAGATCAGTTAATAAAGTATCTACAAGTACTAAGGAAAGTCGCCATTAGTTTTAAAAGCATCAAGTATGAGCATCTCCTTAGATCGGAGAATATTATGGCAGATTCTTTAGCCACCACAACCTATTTTAAAGCCTATCTACGGATTCTTATGCAAGAATGCCCCTCCATAAGTTCCATTCAAAGAAAATAAGGTGAATCTAAATAAAGTTTGAATATATCTGGCATAGTATCCAAAGATTGGAGGTATGAGATACATCATTTTACTTCCGATGGAGTTTTACCTTCAAATAAAGTCTTAGCTAAAAAGAGCAAATACAAGGCTCGTGGTTTCTTGGTGTTAAGGGAAATTCTTTATACAAAGTCATTCAGCAGGAATTAGCTCGCGGCTCCTGCTCTTCGGAGCGTTTTTTGCCCTTGCTTTCTCTTTCTCCTTCTCTTTTGTTGTTACACGGTTGGAATGTAGACCAGATTGGTAATTAGCTCGGTGTGTATGGCACACACCATCTTGAGTTTCTCTTGTTGTAGTTGTTGAAATTTTTGCTTAAATTGCTATGACGTAAATGCTATCACTGGATTATTACATGATGCTTCATGTATAATGGGATCTACCACGTACTCTAATGGATTGATCTCTAGTTTGGTTCTGGCTACTGACTGTCCCAGCTGTGGTATGACCTCAACGGTGACTGTTGCTGCTATCTCTAGGTTGTTGGTAACGACAGAAGGCAACTAGTCCAGCCTAATTGGTAGGTTTGTTGCAGCTCTCTAGTTGTCTGTCATCCTACTTGCTTCTGGAATATCCTTTTCAATCCCTGATCTAGTGACAACCATGGTTAAGATATTGTAGAGTTAAACACTTTTTCATCCCCACAGATGGCGCCAAATTTGTTATGGGAAAAACTAACAAAGGAAATGCCAACTAGAAAACTTTTTTATCAGAGAAGACAAATTACATTATAGTTCATCAATATACCTATTTATATCTCTTGAGGCAGTTTACAAGTAGTTACTAGATACTATACTGCACTAACAATGCATATAACGTCACATTTATGGATTGGATCATAAATCAATGACCATTATCTTAGTGGGTTGACTGACTAATTAATATTATTAAAAATGTTTCTGTAACAGTCCTTTTGAGGGTAGGCCTCGGTCGGCCTCATCTGCGCTTCAAACTGAACGTTACTCCATGCTTTGTTTCTCTGTTTGCTAAAATGTCCTGCTCGGTCTGCTTAATTTTTATGACTCGCAGTCGGTTAGCGTCATCGTATATTCGGTCAATCCTTTGTTGTCTTGCATGTAGGCCTATGATCCTCGATCATGCCTCGGCTTTGCCTCAGTTTTCCCCCATCTCTGTCTGTGGCTTCGTTCTGCTTTGTATATTCGTTAACTAGCTTGGATCGTTACTTACTATGCCTCAGTCATGGCCAACCGTCCACATATTATCCTTCCTGCTACTGGTGATTAACCCCTTATCAAATATGGTCCTCATCCTAATGTTCTTGTGTAAAATATGACCCTCTTCTAGCCTATGATAACCCTAATGCTGATGTGGTAAACCAAGAAGCTCCACATAATGTTGTTGTATAAGAACACGATCCTAATATTACTATTGTTGTGGAAGAATGATATCCTAATGTTGATGTGGAAAAGCTGGACACTTCATCTAGTGTTGTTGTGGAAAACAAAGAGGTTTCTCCTGTTATAGATGTAGTTCAGTATGTTCTTACTATAAATGTTAATATTATTTTAGAAATCAATGAGAAGGTATTTACAAGCACCACTCCCTGTGTTCTTCAATTGTATATGGACTTCAGGAAGCACAAAGTGTTTAGTATCTCCACTGATGATGTCAGTTTCTTAAAATTTTATGTTTGACTAATATACCCTATTTTCTTATTTATTTCTTTTTGTGTTTTATAGCCTCAAAAATCATTGACATATTACTCTATGTACGCTATTATTCAGCAATGAGATTTTTGTCAGCCGACTAAAGTAAAAAAAATGAGGTTATGAGTACGCCATTTGAGCCTCTTATCGATTATCTCGACCGTTGGTATACCAGCATCCACATGATTGAGGTATTCCTCGAGTGTTGACGTACAAAGGCATTGTCTTTTCATTTTTCTTCTGGCGAGATGATAGTGACCCTGGTCGACGTCCATGCAATTATGAGTCTTAGATAGCACATAATGTGCAACATACCATGCAATTTCGTTGTTCCGAAAAAATTATGGTAACAATATTTCCTTAGATAGCACATAATATGCAACATATAAGATGTTTATCACACATACAATGCGATTTTATTTTTCCATAAAGAACTTTAGGGGGAAAATAATATTTCGTCGTGAAATATGCGTGATGTATGAGCTCTATGTCGCACATAATGCACAACACACTCATTATATATGAAACATTAACCATAAGTTGTGGTAACATTAATATATAATGAAAATACATCATTAAACATCAATACAAGATGAGAATAATTTACAAAATAACATTTAACATCAAATAACATTAAACATTATTTATTGTTAGTTAAAGTTGACGAGGGTAGGATTTATTTGACCCACAAGTCGAACCGGTGAAATATTGAACCAATATTTAGTTTGTAATATAGACACACCAAATGTGTAATATTTAGGGTATTTCGTGTAATAATGAATAATTGTGTTTTTATTTGGGGGGGGGGGGGGTTAGCCTCAAACAGAATAATTGTTTAGATCTAATAGCCCAACATGCCCATCATCGTTGCTATATAAGGCAACTTACCTTTTTTTGTTGAGGGCGAAGACATGGTTATGATTAGGGTTTTATAAAAAGTTATATACTTCATTAAATTCATAGGCTACACATTCACCAAGAAGAGCATAAAGGCCGACCCTACCCAGCTGCAAGCAGTTATACAAATGGCACCACCCGAGAACATCAAAGAAGTATAATGCCTCACAGGATGCCGCGCAACACTTCCTCGCTTTATTTCCACAGCCTCATATAAGATCCATCCTTTCTTGGAGATTCTCCAAGGGGCTAAGAAATTCAATTGACAGACGAGTGCATTAAGGCTTTTACCGAGTTGAAAAACTACTTTACATCGCCAAAATATTTATATTCTCCCTCGTCGGTGAGCCACTATTTTTGTACTTATTTGTTTCACCCTTTTCTGTCAGTGCAGTCCTGTTCAGAGAACCAGCCAGCGTCCAACGACCTGTATATTATACCAGCAAAAATCTGGTCGATACAGAGAGTAGATACCTAAACTTCGAGAATCTTGCATTAGGTCTGGTCACTACTACCCGGAAAATGCGCTCATATTTCCGGGGGCAAACAACTACTGTTTGTACGTCATTCCCCTTTAAATCGGCGCTACAAAAACCCGATACCTCCGGCAGGTTAACTAAGTGGAGCATCGAGCTCGGGGAATACAATATCCAATTTGAAACGCGTACTGCAATCAAGTGGCAGGCAGTAGCTAACTGTCTAACAACGTTCTCCTCGCCCAATGACATATCTTAACCAAACACTACTAAAATGGAAACTGAGAAAATGTATGAATTATTGAGACGGATGAGGTGTCGAGCACATCTGGCGGCGGTGCAGAGGTCGTCCTCTGCTTACATACAGAAGAAGTCCGAAAAACAATCTGATTTAATTTTCGGTGACTAGTGACATTGCATAATACGAGGTGATCATTTGCATTATGAAGTTTGCTCGAATATGTGGGGCTCGTCTCCTGTGAATCCTGTCAGACTCACAGTTTTTCATAAATCAAGCTAGAGGTACTTATGATGCGAAGAAAAAATGAATTAGGGGTTACTTAGCAGAACTTAATAAGTATGAGTCCAAATTCGCTATGTTACTCTATGAACAAGTCCCACGCCAAGCAAACTCTGTCGTTGACGCATTGGCAAGCCCCGCATCGTTAAGTGAGCATTCTCTCATTATCACAGAGCAACTGCCGATTATAAAACTAGTTAATTTGAGTAAAATGATTCGTGCAATCGACAACATTAATGATTAGAGACAACCTTATCTTATATACCTTAATTGTATCACTCTCTCGCCCGATAAAACAACCGTACTCTCCAGATGCGGGTTGCCAAATACTGCGTGGTAAACAACATTTTATACTGAAAAAATGCAACCCGACCCCTACTACGCTACCTCGATCAAGCAGAATCTACCTCAATTCTGCACGACCTACACAGTGGAGAAGTCGGGGAAGACTGTGGGCACTAGATCCTTATACGATGTTTTCTGCTAGCAGGTTACTATTGGCCAGAACTGGCCACGACGTAGAGCAACTTATCCAGCAATGCCACCAATGTCAATAGTTTGCTAATACTAGGCATCTCCCGAGCGAACCGATGCACCTTGTAGTCGTCCCTTGATCTTTTGATAAGTGGGGCATCGATCTTGTAAGGCCACTTCCTATGGGAACTGGCAAACGACTTTTTATTGTCGCAGTGGATTACTTTTCGAAGTGGGTAGAAGCCAAAACCCTTTTTGCACCAGAGCTCAGGAGATATGTGATTTTTTCCACAATTAAATCCTCAATAGGTTTGGCATACCCCGCATCTTGATGACAGACAACGGTCCGCAATTTTAAAACGATGTGGTAACAACATTGTGCAAGCATTGTGGGATCAATCAACACTTCTCCTCGCCTTACTACTCTCAGGTAAATAGCCAAGTCAAAGTCACCAACCGCACCATCCTAGAAGGTATAAAAAGAATAGCTTGAAGGAGCTAAAGGTAAGTGGCTAGATAAGCTGCACGAGGTCTTATGGGCGTATCGAACTACCCCTCGAACAACCACAATTGATACTACTTTCCCACTTGTTTACTGCAACGAAGCTAAGGTACCAGCAGAAATAATCATACCATGCCATCGGATAGCTAATTATGAGAATAGTAATAACGCAGTTGACCGAGTTGTAAATGTGGACCTCATAAAAGAGCATCACGATTAAGCACATGTTCGAGCAGAGCAGTACAGAAGCCTAATGAGGGGGTGATTTAACGCTCACCTTAAGCCACACAACTTCCAAGTGGGGGATATGGTCATGAAAAAGGTTTTCCATGGATTTGGTGACAGAGCAACATGAAAGTTATGACCGAATTGGGATGGCCCATACAAGGTTATCTCCACATGACATAGCAGAGCTTATTGTCTCCCCGATGACGAGGGCCACGCTTTAAGGCATTCCTGGAACATAAATCACCTCAAATTGTATCGCCAGACGTTGTAATTTAGTAGATACACTGTCTTTTTCCCCTGATGGCGCGGAAGGGTTTTTTAATGAGGCATCAGACTAACATTTATAACTTTAATAAAAAATATTATGCTTTCGGTAGTATGTATGTTTGTTTGTTTAATCGCTCCGGCCTTACAATAGAAAATGGGTCAATGACCACGCCTACGAACTACGCAAGAGGCCACATTGAGCCTAGACCAATGAGTCATTTTACACGAACGGGCTGACTAGCCACGCATACGCGCTACGTAAAGGTCATAATGAGCATCATAACTTAAACACAGTATATATAAGGGAACTGATTATGTATCAAACCTATCTGAGGGTCACACAATGGGTCCAATCGACCTAGCCGCAAACAAAGATGAAGGGCAAGTCTCACTCAATGCTACGCAATGAGTCATACTGAGCTCGACCTTGTAAAGACCATTCCCAAACACAATACAAATTAGCAACCATACATCTAATCACCAACTGATCTCTAATTTCAACAAAGTCAAACGACGAGTTTATATTTTGTACATCGCAAAATTCAAATCAAACATACAACATAGTTAAAAGTGTTCATACTACCATAATATTAAAAATTAAATAGTTTTCAACACTAACTAAGACAAAATGAAGCTTCAAGCATCAGAAATACGGGGAGGATCATTGGCTTTCTTCCCCATAGGCTCCACTTCGCTCGACTGAGAGTTGGCATCCTTAGCTGCAAGGACGGACACCTTTCCAGACCCTTGTTCAGCATGAGCAGGATAAAAAATTATAGAAACCCCCACTTTGGACTGCATGGTTATGGGTGCGAATTTTTTCAGCGATCTTAGTTTCATACCATGATTTAAAAACAGAAGCTCGACCATCGTTTCTCTTTGGTTTTTGGCCACCATCTCCATGACCACTTCCATCACCTGCTTTTCCCTCTTCTCAGGGCTAGCTTCCGTCTTCTTTGCAAAATTTTGGCGCAGTTGTTCAAGATGCACCTTCAGATCGCCCATCGCAGCAACTTAATATTCCCTTCTCCACCATACGACCAACAAGGCGGTTTGCTTTCTCCTCCACCCTCTTGGCTTGAGCCATCTTCTGAGCTAACAGTTCAGCAATTTGCAACATAAGGTCGTCGTTTTTCTTAATAAGCCCATTATTTTGTTGCTATCAGCACCACAGTCTAGGTGGTCAATTCCTTATTCTTCCATTCACAAGTATCTCGCATACTCCTAAGCATAGCCACCTCATGTCGAAGTCCTTCTTTATCATTAACAAACTTGTCTTTATGAGCTTTGTCGGCCCCATATGCAGTCTTGAACCGAGCGAGTTCAGTGATCAAACCCTTCACTGACCCAAAGAACATCGCATCGAGTTTCAACTTCTCTATGATTTGGGGATCACTGTTTGACATATGCTAGTAGGATAACACGACAGAGTTATGGTGCATCTGCATTCCCACTTAAGGTCAGTTCATTCTTGTCAATCATATATATTAAATAAAAGATAAAATATAGTGTATCTTGATTGCAAGCTCTGTTTCATTTCACTCATGGGCATTTCATCATAAAATGATACCTTTGGGCACCTTTTGAGTTGTTCAAACATCAGCATTGATGGTCGAGGCATTGTGATACTCGAGGAAGAAAGATCCTTAAATACTTTGCTAGCCCGACTCGCCTCAGTCTTTTTGTTTCTTGGAGGCAGTTGTTATGACCTGACTATGTTAGCAAACGAGGAGCTAGAGCCCACCCCTTACACAAAAGGAAATATGGGTCGCACGCCAGTCTTCAAAATTGTTATGTCCCTCGAGCTATCACCTTGGGGATATACTTCTTTGACTCTGCCCCATCATTAGCACCATCTGTTTGGATCAGTTGATCATCCCCTCAAGCATCATCCAACTCAATCACCTCGGAGGCCTTCCCTAGAGCCCGCTCTGCCTCAGAATTCGGCGCTTGTACACCATGAACCTCTGGAGCACAATCCTCATCGCTATCTTTCTCATCCACCAACTGAGGTTTTCTTGTCGCAAGTAGTATTGCATCTAGTATTACCTGAGACCGCCTTATGAGAAAAATCTCCACATCATCTCTCATTTCCTTCTCTTTTCCTCTTCACAAGATCGCCGCGTGCGACCGTTATCAACATCAACCCCCAGTGCGACACTATTCATGTCTTTATGATTTACCTCCTTAGTTTCTTGGACGTTTGGTATCTATTCTCCTTTTTCATTATGACACTGCAAGGACGATGAACCATTAGGTTTCTTGTATTTTTTACGGGTATTTGGCTAACTTAGCCACGTCTACGACTGCTAGCACGTCTACCAAACATACCAGAATACCTAATAAATGAGAGCTTAATACAATACTAAGTAATTATTTCATCCGTTTGACACCAGTTGGATTTGTCATATGTCAAGATGTTGAAAAAATATAGTATCAAGGTCGACAAAGGTAAATGCAACCCTCAATCAAACACAGTAGTATAGAGGTACGTCTAATTCTCTCTAGTCTGGCAGGTTTGTTCACCAACATCCGGAACCCTAATTATGACATCGTATGGTATCCCATACTTAGCCCTAAAACTAAAAAGCCCAACATCAACCAAATATCCATATTTTACGGTTAATCGAGCGAACTAGCTCTCTAGGAATGTAGGGTCTTCGAACTCTTATTCCACAATGTTAGTTGCCTTCTCCTTCTTCTTTCTACCTTTTTCGGACCCATCAAGCTTACTAGATTGGCTGTAATGAGTCAATAGGAGGGGTAAGAGCATGAAATCATGGGGGGCAACTCACAATACGAATACCGCTACCACTTATTGGGGTTACTCGAGCACTTATAGTCGCGCCAATAGGGTTCTGGTATCACAGTGCTCGTTATAAGAAGAAGAACGGAGAATAAAAAATAACATATCTCTTTGTTCAAAATAGCAAACGGTTGTGCTGAGTTTCTTCTATGGTGAGCGATTTTTCTTCTCTTTTGCAAAATTAGGTGTCTTAAAGTTTTGAAAACAAGTGGAATTAGGCACTAGTTTAAACTACACGCGTGATACAATGACGATTGTAATTCAACTTAACACGTTTCCACCAAGAAACAAAGCGACATCCATGACGTTAATGTCAGAACTGTCACGCCCACGTGTTTGCTAGTATTGCCACATGGTAAACGCCTGTTACATATATAAAATTTTCATCATTACCAGTCATATGTCATGGAAGATACATTTATTAACATGATACTCAATAATTATTTTTATTATAATTATTTTATTTCATCGAGTTTATACTTTCTTCATAAAAACTATGAACTAGGGGGTGCCCTGATAAAAGGATAATCACCACTAGTATTAAGGATAATATGCGGGCGGTTGGCCAGGATTGAGGCATGGTAAACTAACGAGCCAAGCTAGTTATAACGAATATACAAAGCAAACTAAAGTCGCGTACAGAGACGAGGGCAAACCAAGGCAAAGCCAATGCGTGATTAATGAGCATAGACCTACATGCAATACAACAAATGATTGGACGAATAGGCGGTGATGCTAACCGACTTCGAGTCAGGAAAGTAAAGCAGACCGAGTAGGATATTTTAACGAGCAGAGAGACAGAGCATGTAGTAGCGTTTGGTTTAAAGTGCGGATGAGACCGACCGACTCAAAAGGACCATTACATAAACGGTTTTATAAATATTAATTAGTCACTAAACCCACTAAGATAATGGCCATTAATTTAGGCACCACGCCATAAATGTGATATTTTATGTGTTGTTAGTGGAGTAATGTATCTAGTAAGTGCTTGTAAACTGCCTCAAGAGATATAAATAGGCATATCGATAAAGCATAATGTAATTTCTCTTCTCTGATAAAAAACGTTTTATACTTAGCATTCCTTTTGTTAGTTTTTCCCATAACAATATTCTTCCATATCAACAGTAATAACGCCCTAATGGTCTGGAGCATCAATAATATTAGAAGCATGGTTTGTACAATGATTTATTGATCATTCTGGCTTGTA
The DNA here is from genome assembly GCA_036936605.1 of Limnanthes douglasii subsp. nivea. Classification (NCBI taxonomy): domain Eukaryota; kingdom Viridiplantae; phylum Streptophyta; class Magnoliopsida; order Brassicales; family Limnanthaceae; genus Limnanthes; species Limnanthes douglasii. The sequence goes on along the minus strand of JAUPFV010000003.1, from coordinate 74,807,391 downwards.
ATCACCTATTTGCTTGTATTGGCATCGGTAATATGGTTCACAATACATGCTTTTTTTATTTGGTGATTCTTGAATTTTCTATGTGTTCTTTTTTTCCTTCCATATGTTTTCAACACAAATTAAAGTTCTGATGAGTCCGAATTCGAAGAGCACCCCGAAAAAATAGCCCAAAGTAAATCACCCCGTAAATTCGGACAGACTCCATGACTTCAATTCGAACAGCACTGGTTGAACCGGACAGATGATCTTGAACACTGCAAACATAAGGCAGTTCGAACTATGACTAAAGTACTAAAAAACCTAATCACTGTCTGACTAAGCTACCTGCACATCTGCTTAAAACTCTTGGGTCTTTAAACATGACCCGGGTCCATTAAACTTGACCCGAAAGCCCATAAGGGCCCAAATATCATACTATAAATACCCAACCACCAGCATTAACTATGGGTAAGAAAAATTAATTGCTGCCAGGCTGCTTAATTCTCTCTCCACCCTTGAAACACTTTGAAACACCCTTAAACACCACCGTGAAACACCCTTACACCGCCCTAAAACTCCACTTGAAATTACCAACCTACCCTCAGGCTACTTTTATCCACACCAAATTGGCGACCACAGTGGGAGGCGACGGTGCCTGAATCAAACATTCAAAACCAAGTAAAGGAATTCTGTCCGAATGAATCCGGATAATCCAGAGCTTCCACCAGCTTTGCTCGAAGTGGTGGAAGAGAACGATGAATATACTGTCCAGGAGCGTGACAGGTTGAGGGTTGAAATAGAAGCTCTGAGGGCTGAAAAGGCCAAGATGGGCATGAAGGAGAAATCCAAAGCATCAGTTGCTCATCGTTCTGATAACCCTCGAGAGCATGAGGCTTCAAAGACTCATGTGAGCACTAAAAAGACACATGCCAGTTCTAAAAAGTCTCACCGGTCTAAGCCTGTGGAGAGTTCTGACTCAAGTTCAGAATCTTCGGACAGCTCTTCGGACAGTGAGGGAAATGAAAAGTCCTTGTCCTCCAGCAGTGACGAGGGGCGAACCAGGAAAAAACAGAAGCAAGTTAAAAAGTATTCCAGAAAAAGAGATCACCATGGAAGAATGAAAAGGCACATTGGGAAAGGATCATCTCACAACCGGAGGCATATAGACCGGATGCTGGTGGATCCTTTTGCCTTCCATGATGAGCCAGGTATCTTTGCAACACCTAATGAGGATACTGCGTTCAGTCGTGGGAGGAACTGGAGGCAATCGCCATTGTCTTCCAAGATACTGTCCGGAAACCTCCCCAAGAGGTTTGATAGCACCAAGATGGAGAAGTACGATGGCAGTACTGATCCAGACAATCATCTGGAGCAATTCAAGAACTTCATGATGAACTTTGATGATGATGATAAACTACTCTGTAAGGCATTCTCCTAGTCCTTTACGGGGAGTGCTCTGAAGTGGTACAACAGCCTTCCTCAGGGTTGTATCAGAGACTTTGATACCTTTTGGGTGGCCTTTCGAAGGCAATTTGTGGGGAGTAAGGAGCTCAAGGGTAATGGAGATACCATAATCCATTGTGCCCAAGAGCCAAATGAATCGTTGAAAGAATACATAAGTCTTTTTGTGAACACAAAGAATGGGCTGGCTGATTGCTTTGAACAAGTGGCAATAGCATCCCTGAGACAAGGTTTGAACCCGGGCAACCTGGCCGATTCAGTAACAAGGAAGAAAGCCATGACCTGGGGTGGATTGCTAAATCAAGTTGGCAAGCAAATAAATGTTGATGAAACAAAAAAGACCAGGGTGCACAGGCAGGTGAGATCCACCCCGGTGGCACCAACTCCCAATCAAAACCAGTCCGGAAACAAAGCTAGAGAAACCGGACAGGGGCATGGAAGAGGAAAAGCTCAGTCTCAACCAGCTGCCCCTGCACGAAGCCAACAGTCTAGAAACAAAAGAGGGCCATGGGTCCAACCGGAGTGGTTTGCAGAACTCAAAGAAAGTGTGGCAACCATTTTTGATAAAACTAAAGATGAAGTACACTACCGGAGACCAGCAACCTTGCAGTCTCCCAGAGAACATCGAAACAGTTCTTTTTGTCAATATCACAATGATATTGGCCATACTACTGATGATTGCATAGCCTTGAAACAAGAGGTTCAGAACCTGATTGAAAGAGGGAAATTGGGTGCATACGTTAAAAGAAGAGGAGGCAACAGGCCTGACAACACTCACCAGGCTGCTCCGGTTAATGCTGCCCCAGAAGGGGCTATGGTGATCATTGAAAGGTTTGATGTGGAATCTGAATATTTGGATCCTGATCCAACAAGGAACAGAGTGGGTGCAATAGAGGAGCGTTCCAGGACGGTCTCCGGGCTCATTAGATTCTTTGAGTCCTTGACAATTTTCGGAGGGGACACTGTAACGGCTCCTACCACTTCATCAAGAAAAAGGCATGTTCATAATTTGGCTACCCAACTAGAAGGGGGCATGACCTCTTATCAATCGTCAAGTTTATTCCCATTCATTGTCTTTGATGGGGATGATTTGAGAGACATTGCTGGCCCTCATGAAGATGCTGTTGTCATAGGAGCATCGATAGGGGGCAATGAGATAAGGCGAATCCTGGTAGATACTGGGAGCTCTGCCAATATCCTTTTCCTAGATACTTACAAGAAAATGAAAAATCCAGCTGTGATTCAAAAGTCAGACAGATCGATCGTGGGCTTCACGGGCAGCTCAGCTGATGTAATCGGTGAGTTCGAAGAAGAAGTATTGTTGGGCAAAGACCCTTTCAAGAAAACGGTCAGAATACTTTTCATTGTGGTGGACTGTCCCACTTGTTACAATGCTATTCTAGGGAGATCTTGGCTCTCTAGGATGCATGCAGTGGCCTCAACAGTCCATCAGTGTCTAAAATACGCTGTTCAGGGGCAGGTTGGGGTTGTCCGGAGCAGTCAAAAAGTTGCAAGAGAATGTTATGCCACTGCCTTGGCTCCACGAACGCTGGGGGCAGTCCGTATAAATGACCAATAGCAGTTTGAGGGCCTTTCTGGGGGTGAGGGTGAAATTGATGACCCCAGAGAGACCCCCGGAGTGTTGATCCCAGTTGAGGAGGTTGAGACACACTGCTTGGAAGAAGGGAAATTTGTCAAGATAGGGTCCAAAATGCCACAAGTGTTGAAAGAAGAGATGTTAAAATTCTTAAAAGACCATCAGCATGTCTTTGCTTGGTGCAATGCTGATGTTACTGGAGTTCCATCAGAAGTGATTTCCCATCACTTATCTGTCCGGAGAGACGTAGCACCAGTGGTGCAAAAGAGGAGAGCTTTCTCAAAAGAAAAGGCTGATGTCATTGTACAAGAGGTTGACAGACTCACAAAGATGGGGCACATTAAAGAATCTCAGTATCCTTTGTGGACTGCCAATCCAGTCTTGGTAAAAAAGAAAAACGGTAAATGGCGAATGTGCATTGACTTCACAGATCTCAATCAAGCTTGCCCAAAAGACTTGTATCCGGTTCCCCAGATAGATCAGCTGGTAGATTCTACTTCTGGGAACAAGCTACTCTCCTTCATGGATGCTTTCTCCGGGTACAATCAGATTCAGGTGGATCCAAGAGATCAAGAGCATACCACTTTTGTTACTGATAGAGGTTTACACTGCTACAAGGTGATGCCTTTTGGTTTGAAAAATGCTGGGGCTACTTATCAAAGGTTAGTCAATAAGGCATTTGCTTATCAAATTGGAAGAAATATGGAGGTTTACATTGACGATATGATGGTGAAAAGTGTGGATGAGCAGCTGCACTTGTCCGACCTCCAGGATACTTTTGCCAACCTGGCCAAGGTAAATTTAAAGTTAAATCCTGAAAAATGTGTGTTCGGAGTGCAGTCCGGGAAGTTCTTAGGGTATATTATAAGTGAGCATGGAATACAGCCCGACCCGGACCAACTCAATGCTTTATTTCAAATGGAGCCTCCTCGAAACATTAAAGAAGTACAGCGGTTAACGGGGAGGTTAGCAGCCTTGAACAGATTCATCTCAAGGTCTTCGGACAGGTGTGCTCCTTTCTTTCAAACTTTGAAGGGTGCAAAGGGGTTTGAGTGGACGCCACAGTGTGATGAGGCATTCAATGAGATTAAGAAGCATCTGTCCTCTCCCAAGACTTTGTTTAAACCAATCGAGGGGGAGACTCTCTTTGTGTATCTGGCTGTTTCAAGCTGTGCCATCAGTGCTGTGCTAGTAAGGGAGGTTGATGGGTATCCTCACCCAGTATACTACATCAGCAAAAGCCTGATTGATGCTGAACGGCGTTACTTGAAACTTGAAAAACTAGCATTGGCCTTGGTAATAGCTGCGAGAAAGATGAGGCCGTATTTTCAGGCTCATCCTATCATCGTCCGGACATCTTTTCCTTTAAAGAATGTCCTTCAAAAAGCAGACATTTCAAGCAGAATGACAAAGTGGTCAGTAGAGTTGGGGGACTTCGACATAGACTTTGCTCCTCGAACAGCAGTAAAAGCTCAAGCTGTGGCTGATTTTCTGGTCGAATTCCATTCTGATAGGGACTCAGAACAACCTGCTGATTCAAAAGACAAAAAAGTGTGGATTGTCCGAACAGATGGAGGATCCAGTGCCATAGGATCTGGGGCAGGAATATGTCTTACTTCCTCCTATGGGGACAACATGTTCCAAGCTATTTGTTTTGCTTTCAGGGCGTCCAATAATGAGTCCGAATACGAAGCAGCTATAGCTGGGTTGAAATTGGCTTATATCTGTGGAGCAAAAAGGGTCAAGCTGCTAAGCGACTCCCAATTGCTTGTCCACCATGCCTTGGGCCTATCAGAAGCTAGAAAGGAACAATTGATTAAATATTTACTTCTCTTGAAAAATGAGGCAATGAAGTTTAAAGCTGTTGTCTATGAGCATATTCTCCGGGCAGAGAATGAGCTAGCAGACTCGTTGGCAACAATAGCGTACACGGAGTCCTATCCATGGATCCATGTGCTTGAAAGTCCTTCTATTCAACTTGATGAAGGGGAAAAAGAAGAAGTCTTTGAAATACAAGTAAATAAGCCTCAGGATTGGAGGTCTCCTCTTGTACAATATCTGTCCGATGGCATCATACCTTTGGGTAAATCACAAGCCAGAACTTTAAAACACAAGGCTCGTGGTTTCATCATGATTGGAGAGGTCTTGTACAAGAAATCCTATAGCAAACCTCTCCTACGCTGTTTAGGAGATCATGAGTCACAGATGGTTCTCTCCGAATTGCATGATGGTGAGGGATCAGCCCATTGTGGATTTAGAGCATTAACAAGAAGAGTGCTTCTCTCCGGATATTATTGGCCATCAATAATGAAAGATGCTAAGGAGCTGGTAAGAAGGTGTGACCCATGCCAGAGGTACAGCAATGAAATTCATGTACCAGCCATTCCTTTGGAATCAATTTCTGAGCCTATCCCTTTTGCTCGATGGGGATTGGACTTAGTTGGGCCTCTCCCTATGGCGTCCGGAGGGCGTAAAACCATAATTGTAGCCATTGACTACTTTTCGAAGTGGATAGAAGCAGCCCCCTTAGCAGGAACAACATCAAAGGCTGTTATAAAATTCATTCTATCCAACATATGTTGCATATTCGGTGTCCCCCAGAGAATAACAACAGACAATGGGCCACAGTTTGACAACAGAGAAATGGAAAGCTTCTGTGCCTCAAGGGGTATTCAACACTGCTTTTCTTCACCTTTCCACCCACATGCCAATGGGCAAGTTGAGGTGGCTAATAGAACAATATTGTCTGGTTTAAAGAAGAATTTGGAAGGGGCTGCTGGGAAGTGGCCTAGTTATTTACAAGAAGTCTTGTGGGCCTACCGGACAACGCCTGGGGCTGCCATACAAGAATCACCTTTTGCCTTGGTCTATGGGATGGATGCAGTAGCTCCCATAGAAAAGACACTCCCCTCTTTTCGTGTTCATAACTTCTCCGGACGGGCTAATGAAATAGCAATCAGAAATCAGCTTGATTTGATTGAAGAAAGGCGAGTAAAAGCTCATCTTAGAATGGTACACTATCAGGGCTTGATGAGAAGCAGGTTTGCTTCTAAGGTTAAAAGAAGGGACTTTCAACCAGGAGATAAAGTGTTGAGGAAAGTTTTCTTGCATACCAAGGAAAAGCTCTTCAGAAAGCTGGCCCCAACTTGGGAGGGTCCGTATACGGTGGTTGAAAGAATCAAGCCTGGCACATACTGGCTGGAAGACAAAAATGGCAGGGTTTTAACTCACCCTTGGAATATTGAACACCTTCAAATGTACTTAGAATAAAGTTTATGTAAATATTTACTTGTTTGAACATCCATGTAAATATTTGGGGGCATACCACTTCCTCTCTTCGGCGCCACGGAGAGCTTTCAATAAAACTTGGAGCCTTTTTAAACAATTTTCTAAGTTTTTACAAAATTCTGTTGATTGCCATACTACCCGGACTGAAAGATCTAAGGGCTACTTAAATTCTAGCCAGAGAAACTAAACACTCTCACAACACGATAACTCGAAATTACTTAAACTCCAAGATATTTAAACAGACTATGGAATAAGAGAAAGGTTGTGCAAGATAAAACGTTCATTCAATAAACTTAAAGTTGCCTTGGCCTTCCAAGGACTTTTTAAACAAGTTTGAGCACAATACAAAAATCTGTCCGGTTAAAACGGACAGCATCACAAAAAAGGTGCCTTGTCCTTCCAAGGACTTTGGTTCGAACAAAAAGTAAACAAAACAAATTACCAACTAAGGTGGAGCCTTTGAAGATGGCTCACCCTCATCTGTTCCCTTGGTCTTGATATCGCTTTTTTCCTCAATGACCTTCTTGCCTTTGGGGTCAGCCTCTTCTTCACCCGGACTCTCTCCGGTTTCCTCCTCGTCACCAGATGAGGATATATCAGTGTACCCTTCATCAACCATGGTCCAATATGGGAGATCATCGTCATCCACGTAACGCCATAAGTCCCCAAGTCTCCTCTTCGGGAACTTCTCGTGAAATAGGAGGACCATGTCGGACTTCACCTTTTCAATCAATAATTCCTCACTCCGTATCATCTCCCTGGCATAAGCGTTGATTTTGGCCTTGATCATGGCCTCTTGATCCTTCACCAGAGCAGCTTTCTCGTCAACAGCCTGAGTCACTGCATTCTCTAAAGCAAGTTTGTCAGTAGTCAGATTGGTGACAAGCTTCTCTTTTGCTGCAGTCTCATCTTTTGAGGTTTTCAAGTCCTTCTCCAACTCGGACAGCTTAGCCCGGAGATCTTCTAGGGTTTTCTCTAAAGAGGCAACTTTTGTGTTGCTTTCATTTTGACTCTTCTTCAGCTGTTCGTTCGACTCCTTGAGCAAGTCGACCTTAGTAGTGGCAGTCCTGAGGTCTTCGGACAGTGACTCCTTCTCAGACTTAAGTTCTTTGATGGACTCTGCCTGACTCCGGACCTGCCTTTCCAAGGTAAGTACTGGTTGCACGTTGCTAAGGAGGGAATGAGCTATAACGTCCCTTTCGCTGGAAACCAAGAAAGTCCTGCCATTAAAGTTTACTGTGTTGGAGCTGCTTGTGGGAACATATGGCCCAGCAAACTCATCTCTTGACAGACCAAGAAAGTAATCACCTAGAGGACCCAGGCCAGTGACATCCACTTCGTCCATATTAATCTCTCCCCTTTCAATCTCATCAGTATGGAGTTCCCTTGGAATCCCTTTGTTAAGATTCTCTGGGATCTCTTCAGCCAACGTTGGATCAATTGGGAAAGTGGGCTCCGGATCCCGGAGAGCAAACTCTTCTTCTTGAGAAGTCTTCTTCTTTTTTACCTCTCTGTCAGCACTATCGCTTATTTTCTTGCGAGCTCGTTTGGAGGCCCTTGAAGGTTTTGAGGGAGTCTCTCCGTGTTTCTTACTTTCCACTTCTACCACCTGAAGAAGGTTTGCATCAACTTGAGCCGGGACTGGCACCTCTGTGTCAGTTGGAGCCTTTTTCTCCGTATCCGCTGCTGTTTTCCTCCCTTTCTTCTTCTGGCCCTTCATTTTACTTGGGGCTTTGGCCCGGGCAGGAAGGAAAAGGGTCCCATCTAGCTCATGAGACCTTCTCAGCACTATGTCATCATCAAGAGGGGTGGAGAACTCCTCCCATGTTAAATCCCTTCGACCTGTGGTGTTCCACAGGTGAGATCTCGCCAAGTTCCCCGGAGTGAAAGCCTTGTGAAACCGGTTCTCCCAGTTCTCTGCGGCCCATGCATTTATCTTGCCACAGGTGACCTGTCCGGCTTTCAGATAGTCTCCGAACTCTTTTGGCAGTTCTAACAAAACAAAAGAATAACTAGTTAGTGAAAGCTTAAAGAAGGGAAGATTCGAACAGAAACTTAAGGAAAGAACTTACGATCGCTTCTCCATCTACTTCGAAGAAGGCTAGGATTCTCCCCAACCTTAATCTTCTTACCATTCTCCCATGAGCCACTTATAAACAAGAACTGGCTCCTCCATTTATTCTCCGACTCCAGGAGATCGTCGACGGCTTTCAGATTGTTCCCCATATTAAAGTGATAAAAAGGGAATTGGTGGTGTTTGCACAGACTAGCAACAGCGGCGAACTCTTCCATTGGAAGAGGAATTCCGGACAACCTAGATGCCATAATGCATGACATCAAGGTGTACCATCCGTTGGGGCTCAGCTGTGATGGACATAGCTTGACTAAATGGAAATAACGCACTATCTCTGGATCCAATGGGAACCTGAGTCCCCAATTGAGTAGCTCCGTAAAGAAGACTATCTCGTTTCTCTTGCAATCCATCGGGGTCTCCGGATCGATGAGAATTCGGATCTTTACGTTTTCAGGGATCCCCCACTTAGTGCGAAGCCGTCCCAAGTCTCTAGTATGAATAAACGTGTATTTGGTTTTTAACAAAGACAAAAGATACTTAAATTCTACCTTGTGAAAGCAGGGCCCAACTCTCCCTTCAAGGCTCTCCGGCAGATCTGGACGCCTGAGGTACAAGTCCTCTTTGCCTTTCTTGGCAACAACTATAGCAGTTTCAGCTTTTCCGGAAGACTCGGACTCAAACCTGACCTCCTCAGTGGAGTCTTCCATCCTCTCCTCCATTACTGTTGGGGGAGCTTCTGCAGAAACAGCCCGGGGAGGGATGAAGCTTGGCACAGCTGATCCTCCGGACTGTTGGCTAGATGTATGTTTTTGAGTTCTCGCCTCAGTTTGAGTTTCTGAGGTCGAGGTGTCCTTGGGAGGTAGTGGACTGCTAGCCTCCGGACCAACCGGCCTTTCCCGGAGAGTCCTAACAGCTGCCCCGGACCCTGACTCGCTGGTATTTTTTGAAGAGAGTCCCTTAACCAATCTGCTTGGTCTTTTTATAATCAGTTTGTCTGGAGAATGGTCGGAGTCGGACCCCATAGCAATAAAAGTGGATTTCTTCCTGACACTTCTAACAGTGACCCCCGGTTCAACGATAGGGATCGACTCTTGAACTGAAGAGTCAGATACGATGGGAGAAAGTGTTGATCGAAAGAGTTTTCTAGGTTTTGTACCTTTCGAAGAAGACGAACCTCTATCAGACTCTTCGATTGAAGGGGCTGATTTCTCAACTGGCGATGCTGGAAGCCCTGCTGCAAGTCTTTTCTCTTTTTCAACCCTTTGAGCTTTCTCTAGTTCTGAAAGATTGAGCCAGCCACCCTTGATTAGAGCTGTTCTTGCTGTGAACATAAAACAACTAAGGAAAGTTTGAAGTTTTAGAGAAATGAAGTTTTGAGTGAAATGGCAAAGTAAAAGTGAAAATGAGACTGTGAAAGACAAATGGAATTTATAGTAAATGTAAAAAAGGGTTTGATTCCTAGGAGAATCCGAAAAGTTGGGCAATGATTAAAAACGGCGCTGACGTCATCAATAGCTTTTAAAGAAGTAACTTGTTCGAGAAAGTGGTGCAACTTTCAAGGTGAAAAAACGGCTAAAAGTAACCAACCAGAGAGTGACACGTGTCCCACTACCTCTGACAAAGAACCGTTTGGAATTCGTAACGGTTGGACTGTCGGGGCCTATCTCAATTCTCTTCGAATTGGAAAACCACTTCTTCAATCAGACTGTTTTTCAAGTTCTTTAACAAGGACACTTGTTCAAATACCTAAAAAAGGGGCTCCTGATGAGTCCGAATTCGAAGAGCTCCCCGGAAGGATAGTCCAAAGTAAATCATCCCGTAAATTCGGACAGACTCCATGACTTCAATTCGAACAGCACTGGTTGAACCGGACAGATGATCTTGAACACTGCAAACATAAGGCAGTTCGAACTATGACTAAAGTACTAAAAAACCTAATCACTGTCTGACTAAGCTACCTGCACATCTGCTTAAAACTCTTGGGTCTTTAAACATGACCCGGGTCCATTAAACTTGACCCGAAAGCCCATAAGGGCCCAAATATCATACTATAAATACCCAACCACCAGCATTAACTATGGGTAAGAAAAATTAACTGCTGCCAGGCTGCTTAATTCTCTCTCCACCCTTGAAACACTTTGAAACACCCTTAAACACCACCACACCACCGTGAAACACCCTTACACCGCCCTAAAACTCCACTTGAAATTACCAGCCTACCCTCAGGCTACTTTTATCCACACCAAGTTCAACCTTTGTGTTTAACTTCAACATAGACAATTGAAGTGTCTTTTGTAGTTCCATCTTTGTATTTATTGTATTTGTTTCTTCAGCTTCATTTATCTTTCTTTTTAAAAATTTGAAATGACTCAGTCTTTGTCTGGAAGTTAATTTTTTTTGTTATGCAATATGAAGTTCAAAAAATTTACGAGCAATTGCATATTTCTCTATTCGATCCACTACGAATAAATCTATGCTTTGGCTAGACTAAAGCCCAATTGGTGTTTGGAATTTTATGTTAATCCTATACAAAATGGATGCAAAACCATTAGAAATGAAGATAGATGCGAAACCATATATATTATAATAAATGCACAAACATGGAAATGACGTGAAAACAATGTAAAAGATGATAGATACACAACCACGTAAATAATGTGAAACCAATGTAAATGATAATAGATGTGTAGCCATGTAAATGATACGAAACCAAGATAAATAATGATAGATGAGCAACCATGTAAATAATGTGAAACTATTCAACATAATGATAGATATGCAGCCATGTAAATGATGCAAAACCATTCAAAATGATGATAGATACACAACCATGTAAATAATACAAAACTAGTGTAAATGGTGAGAGACGCGCAAACATATAAATGATGCAATATCGTTCAAAATGATGAAAGATGTGCAACCATGTAAATGGTGTGAAACTATTTAAAATAATGATAGATGCGCAACCAAGTAAATAATGTGCAACTAATGTAAATGATGATAGAGGTGCAACTATGTGAATAATGTGAAACCAATGTAAATGAGTACATATGCGAAACCATATAAATGATGCGCAACCATGTATATTATGATAAATGCGCAACCATGATAGATGGGTGACCATTAAAAGATGATAAATATAAGATTTTTACCATTTATTGGTACAATAACCTCTTCAATCTTATGTTTTCTATTGTCAAATGATAATATTACGTCAGCTAGTTTGTTTAAAGACTTTCTTTACTATTTGTTCATGTCTCTTTAGAAATCTAAGATTTTTAGATGTAAAATTTTGCTTTTGTGAAATAGTAGCACATTCTCTCGATACCAGCATCTATTTTTGTACATGACCAACTTCTATTATTGTACAAGGCCAACATTATAGCACGTTATGAAGATTTTATTTGTTGCATAATATTCTTTACTGATTTTCTCTTTTGATTTACAACCTTTTTAGACTGTGTAGATTTTTTACTTGTACGTTATTTAAGAATGAATTGATCTACTTATTTCTCTACATCAGTAAAATAATTTTCATCATAGGCTTATTGAATATCCTAATGTACACCTTCATCATCATCGTTAAGATTAAATTTATCATCTTTTTCCTCTACTGCGACGTCATTCTATTTTTCTTCATTCATTGCAACATCCTCCATTTTTTCTTTATCCACGGGAACATCTTATTCTTTTTTTTGTTGCATTAATATTTTATTCTTCAGAATATTCCTCATCATCAACTTCTTCTTATTGTTAGATATATACACCAAATTGTTATTCTTCTTTATTTGTTAGGTATTCTAATAAATAATTTATCCATTTGTATTCCAAACTTGCTTTGTAGGTATTCTATCTGATTTATTTATTGCATCCTATAAACATGCAAAACCTTTAGTTAATATAAGTATAAGATAGATGCAGGACAAGTGAAGGTATGATAGATGCGAGACATATAAAATACATTATAAACGTGGGACATGTAGTATAAGTACATGATATAAGTAGATATGTGGAAGGCATGATAGACGCGACGTAAATGGAATGCATGATATACATGGGACAATTTATTTCATGATAAATATTGGACAAGTAGTGTATGATAGATGATAGACACGAAACATGGGTAATGTTTGGTAGGTGGTGGACAAGTAATGCATGATATGAACGGGAAATTTATAATAGTGTAAACACATGTAACAAAAGAGGGAATGACATACCTTTATCATTTTATGTGTAATTGGTTTTGCTTGATTTTTTTATTACTTTTCTTGTGGTTTTATCAGAAAAATATGTCTTGACAATCATTAATTCTTGTTTTTGTGTTTAGGAATATCCTGGTTTAAAATTTTTGTTGTTTAACCACATGTAGTTTTTTCCATGCTTCAAACCAAATATGATCTTGACATCATTGATTGTAAGTGGTACTAACTTTGTGCCTAATTTAAAGTTTTTTTTTTCTCATCATCATATGTTTTTATTATCTATTGTAAAAATTCAATTATTTTTGGACAAATATTTGTTTTCTCAGCTCGTATGTTCCTTTTAGAAGGGAGTAAAATGGTGTTTTCTTTGCAACTTCATGGAGTTCATGTTTTATTTTTGTTTATTTCATCTATTTTATTAGTGCAAACAAGCATGATCTGAATTAAATAATATTTTGGTGGTATTTGATTAATGAGGGACAAGACAATTCATATAAGGCCAAATAAATGATACGAAACCACGTATCATGATAGATGTGCAACCATATAAATAATAGATGCAAAACCTTATATCATGATAGATGTACAACCTTGTAGATGATGTTGATAGTTCCAAAGATTTCTTAAAGGGGTTGTTTGTCTAATCAATGTTCGTAAGAGAGAAACAAGAAAAGTAGAGAGAGAAAATAACAAATGGAATAAAAGTACAATGATTGACCCTTTTAAAAAAAACGAGTTGTTTTATATAATACAGGTGGTGAGTCCATAATTTACATATTTATCCTCTCTTATGAATACCTCACCCCTCTACATTACTAACCTTAATTATAATACTTATTTATTACATAAATCACCCTCAATATTATATATTTGTTAGGTTTCTTACACATTTATTTATTAAACCAAATCAACTTCTTTATTTACCCAGTTTAACTTAAGTCATTGTGAAGATATTTGAGCAATGACTAATCTAGGGAATCATAATTTTCTTTCTCACGTGTTTTCATCGGATTCATATTCCTTTTATCCTCTTGGATTATTCTTCCTTATGCATCTCCTTGGAATATTCTTCCTTATATATCTCGTTGGAGTCATGACCTCACCAATGGCAATGATGACTTCATGTCTCTGCACCGTGTATTTTAGGCCACATATTGGAACGATTTTTGACAGGTGGCATACATACCACATCCAGTCCATGTGTTAAAATAATTTTTGACTCATGTCACGTGCGACTCTTTTGATCCACATGTCAACTGACACAAACATGCATACCTTCAAAAATAAGTTGTGAGTGAAGATGTGTGTGAGAAAACTTTTACACTTCTCAACACGCGTGCACTTCAAATCATAGGTAAGATGACTATTTTCCAAAAGACTCTTCATCTTTTCTAGGCACCTGCCACCTAAAAAACCCTTTCAACTACTTGGGTATTCGCAACCGTTGGAAGCCCACATTCCCTTCTATAAATATTTCAACTCATTTACCATTTCAAAGTGATTCATTTTCACAGTTTCTAGAGAGATAAAGAGAAAAATGGGTTTGCTGCGTATCTAAATATTTTCTTCCACCTTTCATGCCTAAACAATTCGATAATCTTGAGAGATATAATATTTAAGAATGGTTCAACATCGGTAAAAGAGCTCAAGATAAAAAAGATTCTGACATAAAGGAGGAGCCCAGACTGCTGCAAATTCTTCAAAATTCTTATTACGGTTAGTGATCTCCGACAAAAAAACACTATGAGGCGACATGGACTTCAGACACCAATGCTTCATACGATATTCCTACCACTCAGCCTCCCAATCAGAGTTGTCCGAGGCTCGACAAAGGTGACTTTAGCCTTTCAAAGAACCCAAGTAATATTTCCACGTTCATTCTGATGGGCGATAATGACCAGGAAACTAAAAAAGCCAAAGTCGATTATTCGAAGATGAAGAAATCTCCGACGCCCATAGCAAAAAGGAACACAAAAATTAAGCTTGCATATACTGTTCCTACCCCTCAAAATACTTCACATGGTACTCATCTAACTACTTCGGAGGTCACTCATCGAAAGTCTTCATAAAAACCTGTGCAAGCAGTCCTCTAGTCAACAACAGAGTAAGATCTTGATCCTTCGAAGAAATCCATGGGAAATCCGCCCCTCGAATCCATCCCAAAAATACAAGAAAGGCATCTAATTAATTAACCTAAGGATGACTAGAAGGAAAACATAGTTGTTGTAGATGCTCAGCCCATTAGATTTATCGTTGCACCGATTTCCCAAGTCGGACTTTTCATACCGATTCAAGTATCAGTTCCCCATGATGAAGTTGAAACAAGTTCTCCCGTCTACCAGGAAACTGAATCAAAAAAGAAGAAGAAAGATGACATCAAACTGCCATCAAACATTGAGGCCATTTTTGGAAATAATACGCGGAAGGTCGAAGCTAAACATCTTCTGGCATTGTATAAGATTAAGTACAAATATTACCAACCTTCCGAGGAGGCCAAGTTTAAAGAACGATGGGGAATTCCAGACTCCACTCAAATTTGATTTATGAGGCTATAGAAACTCATTTATCAGTTCGAGATAATGAATTAATATTATTACTTGAAGGTCCTCAACTAGGGTCTTCGATTTCCACTAGACCATGATCTAGTGAGGTATTTCAGATTGATAAATTTGTGTCCTGATCAAGCCGGTCCCAACATGTGGTTCATGTTGATGACCAGTATAATGGCTTCTCGGATCTCCAAGATTGGCATTTCAATGAAGCAATTCGTTGGGTTGAACGATGTTGCCAATAACTATCACTTTCCCTTTTACTCACTAACGTTTGGGAGGAAGTTCAAATACACGGTCAAAGAAAGGATGTCAATGTTAGAGCTAAAGCCGATGAAGGAAATAAGGTTGAGGCTGAAACTGAAGAAGTTAATCTTACCAAGAAAGGTGGCTCCAAAAGGCCACCAGAGAGATACTCTTCCAAAGATAAATGTAAAAAGAAATTTATCGAAGAAGATGATGATATAAAAGCTCTGACCATGCATGCTCCTAAGAAGGTCGTTATTATAGACTCAGACTTTGTTTCTCAAGGGAGCAAGGAGAATGATGGTCAGAGAGGTTAGGGGAATAAATAAGAAGTTCCAGAGAATGTCGAAGCTAGTTCTCTTGCATCAACATATTTTGATATTTACGAGAATGACTTTCTAGCCATGGAGCTTAACAAATTACTTCATGTTGCTACCCTTCTTGAGAGAAAATCCAACCGAAAAGACCAATACAACAAAAAAGTTGTTTAAATAAAGGTTTATTGTGAAAAAGTTAGAAGAGGGACTTGCCCACTATAAGAAGATTGCTACTAAGCGTTCGACAAAGATTGAGGCATTATAAACTTAGTTGAAAACATAGGAAGAATAATTTGATGATAAGTGGGAACAGTTCACTGTTATGGGAACTGATTGACATACGCTTGTTAACGATCTCTATGAGACTTGTGCTAAAACAAAGAATACTTTGAGAAGGTTGTCAAGGATATCGAAAAACCCACTACTGAGAAGCAAACTCTTAGAAACTACACTGAAAAGCATAATGATGCTTGTCTTGAGAAGCATGCTGCTGAATGTGTTTCTCGTTGGAAAACAGGGATGCCAAAATTTAATCTGCATTGGTGGTAGAAATTCATGAACATTTCCTGATTTGAAGTTCGAAAGTATTTGGGAGTGTGTTCCAGAGAAGCACCTTCCAAATATGGTTTCTTTAGTGGATAAATAATTATCCAACGATTTTGAATAATCAAATAGATCATGCTCGATAGTTCGTCGGTGGATGATAATTAAGGTACCCTTTCGGGGTAAAACAAAAATATTTTATTTGTTTTTGTTTCTATTGTTTTTATGTAGAATATTATGAACCAATTGTTCCTTCAGAACTTTTTTTGTTATGAACTCGTATCCTTTCGAGGCATTTTGTACTATGGACAATTTTATGAATATAAATGTTCTCGATTAATTTTTTTTCACAAAACTTTTTCTTATCAAAATATTGTTATCCATCAACTTTTATTGGAAAACCCTTTTAGACCTAAAATAAAATTGTTGACCAATATTTGTTGGAAGACTTTTCTTGTCCAAAAGATACAAATTATTGACCAACATCCATTGGAATATATTTTGGTCCAAAAGATAAAAATTGTGCAAACTATTTTAAAGCGGTAAAGAAATATTATATATAAGTCGGCTATAAGGGTACCTCGTTAAAACCTTCCTACACCAACAAGGTAGGAAAGAGTATGCCACCGATCCTTACACAAATTCTCAAAAATATATACAAACCATTACATTCATTCCAAGTACAATGTAAGATGCTCAATATTCCACGGATGATGAAGATATCTTTGTTCTTTATTTTAAGTCGATATGTCCCCGACTTCACTTTCTCGGTTACCATGTTCGAGCCCTCCCAATTAGGTCTTAACTTACCAAGTCCTTTTTATTTCGTATGCAAAATACTTTCCTTAGAACCTTATCCCCTATTTTAAACTTCTATCATCTTACTTTGGGGGCATACCGACTTCTCATCAAAGTTTGGTAGTGTGGATAATTCAATTGCACTCTTATTCTTTTTTCTTCAATCAAGTCTAACTCTGCATGTTTTCTCTTATCATTAGCATCTTCAGAATATTAATTGATTTGATATGAAGGGAAAACTGCCTTGGATGGCACAAAAACATCCATTCCATATATTAACCTAAGTGGAGATTCTTAGGTCGCTGTTTGAGAGGTAGTTATTTATGCCCACAAAACTTCTTGTAAATAATCTGGCCAGTTTCCGGTCCTACTTTCCAAATTCTTTCTGAGTCCATCGAGAATGGTACGAGTAGTAACCTAGAATTGATCATTTGTTTGTGGATAAAAAGGTGCCAATAAACATTGTTGTATTCCTCTAAAAGAACAAAAAGCCTTCATTTCTTTATTATCGAACTATGGTCCGTTACTCATCGTTATTCTCCTCCAAAATCCGAAGTGACAACAAAAATTGGAAACAATAAACTTAATCACGTCTTTAGCTTTAGTTCCTGATAATGGTTCAGCTTCCACCCACTTTGAAAAATAGTCCACCACAATAACTATCATCTGTCGCCCCCTCGGATGGCATCGCTGAATGTCCGACCAGATCAATACCTCATTGGTCAAAAGGTAATGCCTCATATTGACTCAAAAGATGCTCATGGTGCATGAATTGTGTTAGCAAATATTTGACAAGTATCACATCTCTTAACAAATTTCTTGGCGTCCGAAGCGATTGTATGCCAATAATATCATGCCAAGAGAACTCTTCATATCAAAGTTTTTTACCCACAATGCACAGACCCTTCCCCATCATGTAATTCAGATAGTATCATTTGCGATTCATTTTCTCCAAAGTATAAAGCAAATGCCTGGTAAAATATATTTTTTGTATAAGACATCTCTGAGTATCACGTATCCATACGCCTTAAACTGTATTCTCTTTGTTATTACTTTATAAATATGCAAAACATAATTTACCAGAAATTCATTGATTTCATTATTCCAATATTTTTTTGTACTTGTAGAAATTTGAAAAGCTTCGACTGATCCTTCTACCTGCTCGGACCCCTTTGTTATCGAAGGAATTTCTTGTGTGATAATCCAAGGGTTCTCCTCAGAATACGAAGTAGTATCAAGAGAATAAACCATAGAATTTCATGCCTTAAGAATATGTTCATATCTGACGTTTTTAAAGGCTAATATTAAAGCCTTTAACGCTCGAAAACACTTTACTAAATGATATTTTATATCCTCATATTGGGCAGATGTATGATTTATATGAAGTTGCGAGTCGCTTACTAGTCTAACATTTTTACCCCCACAGATATGAGCAAATCTTAAACTTGCCAAAATAGCTTGTACTCTGCCTCATTATTCGATGTTTGAAATCTTAAACGGATAACTTGATACATTGCAATACCATTTAGAGAGACCAAATGCACCCGTGCCCCACATCCTGATGCACTTGAACCCCCACATGTTTGGATTTTCTGTTATATCTTGAAAATTTATTTATTTACCTACATATCTGACTATTCGAAATGAAATTCTACTATGAATTCTACAAAGGCTTGCGCTTTGATTACAGTCCGAGGTTCAAACTCAATATTAAAATCTCCTAATTCAACTGATCGTCTGGTCACTCTTCCTAACACATCCCTTTAAAACATACTTTTCAATGGAAAAGATGTTCGTACAATGATATAATGAGTGTGAAAATAAAGCCTCATTTTCTGAGCAACAGTTACCAATCCAAGGGCTAATTTTTCTAACTTCAGATATCTATTTTCTGTATCCAAAAGATTTTTACTGACATCGTACAGTGCTATATAGATGAACAATTTTCCCCCCGGATTAGGCTTTGTCAAGATTTTTGGTAAGGACAAATATTCTTTAATTCGGTAGAATGCTTGCCTCAATATTTGTAAAAACATGACACATTTTTCCGACGATCAAGATATACTTATATTCGAAGCTGTTAATCTTCTTGTCAAAATCTGTACTTCTTTAATAGTTCAAGGTGGTGCCATAGTACTCAAAGCATTTAGTTGTACATGATCAACTTCTATTCCGCGTTCACTAACTAAGTACCCAAAAAAATTTCTGGATCGCACCCCGAATGTGCAATTTTATGTATTTAACTTCAAATTTATCTCTGTTAGGTTGGTAAAGGTTTCCTCTAAATCTGCAAAATAGTCCTCATTTTTTATACTTTTCACTAACATATTATCGATATACACTTCAACATTACGTCCGATTTGAGCCTCAACAGTTTTGTTTACTAAACACTGATAAGTTACCCTAACATTTTTCAACCCAAATGGCATAACTTTATAATAATATAAGCCTCTTGGTCATTTGGATCCTTTTAGATTTTAATATAACCAGCGTCTGCGTCCATAAATGAAATTAGTAGGCTTCTTGAGATATAATCCACTAACTAATCCATTCATGGAGATGAGAAAGGATCTTTTGGACATGTTTTATTTAAATAAGTAAAATCCACACACATCCGCCATTTACCATTTTTCTTTTTAACCAAAACTTGGTTGGCAGTATATACAGGGTATTGTGATTCTCGTATGTGCCCAATCTTAGATAAGCTATCTACCTCGGCCATGATGACCTCAGATTTTTCTTGAGAAAAATATTTCTATTTTCAATGATTGGACGCACACTGCTTCTGGAGATAACTTTGTGTTGATTTTTAAACTATTTCCATTAAAAAAACATGATCCTCAAAACTTTCATCAAGAACAAAAAATTGGGAGGTCTCCCTCAGCTCACCCACGGGGTTGAATCCCAAAGAAGACACCACTATTTTTTACGTTTTCTTTGACTCGACCCCTTTGATTTGATTTGGGGCTAAAGCTGTTATGTAACGCTCTCTTGCCATTTTCTGGCTACTCCTAATTGTTCCAACATTTTTTCCCGTTATATACTTCAATAATTGGTGAACGATCGATGATACTGCGTGTATTATCGATAACCAAGACCTCCCGAATATTGCATTGTAAGATGTTGGCGCATCTACCATAATAAACAACATCGTCACTACTTTCTTAAACGGACCTCGACCTAGCTCTACTACTCACAACTGATTCCTTTACCACCAAGATACCATACCTGCTCGATTTTAGATCTATATACTCAGTAGAAACAGTAAAAGCATCCATAGGTTCTGAAATCATTAGAGTGTTTTCTTGCTTCAGAGTTGTAAGAGAGTTTTTATTGAGAAACGTCGTTAACTTCCCATTTTTGATCATCACTTCTATCTCTTTCTTTAGTACCACAAAATCTTTTGTATCATGCCCAAGATCTTCATGGTATTTACAATATCTATTACCTCTGCTTTCTCGCGAAGTCTGAATTATGGCAGGTTTGCAAAATTGTATATGATTTTGAGCCTTGTCAACATTTGTTGCTACACATTATGTGAGTTTGGAAAAATGAGCTGGTCAGACCCACTTATTCGACATTGGTCTGACACTTTGTTGTGTATTTACCACTTGCGAATTCGTCATCAACTTTAGAGGTAACTGAATAAGAGCTTTAGATCGGCAGTTTTAGTTGGATTATAAGTCAAAGGAAGTTGTGTTGGTGGATTATACATTATCATCAAAGATTATTCGAACTGATTTTGTTCAATTTGTGTCATATAAGACATTTATAATGCCTGAGACCTTTACCAAAATTATATTTTCTAATTAACAATTCTTCAAATGTCATAGCCTGATTTTCAACAACATTATCTTTCAAGATACCAGGGAGAAGTCCCATTCCAAAAGCTGCTAGAGCCACTTGGTCCTCACGATCTTCCATATCGGTCTCCATTTTGATGAATCGATTAGTAGAATCCTTCAAGATCTCCCAAACTTTCTGTCTATATGTCTCGAATTTTTTTGCTCCCTACAAAGTGTTTCGAAATATATTCCAAAACATATCGAAATTCTTAATAAAAACCTAAGGAAATCGGTTGTACCATTTGGAAACATCGCCCTTAAAATTTTGGGAGAAAGCGTTACACAAAAAATTATCATCATCATAAATAATCATAAAATTCTTAAATTTCTAAATATGACTATCTGGAACTTAGGTTCCCTCAAACTTCTCTAGCCTTGAGATGTCAAAATGCTTTGGCATATATCCGGGCATGATTTCCGCAGAGAGGGAAGATGACCTCCAATTATGGTCTACCATATACATGTTACATCCAAAACCTTCATTCATATCATTGTACAAATCTTTCTTGGATGGATATGTGAATTGGTTACTCACATGATATTCCAGATTGTAACATCCCAAGGGAATTTGTGCATGAGTTGTAACTTGCTCTATCATAGTATTGGTAATAACCTTATCACGTTCCTCAGACCCGAGCTCTCTTTTCTCTTGTTCATTTCTTTCTTTCCTATAACTTTTATTTCGTTAAAACGTTCGATGACTATCCCTATACCTTTTCAAACCCTTTATTTTATAATTATTTTTGCACTGGATACTCCTTTCGGGAGAAGTAAAAGAATCATCTGAGTCATATAAAGAGTAGTCACTAGACTCAGTTGACTCATATCGATGCCAATGTTTCACTTTTCTCTTTGAAGAGTAACGATTTTGTCTCCGAGGCCATACCTATCATTAGTCTGACGAACATAATTTAGTTCATCTCTTTATGTCACCTACTCTATTTGAACCTCAGACCTGAGTTTCTTCAAACTTAAAACTGTCTCATTTTTTGCGTTTAATCTTTTTATATCCTCTAGAAGTTCCTTCCTCCGAGCTACTAATTTTATTTTTCTAGTAGCTCGTTAATATATTGATTGTCGATGTGTAGTTCTTTTGTCGATTGTCCTTTGACCATAGAACCTTCAGATATATTTCCAACTATAAGATCACCAGTGTTAGGTTATGTTTCAATTTCTCTAAAAAAAAATCAAATCCATAATGGTTATGGAAGAATGATTCCATCTATCAATCGTTCCCACAGACGACGCCAATGATAGTTCCAAAGATTTCTTAGAGGGGTTGTATGTCTAAGCCATAAGAGGATATTTAGAAAGAAACAAGAAAAATAGAGAGAGAAAATGACAAATATAATAAAAGTGCAATGATTGACTTTTTTTTTCTAAAAAAGAGAGTTGCTTTATATAGTAGAAGTAACGGGTCTATAATTGACATGTTTACCATCTCTTATGGACACCTCACCCCACTGTATTAGTAACTTTGATCATAATAGTTATTTATTCACAAATCACGCTCAATATTACATATTTGTTGGGTTTCTTACACAATATTTTATTAAACCAAATTAACTCATTTATTTACCAAATTAAACTTATTCTTCGCAATATTTCTTTCCCTTATCAGATGTAAAACTATGTATTATGATAGATCCAAAACCTTATAGATGATGCGAAACCAAGTATCATGATATATGCAAAACCATATAAATATGAAACCATTCAAATGATGATAAATTCGCAACCATGTAAATAATGCGAAACCATATACATGATGATAGATGTGTAACCATGATGACTAGTTACAAATTTAATGCGAGACTAGTTACAAAAATAATGCAAAGCCATGTTGTGATGTGAGACCACATACAAAGTAGATGAGTGACACATTTTTGATATACGCAAGACTGTATAAATTTAATTTGAATCCTATAATTGATGTGAAGCCGTAAAGTATATTTTATAACTCTGTTTTGCAATAATTATTTCGGAACTACTTAAAATTGAGTAGTGCACGTCTCGTATCTCGCTGCAAAAAAGTGAAAAACTATATATATATATATATATATATATATATATATATATATTGATAGTTGAGAGACCATAACAATCATCTTCTGTAAAACTAACAGATAACAATAGCACTGAAAAATATGCAAATGGGTAAAATGATTATTTGTATTACAAATTAGGAATTAAAATATCAAAATATGTCCACTTTGAAACCCTGATTTTATTAAAAACAAAAAATTGATTTGGGACCTAAAAAAAAATCGCAAATATAATTCCTTATTGGATTTAATGTAGATGCTGTGAGATTTTGATAAAAAAAATTTTAAAAGTCAATTTTGTTGTTTTAATTATCGAAAAATGTTGATTTTGGTGTTTCAATCAAACAGTTTATAAAGAAAAGAAACGATCGTAAAACATGATTTAGGTAGGAAAAAAAAGCTGCCGTGGTAATTTTGTAACGTCATACATTTCTATACTTTTAAATAATTGTCTATATCTAACATAATCTTAAGAGTTAGTTATACTAAAACTTTAGATATTAATTTTATGGACCAAATTTTTATATACAACTCAACATTTTTAATATTATTGAAAAACAAAACAGATCCACCATACTTACTCTAATTTTTAATATTATTGCACAAACAAAAGAGATCCATCATATTTACTCTACTGATCCAATTAGGGTGTTTTTTGTTACAATGAGACCCATATTTAGAAAAAGGTTTCATTTAGTATAGTCCTTTAATTATTAACCTTTATAATTCGGTTTTTCGCTGACTCTTTAGAGTATGAAGAATTTGGATACATTGATCTGTAACTCGTTTACCACCAAGAATCTCAGTAAAGGCCTGCTAAACGAATTTTTGTATAATATGCCCCCCAATAAAACGTAGCTCCGGGCTTTGTTTCGTATCCTTTGGCCAGGAAAGCAATAATATCTCTTCGCCAATCTGAAATGGTTACCGAAAACACTTGGCAAGAAATTTCTGGTCGGTTATCCAGCTCCTTCCTCTTTATGATTGACCGGTTTTCTTGTTCGGTTACCCAGGGGTAACTGCTTGAGAAAAAAGCCGAAGCTAGGGAGTGGGCTACCATATTTTTGGTTGGACATGCTCATACGTTACCTTGGCAAACGACGCGGCTAACACTCGTAATGCTGCTAAGTACTGAACCAGATGTTCTTTCATAGCTTTTGACGCTCCCGAGGCTTGATTGATCACTAGCTGGGAATCACTAATAAGACGCACATGCGTAGCTCCGCACACGTGTGCTAGTCGTAAACCGGCCAGAGCAGCTTCATATTCGGCTTCGTTGTTAGAAGTGGGAAAGCCAAATCGGATTATCTATTAAGGCATATGTTAAATACACATGTTTGTTAATACAGTCCTAAACTTACTTTAATGAATATGTTAAATTATAAGTTAATTAAAATAGGATTTAAAATATTTAGTGACTTTGTTAAATGTCCAAAACGACATTTGATTCTGGTGATAAAGGTCGCTCAAAAATTCAAGATCAACTCAGGTGATTCATAGATTTTTGCTGATTTTTCTATTCTGATCTTCTCTTCCCAATGCTTAGTATAGTTTATTACAGATGGTGAGAATTCGCAACAATATGATTTTTGAAGAATTTTTTTTCTTGTTCTTCCTTAAAAAAAACAGAGTTGAAGAACCCAAACAGAGTATTCGTTCTTATACTGAAATATTCAATCCCAATACCCTTACTAATCTTAAACCATAAAGTATTTGTGAGAAGGACGATCACATCACTTTTTAGTGTAACAAATCGGTGAAAGATTTCTTAATACAGAGTTTTAAAATCACGATTATGGGAAAATTTACTAATGGTTTACCAAAAAATCTCTCTTAAACCAATTTCTTGATTTGTTTAAGTTTAAAGGAAATCTCAGTTATAATATATAGGATCCCCGTCACATTTTCTTTGAATTCGACCTAAAAGAAGATGTTAGCAAATTATGGGCTAGACCATTCTGGAAGTTAGGCTCCTCTGTCATGAGATTATTTTGCTAGAATCCCAAATTCTCAATAAAGAAAGAGAGCTCGATTGTCTTGGTTTGGGCTAGATTAAAGAAAATCCCGGAATACTTATACAATAAAAATGTTTTAAATGATATTGCAGAATCGTTATGAAGGGTTTACAAATTAGTCATTCCTGAAAGAAACAGGGCCTACAATAATTTATGTTATACTCTGGTTGAAGTTGATGTTCTTAGCAAGATACATAATAACATCTAGATTGGATTTGGATCAAATGAAGGTCGTTGGATCTCTATAAGTTATATAAATCTTCTTTCTTATTGCACCTTATGCTCTCATTTGGGTCACAAAATCATATGTTATACTCTGGTTGAAGTTGATGTTCTTAGCAAGATACATAATAACATCTAGATTGGATTTGGATCAAATGAAGGTCGTTGGATCTCTATAAGTTATATAAATCTTCTTTCTTATTGCACCTTATGCTCTCATTTGGGTCACAAAATCAATGAATGTAAGAAGCAGTATATCAATAAATCTGAATACAAAGAAGAAGAAGGTGAGTTTAAAGAAACTGTGGTTCAAAAGGTTGATAACCATAATTTAAAAAGAAAGGTTACTATAAATCAAATTTATCGGCCAAACTTAAAATCTACGGTGATTCAATAAACCTTTCCAAATGAATATTACAAGAAGAATGTTGTGGACGATAAGATTACATCTGAAGACAATACTTCAAACAACAGTCTTTTAAACAACTTCAGTAAAGATTCATCTCCTATTGAAGACACTGAGGTTATTAAGGCTTTGGGAAGGCTTGAAGATGACTTTACGCAATCTGGTATGAACAATTATGTGAATCTTGATTTTGGCAAAAACACTCCGGATCCTGAGAACATTGGAAGCTCCCCAATCACCCCTATCAGGAATGATCCTTATTTAGACTATAAATTGAATGTTATCTTGAACAAAAAGCTGAAATATGCAAGAAAAAGTAAAACACCAAGTAAGTTGGTGAGTAAATCCTTGAATTATTCTAGGAACAACAACAGATACAAATATTTATCTGATAATGATCAAAGTTCTTAGTTGGAACGTTTCGTGGTATAAGTAACAACCCTACAATCCGGAGATTGAAATCAAACATTGTTAAATAGAAAGTTAAAATTTTAGTTATTCAAGAACCCTTGGCTAATATTGATAAACTGGAGGAGATTTCTATGAAGCTTGGTTACCCTAACTTTGCTACTAACATATCTAACAAGATATGATTGTGTTGGAGTTCTGATTATGACATTGATATTCTTATCAATATGGAGCAATGCTTACACATACACATAACTAACAATACTTTAATCACCTGCTTCAGTCTAACTATGGTTTACGCTAGATGTCAAAGGGCTCAAAGGAAGATTTTGCGGGATCAATTAAAATATTTTGCTAACACAAATGAAGGCTGGCTTACGGTTGGTGATTATAATGTCATTGCATCCACTGATGAACAGATTGGTTGCACTGCTTTATGTTACAACAGTATGGAATACTTTAAGGATTTCATCATAGATAGTCACCTTGAGGATGTTGGTTATGCGGGCTCCAAGTTCACCTAGCATAGAAACACAAAGTGGAAGAGGTTAGATCGGGCAATCTACAATAACAAATGGTCTGAAATCTTCAAAAACACACTGGTTATTCTGACCATGCTTCTCTTTTAATATCTGCTAATATGAATACAAATAACATTTCTAATTGTAATAAGAAAATTTTCAAATTTATTAATATGTGGACTAATCATGACAATTTTCTAAATATGTTTGAGCAGAATTGGCAGCTCAAAATCAATGAAGACATTAATCAGGTTTTCTGGTTCAAGCTAAAAAGGCTTAAGAAGTGTCTCAAGGCATAGAATGTAAATGTCTTTGGTAACATTTTTGATAAGGTTAAGAAGACTGAAGAGCAGGTCAAGCTGGAAGAGAATGATTATTTCATAAACATCAATCCTAACACTAAAGCAGCTCTTGCTAAAGCTAATAGTTTACACATCAATGCTTTGAGATTGGAAGAAAGTTATTGGAGGCAAAATTTTTATAATAAGTGGTTAAAGGATGAAGATCGTAACTCTAAAGTCTTTCATGCTTTTGTTTAAAAGAGAAGAAAGAAAAAATACATTAACAACATTAAGGAGAACAATACATGGATTCTGGATGCTGATGCTATTGGTAGATCTGCTGATACTTATTTCAAGAATATCTTTACTAGCAACCCTTATAACAGTTTAAATGAGGTGCTTAATGACAAATTTTTTGATCACATTCCCAGGTTTGTATCTCAGGATGACAATAACTCTTTAATGAGACATATCAAAGAGGAGGAAATCTAGGAAACAATCAATGACATGAATCAATCAAGTGTTATTGGCTTAGATGTGTACAATGTTACCTTTTACAAAGAATGTTGGGGAATTATTAAAACTGATCTTTGCCTAACTTTAAGCTATTTTATTAATGGTAAGACTATTCCAAATGACATATTTGCTACTGGGGTTTGTCTGATTCCTAAAACTAAGAACCCTATCCATTGGAATAACTTTAGACTAATTGGTCTTTGTTCTATATTGGACAATTTTTTTTAAAGCTTATTAAGAATAAATTGTTATTAATCTTTCCCACGATCATCTCAAATAATCAAGAAGCATTTGTTAAGGATAGATCTATTCATTAAAATATTATGATTGCCAATGAATTGATCTATGACCTGAAAAGAAAACCAAAATCTGGTAATATAATCATTCAATTGGACATGTCAAAAGCATTTGACAGAATGTCACATTCTTTTGTGCTTAAAGTTTTATGTTCATTTGGTTTTGCTCTTAATTTCATATATTTAATAAATAATCTGATTAAGGATGTAACATAAATTTAAATATATATATAAACAATAAAACAAATATAAATTTATTTAATAATTATATATAAACAATAATTAAATAATTAAATAATATTGTTAATATTATTGATATATAATTTTAATAATATAATATAACTATTAATTAGAAAACAAATTAAAAAAACTTACAATTGCTGAGATTTAAACAGACGAAACCTAAAAACTTTATTCTTTTTTTTTCCACTGTTTCTTTCTCCTCTTACAAGTTACAGTCGTTTGACTTCAAGAGAGTAGTGCTGCAGTGAACACTAATTTCTTTTGGGAAAAAACCATCGACGCCAGCAAAATCGACTCTTTCGTTTAGCGAATCTTGGATCAAAGGCAAAAACGTCTAGCTCAAGTGGAGTGATTGAGAAAAGCTTCCAGGTACCGTGCTTTGATTCTTGGATAAATTATGAGGTTTGGGAGCTGTTTACTGAAATTCTTGGATAAAAATAGTGTATCCTATCTTGCATCAACTTTCTATATTTGTGTAAAATGATCTAGCGGGCATCATATCGTATAGTAAAATGCAAAATAGATCTAGATTCATATCATATAGTAAGATGCAAAATAAAATAGATATAAATCTAGATGCATATCGTATAGAAATGAATGTTACAGTACCTGCACAAAATAGTCATAAAAATGAAGCCTAAGCAAACCAGCACCAATTTAATAACCTTGTTTGAAGTGTGATTCAACAGTGGACCTGACTATACTCTCTACTTTTGAGCATGATGATCCGTAACACCCATTTTTCAATTGCCCATTTACTGGTAAAACAACCACCATAACCATTATCATAACACAAACTAAGTACTTCCAAAATGTTTCTTCTCCCATTTTACAAAATTTGAAACAAAACTAGTAGTAGTTATATTTTTGTCTACTCTGGACTCTACTAGGAAGTGTTTGCTTATAAATTATAATGCAAGTGTGTGTATATATAATACAAAATGGAAGGACCATTTGTGCTATTTAACTTAAAGAGAGAAGTAGTGGTGAATTATTTTTTAAATTTGTGTCTGCGTTGTTATATAGAATATAAGTGTTTGGTGATGATAATTGAAGATTACTCCACTTCACAAAACTACATTTTTATTATTTAGCGGATATATATTTTGATTTATAAAGATTATATTTGTCCATAAAAGGCGACCGACAATTAATTAACACTATTTTCACTGCATACTTTACCATGACATCTCAAGACTCCCAAGTAAATCGAAACATAACTTTTGCTTCTTCACATAATTTGGACGAGCACCAGCCCGAATCTTTCGAGCCACTAGTTGAGGAAGATGCAACTCCTACACTGACACCGAAAAATGATCCTTCAATTCCAGTTTCCGGTAGTGAAGACATGGAATTGGATACTACGCATTTGAAATCAACCGTATGGACGCATTATAAAAGGAAAAGAGAAACGGGGCTATACATGCTTATTGCAAATATTGTTCGAAATCATTTTCTGCAGCTTCAAAACTAGGAACAAATCATCTACATAGACATGCTAATAATTGTGCAAAACGCACAAATATCGACATCCGACAACAAGTTCTGATTTCGCAACAAAGCAAAGTAGATGGAAAAACAGCCTTAAATACTCATAATTTTGATCAAGACTTATTAAGAAAGCATCTTGAAAGGATAATTGTGATGCACGAGTACCCACTTTCCATGATGGATCATTTAGGATTTCAGATATTTGTCTCACATGCCCAACCGTTATTTAAAATGGTATCAAGAAACACGATAAAGAGTGGCATACTAAAGATGTACGCTCTTGAGAAGCAAAAACTAATGAGAAGGGTAGAAAAGAATCGTGGTAGAATCGCTCTAACAACCGATATGTGGTCTGCACCAAACCAAACTAGAGGCTTCATGGTGATAACCGCGCATTACGTCGACGATTCTTAGAATTTACAAAGCCACATTATCAGGTACTACTGGTAATTCTAGGTTACACTTTTATGATTTAATAGTATATCGAATCTAAGGTATAAACTTTAGAATGTTAATATTGTTTTATTATAATGTTTATGATAATAACATTATAGTTATATAATTATACTGTCATTTAAAGTGTTTATTATGGTAACATTATAATTATACATACAGAGCCTTTGGGTTTTTAAAGGTGTTAATCTTATAGGGATTCTTTTGATTTCACTTGTTAGAGAGATACATATTCAGGCATATGAAGTTATTTTCTGTTTGGTTTGGTATTCATGTTCAATTCTTTGACAGTGACATTTTAGTTTAATGTTATTAATATTTCTTTACTTTTCTTTGAAATGAACAAATTAGTACTTCTTGCTAACTAATTGGCCTAATGGTATCAGTCTATTTTCCACTTAGAGGATTCAAACCTGAGACGTTTTATATTTGACAGTGATGGCAAAATATAACATTCATGCATATAATTGTTTTGTAACTTTGTATTTATTAGTGGCTCGAAAATTATATGATATAATTGATAATGTTAGAGTAAATCATTTATATTTATTAAAATTAAAAGACATCGTTTTTAAAGATTTGCATACGTTCGTTCTCCGCGTACAAAATAAGTGTTTGCGGATGTACTTTTGGAGTGTTGTTTAGAATGGAACATTGATAGAAAGATAGCCACATTGACGGTGGATAATTGTGCTACAAACGATGCCATGGTAAAACTTGTTTTAAGTAAACTTCAACATAATAAACTTATGTTATGTAGAGATCTATTCCATGCGCGTTGTGCAGCCCATATATTAAATTTGATTGTACAAGAGGGTCTGCTTGTCATCAAAGAAGGCATTGAACACATTCGAGCTAGTGTACTATTTTGGACAGCATCAACAAAAAGGAGGTAGAAATTTAAAGAAATACGCCAATTGGAGATTAAGTATAGAAAAAAGTTGGCTTTTGATTGTAAAACACGTTGGAATTTCACATATTATATGTTAACTACAGCTTTGGAATACAAAGATGTTTTTTTCAGATTAAAACAACGAGATTCTACATACGATTGTAATCCAAGTGATAGAGAATGGGAAGAAGTTCAAGATATATGTGAAAAGTTGGAGTTGTTTCACAATGCTATGGAGTTGTTTTCAGGTACTCGATATCCAACTGCTAATATTTATTTCAATAAAGTATGTGAGATACGAATAGCATATTGTCTATTTCTAGTAATTCACTGTTCACAGTCACGTCATACGAACATTCTCTAGTCCGACCCCTTTATACGAACATCTTCGCTCATAAGCCTCACTAAAGAATCTCTGAGCGCATCATTGACACCGTCCGTGGGAACCGTTTGATACCCAGAATTAATTTTCTAAAACCTTAAAAACTAAAAACAAAAAAAAACATGAATACAGAAATGTGTGGGGAGATTGAGGCTAATCCGACCCAAAACTTAGTCGGCATCGAATCTGGAGATCATCTAATGGAGGAGCAGGTCACAAACGATGGTAAGACTCCGGATCGGCGGGCAGAGGAACTTTTAAAGGAATCAGTTTTGGTCGCCAGGCGGATAGAGCTGTTGGAAGACATCGAAAGACTAAATGCTGAAAGAGACGCTATGATGGCAAGAACGAAAAGGGTCAGATCCGAGGTCCGGCAAGAAAAGGTCGAGGCCGACCAGATCCAGGATGTGGTGCTACCCAAAAAAAACCAACGTCGGAAAAGCCATCGACATTCCAAAAGATGATCAAGATCCGAGCGAAAGTACGAGCCGTCCGATTCGAGCGAATACACTTCACTAAACTCTGACAATTCCTCTTCTTCGGAGACTAACTCAAGATATAAGGCGGATCGCAAGCACAGAGAACTGAGGAAGCATAAGCACAATCATCACGCAAGCAGGAAAATGTGTTTTGAGGAGGAAAGACGATGCTGATAAAAGAAAATTGCATTCTGAGGACCCTGCTACTACTCGGAGGCATACTCAGTCCGACAGCTATCAATAAGATTTCAGAGTCAGTAACCATTTTACTTCTCCAACCACAAATGATGGTCTGGGAGGGGAGGGGGGAGCACTTATAAGGTCGGACATAATTGGAGGTCGTCACCTCTCTCCCCGGAAATTCTTTCTGGACATCTCCCTAAATGGTTCGATATTTCTAAGCTAGATAAGTTCGATGGGACCCAAGATCCAAACAACCACATCGAACAGTTCAAGAACTTCATGATCAACTATGATGACGACGATAAGCTGCTATGCAGAGCTTTCTCTCAGACATTCAAGAATGCTGCCTCTACTTGGTATAACCGACTGCCTCAAGGGTGTATAAAGAATTTCGATATGTTTTAGAGCATGTTCCGACAACACTTTGTCGGAAGCAAGAAGTTTCGTGCTAGCGGAGACACCATCATTTACTGGATGCGGTAGTGCCATCAGAAACAATGTTCCCATCTTTCCGATTGAGTGAATATTCTGAGGAGGGGAATGGCAAAGGAAAATGAACAGAAATCGATCTGATAGAAGAAAAGAGAAAAAAGGCTCAACTAAATTCCTTGCACTGTCAAACGTTGATGAGAAGCCGCTATTCATCGAAGGTTATAAGAAGAGAGTTTGAGGTGGGGGACAGGGTACTAAGAAAAGTCTTCCTGCACATAAAAGACAAGAAACTTGGGAAACTCGCCCCAAATTGGGAAGGGCCATACACAATCACAAGGAAATTAAAACCGGGGACATACGAATTGGAAGATTAAGAAGGAAGAGATCTTCCCCATCCATGGAACATTGAGCATCTAAAGGATTATCTAGTTTGATTAAGTGATTTGTATATATTTTCTTTAACAATTTATGTAAGTTCCGGTGGCATACTCTTTCCTACCCTGGTGGCGCCAGGAAGGTTTTAATGAGGTGCCTAAATAGCCGACTTAATATCAAGTTTCATTGTCTTCTTAAAAACATGAGCAAGTCCATCTTTTCGGACTCAAAACACCTTCCAAAGAAGTTTGGACAAGTAAGTCCATATTTTTGGACTCAAAACACCTTCCAAAGAAGTTTGGACAAGTAAGTCCATCTTTTTGGACTCAAAACACCTTCCAAAGAAGTTTGAACAAGCAAGTTCATCTTTTTGAACTCAAAACACATCTCAGGAATATTTCAACACATGAATAAAATACCATGATAAGAAAACATCGTTAAAAAGTTCCAATTACAACAAAGAAAGTATTACACTAAAAGTTTTTTTTGTCACAGCAATCATACAACAAAAGTTAACAAAATAAAGACTACCCAACACAGGCTACTCATAAGCTGAATTTCCTTTACTCTCAGTAGGAGAGTCCGAGTCCGACGAAGAACTCTCCGAATCTTCACTGGATTCGGGGTCTTCCACAGATACTCCAGGGGGACGATGTTGTTCGAGGACTCGAGTCCAGAGGCTGCCAAGGTGCAAGTCTAGGAACTTCTCATGCATCTCTAGTACCATGGCTGATCTTAGTTTGGCATCTCGTTCCTCCAGACGAACAACAACATTGGCAGCATACTCATCAAGACTTTCATTCTTCTTAGCCTCGAAGTTTGTCTTCAAATTCTCATGGGCTGCAGATAGTTTTTCAAAGTCTTCAACATAATTCTCGAAGTACACATTGACTTTGCAATAAACTTCGAGAAGACCATCAACGGTAGTATCGCGCTCGACATCTTTAATGATAAACTTTTCCCTTTCATCGTCAAACTTTGTCTTCTCCTCGGAAAGCTCAGTCTTAAGAGAAGTAATAGTAGCCAAACGCTCATCGGAGGTCTGTTTCTCCTTAGCCAATTCGTTAGTTAGCTCTTTGATTTTTCTCTTCAGCTCTTCGGACTCGGAAGATAGGGACTGCACCTTAGCAGTAACTTCCGATGTTTTGGCTAACTCCTCCTTTAGTTCATTGACTTCTTTTTTCAGATCGTCGGACTCCGCAACTAAGCCTTATACCTTATAAGAGATCTCGGTTTGTTCGGTTACTTGATCGGTCAAGTATTTTACTTTGCTCTTTAACTCAGAAACCTCCGATGATAAAGCTCTTACTTCTGCCCTCCTCACAATAACTTCTTCTTTATAGTGATCCTTCCGATTTGCCTTGCGTTCAAGTAGAGCAGCAGCATGCAGTACCTTGTTTATCTCGTTCGCCACGTAGTCGTTGCCATAAACATCAAAGTAAGGAGAGTCCGGGGAACAATACCCTTCTGGATCGGAACCACCTTCTTGACCTTTCCCCCGGTTGGAAACAAACTCTCCACCCGAGTCGGAATCAATAATCACAACTTTTTGGGATGGTGGCTGACTCGGGCAATTGATGTCGTTAATCTCCCCCCCCACTCTCAGCAATCTTTTTCTTTTTCTCCTCAGCTGTAAACTTTTGTGGTCGGGGGCACCAACACGACCTTGAGGCCTAACCTCAATCCGATTATCAGCATCATTTGGTTGAGTGTCAGGTTGAAGGGAATGAGAAAATACCTGAGGTTTGAGTGGGGCTGCTGGTTAAGGATCCGATGGTATCACAACCGGAGACAAATTTATTTGGGCATCATCATGATCACCCAGAGTCTGTGAGGGATGACTGGTTTGCATTTTTTCATAGAAATCATCCTGAGGGTCGGGTGCATCGCCGTCGGATTCAGCATCATCCTCAGTATCTGCCTCTGCACCCTCCTCGATCTCATCTGCATCTTGATGACTCTGAGCTCGAGTCCGAGTGGGGAGGTAGACAGCGTTATCTAAGCATTCCAACCGAGCAAGGACGTCATCGCCCGGAGGAGCCACCATAAGATCCGAGGGAGTCTTCTTCTCGCTAAGATTGATTCGCCACAAATTACTCTTAACAAAGTTCATCGGTATAAAGCTCGAGTGGAATTTGTGGCCCCAGTGTGTACCAGCCCAAAGGCTCAGTTTTTCGAAGATAGCCTTTCCGGATTTAGCATGACGCTTAAAAAACTTGGCGATTCCTTTCATAGCTAAAAAACCAACAGTCAGAACTTACCTAGGAAACTAAGTCGGAAAACACTTAGGTGAAATTACTTACCTCGTCCAGTCAATTGCAGAGTAAGTCGATGAGGAATGTCCTCGGAATCTTCGAACCCAGTCTCCCACAATCCGGAGATGAACATAAATTGTTGTTTCCATTTTTTATTAGCCTCCAAGAAATATTTTATCACTTAAAGGTTTCTCGCAAAACCGAGTGAGTAAAAGAGGTAATAAGAGTTTTTAGCTACTCAAGAAACAGCAACGAGTTGCTCCATGGTAAAAGTATGTCCGGAGAGACGTGAAACCATGATGCAAGCCATTAGAGTGTACCACATATTGGCCCCGGCTTGAGAAGGACAGAGGTCGACCAAGTGAAAGTAATCAGCCAAAAGAGGGTCAAGGGGCAGTCGGTGACCCTAGTTCATTAACTTGGTATAAAGCACCAACTCATTAGAGCGGACTAACAAAGGAGTATCTCCGACAGTAGGGAATCGGATTGCAATGTTGGTAGGTATACCCCATCGGTCCCTCAGCTTGATCTCCTCAGTTGGGTGGAAATATTTGTAGTTCACCTTATATAAAGCTAAAAGATGTTTGGTCTCAAGGTTTCGAAGATGGTCGCTCTGGATATCTTCTATATTCGAGGGCAAGCCAGTCGAACGTGTCTTATTCTTTTTCTTCTTTTTTACCAATGAAGTCTCACCTAGACGAGTGGAAGGGTCAACTATAGGTTCCGAGGGGATAACGTCGGTAAGGACTGCCCGGAGAGGCTCTGCCTCAATCACTGTAACGTTTCCAAGACCATCATATAAAGATTTTTCTTGAACTTTTAGAATAGAAGATATGGATGGTTCTACTCGAGTACCCCTGGACGAAGTTCTTCGAGGACTAACGTCTGGCGTTGTTTGAGGAGAACCCTGGGGAGTGGTAGAGGGAGTCTGCTCCGAGGAGGAGATACTCATTCGAATTGATTTAACGGCCGGATCCGGCGATCTTTTTCTCTTAGACCAATCCTGATGTTCTTTAGTCGGTGTTCTCTTTCTGTCCTCACCCATTATGACAAAAAGGAAGGATCAGGAAAGAAGAGTCGAAGGAGTTAGAGAAGTAGAGAGATCAACCTCACCACTTGAAGGGTGTGTTTGACCAGGAGAGGATGCAGCAAGCCGGGTAGAATATTCGTGAGCAAGTCGAGCAGAGCGTTCGCGGATCAGAGCCGAGTTATCTCGAAAGTTGGCTTCCAAAATATCGGCAGGAGAGGGATATTCTCTTGACGTAGAAGGCCCAGCAGCAGCAAACCAATTAGAGTTATGATACCACCTCCAAAGTTTATACTTTCCAATATAACGAGACTCTTCAGACATGAAAATGCGAATTCAAAGTTTTGTTTGACAAAACTTCTCTCTCTAGAATGAAATTTCTATTAAGGAAATCAAAACCTTTGTTTAGAAACTAAGTGGGCTATATATAGGCAAAAGGAGCGGAAGTTGAACAGTTGAAGTGTAACGGTATCATGACACGTGTCATGACAGCTGCACCGCCTAAAAAAGCTTTTAACTCGATAGCAGTGAACCTAGAACACGCGTCTAATATTAAATGATTATTTAGGTGACATCAACCTGATCAAAGGGTGAGGTCAGCAAGACCGAGTCTGATCCGGGGCAGAACACCATCAATGAATACGAGATCCGACCACGAGAAAATCCGACCTCAACAAAATTCGCTCAAAGAACAAAACGCCCGAGCAGGGTAGTTTTCGATCCGATCCGAGCAAAGGTAAGGTTCAATTTAAGTCCACGTCCTGAGAACTGCACCTGGACTGGGGGGCTACTGATAAGGGAAGAAAAATATAGGTGTTTGGTATGTAATTTAGCCTACTAATAAGGTTAAGGATAATGTATTAAGTAGCTAAGGATCAAAGTAAAGCACACATAAGAAGTGAGGGACTTGAGTGATAGTCCTCTAGAAATTGTTTGTAAATAGTAAGATAGTGGGGTAAGAAATCCATTTTATTTAATGGTAAAGATTTAATTTCACCCCTTACCCTTTTCCCTATATAAAGGACATTCCCTTTTGGGAAAATGGCTAATGATTGAGTAATAATTACAACATATATTCCTTTTGTCTTGTCTATTTCTATTAATTCACTATTCACAGTCACGTCATACAAACATTCTCTAGTCTGACCCCTATATACAAACATCTTCGCTCCTAAGCCTCACTAAAGAATCTCTAAGCGCATCATGCCAAACTCCCAGTAAACCCAAGAATACTTCTGTTCGAACGTTGAATAACTGAGGGATTTTTCATCTGCCTATAAGTATTCAGAAATAAAATGTTTGCTGAACTACCACTGTCAACCAAGATTCATCGTTTGTCATGACCCCCAGTTGATGCCCCTATCACCACAACATCTTCGTGTGACCCTGCAATATCTCTTAAGTCGTCCTCATCAAAGACTCTGAAAGGAGCTGGGGTTTGGTATAAATGTGTGGACATTTTCCCTTCCAACTGAGTAGTCAAGTTGTTGACATGTCTTTTTCTTGAACAAATTGAGGGTATTGTTATGTTGTATCCCCAAATATGGTTAATGATTCAAAAAAATTCACCAGATCGAAAAATGTTGCAGATTTATCCACTAAAACCCACCTGATTCCGATCTAGGTTAGGATCAAGATATTCAGTATCCACATTAAATATTTCAACAATCATCATGGTATCTTTCTATTTGGATGTTCTTGGGACTGTTGAAGAAGTCATCATGTTTTTTTAGCAAAAGTGCCTAACTTTCCTCTCTCAATGAGGTTTTGAACTTCTTGCTTCAATGCTATACAATCATGCATGTCATGACCCACATCATTATGATACTTGCAGAAACGAGTACTTTGGGTTTCTTTAGGGGACTGCAATGAGGATGGCCTTCTACATCATTAGTCGTGTTGTAAATTGTAGCTACACTTTCTTCCAACTCAACAAAACATTTAGGATGAACCCATGGACCCCTTTTACTTCTAACTTGTTACTGTTGATTGAACTGATTCTGTTTGGGTCGAAGTGATCCCTGTCCGGTTTCCTTTCATTTGTAACCAGATTGAGTTATTGCGGGTGGAATTGACATTGTAGTGGTGGATCTGTTCTGACGAGGCACTCTAGAGTTCTTAGTTTCTTCAACAGTAATTTGCTTTCCGACTTGATTTAACAGCCCCCCGAAAGTCATCGTTTTTTTCGGGTCACTGAGTCATCCAAATTACCCAGACTTAAGCCTTGTCTTAAACAGACAATTGCTACTTGTTCAAAACAATCAGCTAGCCCATTCTTCGTGTTCATAAACCTACTAATATATTCCTTTAAATATTTGTTTGACTCGTGGGAACAATGAATAATTGTATCACCGTTCCCCTTAAGCTCCTTACTTCGTACAAATTGCCTCAGGAATGCTACCTATAATATGTCAAAATTCTTGATAGATCCCTGGGGAAGACTGTTGTACCACTTATTTGAAACTTTCTTTAGAGGTTTGTGAGAAGGCCCGACATAGCAGCTTATCATCATCATCATCATCAATTTTTTTTTTAAATTGCTCGAGATGATTGTCCGGATCTTTGATTCCATCACAGTTCTCCATTTTGGAACTGTCAAATCGATTGGGAAGATGTAGGGAGAGGATTTTCGATAAAAAATGTGATTGTCTTCAATTTTGGCTACAACTAAATACTATATCTTCATTGAGAGTAGTAAAAATACATGGTTCGGACTTAAAGGCAAATGGATCGATCACCAAACGGTCAATATGGTGATCGGCAGAACCTTTTATTTTTCCTTAATAATTTTTAATTCTATCTTGTCTATCCTTTTTTCTTGATTTTTTATTGGAAAATCTTAATTTATTCTTTAAACAACCTTTATCACTACTGGATGAGAATGATTCTTCAAGTTCTGTATGATTGGATAAACTATTGGATGAATCCAATTTCGTGCTCATCACTCACGGACCGCTCATTTTCACCAGGATTATCAGTAGGGTGGAGCACAGATGCACTGGACTTATCTTTTGTTCTTTTTTCAACTTGTTTCTGAGCCTTTAGAGCCTCAATCTTAGCCCTTAGTTGATCACGTTCATCCTGTAAGGAATGTCTTTCATCACCATCGTGATTGATATGAGACACAATAGTGTGATCATTATTTTCTGTCAAACCTTCAGCCTCTAGAGGTGGAACATTTTGTACATTCGGATCCATCCGAAATGGTTTATTCGTTGGTTCTAGGATTCAGGCATTGTCGCCTACCACTGTGGTTGCCAATTTGTTGTGGATGATTTATAGTCGGAGGATACTTTGGGTAGTTTTTCAATGGGAAAATATTAACTTTTAAGTAGTAGGTTGAGAGATAAGAGAGGGGTGTGCTTGTATCTAATATCTCTAGAAAAATTCTAACCTATTAAATGAGGTTGGTTGGGGTATTTATACTGGTTTTGTGACCCATGGGCCATCCGGGTCGGACTTTGGATCCATGTCATGCTTTAAAATCCAAAATCAAAGACGATTCAGCATTCAACACACAGTTGAGTCATGGTCCACCTAGGTTTACTATTCATGAAAAAGTTTAATGTAGATGGTGTCCGAACAACCCCTTCAGATTAGGCAGAAGGGCATTTCCAAAAATATCCGACCCTATCATATGTCACAGGCTTTACTTTCTCAACTACTAAATACATACCTTCCTTATTCAGACCCAATTTACCATGCCTATTTTCCCTTTTATGCAAGAAAACTTTCCTTAGAACCCTATCACCCACCTTGAACTCTCTTCGTCGTAATTTGGATGCATCTCTACTTCACATCAATGTCTTATAATGGAGTAAATTCAAATGTGTTTTATTTCTCTTTTCCTCAATAAAATCAACTTATGTCATTTTTCCTTCGTCATTAACCTCATCTGAATAGTTGAGTATTATATAAGATGGAATAATATATTCTGCTGGGCTCACGACATCCATCCCATATACCAAAGCAAAAAGTGATTCATGAGTTGCCATTCAGGGAGTTGTTCGATAAGCCCATAATAACTCTTGAAGATAACTTGGCCACTTTTGTGCTGCTCCCTCTAAGTTATTCTTTAGACCATCCAATATAGTTTTATCACTAACCTCTACGTGTCCATTTTCCTGAGGGTGAAACGGTTTAAAAAACACTACTTAATGCTCTTTGAAGAACCAAAAGCCTTCATGTATTTGTTGTTAAATTGTGGTCTGTTATCATTAGTAGTGATTCGTAGAACCTCAACCCTACAACAAATATTATACAAAATAAATCTGATAGCATCCTTAGCTCGTGTTCCATATAGAGGCTCAACTTCTGACCACTTTGAAAAATAATCAACTACAACAATTATAGTCTAACGTCCGGGGAAGCCATTGGCAAAGGGCCAACTAAATATATCCCTCATCTATCAAATGAGAGTGCTTCGGAAATGGAATCCAGTAGCATTGCTGATACATGTATCGTATTAGAAAATATTTGACGAGGGTCACAACTTCAGATCAGATTCTTGGCATCAACCATGATAGTAAATCTACAATGAGCAGAACCCTCTCTATCACGCAACTCAGATAAAATTATTTGAGATTCATTCCTCCATATACAACGTAACAATGGTCAAGTTAATTTTTCTGTAAAAAACATATCCGAGCACTGTAAACCCATGTGCTTTAAACCTCAACTTTTAGTTAATTTTTTGTCTACCGGTAACACTCCCCTAATAAAAAATTCTTTCAAGCTATATTACTAATATCATGATTATTATTTTAAAGGCATGAAAACCTCATATGCATGATGGCACTGTTTAGATTTCATTATTATAGACGGGATTTCCTATTCTAAAATCCATGGGTATCTCTCACAATATGCAACTGTTGCTAAAAAATCAACAATAGAATTTTGTCTTCAATGAATATGCTCGAATGTAATGCTTTCAAACATTACAGCTAATCTCCTTAACTCCTTCAAATATCTTATAAGTTGGTCTTTTCTTGCCTTAAAAAAATCCAGACACTTGGTTCACCAAAAGCTGCGAGTCACTCTCCAAACGTACCTTTTTAGCCCCACAAACTCTTGCAAATCGTAACCTAAATAAAGCTTCTTCATACTCTACCTTATTGTTTGATGCTTTGAACCCGAATTGTTATGGCATGGTACATAGCCTCCCTCGTCCGAGCTATCAATTAGACTCTAACTATTGACCCCAAAATACTCGATCCCCTATCAGTTTGAACCAACCATTCTACCCCTGAATCCATTCCTTATTTGTCAATCTCTTCAGTATTTGGCCTCTTAGATAGCAACTCAACTAGAAATTTAGCTAAATCTTGAACCTTAATGTTGTCCCTATAGTGAAATCAATAGCATAATCTTTCAATCCTACATAATATTTTGTCATCCTTTTTGAAACATCTGACTTTTGCAAAACATTTTTTAAGGGAAAAAAAGTTTGAACTATGATTGAATGAGCTTGAAAATAAGGGTACATTTTCCGAGAAGCTATGACTAAAACCAAACCCAATTTTTCCAATTTTAAAACTTTTACTCACATAATATATCGGTCTTGGATATCCATCAGCTTCCCGCACCAAATTGTGCTTACTAAAAATTCTGAAACTGCAATATGAAGAAATAATATCTCTCTTCAAATCGGTTTACTCAAAATCTCCAAATAAGACAAATGTTCTATGATTCTAGCGAATGCATCATCACATTCATTTGTCAAACTAAATTGTTAGCTTGCCTCAAAACTTGAAAAAATAGAGCACACTTTTCTGAAGATCTTGAGATAAACTTGTTCAAAGTTGTAGGTTTTCCAGTTAAAATTTGCACTTTCTTGATTGACCTAGGCGGGTCCATAGTCATAAAAGCCTTTATTTACTCTAGATCGGCTTCAATCCCCACTTCACTTACTACTTAGGTTAGAAATTTTTGTGATTGCACAACAAAAGTACACATCTCAAGATTTAATTTCAAATGAATGACTCTCA
Organism: Limnanthes douglasii subsp. nivea; assembly: GCA_036936605.1. Lineage (NCBI taxonomy): Eukaryota > Viridiplantae > Streptophyta > Magnoliopsida > Brassicales > Limnanthaceae > Limnanthes > Limnanthes douglasii. The sequence continues at coordinate 74,765,583 of JAUPFV010000003.1, read as the reverse complement.
AATTAGAGAAATTTTCTTCTAAGTCTGAGAAATGATTTTCATCTTTAGTACTTTTTTACCAACATATCATCAATGTATGCCTCTATATTTCTTCAGATTTGGGTATAAAGTTTTTTATTCACTAACCTCTAATGAGTAACACTAACATTTTTGAGACCAAAATGCATCACTCTATACCAATGAAATCCTCTATCAATAATAAATGTTGTGTTTTCGAAGATCCTTCATATTTATCTGGATTTTATTAAAGCCAACAAAAACATCCATGAAAAAGAGAAGTTTAGATGTCGAATCACCCAGTTGATCTATTTGAGGGACAAGAAAAAGATCATTTGGACATGATATATTCAAATCAGTGAAATCTATGCACATTCTCCATTTGCCATTCTTTTTATCTACAATCATAGACTTGTCGTTCACATTGGACATACTTTTGATAGTCGGTCCACCTCTACTACCATTGCCTCTGATTTCTTAGGAGAAAAAACTCTTTTTTTGGATGATAGGTCTTACATTCTGATTTACAGCTAGGTTGTGACAAATTATGGTAGACGAAACTCCCACCACATCCTCATTACTCCAACCAAACATACTTAAGTTTTTTGACAAAAAATATACAAACCACTCTCTCATATGTGTTTATAACAAAGTTCATATTTTCAAACTTCTTCTATTGGGAAAAATGTATATTTCTATATTTTCATCAGTTACCAACGATCTACGGGTCTCCCTTGGTTCATCTATTATTTTCAAATTGAAGGCAGACCCCTAGAATTGTTATTCTCTCATCCTTTCGAAACTTTTGATTTGTTCAGTTCACAAAGTCGTAACATACCATTTCCTAGCCACTTGCTGATTACTTCAAATTGTTCCCACACGATCTCCGAAAACGTATTTTAGACACTGGTTAACTGTAGAAGCTATGACATGTATTCTGGACAACTAGGATCATCCCAAAATTGCATTATACGTCGTCAGACTATCTACCAGAATAAACAATACACTTACTTACTTTTTTAATGGTCATTGACCTAACAATAATTCTCCTTCGAATTCCCCAATATAATTGGATGTCACACCAATAAAACCAACTATTATTTATTCTGATCGAAGGATTATCGGGGGATATTGCATAAACAATGTATTGTCGAACTACTAGTATCAATAAGTATTCTTCGGATTTCGCTTTCCACTATTTCTGCTCCAATCACAACTGTATTTTCATGCGGGCCAACAACATTCCTTAAATCATCATCATCATTAAACACGATAAAAGTTAAATGACTCTTCCCATATATGTGAGTTGAAATCCCACCAACCAACTGCATTGTAAAACTTACAATATGAATTTTCCTAGAATTGTTAATATTATGAGACATAATATCACCTTCAAAAAATGACTGAAGACTGAAAATGTTCTCACAAAATTTGAATCTAATCCAACAACTTTGGTTCATTAACCACCAACACAACCCTCCGATCAGGATCAGGATCAAGATACTCTATAGTTACCTTAAAATCATCCATATGACTAGTTATTATCATCGTATTTTTTTGTTCGAATGACACATTCACTGTCTGCCTTGCTTGCTGATGAGTCCGAATTCCGCATGCTCCCCGGACAAGGACAGATCGGTCCAAGCCCTCCGGACCGGACAAACCACTTCGAACGCTCTGACCATAGGACTGTTCGAACTATGACAAAAGTACTAAAAAACCTAAACACTACTTGACTAAGCTACTTGCTCTCCTACTTAGAGCTTATGGGTCTTTGAACATGACCCGGGTCCATTAAACATGACCCGAAAGCCCATAAGGGCCCAAACATCAGGGTATAAATACCCAACCACCTGCATTAAGTGTGGGTAATGAGAATTAACTGCTACCAGCCAGCTTAATTATCTCTCTACTCTCTACTCTCTACTCTAAACACATAACACCCACACACTACTATAAAACATCAACCAAATTACAAGCCTACCCTCAGGCGATAATTATCCATACCAAATTGGCGACCACAGTAGGAGGAGAAGGTGCCTGAATCAAGCATTCAAAACCGGCAAAGAAAGTCTGTCCGAATGAATCCGGACTATCCAGAAGTACCACCAGCTCTGCTCGAAGTGGTGGGAGAGAACGATGAATACACTATCGAAGAGCGTGATAGGCTAAAGGGTGAAATAGAAGCTCTGAGGGCAGAAAAGGCTAGGATGGGCGTGAAAGGAAAGTCCAAAGCATCGGTTGCTCATCACACCGATAACCCCAGAGAGCATGAGTCTTCAAAGACTCATGTGAGCACCAAAAAGACTCATGCCAGCTCTAAGAAGTCTCACCGGATCAAGCCAGTGGAGAGTTCTGACTCAAGCTCAGAATCTTCTGATAGCTCTTCAGACGATGAAGGAGTTGAAAAATCTTTATCCTCAAGCAGCGATGAGGGTCGAACTAGAAAGAAACAAAAGCAGATCAAAAAATATTCAAGGAAAAGGGATAGACATGGAAAGATGAAGAAGAATATTGGTAAAGGGTCATCTCACAGCCGGAGGCATGTGGACCGGATGCTGATGGATCCCTTTGCTTTTCACGATGAACCAAGTATCTTTGCAACTCCCAATGAGGATACTGTGTTCAGTCGTGGAAGGAATTGGAGGCAATCTCCATTGTCTTCTAAAATTCTGTCCGGAAACCTCCCCAAGAGGTTTGACAGCACCAAAATAGAGAAGTACGATGGCAGTACTGATCCGGACAACCATCTGGAGCAATTTAAAAACTTCATGATGAACTTTGACGACGATGATAAGCTACTTTGTAGGGAATTCTCCCAATCATTTACGGGGAGTGCTCTAAAATGGTACAACAGCTTGCCTCAGGGTTGTATTAAAGATTTCGACACTTTTTGGGTAGCCTTTCGAAGGCAGTTTGTAGGGATTAAAGAGCTAAAGGGCAATGGAGACACAATAATCCATTGTGCCCAGGAACCAAATGAATCCTTGAAAGAATATATAAGCCGTTTTATGAACACCAAGAATGGGTTGGCTGATTGCTTCGAACAGGTAGCAATAGCATCCCTAAGACAGGGTTTGAACCCAGGCAATCTAGCTGATTCAGTGACCAGAAAGAAGGCCATGACATGGGGAGGGTTGCTGAATTAGGTTGGAAAACAAATAAACGTTGATGAAACAAAGAAAACCAGGGTGCATAGGCAGGTGAGGTCTACCCCAGTGACACCAAATCCCAATCAGAATCAGTCCGGGAACAAAGCAAGAGAGACCGGACAGGGGCATGGTAGGGCAAAAGCTCAGTCTCAGCCAGCTGCTCCTGCTCAGAGTCAGCAATCCAGAAACAAGAGAGGGCCATGGGTCCAACCGGAGTGGTTCGCAGAGTTAAAAGAAAGTATGGTCACTATTTTTGATAAAACAAAGGAAAAGATACATTACCGGAGACCGGCTACACTGCAGTCTCCCAGAGAGCATCACAATAACTCTTTTTGCCAATATCACAATGATATTGGTCATACCACTGATGACTGCATAGCATTGAAACAAAAAGTTCAAAACTTGATTGAGAGGGGAAAGCTGGGGGCTTACGTCAAAAGAAGAGGAGGCAACAGGCCTGACAACACTCACCGGGTTGGTCCAAGTAATGCTGCTCCGGAGGGAGCCATGGTTATAATTGAAAGGTTTGACGTGGAATCTGAGTACTTGGATCCTGATCCAACTCGAAACAGAGTAGGTGCAATTGAGGAATGTTCTAGGTCGGTCTCCGGGCTCATTAAGTTTTTCGAGTCACTTACAAGTTTCGGAGGGGACACTATGACAGCTCCTACTGCTTCTTCGAGGAAGAGGCATGTTCATACTTTAGCCTCCTAGCTAGAAGGAGGCACGACTTCCTATCAGTCATAAAACTTATTCCCCTTCATTGTTTTTGATGAAGATGATTTAAGAGACATTGCTGGCCCTCATGAGGATGCTGTTGTCATAGGAGCATCTATAGGGGCAATGACATAAGACGAATTATGGTGGATACTGGGAGCTCAGCCAATATCCTCTTCTTAACCACATACAAGAGAATAAAAAATCCAGCTGTAATTCAGAGTTCGGACAGATCAATTGTGGGCTTTACAGGAAGCTCAGCAGATGTGATCGGAGAGTTCGAAGATGAAGTTCTGTTGGGCAAGGGACCTTTCAAGAAAATGGTTAGAATACTATTTATAGTGGTGGATTGTCCCACTTGCTATAATGCTATTCTAGGGAGGTCTTGGCTCTCTAGGATGCATGCAGTGGCTTCAACAGTCCACCAGTGCTTGAAATATGCTGTTCAGGGACAGGTTGGAGTCGTCCGGAGCAGCCAACAGATTGCAAAAGAATGTTATGCCACTGCCCTGGCTCCTCGAACGCTGGGGGCAGTCCGTATTAATGAATAATAGCAGTTTGAGGGCCTTTCTAGGGGTGAGGGTGAAATTGATGACCCCAGAAAGACCCCTGGAGTATTGATACCGGTTGAAGAGGTAGAAACACACTGTTTGGAAGATGGGAAAAGTGTCAAGATAGGGTCTAAGATGCCACCTTTTTTGAAAGATGAAATGTTAAAGTTTTTGAAGAACCATCATCACGTTTTTTGCTTGGTGCAATGCTGATGTAACTGGGGTCCCATCAGAAGTGATATCACACCACCTATCTGTCCGGAGAGACGTAGCATCAGTGGTTCAAAAAATAAGAGCTTTTTCTAAAGAGAAGGCTGATGTCATTGTGCAAGAAGTTGACATGCTCACAAAGATGGGGCACATCAAGGAATATTAATATCCTTTGTGGACTGCCAATCCGGTTCTGGTAAAAAAGAAAAATGGCAAGTGGCGCATGTGCATTGACTTCACAGATCTTAATAGAGCTTGCCCAAAATATTTGTATCCGGTCCCCCGGATTGATCAGTTAATAGACTCCACCTCTGGGAACAAGCTGCTTTCCTTTATGGATGCCTTCTCTGGATACAATCAGATTCAAGTAGATCCGAAGGATCAAGAGCATACCACATTTGTCACAGACAGAGGTCTTCATTGCTACAAGGTGATAGCATTTGGTTTAAAAAATGCTGGGGCTACTTATCAGAGATTAGTAAACAAGGCATTTGCTGATCAGATTGGAAGAAATATGGAAGTATACATTGATGACATGATGGTGAAGAGGGTGGATGAGCAATTGCACTTGTCCAATCTCCAAGAAACTTTTGCCAACTTGGTAAAAGTGAATCTGAAATTAAACCCAGAAAAATGTGTGTTCGGAGTACAGTCCGGGAAGTTTCTAGGCTATATTATAAGTGAGCATGGAATACAGCCCGATCCGGACCAGCTCAATGCTCTATTCCAAATGGAGCCTCCTCGAAACATTAAATAAGTACAGCGGTTAACGGGGAGGTTAGCTGCCTTAAACAGATTTATCTCGAGGTCTCGGACAGGTGCGCTCCTTTCTTTCAAACTTTGAAGGGTGCAAAGGGATTTGATTGGACCCCACAGTGTGATGAGGCTTTCAATGAGATCAAGAAACACATGTCCTCCCCCAAAACTTTGTTTAAGCCAGTTGATGGGGAGACACTCTTCGTATATTTGGCAGTTTCAAGTTGTGCCATTAGTGCTGTGTTGGTAATAGAGGTCGATGGTCATCCCCATCCAGTGTACTACATCAGCAAAAGCTTGATAGATGCCTAAAGACGTTACTTGAAACTTGAAAAATTAGCATTAGCCCTGTTGATAGCTGTCAGGAAGATGAGGCCTTATTTCCAGGCTCATCCCATCATCGTCCGGACCTCTTTTCCCCTGAAGAATGTCCTCCAAAAAACAGACATTTCGAGCAGGATGACTAAGTGGTCAGTAAAGTTGGGGGACTTTGACATAGACTTTGCTCCCCGAACAGCAGTCAAGGCCCAAGCTGTGGCTGATTTTTTGGTTGAATTTCACTCCGACAGGGATTCGGAGCAAACTACTGACATAAAAGATAAAAAGGTATGGGTTGTCCGAACAGATGGTGGATCTAACACTATGGGTTGTGGTGCATGAGTGTGTTTAACTTCCCAATATGGAGACAGAATGTACCAGGCTATCTGTTTTGCTTTCAGGGCATCTAATAATGAGTCCGAATACGAAGCAGCTATAGCTGGTTTAAAGTTAGCCTACATTTGTGGGGCTAAGAGGGTCAAGCTACTAAGTGATTCCCAGCTTCTGATCCATCATGCCCAAGGCCAATCTGAGGCTAAGAAGGAGCAGCTTGTGAAATATTTACTCCTCCTTAAGAATGAAGCACTCAAGTTTAAATGTGTTGTCTATGAGCACATACCCCGGGCAGAAAATGAGCTAGGAGACTCATTGGCAACCATAGCATATACGGAGTCATATCCATGGATCCATGTGCTCGAAAGCCCCTCCATTCAACTTGGTAAGGGTAAAGAAGAGGAGATTTTTGAAGTACAAGTAAAACAACCTCAAGACTGGAGGTTTCCTCTCCTGCAATATCTCTCCGATGGTGTCGTGCCTCCGGATAAGTCACTAGCCAGAACTTTGAAACACAAGGCTCGTGGTTTTGTCATATTGAGAGACGTATTGTACAAAAAATCTTACAGTAAACCTCTCCTGCGCTGTTTGGGGGATGAAGATTCTCAAGTAGTCTTCTCTGAATTGCATGATGGTGAGGGATCGGCCCATTGTGGGTTCAGAGCTTTAACAAGAAGAGTTTTACTCTACGGTTACTATTGGCCATCAATCATGAAAGATGCTAAGGAATTGGTAAGAAGGTGTGACCCATGCCAGAGGTACAGCAATGAAATTCATGTCCTAGCCATTCCTTTAGAGTCAATTTCTGAGCCTATTCCTTTTGCTCGATGGGGATTGGATTTAGTAGGGCCTCTCCCTGTGGCGTCCGGAGGACGCAAAACTATAATTGTGGCCATAGACAACTTTTCAAAGTGGATTGAAGCAGCCCCTCTAGCATGGACAACATCAAAAGCTGTTATAAAATTCATTCTATCCAACATCTGTTGCAGATTTGGTGTCCCACAAAAGATAACAACAGACAATGGGCCATAGTTCGACAATAGAGAAATGGAGAACTTCTGTGCCTCAAGGGGTATACAACATTGTTTCTCTTCACCTTTCCACCCACAAGAAAATGGACAAGTTGAAGTGGCTAATAAAACTATACTGTCCGGTTTAAAGAAGAATTTGGAAGGGGATGCTGGGAAGTTGCCTAGTTATCTACAAGAGGTCTTGTGGGCCTATCGGACAACACCTGGGGCTGCAACACAAGAGTCACCCTTTGCCTTGGTCTATGGGATGGATGCAGTAGCTCCCATAGAAGCAACTTTCCCCTCCTTTCGTGTTCACAACTTCTCCGAACATGCTAACGTGGTGGCAATCAGAGGTCAACTTGATTTGATTGAAGAAAGACGAGTTAAAGCTCACCTTAGAGTTGCACACTATCAGGGCTTGATGAGAAGCAGGTTTGCTTCCAAAGTTAAAAGAAGAGACATCCAACCGGGGGACAAGGTATTAAGGAAAGTCTTCTTACACACTAAAGAAAAGTTGTTCGGAAAACTAGCCCCAACTTGGGAGGGTCCGTATATGGTTGTTGAAAGAATTAAACCTGGAACATATTGGTTGGAAGACAAAGATGGAAGAGTTTTGACTCATCCTTGGAATATTGAGCATATCAGGATGTACTTGGAGTAGCGTTTGTGTAAATATTTACTTGTTTAAACATCCATGTAAATATTTGGGGGCATACTCTTTCCTCCCTGGTGGCACGGGGAGGTTTTAATGAGGTGTCCGGGCTTTCGAATAAAATTTGATGCCTTCTTAAAAAATTTCTAAGTGTTTTAAAGTTTTGTCCCTTGTCACACTATCTGAATTGAAATAACTAAGGGCTATTTAAAATCTAGCTGGAGGACTTAAACACTCTTACTATGAAACAACTAAAGGCTATTTAAACTCTAGCTATCAAAATTAGCACAAAAAATAAAAGAAGATGATAGTTGTGCAGAACAAAAATATTCATTGAAATAACTTAAAGTGCCTTGGCCTTCCAAGGACTTTTGAATGGTCAGAGTAGAACAAAAACCTATCCGGTCAGATACCGGACACAATTACAAAAAAGAATGCCTTGGCCTTCCAAGGACTTTAGTCTGGATAAAAAATAAACAAAGTAAATCATAAGTTAAGGTTGAGCCTTTGAAGATGGCTCACCTTCATCTACCTTCTTTCCCTTAGGATCGTCTTTCTCTTCATCTGGGCTCTCCCCGGTATGTTCTTCATCATCAGATATGGAAGCACTAGAGTAACCTTTTAAGTCTCCATCAGCTATTGTATGATACAGGAGGTCATCAGACTCAACATGAAGCCATAAGTCCCATAGGTTCCTCTTCAGAAACTTTTCATGGAAGAGTAGAACCATGTCAGACCTCACCTTAGCAAGCAGTTGCTCTTCGATTTTGATCATCTAGTTGGCATAAGCATCGATCTTGGCTTGGATCTTAGCCTCTTGCTCCCTTAACAAAGTAGTTTTCTCCTCGGCAGCCTTGGACACTGTATTTTCAAGGGCAATCTTATCGTTGGTCAAATTGGAGATGATTTGGTCTTTGGCCTTGGATTCTCCATTGGAGGTAGCAAGGTCTTTCTCCAGACCGGACAGTTTCTCCCGGAGGTCTTTCATGGTCTCCTCTAAAGTGGCGACTGTTGTGGTGCTTGCCTTTTGGCTTCTCTTCAGCTCCTCGATTTCTTCTTTTAACATGGCAGCATTGGAGGTGGCAGTGCGAAGGTCTTCGGACAGCTTCTCCTTGTCAGACTTAAGGTCTTTAATGATGTCTTCCTGACTCCGAACTTGTCTCTCCAACATAAGTACAGGCTGCACGTTGCTTAACAAGGAGTGGGCTATAACATCCCTTTCACTAGAAACAATGAAAGTCTTACCATTAAAATTGACTGTGTTGGAGCTGCTCGGAGGAAGGTAAGGCCCTGCAAAGTCATCTCTGGGGAGATTGAGGAAGTATTCACCAAGCTCACCAAGACCGGTGATGTCTACTCCATCAATGTTGATATCTCCCCCCTCAACCTCATCGGTGTGAAAGTCACCCGGAATCTCCTCAGCATGCGTTGGGTCTGCAGGATCAGCTTGGAAAGAAGGCTCCGGAGCCCGGGGAGAAAGCTCATCTCCCTTAGACGTCTTTTTCTTCTTGGCCTCCCGGTCTGTGCCTTCGCTTCCCTGTTTACGATTTCTCTTGGAAGCCCTTGGAGGTTTTGGGAGGTCCGCTTCCTGCCTTTCAGTATCTTGCTCCACCACTTGCAAGAGAGCAGCATCAATTTGGCTCTGAACTGGCCCCTCCGGGTCTGTTGGAGCATCCTTCTCAGCATCAGCAGGGCTAGCACCACCCACCACCTTCTTGCCCTTATTCTTCTTGCCTTTCATCTTGCTCGGGGCTTTGGCCCGGCTTGGCAGGAAGAGTGTCCCATCTAGCTCATGGGTCCTCTTAAGAACAACGTCCGGAGGAGCCTGAGTGGAGAGCTCCTCCCAAGTCAAGTCTCTCCGACCCGTGGTGTTCCACAGGTGAGACCTTGCCAAGTTGCTACTGGTGAAAGTAGCGTGGAATCAGTTCCCCCATTTCTCAGCAGCCCATGCATTAATCTTGCCACAAGTAACCTGCCCGGCTTTCAAGTAGTCACTAAACTCCTTGGGCAGTTCTGATGAGACAAAAGTAAGATCAATTAATATAGACTAAGTCTAAAAAGAAAAGAGAAAGAGACAAAAATATAAGGCAGGATACTTACGGTCACTCCTCCATCTGCTTCTGAGGAGGCTTGGGTTCTCTCCGGATTTGATCTTCCTGCCGTTCTCCCAGGCACCACTAACAAATAGGAACTGAGTCCTCCAGTTCCTCTCCGCCTCTAACAGATCGTCCACAGCCTTAAAATCATCCCCCATATTGAAATGGTAAAAGGGGATGTGGTGATTTCTGCAAAGGCTGGCCACTGCAGCAAACTCCTCCATTGGCAAAGGGATCCCGGACAACCTTGATGCCATGATGCATGACATAAAGGTATACCAAGCGTTGGGGCTCAGCTGGCTCGGACAGAGTTTGATCAGATGGAAGTATCTGACAATCTCTGGGTCTAGTGGGAACCTGAGCCCCCAGTTGAATAAATCCGTGAACATGACCACTTCACTCAGCTTGCAGTCCATGGGGGTCTCTGAGTGTACAGGAATCCGGATCTTTACATTCTCTGGTATGCCCCACTTCGTACGCATCCTGCCCAGCTCAGCAGTGTGGATGAATGCGTAGTTGATTTTTTGTAAGGAAAGGAGGTAATTAACGCTGACCTTGTGAAAACAAGGCCCTACTTTTCCTTCTAGGCTCTCCGGCAGATCCGGATGCCTCAAATACAATTTCTCCTTGCCCTTGTCCTTCTTGACAACTATCTCTTTACTGGTCTGACCGGAGGGCTCAGACTCAAATGGGGCCTCTTCGACAGAGTCCTCCATCACTTCCTCCATGATTGTTGAAGGGATTTCAGCAGCTGTAGTGGGGGGAGGGTTCACACTTGACTCAGCCTTGTCTCCGGACTGATGGGCCTCAGTGCCCCTTTGATTTCTGCTCTCTGGTAGAGTGTCTGGAACAGAAATTTCTTGTTGAAGACTTGGATTGGAGCCCTCCGGTCCGGACAGCCTGTCCTTAGGGGCTCTAATAGGCACCTCTGACCCGGTGCTGCTGTCTTTTGCCCCCGACCTTGAGGGAGTGTTTTTAGACCCTTGGCCCTTAACCAACCGGCCTTTCCTCCTATCAACTAACTTCTCAGGAGAGTGCTCTGTATCCGATCCCATTGCGATAAAGGGAGAGGGTTTTCTGAGGCTAGTGGCTGTAACTCCTGGCTCGACAGCAGGCTCCGATTCTTGAACTGAGGAACCAGAGATTATGGGGGAGAGGTTAGTTTGAAATAGTTTTCTAGGCTTAGTGCCTTTGGAAGAAGAAGATCCTCGATCTGACTCTGTAGCAGGGGTGATTGGTCTATCAATAGGCGAGGTGGGTAACCCTGCTGCAATCCGTCTTTCTCTTTTGACTTTTTGAGCCTTCTCTAACTCAGAAAGGTTGAGCCACCCGCCTTTGACAAGAGCGTTCCTCGCTGTAAATATAAACTATCAGACTAAGTTTTTGCTTTAGAGAGAGAAATCTTTGATAGATTTTTGCAGAGTGAATTTGAAGGAGATGGTAAAACAGTAGAAAGTAAGTTTGTATTTATAGTAAATCTGAAAAAAGGAAGTTGATTCCTAGGAGAATTTGAAAAGTTTAGTAATGATTAAAGACGGCGCTGATGTCACCACCTTTAAATTAGAAGGTTGCTTTTCGAAGAAGGTGGGTTCGAAATTCAAGGTGAAAAAACGGTTGAAGCAACCAATCAGGGAGCGACACGTGTCCCACGAACTCTGGCAAAAACCGTTTTGAATTCGTTAAGCTTTATCTGTCCGGATAAACCCATAGCCCAAATCGACAGACCTGTCCGGATTAAAACTACCCCTAATGTCAGACTGTTTTTCAGGTCTTTGACAAGAGTATTTGCACAAACACCTAGAAAAGGGGCTCCTGATGAGTCCGAATTCCGCATGCTCCCCGGACAAGGACAGATCGGTCCAAGCCCTCTGGACCGGACAGACCACTTCGAATGCTCTAACCATAGGACTGTTCGAACTATGACAAAAGTACTAAAAAACCTAAACACTACTTGACTAAGCTACTTGCTCTCCTACTTAGAGCTCATGGGTCTTTGAACATGACCCGGGTCCATTAAACATGACCCAAAAGCCCATAAGGGCCCAAACATCAGGGTATAAATACCCAACCACCTGCATTAAGTGTGGGTAATGAGAATTAACTGCTACCAGCCAGCTTAATTATCTCTCTACTCTCTACTCTCTACTCTAAACACATAACACCCACACACTACTATAAAACATCAACCAAATTACAAGCCTACCCTCAGGCGATAATTATCCACACCACTTGCTAGTTTACACTCGACATTTATTCAGACCCAACCTGCTTCTTAATAAAGGTTTTGAACTTTCCATTCTCAATCAAATCTGATTTTTCTCACACAAGGCTATACAATCTGATTTATCATGTCCAATATCATTGTAGTACTTAAAATTTTTAATGCTAATTTACTTTATGACTTTTGTTCTAAGTGGACGCTTTCAAAATAGAACATAATTTCGATCTCTCTAAAAAATAATTGCAACGCTATCTATCAACTCAGCATAATGCTTTGGTCGAACCCATTGGTTTGACCTAGGTTTTTGTTGCATTACTTGAGCACTTTGGTGCAGATAAATTAGAATGTGCGATTGTTGTTAAATTCAAGTTGTTAATTGAGACGACCATGACCGAGGAGGAAGATTACGTGAGGCTCGGGGTTGGAGAGAAGCCTATGATTGATAATCCTGATTATTCGAAGTGCTCTCCTGATAAACTTGCCTTTGTGTGGAATCTGGCCTAAATTTTACACTATTTGATTCAACAAACTTAATATGATCTTTCACCTTAGCCATTAAAGCTCCAAAAGTAAGCGCCATTCTCCTTGTTGTTTCAGTTGGAAAGTCTCCGTGGAGCAATCCATGTTGATAAGCAGCGCCTGCGACTTTCTCTTCATAATCATCCAAACCAGTTTTGGTAATCACAAAACACTTAGTGTAATCCTTTATATTTCCTCATATTACTTGCTTACACTGAATTAAATTGTCTCCATTAGCTTGTATTTCTTTACGTCGAACAAAATGCCTTCGAAAAGTAGTATAAAATATCACAAAGTTAGTTATAGTCCCCCGATGAATCCTATTATACCATTTCAAAGCAGTCATATTAAAAGTCTGTGAGAATTATCAACACAACAACTTATTATCATCCTCGAAATTCATCACGTAGTTCTTAAATTGTTTGATGTGATCATGAGGGTCATGAGTTCCATCAATATTTTCTACTTTTGAGATATAAAAACACTTCGAAAGCGCCACAGACCGGACCTCGACACAGAAAAAGAATATCCTCCAATCTATTCCTTGTCTATATCAACTGCCACTTATACCACTATTTGCTATTACATAAAACCCTTGCTATAAAGGGTTCGTGAATTAATTAGTAACACTGTATTAAAATTTTGGGTTTTGAAATACGTTTCGACATTCACTTTGTTTTACGTTCCCTTCAGTATCATTATCCACGACTAATTCATCTTTTCAAATAATGCTTATAACTAAGATCATTTATTCTTAAATAATTGAAAGCTCTTTCGAGTGTGTGAGAATATCTATTAGAATTTGAAATAGGTGAATGACAAGATTTTGATAGGACTTCAATATGCTTTGCTTTCTTTCCCCTTCTATAAGATCGATAGCCTTGATCAATCTGAAATTGAATTTGCTGACGAGTATGTTTCCCTCTAAGAATTTACCATGGGTGTCATCAGAGCGTCCAACATAATTTCTACCCTCGTTCACCGTCTGAACCTCAGATTGGACCCTTCATAGTCAGACTAAAACATATTATTCTCTCTAGGCTAACTGGTCATCTAATTCAACTATTTGATCTAATAATTTTTTTCTTCGATCCTTCTGAGTCAACCGACGTCGTCGCTCCTCTAATTATGGCTTGGTTTGCATATCCATTCGTCCAAGTCTGTTTTAACAACTTATCCATCTACGAACATTGTTGAGATCCACTTGCACTTCAAAATTCATGTCTCGTACTGACGGAAAGGTAAAATTTTAAAAAAATTTCTTGTTTCATATATGATATATGTACCAAGTGTAGCTCCCACTATGGTCGTCACTGATCACTTCTAATGTTTTCGAGACTATAAGGTATATAATGGTCAAGAAGTATTCTTATAGAGAATAATCAGATTATTATAGAAAGAAAATGCAAAGAACATTTGAATGAGAGAGAGAGAAAGTGTCAAGAATCAAGGTCAATAAATGATTAATCCATTTCCTCATAAAAATACAACTATTTATAGGTGTGGTAAATCCCATGGAATAGACATGCATTATTCCACTATATATTTCCCCCTATTATTATACTAAGTACAAACACGTTTGTTACATATTGCACTTTAAGTCCTCTACCTTCTATTTTGCCTAAAATATTCCATATACATTATTTATTAATTATTTTTACCTTCTAAACCAACTATTTTGCCTCAGATTAGTTCCATTATTTTCGATCATAAATGTTGGTTTCTATGGTTCCTACTAATTATTTTAGAGATATCAAAGGGGATGGGATAACAAATCAAAGATGTTTTAGGAATCACTTTTCTAGAGAGAGAAACACGAAAATGCTAGAGAGAGAAGCTGCCAAAAGTAGAAATGAAGTAATAATTGTTCAACTTTCCCCAAAAAATGGAATGGTCATTTATATAGTAATGATGGTGGGCCTAAGGGTCATATGGTTGGTCGACTCATGGTTACTTCACCCCATTATTTTACTTATCTTAACCATATTTATTACTTATTACATAGAATACCCTTAATATTACACATTTATTAGGCCTATTTTACGAGACTTATATAAAACCAAATTAACCAATATTCCTCCGGTCCAGTCCACAACTTGAATAAATCTCACCCTTATTACTAGCCTCTACTCTTGGAAAAAATATTTATGTGACGACTAGCTCTAGCGGTGCCTCGGATATGTCTGACCTGCCGTTGTCATGCTTTTATAATTTTTGTTAGACTGACTCGAATCATCTCCTTATCAAATGATTTTTCCACATGGATTGCTGACTTGATATTCGTTCGTCACTCGTGTTATCTTTTCATGCATGTGTCCCTCAGTCATTTGAATTATGACATAGGTCCTCAAAAATAATTTTGGGTGACTTTCTAAACAGGAAAACTTTTCCACTTTCTTATGTGTGTGCTCTTGAAAGCATAGGACATGAGTTATGAAACCTTTCCCCTTCCCAAGGTTTATATGGCTGTTACATGCTTGAAAAATCCTTTATAAATAAACTTTCCTTCTCATAATCCTCAAATCCTCCGTTACTTACATTTTAGAGAGTAATAAAGAAACGTTTGTAGAGAGAACGTAAAATCGTTCTTTACCGTCATGAGATATTTGTTCTAATCACCCAGCAACCGCAAAAACTTATTCTGTTGCTCTTACTCTTCAGAATCTGACGTTCATGAAATATAAGTTTACCGCAATAGATTGTTTTTCAATATCTAAATGATGAACCCTTACGATAAAAAAAAGCAACTGGGATTTTAAACGAAGACCCGAAGCTATTGTCTACCATCCAAACCATTTACTATGCTCATTAGCCTCCGAACAAAAAACAAACTGATGCATCTACCACTTCCGCGTCCAAAACCTCTTCGACAGCTCCTCACACTCAACCCTTTGGTCAAACTTGTTCTCAACAAGACAAGAGAGATCTCAGACCTTCAACTAGATACCTTCCTCCAACTAATTATTATTCGGATGGGTCAAACCAAAAAAAACCACGCAAGAACAGAGAAAAACAAAGACAAAGTCCGTAAAAGGAAGATATCTCCTCGACCAAAGAGGAAACGTTACGTAAAGACCAAAATCTTAATAGAGACAAATATTCCCTTAGAAAATCCTACAATGAACGTGCAACCCAAATCAGATGCCCCTTGGGGTGCTAAATAGATAGTGTTAGGTCTTCGAAAATTCCTCTAGAGTCGCAACCCCTCAAGCCGATCGGAGGAAAATAGAAAATACACCTAATTGACGAAACCTTGAAGGAAAACGAAAGCCAAGACGCTGCTCATACCAATCAAAGAAAAGAAAATAAAAACGTCGTTAACACCTATTAAGATAAGGTCGAACCTGAGATCCTTGCGAAGAAAAATAAAAATTCGAAAAGCAAGAAAAATGAATTTGATGTGGAGCTCTTCTCAGAAATTGTTGTGCTTCTTACTAATGACCTTCGTGATGTGGAACACGAACATCTCATCATGCTCCACAATCTAAACTACCAGTAATACCTCGAAACCCAAGTCGTGATTCAGTTTCCTATGGTGGGAGAAACCCTTTTATCAATTAAAGATCACGAGTTGGTGGTCTTCCCCAAGATTTTAAATTTGGGGCTTTAGTTTTTTTTTACCCTGCCCTGCTTAAATTATTTGTACTGGTGAACATATTCCCCAACTAGGTCGGTCTAAACTTGTAATTCACCTTGATGTCTTGCCGCATGACCTCAAAGCTCTTTGGAATTGGGTTATCTATATAACAGTTCGTCAGATTCTCCACCATGTCGAAGAACCTCAATCACCCAAGTTCCAAAGTTTACAGCTAGTTGTACTCGCTTATCTTGGGGAATAACTTCCAAGTTATTTTATGATATGCTGGAGGCTGAAAAAAAAAATATAAGCATAGATTCTTCTACATTTTAAGGCTCTGGGAGACAGGGTTCTTAGCGTCGGTCGATAAGACGCATCGACTTTTGCTGAATTGGAAAAGCAAAGGTAACCCATATATTCTGAACATACTTTTTTTACAAGTCCCTACTTTTTTCATTGGAAAAAATAAGGATGGTCGGAGCCTTTGAGGAGCACAAGGAAGCTGTTCAATTTTTTTTACTTAGATGGGTGCTCAGAACTGCCTGGTCCAACGAGTTCCTTCGGTGCTTACCCCAACAAACTTAGTGAAAAGCCACCTTAGCTGGCTAGCCAGACCAGGACCGTTATTTTTGGAGCAACTCATGACTCCTTCTAAAGAGATAAAAAGTGTTGAAGAGGCTGGATGCATCTGATGTGCTTGTTTTTATATTGGTGAGATCTAGGGCTCCGAGCAACTGAGTTATCAAAGTTTCTGATGAAAATCTAAGGAAAAAGAAGAAAGATAAAATAGTAGTTGAAGTTATGATTGTGGAGGATGAAGTGGCTACTAGTCAGGGTGGCTTCAAGAGGCCATCAAAAAGGCACTCTTCGAAGAAGAAGCGCAAAAAGTGGCCAATGACCAGGATGGCCAAAGTAAAAAGATAAGAGAGGAAAACTTGCCTCCAAAGGACCCTAAAGCTAAGGAGGATAACCTATCATTCCTCGAACAGATCGTGATCACTGAGTCCGACATTATGCCAAACAATCCTTATATACGAAGTGATAATCTTATCCCTTTAATTAGAAAATAGAAAAACATCTCAAGTTGATCAAAGTTAAAGTGGCCAATCCTCAAAGGGAGACCAAGAGGACCCCTTATTGCATCTCTAAAGCCAACTGAATATCCCTTCGATATTTTCACAAATGAGGCGCTTGCTCTTCGTATAAATGAGGTTATAGCCCCCACTGTCCTACTTGAGAATGATGCACAGATATTAGCTGATTGGAAGACCTTTTATTAAGGGAAGGTTCATAGATTGAAGGACAAAGTTTAAAGATTGGAGGGAGAGGTTTCTGATCTTAAACAAACTTCCATGGATCAACACAAACGTGCCAAACCGCAAAATGGTGGTTTGATACCAAGCAAAAATTCTTTGAGGTTGAGCGAGAGAATTCCTTGATATTTTCTATTGGAAAAAATATCCTTATACTCATGCTTATCAATGGATATGAGAAAACCAAAGTTGGATTTCTGATAGCTGACAAAGACTCGGGCCTGGCAAAAGAACAAGTCAATGATGATAAGAAGGCTGTTATTTATGCCGATATCGCGGAGTGTACGAGTAAATTGGAGTCTCGGGATGCCAAGGTGAAGTCCCCTTTGATTTTGGACCTCCACAAATGATTCCCTAACTTAGAACTAGGTAGCTATTGAAAGCTTTTTTCTGAGAAATGTCGCCATGCTAGAGTCTCACTTGAGGGCATGGGAAGCTCTTCGGATGATTCCTCCAAAACAAGCTTCGAGGAAGCACCTGAAATGTAAAAAAAATTACAATTGTTGGTTACAATAATGTTATATTTTTTTTATAACTTTCTCACGACTATAAGTTTTTTGAACAAGTCCATATATGGTTACAAAGTTTTGTTTGTTCTAATATTTTGTTAATGGTACTTTTTTTTCACTTGCCCGCTTTTTTGCTAACTATATGATATAGCTGCACAAGCCCATGGCTATATGGCCCTTTTGGACAAACAAAAACAGGTTTTATTTGGAGCTCTATTATCCGAATTAGGCGCTGTGACCACTCAAATCGAAAAAGCGTTAAGAAGCCCAACGATGTTCGAAAGCGTCACGAGGGCAAAGCCTGGTGATGAAGTCCATGCCCAAAACTTCATTGTTTAGGCTCGTTTTTTTTACTTTTTTCGTAAATTTTCTGCATTTTTCTATTTTTATTGGATTTAATTAAAATAGTTAACATATCCAGTCACTTTGAAATTGGGATGGTCTTTATTTTATTTTGTGGGAAACAAGTTATAATTTTGATGCAGGATTTTGAGCACTTCTATAAAAGGCTCACAAACCTTATTTTTGTCGTTAGACTTTTTGGAATATAATTTGAGTTTTCTCTAAAGTATCTTATACTCTGACCCAGGATTATAGATTACCTATTCTCTTATTTCATTTTTTTCTCTTTGTGTTTGTCGTCGTCTGTTCAACCTCATAATTCGGTGCTACACCTGATACATTCCAGGCTTTACCCTCTTAGTTACTATGTAGATCCTTCCCAGTTTGGTCCACTTTCCAAGTCATTTATCCGTGGTATGTAAGAAGACTTTCCTTAAGAATTTATCTTCCACTTTAAACTCTTATCTTCTAATCGTGGACGCGTATCTACTTCTGATCAACGTCTGATAATGTAGAGAGTTTAGTTATGCTTGCATTTTTCTCTCTCAATTAAATCGAGTTAATCTTGTCTTTTCTTGTTGTTATCTTCTTCTGAATACTTTTGAATTCAATACGAAGGAAGAATTGCCTCAGATTGCATCACAATGTCCATCCCATAAACTAACACGTAGGGAAATTCATGCGTTTTTGTTCGGAAAGTGGTTCGGTAAGCCTATAACACTTCTTGTAAATCATAGGTCCACTTATCATTTTTACCTTTCAAGCTTTCTTAAGGCCATCATGGATTGTTATGTTTGTGAATTCTACTTGCTCTTTGGCCCGTGGGTGAAAAGGCTTCGAGAAACATTATTGTATCATTCGAAAAAAACAAAAAGCCTTCAATTATCTGTTATCAAATTACGAACTATTATGCATCGTTAATCTCCTTGGAACAACAAAACAACAACATATGTTTATCAAAATGAATTTAATCACAACGTTATTCTTTCTCCAAGACAACGATACAAATTTTATCCATTTAGAGAAATAGTATATTGCCACTATTATGGTATATCGTCCTTCGGAAGCCATTGGCGATGGACCAACTTGATCAATACCCCAACGGTAAAAAAATAGAACCTCAGATACAGACTCGAGTGATACCGCAAACATATGGTATTGGAAAATAGTTAACAAATGTCACACCTTCTAACCAACTATTTCTCATTAGTTATAATTCAATACCAATAATACCCTACCAATAAAACTCTCCTCTTATTTTATACCCATAATTTACCAATCCTTCCTCGTCGGCAATTCATAGAATATCATCTGTGATTCATTTTCTCCGAGGAAACACAGTAATGTCATTCTTAACGATTTCTCGTACAAGATAACTTTGAGGATCGTGAACCCATGCACTTTAAACCACATATTTTTTAGTCGCCGTCTTGTTAACTGTAAAGAAGTTATTGGCAAGAAAATCATTAATGTCGTGTCTCCAATCTTTATAATTACCTATTAAAACTTGGAAGGTTTCTTCTGAATTCGCATGCTACTTGGAGTATTTTTACTATAGAGAAATTTTCTTGCGTGACTATCAACCGATATTCTTCAGAATATATCGTACTTGCTAAGGAGCCAACCACATAATTTTTAACCCTGCGAACATGTTTATATCTCATGATTTCAAAAGCAGCTAGTAATATCTTCAAAACTTTCAAATATTATACTAACTGGTATTTCATCTCCTTAGATTGGACCAAATCATAATTCACTAAGAGTTGCGAGTCTCTCACCAATCGAACCCTTTGGGTACCGCAGATTTGGGCGAGTCTCAACCCTGCCAAAACGGCCTCGTACTCCGCTTTGATATTCAAAACTTGAAAGCCGAAGCGTATAGCCTTATACATCGATATTCCAGCTGGGGTGATTAACAGAATCCCTGGCCCATAATCCCAAGTGCTCAACCCTCCATTAGTCTGAACAATCAACTCGACCTTTACTTATTTCATGATCTATCTTTATATATGGCTGCTCAGAGTGGAATTTGACCCAAAATTTTTGCAAAAGCCTGAGCCTTAATCTCTCTTCGGGGCTCAAAATAAATATCAAAATCCCCCAATTCCACATACCGTTTTATCATTAGACCTGAGATATTGGGCCTTTGTAACACATACTTAAAAGAAAATAGTACAAACTACAATTGAATATGCTTGGAAATAGGGTCTTATTTTTCAAGTCGTAGTTACCAAAGTGAGAGAAAGTTTTTCCAAATTCAAATATCATTTTCTATGTCTATGAGGCTTTTTCTTACACGATACACTAACTGAGGATAATTATCATTCTCTCGAACTAACACCACACTCATGACAAATTCAAAGATCGCTATATATATGAATAACCACTCTCACAGACTTGGCTTTGTTAAGATCTAAGAGGAAGACAAATATTCATTGATTCAGATAAAGGCTTTAATAAATTCCGGAGTCCAATTGAAATAATTAGTTTATCTTGACACTTTAAAAAATGGAGCGCATTTATATGAAGACCCATATATAAATCTATATCGGGAAGACAACCTTCTAGTCAATACTTGCAATTTTTTAATGGATCTCGAAGGATCCACAGTATTCAGAGTGTTCAACTGTGTCTGCTCGGTTCCTATCCCCCACTAACTGACCATATAGCCTAAAAAATTAACAGATCAAACTTCGGATGTATAATTCTCCAGATTTACATTTGAGTTTATTGCTTTCAAGTTACTAAATTTTTATTCTAAGTCATAAAAGTGGTCTTTGTCCATATCAATTTTCACCAGCATATCGTCGATACATACCTCAACATTGCGTCCGATCTGGACCTTGAAAGCCTTGCAATAATGCAACCCAATTCCAGTTATGAAAGATGTAATTTCCATGTCTCTCAGATCCATTTTGATATGGTTGTAACATGTATAAGCATCCATAAACGCCAATAATTTATTTTCTAAAGTTGAGTCTATGAACTGATCGATTCTTGGAATTGGAAAAGGATCCTTCAGATAAGCTCTATTTAAGTCAGTATGGTCCATGCACATTCTCCATTTTTCGTTCTTATTTTTTACCAAGACTGAGTTGGCTATCCATAATGGATATTGAGAATCTCGTATATGGCCCATTTTTGGTAATCGGTCCACCTCGACCATGTTCGTGTATGATGTTTTATAGGAAAAAGCTCTTATTTTTTAGATAATTAGGCACACATTGCACCGTATAGATAAATTATGACGAATGATCTTATCGAGTACCCCTTCAGCATCCTCAATACACCACACAAACATGTGTAAATTTGTTGTCAAAATAATAATAATTAACTCATCCCTTACTTTCAGAGATAACATAGTACCAATCTTCAAACTCTGGCGGCCAGGAAAAACATAGTTCTCAATTTTTTTCATGATGGACCGTAAATCTAGGGGTCTACCTCTGATCATCAACATGATCGGACCTCGAGGTTGACCCTAATAATTGCTAATCCTTTTTTGGCCCAACCCCTCTGATTTTATTTGGGGCCAAAGTTGTTTGGTAACATTATCTAGCCATTTTCTGGCCCACAATAGTCCAATCAGACTGGAGGATACTCGAGGGTTTTTCCATTTACTCGTAAATCGTCATGAATAAGATGTTGACGGAGTTACTAGTCTCTATTGTTGGAATTTCTCTATTAAGTTGGTTCGTCACATGTTTTATAGATGTATCGAACTATCGTTAATATTAGTCCAATAAAAGTAATCATAAAGAAAAGAATGGACTAGTAGATAAAATATGTATCATGGAGGTAATTATATAGATACCAGGTTTAATTCCGAATACTGTGAAGGATTGGATTCAGAAATAAACAACTTAAGCAAAACGTAAAGTTTTGGGGTTATTTTGTAAAACAAAATAATACCGGGTTATGGTCCCTAAGGGTGGCAATTTAATAAGGACTGGTCTTCATTAAGTAATTGTCTGGAAGTTACAGACGGTTAAAAGAGAAGAACCGTTTTTCTCATTTCAGTTCTATATAAGAATGAGTTTCTCATTCTTAAAAGACATGATATTAAATACAGAGAGAAAAGTGCCCTTAAGAAAAACGAATTGATTCTTTTTTCTAATCAATTACAAATTTGTGTTTTGGTTGCGATCTCTTAGAAGAATCATAGCCTAGCAAAAGATCGCAGATCATCTGCTTCAAGTTCAGAATCTGAAGATCAAAGAATGTCTACATCCTGTAAGTTATTTATTCCGTGCATTATTACCGGATGATTTAATTTCATGGTTCTATAAGTTAAGTAAGAAATTCGTAAAGTATTTTTTACAAGTGGTATCAGAGCCACCATGAAGTTAAATTCTTAAATTTTTCAGATTATGAAATTATGATCTATGAAACTAAAAATGTTTGTCTATCAGCAAAGCATGTTTAGATTTTAGTTTCAGATCTTAAAAAGAAATAATTATAAATATCTAAAATAATTTAAACATGTTAGATCTGCAAATGGTAATAAATCCCCGGATAAGTTAAAGTTATAACATGAGATTTATTACAGAAAATCGTGTATATGTATATATATAGTAGTACTATCATCGTTAAAGTTATTTTTATTACATTCTTCTGTTATCGGTAATTGTACATGCATTTAAGAGGTGTTGTATAGCAGTTAGAAGCGGTGGTTCCACTAATTAGATGTGGTTCTATAACTTCTATTACTTCTATTAATTGCGTGTATTTTTTTTTCACGTGATTATAAAGTAAACCGAAGAAATAAGTAACAGGTTTAAGATGATTTTAACCAAAAATGATTTTAAGGACGTGTGTCATTAGTGCTCAGGGTAAAGGGACATGGGACAGCCACTAACTTTAATATAATTATATATTAATAAAATTATATATATATATATAAAATTATTTAATATATATAAATAGCAATAGTGATAAGTGCACCGAATTTTGGTGAATTGGTTATGTTATGCATACGTGAAAGGACTGCTACTCATTACATTAGTAGTTGCGCGTTACGTGCATTAGTTGCGCATGCATTAATTACGTGTTAGTTGCATTAATTGCGCGTTAATAACGGAAGTTAGTGCACATTTTTTTATTAAGGTAGGAAACTACAAGCGTGTAAATTTGATAGGTATAAATAAGAATTATAATATATATATATATATATATATATATATATATATATATATTAATTAAGAATTATATTATCGTATATAGTTACAGATATATATTATAATATAATAAATTTAAGGTCTAATTTTAATTTTATTAAATTTAGATATAGACTACGAAATAGTTTGGACATCAAGTGAATAGGTAGTCGTATAGTATTTTTTTTCAAAGTAATTAACATGTTTTAAGTTGTCCGAACTTCGATAAATAATTAATGATTCAATATATCGCCAAAGTGATCCCTATTGCTGAATTAATTATTTTAGAGTTCTGACAAGTCTCTGATTGACAAGTATGTAAACTTTAATCGGCCCAAAGGAAGTTTAAGGTTTGACATAGTTAATCTTAGACACGAGATAATTATTTGTGAATTGGTCATTAAGAAAATTGAACTAGGAAAATCGGCCCAAAGGAATATTTTCTTACTTAAGTCAATTAGTAAGATCAACATTAATTATGCTCAAACTCATACATATACAAATTAATATGATTGCCCAAAGTTATCTTATTGATGTTGTAAAAGTATGTTTTATTATGCTATGTTTATTTGTTAAATACTATGAAGATTATATGTTAAGTTATGTTTTTGGCTATTTATTGTTTGTTGTTTGTTATGTTAGCAAATTCGTATCTCTATAACCCGGAAGGCAAAAAGGCACCCATACTTAATGGGAGCAACTTTGAGCTGTGGAAAGAAGATATGTTGCTGCACTTGATGTGCCATGATTACGACTTAGCATTAAGGATCGATGAACCTAAACCTCTGACTGATGACAGTTCTCCTACGGAGAAGAAAGAGTCAGAGGCGTGGGAAAAGTCGAACAGGATAAGTCTAGGGATCATAAAACAAGCAATTCCATTAGCATTCCGTGGTGAAGTTCCACCTGAGATCACTAATACAAAATGTTTCTTGAAGAGGTAGAGAAATATTTTGCCAAGAACGATAAAGTAGAGATTAAGACGCTGCTTATTAAGCTAGCCTCTATGAAATATCGTGGCAAAGGGACTGTTCGTGAGCACATCTTGGAAATGTCAAACATCGCTTCCAAACTGAAAGCACTTAAGATTGACCTTCCCAAAGATGTTGTGGTAAGCTTTTCTTTTCACTATTTCCCTCCTCAGTATAAGAACTTTGAAACTTCTTATAACTGTCAGCGCAAGAAATGGACTCTCAACGAGCTCATCTCTCAGGCAGCACAAGAGGAGGAAAAGAAGCAAGAACATCCAGAAGTGCAAATGGTGAAAGCTCAGGTGGATAAGGGAATTAAAAGAAAGTATGAAGGTTCAGATGCACATGCATCCGGTTCGGGACAAAAGAAGCATAAGGGTACGTCTGGTAAATGGCGTTGCTTCCATTGCAAGAAACCAGGACACTTTAAGAAAGAATATGAAAAATAGAGGGCTATGATGAAAGCCAAAGGTATTTTCACTTCTATGGTATGTTCTTAGATCAATTTAGTTTCAGTGCCGAGAAATACTTGGTGGGTTGATACAGCAGCAACAACTCATGTTTGTATTTCTTTGCAGGGTATGATAAGAAACCGAAGCCTGAGTGATGGTGAAATATTCATCTATACAGCTGATGGAAGTTCATGTTTAGTTCATTCTATTTGTGATTTTCGTTTGTTGCTTACTAGTGGACAATTTTTTGTATTTAAAAGACTTATTGTGTGTACCTTCTTTTCAAAGGAACCTAATTTCCTTTCCGTTTTTGGACAAATTAAGTTATTCTTGTCTATTTGGAAATGAAAGTTTATGTCTTTATTTACATGGTAATATTGTTGGTTCTGGAAAGTTAATAGCAAATGATAACTTGTATTTATTGGATACAATAAAGGATCACAAAGAAATAATGAATGTAGATGTACATGGAAAACTAAATTGTAAAATGGAAAAATCAGCAAAACTTTGGCACAAGCGATTAGGTCACATTTCTAGAAATAGAATTGAAAAGCTTGTTTCAGAAGGTTTATTAAGTGAACTGGATTTTTCGGACTTCAACTTTTGTGTTGAATGTATAAAAGGAAAACAGACCAAAGTGAAACGATTAGATGCATACAAAGCGAAAGTAGTCTTGGATTTGATACATACAGACATTTGCGGTCCGTTCCCTACAACATCATGAAACGGCCAACGATATTTTGTATCTTTCATTGAAGACTTTTCACGATATGGGGATCAATATCTCATTCACGAAAAATCAGAGGCCATTGACAAGTTCAAATTATTTAAGACCGAAGTTGAAAAACAACTTGGTAAAGACATTAAGTGCGTCAGATCGGACCGTGGTGGTGAATACTACATGAGATATGATGGTTCAGGTGAACAACGTCATGGACCGTTTGCAAAGTTCCTAGAAGAGTGTGGGATAGTCCCTCAGTATACGATGCCGGGTTCGCCTAACATGAATGAAGTATCTGAGAGACGAAACCGTACATTGAAGGATATAATAAGAAGTATGATTAGTCATTCAACATTACCTATATCACTCTAGGGAGAAGCAATAAAATCTGCGACCTACCTACTTAATAGAGTTCCGAAGAAAGCAACTACTAAGACACCGTATGAACTTTGGACTGGGCGTAAACCTAGTTTAAAACATTTACATGTTTGGGGATGTCCAGCTGAAGCGAAGCCTTATAGGCCGAATGTTAGTAGTTATTTCATTGGATATCCCGAGCACAGTAGGGGTTTTAAGTTTTATGATCCTTCCACAAAGAATATATTTGAGATGGGTACAACGAAATTCTTTGAGGATATAGAGTTTGGGGGGAAGAATTTAGTAACAAACATTCATTTTGAGGAAGAATCATTATAGATTCATGAAGGTTCTAATAATGATACTATAGTGTCAGATGATGATATGGTAATTAGAAGGCCAATCATCACTTCAGATTCGTTAGAACATATAGATACTCAAGATGATGTTAATCTTCCTTCTATGGATGTTGTTCCAATGGAGCAAAATGAAGTTGTTCAAGAAGAACAAACTCTACCTCCTCAAGAAGTTCAAGTGCAAAATAAAGAAATTATGCCTTTGCATAGATCTACTAGAGAAAAAAAGAGCACTATATCTTCAGACTATATAGTGTATCTTCAAGAACATGAATTTTTTTATGGTTCAACAGAAAACGATCCTTTAAGTGTTCGTGAAGCCATGAAAATTTATGATTCTCACTTATGGATTAAAACAATGAATGAAGAGTTTAAATCAATGCAAGATAACGCGGTATGTGAGCTTGTTCCATTACCTGAAGGAAAGAAGCCGATTGGTTGTAAATGGATTTTTAAAACCAAACGAGATTCTAAGGGTAATGTGGAGAGGCATAAAGCGCGACTTGTAGCTAAGGGTTTTACTCAACATGAAGGGATTGACTTTAAAGAAACCTTCTCTCCAGTTTCTTCGAAGGATTTTTTTTTCCGGACAATCATGGCATTAGTTGCACACTTCGACCTTGAGCTCCATCAAATGGATGTAAAGACCGCTTTTCTTAATGGAGAAATTGAGGAAACGATCTATATGTTACAACCTGAAAATTTTGTCTCTGGTGATCCAAAGTCGACACTATGCAAACTGAAGAAATCTATTTATGGTCTCAAGCAAGCGTCTCGACAGTGGTATCACAAATTACTTGAAGTTATTGTCTCATTTGGTTTCGAGATAAATTCAGTGGAGGATTGTGTGTATCAAAAGTTCAGTGAGAGTAAATTCATATTTCTAGTGTTGTATGTTGATGACATATTATTGGCCACGAACGATAAGGAATTGTTACATACGACCAAGAAATTTCTTTCGGACAAATTCGATATGAAAGATCTTGGTGAGGCATCATTTGTGTTAGGAATTCAAATTCATAGGAATCGATCTCATGGAATTTTGAGATTATCACAAAAGACGTATATTGAGATTATGTTACAACGTTACGGGATGGCTAACAACAAAGGAAAGGAAACCCCTATATCAAAAGGTGAAAAGTTTAGCCTTAAGTAATGCCCAAAGACAAAAATTGAGATTGAGGAATTCAAGTTTAGCCTTTTGTGGTGGGTGTGTTATGGAGATACGTAAGTAATCCGGGGATGGAACACTGGAAAGCAGTCAAAAGAGTTCTCCGGTATTTGCAACATACAAAACATCACATGTTAACATATAAGAAGTCGGATAAACTGGAGGTCATAGGGTATTTCGACTCGGATTTCGCTGGATGTGAGGATTCTCGTCGTTCAACCTCAGGCATTATATTCCTTTTAGCAGGAGGTGCAATATCATGGAAAAGTGTTAAACAAACACTCATTGCATCTTCCACTATGGCTGCAGAATTTGTTGCTTGTTTCGAGGCATCCAATCAGGCACTTTAGCTGCGAAATTTTGTCACGGGACTGCGAATCGTAGAGGGGATAGAAAGACGCCTTAGATTATATTGTGACAATAACTCGGCAGTTCAGTATTCAAACAGTAAAAGGAGATTATCTGCTTCAAACAGTAAAAGGAGTTCACAATTACAAAATTGTGTTTTGGTTGCCATCTCTTAGAAGAATCATAGCCTAGCAAAAGATCGCAGATCATCTACTTCAAGTTCGGAATCTGAAGATCAAAGAATGTCTACATCCTTTAAGTTATTTATTCCGCGCATTATTACAAGATGATTTAATTTCATGGTTCAATAAGTTAAGTAAGACATCCGTAAAGTATTTCTTACATCTATCAGAACCCGTCTGATTTCATCTCCCGTGATGGCAGCCACAATTACCACTGAATATTCATGCGACCATGCCTCTCATATTTTCTTCATATAAACAAAGCAACACAGATAAGTTTTTGTAAAAATGGGGAAGAGCACCTGCTTTTAACCGGGTAACCAGACTTACAACGTATCTTTTTCGTAAAACAATTGTAATCTCTCAAATAGAATCCTCACAAAAAATAGTTAGGAATTCAAACAATTTATAAAGGGCACTAACATTCCCTTTAACTTTAGGCTCTTCTACCATCTAAACCACTCTTCGGTCGGGTTTGTGATCCAGATACTCTATTGGCACGTAAAATGAATCAACTGGTTCCAAAATCCTCAGATATTCTCCTGCTTTGGAGTCACTGTTACTTCTATTCCCGTCGGATTTTGCTGGAGATTTCACTTTAAAAACATCGTCAACTTCCTATTCTCAATCAGTACTGAGTTAATTTCTTTAGTTCTATGCAATCTTTCGGCTCATATCTGATGTCCTCATGATACTTGTAGTATTGGTTGGGTCGAAAAGGATTTCTAAACAATATATGATTCTAGGCATTGTCATAAATCGTAGACACATATTCAGTCAACTCAACAAAATGGGTGGGTCAGACCCATTTATTAGACATTGGTCTTGTTGCTTGATACTTGTTGACTTTTTCTCACTTTCAACTGTACTTGATTCGGTATTTTTGGTCGGAACATGGATGAATGATAAATTTTTTGGATCGACTATGGTCGAGCAATTAGGGTGGGAGACTTGATAAGGCTATATTATATATATAATATCCATATAATAATAAAGTATATTTTTAATTAAATAAGACGTGATAGTATTGCACATTTGTTATTTATATGTAATGGACGAAGATAAATAAAGAGAGTGAATGATATATGTAATAGATAGAAATAAATAAAGAGAGACAAAATGTATTGCATAATTCCTATAAATAAGAGTTGAGCTCGAGATGTAAAAGGATGAGATTTTATAGAGTAATATTATTATACCATTTTCCCTATTTTCTCTCTCTTTTCCTTTATAGATGTTTAACGCATGGATGCTAGAGAGATAAGCGGTCAAAAGTAGAAATAAAGTAATAATTTTTCACTCTTCCCCAATAAGAGAATGTTCCTTAATATAGTAATGTTGGTGGGTCTAAGGGCCACATTGTTGGTCCATTCATGGCTACTTTACCCCATTATTTTACATACCTTAACCATATTTATTACTTATTAGATGAAATACCCTTAATATTACACATTTATTACTTATTAGATGAAATACCCCAATATTACATATTTTTTAGGCTTATTTTATAAGACTTATATAAAACCAAATTAATCGAATATTCCTCCGGTCCAATCCACAACTTGGATAAATCTTACCTTATCACCTATAATATATAATCATTCAATTTATCTCACATTTGTGTATTATAATCATACAATTAGTCACACATATGTACAAATAATAACATAAATTTTTGCCTCAAGGTTTTGACAATATTACAGCTTGTTGCACCACCATAGCGATGAAATTAAAAAATATAGCCCGATGGTCGTGAATGAATCTACAAAAAATCACACGTTGGGTGCAATTTCATCTTTACAATATCGCATGTTGGGTGCGATACATTGCGTGTTTGTAAAAAAAATCACATGATTTAAAAAAGTATAGTTATGAAACTTATAATATAATATATTGTAGTTTCCTTGTTTTCATCTATAAAATCCGACATGTTGCATCTTAAATTATTATTATCTATCAGAAGTTAAAGTTTATAAGTTTTAGATATTTTAAGTGTTCATGTTAGGGTTTAGAGTGTTTGAGGTTTTAGGGTTTTATAAATTTATATTTTTAGGTTGAGTGGCACACTCGTAATTATCTTGGTTAGTTATAGTGTAGATAATTTCGAAGGGTATTTTGGAAAGAGTTTTAGGAATTTAGTATTTAGAGTGAAATGTGGAGAGATACAAAGGTGTCTACAAGCAGTAAATTTCATCACCCTCATAAATGAAAGTAGGTGGGGTATTTATACTTGTTTAATGACTTGTGGGCCTTCCGGGTCAGATTATGGGCTTGGGTCAAATTTAAAAGCCCATAAGCCTAAGATAGGAAATGATTAGCAACCAGCTGAGCCACGATCCACTTGGTTGTGCTGTTCGGTGGGGCATGGTACTGAATATGTCCAAAATTCCCTTCAAATATATACAATAGTTAGTGTCAAAGAAATCCCACCTCATTAATAGCCCATTTAAGTCTTGCAAAGATACTTTGGAATAACTAATTTGAAAAATAAAACTTAGTATGTATCCAAGGTGAAGTCTGATCTGATGTTATATCTAAACTGAATCCTAATCAGATTCGAAAAGATTAATTTACAGTTAGGAATTCCAAAAGTCAGCTTTTTGAAATAGGATATGTGTCGCGTTTTGGTTCGACCTTTCAGCCGTTTTTCTCCTAGGTTCCTGTACCTACTAGCTAAAAAGTAACATATGGTGTAATCCCCATACTTCCTAGCCCCTAATCATTATTTTGCTTGATTCATCTCCCCCTAAGTGAAACTATCACATCTCTAATCTCTATATAAACAAGTTTCACTATTTTATCTCTCTAAGAATACAAAAATTTCTAGAGAGAGAAAGCTTGATAATCTTTTAAAATTGTGCCTGGGTAGATTTTATGTTGACAGCCAGAAACACATTGGTGAAAGGAGGTTGGCTAAAATTATTTGATTTGGAAAGAGCAAGAAGAGATTCAAGAATCACAGCTGGAGTCCCTACCTCTCCTGGTGGAGAAACCAGTCAAACAAAACCTAACATAGACAAGAGCTCATAATTAAAAAACATCAAAAGTTTGAAAATCATCTTTTATCCCAACCCTATCTCCTTTACAGTTAGGGTCTTCTGTTCAAGAGTCTCAAAAACCTTTGCCTAAAGAAAAAGAAGTTTCCAGTGTTTGGAAACCTTCACCTTTTTGGGCTATGGGTTCAGATGCTGAGAAATCCACCCCTCAAAGGGTGACTCGCCTTCCAAAAGCCAAAAATACCCCCCTTCTTCGAAACCTGCTAGTTCGTAGACAATAAATCTCAGAGCAGATTCTAAATCGTCCGAACAACAGTCAAATGTAATGGAGGAGACCATGGAGGACAGTATAATAGACACTCCATTTGAGACGTCCAAACAAACAAAAGACAACACACCAGATTGGACGAACAAATGGAAAATGGGTCTTCCCAACATAAAGTCACTTCCGAAGTGCCTGTAAGGAAACGTGGGGCCAAACGTTCACAAGGTTGGTGTGAAGTATTTAATAGCTCTTCATAATATTTCTTATGCATACACCCACACTGCTGAACTGGATAGGATCCGAACAAAATGGGGCTTTCCTGATTTCGTTAAGGTGAAAATTCTAATCACTCTGAAAACTCCCATAAACTATAAGTCTCATGAGTTGGTGGTATATACCGAAATGCTCAATTGGGGCCTTTGGTTTCCTTTGGACCCAGAAATAGTTCAGGTGGAAATAATTTCCATTTGATAAGGTTATGCCCAAGTCAGCTGAGCCCAAATGCATGGTATACTTTGATGGCTGGTATAATGATATCTAGACTATAAAGAATATGTCCTGGTTGCCATGCGTAAAGAATTACTGGAGGACATCGAAAGGTTAAACGCGAAGAAATAATCAAAATAAGCTCTTGAAAAGTCAGATCGGAAGTCTGACGAGAGAGTCGTGGTTGATCAGACTCAAGATGTCATTCAACCAGAAGAACTGCGTCGGAGGAGAAGTTATCAATCTTTTAAAAAGTGAGCTAGATCTGAGCAAAGATATGAGTCATCGGAATCTAGTGAGTATACTTCTCTTAGATCATATGAACTTTCATCTTCAGATACCGATGCCAGGTACAAAGCGTGTAACCGCTTATATCAGACCAATCGAAGAATGAAGGATTCGAGGAAGAAGCGTGATCATGGGAAAAGAAAGCAATATTTTCAAGTTGGAAAAGTTTGACAGGACTCAGGATCCAGATAATCACATTGAGTAGTTTAAGAACTTCATGATCAATTATGATGATGATGATAAGCTACTGTGCAGGGCATCCAAGTGGTATAATCGTTTACCTCAAGGATGCATTAAACGTTTTGATATGTTTTGGAGTTTGTTCCGAAAACATCTCGTTGGTAGTAAGACATTTTATGCGAATAGGGATACCATCATTTACTGTAGACAGAAAGTTAGAGAAAGCTTAAAAGAGTACACAAGATAGAAAAGCGGATTCTAGTTGAAGAAACTAGCTGCTTTCCGAATGGGTCTGCTTCCGGAAGTAATGAAAAATAATGCCGCGGAGACATAGGCCGTGACATTCAGAGATTTGTTAGATCAGATAGAGAAGCGGATTCTAGTTGAAGAAACTAGAGCCTCGAAGATAGAATCAATGTCTCAATTCTATCAGGATCCGACCTTGATTAGAGTTAGTACACCAACGATGAATGTCCAACCACAAGTATTACAGCCAACTACAACCATCCGACCCCGAGCACCAATTCAAGTAACAATTCAAACTCCTCAACAGGCAGTACAAAATCAACAGTATGCACCTACAGGACAAGTGTCTCAACAGTACGTTTGACCCATGTCCAACAGATTGGTCCGACCTGTTCACTATGCCGAGTTGACTGAGTGTGTATCAACCATTTTTGAGAAAGCACATGAAAATGTACATTTTCGTAAGCCTTTCCTGTTACAGACCCCAAGGGAGCAAGGGAAGAATAAATATTGTCAATTTCATGAAGATATCGGACACGAGACAAAATATTGTGTGGCATTGGAGAAATAAGTCCAATATTTGATAGAGAATGGAAATTCAATCGATTTTGTGAAAAAGAATTCAACGGTTGTACCTAAGCAAGAAGCTGCTCCTAAGCAAGAGGGTACTATGATGATATCTGAAGCGGTCCATGAAGAATTTATTGACGCATTTGATATCATTGCAAATTATCTAGATCCAAAGCC
Source organism: Limnanthes douglasii subsp. nivea (assembly GCA_036936605.1). Classification (NCBI taxonomy): domain Eukaryota; kingdom Viridiplantae; phylum Streptophyta; class Magnoliopsida; order Brassicales; family Limnanthaceae; genus Limnanthes; species Limnanthes douglasii. The sequence goes on along the minus strand of JAUPFV010000003.1, from coordinate 74,732,385 downwards.
GGGCAGAAATAGTGTAAACATAGTTGAAGAACCAATTACTAGAGGAAAAGTTAGTGAATTGTGCATTCTTTGAGTCACTAACCATTTTTAGTGAGGACACAGTGACAAGATTATCAAACTATTCTCGGAAGAGGCACATTGTAGTCTGGTGACGCAGTTGGAAGTAAGAGCTACATTACACATGTATAAAAATCCATCCCTGATTCTTTGCTTCGAAGATGATGACATGAGAGACGTAACTGGTCCGCATGAGAATGCAGTGGTAATCAGAGCAGAGATAGCGGGAAACGAGATAAGAAATTTTTTGATTGATACAGGGAGCTCAGCTAACATAATGTTTATATAAACTTACAACCAGATAAAAAACCCACTAGAAATCTTGCGATTCGACCGGACGATAGTGGTATTTACTGCAGAAACTGATGATTTAGTCGGAGAGTTTGAAAGAATAGTATATTTGGGCCGAGGGCCATTCAAGAAGATAGTCACAGTACTGTTTGTAGTGGTAGATGATCCCACATCATACAACACTATCTTTGGAAGGTCTTGGTTGTTTAAGATGCACGTTGTGTCGTCTACTGTTCATCAATGTTTGAAGTACGTGGTAGGTAGCAACGTGGGAACTGTAAGAAGCAGCCAGAAGATGGAAAAAGAATGTTACCGAGCTGTGTTGGCCCCTAAGCAGTTGAAGGGGGGCGAATCAAAAAAAGAATAACAATAAGTGGAGCTTTCCTCAGATTTCGATCTTGTTGATGATCCGTGGGAGGTCTGTGGGTTCATGGTCCCTGATGATGATTTTGAGGATCATATCTTTTGTCCCGGAAAAAGTATCAAGATTGGTACAATGTTATCCTAGGAGATAAAAAAAGGTTTACTCAAATTTATTTCTAAGAATTTATACTTGTTTGCTTGGTGTACAAAAGATATTACAGGGGTGCGAGCATATGTCATCTGTCATAGGCTAGCAATACGAAACAACGTTCGTCTCATCATACAGAAGAGAAGATCTTTTTCTCAAGAAAAAGCGGAAGCGATAATGGCATAAGTGGGTCGTTTGACAAAATTGGGCCACATACGCGAGTCACAGTATCTTTTGTGGACTACTAACCCAGTTTTAGTAAAGGAGAAAAATGACAAGTGGCGAATGTGTGTGGACTTTACCGATTTGAACAGAGCTTGTCCCAAAGATCATTTTACTGTTCATAGAATAGATCAGTTGGTCGACTCAACTTCCGGAAATCGTTTGTTGTCGTTTAGGTTACATAGTCAGTGAACATGGTATTGAAGCCGATCCGTTACAACTAAATGCTCTATGTATTATGGCCCCACCAAGAACAATCAAAGAAGTACAAATCCTGATTGGAAGATTGGCAGCGTTAAACAGATTTATATCGAGGTCCTTAGATAAATGCGCACCTTTCTTTCAGGTACTGAGAAAAGCAAATTTCTTCGATTGGACTCAAGAATGTTTGGATACTTTTAACCAGATTAAAGAATACCTTTCCTCTCCGGAAATCCTGACTAAGCCAAATCCGGGGGAGAAGTTATTCATTTATTTGGCAGTGTCAGATTTCGCGGTGTGCGCGGTCTTGATCCGAGAGGAATCAAACATCCCAAAGCCGGTTTATTATGTAAGTAAAAGTATTTTAGATGCAAAGAAGCAATACCTCAAGTTAGAAAAATTGGCACTTGCATTGCTAACGTCTGCGCGGAAAATGAGGCCTTACTTTCAGGCTCATTCAATCGTGGTACGAACATATTTTCCGTTGAAGAAAATGCTACAAAGGCATGATGTATCGGGGAAAAGGACAAAATGGTCGGTAGAGCTTGAAGATTTTGATATTGAATTTGAACCACAAACTGCTATCAAAGCACACACATTAGATGACTTCTTAGTTGAATTCCACTCCAATCGGAATGAAATGAATATTTGATAAAGAAGAATCTGACTCAGAGTGGGTAGTCCGAACTGACATGGGATCAAGCTCATCTGGTTGTGGTGCAGGAGTACAATTGATATCTCCGGAAGGAATTTCTATGTATCAAGCTATCTGACTCTGGTTTAAAACGTTAAACAATGAAGCAGAGTAAAAAACAACTTTGTTTACCTCAAGACTTACAAAACTTTGTGGAGCCAAAATTCAGGTTGATAAATGATTCACAACTTCTAGTGAACCATGCTTCTAGACGGTCAGCGGCAAGAAAAGATCATTTAGTCAAATATCTGGGGGTCTTAAAGGCCTTAACTTTGAGTTCAAAGATGTCAAATTCAAACATGTTCACATGGCTGGGAATTCAGTGGCTGATTCTTTGGACAAAACATCTTACTCAGAGGAGTTCCCATGGATAGTCGTCGAAGAAAATCCATCAATTTTTAAGGGATCCGAATCGGTTGAAGGAGATGTCGAGGCCTTCCAAATTTCTTCAGCTATAATGAAAGACTGAAGAAATGAGATACAAGAGTTCTTAGTCCACGACATATTACTAATTGATAACGTAATGGCTAAAAGAATACGATTCGATGCATATGGGTATGTGGTACTCTGAGATGTATTATATAAGAAATATTTAAGTCGACCTTTACTTCGTTGCTTGGGAAAGGATAAGTCACAATTGATACTTTTAGAGCTGTATGATGGGGAAGGGTCCACACATTGCAGTTACAAAACAGTGACACAAAGAGTTCTCTTGGCTGGTTATTATTGGCCGACCATCTCCTCGGATGCAAATGAGTTAGTGCAGAAATTAAATACTTGCCAAAGATTTGCTAACTCGATCCATACACCCGGTGTTCCCCTCAAATCCATATCAGAGTCTTTGCCATTTGACCGATGGGGTATTGATCTAGTCAGACCGCTCCCGATGGCTTCAGAAGGTCGTCAAACGATCATTGTTGCAATAGATTGCTTCTTCAAGTGGGTGGAAGCCGAGTCGTTAGCAGAAACAAGAGCGAAGGATGTGATCAGGTTTATCGTTTACAACTTCTGTTTTCGTTTTGGTGTATCAAGGAAAATTACAATGGATAATGGACCGTAATTCGATAATAATGAGATGGAAGTTTTTTGTGTATCCAAATGAATACAACAATTTTTCTCATCACCTTTCCACCCTCAAGAAAATAGCTAGCTCGAAGTAACTAATCAGAAAATATTAGATGGGCTGAGGAATAATCTCGAGGGTAAGGCTGGAAAATGGCCAGATTACCTACAAGAAGTTTTATGGGCTTACAGAACAACTCCTCGAACTGCAACGCACGAGTCGCCCTTTGCACTAGTTTACGGAATGGATGCGGTGGTACCATAAAAAACAATGTTCCCATCGTACAAGTTAAGTGAATACTCTAAGGAAGCAAATGATAGAGAAAAGCATACCGAGCTGGACCTAATAGAAGAAAAGAGAAGAAGAAGGGAGCGATTAAACTCTTTACACTACCAGACTTTAATGAGGAGCCAGTACGCATCAAAAGTCAGAAGAAGAGAGTTCAAAGTTGGGGACAACGTTTTAAGGAAAGTCTTCCTTCGTGCAAAAGAAAAGAGGCTGGCAAAGTTAGCTCTAAATTGGGAAGGTCCGCACATGGTAACCAAGAAGATAAAGCGGGGACGTACAAATTAAAAGATAAAGAAGGAAAAGATCTTCCCCGCCTTGGAACATTGAGCACCTCAAAGTTTACTTAGAGTAAACGTGTAAATATGAAAATATTTGTTTTACCAGTTTATGTAAGTATCGGGGGCATACTCTTTCCTATACTGGTGGTGCATGATGGTTTTAATGAGGTGTCCTAATAGCCGACTTATATATAAAATTCCATTGTCTTCTTAAAATAATTCGCATAATGTTTATCTTTTTGAACTCAAAAGACACTCCAAATTTTTTGGACTAGAATGTTCATCTTTTTTAACCCAAAAGACACTCCAAAATGTTTTGGACTATAGTGTTCATCTTTTTGAACTCAAAAGGCACTCCAAAAAAATTTGGACGAGAATGTTCATCTTTTTGAACTCAAAAGGCATTCCAAAGAAGTTTGGACAAGAAAGTTCATATTTTTTTAACTCAAAACACACTCCAAAGAAATTTGTACAAGAATTCATCTTTTTGAATCAAAAGTTAATAAAATATCAGTTATTAAAGTAAAATGTTTTCACATAAAGAATTTCTTAGGTAAGAAACAAAATAAGTCAGGTTGAATTTTGAAAAGTTTTCAAGATTAGAATCTTTTTGTCCGATAAGAGTTGTTTTAGGTTAAACACAACATCATAAATCCTCACAACAGGAGGTTAATTTTACATAAAAAAGTTTAACAGGCTGTGGATACAAATAATCAACAAAACGAGGGTAAAAACATTCAACATTTGCTAGTCAGATGCGGAGTTTTCCTTGTTGCCTTCTAGGGAACCAGATTCCAAGGATGAAATTTCTGAAACTCGTAACCAAAGGCTGCCTAGATGTAGATCCGGAAACTTCTCATGCATCTCTAGCACCATAGTGGACCTCATGTTAGCATCTCTTTCTTCGAGGCGAGAGATAATACCGACCGCGTATGCATCAAGACATTTCCTCTGCTCAGTTTCAAAGTTCTTCTTCAGAGATTCGTTCTCCTCCGACACCTTATCAATATCTTCGACAACATTTTTAAAGTATATGTTAGTCTTCGCACAAGACTCTATGAGGCCATCAACCAAAGTGTCTCATTCAGTATCTCTGGTAATAAATCATTCTCGTTCCTCGTTGAAATTTTTCTTTTCTTCGGAAAGTTCAGCCTCCAAGAAATTTTTATTTTCTTCTTCTCCTTAGAAAGTTCTTCTTCAACCTTTTTCAGTTGGGAGGATACCTCTTTTCTTAGCAAGCTTATCGGTAAAGTCTTTCACCTTTTGCTTCACTTCTGTCGCCTCAAGGGTCAATGTCTTTACTTAAGCTCTTCTTTGAACAACTTCGCTCTTATAACGATCCTTACGGTTGGCTTTCCGTTCGATGAGAGCAGCAACACAAAGCAATTTGTTTAGCTCATTGACAACGAAGTTGTTTTTGTAGACATCAAAGTAAGCTGAGGCAGTCGAGAGGTATGCACCTTCCTCAAAGTTTTCTTCTTGACTCGTGGGTTGTTTTTAATTAAGGGAAAATTCACCCCGGAGTCTGAGTCGACTATGATAACCTTCTTTATTGGAGGCAAGCTCGGACAGGTTGTGTTGTCGTTCTCTCCTTCACTATCAACCACTCTCTCTTTCTTTTCTTCAGCAGTAAGTCTTTTTGGTGTCACAACCCCAGATCTCCCAGTTGGTCTTACTTCGATAGAATTATCACCACCCATCAATGGGGGCCCACTGGGTGTTCTTGCTGAACTTCTGAGGGCCTCTCCTCATGAGTCTTATCCTGGTGATATCCATGGGCTCAAACTCCATTCTCATTGAGTGTATCACTCTCCGACTTTGCATCCTCCTCGGTCCCCTCACCACCTTCCTCGGGTTTTTCCGCATTTTGGTGACTCAGAGCACGAGCTCGGGTAGGAAGGTAACTGTGTTGTCTAAGCATTCCAGGCGTTTGAGGATGACATCATTTGGAGGAGACACCATAAGATCAAACATGGTACTTTTCTCTCTAAGGTCATACCTCCAAATGTTGTTTTTTACAAAGTTCATTGGTAGAACTTTGATAAAATTTACGATCCCAATGCTCACCAACCCAGGCGCTAAGCTTCACAAAGATGCCCTTAACAGCTTTAACGTGACTTTTAACGGGCTTGGGAATTCCCTTCATAGCTGTTAGAAATAAATATGTTAGGACTATCCAACCTTAACTAATAAACAAAAAATTGTGTAAGAATACATACCCTGTCCGGACCACTTCTAAGTTAACCGATGGAAAAGGTCGTCGGAGCTTTTAAAGCCAGTTTCCCATAGCTCGGAGATAAAGACAAACTGTTTCTTCCACTTTCTATCAGCCTCTAAGAAATATTTGATCACCTTAAACTGCCTTGCAAAACCAAGAGAGTAAAAATGGTAATGAGAGTTCTTAGCCACACCTGAAATGGAGATAAGCTGCTCCATGGAAAATGCTATTTCAGAATGCCTGGAGGCCATGATACAGGCCATGAGTGTGTATCACATGTTAGCTCCAGCTTTAGAGGGACAAAGTCCGATAAGGTGGAAGATTCCACCAGATCAGGATCAGACGAAAGCCCCAGTTATGAGCTCGGTATAAAGGATCAGCTCATGATTGTGTACGGACAATGGAGTCTCTCTAACGGTGGGAAACCAAATTGTGATGTACTCGGGTATCCCCCACCGATCTCTCAGTTTTACCTTCTCGGTCAGATGAAATTATCTGTACTTCACTTTATAAATGGCAAGAAGATGCTTAGACTCAATATCGCGAAGGTTGTCACCTAAAACATCTTCTATGTTCGAGGGCAGATCTGTAGTGCATTTCATTTTCTTTTTGTCTTTCTTCACCAAGAAAACTTTTTCACTCCGAGAAGGTGGATCAGTGGTAATTTCCGGGGGAGGAGAAGAGGCATCTTGGCTTGGTGTAGATGGTCCAGGGAGGAGGATTCGCAGCATGAACGGCTCGTAAGGGTTGTGCCTCAACCACTACCACATAAGGTTGTTCATGATCGTTGTCTGGCTCATCAAGTAAAGTTCTCTCTTGGATTTCAGGGATGGACTTTAAAACCTGCTCTGTCCGAACTCCCCTTGTTGAAGACTTCATGGGACTTACTTATGGAGTCGTTTGCAGTGACCCCTGTAGAGTCATTTGAGGGGTTGCAGCAAATGAGAAGATTTTCACTCGGATAGATTTTGCAGGTGGATCGGGGGATATTTTCCTTTTAATACATTACCCTGCATTTATTTTAATCAGATTTCTCTTTTCATCACCCATGGTTAAGTAGGGAGAAGTTTTGGAAGGAAGATCAGACGTCGAAAGGTCAACCTTGTTATCACTAAAACAAGCTCGACTGGAGGGCTGAATAGCAGGAAATGAGCATTTTCGGATAAGGGACCAGTTGTTGCGAAAGGTTGATTGCCAGATATTTGCAGGCGTGGGATGACTTATTCCATCAGAAGGTCTGCGAGCAACAATTTGATTTGAGATATTAAACCACCTCCAAAGCTTATACCATTCAAGATTGATAAACTCTTCAGGCATGAAAGAGCAAAGAGGGAATTAGGAGTTAAAATTTACTCTCTCTAGAACAGACGTTCCCGACTCAAGGTTAAACAAAGATCAAAGGGTTTAAACTTATAACCAGAGGTGGAAGTGAGTATTTATAGTGAAAGGGGGCAGAAGGTGAAAGGTTAAAGAAGTTTTGACACGTTTACCCTGTCACAAACCGCTTCAAACAACATGCTGGCAGGCTCTGGTAAGGATGCGACACGTGGCCAGAAGTGACCTCATCATCTAAAATATCTCTAACTCTATAACGGCTAGATAGAAGCACGCGAGCTCAAAACAAATGATAAATTAAGCGAGGTCATCGCAACCAAGGGTGGGGTCATAACTTTTAACAAGTTTTGAATCACGTAATCCGGACGGCAAAACCTAAACAATTTATATGTAAGACTCAACCAACAAAGCCATCGGATCCGAGAAGGTTCAAGTGTTATAAAATCTGAGGAGATTCAAATAATAACTGCAGTCCTCACTCGGATATCTTCATGAGGATTGGGGGCCTACTGATAAGGGGAGAAAAATATAGATAACCGCAAGGTTAATAATATAAAATACAAGGCCTAAATTTGTGTATTTAGTGATTAATGACCAAAGTAAAGCAAACATAAGAAATAGAGGGGTTAGATGATATACCCCAAGAACTTGTCTGTAAATAGTAGAAAAGTGGGGTGAGAAATCCATCTTAATGGTGGTAATTATGTAATTTTACTACCTACTTCATGTACTATATAAAAGACATTTCCTTTTTGGGAAAAGGGCCAATGATTAGTCAATTAATGCTACATTTATTCCTTTTGTATTTTTCTCTCTATACAAAACACTAATTTCATTATTATAGTCACTTCATACAAATATTTCTTAGACAGACCCTCTCCAACGAACATTTCTGCTTCTGAACTTACCTAAGGATTTTCTGAGTTCATCAATTTTACAGAGAACCGAAGCTAAGGATGGCAAACTTCACTTGCCTTCCCGGAACAAAGCCTCTAGTCACGTGGACAAAATCAAGAACAACAAGAATAAGAAAACTATAGTCGACTCATCTCATCAAGTGTCCAAAGGGGTTGGTTGGGAGAATCAATAAGGAATCAATGCCGCTTTGTTAAAGGCATTTAAAGCTACAATGAAGAAAACTGGTGGATCGGATCGTCCGCCCCAGAATAAAAAGAAAGATCACAAGAGGCGCAAAGATGGCAGTGACCAAAGAGCTGCAAAGAAAAAGAAAATTATCTTAGGGTTAGCGATAGTACTTTGTCCTATCGAACTTCCTCCTCCCAATCCTACTGATCTTCCTCCACAAGTAGAAATTCGACCTAACCCTCCTTCTCCAACAATCCTACCGGTTGAACAGCCAATTGCTAAAGGAGATATCAATCTGGATAAATTTCAAAACATGTACTTTAGGGATCTGGATAAAGAAGACTTCCAACGAACTTTTCCTCATGCCACCGTGGCCAATTCTGTAACCTATAATGGCGAGTCATACGAGATATCAAGTGAACAAAATAGTCAGAGTCATGCCCTCTTAGGTTATATCCGTCTGATAGTTGATCTAGAAAGGCAAGTTAGAAACAAATAACGAACATAACTTCCCTAACCACATAAAACCATAGCTTGAAAAACGATCTCTTCACTGCTCAATAAAAGATGGAAGCCTTAAACAAGGAGAATGAGGACTTGGCTACTGAACTAAGACAGTCCAAGAGTACTCAAGAGGATCTCCAAACCACATATTCCAGACTGGAAACTTCTGCCTCTAATGAGATCAAATCCTTGAAGGACCAACAAACTGTCAATACCAGCACTATCAATAATTTATCTAAAGAAAACGCTACTTTAGGGAGGATTCTCATGAAGAATGAAGATGAGAATGCTTCTTTAGTAAGCAAACAAACCTAAGAGATAGCTGCAGGAATAGAGAAGTATGCAGCCGAAGTGGTGGCTTCTTTGGAGAAAAGAGACGAGGGGGTCAAATCGGACATGGTTTTTCTATTCCATGAAATTTTTCCAAAGAGGACCCTTGGTCCTTCGTGAAAATATGTACCTTACGAGGAGATCGCTTTCCATACCATGGTGGATGGTGACAAGCATGGTTATTCAAGTAGAGAAGATTCTGATGAAGGAACTGGTGAGAGTTCAAGCACTGAACTCAAGAGGGAACAAGCCCTAAGGTTGTAATATTATGTTGTATTTCAGAACTAAAGTCTTTGTAAGGCCAAGGCGTTTTGTTATGTTTTTATATTCTTGTTTTACGAACCAAAGTCCTTGAATGGTCAAGGCATTTTGTGAATTGTGGGTCAGACTTGTTCCAATCAAGTTAAATATCATATATTTCTTTTGTACGAACTCCATTGTCTTCTTATAGTTGACATTCCAAGTAGTTTTCAATATTTCCGATTTGTTTAATATATTTTTAATAAGCATTGAATGACTCCAATCACGAGTGTTTAATAAATGTGATCAAGTGTTTAGTAAATTTGATCAAGTGTTTAACAAATTAGGCCAGCTTAAAGATACTTCATTTGAGAGCGGGGGTGTTTAATGAATATTTAATTTATCTGATCTCCTCATACTATGGTCAAGAATTTTGAAGAAGGCATAAGATATTATTGAAGAACCCGAACACCTTATTAAAATCTCCCCGCGCCACGAGGGTAGGAAAGAGTATGTCCCATAATATTTACATTAAGATATGAGAAGGTAAATATTTACAAGAGAGTTTTATTCTAAATATAACCTGAGATGTTCAATGTCTCGTGTGTGCTTCAATACTATGCTCTCTTTGCTTTGAAGTTTATATGTCCCTGGCTTGATTTTCTCACATATCACATAGGGACATTCCCAGTTTGGAGCCAGCTTTCCAAACTACTTTTCTTTAGTATGCAAAAAGACTTTTCTCAAGACTTTGTCTCCCAATTGAAAATATCTTATTTTAACCTTGGCATATCCATTTCTCATCAAACCATGATAGTGTGATGTTCTTAAATATTTTTTTACTCTTTTCTCTTCAATCAAATCTAACTGATTCCTAACTGCCATAGCATGTGCCTGTTCGAAATAATTTTGGATCCTAAAAGATGGTAAAGTAGCTTCTATCGGTGTGATTGCATCTATCCCATAAACGAGGGCCAAATAGGATTCTTGTGTATCAATCCGAGGAGTAGTTCGGTAAGCCCGCAATACTTCTTGCAAATAACTTGGCCACTTTCCTACAGCTCCTTCCAGATTCTTTTTCAAACCGAACAAGATTGTTGGATTAGAAACTTCAACTTGCCCATTAGCTTGAGGGTGGAATGGAGAAAAAAAACAGTGTTCAATCACTCTGGAAGTGCAAAATATCTTCATGTCATTATTATCAAATTCTGGCCCATTATCTGTAGTGATCTTCCGGGGAACTCCAAATCTGTAACATGTGTTGGATATAATGAATTTTATAACCGCTTTAGAAGTGGTTCCAACTAAGGGAGCTGCTTCTATCCATTTAGAGAAATAGTCAACTACCAGTATTATAGTTTGATATCCCCCTAATGTCATGGGAAGAGGCCCAACCAAATCCAACCCCCACCTATCAAAAGGTATTGGTTCTGATATGGACTCCATAGGAATTGTTGGCTTATGGATTTCATTTCTATATTTCTGGCAAGGATCACACCTCTTGACCATATCTTTGGCATCTACAATTATTGTTGGCCAGTAGCACCCTGCTAATAAGACTCTTCTGGTTAAGGCCTTATAGCCACAATGTGCAAAGCCTTCTTCATCGTGTAGTTCAGATAAAACAATTTGAGATTCTTCAAATCCTAAGCAATGCAAGAGGGGTCTGCTAAATTATTTCTTATAAAGAACTTCTTTTAATGCCAGGAAACCTCTGCTATGGAAATAGGATTTTGAGGAATAAATTGTAAATAATGTAAATTTAAGGATTTAATTATAGGTAATATAAGTTTTGTCCTTAAATTGTAACTAATGTAAGTTTTAGAGAGTATTTGTAATTATGTATAATTGTTGAGGACTAAAAAGCAATTAGCCATCTTTTGTAACAGATCAGTTTGAGACTAAGTCTTGGCTCCTCTATATAAAGAGCAAGACTACTCTAATAAAGGGGTTGAATATTTTTACTTTGAAAACTCATTTGTACTTGTACTTTCTCTGTCTAAAAACTCTCTAACTCTTTCTCTCTATGGAATTCACTCCTAACAATTTACTAAGGCAAAATCATAACTCATCAAATTGGCGACTTCACTTGGGACTTTGAACAAAATAAATCAGTAACCTATTCAGCTCGAAATTAATACGATATTGATGTATTTTCTGTTCAAAATCAGTATGATGAATCCTGAGAACAATCCTACAATTCGATCAGCTATGTAGACTCTTAAGGATGATTTACAGGTAGGTAGACCCGGTAAATCATCTCTGATCGGAACTCAATCTGATATTGAGGTTCGAATGAATAAGCTTTTGGACAAAACTAACGCTTTGAATGAAAAGTATGAACGGAGGGAGCAAGAAATTCGCTCGGCAAAGGTTAGATCCGAGGTTAGACAGGAAACAAGAAAACTGAGGTAAGAGCTCAATTAGATCGATCTTTTGATGATCGATAGGCTAAATCTGAGCATAAAAAGCACGTTTTGTGTCTCCAAAAGAGCGATATTCGTCTCGTAAGGAGAAAAAAATAAACGAAAATATGTAACCTCTAGTGACGAGGAGGTAGAGAGTTCAACTTCAGGTTTCAAGAGATTTAGAGGTTCTTCGAACGAGGAATCAGACAGATATCAGTCGATGAAACACAAAAAAAGAGTAAATCTAAGAAGGATAATGCTCCTCGTTCAACTTGGTACGAAGGAAATCCCTCGAATCAGTATGCAAAAATTGATTGAAGTTTGTATGGTACTATGGGAACAAATGACCAGTTCGTTCAGGGAGTTGAGTGGAGAAATTATCCATTGATAAATGAAATTCATTCTATGACACTTCCGAAGCGTTTTGACATTTCAAAGGTTAAAAAGTTCGATGAGATGCAGGATCCTAATGATCACATCGAACAATTCAAGAATTATATGATGAACTTCGAAGATGACGACCGACTGGTGTATCGTGCATTTTCTCAGACTTTTAAAGGAATAGCTCTTAAGTGGTATAACCGGATTCCGAGGGGGTCCATTTCAAATTTCAGATATTTTTATACTGCATTTCGAAGGCAGCTTGTGGGAAGCAAAAAGATGAGAGAAAATGGTGATACTATTATTCAGTGCAAGCAGGAACCTAGAGAAAAGTTGAAAGACTATACAAAGAGGTTTGTGTTGACCAAGGCTAGTTTGGACAACTCTGAGGAAAATGTGGTGATGACAGCTTTTCGCCAAGGGTTATTGTCAGGGGATCTGGCTAATGAGACGACGAAGAGAAGTGCCTTGACTTTTGGAGCTTTGATGGCTCAAGTTGAGGATTAGATCAAAGTTGAGGAGTCGACTAGAGTCCAAGGTGGACCAGTCAGCACTCCGAAAAATTTGGGACAGGAAGCCAATAATCAGGGGAACTCTTTGAATGGCAATGGCAGTGGCCATCAGCAGTCAATGAAAAAGAACATCAATTTGCCTCCTCAGAGTGGTGGTTATTCAAATCATGCTCCATCTAATACTTACAACAAGCCTAGACCAAATACTTGGGTCAAACCAGAATACTATATTGATCTTACAGAGATTATTTCTATAATCTGGTATAAGACCAAGAGCTTCGTAAATTTTAGGAAGCCAGCCCCAATTAGTAGGCCAAGAAAGGAGAGGAATAACAAGTTTTGCAGATATCATGATGATATTAGGCATGCTACAAATAACTTCATTGCTCTGGAGAAAGAGATCCGATATTTGATTGAGAATGGAAAGCTCCTGACTTATGTGAAGTCACATGGGAGCGCATCGAAAAATAATGGTGTATCAACTTCGAAGGTTGCACCGCCAGCTGAGAATTTGATGATTTTGGATTCATAGGATGAATCTTTTGATGCTTCTTCCAAGTATGTTGAAAAGGATCCAAATAGGTTGTTTCTGAATCGTTGGCTATTTTTGGAGGCGATTCAATGACTGGAAACTCAGATAGTTCAAGGAAAAGGCATGTTGTCAACTTGAAAACTCAAATTGAATGGAAGATGTCCACGCACTTGTATGAAAATAAATATTTTTTCTTCATTTTGTTCGATGAAGACGATCTGAGAGGTACTGCATGACCACATGAAGATGTTGTGGTGATTGGAGCTGAGGTGGCTGGCATCGAAATTTGACGTGTGCTGATTGACACTGGTAGTTCTGCTAATGTCCTTTTTAAATCCACATGATAGAATGACGAATCCACCTCGGATTTCTCAATCAGATCGAACGATTATTGGATTCACGGGTGTAACATCTCTTGTTGTTGGAGAATTCGAGGGTGAGGTCAGTTTGCAAAAAGGACCATTTAAGAAAAAGGACCAGGTACTCTTTCTGGTGGTGGACTGTCCCACAAGTTATAACGTTATTTTTGGAAGATCGTGGCTTTCAAGAATGTATGGGGTGGTGTCTACAGTTCATCAGTGCTTTAAGTATGTGGTTGGAGATAGATTTGGGGTTGTTCGAGGCGATCAAAAGGTTTCCAGGGAACGCTATGCCACTGCACTTCGGATCTGAGGATCCAGCAATGGATATTTAATGTGAGAATAACAATTAGAAGGGGTACCTTCGGATTTGGAAGAAAAGGTTGATGATCCGAGGGAAACCCCATGGTCTTTAACAGTGAGCGAGAAGATAAATAAGTTTACTTTTTTGGAAGGAAAGTTACTTCAAATTGGAACTTTATTGACCTATTTTCTACGTCAACAGTTGCTTGATTTTTTATCACAAAATTTAGATGTCTTCGCTTGGAGGACATAAGATGTAACAGGAGTACCTATTGAGGTAATTCGTCACAGCTTGGCTATAGTTCCTAAGCTCAAGCCAGTAATTCAAAAAAGAAGAAAGTTTTCCTCGGAAAAAGCAGAAGTGATTGTTGCTGAAGTGGATCGGTTATCTAGTGTTAAACACATAAGGGAATCTCAGTATCCTTTGTGGACGGGAAATCCAGTGGTAGTAAAAAAGAAGAATGGGAAATTGAGAATGTGTGTAAACTTTACAGATTTGAATAGAGCTTGTCCCAAAGATCCATTTCCTGTTCCTCGAATAGATGAGTTGATTGATTCTACTTCAGACAGCAAAATTTTAACTTTTATTGATGCTTTTGCAGGATATAGTCAAATCCAAATTGATCCAAAAGATCAAGAATACACAACTTTTATAACTGATAGGGGCTTGCATTGTTATAGGGTGATGCCCTTCTGATTGAAAAATGCTGGAGCCACTTATCATAGATTGATGAATAAAGCTTTTGCTATACAGATCGGAAGAAACATGGAGGTATATATAGATGATACGGTAGTAAAAAGCTCAAGGGATGAAGAGCATCTTGATGATTTAGAGGAAGCTTTTTTGAATTTAAGGGCAATTAGATTGAAATTAAATCCTGAGAAGTGCACCTTCAGAGTTCGATCGGGGAAGTTTTTAGGTTTTATCATCAGTGAAAAAGGAATAGAAGTTGACCCAGAACAATTGAAAGCTTTGATAACAATGGATTCTCCTCGGTAAATCAAAGAAGTACAAATTTTGACAAGAAGGTTAGCAACACTTAATCGATTTATTTCTAGATTTTCTGACAAATGCTTTCCTTTCTTTCAAGTGTTACGAGGGACCAGCAGGTTTGAATGGACATCAGAATGTGAAGCAGCTTTCACGAATATTAATTTTTTTTTTGTCATCACCAGAGATTTTGTCAAAGCCTCGAAATAGGGAGAAATTATTTTTGTACATCGCGGTATCGGATTTTGCACTAAGCGTAGTGTTAATCAGTAAAGATTTAGGAGTTCAAAAGCCAGTGTATTGCATTAGCAAAAGTTTGGTGGCAGTAGAAAAGAGATATATGAAATTAGAAAAATTGGCATTATCGCTAGTGATTGCTGCTAAGAAGATGCGTCCATATTTTCAAGCTCATACTATTGAAGTCTGAACTTCATTTTTCTTGAAAAATGTTTTACAGCGACCAGATAATTCGGGGAGAATGACCAAGTGGTGAGTGGAGTTAGGGGACTATGATATTTTGTTTACACCTCGAACAACAATAAAAGCGCAAGCATTATCATATTTTTTTGTTGAATTCCACTCAAGTCGGTCAGAGGAGGAAGAAAATAAAGAAATTGTACCTGTTGATTCGAGGTGGGTTATCCAAACAGATGGAGGTTCTAGTGTATCAGGGTGTAGTGCTGAAGTTCAGTTAATAGCTCCAACATGAGAGACAATTATACAGTCTATTAAATTTATTTTTCATGCTTCGAACAATGAAGCTGAATACGAGGCTACTTTGGCAGGTTTGAGATTGGTAAAAAATTGTGGGGTAACTCCAGTGCGTTTGGAAACGGATTCTCAATTTTTAGCAAATGAGATATCTCGATTTTCCGAAGCAAGAAAGGATCGTTTGATTTTATATCTTCGGGAACTTCAGAATTTAATACTTCTGTTTAACAATGTTGTTGTGGAATATATTGGGCGAGGAAGTAACATGATGGCTGATTCTTTAGCAAACGTTGCTTACAAGGAAGATTATCCTTGGATTTTGCTACAAGAAAATCCATCAATTGTTACTCAATTTAGCCAATGTGAATGTATAGATGAATTTTTTAGAAGTGGCGAAATCTGAGGCGACTGGCGAACATATATACTTAATTTTTTGACTCAAGGGATATTAACAGATGATTCACAATTTGCTAAAAAAATTAGAAGTAAAGCCTTCGGATATATAGTACTGGATGTAATTTTTTATAAAAAGGCATTAAGCATGCCATTGTTACGATGTTTAAGTAAAGAAGAATCACAAAAAGTATTATCAGAGTTACATGATGGTGAAAGGTCAGCTCATTGCGGGTTCGAAGCTCTGTCACGTCGAGTTTTACTTACAGGGTTCTATTGGCCTACAATCATGAACGATGCTAAGAATTTAGTTCGAGATTTTGATACTTGTCATAGATTTTCCAATGCTATTCACAGACCATCGGTGCCGCTTATGTTTATATCTGAGGTACTACCATTTTATAGATGGGAAATTGATTTGGTAGGACCTTTGCCGATGACTTCTGGAGGAAGACAAATGATAATTGTAGCGGTTGATTATTTTACAAAGTGGGCAGAGGCAGAATCGTTATCAGGAACAAAGGCAAGGAATGTCATCAAATTTTTGTGAATAGTATCTATTGTCGCTTTGGAGTTCCTCAGAGGATTGCAACATATAATGGCCCTCAATTTAATCACAAGGAGATGGCTTCATTTTGTACTTCTAAGGGAATTCATCAATATTTTCGACGCCTTTTCATCCTCAAGCCAATCGACAAGTGGAAGTAACAAACAAAACAATTTTAGATGGCTTGAAGAAGAATCTGACGGGGGCAGCAGGAAAATGGCCAAATTATTTACAAGAGGTACTTTGGGCTTATCGAACAACTTCTAAAGAGGCTACAAAGGAAACTCCTTTTGCTTTGGCATATGGAATGGATGCAGTCAACCCCATAAAATCCACGATATCATCTTTTAGAATAGCTCAGTATTTTGCAAGGTCTAATGATGAAGTTCGAATGGCGAATTTGGATCTGATTGAGGAAAACAGAGTTCGAGGTCATCTAAATGTAATTCATTATCAAACTCTTATGAGAAATCGATATGATTCGAAGCTGAATAGAAGAGAATTTAAAGAAGGTGATAAGGTGTTGCGAAAAGTTTTCTTGCACACAAAGTAGAAGAACCTCAGAAAAATAGCTCTGAATTGGGAAGGGCCTTATACAGTTGTTAAAAGAATTAATTCGGGGTCCTATCGTCTTTGTGATTTAGAGGGGAGAATGCTTCAACATCCGTGGAATATCCAACACTTAAAGCTTTATTAGGAGTAGATATGTTTTTGTAGTTCATAATTTTTATTTTAAATGGCCCACTCTTTCCTATCGTGTTGGTCCAGAAAGGTTTTAACGAGGCGTCGTGTACATATTCTATATTATCAATAAAGTTTTCTTTTTGGCCAATGGTTGTTTGCACATATATTTGAATACTATATTAACAAATCATCAGAGACTAATCATCTTTGAGATTGGTTAAGAGTAGAATGTTACGAAGTATTTATAACACTTTTCGAAGAAACAACCATGTTTAACAATCGCATTACATTTTTATTTCGAAGTGAATGCTTAACAGCACACTAAGAAGTTTTTCGAAGAATTACCAAAGCTTAACTCATTGAGAATTTTTTCGAAGAGCTATTGTGTTAAGGTATTTAAGGTGGTAAGTTTGCATTTGGTAATTATTTTCTTTTTAAAATTTACCATCGGATAATATGCAAAAAGAATGATAAAATAGAGAAACTGTTTGTCATTTAGATTAATTTATTGAGGTACAAAAAGAAAATTCTTAATATGAAAAAGACAAAAATAATGATAAAATTAATCAGAGGACTCTTCTTCCTCGGATGATTCATCTTCTGAGGATGATGAATCAAGAACAGGATCAAAAGCTTCAGTTGGACGTTTCTCTTCAGGGATGTCATTCCAAAAACTTGAAAGGTCGATTTTTTGATAAGCAGCGTGAAGCTCTCGAAGAAGGAAAATGGTTGCATCTTCTTTTCCGACGTTGATAGTTGTTTGCATATCTTTTGAAATCTCAGCCTCAGCAGCAGCTACAGTAGTAGTTTTTTTTGCTTCGAAATTCTCCCTCAGTTTAGCTATCTCATCAGTTAGCTCTTTATTTTTCGTCTTACAAAGAGTGTGAGAATTTCGAAGCTTAGTGGAGTTGGATTTTCAGTGGCCAGTTCAGTAGCATGATTAGCCTTGAGTTTGTTCACTTCTGCCTCATGAGAGTTCGTCAGCAATTCGATATCTACAATGTGGGTGATTCTTAGGTGCTTCATGCAAAGATAACCTTTTATAAGTTCGGACCTTGCCATTTCATAACCATGAAATTGATCAACTACCTTGCCGTGAAAATCTTCTCTGAATTTTTTTTCAGCCTCGTACGCTTCTTTGTAATAAACCATATCTTTAGCCAATTGCTTCATATGATTCTGAGAAGCTTCGACTTGAGAAACAAGTGTTTTGCTGCAGTATCAAGCTCGGAAAATGGTTGAAGTGCGACAACGATTGCACGATTTGGAGGAGAAAGACGAAGTTCCGATATGCTAGGACCTTGAATCCTAGAGGTGATAGGTACACGAGAACGAGTAACTTCTGGAGAAGCTCTGACTGGTGTTGGTCTCCCAAAGTTGAGCATGTGGTTTTGGATGACTTGAAGAACAGGGTCTTCTTCACCAGTAAGTGATTTAGTGTTTTCAAAATTGATAAACATATCATGATCAAATATTGCAGTAGCCTGATTCTCGTTGGAGGTGCTATCTTCGATGACTATCACAAGCGTGTCTTTGTTAGGATGTTCTTCGATCAAAGGATTTTGTGGGTTTTGTTGGTTGTCAGCAGCGGTGTTTTCGTCTTTGTCAACCTAAGTATACAAAGTGATTCTCATTTGCTTCTTTTTCTTTCCATGAGAACCAGAAGATGTTTTCTTTTTCTTTAATGATGGTTCTTGATCTTTTCCCTCTTCGATTGCAGTTTTTTGTTTTCGATGCTTTGGCTTTGATGGTGCTGAAGGGCTAGCACCAGATGTGCTAGCTGCCTTTTTACCTTTCTTTTTCTTGACAAACTTTTATTTATTCTTTTTTGGAAAATGGCTTTCCGATCTGTTGCGAATGGGAAGGAAGAATTTACAATCAGGTTGAGATATTCGTTGGCAGACTAGCTACAGATCCGGCTCTGATGTCAGATCTTGAGGAGGCAAGCCACCTTCTGTGATTGGAAACATATGATAGTGGAGGAAGTTGATGGGTTGAAAGGCAGTCTGAAATGCGTTGTTCCATTCTTTCTCAGCCCAAGCGGCAAGCTTTTGGAAAATCTCTTTGGCAGCTGGATGACGTGTTGAATAACGCTTCGAAATTTCTGAAATAATTAGAAAAACAGATATTAAAAAAATGGTGTACTTATTTTTTCAGAATGTAAAAAATTTGAGGGGCTTATGGTTGCTTCTCCAGAAGAGAGTTAGTTTTGAAGGATTGGCTTCAGAAATTTCTTTGCCATTCTCCCATGCTCCTAATATAAAGATGAATTTCTGCTTCCAGAATTTGTCAGCCTCTAAGAGATCATCAATGATCTTGATATCATCTATAAGGGTGAGTTAGTAAAAGGGAAGCTTCAGACCTTTCGATAACTGGGTCAAGGAGATGAAGTCTTTGATGATGATGGGAATTTGAGACAGTCGAGATATCATAATCACTGACAAGGGTGAACCACTGATTAGGTGTCACCTGAGTAGGACATAAGCTCAACAGTTCGAAGTATTCCACGATCATAGGATCTAGTGGAAACCGAAGACCCCAGTTAATGATTTCAAGGTAGACTATTAGCTCGTCGTCTTTGCAGTCTAAAGGAGTTTCTCCTTCTTTGGGTAGTCGAAGCGTTATGTTATCTCCCATTCCCTATTGCTTTTTCAGAGCCGAAGCTTGACTATCTTTGTAGTATATGTAACGAACGTTTTTTAGAGCAATGATGTATTTGCCTTCAAGATTCCTCAGATTTCTTCCAATTTTCGCTCTTTCTTCTTTGGAAACGAAGCAAGTGTCTTTTTCTTCTTGAGGTTTCTGATTATTTGCGGAGTTCCCATAGTCAGATTCAGCCTCGAGATCAGTCTTCGTAGCCTCTTAATCAACTTCGTTGGCTTTCGAAGTTTTTTCTCGAGATGTTGGATTAACAGCCTCTGGTAAAATGTTACCTGTTCGAGGAGTTTTTTCAATTACTTCTCTTTGAGAAGGATTTTCAGTATTTGGATTTGGAGGGGAAGGACTTCAGATAATTTTTTATTCATCTCCTATGGCGATGAAAGTCCTTTTTTCTGGTTACCAAGGATTGATTCAAAGAGGGGATACTTGCCTTTGGCTTTAGAGGGGATTTTTCACTAATCAAAGGAGAAAATTTACTCTGAGACGAGGAGGCTCGAGGTGTTTTAGGCCTTAAGATTTTCGATGAGGAATGTTCTTCGACTATGGGAGAAGGCGAAAGAACAGGAACTTTAGTGGGATCAAAATTACCGTAATAGAATGTTTCAGTGGTAGTTCCAATTCAACCTCCTCGGATCAATCTTGTTTTCTCATATTCTTCCGCTTTTTGTGTAATACAGAAGTAGTCGTACGATCCGAAGACTAAATTACTGTCAGAGTCTGAAGATTCGGATGTTTTGGATATGATAGCCTTCGATTTCTTGGTTTTTGGTTTCTTTCTCATAAACAAAATGAAGGTTGATCGGAGAGGATGAAGATTGGTCAGAAAGTTTGATTTTTCTAGTGAGAATTCTAAGAAAAAAGGAAGAACACGGTGAGGGTAGCCAAAATCTCCGACTCCTCTCTAAAAAGGTTTGTGTGATGAGAATGAAAAAAATGAAAGACATATGAAATTTATACAAAAGAAGTGAAGACGTGTGAAGATGGAAAGGCTCTTATGATGATAGGTTGGAATAAAAATCGATGAGTTGATCAGATGCTTGACATCTGTCAGGCTAGACCTCTAGGGTTATGATGGATTTAACGGTTATGCGCAACGATTACTTTCATATGTGCAACGGTTATGTTCGAAGATGATTTGTTTACATAATATTCCAAATTAATATTTTATTAAACTGTTTCGAGACGATTTTGTTTTTGAAAGGTTATCAGATTTTAGCATCGTTGCTAATTGCATTCTATGAGTGTTTCGAATGATTGCATTTCAGAGTGCTTCGAATGATTGTTTAAGATGATTGCCTCGAATGATTGCATTTCATGAGCGCTTTGAATGATTGTTTAAGATGATTGCCTCGAATGATTGCTTCAAGTTTATCACAAGTTACATAACATATGTGAGTTTTCGAAGATGTTAAGATTCGAAGACAATTGGATTCAAAGATCTTTTAGTTCTCATTCATTTACTGACATGAGAACTATGGGTCTTCTGATATGGAAATAGGATTTTGAGGAATAAATTGTAAATAATGTAAATTTAAGAATTTAATTATAAGTAATGTAAGTTTTATCCTTAAATTGTAACTAATATAAGTTTTAGATAGTATTTGTAATTATGTATAATTGTTGAGGACTAAACAACAATTAGCCCTCTTTTGTAACAGATTTCAGTTTGAGACTAAGTCTTGGCTCCTCTATATAAAGGGCAAGACTACTCTAATAAAGAGGTTGAATACTTTTACTCTGAAAACTCATTTGTACTTGTACTTTCTCTCTCTAAAAACTCTCTAATTCTTTCTCTCTGTGGAATTCACTCCTAACAATTTACTAAGGCAAAATCATAACTCATCAACCACGAGCTTTATATTTAATTTTCTTAGTCAGATCTCATCTGGAGGTAAAATTCCATCTGAAATAAACTGAAAAATATCATACCTCCAGTTTTTGGGTTGAATGACAAATAAACTCATACTCTCTTCATTAACTTTACCCTTTTCTTAG
This sequence comes from Limnanthes douglasii subsp. nivea, assembly GCA_036936605.1. Taxonomy (NCBI): domain Eukaryota; kingdom Viridiplantae; phylum Streptophyta; class Magnoliopsida; order Brassicales; family Limnanthaceae; genus Limnanthes; species Limnanthes douglasii. The sequence continues at coordinate 74,710,590 of JAUPFV010000003.1, read as the reverse complement.
CTTGAATCTATTGATGGACACTCTAGCATCAGAATCCATGGGTAAGATTCAGAATAGGTTATGGTTTCTAAAGAGTCAGCCACTGTATTCTCCAATATAGGGACATGTTCATATTGGATATTTTTAAAATTTGCAGAAACTTCTCTCAAGATAAGAAAGTATTTTATCAATTGTTCTTTCTTTGCCTCAAACTGCCTCTGAGTATGGTGAATAAGTAGTTGGGATTCACTCATCAATCAGACTCTTTTTACCCCACATATAAGGGCTAGTCTGAGACCGACTATAGCTGGTTCATATTCAGATTCATTGTTGGAGTCCCTAAAACCAAAACATATAGCTTGATACATAGCATCACCATAAGAAGAAGTTAAACAAATTACGGCCCCACATCTCATAGTACTAGACCTGCCATCAGTTCGGACTACCCATTCTTTTTTAGACTGGTTTTTTTGCATTTGCCCCGGGGGGTGGTCTATCAACATGAAACTCTACTAGGAAATCGACCACTGATTGAGCCTTAACTGTAGTTTGGAGCGCAAAGTCAACATAATAATCACCCAGCTCAGCTGACCACTTGGTCATCCTTTTTGATATATTAGCCTTTTGGAGAACATTCTTCAAACGAAAAGATGTTTGGACGATAATTGAATGAAATTGGAAATGTGGTCTCATTTTTCTAGCTACTATTACCAATTCCAAAGCCAATGTTTCTATCTTCAAATATCTCCTATCAGCATCCAACAAACTTTTGCTAATATAATAAACCAGACGAGGGTAATTATCCACCTCTATTACTAGCACAACACTTATTGCGTCAGACACTTCAATATTTTTTAATAGTACTTAGATTTGTTCCCCCAAGGGGTAGCCGAGTTGGTTGAGTAAGGCATGCTCGTGACCAAAGGTCATGAGTTCGAGTCCCTCAACATATGCTTTCTCAGCTGAGCATGTCACCTTGTGTGGTTTACCTTCTGGCATTGGTTTGCAGGCTATTGCGTCAGACTGAGGGTTTACCCTATGCGCACTCATTACACTCTGAGTAGCAGCTGCGGGTTCCCTCCGGGAAAAAAAAATGCTTATTGCAAACTCCGATACAGCTAAGTGTATATAAAGTTTCTCCCCCTGAATAGGTTTGAACAATGTCTTGGGCGAAGACAAATGCTTCTAGATTTCAAGAAATACTTGATCACATTGCGGAGACTATTTGAAGTCTTTGGCATTCCTCATACTTGGAAACATTGAGCATACTTGTCTGATGATCTTGAAATAAACCTGTTTAACGTAGCCAAGCATCCGATTAATCTTTGAATTTATTTAGTTCTCCGAGGAGGGTCCATAGCTAATAGAGCATTTAGGTGATCCGAATGAGGCTGAATCCCTTTTTCGCTTATAACATAACCCAAGAATCGGACCCCAAAAATGCATTTCTCAGGGTTTAATTTTAAATTGACAGCCTCTAAGTTAAAAAAACGTTTCTTGAAGATCGGATATGTGTGCATCTTCCTCAAGGCTCTTCACCATCATGCCATCTATATAAACTTCCATATTTCTGCCAATTTTACTAGCAAAGGCTTTATTCACTAACCTTTGATAGGTGGCCCCATCATTTTTTAATCCGAATGGCATCACTTTGTAACAATGAAGTCCTCTATCTGTAATAAAAATGGTGTGATCTTGATCATTCAGATCTACTTGTATTTGGTTGTACCCTGAAAATGCATCCATGAAAGATAATAGCTTATTCCCAGAGGTAGATTCCACTAACTGATCTATCCAAGGAACATGATAAGGATCTTTGGGACATTACCTATTAAGATCAGTGAATTCAATACACATGCGCCACTTACCATTTTTTTTCTTGACCAAAACAGGGTTGGCAGTCCATAATGGGTACTTAGATTCTTTGATGTGGCCCATTTTGGTCAGCCGATCTACTTCTTGCACAATAACATCTATTTTTTCTTTGGAAAATGACCTTCTTCTTTACACAACAGGATCAACATCAGTTTATACTGACAAATTATGACAAATCACTTCAGCTGGTACTCCGGTTACATCATCATTGCACCATGCATATACATGTAAATTATCCGATAAGAAAGACAACAGCCTTTGTTTCAAACTTGGTGGCAGCTTAGTACCAATTTTAACATTTTTGCCTTTGGCTAGGGAATGGATTTCAACTTCTTCTATATGTATTATAACACTAGGAGTCTCCATTGGATCATTAATTTCATTCTCATCGATGGAAGGCTTCAATAACTGTTATTCTTTATTAAATTTGACTGCCTCCAAAGACTTCGAGGCAAAATTTGTTATCTAGCATTCTCTAGATACCTTATGATTGCTTCAAACAACATCTATTTGTGCCTCTATAGCATACTTTAAGAACTGATGGACAATAGAGACCACAACATGCATCTTGGAAAGCCATGGGTATCATGCCTAATGTCATTATGATATTTACAGAAACTAGTACTCTGGTTTTCTCTTATAAGATTGTAATGCGGTCGGCTTTCTAAAGTGTACTTCATTTTTAGTTTTATCATATATCGCAGCCACACTTTCTCTCAACTCATAAAACCACTTAGGTTGAACCAAGGTCCCTTTTTATTTCTGACTTACTGGTTCTCGTTCTGGTTAGATTGATTCTGCCTGGGCCGATGAGATCCATGTCTAGTTTCCTTCAATCTGTAACCAGATTGGGTAGTTGTTTGAGGTGTTAATGATGTAGTTATGGATCTGATATGGTGAGGCACTCTGGATCATCAGACATAGGCATGAGCATTTTAACCGGAACCGAAAGAACCGAACCGAGCGGAACCGAAAGAACCGAACCGAAGTAGATTTGGTTCTTTCATAATACCCGAATGGTTCCAGTTTTCAATTACCCACGGTTCTCGGAACCGAACCGTACCGAACCGAAGAACCGTAGGTACCCGTTAGGAACCGAACCTATGTATTAACCCTTAATTTTGAATTGTTTTAAAAATATATTATCTATTTTAAAGTTAGATTTCCCTAAATTTGTCTTTTATCATTGATCTCTAATTATGTTCTCTTGAATGAATGCCAGCATACTTTATTAAAGTGGCGACATATTTACAAACTATTATGCGTATAAACAAAATAACAAAATACTAACCTTTATATAATTTAATAAACTTGATATCATCTCTCGATTTTTATTATATTACTAATATTATTCTTTAATATATTAATTTTGAATATTTCTTATATTTAGTATTTTTTTTCTTACAATTTAACATAGTTTTATTGTTTTAAAGTGTAAAAAGAGTTTTATATACGTTGATATTGCAAAGGATTTAAAGTATCCAAAAGTACCCGATTGGAACCGAGTTAAGTACCCATACCGAACCGAACCAAAATTTATTCGGTTCCTAAATGGGTACTAGTTTTGAAGAACTGAAAGAACCGAGAATCGAAAGAACCAAACCGAACCAAAGAACCGAATGCCCATCCCTAATCAAACAAGTGTGCTCAATTGAGGGCACTTCCCTTGAAGGTTTGAGAGAAATCCCAACACAACAGCTTTCATCATCGTCAAAGTTCATCATAAAGTTCTTAAATTGCTAAGGAAATTTTCCGGATCTTTACTCCCATCGTACTTTTCCATCTTGGAACTATAAAATCTTTTAGGGAAGATGTCTGGAGAGGATAAAGTTCTTAAATTGCTCAAGGTGATTGTCTATAATTTTGGTTACAACTAAACATGGTATCCTCATTTGGAGTAGCAAAAATACCTAGTTCGGATTGGAAAGCAAATGATCAATTAGCAAATGATCAATATGCTGATCAGCTGAACCCTTCATTTTCCCTTGATACTTCTTGAGCCTGCCATGTCTGTCCTTTTTTCTTGAATGCTTCTTGGTCAGCCTTATTTTATTCTTTATCATCCTTCATCACTGCTAGATGAGACTGACTCTTCAAGCTCCGTATCATTAGAGGAACTATTAGAAGATTCTAATGTGGAACTCTCCATCAATTTGGATCGATGCGTTTTCTTGGAGCTGAGATGAGTCTTCAGGGACTGCTCATTTTCACTGGGATTATCAGTATGATGGAGAGCTGACGCACCAGATTTTTCTTTAACTTTTTTTTCTGCTTGTTTTAATGCCCTCAACGCCTCAGTTTCAGCCTTTAATTGATCACTCTCCTCAATAATGTACTCATTATTTTCTTTCATCCCTTCCACCTATGGAATTTGAGTATTCTGTGCATTTAGATCCATCAGAACTGGTTTTTTATTACTGGTATCGAATTTGCAATTCAGGTACCGTCGTCTTCCATTGTGGTCGCCAATTTGGTGTGGATAATTTATGATCGAAGGGTATTTTGGGAAAGAGCTTTAGGAATTTAGTATTTATAGTGAAATGTAGAGAGATGAAGGAGGTGTGTACTAGGAGTAAATTTAATCACCCTCATAAACTAAAGTAGTTGAGGTATTTATACTAGTTTAATGACTTGTGGGCCTTCCGGGTCGTATCGTGGGCTTAAGTCACGTTTAAAAGCCTATAAGCCCAAGATATAAAATGACTAGCAACCAACTGAGCCACAATCCACTTGGTTGTACTGTTCGGTGGGGCATGATACTGGATATGTCCAAACCGCTCTTCAGATATATACAATAGTCAGTGTCAAAGAAATCCAACCTCATCACGTTTAGGGTTATTTTTATTTTCAAGTTTTAATAAAAAGAGGTGAGATGCAGCAAAAAAGTGTGGCTAGATCTAGTCCTATTTTTATTAGATCTTACGCCATTGATGTCATATTGTTTTAGACAATTTTACCATTATAAAAAAATATGTATAAATATAAATTGTTAGATCATACGTCATTTTATCTTTTCTTCTCTATTACTCCCAAACCTTCTAAAAACCTATCTTATTTATAAATCTGACTTTGCAGTAAAATTAAAGTGCGCAATACAAACATAATGATATAATTTTTTATTGACTTCGTTCTTTAATTTGTAGTTATTTACGTTTGAAAATCTGATTTAGAAAAAATGATTTTTGTATATTTTTAGTTGTCTTTTTTATGATTTGTTGATTGATTACTGTGTGGAATTGATAGAGCTACGTTTAGGATATATATTATTTTGTAGAAAATGTTCAGATTTATGTGATTTAAGGTTTTAGCTTTTTGAATTAGGTCTTAGTTGTTTGTCGCGTACATCACATGATTAACTTCACCTTTGTCACGTACATCGCGAGATGACGATGTAGTTTTTCGTGAGATATTGTACACCGAAGAAGCTAATCATCACGCCAAGTACGCGACAAAGGTGACAATTTACATATATTTTATGCCATTTTTTGCACTGCTTTTGCTACATCTATGCAATTTTGACATGATTTTGTACATGTTTTATTTACTCGTTTATATGTTCTGTAATAGTAATGCACTACATAGATAGTTTTAAAATATATATTTTGTTTAAGTATTGGTAAATTTGTGTTTTGTGTCTCTTATTCATAAACTAACTTTTTTTTATAAATATCGTTAAAATAAAGGTGATGAGGAAGGTAAGTGAACACTCGCCTTCCTCCGCACTAGCATCACGAAAGTTGATTCGAGTTGATCCTACATCTTGTAGCATGTGACATACTCACCATGACACATATACACAATATTCCTCGTCCTCCTCTAACGAGGGTACTAATTCTTCCCCCCTACATTGGACGAGAGTAATGATGGATCATTATCGAGAGTGAAGATCCTAGAAGAGGTGTTTACACGCATAAATCCCCATGTACCTTGCTTGTATCCAAAATACAAGAAGCATGAGGCTTAAAGTTCCTTTTAGATTAATATTCCATACTTTTTTTTATAATTTTTTATATGTTTTATAGCCTTGAGTTACACTATGGTGCTTCTCTATGTACGATATTGTTTGAAGATAGGTTTTGAGTTATCAAACTAGAGTCCATGAGTAAGTTATGTGTACGCTGATCATTCCTCTTATCAATTGTCTCTCCCGTTGGTATACCAACATCCACATAATGAGGTATTTCTCGAGCATTGACATGTATATACATCATATATCTATTTCTCTTTTAATGAGATAACTATGAATCTCAATGACGTTAAAGATATTAAATGTCTTCTTGTAAAACGTATGTCTTTTGATCTTGTTCAGTATGCTGGTGAGAATGAGAGAGCGCGAGTTTGTGCTACTATACTTGGTATTAGACCTCTCTAGCTGCAGTTCATGATTTGTATGGGTGGAAAATTTATTCTTCTTTCGTGGTTGCAGGAGATCATTTCTGCTAAATGTTATCATGATGGTACTATGACCAATTAATGTGTCACTAATGCTACCCGAGCTTATATATTATATGTCTTAGGTAGTACGATATAAACCAATAATAATAAAAATTTGTTTTCTTTTAATTACTTACAGTTCATTCAACATTACCATATTATGTGTAGATTTGACTGGATTAGATTTTCTTAGACCAATTATACAATTTCATAGGACAGAGTTCGCTTAACGGTATTAGTGGTATATGCGGGTTTACTAGAATGTCAGAGGCTTAGATTTATGATCAATTTCTTTAGTTATCAGCTTCAGTTTATAACGAGTATGTTATCGCCTTACTATATATATATATATCATTATACACCACACAATATTGACTAAAACCTATATATCCGAGCTAATATGTGACATACCTTAACTATGTTTCAAGAGATCAATGTAAGTTTTGATTAACACTTTAAAATCTTAATTTTATTTTGTTTCATTTATTTATGAATTAAAGATATACTAACTTTTTAACGATGTTATATGCCATCTTTATACCATGTGATTACCTACAACATGTACACCCGTTTCGTCAGATTAGTTAGATTTTGATCATATGTTGAGGTTGTGGGACATAGTATATCCATATTATCTACTCTACATGACACACTAGCTGAGGCACATTCAGATGGTACCCTTCCACTTACAACCTTAGTTATCTATGATAGGTAGACATTTTGACGCAGATATGTATGAGACAATTTGATATGGGGAGAGTTGATATCACCTTGCTTTATGGATATAAGTGATATATACGAGGGTGGACCGGTTGGTACAGACCTATTGTACCATGTTTGGGTTAGTACTAACTTGTGGTACATAGTGGCCAACCTGGACACAGTAGCCCCCAATACATATCTTGGGGCAAACCATTTTGCAGGTACTCATGGAAACGCGTATAATGCTTTTGATTTGATATTAACAATAAAAGCACACCATGATATGATGCTGCTGAAGGATAAGTTACATGAATTAAAAGAATCTTACCTTATCGCTCACCGCTATTGAGATAGTTTATAGATTGTAGTTGTGTTTATTATGACTTGTACGATCTTTGTTTATGATATAAGTTTATGATTATTACGATATTTGTTCATACTATTATGATTTTTGTTAATGAGTATTATGATCTTAGTTTTTATGACATGTGAAATTTATGATCTTTGTTTTTTATTTGTATAACTATCAAGGTCATTGATAGGTTGACATGGACCCGATGAAAGCATCACACTAAAAGCAATAAAAACTAACATAAATTAAAAAATTAGAACATACATAGAACATAAACAACAAATACATATAACATAAACATTAAACATCATAAGTAAAATGTACACAACAAGTACATAAAAACATAAAATGAAAAATATCAGAAGCAAATACATTAATCCCTAAAAGAGTTATATAATTTCATTTATGCTTCCAAGAGGTTAAAATCCAACACTAATTGTTTTAAATGTTGTTCGATAAGACGATCATTGAAAAAGTCACCCATATATTGTTTAATGGTTTCAGAAATACGGAAACTAAATATTATATGTGTCACTTCCCTGAAATCATGGAAAAGATCAAAAACCCATATAGTTGGAACTAAATTCAAATAATTATACATGGTAGTGACTTTTGCACGACTATGTTAAGCCTGATAGGGAGCTCCCTGACGCCCATACTTGTAGTATATTTTAATAACAATTTAATTTTAAAAAACTATTTGGTGTCATGTTCCAACCGATTTATCTTAACATAATTGACGTCTTTAAGTAAGTGGCGGTCTTCTCGAACAATCCATTCCATGTCGTATATATTAAAATTTGGTTCTTTATGATATTGAGTAGATATAGAAATATGTTACGTTTGTGAAACAATTTATTAAGATGATGCAGTTGGCGAGAAACTGTAGTAGACATGAAATTAATGTTGGTTGGACAATAAAATGGGCGAGATATTTTATTTTGTGCAATATTCATTGTTCATATAATACTTTATGGGCCCAACTATGCCCATTTATCGCATAAATCGTAAGATTTACAAAATTAAAATCACTTAGTCTATGCGATTTTAGTATTCTGTCTTATATTTAGAGCCAAACATAATATACGAGTGAAGGCTAAATTTTTAACCTTTAAAATAGTAACGTATCACTTCATCGCATAGATTATGCGATTTTTATATTGTAAATCGTGTAGTCTATACGATAAAGTGGTATGTTTCTATTTTTTAGGAAATATTTTTAGCCTTTGACCGCATATTATGTGCGGTCTTTAAGTCATATAGCACAAATGATGCATGATATAAAGTAGCTTATGAAGTTTAAAACCAGACAATTATACATCAACCATAAATTCAAATAACATTCAACATAAAATGAAAAGACATTAATAAATATCAATACCATATGAGATGAACTTATAGAATTAATATTTAATATCAAACTATAATAAACATTATAACATATAAGTCAAAGTCATATAGTCCATTAAATCAAGAGGTATGCAATTTTATATTGCATTCGCTTGTTCGGCAATGTGCTCCTCTAAGTAAGTTATCATATATTTTGCAATAAAATCGATAGTTTTCAAATGCTACACGTTGAACACGCTTATTTCTTTACTTCATACGCTAGGTTGAACACCCGAACCATTGGTTCATATTTCAAATGATTGCACGTGGTAAAAATATTTTCATGACTGCGTGAAGGTAGAGAGGGAGCTCATAGAGTGTCGTACATGTAGTACATTACACATAACAATTCATAAAAAAATAAATTGGTGGTTTTATCTGAATTTTTTCTATGATAGACTTAATGGGTTAAAATATGTGGTTGTTTCCATCAATGGTCCATTCCATACCTAAGATAGTTCACGTAATTCTACGATATAATATTTAGTAGATAAAAAAATATACCATTCTTGAGTAACAATATATATAAAATGAATTATTAGGATGGCGAGATATCTTAATTGGACAAACAATCCTATTAAGCGAGACATCATATTTGAAGGGAATTTGCAATTGACGAGTAATTAATGGTGAAACTGTTTGGTGGGTAATATGCAAAATCAAATATTATGTATTTAAGTTCCAATGTAATATGTAAAATTAAATATTATATAATTACGTTTAAGAGTGTACTAATATAATATAATGATACGTAAAAACGATTGAAAACAAAAAGTAACATAAACACACATCATCGTTAGTCACATCGGTCGATATTGACTCTTCGTTACGCTTCAGTGTCTTGTTCGACATAATTTGGATAAATTTGTTGAATCTATCGTAGTATGAATATGACCAAACACTTGCTTTCGTGGTATGGTGTCGAATCCATACAAAGTATGATTTTGGGAAAGGTCCATTAAGAGGAGTAGTAACATATAAATTTAGATTTAAGAATTAGAGAAATATTACAAACTTAATTTTTTTTATTGATATACTTATGTATACGAAATAGATATCATATACAAAACTAATTCCAATCTCTATAACAAGTGTGAACCAAGGTGGAAAATCACGTAATGGTAGATACATTAAACAAATAAATATAAATATATGATATATAAAACATTGATATTGAGTGGCTGTCACTAGTCTGATGTCGAGAAATGTCCAATAACGACTTTTCAAATGACTTTTGGACTAATATAACATATGTAGTAATTCATCTAAACCATCTCGTGAGCCAAAAATATCTAACAATAAATCTCAGTGTCCATTTAATTATAAGATCAAATCACGTTTAACAGAATCTGAATTGTTTTTTACCATATATCACTCTCGATATGATACAATAACCGCATTTTTCGTCTACCAAGTTAGTAATAAAAGGATGTAAAAATCTCGGAATCTATCCCGCATATATATTTACATTTTTTTGTTAGTATTTTTATTTTTTTTCCGAACTATTTTTATTTTATTAGTGGGAGGTTTTGATACTAAGAATGAAGGCCCTCTTGAGGTAGTCATGCTACCTAACGTATCTATGTGCGTGCTAGAACTTTCCTTTTGCTCAATGACATGTACCCAATAACTAGGGTCCGTTTAGTCGATCGATTCATACTAGTCATTTTTCTACCTTCAGTAACAACCAGTTATTTATGGTATATAGCGTGTCTGGTTTCAGTTTTTATGATGTGTATAACGCTATTAATAGTATGATCTTAAATTTTAGGCTCGTAACCATGTATGGAACTATTTATGATGGATAATGTTTTTGCCAGATCAGATTTACAGATAATTATATCTCTATGAACGATATCTAGTTTTTTTTAAATATGTTGCAACTGTCTTTATGAATAGATCTACATTATATTTCTATCACAGTTATTTCTCATGCGCAAGACAACCCTTGTATTTTCCTAATAACACATATACATGTTACCTGATCTATGCTTATATCTTTAGCCCATTTAATAGTTTTCTAGGTTAATTTTAGGCCTGCATGCGATACATAACTACATTGTTGTGTAAACAATATAATTCTATGACCCGATGTAACTTAGCTCGAAATATTAAAAAAATATGAATGTTAATAACGTAACAACTTGTGAACTTTGTCTTAGAAAAGTTCAGAATTACATTAGTCTGTACCAAGGTAATGTTTTAGGAACGCGTGCGTACTCTTACACATACCAATTTTTTTTATAACATTGAATATTTTTATAAATAATGTAAAAATAAAATTTGCACTTAGCGGTTGGTTGTTCTAAATGTTTGATCTTGTTGGTTAGATGATTAAGATTTTTTCAGCGTATTTTGTTATCAATGGTCACAACATAATATAAATATTTTGTATAGGCGACGAGCAATCCACAAAATAATGTGAGATTTTTGTTATAAGCTTCCGCCATATTTGCTTCCACAACAAAGTTATAAAACTCCATAAAATCATCTAAAGCAGGTCTGGAGGGTGTCACAATTTTAACCATACCAAGAACGTTATTGTTTATGTAATTTGCATAACAAGTGAATTATATAAATAAACCTTCAATAGCTAGAATCAACATAAACTTCCGATTTGCCAAAATGATACTAGGAAATATACACATATTATCCACCATCACACCTCGTAGAACACTTAAAGAACACATGTAGTTAGCTTGCTTATCCAAACTCATAAATAGATAACCAATGTTAAATGTAAGTTGTTTTGAAGTCACACTAATAATATAAAAATAACATTTGACACCTCATCATCTTGTAAGTATAATCTATGATAAGTGCATGTTGGAATGTACACACTAAGCCATACTTGTAGGATACAAAAAATTGGCGTTCACCTATGTTGTATTATTTGTTTGATGCCACACATAGTAATTATCTTTTTTCAATTTTGTCAAGGAATGTTGCATTTGAGATTGACCACCTTTTAAATATCGCGATATTTTTTATGAAAATTATAGATCGTACGCATGTTGGAAACATTTTTTGGATTATGCATCTTGAAACCAAGATATATTTCCCTAAGATGCAAACCAAGAAAAGATAAACTACATACTGATTCCTCTTCATCCGTTTTGAGTCTACAAGCTTGCGAATGGCTGTCTAAGTAAAACATAAAGTTTGTGGTTGTGTTTACCATTTACAATGGTCAATTGAGAATAAGTTAATATCAACTTTAAATACTTTTAATTCGAATGAACAATCACATTTTATTGTTATGTACTATATTTTCCTCAAAGTTTCCGGTATGGCTTTTGACTTATAAATATCGTACCCCTCGCATTTGTAGATTATCTTTGGAGTTTTGCTCCATTTACCATAGTCGTAAATGTAAATAATATTGATGAATCGTATATTTTTTTCCTTCGTAGTAAACTCATTCATCCAAATCCACTTTAGTATAATACGTGTTCGTGATAAAAATGTGCATAATCGGTAATCATAAATTCCGGTTGTCCAGGTTCCTAAAACATATAATTATGCACTTAGTCATACAAATATATGAATAATAAAACATAGTATCACACTTCTCATGTGACAAAATTAAATTATGTCGTACATAGTATGCGATAAGACTACATTAAGTCACACCAGGGTTTGCGATGAAACTACCTAAGATCGAGGTTGGTGATACTAAATTATGTAAAATTGCACGCTATGTGTGATATTATTACAGTCGTCAACAATATCGTGCAATTCTAAGATTTACAATTTCAGATTGTAGAATGTTACCTCCATAGCAATGTCTTCGTCTTCATCATAAAAGTCAGACACATAATAACTTAAGTAATTGTTATCCATCAAATTTTAAAATTTTAGAGTGTTTAGATGTTTAGATTACTAGAATTTTGTTTCTTAAAGATTCAATGTTTTATGTTTTTTTTACGAAATTACATTCATGTAATTAGCGAGGGTTGATGAAAGTATTTTTATTTTATAACTCTCAATTAAAATAGATTTAGTTAAATAATAACTCTACCAAAAAAAACTCTATGTCCACACCAAATTAAAAATAATAATCAAATCACATCTTTTTCTTTAATTTAATCTAAATCTTTATAAATTTAATTTTTTTTTTATTTAACTTAGTCTAAAATATTATCAATTTAATTATTGTTTTTGTCATTTTTTAATATATAATAACTACTATTTTAAAATTAACTCAAACATCCCACTACAACATATTTTATGAATTTTTTAATCATATATATTTATTTGTCGATTGTTAGCCGTTATTTTAAACATAAATTTAAACATAGTGATATTAAAATTATTTTAAAAAATTATTACCTGTAGGCTGTAGTTTTTTGGAATTGATTGTGGGACCAAGTTATTATTATTTCAATTTCCGTCTAGGTAGTAAGCTTATCATTTTTTTTAATAAATGATTTGCTGCAAAAAAAAGGGCCAAGCTAGAAATAATACACATTTTTATAGATCCTAAACCGCTAGATCTTATACCTAATTGATAGATATCGCACCTAATTTTTGACCATTTTACCCTTTTCAGAAAACCTAGCTATAAAAGCGTTTTGATAGATCTCTCACCACTTTTTTCCTCTCTTTCTCTCTCTCTCTCTCTAGAAACCTCTCAAGCACCCGGAGCATCCATTTCAAAAACTGGATTTTTGAAGAATCTGAAGTGAAGAAAAGTTAAAGGTAAACGATACAAACATCATGGTGTAATTTGTTTTTGATTTCATTCGGTCTAAACTGTCGAATCTAGGTTTTTTAGTTTTTTTTGGTTTCGATTTCAAAAGTTTGATTTTTGTATGATTTTAGGTGTTGTTTTGTTAGATTAGTGTTGTATTGTTGTTAGTATTGCTAGGATCTATGTTTTGGTGCTTGATTTTGTTAGAAATGAGGGTTATTTGGTGGTGTTACGTTTTTTGCTCGTGTTTGCTGCTGGTAGCACGAACAGCGTGCTACCAGATTCGTCTTCATCGCAGCCCTGATTTGCGATGAAGACGGGGCCTCGTCGCAGGCCCAAAATGAGACGAGGCCCAAATGCCGTCTCATTTTGGGCCTGCAACGAGGCCCAAATGATGTCTCATTTTGGGCCTGCGACGAGGCCCAAAGTTGTTTTTTTTTATTTGTTGTTTTGTGACTAATACATATTTTTTTGCATTGTGTTTACAGGATGGTACGATACAAGATTAAAGCAAAAAATCCGTTCAAGAAACTTAGGGCGGAGGAGGACGCAGAAGCGGCGGCTAGAGCGCGGTTGGAGGCCGAGGAGGCTGGTACCAGCGAGGGACACGTTCCCGGTACACGTAGTAGACGACGTCTCCGTCGTCACGGCGATTATATTCCTACTCCTGCTGATGGTAGCACAGGGGCAGCTTCTACGTCGCATCCCATTGACGATGAGTACGATGACGATGTAGATGCACCGGAGTATATGGAGGCTGATGCATCTCATGTACCGGACCATACGGAGGCCGCTGCACCTCACGCGCCAGAGGCAGCATCCCACTCACCCGAGGGTGAGGATCTTGATTTTTATTCCGTGCTGTCGCATGTTCCGGGACTTTTCCCGGATTACACCTGCACGAGGCTTACAGCGTCTATCACGGAGATGTAAGTGCTACACCTTTATACTGTTTTATCATTTTCTTACGTGTTCGATACACATGTTTATAATTATTATTTTTTTACGAATTTACATATTTTATACATATTGCAGGATAGGGTCACCCTGCGATGCTTCGCTATGTATGACAGTCTCCGGAGATGGGATATTACAAAGCAGAGCAGGGTACGGGCAATGGTGATGGATACTATATTCGGTCCACTCGTCGATGCGCTCACCCGCTGGCATACGAACCTCCATTTGGTGGAGGCATTCTTAGAGCGGTGGCATGAGGAGACTTCTTCTTTCCATTTCTCGTTCGGGGAGATGACAGTCACCTTGGACGATGTCCACGTCATCACTGGACTACCGGTTGTAGGTAGGTCCTTCACAGTTATACCCTTTGACTCTGACGTTGAGAGGCTTGCTACTTATGCTGCCATGCTAGGTGTGCGACAATCGGAGCTGAGTAAAAACCTTAGGAATACTGGTAGTGTGAACCTAGGGTGGCTGCAGAGTACTTTTAGTAGTTCTGAGTATAGTGATAGGAGGATCAGTGATGAGGGTATAGATCATGCCACCCGTGCCTACATACTATATTTGTTAGGTACCACTATATGTGCGAACAAAACCGGCAACAGCATTCCATAAGATTACCTCCAGTTCGTGAACCAGTACCAGAGTTTGCATATGTACAACTGGGGTCAGTTGGTTTTAGCGCAGCTGTACCACGCCCTTAGTCAGGGATCTCTCCATGGTACGGGAGGCATGTGCGGGTTTCTAGCATTGCTCGAGTCGTGGATTTTTGCACACTTTGTTGAGCTTCGAGCTCCACTTTTTCCGGATTACGACGTATCCATGCCCCATATGTGCCGAAATGCGCCGCGGAAGATTGATGTCTCCCATGAGGTGTGCATGCAGATGAGACACGCACTGGCGACTTGCACCGAGGCAGATGTAAGTCATATTCGTTCATTTTAATTATTTTAATTATGAGTACTTTTACTAATATAAATGGGCTAAATATTTATGTTTACAGGTCATGTTCCTCCCTTTCATACATTTACGGGACCACTTTCCGTTCCAGCAGGTGACTTATGTTGAGTTGACCCTTGGTTCGTTCGACGTGGTTGTGTCGTACTACCCAGACCGTGTCGTTCGACAGATGGGGTATGTACAGCTGATTCCTAAGGATATACGCCCTCCTAAGTCCAAAAAAGTAGGGAAGAAGATGGTCACAGACTTAAAGTGGGACGGTCACATGTGACAGACATGGGGAAACCACGTGTTCACTCCTTTTAGCAAGGCGTACCGTGGTAGTGGACCGAGTGCTGACCCGATGTACTACATTTGGGCGAGGAAGAGGCTATGGTACATCGTCAGTCGTCCTGCGCCGGAGAGAGGTCCTCGGGTGGAGCCGTAGGGTGGTGCTGATTATTCAGGATACGAGCAGATTGCTAGGTTTGCTCCTTCGCTACCTACTATGAATCACCCTGATCTTCTAGAGACCGCCCTCATGATGTGTAGGATCGCTGAGAGGTACCGACGGCATTGATTATTACTCTCAGCATAACTTTGTTAGATTTTTGGACATCAACACTATATTTTTGTAATCGGTTAATTGTATGACTGCTTTTAATTTTTGTATTTTAATTTATTGTATGCTTGCGTTGAATTTATCATGTTTATCGGTTCGATTACATTCGAATGATATACACACTCAAAATTATAATGAAACAGAAATACACACTCAAAATTAAAATGAAACACACTCATACTTAAATTGAAACTCACACTCAAACAGAAATACACACTCATACTTAAATTGAAACTCACACTCAAAGAGAAATACACACTCATACTTAAATTGAAACTCACACTCAAACAGAAATACACACTCATACTTCAATTGAAACTCACACTCAAACAGAAATACACACGCGAAATTATCTATCAAGCCAGTTCCATTTCATCAACCTCCTTTCTTCTTTCGCATCTTTGTAGTCACTGATTTCCTGTAGCTGGATGTCAACAATGTCAGAGCGGACCGTATCCAGCTGGTCCTCTGTTATATAATCCGTCGCTTGACAGTTGAACCGGTTACCCGCAATACGACGTTCCAATTCGGTGAGGCCAGAAACTAGATGTCGACGGTATGTGACCAAGACCGACCACCTAGCTCGCACTTCATCAACACGCCTTGAAATGTAAGGCGGCTGAACACCATCCCTTCCGTACAAGAAGTACATCTGGCATACTAATGCCTCGCAGTACCTTTTACCACCCTCTGGAATGTGCATATGATCGTCGAATTGTTGACGGGTGGCTTTCCACGTATTGGTAGATACGTTAACGAGGCTGCGAGCGATACATGGTATACCATGCATTGATACCTTGTCGCGATGACTAGTCCAATGTCCGGAAATGTCATCAAATAGTGGCTACTAGGATTGGGCTTGAAGTAATCTAACCTTTGTATCAAATCGTCAAACACCTTCTCCGAACCATATACATCCAACCAACATGCACGGTTGTCCCGCAACTCCTTCAACAACTCACGTCTAACATCCTCCCATCTATCTTCGTCGTTGTATTAGGAATGCGCTACGGAAAGATATCCGCATTGTCCGTCCGGAAGAACGTCAACTAACTTTGAAATGTAAGTGTGTAGAAAGGTCGGGATGCAATCCGGATACAATGTTAACTTCCCATCCTTAACAATTTTCTTAGGCCTTCCAACCTTCTTTTTTGCTAATGGAGGTTTGGGTGGTACGATGGGAACCACTTTGGATGCGTCCGTGCTCCCTAACGTGTTTACGGGTGTACTACCTACCGAGTTAGCCGGAGTACTAGCACTAGCGGTTTGTTCAATGGGATATTCCCACGAACTAGGGTTCCGTTTAGTCGATTTATCAACGTCTCCCTTTGGTCTACCCTTAGTTCTAACCGCTTCTTTAGGATCTTGAATATGACTTGTCTCGGGCATCAATATTTGCATTACTCTATTGATAATGTGGTCTTGTTGATCGGGGCGGAAACTACGAATGGAGTTGTCAATTAAGGAAATCTTTTTTTGCAATTCCTCTTCGCGAGAGGTAGGATCCCTGTGCACAATATCTAATCTTTTCCAAAAAATATCCACATCTTCTAAAGGGATGCACCTACCTTCTCTAGCTATAAAGGCAATTTCACATGCACAAGGTAAACCATGCGTTTTCCTAAGGAAACAACCTCCACATGCCACCCGATCTACTCCTATATTCCGAGCACGTACAATAGCAACCGTCAGTATCTTTAGCCCCGCATGTGACACATGACCTTTAAGATTTTTGGTCAAAACACCATCGAAGCCGGGAATTGATCTAAACTTACTTCGCTCGAATGATTCGACGATACCCGCATGCTGCTTCGTTAACAAGTTATGAACTTTTTCCCAAAAAGTCTCAAAGTTGCATTGATTCGTCCGAACATATTTTTTAGGGACGAGTGTGCACCCTCCGCCCTACATAGTACAAGTAATAAATTATCAACATACTTGAACTTTAATAACATAACTCAACGAAAAGTAGGATACACGGACTAACCTATTTGTAGTTGTTTGGCCATAATGCTTAATCGTGTTCGTTTTGTACGCAAGGAACTTGTCAGCATATTTTGTTATCCACGAGTCCATAACGTACGCAAAGCACTCCGGTTTAGATGTGAACATCTCCTTAAGTGTATCCAGATTCTTTTGGTAACTCTCAAACGTGTTCGCCTCCGCAACGTAGCCGTAAAATTCAACAAATTGTTTCACTACCGCATCATCGTGCAATATCTTCCGAACCGCCCCAAGGATGTTCTTACTAATGTGCCACGTGCATAACAAATGGTGCATTCCGGGAAAAATTCTATCAACCGCACGCATGAGAGCTAACTCCCGATCGGTAACAATAATGGATGGAAATGCGCAAACGCTATCCATCATCAAACCACGAAGAGTTTCCAAAGCTCATACGTAGTTTCCAATATTCTCTCCGCTCATAAACACGTACGCAACGGTAAATGTGATGGAAGTGGACGTTAAAACGACAACCTCTAACAACGGCATCTTATACCTAGTCGTCTTGTACGTACAATCCATGAATAACACGTTCGGGAATGTACGTAATAAGTCTATGCTAGTAGGATGTGCGAAGAAAAAGTCAGTGATCACCTTTGTATCATCTTTCAAACGCTCCCACGTCGAGTATCCATTCTCCTTCAACTTCGTCAATAGATATTGCATTTGGGTTTGTCCCCCGTGTTCAGCGTCCCGATGTTTTTGGCGGACATTGTAGATTGCACGCATGTTCGAAATGTTTTCCGGATATTGGTGCTTCAAACCACTATATATCTCCCTAGGGCGCGAACCTAGGTGAGACAAACTACGAACTAGTTCCTCTTCGTCCAGTTTTAGCCTACAAGCGCGGGAATGACCGTCTAGGCGAACGTAGGGTTCATGATTGTGAGTACCGTTTATCACCTCCAAACGCCATTTCATGGCTAGTACGTCGATCGGATGACCTTTTAGCGCAAACGGACAATTACATTTCTTCGTCGATGTCTTCCTCTTTTTCAAAGTGTCCGGCTTTGCCTTTGATACGTATACACCGTATCGCTCGCAAACGTACTCTAACCTAGGAGTCCTTCCCCATTTCCCACTATCGTACAGTTTTCTTATTGTGACAAACTTGATCTTCTTTGATTCAATCTCCACGAAAGCATCTAATTCGTCTTTAGTGAATAATCTATCTGTGTTGAATATTTTACTGTAATCGGCATCCATAAATGGAGGCTGGACAGGTTCCTCCTGCAAAATATACAATCGAAATGTATGAGTTTATATATACAAGTTGCAGTAGCAGGCCCAAAATGAGACATGTCTCAAGTACCGTCGCAGGCCCAAAATAAGACGGATACAAAAGAGCGTCTCATTTTGGGCCTGCGACAGATGCTCTCTGTCTGAAAAACTAGGCCATATTTTTGGCCTAGCGTCGCAGGCCCAAAATGAGACGCTCTTTTGTATCCGTCTCATTTTGGGCCTGCGACAGGTAATTCATCCCGTCGCCCGCTGTTCGTGCGATGACGATGCTGTTCATCGCACGAACAGCGTGCTACAGGCCTGAAATCCGAAAAAATGAGTTTCGGTTCTTACCTCCATTCGGTAAGCTTCCTCCTCGTTCAGTAAGTCTTCCAGAGAAATGCCCATCTCTTCGTTGTCCATAGATACTCCGATTCAAGATTTTTCGAAGTGGGTTTGATGGGTTTGGGTAAAAAACGCTAACTTTTTCGAATTAATGGGTTTAGATTAGTAGATGTTAGTACAAAGCTTGTAGATCTAGTGTAATATCGGATAAATTTAAGTGTTTCGGCCGATTTGGAGACTAAATGGCATCAATGTAAAAATCTAGAGAGAGGAAGGGCAATTTTGGAATTTCAACTTTGAGTTTGAAAAAATAAGGGAGTAGGATGAGAGATCTATAAAAATGTGTAACATTTCTAGCCTGGCCAAAAAAAAATTTGTTAACGTATCATAGTTGATTAACTATCATAATTGACAAGCCTTTTGGTCAAAGCCACAGTCACGCCATCTTCCAAAGAACCGATCACCGATTTGTTTTTTACCAGGTAACTACTAATCTTCATTCATTTTAGGGTTTTAGCTGTCGTTAGGGTTTCTGAAAACTGCAACGTAAACACATGTCCATGTTTTCAATCCCTCGTTTTCCGATTCATACCCCAATCGCAAAAATAATAACTTCAAATTTCAATACTCTATCGGTGACTGAAAAATTCTACGATCAGTTGCATAGAAATCAACCAAATGTGGAGAAAGCTTTAACCTCAGTGAACGCCGAATTGGATGCCAATTCTGTTAACGAGGTTCTACGTAGATGTAATCAAAGTAAACCCCAAATGGGTCTTCGGTTTTTTATATGGTCAGGTCTTCAATCGGGTTATAGGCACAGCACGTTTATGTATAGCAAAGCTTGTGACTTTTTCGAAATCAAGAAAAACCCAAATGTAGTTAAGGAAGTAATAGATGCTTATCGAGCAGAACGGTGTGTAGTTAGTATCAAGACGTTTAAGATTGTTTTGAGTTTGTGTAGGCAAGCTAAACTAGCTAATGAGGCTTTATGGGTGCTGAGGCAAATGCCCCAGTTCGGTTTACGTGCGGATACAACTGCGTATAATGTGGTTATCAGGTTGTTTGTAGAAAAATGTGATTTAGATGTAGCCGAGAAATTAATGGGAGAGATGGGTTTGATTAATCTTTATCCTGATATGATCACGTATGTGTCGATGATTAAAGGATTTTGCGACGCGGGTAGATTAGAGGATGCTTGTAGGTTAGTTAAACTTATGAAGAACAATGGTTGCCTACCGAATTCTGTGGTGTATTCGACTTTACTCCACGGGGTTTTTCGATTCGGTAGTATGGAAAAGGCCTTTGAGTTGTTACAAGAAATGGAGAAAGATGGTGGAGATTGTAGTCCTTCGGTCATTACATATACTTCTGCGATTCAAGCCTTTTGCGAGAAAGGGAAGATCGATGAGGCATTAGGGATATTAGATAGAATGATAGCTCAAGGGTGCGCACCGGATCGTGTCACGGCTCATACTATTATTAAATGGCTTTGTGCTAAAAATAATCTAGAAGAAGCTCGAGAAGTTATCGATAAAATGTGTACGACTGGTGGGGTTTCTCGTGGCGATTGTTTGAGCTCTCTTGTAGTGTCGTTGTTAAGGATCAAAAGAGGGGACCAGGCAGAGAAGATCTTTACTGAGATGATAGATTGCGGTTTGAAACCCGATGGTTTGGCTTGTAGTCTTATGATTAAAGCCATTTGTTCTGAGGATCGGTTTCTGGATGGATTCTGTTTGTACGAAAATACTGAGAAGATGGAATGTAGATCTGCTATGGAGACTGATGTATATTCTATACTATTAGCTGGCCTTTTGCAACAAAACTATTCAGTAGAAGCTGAAAAACTTGTGAAATCAATGGTCGGAAAAGGGATTCAACAGAAAAACTACTTGTGCTGATAGTATTTAAGGAAATCGAGCAGGAAGGAGCTGATTCGTAATCTCACAAAGATGTGAATCCGACGATTCAATACATTCTGTAAAATGTATCAATTGTTTCTAATAACATTTTTCTCTGCTGTTGTATTTTCATAATTGATGAAAATATTCAGAATTATAACTCTTTTTCTGACGTCAAAAAAAAAAAAGAAAAAAAGTTGCTTAACTCCTATTAGAAAGGAATTCTATTTTTTCTAATATTTACGACGATGAAGAATCAAATTATCATTATATTTATTATTTTTTCTTAGTTATTTTTTCAAGTATAGGATAACCCCCAAAGGATTGTGAGTTGTTTTCTACCAATTGGAGCCCTTCCTTCACCACCTCCATGAGGATGGTTTAAAGGATCATAACTACTCCTCTTACTACATGACGCTTATCTAAGCAACATTTAGATCCGGCTCCACCCAAACTTTTCTGGTTTACCCTAACATTTTCCACTTGGTCGACTATAGCTGGACAGTTTTTGGATATCAAACGTACCTCTCCAGAAGGTAATTTTCCGGTTGCTTTTTCACTGCCAAAAGCCCCACCAATTTCAGCACCTTTTGTTGGTATATTCATATTTACTATGCCACAGTCACTTCCATGAGGCCCGATCCACTTGAAGATAAGCTCAGGTTTGTGAGTAAAAATAGAGCTGCTCAGTCCTTGGGGAACTGAATTGTTGATCTCAACTGCTTCAGCAAATGTCTTAAATTTCATAACATAGAGGACCGGAGCAAACAACTCTTCTTTGACAACATCTGCTGTGTGAGAAATCTCAACTATGGTAGGCTGCACATAGTTCCCTTCAGATTCTATCACAGTTCCGCCTGTAAGGATTTTGCCGCCCTGAGACTTGATGATCTCAATTCCTTTCTTAAAGTTCTTCCTTGATTCAGAAGTATGCAGTAGCCCAAGTAATGTTCCTTTCTCTAAAGGATCCCTAACTTTTACTTGTTTGTATGCAACAAGTAACTGGTCAAGCACTTCCTGGTATATACTTTCTTGCAGAAGTAGTCTTCGACAAGTTGTACAGCGTTGACCAACTGTACCAACGAACAGCAAGCTTTACATCGGCATCATCCATGATAACAATAGCGTTGTTTCCACTCAATTCAAGCAAACTTCTACCATATCTGGCGCTCACTGTTTGTTGTACAACTGCACCTACCTTTGAACTTCCAGGAAAGGAAACTAGGGTAATGCGGATATCTTTTAATAGTTCTTGACCAATATCAGCTCCACCACAGAAAGAGGTAAAGATTGCACCTGGCAAGTTGTTCTTCTCTAGAACTAATGCCACTAACCTTGTCATTGCGATAGTGATCAATGGGGTTGTTGGAGCACCTTTCCATACAACACAGTTGCCACAGACTAGAGCAAGGCAAGCATTCCAGCCAAGAACGGCACATGGGAAGTTAAATGCTGTAATTACACCAACTACTCCTAGAGGATTCCAAGTCTCTAACATCATATGATTTGGACGTTCTGACGGTATTATCTGTCCATTCAGTTGCCGACTTTAACCGACAGCAGAATCACACATGTCTATAATTTCTTGAACTTCCCGATTCCTTCAGGGAGAATTTTCCCCATCTCAAGAGATACAAGACGGCCAAGATGATGCACTTTTTCTCTTAGTGCTTCTCCTATTTGTCTAACAATCTCACCTCTCTTCGGAGCAGGAAGCTGCATCCATATCTTTAAAGCTTCACCACATGCTTGCAGGCCTTCCTCGTAATCTTCAATAGAAGCCTCCACAACTTCAGAAATAATCTGATTATCAGCAGGATTGACAGAGGAAACTACAGGACCGTTTCCTTTCCAGCTGCCATTAACATAACTCCCTAAATTACGAGTACTCAACCCGAGCTCACTCAAAAACGCGTGTGCCTTCTTAGCAAAACTCATTTTTGTTTCTCATCTACCAGAGCCCAGGTGATGATTTCTGGAATTGTTGAGTTGATATACCCCTTCATTGGAGCATTCCAAAGCCAAGATCTGATCAGGTGAGTAATAGTTATAAATTTGCTGATATTTATCTTGAGTAAGTCTGCAAAATCAGTCCATATTTTCCAGGCAAAAGTGGATACCTTGAGGATGATTGATCCTTATATTGACCTCAATTTTATCCATAGATTCCTTATTACCGATACCCCTTATGTTTCAATTAAGAAACTTGATCATGTAGGGCTTTTTAGAGTTTATCTTTTTGTTTTTGCGAATTGCAGAGACTTGATGATAAGAGGATTTTTCTTCCTTCTGCTTCTAGCTTGTTAAAGCTTCTGGTTGAGGAGTTTCTGAAAACTTGTATCTATCTCTTTCTTTTTCAGAATAGGAGTTATAGGAAGACTCCCAACGTTGGACTGATTAGGAGTATAGTTTCCAGATAAATTTGATTCATCCATGGGGGATGAAAGATCATAGTCATCATCCATAGATTTGATGGCTTCTATTATATCATCTTCATATCTTGTTGAATCTTTATTGTCTTCTGGATTGCTATTTTGCTGAATTTTCTTGGTTTTCTGGTGATCTTAAGCTTTTGGAGATGCAGAGGGGGAGCTAGTGACATCCTTATTGTTGTTGGATACAACAATAGATTTCATTCTTGGCTTGAGATTAGCAGGTAATAGCTCTTGATCCATGATGTTGACAGTAGCTTTCTTTTGAGTAATAACAGCTTCAGTTTCTTTTCCAGTATTGCTAGTAGATGTTTTCTTAATTCCAGTTTTCTTTCTTGAAGTCTGCTCCACATTATCTTTTCCGGTAACTTTGTTAGTAATCAAACAATCTTCTATTACTTTGCTTTTTGAGGCAGCTTTCTGGCAAATGTTGTATCCATGGCCAAAATGTTTACATAGTTGGCGATATTGGGGAAGGTTTTTATAGCTTATCTCAAGCCAATTGCCTTCATTTTCCACAAAACCAACCCATATGTTATACTGTATAGGCCTGGTAATGTCCAGCTCTATCAATGCATAGCAAGCATTGTGAAGAGCTCTATTAATCTCTGGCATCCAGATTTTTAAAGGGTTTCCAAGAGTATCAGCAATCTTTTTAATCATGGAGTCATTAAAAAGAAATTCTGGAACCTTGGAGATTCTGGTCCATACTGGGGTGATAGGACACTCAACTTTTGATTTGAAGTTTGGTGTCCATTTCAGAATCCTCATGACTGAATGATCAACAGTCCAAGCATTTTACTCCATATTTTGCATAAGTCTTCCATAAGAGTGAATTCCATCAATATGTGATGACTGTCCCAGTTTAAAACATTGAATTCTCCAATGAATCTGCGATCTTAATTTTTTTTTGTATTTGTTTCTTTGGGATTCCTGTGGAAAGTTTAGCTATTACTGTAAATTTAGATAAAGACAGTAGGTGATCTTTATCATGTTTCGAAAATTGTAAAGAGACATGATCGTTTTTATAATATATGCTAGAAAGATTATAATCATGCTCTTTGAATTCTGGTTTGAGTAAATCTGCGTAGAGCCTTGTATCGTTATTTGTGTTTTTGTTGTTAAATTTCTGATCTTTGTAGAATCTTATAGTCTTGGAAATTCAGTTTCTGAAGCAATTGTGTAGTGCTGTTTTTTCATTTATGCAGAAATCCAGAAAGAATATATGAGCTTAAGCAATCTGCAATAAAAAGCAATAATCTTGAAAAGTAGTCAAATGCAGAGATTCGGAAAACAGAGGATCAGAAGACAGACGATGCTGATGACTGAAGCTAGCTGACGATATGAAGATGGGCTTGATCTGCAGAATAGAGATTAGAACAGAGAGAAAATTAAATAGGGGATTGATTGTTAATAGAAGAGGAGAAGAACAATCAATTCATCCTGAGAAAAGGATATCTTGAAAGCCAAGAAAGGTTTTCTTGGGAGAGAGTTCTCTCAGAGCCAGTTTCCCTTCGATTTAACTGTTAATACAACTAAAGTCCTTTTTGGTCTCTCCAGAGATCGGGCTGCTTGAGTGTCAACAATTGTGAGCTCATCTTGTGAGCTAATCAAATTTCATCTTCAACTTGGTCAGTAGAAAATAAAAAATGGGTTAATGAACAAATATTTAGAAACCATTTAATTTTATTTAAAAATGTTAAATTATTATTAATATTATTTATTTATTACAATACTATTTAATATCTTCCTTATATTTTCACTCAGTTCAAAAGTTTGACATTCTGTACTAATAAAAAATAAATTGATAAAAAAAACAAAAAACTCTTTAGGTTAGGTCTTATTTAGATCTTCATGCATTTTTATTTATGAAGTATAAAATTAAATTAAACAAGATATTATATACATAATGAGATTATGTACATTACTATCAAAGGGACTGAGAGCAATTTAATGGTTCTGATACAAAAAATGTGTATGTATTTAGACCGCTCACGAAAATAAAAAGTGCATGTAATTGAGCATCCCCTAATGAAACACTAATGGGTATACATGCAGTCGAGAAGGCTGAGATGGAACATCGTGATTCGGAACAAGAGGACTCTAGAGATTTGAAGGTTCCTAATATTGATGATACAGTTGATTATGGAAAAACAGCTGATCAGACACGTCCTCTATCATATTCCTACATCTTTAACATGTTGAATAGAGAATCTATGTCCTGTGATTCTATATCTAAAGAGGATGCATCAGATTCTCTAAAGTCTTCTTTTCAGTCGGACTTAGAGTCTAGTGACTTAGATATTGATGGTTACAAACCAGATGGAATCACCACCAATGAAAAGTGTAATCCCGAGAATGAGATAATAACACCTCGTCCTGCTGATCTTAGTGCCCAAGAGCATTCATCAGATTCTCCATTTGGTTCCGTTCGAGTGTTTAAGTATGGCAATTTGGTTAGTGAATGTGAGCACCCAGATGGGATCAGCACCACTGTAAAGGGTGATAGTTTGGATGAGTCCACCTCTGATTCTATATTCTCAAGAACGGGCCATGTCTGCGACATTAATAGCCTCAAAGAAATAATCGAAGATGCTAAATCCAATAAGAATAGGAGCAGAACAGCCACAATCGATGATGAATTGAGCAAGGAGCGTTTGGATGTTAATGAGTGGGATATCTGTGATAGCGAACCAGAGATGGAAAAGCTTTTTCGACAGATGAAAAATATGAACAAGTGAGACTCAAGTGTCATGCCGGTTTTTTTCCTCACGATCTGAGTTTGATTATATTATCTACTTGAATCATTCTATCAATAATAATAAGTAGAGGCTATTTGTTATAACAAAGAAAAAAGGTGCATGTATTAAGACCGTCCCTTTAGAAATATCGAAATAAAAAGTATAAAAGCTTGTAGTAGAAACGATGTACAATCCAAAACAAAATTTGTGTACAATCTCACGACTACAACAACAAAGGGAACTCCCTAAGATAACTTATCTCCTCTCTTAACTATTACAGGTCTCCTCACTTTTGCATCAAAGTCCGAGTTTTGCAAGAAGCTGACTCCATCTTGGTGTCTCTTCATCAAAAATGTAGGTCAAAGGAGAAATCAGCACACCACTACCACCAATCTACATCACAAAAGAGATCAGTTTGTCAAAAGTATCCAAAAAGATGCGGTAAATAAAAATTACAACCCTAATTGTATCACGGACATATTTATAGAAGTAATATGTTAGTTTAGGATTATTAATACAGAAGAATGCATTCTTTCTTTAAATAGTGAATTATAGCTGTAATAAGCTTTACACCCAGTCATTGACTACAGAGCAAAGATTCATCTGATACCATGAATAATTTGACACTGTTGTTTACTCAATTTTAAGAAGAAGAGTAATTCAACCCAAGTGTAGTGGAGTAATAATTAAGTCAATATTCATGTTATCAGATGAATTTAAGTCAAATTATTTATCTTATCAGATGTATCTTTGATACGTCGTCAATTATTTTATATCAATGTCTTATTGCTTTCAAACCTGACCAGCAAGATTGCTAATAGAAGATATTGACATCACTAACCGTTCTAAGTTGCTGAACAGACTTGTACAACTCCTTTTTTGGGACACAAATGACTATAGCATAATAGTCAACTGACACTTTCCCGTCACGTTGGCAGAACACTGGACTTATAGTCGGTCCCTGTATATATGACCAAGAGAACAGTAAAAGTCAGGTCATAGCATGAAACACAAATGATAACTTAGCGCATAGTTCACTCTCTTACTTGCAGTCCTATTAATGAATGTTGGCTCAGTACTCTTTTAGCCACTTCCTCAGCACTAGTAGCTCTCATGTTTGCCGTTACCTGTCACCAGAAGACATGACAAAAAAAGTCAGACATTAGTGTTTAGAAATAGATAAGTGACCAGGACGGGTGAATCGAGCCCACAAGAAGATGGTGCAGTCGCACACACTTGACTCTCGAAAAAAAAAAATTCTTAAAAAACTCAGTAAAAAGGAAAGAAAAATTCTTCAAGTATTTATAAGATACATTTTTACTTGCAGGTTCACGCTTGAAAATAATTCTTTATTCTACCCATTAATTTAAAAGTTTAAGCAATAAGGTATGATTTTCTACTTGAATACCGCTCCCTCGACTTGTGGATAAGGTGTTACTCAATGATTTAGTAGGCGACCCTGGAGCCCATATATGAGAAGGTGAGTAATCTAAGAGCTTAGATGCATACATAAGAACAATATATTTTTCATAAGTAGTTTTTGAAAATGGTAGCTATATAGTAAAGAACTGAAAAGAAAACCTTAATCTTCAAAATGCAAATTCCTTTCTCGTGTAATCTTTTGCCACATTGGTGTGTATGAACAATTTTTAAAAACATGTGTGGGCCACAAACTGGTACAATAACATGACATAACCCTGTTAACAAGAAAAATAAATACTAAAAATAATAAAAACATGTACGGTGTGCGCACCGTGAACTGATTAACAGCCCTAAAATGAGCCTCCAATCTCTCAAGAATTTCATGCGTCGTTTCAAGCGCATCTTTACGTTCAGTCAAGGCCCTCCTGCTTGCCACAAGTACAGCCTGGAAATATACATTGGGACTTTCAACACTACCAAATTTAGAGAGGCAAGTGATATATTAAACCTTTAGAACAATTAGATACAATGATTAGATATTTCTCGCCTGGCTTTCCAACACAACTCCTCCTTCGATTTCTTTCAAGTTGTTTTCTTTCAGTGTCATTCCACTACTGACAAGATCCAAGATGGCATCTGCTATCCCCATCTAAATTAAAGACAAGGAAGCAGGGTTTAAACCAACATCTATTCAAATTTTAAAAAATAGATGTATCCCAGACTAAGCACTGCCAGTAGAAAACACTATACTGAATTCCAGTAAAATAATTATTCTCTAACCCCTTTTTCTTCAGAGGCTACCTCTTAGGCCCCCGTACTATATTTTCTTGCTTCGAATATTGTACTACAATCAGAGAGGCAAACAATACACCAAAGTTACCAATTTTCCAAATATGTAAATTCAGGGATGCAGAAAATAGTAGTTGCTAACATAATCTTATCAGAGGATCTTGGCACACTAAATTCCGTACGTGATTTAGTACATCCCCTAGAAACAAAGTTTTGAAAGAACTTACTTTTAATAATTCAAATCTTAAGTAGTCGAAAAGAGCAATAATAACAAAAAAAATGGCAAATCAAACAGGTATTATGTATAAAACAGTAGGTCTCACCGCAGGAGCTGCCTCTAGTGCTCCATCAGCAGTTGAAAAGGACACGTGCTTCAGACCATTTTCTTTCACGAATTTAGGACCTAACTGCAAATCCAAGTAGATTTTTGGAATGATCTAACATTAGCATCTTGCATTTCAGAATAAGTTTTTAATCTAGAAATGCCAACATGGCAAAGAGATTTGCTAATGCATCGTACGTAAGTGAATCCAGTAGCAACTCGTAGAGGTCTTTCTTCAGTCCACTGGGGCATTTGTGCTAGCTCTTTCACCGAATTGATATCCTCAAAAATCCCATATTTGGGTATCTGAATGACACATATATAAAAGTTTAAGGATATCCATCATTAGAAGAATAAACTACAATGAAAAACTAAAAAAAAAAATACACTTACAGCAAGAGACAAATGACAGTGACCATACTCAAGATCATCATGTACAACAATAAGATCTTCATTTCCCTGATAAAAGTTCAACATAAATACAAAGAATGAGGTAATTTAAAGAAATCAAATCAAGCACATAGAAACAATTATCTTAGAACTACAAAGTATTACACACAAGCCACAGAGCTACAAGTCCAGATGTGGTTGACAAGTGGGTAACGCAGTCTGAAAAACAGTAGCACCAGACTACCTTCATATACTCAGAGATACACAGACCTTATAAAACAGAAGCATATGAGAAAAGGCATAAGAAAATCCTGATATTTTTACTATCATCCAAGAAATTATACACGAGTCATATGTGAAATGATCTAGAACTAATACCTCTATGATACATGAATTGTTGCAATTTTTCTCTCGAGTTTACAATATCTTAAACAATTAAAAAACATATGTAAATGGACATTTACCTCTCCATATTCGATAAATGTGTCTAAACCCACGATACCGAGATCTAAATCTCCTGACGAAAGTTTCTTTACGATGTCCGTTTGCCGTTGAAACCAGACTTCCATATTAGATATCTGAGAGACGATCAAAAGCTTAGTTTACCAATGTAACATACATATACACATACCATACAAGATAAAGAGCTAACCTGTGGGATTTGGGCGACATATTGTCGAGGATTAACTTGCTTAACTGATAATTGACAATCCTTTAAAAAAGAAATTAACAAAATGTCAAACTGTAGGTGCTTAATTGGTTTATAAATCTACCAAGAAAAGACTACTGCTATAAAATCCAACATATGAAAACTACTTACAGCTATATAATCCGGCATCAATAAGTAACACAGTTTAACTCAAGTAAGCCATTGTCCACAGGCGGATCTAGGAATCGAAATAAGGAGGGGCTAAACTGTAAAATCACATATATCCTCCAAAGCTTTTTTTAATAGTTTTGTTAAACCTAATCTCATTGCTAGTTTGGAATGTGTTGTCTAACTCCTAATTCCATTACTAGTTTATGACAAAAGATAATAACCTCAATCGATATCATTAATCATGAAAATAAGAAGCCGGGAGTTCTGTCAGGAGAGGAAGTGAGAAAACACTCTTAAAAATTCACACGTAACCGAAAGTTTTATCATTGACCCATAGAGAAAGAGAGACAAACACTGCTGCCATTAATCTTTCTTCTTTTACCTTGCTAATCTCTCTGCGCTCTCTTACTTTCTAGGGTTCCTCATCTACTACTCAGAAGCAAAATCGGACAAAAGCAGAAACAGCAAAGGCTGTTTTTCTTTTGTTGTAGTCGGTGGTATGAACAAATCATATGAATTCCTTTTTGGTTTGATTCAATTTATTGTGCATTTTAAGATTCAGTATTACCAGGACAAATTAGCAATAAAGAAAGAAGAACATGAAACGACGAAGCAGCTATACTAGCAGCCGGCGTCATACACCTAGTTCCGGAAAGGCACTAGCAGTAGAGAAAGAAGATCATCGAAAAACAAAACAGAAGTTGCATGAAGAAGAAGATAATCAAGACAAAAAACAGAAGTTGCAAGGAACATAAAAAGACAAAGCAGCAATCCCAGCAGTGGTGTACGCAACTAGTTCAAAACAGGCAAAAGCTATAGAGAAGATCATAAAAAGACAAAGCAGAAGTTGCAGAAAGAAAGAGGAGAGCATCAAGCAGAGTTACAAAACAAAAAATCCAAAGCCGCAATAGCAAAAGAAAAACAATAACGTCAAATGTCTAAGACTGTAGCATTGGGCAAAATGACCGCCCGGTACACCAGGGAACTAGTTTTCTAAAAGATGATAGACTTGGTGGATGATATTTGAATGTATGTGTATTATGTATACTACAAATTGAATTGATCATGAAAACAAGTAACAAAAAAATATTGTATTTAATCAAATAAAATACAAAAACACCACAAATGACGTGTCTTGAAATATATGACGACTTTTACGTTAATATCAATTTTTTCTAAATCTAATAATAATAATAAATTAATAATAATAAACCAAACCCATCTCTTATTAGGAACCTTGAACTAAAAACGAAAATTAGACCAAATTTTAACGGTTTTATTAACCAAACCAAAATAGATAATAGATAATGAAACTGGTTTGAAATTGAACCAATAAAATAGATTCTGTATTCAAAACCAAAATAGATAAAGAACCGAAATAGGTGACTCAATAAAACCGCTTCTATTTTCAAAAATCTAATTAGATAAAAACTGAAATGGTGAAATGGGTTAGGAATCGAACCTCAGTTCTAGTGAAATGGATTCGGAATCGAACCAATAGAATCCTTCTATTTTCAAAACCAAGATAGATAAAAAACTGAAATGGTGAAATAGGTTCGGAATCAACCAATAAAATCGGATCTATTTTCAAAACCGAAATAGAGAAGGAACTGAAATGGTGAAATAGGTTTGAAATCGAACCAATAAATTGGATTTTATTTTCAAAACCAAAATAGAGAAGGAACTGAAATGGGAAATAGGTTTGGAATGGAACCAATAAACCGTTTGATAACCAAGAAAATTGACAAATAGATTAAATTAATTCCAATATAATTCCACATTTAAAAGACAAACAATTGCTAGCTCTATTCATGTTCTTCTTCTATAGACAACTTCTGTTTTGATAATGACCTTCTCTATTGCTGGTGCCTGTTTTGAACAGTTGTGTATACCACTGTTGGGATTGCTGCTTTGTCTTACCACGTTCCTTCTTTCTGCAACTTCCCTTTCAGATTTGTCATCAAACCATAGTTATTAATAGCCCCAATTGCGCGCAATAGCGCATAGCAGGCTAAGTGGGCTATAGCGCAGCTAATCCAGAACCCTTATCCTTACCACGAGATTAGACGAAATCTAAGAAAATATGTGGGATGATAAAATTTAAAATTGGTTAATTGTTTGATATTATTGATCCAACTATTCTTAGATTTGTTTGATTTAAGGATGATCTGAGTTACTTTTTAAGATATGTTTATTTTGAATATGAACATATTATTTATATTTATATTATTACACTTGTGGTGCGCTATTGCTCCGGAGACTCTTTGCAGTTAGTGCGCAAAAGGCTATCAATCCACATTCCTAGTTATCGTTATTAATTAACTGTAATATTTAATTGAGATCAATATTACATGTCTTATTTCCCACTTAAATAATAATTATTTACTAAAACCCGTGGTAAACCAGTACCACGATTATAAAGTCCAGCTACTTTTTCATTGTCTTTTTTTAATATTTATATAATATAATCAAACTAGTAAGAAACACATTGTCTATTTTTAAAATTATTTACTAAAACCAGTGGTAAACAAGTACCACCGATATAGACTCCAACTACTTTTTCATTGTTTTTTTTGTTAATATTTATATAATATAATCAAACTCATAACAATCACATTGTGTATTTTTTAATAAGAACTAGAGGAGGGTATAAACTCACCTATAAAGACAAAAGAATAAAGGGTAAATGTAAACAGGCTGTAGAAATTCAACATCTCCAAATGGGTCCAGGTAGTTTTTTTCTAATGTCTTTCCCTTCGCCCTTTCAACATCCTAACCTAGTGGTTGAAAAGGTAAATAAATGTCTTTCTTTTTTGTAAATGAATAAGTTTAACCTTTGCTAAACAGTTTCACTAGTCCGCTTGTTCATTGAAATATCTACAAAGATTCTTTATACTCGCAATTTTCTATAAAAATCACAAGTTAGTAAAAAAAATCTTCAAGCTCGGCAAGAGTACATGAGAGCAAGTTGCTATCCAAGTCGAGAACATGGAAAAGGCATAATACTTAGATACTCTCATAATACTTAGATACTTGAGAGTAGATTACTATCTAAATCTAATAATATTCCGAAAATGAAAAGGAATAATACTTAGATACTTGAGAGTAGATTACTACCTAAACTGAATAATATTCTGAAAATGAAAAGGCATAACGCTAATTACACGAGATACAAGCCTGCTATATAACCCGTATATATATATGTATCAACATTTACTAACCTAGGCCTAAATGTTGACCAATTTACTAATCTAAGCCCAAAGTTTTGTTGGTCAACCGTTTGAAAAAAGAACAATGGTTCGTTCCAGACAAACACATTGGTTCCGTAAAAGACTAGAGCGAAAAGGACTGAGCCATAGATGCAATGCAAATAAAACTGACAAAAAAAGTAATATGCATATATAAAAAAATTAAACTGAAAATCTACGTGGAATGATAAATAAGAAAGATTAAATTAAACTGAAAATCTACGTGGCATGATAAATAAGAAAGATGTAGGCTTTGAGTTTTTTTTTGTTGATTCCCTCTTTCTATGTCTCTCTCTATCTTCTATGGTGACTCATACTATCATCTTCTAACCTAATACTAACCCTTTCTAATTTAGTATTAACAGCTACCGATAACATCCCGCTAGTCACCATGAATATCAATTCTTCGCATGAATTTATAACGGTGTCAATCGTTAGTAATGGTACGGAACAGAACTAAAACAAATCATAGCAATCTGAATTGAATCATATTTCTGAAATGGATTCACGTGAATAGAACTTGAAACTCAGATCCAATGAAGTATTGAAAAATAAAGTAGAGAGTACCTTGAGAAGATCCAGAGTATCAGACGCCATTCGACCTTTACTAGGCAGGCCGAGTCGGATCTCTTTCCTGCCGACAAATTTCTCTGAAAATTTGCCATTGGACACATCATTTTCGATTTGTGATTGCAATACGCAAGAAACTAGTTTCGGAATCCTGTTAGGACAGGCAAAAAGAAACATGCTTTGCAACAAAACTTTATGGCCAGTGAGTGAAGAAGAGACTGAGAGAAGAGGCGAGAAACGGATGATTATGTTATAAGTATTTATAAGGCCGGTTCAAAAGCCTTCTCATTAGGGCTTTTTTGTATGAAAAATGGGTCTCCGTCTTTAGCCGTTACTCTAATTGCGATTATTTCCATTTTGGGCCTCACAGTCACACCTCGCTTCGTAAGATTGCCATTTTTCTCTCTCTAACTGTGGTTATTTCCCTTCTCTTCCTTTAAATTTCAGCTGGGTGCAGCTGAAGAGGGCGGTGAAGCATTTGCTAACCATCTAGATGCTGGACACGAAATCATGAAAGCTGGGTGCAATTCCCATCAGCTCTTCAATTTGCTTTAATCGGGGCATATAAGGATATACTTTGTGGGCTTTTACAATTTCAATCACTTCCTATTGTAGCTGCATCTGCAACTTGACCGGAACCTACCGGTTGGAATTGACCTGTGGCAGAGTTGTTGTAAGGTTTGGAGGTGTCTCAAGTAAAAGATCAGGAAGAACAATTGGATGATGTGACACGCGAATTTGCGGACTTGGGAGCTTGGTCGAGATGTTGAAGTTGAGGTTTGACGAATTGGAAGCCCATTTGAAACAACACGACTAATGGGAGAAGTTATACCAGACATCACAAATAAAGTAGGCATTGGATCGCAACGAATAGGATGGATGACCGAGTTTATTCCAACAATCGGTGCACTCAAGTTTGCAGAAATATGAAATCTTTTGTTTTGCTTTGATGGTCTTGTGTCGTGGGATGGTCGAGTCTTATCAACAGATGAATATTTTGTTGATGCTAAGCTGAAATTCAATTCCTCCTACATATACCAAGACGTGTTAATCGTGCAATTCAAACTTCTTGCAGACTTGGTTCACAAATGAACATTGTCTAATCCTCATAGCCAGGTACCTACATCAAAATGTGAGTTATTTTTGTAAGAATAGGTGTTATATTACATGTCATTTAATGGAACTTAATTTTCACTACTAGGATCAACTATTTCGTTTTCTTAGAATGTTAGAAGAGAAAGTGAAAAAAGTTTTCTTGGGGACTAACTCCTCATTCAGTTTTGTGGATGGTGGGATGCTTTTATAATGGAGGTAATACGTTAGCATTCTTCACTAATTTATGTTCTTTTGTTTTTGCGACTGTCTAAATTGAATTAAACTGGTTTATTAGGATTCTTTGGGCTGTAGAGATTCATAGAGGGACCTTTTCGATGTTGATTGCTAAGCCAAATAAACCAGAGTTCTACAAATCTGAGCCTCCTTTTTGGTTTGTATTTCTATTTTGTTAATTTATTTATTTTTTTACTACCTTATTCTATGATTCTGTAAGATATAGTAGACTTATTGTAGATTACACTAAAGATATATTGTCTGACTGTCCCCATCTCGTGTACGATTGTGTTATAGACTTTAGATTGTCATTCGATTTTGTTGTTGTTTCAGTTTCTAGAAACCTAAACTAAAAAAGCAATTGTTATGTTTTTTTTTAATTTTATTTACAGACTTCCATATATTTTACACAGGATTGAACGCTATTCTAATTGCGAGTTCTTTTATGTCGGATAAGGGGTTTATTTGTAAATGGATCTCGAACTTTACAGTCAATATATTCAAATACTTTGCAGGTGGCAATCAGTTAAAGGCGAAGGGTGTTACTTAACATTATAAGTTTGTAGCTTTAATATTATGTGCTCAAGTTAAGACACAACAACGAAGGATGTCAATGCTATTAAAGGCTTGGTGAACCAGTTGAAGCTTACGAGGCTTTCGGTGCCAGCCTTCCTGCTAATGAATGTCGATATGTTCTAAATGAATTTGATTTTATGACAGAGGAGAATGTCCCTAAAAGCAAGATTATTTTCATTGCCTGGTAAGATCAGTGTATCAAATCCTACTTTTTGATTGCTATCGATTTTTTCAATCTTTTCACTCACTATCTTTTTTAATATGAGTAGGTTGGCTGACACTGCGAAAGTCAGAAACAAGATGATTTATGCTAGCTCGAAGGATAGATATAAGAGGGAACTCGATGGCATTCAGATAGAGCTTCAAGCTTTTAATCCAACTGAGACGGGTCTTGCTGTCATAAAGAGTCGTTATGGTTATATGCAGATTATTAGCTCATGTGCATTAGAAACAAAATAAATAATATCTTCTGTGGTTCACCGATTGTAATGTCTATAGTAATTTGAGACTTCGAAACTGTGTTTGAAATTGTCTCGTGTTGGAGTTGTTATGTTCGAAGTGTTGCTTTTATTTGATATACATGGATTGGTATCCCTTTGTTGGTGTGATAGGTAATATAATATGATGTTGGGATCCCTGTGTTGGTGTGATAGGCTAATACAATATGATGTGCTGTGTTGGAGGAGTGATTGTTTCTTTTGTTTTATACATTATGTATAGATTTCTCAACAGAACCATAGCTAGATTCTGCATATCATTCTTTTACGACTTGGTTTGGGGATAGGTCTTTTCCGCCATAATTAGTTTCACATTCAAATGGTAAAGGCCGATTCAGAAGGTTCATAATGGTGGGAATGAATTTTGAAGATATGGATAACAGTCAGGTAACTGCAAGAAAAGCCGAAAATTGCAAACATAGACCGTTAATCAGTATTCAACTTCTATAAAAAGTTGTAATCCTTAGCCCTTGATAATTAAGGGATCCGTTGGGATATAGGCTTCTAGCCGAAATCATATCATGGTAACATGATACAATACTGCATTACCTACTATTACAATCATTTTTAACAAATAGAAACAAGAAAACAAAAATAAGTACCAGAGTCTTTTTGTGTTTGTGTCGGACTCACACAACAATTAGAAAGATCAAGGTAGCCGCTGGAGACTATATTAATTCCATCCGTGTTGAGTACGATGATGGTGGTTATTCTGCATTGTGTACTAAACACTGTGAAAGCGAGGGTGGTGAGAAATCTAGTGTAAGTTCTTTATATTATTAGTTCTTGCTTTGTTTAATGAAACAAGTTAAATATAAGTCCTTATAAAATACTTGGAGAATGTCATATTAGCTGAAACTTGAGATGCTCAGGTGGAGATATTCGGCCGGTTTTGTTATTACTCGCGAGTTATTAGTTGTTTCTTCACAAACTTCATACCCAAAATGACTACTATTCGTATATCATACTTGCCCATGGAACTATGAACTTTTTTCTTTTCAATTTTATCTCTTTAGATCCAACTCGATTATCCGGGTAAATTTATAATTTCAATGTCCGAATACCACGACAAAGAAGGTAATTCTTCCACTGTAAGACAACTCACTTTCGAAAGTAATAAAAGAACATACGGACCTTTTGGCACCAAAAGTGGGGAATTCTTTTCTGTCCCGCAATCTGATGGGAAAATCATTGGATTTCATGGGAGAAGTAGTTTGTTTATTGATTCAATAGGAGCATATGTTGTGCCAATCATCAGTCGGCACCCATCTGAATTCATAAAAGCATTTTGGTGGCGAAGGAGGAAATCCATGGGACGATGGAGTTCATGACACGGTTAGGACTATACTAATTGGAAAGGCCACCTTTGGCATTGAGTACATGCATTTTGAGTACGATAAACATGGCCGTTCTGTTTGGTCCAATGAACATGGCGTGTCTCATAAGGGCAACAAATACCTCCAGGTTAGTTGGGTACTATTTCATTTTCCATTTTGATAATGACTATTGTGTACTAAATAATCGTTTGGTACCAAGAGATGGCGAACTGGATTTGACTAAAGTTGTCATGACAAGTCATTAAATTAAATGACTTCTATACATGACCAACTAGTTTCATGTAGATGCTTGAGATTAGATAAGACTAAGAATTATATACATTTTTAACTCTTGATGATTACTTGGGAAAACATTTGCAGATTGATCTTGACTACCCAGGTGAGTTCCTGGTTTCGATATCAGCAACTGCAGGCCAGGAGAGGTGCTGCAAATTGGGGCATATAGAAAATATAGATTACTGTCATTTAATGCATTGAGTCTATTCGTGTCGAGTATGATAACCATGGGCGCTCATTATGGTGTCAAAGATATGGTGGGAATGCCGCCGGGTCTGATATGTGCACCGTTAGTTGAATTTAAAAATAATTTATTATATGTTCTATTTTTGGTATAATGTTTTAGCATGGTTTGAGGTAGACTTATCTAAGTTTCCGTAACTAGACTTGCTCATAATTTTAATATTTCTAACTCCATTGTCTTACTGCAGTTCATTGACGAACATAATTGTAATTAACTATAGAGTAATATGATCACCCTCTTAGGTTCGTCGAACTGATTACAGGTTGAACTTGACTATCCGAGTGAGTTCATAGTTCAAGTTTCAGGGAAGTATGGATCTGTGTCAGGCCATAGCGTTGTACTGTTACTAGCAATAAAAATCAACGGGAAAATATGGCTTACCGGACAATAGAGTAAGTTTGTGTCCAGAGGAAGATCCAGTGAAAGTACATCTATAGTGGATTCAAGTCGTTTCTTTTACTTATATTTTACTCTGAATCCTACTTCCCTCATCTAAGCCCTGGCTCAGTCTAACCACTACTTGTATTATTGAATGCTAAAACTGTCATTTGATCAAGTTCAGTATTAAACAAAGATTTTGGAAGTAATAAGTATGAAACAAAGACTCTTGACTTCAGAAAAAACAACTATATTAAGGTAGTCATCCACCTGCCTATAGACAGACTGTCTCATAGTACCACTGGATCAAACTGCTCCTGCTGTTTTTGTTCCTCTAAAGTTTGTCTGAATTTCTAAAATTAGTGGAAGTTTTTTGTTTCGTTTTTAATCATTAGTGTTTCTTAGCTTTCTGCAATATGGATAACGTCGAACCAACGGAGATAGAAAGTGGATGTTTATGGAACGATGGAACGCATACAGGTATTAGACGAGTGATCATAGTCAGTGGAGTTGTCATCGACTAGATCCAGTTTGAGTATGTCGACCTTGATGGAGACCCAGTTTTGTCTCCTAGGCACAGTGGAGGTGGTGGAACGCAATTTCATGAGGTCGCTGTTAATGAACATAGTTTAGATGCGCGCTTTAGTAACTTCATACGTACATTACTCAGTAATAGCTTCGTAGATGTTATTTATTCTTAGATGTTTTCTATAGGTCAAACTTGACTACCCAGACGAGTACTTGGATCATTATCGGGTTACTACACTGTATCTTCGGGCAATATCAATGTCATAAAGTCAATGGAGTTCCATGGGAAATAGGTTTCTCAATGCTATAGAGCCCTATTTTGATGAACCAGCGTTTTTGTCGTCCATTGGGCCCTATGGAGGACGTAGCGGGTACTTTTGGAATGATGGAGAAGAAGAACAAGATGGTATCAGGCAAATTGAATTAAATTATGATTCGGTTGTTCATTCCATTCGTACCGAGTATGATTGTGAAGGTACGGCAAAGGTGAGGGAGGTAACAAAACCATGGTTAGTGGCTTTTATTTACATTGGTTTTAAGAATATAAATTACTCTGAAGCATGTTTCTTCTGTTGTTTTGACCCTTCGCCGGCAAATCTCACTGTCTGGCTGACGACAGCTTAATAATGTTTACACATACCTTGTAATTAATGGCATGATTAATATCTTTTGACAAACGATAGCACTTAAATTTGGCACTGTATCTTTCAGATAACCCTGGACTACTCAAGCGAGTATTTGACTTGCGTCACAGGCTACCCCTCTGCAACTACAACTCGTGTAGTCATCCAGTCTCTTACCTTCCAAACCAACCTGAATTCATATGGACCTTTCGGTGATGAGAAAGGAAAGTATTTTTCCCTCTCGTTGTTCAAAGGCAATTTCATTGGGTTCATTGAAGAAGCGATAGCGTTCTCCATTCTATAGGGGAGCTTATACAAGACTAATTGTGGAACATGTGCGTCCTTTTGGAGGCAAATCTGGAGCTCCATGGGATGATAAAATTCACACAGGGATCAAGCAGATAAAAGTTGCTTACGGATCAAAGGTATATGCTGTTTTCTTTGAATATGATGATGAGGGGGTCTCCAAATGGTCTCCTATGCACGGCGACGTTGATCAGGCACTCGAGTTCGAAATGGTTTGTTCATTCAGTCCTCTACTTATTTATTTGGACGCAAAATTAATGACTCGCAAACAAGTCCGGCAATAATTCAGTGTTAAAGGTTTTACAAACCTGCAGACTTGTTGGTTTTTTTTTTGAAA
Organism: Limnanthes douglasii subsp. nivea; assembly: GCA_036936605.1. Lineage (NCBI taxonomy): Eukaryota > Viridiplantae > Streptophyta > Magnoliopsida > Brassicales > Limnanthaceae > Limnanthes > Limnanthes douglasii. Next base: position 74,670,012 of record JAUPFV010000003.1, on the reverse strand, counting down.
AAAATAATAAATTTGATCTTTCATATTTTAAAGAGTTAGTAATCAATTCACTTTTTATAGTCATCAGTTCTAATAAAGAAAAATGTTTTTATCAGTCTGGATGATATGAATATAATTCACTTTTTATAGTCATTTTCCTAGGATTTTGGATCATCAGTTGAACATCTGTATTCCAGGCATGTATCTAAAAGTATATTCATATTGCAGATAACAATACACTATCCAAACGATTATTTCCCTTACTGGGAGTGAGTTCCACCAATTAAGTTTCCGTTGTTACCTCAGACCATAAAAGAAAAACTGGAAACACGCAAACCCTGGCGAAAGAAAACCCAAAGAAGGTTATTAAAAGCTTTGAGTGTCAGAGATAGCGATGGAGAGAAAGGGAATTCGTGATTTCAATTAAATTTTATCCCAAATTTACGATTAGGATCGTCGGGGTTTTCTATTCGAAGTGAGGTGTGAGGCCCAAACGTTCAGTCTTGATAACCTGAAGAGAAGACTTCACAGTAGCCTGATTAAGCCTGTAGCCGCAATTTAAGTAAGGGCTAAAGCTAAACGGAGACCCATTTTTCATAAGTTAGTATGTCATTGTTGTGTTTATGTTAGCATAGAACTTTCAACTAAGAAAAATCGTACGTGCGCAGATATGACATGAGTCACATAAATTGCCTCTAAAATTCTTAGACTCTTTATTGCAGAAAAGAAAGTTGCATCGTAACTGCCCTCCTCCAAATAGTTTATTGCCTTCCGGTTACCATCTGCTTGTGCCAAGACTTTCTGTTTCCGGAGATATATAAGAATTTAGGAAACTCTCTACTTCACCTACCTCAACATATGTAACAAGAAACCGACCTCACAATTGCACGAATAGATACAAGAAATTGCTATTTGATTTTCCATTTCTAAATAGTAGATTCATGAACGTTTGATATTTTAGTATAATTGGATCGGCTAGTCGATCAATTTAATCATGATACATTATCGAACAAATCGTAGAGTGCGGAGTGCATGCTTATTAGATTATATCATGATTAACAGAGTTTAAGGGGCGGAGCTCGCGAATCCAAAAAACAGAGCCCCTGTCTGGTGTGGATAGGACGGAGCCCCTAGCTGGGTCGAGCTGACAGGTCAGCTTGGAAATTTTTTATTTGGGTGAATTGGCTTGTGTTCCAAGTCAACAGAATTTTAAATTTGGAAATTTGGAAGTTTATTTGAATTTCAAATTTGAACCGGTTTTAATTCCTGTTATGTGACCTAACTACCCCAACTACCCTAACTGCATGCATTGGTCGAAATATATATATATATATATATATGTTGGGTTCGGTTTTATCTGTTCGAAAACGAATCTCTGATTTTATCCAGTTAGAATTTTTGGAGAACCCCAAAAATATTTCAATTAAAAATTGTTTACAAAACTTCAGAAAATTATCCGAAAATCAAACATTGTTTACAACAAATAATTGAAAGATTATGTTCTTGTTTATGAAAATAGAGATGACGACTGGAGGTGAATCAACGGAGTTGATGACAAGTAAATTCGCTAAATTGGACAAGTTCGAAGGATATGATTTAAGACGATAACATAAAATATGCATTTTCTATTGACCACCCTCAATGTTGTGTTTGTCCTGAGTACCTCCTGCCCGGAGATCATTGAGAATGAAACGTTGGAACAAACAAGGAGGCGCAACAAGTGGGAGAATGATGACTACATTTGTCGAGACCACATATTAAACGGTACGTCTGATACTTTATTTGATGTGTACTAACATGTCAAATCTGCAAAAGAGTTATGAGATTCCATTGAATCAAAATACATAATAGAAGATGCTTATAGTAGGAAGTTTATGGTTAGTAATTTCATAAATTACAAAATGGTTGACTCTAGATCTGTGATGGAACGGTATAATGAACTACTAAGAATTTTGGGTCAATTTGTTCAACACAATATGAAAATGGACGAATATATTTCACTGTCTTCTGTTATTGATAAATTGCCTCATTCATGGAAGGATTTTAAACACACTCTAAAACACAACATTGAAGAAATGACTTTAGTCGAACTTGGTAGTCATTTTAAGATTGAAGAGTCTCTAAGGTTTCAAGATGAAATCAGTACTCCTAAGGGTAAAAACCAAGTGGGAAACTTATCTGTAAATATGGCTGAAAGCGGGTCACTTTAGGATTCTTTAAGGCAAAAACAAAAACAACAATTTTTCCAACAAAAAACTTAAAATGACATGCTGGAAATGTGGCTAACCTGGTCACTTTGGAGGGATTGTCGAGTTGGAAAAGAAAAAAATAGTGATGGTCCAAGTGGGAACAGTGCTGGTCCAAGTGGGAACAGTGCTGGTCCAAGTGGAAACATTGCTGGTTCAAGTGGATCTAAGGATCCTAAAGAGCAACAAGTTCAGTTTTTATTTCAGAATTTTAATTCTGGTCAAAATTATATCTCTAATATCTGAGGCATTTTATGTGCAGGATGACGATGTTGCTTGGTGGATTTATTCGGGAGCAACAAGTCATATAAGTTTCAACCGATGGGAAATGTTGCAACTAAACCAATTAAAAGACTATAAACTGTTAAATTATTATTTACTTCTGAAAAAAAACATATTATTAAGCAATGTATTGTATGTTCCTGGGATTCAAAAAATCTTTTATCTCGTGTTATATTAAATAATTGTGGTTTCAAACAAGTGTATAAAAGTGAGAAATATGTATTGTTAAAACATGGTGTATTTATGAGATTCAGATATTTGTGTAATGGTATGTTTATGTTAAATATTTATGTATCGTTCCAAAATGATTCCATGTGTATGACTTCTACTAGTATGTGTAGAAATTTGAATAAAGTAAATTTCATTTATTAATAATGAAAACTTTAAATTTATAAGAAAATAATTTTAAGTTTAATTATAGGGTCAAGTTTCAGACCAATCTATGATTTTTTAATGCTATGTATATGTATGTATATATTTATGTGTGTCTCTGGTAATAGCATGGTCAATTCAGTTACGTATGTATAATGAGAAACGTGTTCCACTTGTGATTGTATAACATGTTTAGATCAAACACGTTTAGGTTAGTTGTTTCATATTTCTATGTCATGTTGAATGCAATGTTATATATTTAGGAGTTCTCAGTTATGTAACTTCATTAAGTGCGCATTGAGAAGTATCTAGTGCTGAGAATGCATGTTTTTTAGGATATGAGGTAATTATCCATTGTTGTTAACACTTGGATTATGTGATATAAGCGGTGATGTCATGCATGCCCAATGATTGTTTATTTCAGGTACATAATCTGATTGTCATTCAACTCCTTCAGATATCTGAGCACTTGACGGGATATTTCACATCCCCGAATTGCTTCAGATGCTCAAAACGTATTGAGATACGTCACATTAAGGTTTAATATGTTAAAAATAGATGATTCATTAACGATTTTATAATTTCAATGCGAGAAATTCTTACGTGCATTCTCCGTAACTCATTGGCATACCTGGTATCCCATATGGGTAGGAAATGTAAGGTAAATCATTAAATGAAATAATTTTAGGGACTCACAACTTAAGGAACAATTATTGCGTATGTAAATCTCCCCCAGAGAAGACGACCACACATATTTCCTGATGGTGAGAATATGTTACATAAAGAAGTTTTTGAGTTTACACGCACCATACTCGTGCATAAATGGTTTTTTAGTGTTGAAAGGTTCACGGAAAGTTGGCATGATTTCAGTTATGGCCTAGCAACAGCATTGTTTAACCTTAAAGTACTAACTTTAAATGTAATTTATAATGTGATAAAACTCACAGTCACCATTAATAATTATGACGAGTGCGATACATATGAATGCCCTTTCAAACATTCTGACCTGATAAAAGTCATACCCTTTATATTATTTATGCGGTGATTAAGTTTAACTATTGTAAGTATAAATTATAATTATACCTTAGATGACCTATTTTAAATTATTCAAATAGAATGGAAAGCATAATATGTTTATTCGACAAGAACACTATGATATCTATAACACTATGATAATGGATTACTCATCCTTAAAGATGATACAAATACATCCATATACAGTGATGTTATGAGAAATTATTTAAAACATATCATGGAATATTTTCTTTAGAGTTGTAAATTTTATTGCCAAAATTCATAAATTGAGTGCTTCAATTCTCCTCCTTTTCAAGTAGTTGAATATGCGATGGATGCAAAGCAATACTTTATTTATTAATAATGAAAACGGTAAAATTTATAAGAAAATAATTTTAAGTTTAATTATAGGGTCAAGTTTCAGACCTGGAATTTGAAAAATTAATCCGTAGCCCAAAACAAATTTGGGATTTTTTATTTTGGGTATTCATGACGAGTGTGAAAATAGTCTGAGTGACTTGACTAATTTTGGAAGACTATATCTTGGTTCTTGGTGATCCGACTTAGACAATTTTTTTTATTCCACATAAAATTCAAAGATCTACAAAATCTTTAAATTATAATATTGAATAATCGAGTAGATCAATACCATGAATTCATAATTGACCACTAACCAGATATACAAATTAAAATTGTCTAAAATAAATATATTAAGTAATATGGATAGTGTATTGTTTACCAAGTTTCAGACCTCAAGTAAACCTATTATGTATTTCAATTTACATCCATCAATTAAAGATATTTGAGCTTCATTCGACAGATATATTAAATCGCCAAAATTAAGTAATGATAAAACATCTTTACATATAACGGCAAATCCACCATGGGGCGAGGGGGGCCGCCGACCCCCTTGCCCCATGATTGATATTTATAAGGTGATGGGTAGTTCCTAGGTTTCTAGTAGAAAAAAGGATTTTGGAAATATATTTTTGAGGGTTTTGAAAGTTTAATTTAGTTCAACAATTGAATTATTTTGAGAGTTTTAAAAGATAAATTTACTTATAGTTTTGAATTGTCGTGTTAAAATATAACACTATTTTAAGTTCCAAGTACAAAATTTATTAGATGAATCCGTAAAGAAAATCAACAAATTTAAAGTGTTCTCTACTTTTAGCAAGAGAGAATGTTTTTTTACTTCTTTTGGTTTGTGAATCAAATTATGTCTTGCTGTATCCAACCGTTAGTGTGTCTTGTTTGTTTTGGTTCTTTTGTTTTAATTGAGTACATTCGTATATCAAATTCAATACCATATTTGTTTGTTCACAACTTCTCCTAGTTTAAAGGTTTCCAAAACTATGTCTAAACTTCGGTGAAATTATTAGTTATTTTGGTGTTTTTGTTCATTATTTTGTACTCACAAAACATCTTATTTTAGAATTAATAGTTTCAGATGATTTGAAAATAATAATAATAAATAAATAGAATATTGAAACATTGAAAGAAAACTGATAAAAAGTAACTAATATAAAAATAGGTGAAATATGAGTAAAGGTCTATCATCATATATTCATCTAAATAAGAATAGTTATTATTATTTTATTATAGTTTTTTAAACTGGAATTTAAAAGTAAAAAAAATAAAGTATATATGAAAAACGACACTTTGGATACGCCATAATGCGTCGCTGAGACGCTTTTATATGCAACCTTTTTTTACAACGCCACCGCAACGTCAATTTTTAATATGCTCCAGACCCTCTTGTTTTCATTCCTGGTGATGTAACGAAGACTGCGAACAGACTGGTTTCTCTCTCAGGTATCGGAATTGGGTCAAACAGATACTTAAATCGAAGATACCCAAATTCGACCTGCAAAGCCTCCGAAAACCAGTTTTAATATTTTAGCGTTAATTTTATTTTAGAACATTTATGTAATTTTCCTTATTTGGAATTAGGGTTTTGGGTAGTGCTATATAAAGCATCTTATACCTTATTTTGCCGTTAGACTTTGATGAATAGAAATTGAGAATTTTTCTTAGTCTCTTATACTCTAAATTAGGGTTAGGATTTATATATCCTTGTTTCGTCTTCTTCTATTTGTGTTTGTCCCCCATCCGTCTCTATCTCATATATCGGCGCTACCCTATTGGTATCAGAGCCAGAGTTCCTACGGCGTGGGTAACAAAGGTATGCCGCCAAATCGATCCTTGCGAGGGAAGTCCACTCTTCCGATCGCAGAATTGGTCGACCGTGATGAATTCGATCAGTTCTGATCGCACATAGATGAATGGATGAATTTGCTGCGACATCAAATGAAGAAAGCGATAGAAGATATTGAAAGATTGACCACCACCAGATTTCAAACTCCAACCATAAATTCAAAGGCGTAAGTCTTTTTCACAGGATCCAACCACAACCACAACTATAATTTGGAAAAACCAAAGGGGAAGGAGATCCATCAACTAGCTATTGGTGACATAGAGGTTTCGCTGATACTCGACCATCCACTCTTTGCTGAGTATGACTAACAGGGTGAAATTTTTGATGAACTTGGTCGGAATTGGGAGATCCAATTTATGATATCTACGACGATGAGATTGAAGAGAAGAACGTTGATGTTAAATAATGGAATAATAAAGATCTAATTAATTTTGAGGAGAAACTTGTAGATCAAGAAACTGTCTCAGACTTCAGTACACCATACTACATCATTCTAGAGATTTTGTTGAAGAAGGACTGTGAAGCAATAGCTTTTACCGTGAAGATGCGCCTTCCATGTATTTTTGGTTATTCTACAATGGAACCCTTGTTTCGGTTCCCCGTGGATGCATATTATCGTGTCGTGAAAATACAAGATGATATTTTTGTATTTGATATTATGAAGAGATTGCTAGAAATATTAGTGTTTTAATGGATAAAAAGTTAGGTTTTGTAATAGAAACTGGAGGAGTTTTAGGTGATGGTTGTGGAAATAAAAGAAACAATAAAAAGTTAAAAGTAGAAGATTGCAATGTTTTGAATGTGCTGGTAGAAATATACTTTTCTAAACTTGAGAAGCCATCTACTATTCAACAAAGAGGAATTGTTCCTTTCTGTAAGGGTTTTGATGTGATACAACAAGCACAGTCTGGAACTAGAAAGATAACAACTCTTTACACGCGCAAGGGTGCTGTTGTGCTTATTAAATGGGTTGAAAAGACTGACACAGAACAAGTGGGTGGATTATATCTTGTTATCGCTGACCACAGTAATGCCGATGGCATAACACAGATGGAAAAAACTGATAAACCACTTCTTGACAAGAGCTGCAACATTCAGATTCTCACATCTCACACTCTTGTGCTAATACCAGTTGAAATCAGCGGTGAACACACCAATGTTTTTGCAGTTCTGTCAATGTTTCAGCGTTCTGAATTTGAGGTCGAATTCTTCCCAACCGGGGAATGATGATGTAGCGAAGACTGCGAACAGACTGGTTTCTCTCCCAGGTATCGGAATTGGGTCAAATAGGTACTCAAATCGAAGATTTCGATGAGCCCGTCAGATTTAAAAAATATGACTATGTCACCAAGTTTGATACCCAAATTCGACCTGCAAAGCCTCCGAAAACCAGTTTTAATATTTTAGCGTTAATTTTATTTATTTATTTATTTTAAAACATTTATGTAATTTTCCTTATTTGGAATTATGGTTTTGGGTAGTGCTATATAAAGCATCTTATACCTTATTTTGCCGTTAGACTTTGATGAATAGAAATTGAGAATTTTCTCTTAGTCTCTTAGACCATACGCAGCATTGGGGATATTTCATCTCCCAAAAGCGCGCCACATCAGCATAATTCCCAATTAATTCTGCAAAAATTCTCACTCCACGCAGCAGTGCATATTTCATCTTTCAGCATATCCCATCTTATTTCTCTCTCTTCCACATCATTCTACCATACAATATCCTACAATATATTTTTATTTATCTTTCTTATTATTTACTATATATTTACATTAAAATTATATATTAAAATAAATAATTTTCATAAATTAACATAATATATTTTCTTTACAAATAAAAACTATAAAATTGAAATAATTAAAAATATAATACATAATATATAGTATATTTAAAAATCAAATTTAAAAATAAAATTGGTTTGATTTCTGAAAAAACTTCAATTTTTAATAGAATAAATAATTTACAAACCAAGTCTCTATTTATAGATCTCAAAAAATTATAAATTATGATGTAATTTATTTATTTTTTAACTTACAAAATTGTACCGAAAATATTTTTGGAAATACTTAATAAGAAAAAACTTAAAAAATTTCATTGTCCAAATCAAACAAACCAAGTCTCTATTTATAGATCTCAAAAAATTATAAATTATGATATAATTTATTTATTTTTTAACTTACAAAAATGTACCCAAAATATTTTTGGAAATACTTAATAAGAAAAAACTTAAAAAATTTCATTGTCCGAATCAAACAAACCAAGTCTCTATTTATAGATCTCAAGAAATTATAAATCATGGTATAATTTATTTATTTTTTTAACTTAAAAAAATGTTCCGAAAATTGTTTCAGAAATACTTAAAAAAAAAACTTAAAAAAATTTCGTTGTCCGAATCAAACAAACCAAGTCTCTATTTATAGATCTCGAGAAATTATAAATCATGGTATAATTTTATTTTATTTTAACTTACAAAAATATTCCGAAAATAATTTTGAAAATACTAAATAAATAAAAAAAACTCAAAAAAAATTGGTGTTGGAATGAAACAAATTTTAATTTTTTTGACGAGTCATTTCTTTTAAAAAACGTTTTTCTAAAAAAAAGTACAACTGCAGCATGCCAAATGGCATGCTGCAATTGGGGCTTTGAAAGATGAATTGGGGTTCATCTTTTGAATCCCAATTCATCTTTCTATGCCAGTGTGTACCAAAAACACGCTGCTGCGTGTGGTCTTAGACTCTAACTTAGGGTTAGGGTTTATATATCATTGTTTTATCTTCTTCTATTTGTGTTTGTCGCCCATCCGTTCTATCTCATATATCGGCGCTATCACCTGGTTTTGTCATTGTTTACATACAATGGTGAATTATTGTTGTTTTGCAGCACTTAATCTTTGATCTTCGTTCAATGGATACATTAAATCGTCTAAATTAAATGATGGTAAAACATCTTTACAAATAAATATTGATATTATTATTTTATTTTAAAAATATGTTTTATAATTATGTAAATATGGACTAAGATTATATGAAAATACAGTTATGACTATTAATGGTTTCTAAGAACTGGAAACCAAATTCGTAAAGATCCGATCGAGAATCGGACCGAATTTTAACGGTCAAAATCGATAAAAAACGAAAATGGTAAAACCGTTTTAGTATTAAACCAAAAAAAATTGATAGAATCGACTAAGAATCGAGCCGGTAAACACGGTAAAGTCATACAAAACCAAAGTCATACAAAACCAAATCGATAAACCAATGAAACCGATAGTTTATATTTATAGTCAAAATTATTAGATAAACATTAATTAAAAAATATTAAATTTTATTTTTATTTTTTATTTGATTTAATAATTAAATTTAGATTAAACATAAAATAAAATTTTAAAAATAAAATATATAAGCATATAAATTTTATTAATGTTAATATTATATTAAAGAATGATTGGAGTAAATTACGTAAGAATAAACTTCAAAATATAATATTAAGTTATCAACGGTTACAATGAAATTGACTTTCAATATAATGTATAATTTTAGTACATTAAACTTGATTTATGATAATCTTCCATTTTTGCTTTGTCTTTAATCTTCTTTGTTGTGATCCAGGATTAGAATTTAGGGTGTGCCAAAAATATCATAGAACTAAAAAAAAGTCCGAGTAATATATAGTCAAAATACCTCAATATACTATTACAATTAAAAATGAAAATATATTTCTACTCTCAACGTAATTGCATTCTTCTTTTACTCATGCCTTGAAAGCGCTTGATAATATCTCGATCATCGATCGTAGCAAACACTTCTTTCTCCACAAATGTCACTAAGAAATCATTAAGCCATGGATTGGACATTCGATTTCTCAACTCATTCTTCACATATTTCATACTACAAAATACTCGCTCAACACTTGCGGTGGCCACCGATAATGACAAAGCTAGCTTTAAAAGCGTGTACACAAATCCAAATTTTTTGTGCTTTTTTGTACGCACAAGAGTTTTACATAGATCCGAGATACTCTTAAAATTGGAAAAATTATCGTCCATCTTCACACACTCAATATAAGTCTCAAGTTGGCTAGACAACTCTTTATCACTAATGGTGAGGATAATAATTGCCTGAGGGTAGGTTAGTAATTTCAAGTGGAGTTTCAAGGTGGTGTATGGGTGTTTAACGGTAGTGTATGGGTGTTTAACGGTAGAGAGATAATTAAGCAGCTTGGTAGCAGTTAATTTTCATTACCCATAGTTAATGCTGGTGGTTGGGTATTTATAGTATGATGTTTGGGCCCTTATGGGCTTTCGGGTCATGTTTAATGGACCCGGGTCATGTTCAAAGACCCTTTAGTTCTAAGCAGGAGGGCAGGTAGCTTAGTCAGGAGGTGTTTAGGTTTTTTAGTACTTTAGTCATAGTTCGAACCGTCTTAACTTTACAGTGTTCAAAGTGATCTGTCCGGTCCAAATGATCTGTCCGGTCTTCGGAGAGACTTAGACTGATTTGCCCTTCCGGGGAGTATGCTGAATTCAGACTCATCAACTAACATCCACAAAGTCATTTGGGTATAATCTTGCCAACCTCACAAGTGAGTTAGTGTCAAAATCTTGAAATGAAGAACAAGGATTCAAGCACGGCACACAATTCAACAACTCAACATTTTCGAGTGTAAATCGATCATTCAACTCTTACAATACAAAATCTATGACATGTAAAAAACAATCATTCTTGAAAAGATTGTGATTTGTAAAAAATACAGCAAGTCTTTTGGATTTATTACCTTGCACATACCTTGACTCCATGTCGGGCACATCAACTTCAAGATTACCACAAGAACCCACAACATTTTCATAAAATGGTTCTCATCCACTATCTCTTATTTGTTGAAACCTTTTCTTACTTACTTGAACAGGTTGCATATCGGTTACAATATCTTGATCCCTATTTTGTGAATAATTGATGAAGGAATTAAAAAAGGTTCTTCGGATGGTACCTCGGTTGGAGAAGGGATCAAAGAGGCTTCAATTGTTAATTCATTTCAAAGAGAAGAGCTACTATACTCCCAAAATCGAGGGGCGGGCGTAAATAACTTGGACAACATTAGGTTAAGTCAATTAGATAAATCAATTAAACAATCCTAACAATTCTAAATCAATTTAACAAATTAATTACATTTAATACACTTAATTTCTCAAATTTCAAACTAGCTTTAATTATTAGACAATCTTTCTAATAATATAATGACTTTAAGAGGGGTAGGTATTAAGAAGTTACAAATTGTTTGATTTTTAAAACTCATATAGTAATCGGATCACTGCTGAGTTCTGCTCTTTATAAATATGTTTAATATTTTTTTAAAGGATATTAGCCTTTTACAACAATTAATAATCGATTCATATACTAAGGGGTTGTGCATTTGCTTAGAATTTGATCTGAACTGAGTCAATTTTCATGTCTATCGAGGTGAAACTTTTAGCTTTATTTTTTCCATGAAATAAATTGTAAAGAGTTTGATGACGCGGCGTAAATAGAAGAAGAAGCAACGATAGATGAAACCCTAATTCAAGGGTAACATGATGAAACTCTAATCTAAGGGTAACAAAGATTGAAATTTTCAGAGATAAAAATAAATTATTCTAAAAACTTAAAATAACTTAAGGCATATGAGGCTTTATATAAGAACTTCTCAAAACCCTAAATTATAATACAAGAAAATAAAATAAAATAAAATAAAATCTTAATATAATTTGTTTCGATTTAAATACATAAGATATTTGAATAAAATAAAATAAAATTTAAAAGGTTTTTGTTTGGACTTTCTGGACTACATCATCCTCTCCTGGTTGACAAGAATCCGTCCTCGAATTCACAGCACCATCAAGAACCCAAATTATTTATTTAATTTTATTCAATCGTTACATTTGGAATTATAATTGTTGACCTTATCGGAATAAGATAAATCCTTCTCGAGTGTTCTTTATTCGAAGTTACATTGAAGCCATCCGGTTGATGAAAAAAAATAATTTCGAAAACCTTTTCATAGCCTGAAGACAACATCCCCATGTCCAGTTGATGAAAAAAAGATGGTTTTGATAACTTTTTCATAGCATGAGACAGTATCTCGATAAGCATTTTTTACCTTGATTCGACGATTTGTAGCCAATTTAAACTCCTTCAGTAACCGGTCAATACGATCGTCATTGAAACGGTTGGTATGCCCCCTCATACTCAAACGATCTTCCCGATCTTCATGACCATGTGTGTTGTTCTCTTCTTTAAGCCTTGAATCAGAATAGTCAGGCTTTAGAAACATGCTTCCCCATAGCGGGAACTGAGGCTCTGATACCAAACTGATGACGCGGCGGAAATAGAAGAAGAAGCAACGATAGATAAAACCCTAATTCAAGGGTAACATGATGAAACCCTAATCTAAGGGTAACAAAGATTGAAATTTTCAGAGATAAAAAATATATTATTCCAAAAACTTAAAATAACTTAAGGCACATGAGGCTTTATATAAGAGCTTCTCAAAACCCTAAATTATAATACAAGGAAATAAAATAAATATTCTAAAATAAAATAAAATCAAATCTTAATATAATTAGATTCGATTTAAATACATAAGATATTTGAATAAAATAAAATAAAATTAAAAAGGCTTTTGTTTGGACTTTTTGAGCTACATAAGAGTTGATTAATTTCTTTTATAATTTCTAATGATTATATTACGACTAGAGTCACCCTTACGAAAACAAAAGGCATCACAATTGAGTTTAAGTCTATTAGTAGATGAGAAATTTCATTTAACAAATGAGACTTAACTAGTTTTTGAAATATGATAGAAACAACCAAATTCATGGGATGTTTTATGATCACCAAACCAATACTTATTCTTAATTAACCTAGAACAGTCTCATAAAACATCTCATGAACTTGGTTGTTTTTCAATCATGCAAATAATTTTTCTATTATCATCTTTGAGGATATGCCTTTATTGTTAAATTTAGAGTTATTTTCCGGAGGGGTGTTAGGCCCCACTTACCTAAAATATGGGTTAATTTATATAGTTTATTTTGGGATAGTAGGTATTTTAAAGGAAAATTTTAATTTACAAATCTGAAATAATTATTATTTTTAATGAAAATTTTAATTTAAAAATATGAAATAATGGCTATTTTTAAGGAAAATTTTAAAATAAAATCTTGAATAATAGCGGGTTAAGGAAAATTTTAAGTTAAAATATTTATAAGTTGGAAGATGTAGTCTACATCTACATCTCAATCTCTTCAAGATTAGAACCACGCATAAAACTCGGTTTTATTCAATTTGTTTTTGTAATAATTTGTTTCTGGTGTGGATGAAATCTGATTCTAGAGAGAGATGAAGTAAGAAGTTGATTTTGAAGAGAGAAAGCTAAGTAGAAGGAGATTTTTCACCAAAATGAAAATGTCCCCTTCTATTCAACTCAGCCTTAACTTTTATATATAGGCGAACAAACTTAGAATAACTGAAGTAGTTACAAAATGGGTTAATTGCGCTTTAAACCCCTATCTTTACAAGCAGATTGAATTATATCCTATATCTTTACAATTGTTCATAAAAGTATTTAATTATTACATTTTAGCCCCCTAGTTCTTATGGAAGTCAATGAATGAGAACTAGTTATCTTTGGACATCTTTGGCAGTAGAAAGTAATCTTTTTTACCAAAGCCTGATTTGTTTTTAGTTAACTAAACTTTTTTTCTTGACAACACAAATTCTCCTCGAATCAAAGCAATCCTCAATATCACTTCGAATATAGATATATGTCCTTGAATAAACCTTCGAATTTACTTGCTACAAAATCAAATCAACATTTTGCCAACGCTTCAAATATTTTCGAATGAGATTATAAAGCTAATTTCATAACGGTAATAAATGTTTAAAGTGACAGACAAAAATGTGATGATTCACTAAGTACTACGTCTGCTACTAGGCTTCTCATGTCGCATATGTCAAACTTTCCTCTTTACGTAACCTTTTGGCATTCTGTCCAATAGCTTCTTCCACTTCTCCAACTTCTCTATCATTTTTCCTTCTATAAATACTTCTATGTGCCATAACTTTCTTTACAAACAAATTTCTTGAGAGAGAGAATCTGCTTACACCGGAAGTTTCTTGGCTACCTTCACCTGAATTTAACTTTAAGCTACTTTAACTGGAAAACTCAAATTCTCAACCCAACCTTCAATTCAGTATATGAGAAAACATCCAAAATTTAAAAACCAAGAGCTAGAAAACCTAGAAAATAAAAATCTCCAGATAAGGAGAAATCTCATTTGATACTTACGACTACTTCTGTATAAGTCAAAGGGCTGAAGAGGCTTGATTAATAAGAAACGCTCCTCGGTTCTCTACTGAAACGATATACTACGGTAATTTCAATCTGAATCGAACTCTTCTTGAATTTTCAAGTTCATCTATTCTAGAAGAAACCCAATCATCAAAAACCCAAACACCAAAGTTGCCTCGAACTTTACCATCACCAGCCAAGTCATCTCCTCAAATTTCATCTTCAACACCTATTCTTTGAAGTCACCGCAAAGTAACTCAAGCCACATATTCTTTAAGAAGAGCAGAAGAAATACCATATTCTCTTAACTCTAAATCTCCTCGGCAGTTGCGCAAAGAGACTTCTCAAGTTCATCCAAAAACTCACATTTCCAAAAGAAATACCTTTATACCTATGGGAGACAATGCTGACAACACTTCACCTTGTGCTGTCCAAAGTATTGCAATAAACCCTTCACCATCTTATCCTCTCCCAAGGGAAGTCATTAAGACAATTACAAAATCTCAACAAAATTCTTCAAACAAAGAGCATAGGGAACCAACCTCTAATCCCAACCCATCTTAACTTATTAGGAAGGCATCCGAGGAAAAAGATGACTCTGAAGTTACGCACACAAATATCAAAGCTGACACTGATGATGACAATTTGAAAGATACTGAAGCTGATAGAGGGGATGATGCTTCAAAAGATAGTGAATCAGTTAAGCTTGCTACAAAAACAAAATCACCGAGCAAAGGAAGAGGGAAGAAGAAAACTTTTATTGAACTTCCCAAGGAGCTTGTTGCTTCAATAAGTGAAAAATTGAAGCCACTCAATCTGAAATATATATTGGCACTAAAAAAATATGCTATACATCTATTATCTAGATTCCCAAGCTGCATTCTTGAAAAAACAATAGTGAATGCAAGATAACATCGTGCTTCGGTTTCTGAAAGAAGGATAGACTCCTCTTGATTGTGGAAATGATGAGTTGGTAATCCTAAAATTATCAACCGAGGTCTTCGGTTTCCGTTAGATCCAATGATAGTGGAGTACTTTGAGCTCATAGACCTCTATTCTACACAAGCCACTCCCAACCAATGATTCACCTTTCTGTCAATAATCATGACCTCAAGATTTGCCCACATTCCTCTTTCTATTCGATATTTTATCACCTTGACCGAACTTTTGAATGGATCTAATTTTCCTTTCTACTACCTCACTCTTGATGATGACCTCAAGATAATCGATGACTTGCTCGAAGGCTGACAATGTTAGAAACAAAATTTTGTCTTCGTTTCTAAGGCATGAGAGAACGGAAAAGAAATATTCGAGGAGAACCCATAACGACTTAACCTCGGCAGTTGCTTTAATTATTTTTTTTATACTACATCCAGAAATTCCGAGGTAATATAAAATTCATCAAAAAAATGGTAAGGACATTTTTTTTTCAAGTTAGGAACTTGGGCATAAAAAGAGCGGGGCAATGGGTTTCATTCAACTTTTTTGCCTATTAAATTTATTAACAACTAGTTGTGGCAAATCACGTTGAGTGTTGACTTCCCCAAAAATCTGATGGAGCCCCCAAATCCAATCTTAACTGTGAAGAGATAAGTGGCACCTGATGGTAAGGTGCATCCTCCAGTTTGAAACAGATTAGATAGTCACCTTGTCTCGAAAAAGAAAGAGAAAAAGAATAAAAAATCACCTAACACATCTGGTGCTAGCCCTTCAGAGATCCCGACGCCACATTCAAAAGCAAAGATGAAGAAAACATAAAAAATCCTCCCTACTATTAAAAAGAGAGAGGAGGTTGAGCGTACTCCAAAAAGAAAGAAACTTTATGCTTCGAAGAAAAATAAGAGCACATCGAAGACATCACCACAAAGAAGTGTAAAAAATAAAACTGCACAGGCCCTTCAAGAAGTGCTACCTTCTGAAACTGATAAAGTCGTTGTGGTGGAAGATTAGCAAGGAGAAGTCACAGCAAACAATGATCAAGAAAACACTCAGCAAAGAGAGGCTGCAGCAGACAATGACCAAGGAGACAATCACTTTGATCCTGATAATTTTATCAACCACTAACAGTTTCAAGAGCTTGACAAAGATATGGATCCATACATCCACAAGATTCAAGACCAACTACAACATTTTGGTCAAAATACTGCCCTTTTTTCCCATGAACTAGCTGGGACATAAATTTCTTTGCCATCCTCAGCCTCCGCTCATATGCCCTACATTAGTCCAAGATTCACACCTACCGAAGAAACATCCGAAAAGGTCGCACTTTCTTTACAACCGTTCACCAATCTTAGAACCGCAACATAAAAGTTGTGCAAAGAAGTGGAATTTGCCCAAGGTCATCTAGAAACTATGGTGAAAGAGATGGTTTGTCATAAGAAAATTGTTGCAGTTGAGAAGAAAATGAGAAAAACCTTCGGTAACACTATGGAAGACCAATTTCACGGATTTCAAACTGTAAGATCGGAATTCCTCAGAGGAATCATTCATCTCAAAAATCATCTCAGCTTTATGCACAAACATGAGATAGAAGAGCTCAACACTTCTCATAAAAATGAGATAGAATCACTCAAATCCAAATACGCTCGAGATTTATCAGAGAAGAGATAAAGATACTATACCTTTCAAGAGTCTCTAAACAAGAGTGAGGATGAAAATAAGAAGCTGACACAAAACCTGGATTATCTTAAAACTTAATTTGAGAAGGAGAAATAGAATGTTATGCAGGCTGTTGAAAATGAATGTGGGAAGGATATGCTGGCTGTCATTAAGAATACCAAGGAGCAGAAGATTATTAATCTGCTTTGTGAAATTCATGCCACATTTCCAAAGGCTAACCTGACAAACTTTTGGTAATTGATTCCCATTGAAAATTTCCCTAGCGAGGCTTTTGATCATGTGTCTAGTTCTTTCTCTGAAGAAGCAGAGAGGAAAGTGCTTCCGAACAGGGCGAGTCGTCTGATGGAAACTCCAAGGACAAATAATTTTGTTTCCCTTTTTTATTTGTGCATGTCATCGAATTGTTGTAAGATGACTTGCTTTTAGTGAATATGTTTTTACTTAGCATTCAAAAACTTTTTTGTATATCATCGGATTAACAAGTCTTTCAGACTTATAATTTTGTAAAAACAAGTCATGGTCACCTCGAAATGTAACATATATCATAAGCAAACTTATAATTTTTCATGTAGAGATACTAGAACCTCAAACTTCATTGATGTGTTTAAAGAATGTTAGCATCTTAAATACAACTAATATATTTACTCTTGGTCAACCTCAAAGATGACCAGTCTTTGATTAGTTACCAAAATAATTTAAATACTTATACTTAAACAACCACTGGTTAAAAAATACTTTTGTTGATAACTTCGAATATTTACATGACACCTTATTTAAACCTCCCTGGGCCAACAGGGTAGGAAATAGTGTGTCAATTATTTAAAAGGTTGTAAAAAAGAAAAAAATATTTCCAATACAATTTTAAATGTTCTATATTCCAAAGATGTTGAAGCATTCTCCCATCGACGTCACAAAGGCGATAAGAACCAGATTTTATTCTTTCCACAACCATATAAGGTCCTTCTCAATTCGGGGCCATCTTTCCGAGGTGCTTATCCTTTGTATAGAGGAATACTTTTCTTAAAACTTTATCACCAAATTTGAAATCCCTTCTTTTTACCTTCGAATTATACCGACTCCTCATCAGAGTTTGATAATGAATCGTTTTCAGATGTGCTCTACCTCTTTTTTTCCTTAACCATGTCCTAATCTGCTCTTTTTTGCTTCGTCATTCAGTTCCTCAGAATACTGAAGTACTCTATAAAAAGGTAATGCTGATTATGGATGATTAATAGCATCCACACCATAAACTAAGACAAACGGAGTTTCTTTAGTGGCCTCTCTATGAGTTTCTCGATAAGCCCATAACACCTTCTTGGGGATGAAAAGGTGTAGAAAAACACTATGTAATACCCTTCGAAGCACAAAAAAGAAGTCATTTCTCTATTGTTAAAGTAAGGAACATTATTTGTAGCGATTGTTTTAGGTACCCCAAAGCGGTAATAAATGTTGTTCACAGTAAACTTGATAACATTATTAGATTTTGATCCATACAATGGTTCAGCCTCTGCCCACTTCGAAAATTTTTCTAATGCCTTACTAATCATCTGACGTCCTCCAAAAGCCATAGACAATGGTCGTACCAAGTCTATTCCTCATCTATCAAAATGGATGGTTTCAATAATGGACATGAGTGAGACTGCATGTTTGTGAATAGAATTAGAAAATCGTTGACAAGTATCACAACATCAGACCAACCTGTTAGTATCGTTCATAATCAAAGGCCAATAATAACCTGCCAACAAAACCCGGCGTGTCAATGCCTTGAACTCACAATGTGCTGAACCCTCACCATCATGTAACTTTGACATAATTTTCTGAGACTCTTGTTTATTCAAGCAACGCAACAATGGCCTACTCAGAGATTTCTTATATAACACCCCATACAATACAACATAGCCATGAGCTTTATACCTTAATTTTTAGCGAGTTGTACATCTTGAGCAAACATTCCTCTCAACAAGAAATTTGGGATATCAGTTCTCCAGTAACTTCAAATTACATCTGGTGTGACAAAAATTTCTTCTGCATATTTACACTGTTCTGTCGAGTTAGAATCAAATGACTCTCCTGTAATAAAATCCAAGGATACTATTTAGTGTAAGCAATGAATGCTAAAGAATTAGCAACTTCATTGTCTCTTCGGCTAATATATTCTACAATAACGTGGTCAAACTATAGAGTCAAGTTTCGAAGCTCTCGCTTATACAAAATTAAGTGATCATTTTTAGCTTCAAAAACACCGGCCACTTAATTCGCTACTAACTGGGAATCTGTTTCAAAACGAACTAAAGTTTCCATACAAATGCTTGCATGACTTAAACCAAGCAATGCAGCTTCATACTCAGCTTTATTATTTAATGCATGAAAAACTGAATTTTACGGTCTCGAACATTTTGTCCCTAGATGGAGCAACGAGTTGAACTGCCGCACTGGATCCTAGAATGTTGGAACCTCTATTAGTTCGAACAACTCACATCGAAATTCTTGGCAAGACCTCTTTATCTATCTCTTCATCTGATCTACTTGAATGAAACTCAACAAAAAAAATCAACTAAGGTTTGGGCCTAGGTAGCCGTTCGAGGATAAAAAATGATATCAAAATCTCCCAACTCCACTAACTATTTGGTTATCCTTTCATAAAGATAATTACATCATCTGGAAAATTAAGGTAGAGAATAATGATTGGGCTTCTAAAACCGAATTTTATTGAGTTATACCTTTGAAATAACTTTTTAATACCTCTTAATAGGTCTTCTCCTGTAATGACGAAAAGATTGGGTGACAGGGGGTCACTCTGCCTTACACCATTGGAGGATTTAAATTAACCATATGATGTACTATTTGATAAGGATATAAATAATTGAGGAGTGATAACAATTATTAAAAATATTATTATTTGAGTATTTTATAATTAAAGGATATATTTAGTACATAATATATATATATTAAGGACTGGTTGTGAAATTTGTAGTAAATGTATTTGTACTAAGTACATAAGTGAGGTGAAATATCCTAGCTTGTAACTGAATCTATTACTCATAAGCACCCATGCCTATAAATATGGGGTGAACTTTGGAGCTAAGATTGATCGACACTTTGACTTTCTATAGTTCTTGATTATTTTCTCTCTCTAGAAGTCTGTACTATATTTTTTCTACAAAACACTGACAATAATACTTGTTATTTTATATAATCTCAAAAAACCTATCACTATTAATAATATTGAAAAGTTAACAGAATCATTTCCTTTTTTAATTAAACCTATGAATTGAGAAATGAAGCCAAAAAAATTTCATAATAGAGAAAATAAAGTTAAATGAAATTTTATCAAAGGACTTTTCCATGTCAAGTTTTAAAATTATGTTATTTTCAATTGTTTTTTGTTAAGGTTATACGTTAATTCTTGGGTGATAAGAATGTTTTCATGTATGTTTCTATTTTTAACAAACCCCCATGTTCCTTAGAAATTATCTTCGGCAGAATTTTGGCAAGTTTCTTGTTAATGATTTTAGATAGTATTCTGTTGAATATTGTACACAGTCTTATAGGCCTAAAATCTTGTCAAGATTTGGGTGACTTTGTTTTAGGGATTATGCACAATGTAGTAGCATATATGACATTACGAGAAATTTGGCCATTAAAGTACGAGGTGACTGTATTGCATAGGTCTGTTTGAATGATAGGTCAACAAAATTGCAAAAATTTGGAGTTGAAACCATCAAATCAGAGAAAGTATTTGAATTGAGAGATGTGGTTGTGTTTCGAATCACTTCAACACAGGGAATGGCTAAAAGGTATGTATTGTCTAGGTTAGTTAATATTTTTGGTATAATGTCCTGAATATTTTTTAGATTTGAAATATTGGTTTAGCAAGATAATAATGTTTTAAAGCTACAACAGAAGTACTAATTAGGGATTGATCTTCTACCCATGAATTATGAATCTTTATACCATTAATTGTTTTTCTTCACATAGTTGTGAAAAGATTAGGTATTAGGGTCTCCTTCTATGAATCAGGTGGAAGGACTCTTTTAATGGCAATATGTTTATTCCCTTGTTAAAAGATTAAGATAAATAACTCTTGGTTTAGAAAGATTAATTTTATGAGCCAAACTTTGAGAATTCTAGAAACATGATTCTGCGAATTTCACATTGTCTTCAGTTTGGACAATACTCCCAAATATATTTCCAAAGACATCTTTATTTCAGTTTTTAATATATATTTTAGTCTTTTCTATTTATACCAAGTCACAATTAGAGGTTCACTCCAGTTTAGTTCAACGATTTTGAAAAAAATATTATGGAGAACCTACATGTTTTAGAATTTGAAAGTAGGTTTTGATTTATTTCTGTTGGATGACATTGATATGCATAAAAGAGAGTGATATGTGCTTGTTCTGGTCAGATGCTTCACCCTTGCGATATCAAAAAAGCTTATCCATACAGCATTATAAAATTAAACAATCTTAGTTAAGTAAGAATTCATTTTAATTATATAAATAAATATATTATATGTATTACAAATTTCCAAACATATGTATATATACATAACATTATATGCAAAAAGAGAAATATTTCTAACGTTCTTAAAGTGATTTTTTAAATGAAAAGAGAATGTAAATTGTTTCAGTTGGATTTAATTATTTTATTAATATTTATGGATCAGATCGAACACGAACCGCACCGAAAACTGATCGAAAAGAATCGAATTAAAACCGGACCGAATCAGATCCGGATTAAACCAGAACCGGAACCAGACCAAATTAGACCGAAAAAACGAACTTATTCTTATTGATTATAGTTCGGTTCAATCAGAGCGGAAAACTTAAAGGTTCAGTCTGATTCCATCAAAACCTACACCAAATCATAACGATAACACCATAGACACAATCACATGAAAATAAAAAATAAAATGTAAAATGATAAACCGAAATTAGGTTAGGAATTATTTAGATCTTCATGCATTTTTATTTATTAAATAGGAAATTAAATTGAACAATGTTTTATATAATGAATTTATATATCACAAAATTATCCGAAAATAAATCCATTGGCAAATATGGAGGAAAAACTCTGTTCTTGAACAAGAACAGAGATAATTTATTTCTCTTCTTCTTCCTTAGGAATCAAAATTGATTTATATCCATGAAGGAGTCTAATTCTGCTGGTCAAATAAACCCATTGGCAAGCAATATACTCAAGATTGCATCAAATGAGGAATTTCCTACGCTTAGGAAATCAACTCTGTCTCAGCCGCAAGATTTTTGTAATACCTGAAGATAAGAAGAAATCTGGGTTACTTGGCAACAATTATAATGTTATATCTAATCCCGTGTTTGAGAAGACCAACAAAGAGAAATCCAATCCAAATTTACATACTGGTTCCTATGCTGATACATTAAAACCCAGGAAAACAGAGTTCGTTCATACGAACGTTTCGGTTTCTTTAAAAAATGATTTCCCAGTTATTACTCTTGAACCTAATGATAAATATTTGTTAATGAAGATGTCGAAACATACTTTAATTGCTAAGTTTACTTCAGGTAAACCCACAATAGAGATTTTCAGGAAATTCTTGAGCAAGTTTAAATTCACTGGTTATTACAGTCTTTCTGTTTGGGATTACAAGAACATTTTTGTTGAATTTAATGAGGTTGAAGATTTCAAGAAGCTCTGGTCAAGAAATGTTTGGGTTCTGGGCAACAAAACAATGCGATTATTGAAATGGACACCAAATTTTGATCCAAACCTTGAGTGCCCTTTCACACCAATCTGGGTTTCACTTCTTAGTTTACCAGAATTATTATTCAATAATTCTACTATCTCTGAAATTGCGAAGGTTATTGGTATTCCTCTGAAAGTTTGGGTTCCTTCTATTAATAGGGCAAGGCAAAATTGTTGCAAGTTTTGGGTCGAAGTGGATATCTCTAAGCCTTTAGTCCACAAAATGCAGTTAAAGTTTGGTGATACTGACAGTTACTGGATTGATTTAGTTTATGATAGTACTCCTTTGTATTGCAGTAACTGTGCCCATATAAGACACTCGAATGATAAATGCAAGAAACAACTTCCTGGTGAAAAGATTTTAAGAAATGACCAAATTAATCTTCCTGACCAATCTCTATCGACAACAAGTGTTCCTGATCAAGTTCATCATTCTCAGCTTCCTAATAAGGATGTAGACAGCAATAATCCTCAGATTATGCACAAACTTATTGAACAATTGAATCAATTTGATTCTGTCAACAACAAGGAGTCTGGTCAACATCTTAAATCGATTGTTGTTAATAAGGATCTGGAGAATCATTCACAAGATGATTATGAGTCTGGCAGCCTAAATCATTCTGTTAGTATGAATATTATTGATAGAGACATTGTTTCTTTTACTTTGGATCACAATCCTGACTTTGTTAATGAACACGAGATGATTGATGCTTTGAAAACTATTGAAAGGAGAAACACGTTTGAGATTCTAAATGAAGATATACATTACTCTCCAAGACATGATGGTAGTTTAGTAAGTTCTCCAGTTAAAGATAAGCCAGAAGAGGTAAATCTGAAAAAAAAATATGATTTAAAAAAGCCAAAAAAGGTGTCGAAAATATGGAACTCCAATGAGCCAGTATCTTCGAAACTCATGAAGCTCAAAAGAGCCAATAAATCCTCTTCAGATTAATGACTATTACTATTCTGAATTGGAATGCAAGGGGTCTTGCTAATAAGAAGACTATTCAAAGACTAAAGTCTATGGTTATTTCTTTCAAAGCTAGTTTTGTAGCCATTCAGGAGCCTTTTATTAAGCCTGACAAGATGCAGTCTGTTGCTAGGAAGCTGAAGCTCAGTGTGTTTAGTAGCAATGTTAATAATAGAATCTGGGTGTTTTGGCATCAAGATTACAAAGTGGAGGTTGTTTTTTACAATGAGCAGATTCTTCATCTTAAGGTTTGTCATCCTTCTTTGGATAAAGTCTTCATGGTATCGGTTATTTATGCTAAGTGCAAAAGAGATCAAAGAATTTTGCTTTGGGATTACATTAGAAACCTTGATAATCCTTCTCAAGAGTGGATTATCTTTGGTGAATTTAATATTATCTCTAATATTCATGAGCAGATTTCTTGTTCAACAATTAACCAAAGGGGAA
This sequence comes from Limnanthes douglasii subsp. nivea, assembly GCA_036936605.1. NCBI lineage: Eukaryota > Viridiplantae > Streptophyta > Magnoliopsida > Brassicales > Limnanthaceae > Limnanthes > Limnanthes douglasii. The sequence continues at coordinate 74,645,804 of JAUPFV010000003.1, read as the reverse complement.
TGGATGATTTTAACAATCTAATTATGGACTGTGGTTTAATAGATGCTGGTTATACTAGGTGTGCCTTTACTTGGTCTAATGGGCACAAATGGAAGCGACTTGATCGTGTTTTATTCAACTCCTCCTGGTTGAATTTCTTTGAGTCTACTTCTGTGTCCCATCATGCTAGAAACTGCTCTGATCACTGCCCTATTACTATCAAAATATCTTTAACTCTTGAAAGGTCTAAAGCTACGTTTAAGTTTTTGAACATGTGGGTCACTCACCCTGATATTCTGAAGATGGTGAAAGAAAGTTGGTCTGCTAATTGGACTGGTGAGGTGATGAATCCCATTATATCTTTCTGGCTTAAGCAAAAAAGATTGAAAACTGCATTGAAAGAGTGGAACAAAATCACTTTTGGGAACATTTTTGATGCTATTAAGAAGTCTGAAGAAATCATTAAGACCAAAGAAATTATTTTGCAAAATGACTCTAGTGTTGCTAATAGAACTTCTCTGGAGGAGGCTAAGAAAAATCATCTCTTACTGTTGGATAGGGAAGAGCTGTATTAGAAGCAGAAAGCCCATGCAACCTGGTTGAAGGACAGTGATAGAAATACAGCTGCTCACCATAGTTTTGTGAAGAAAAGATTGAAGAAGAACAGGATTGTCAAGATTAAAGTTGGTAATGACTGGCTAACTACTAGGGAGGATATTGAGAATTCTGCTATTGAGTAATTTAAATCTCTTCTTGCTCCTCCTATAAGTGATGAGAGGGATCTTGATCTTATGGATGCTATCCCTACTTTGGTTTCTGAGGCTGACAATAATAACATAACAAGAGTGCCTGATTCTGATGAAATATTTTGTATTATTAACTCTTTAAACTCTGTGTCTGCTGCAGGGCCTGATGGTTTCAACGGTGAGTTCTATAAAAAGTGTTGGTCTATAGTTGGAACTGAACTTTGCAAAGCTATCCAAGGGCTCTTTAATGGTTATGATCTTCCTAATGGGGTTAAAGCTACATCCATTTGCTTAATCCCTAAAATTGACAATCCTAACAAATGGCAAGGTTGTCGTCTTATCAGCCTTACTACTATGATCTCAAGGAAAATTGGGAAAATTATTAACAGCAGGCTGTCTAAGATCTTACCTAAGTTAATCTCTGATGATCAAGGTGGATTCGTTAAGGGGAAAAGCATTCAAGAAATCATTCTGGTTGCTCAGGTGTTGTGTTTTGATATCAATGCCAAATGTAAAGAAGGCAATGTCATCATCAAGATTGACATGACTAAAGATTTTGACAAGCTCAACCATAAGTTTATCTTCAACATTCTTCATTTATTTGGTTTTAATACTAACGTAATTGCTCTTCTTGGCAACTGTATTAGCAAGGTGTTCTCTTCGATTCTGGTTAATGGTGAATTAAAGGGTTCTTCCCCAACACTCAAGGATTGAGACAATGAGATCCGCTTTCTCCAAGTCTCTTCACACTGGCTGCAGAGTATCTAATCAGAAGCATTAATCTTATTTCAAATGGTAATCCTAATCTCAGATATAAAACCAGGAGTAACCATAATATTTCTTGCTTAGCATTCGCAGATGATATCATGGTGTTCAGCAATGGTGATTCTAATTCGATGCAAACTATAAAGGCTTTCTTGGATCATTATCAATGTGTATCTGGACAGGAGATCAACACTACTAAATCCAAGGTCATTCTTTTAAACAAGATGGATACTCAGGAATCAACTATCATTGAAAGTATTCTAAACATAAAGCATACAAATCTGCCATTCAAATACCTTGGTACAACCATTGCTATCTTTACAAGACTTGCCAATTTTGAAGACTTGATATACAAAACGAGGAGTAGAATCTTGGACTCAGATAAGTTGGATCTCTCATTTGTTGGTCATCTTCTTCCGATTCATAATGTCTTAACAACTCTTCCCAACTACTTTCTTCAGCATACCATTCTGCCTTCAGGTATCATTAACAGACTGGAGCTTCTTTTTAATAAATTCATGTGGGGAAACAAAGAAAACAAAAAGGTTATTAACTGGGCTAGATAGGAAAGACTTTGTAAGCCTTTTAATGAAGGACGGCTCAATCTTCATAAACTAAAGGATGTTCAGCAGGTCTATTCAATGAAGCTTTGGCTGAATTTCAGGCAACAAAAGTCTCTCTGGGCCAGATATATGTTATCTAACTACTACAAGGATAACATTCATCCTATATTAGCTATTTCCCCTTACAAAAAATCAAAAACTTGGAGTCGTATCATTAATGTTAGAGAGCTGTCTGAGGAGCATATCTTTTGGTTGCCTGGTCATGGAAATATGAATTTCTGGTATGATAGATGGTGTTCTGACAAACCATTCATCAAAATAAGTGACAACAACACTAGAATATTTCTATGGGACACTGGTAATGAATATGTGAAGGACTTCTGGATCAATGGAAGATGGGACATTGACAGACTAAACTCGATGGTTACTACAACTGAAATCAACAAAATCAAGGAGATTTATCTCTCTGAAAAGACTGACATGCTACTTTGGTCTCTCTCTAAAGATGGTAAATTCAGCAACAAAGACACGTTGAACCATATAAGATACAAAGGAAATGTTTCAAAACTTTATGCTAAGACCTGGAATGATGTTACTCCTAAGAAGTGCTCGTTTTTATTATGGAGAGCACTTCATAATTGGATTCCTACTGATGAAGTTATGCATAACAAAAACTTTCAGCTAGCTTCTAAATGTGTCCACTGCAACAGCATCAAAACCACTCACCATGCTATTGTGCAATGCCATCAAGCCTGGTCTGTCTAGCTCTATTTCAGTGTCATTTTCAGAATCTAGATACATCCTTACATGACAATTGGGAACATCATTATGAAATGGTACTGGGCTTCCCAAAAGAGCTGCGACATCTTGTCTATCCTCCCTGCAATCATAGCTTGGTCAGTCTGGTCCGGTCGAAACAAAAAGAAAAACAGTAACGAAAATACAAGCTCAACTACAATAATCAGGCATGTTCTCTACATTTTGTCTAGTCTTGATTATGCGAAAGTTTTGAAAAAGAAACGTTGGGGAAAATTTGTGAAGGAATCTGCTACTCTTGGTTGCACAAATCAAATGAAAAGCTTCACTAAGCCTCTTTTCCTAAAATGGAAAAACCCAAAACATGGAATTAAATGTAGATGGAGTCTGTACCTTCAACAATGAAACAGGAGGTGGAGTTCTTCTCAGGGACAACAATGGCAGTATTGTTATAGGCATGGGCAGGTTATATGGTAAAGGAAACCCTCTTATAGCTGAATGTAGAGCTCTCTTTGACGGCTTAAACTTGTGCAAAGATCTTAGAATGTAGAAGGTGGATGTTGATATTGACTCACAGATTCTTGTCAATCTCTTGTTATATGAAAACTCCATTTGGTATTTGGATCCTATTATTTGTTGTTGTAGAAAGCTTATAAAGCCAGCCGTGGTTATCAACCATGTTTTTTGTGAACAAAATTATGGTGATGATTGGATTGTTAATGAAACTCTTAAGCTTCAAACTAGTCTGGATTTCAATGGGGTAGATGCTCCTCCCCAATTGAAAGCCATTGCTTTACTGGAAAGCCTTAATTTTGGCTATCTTCGTCTACCAAATTAGGGTTTATATTGATTTGGGGCTGATTTGGGGCTGATTTGGGGCTGAATTGGAGAATAAGGCTCTGACGTCAATTTTTTCAAATTTGTGTAATATTGCCTAAAAGGCCTTGTACTTCCTTTATTTTCAATTCAATACAAAATTTGATTAAAAAAATTATAATGAATTTATATATATTACTATAAAAAACTGAGAGCAATTTAATTGCTGCGATAAAAAAGAGATGCATGTATTTAGACGGTCCCAAAAAATACATGTATAAGAGTAAAAAAATGTATTTAAAATCTCTCAGTTTAGAAATAGAGAAAATAGTTGCAACTATTCAGTTAAGTCGAAAAAAAGAAGAAATTGTTTTATGAATTCAATTTTTTGGAAAATTTTGCTCTTGCACGAAAAAACCTCAAATAAAAAAAATTATTTCATAAAATTATCATAATTTTAATTTATATATATATATATATATATATATATATTTATAAAAAATTATCCAAAACCTAAACTAAACCATAAATTAAATTAAACCCTAAATTTAATAATCTTGGGTTTTGGGAATATAATTAGAATTAGTGAAAAACGCTCCAAGAAATGAACTCCAAGAACAGAGTACCTAAAAAAGTCGTAACGCCTTCTTTGTGATCTTCTCGATCATGAATCCTCGGTATTCTGAAGAATTCCCCGTTCTTCATCAGGGTTTGAATTAAAATCAACAGCAGTTAGGTAAGAGATTCGTCGATTTGTTCTCCCCTGAAGATGAATTTAAATCATGGAATCCAGAGTTTTCCAAGAAAACAGGGGACCATTTATCGATTCAATACGGCGCTGAGGTGAAGCAATCTCTCTTTAAGAAATTCAGAACTACATTAATAGGTAAATTCAGCAATGGTGTGCCGAAAAAGTAAAAGCTTGAGACCTTTCTTTTTATGTTGAAATTCAGGGGAGGGTTTTGTTTTGAGGTGTGGGATTCGCATCACATCTTTTTTGAGTTTGAATTGAAAGAAGACATTGCCAAGCTCTGGTCTCGTAATGTCTGGCGTTTTGATGATATTGTTATGAGAGTTTTGAAGTGGACTCAGAATTTCAATAAAAAGATTGAAGATCCTACTGTTCTATTGTGGGTTCGCTTTGAGAATTTGCCGGAATGTTTATATGATTCTGGGTTGGTTTACGATTTGGCTAGTGTTATATGTCCTGTGTATAAGGTGGTTGTTCCACACAAGAATAGTGCATGTTCGAACGCTTGTTATGCGCAGGTTGAGGTTGACGTTTCTCAGATGTTGCAAAGAAAGATGTGGGTTGGATTCGGGAGTAATGATGGTTATTGGATTTCCATCAGTTATAAAAATGTCCCCTCTTATTGTCATGGGTGTTTTCACATTGGACATGACCAATCTGTTTGTAAGAAAGCCTCAAAGAAAACTGAGGGTCCTGTGGAAAATAACAAGGCTGTGGTTTTGAATGATATGCAAGATGAGAAGAGGGAGGAGGTTTCAAAGGTGTCGTCTGTCAATACCACGATATCAAGAAACATTGTTCAGGTTTACAGGAGAAAGCTTAAGTCCATAGTGACTCAGAAGGAGCCAGAAGTTGGTAATGAAAGCAGTAAGAATGAAGAAACTGTGAATAGCAATATGGTTCAAGAGGATAATGTTCATGTTGATTGTAATATGATTCAAGATGGAAATAATGATGTTCAAGAAGATAATGTTCAAGTGAATAATGTTCAAGTGGATGATGTTCAGTGTGTTAATGTTTCTGTTCAGGATGTTTCTCAAGAAAAGGGAAATGAGGTTATTGATGCTTTGAACAGAATTGATGATCAGTATAGTAGTTCTCCCGACCCTCAGGTTGGTAGTTGTTCCCCATCTCCAAGGTTATCTCCGCAGCATAGTTTTAGTGAAATCATCTCTTCCAAGTTGAATACTGCAAAAAAGAAAAGGTCCAAGGATAAGCTAACCATCAAGTCTCTTAGTTCTAGAGGCAAAGCTCGTAAATCTTACTCTGATAATGATCAGAGTGATTAGCTGGAATGCTAGAGGTGTGAATAACAATCACACCTTGAGAAGACTCAAGTCTATGATCAATGTTGAATGTGTAAAGGTGCTTTTCATTCAGGAGCCTATGGCTAAAGGTGAAAAGATCAAGTTGGTTGCTGAGGTGTTGGGTTTTCCTAACTATGCTGCTAATGTTTCTGATAAAGTATGGGCATTTTGGGCTGGATACATTAATATCAGGATTATCCTTAATATGGATCAGTGTTTACATTTGGAGATGGAAGTCCCTGGTATTACTGAGATGGTTTACATTTCTGTTGTCTATGCTAAATGCAATCGTCTTCTTAGGATGGATTTATGGAATTGTCTGGAGTCTGTTTGTGTTTCTGATAAGCCATGGATGTGTGTTGGAGATTTCAACACTATCTCTACTTATGATGAGCAGTTGGGCTGTTCTTCTTCTTGCCATGCTAGTATGGACAACTTTAATGACTTTATAAGAGGTTGCAACTTGAGTGATGCTGGTTATTGTGGTTCTAGGTATACTTGGTCTAGGAGTAATAAGTGGAGACGGCTTGATCGTGCTTTGCTTAATGATAAATGGCTGTCTACATTTGCTGATACACAGGTCCTTCACATGGTCAGAACTTGTTCTGACCATGCTCCTTTGCTCATCAATATGAATATGGTTAACTCTACTCAAAATGTTTACAGGAAAAATAATTTTAGATTTCTCAATTTTTGGTGTAATGATGATTCGTTTCTTAGTGTTATTGAACAGGAGTGGAGTCAGCCTATGGATGGTCATCCTAGTAACATTTTTTGGTACAAACTCAGACGACTTAAGGGCTGCCTTAAGCTTTGGAGCAAGGCTAAGTACGGTAATGTCTTTGACAGTGTCAAAGATGCTGAGAGTAAGGTTAAAGCTTTGGAAATTGTTCATTACACTAATAATACTAATCAGTCTGCTGCTGATTTGGCTTTAGCCAATGGCTTATACCTTAAGGCTCTTAGGAATGAGGCCTCTTTTCTCAAGCAAAAGTGTTATAACAGTTGGCTCCAGGAAGGTGATGGTAATTCTAAACTGTTTTATAATTACATTGCTAAGAAAAAAAGGAAAATGAGATAAAAAGTGTAAAGGATGGGGATGTTTGGATCACTGATAGAAAGGAGATAGGGGTTTCTGCTGCTTCTTTCTTTAAAAACACTCTAACTTCTTACCCTTATAAATTTTTTGATGAGGAGAGCAGGTTACTGGACTTTAAGAATTTTGAGTGCATTCCTGCTTTGGTTTCTGTTGAGGACAACAACATGCTTCTAAAGGAGGTTACTGAGGATGAAATCTGGCTTATTATTGGCAACATGAAAAAGGATAGTTCTCCGGGTATTGATGGCTTCAATCTTGTTTTCTTTAAGCATTGTTGGCATGTAATTAAAGTTGATCTGTGTTGTGCTTTTAACTCTTATGTCCATGGTAATTTTATCCCCTCTGGCCTCTTTGCCACTAGCATATGCCTGATTCCCAAGGTTTCTAATCCTACTTGGTGGACAAGTTACAGGCCTATAGGGATGTGTACTTTCATCAATAGGATTTTCTATGCTCTTATTAATCATAGACTTTCTGTTGTCTTGCCAAAGATTGTTTCTAACCATCAGTCTGCTTTTATTAAGAATAGACTAATTCAGGATAATATTCTGTTGGCCAAAGAGATGCTTTATGATATTAATAAGAAGCCCAAGCATGGTAATACTATTGTTCAGCTAGATATGTCGAAGGCTTTTGACAGAATTTCGCATTCCTTTATTCTTAAGGTGTTAAGGTCTTTTGGTTTTGATACTAAGATGTTTGATCTTATTAAGAGGTTGATCTCAGATGTTCATGTCTCTATTCTTATTAATGGTGAAACTGTAGACTATTTCAAAATGAAAAGAGGATTAAGGCAAGGAGATCCTTTATCTCCTTGCCTGTTTATTCTTGGTGAAGAGCTTCTTTCTAGGGGCTTGAGTAGTCTGTTTAATGCTAATCCTTCAATGTGTTTTGCTTCTAGATGTTCCTTTCCTGTTCCTGTTATTATGTTTACAGATGATATTCTTATATTTACAAACAATTCTTCTAACTCTCTTGATATTCTTAGTGAATTTCTTGATTTGTATCAGATTTTATCAGGGCAAGCCATTAATAAAACTAAAACTAAGCTAATTGTTTCTACTAAGTCTAATCCTGCTAAGGTGCATAGTCTCAAATTACAAACTGGTTTCGAGGTGGATTTTGTTCCTTTTCATCATCTGGGGGTTACCATATCAAACAACAATAAGGCTCTTAATTATAAGCTCATCCTGAACAAGATCAGTGATCGTATCACTGATTGGGAAAGCAAGGTTCTTTCCTATGGAGCCAGGTTATCTCTTATCTGTAATGTAATTTTGCCTATGGTTTTCTATTGGATTCAATGCAGTGAATTGCCTAGAAGTGTCATCTGTAAGATAGAGCTGTTGTTGAATAAATTTCTTTGGAGAACTAAGATGGATCATAGATCAATTCATTGGTCATCTTGGTCTGCCATTTGTAAGCCTTTTGGAGAGGGAGGTTTAAATGTCATGTGTTTTCTTGACATTCAGAACTCCTTCTCTCAGAAACTTTGGTTCAGGTTTAGGCAAAATAGCTGCCTGTGGGCTAGTGTCATGAATGACATTTATTGCAAAAGATCTCACCCTCTTTATGCCAGCATTAAGGGTTCTTTAGTTTGGAAAAGGCTCTGTGGTATTAGACACCAGGCTGATAGGAATGTCACTTGGGTTCTTGGTAGAGGTAAAGTTGATTTTTGGAAGGACTCTTGGCATAACTTGCCCGCTTTTGCTTCTGAGCTTAATATATATTGGTATCTTGATGTGAATGTTCATATTTTTTGGCAAAACAATTCTTGGTGTTTGAGTGAGGTGCATGAGATCATTGGGCCAGACAGATTGGCTATGATTAACATGCTCCACATAACTGACAGAGATGATGCTATCAGTTGGAGGCTCTCTGATAATAGGGAGTTCAATTTCAAGAAAACCTGGGAAAGCTTAAGAGCTAAGTATAACTCCTCTTCTCTTTTTAAGATTATCTGGAGTTCAAAGATACCTAGGAAATTTTCTTTTATGACATGGAAACTGCTTCACAATTTTATTCCCCTTGATAGTATTATGATGAGAAGGCATGTGTGTCTTGTTTCTAAATGTGTGTTTTGTGATAATTGTGAGGATAAGAATCATGTCTTTGTTAATTGCACGTTTGCTTGGCAGATTTGGAACTGGTTTTCAATTACTTTCAAAGTTAAAATCAGTCGGTCTATGGTCTTGTCTCATGTTCTTAGGTGCTGGTTCTGGTCTTCTAGAACCAAATTTCATGTTACTCATCTTGTGCCTCAAGTGATTTGCTGGGTTGTGTGGAAGGCTAGAAATGCTTACAGGCATAAGGGGATCTCTTTAAGTGTTTCTTGGGCCATTGACTATACTATAAATGTTGTTAGAAATGCTGATATTAATGGTTATCTTAGTTACAAGCATTGGTCTAATGTTAGAGAGGCTGGTGTGAGCTTGGGCTGTAGATCTAGTGTCAAAAGAAGTGTGCCTCAATACCTTAGATGGATTCCTCCTATTCAACCTCGTTTAAAATTGAATGTTGATGCTTCCTGTGCTAGCAATGGTGAGGCTGCATCAGGCCTGATTTTCAGAAACAGTGATGGAGATATTTTGCAAGCTTATGGTTATTTGTTAGGAAAAATGTCTCCTCTTCAAGCTAAAACTGTTGCTATGTTTCAGGGTCTCTCTGCTTGTCACATGAATAACTGGTTATCCATAGATGTAGAATCTGATTCCCTTATTCTTATTAATCAGCTTGCTAGTAGTGCCACTGTGTTTGAGGACCCTAATCTCTCTTTGTGTCGCAATCTTAGGGATGGAAACATGTGTTTTCAGCACATTTCAAGGTTCCAGAATCAAGCTGCCGATTGGCTAGCCAAATGGACCCTGAAATGCAAGCAAAAACTAAGTTTTCAGCAGCATAATGCTCCTTCTGATTTGATTGCTCTTGCTTTTCTTGAAAGTTTGAGCTTAGGCTATATTGTCTAGTTAGTATGGATGCTGCTGTAGTTTGTCTTGTTTTGCAGGATTGGTGCTGTGGTGTTGATGCTGTGTGCTTGGCAATGAGGAGAGCTCGATGGTGTGATGGAGGAATGGCTGGAAATTAAAGAGTTTGATGTATTAAGGAGGATAGAGTTACGGTCATTAATGTCGATGGTGCTGTGGTGCTGTGATGTATAGGCTGGAGTATGCTTTAAAGTGGCTGTTACTTTGGAGTTTTGTCTTGGGAGCTATCCCTTGGGTGCTGACCCTTGGGTTTTCTTTTCCAATTTTGGTTTCTTTGTTTTGGAGGGAATCTTGGGCGCCAAGTTTTGTATTTTGGTTATTTTGGACTTATTATCTTTGGTCCTCTTATTTGTAAAACACTTCAGTTCATTAATAGAGTCTGGTTTTTGATTAAAAAAAATAAAACCCTAAATTAAACTAAAGAACCACACCAACCTAAACTAACACCACCCTAACCAGCAGCCAAAACTAACCTAGACACACTACTGCTTCACTGCCTCAACATCACCAAGCCGCCACCAGATGCTCGCAAAGAATCCACCAGCCACCGGCGTATCGATCGGTCTATTGAAGAAAGGATTCGACACCAATTCTAATTCATATAGGTCAGTATTTTGATTTGTGTTTGTTTCCCGTTCGTAGTTTACGGTTTCAAATTTGTATAGATTAGGGGTTCAATTTGTATAGATTAGGCTGTGTTTAGGTTTTCGATGGGTAGATAACTGTTGTTTAGATTTCTAATGTTCTTCTTCAACACGATTGACAAACAACATCTGGTTTCCACCAAACAAAGGAGAAACCCAAGATTCCCACATCGTACGTATGGCGTGGAAGGCTTCTGTCACCGGATTATCTCGTGACCGGTTTTATCTTTTTTTATGCGTGCATTATATATGTTTGCGTCATTTTTTTAAAAAGAAAACAACTTTCCAATTATCATTTGGTATTTTCAAGTAGGTATTCACATTTTGTATATTTTTATTTGAGGTTATGGATCCCATTGATACTTCAAGGGGTGATGGCTCGCGGACGAAGAGAGTCGAGAATCGAGCGACAAAAAAAACCAATATCGACCGCGAAGAAGTAGCAGATTTTTCGATCTTATATAGTCGATACCTTTAATTTCAGCACCCCTCTGTTCGGTTCCACATCTGGTTACACAGCCCCTTGGCGATGGCACCTCCACTTACTAAAGGTCTAGCTAGAGCTCCGTCCGTTATTATGCCGAGACACATTCACCTCCATATTGCGATACTACGTTTGGGAGAAATAGGTAATATCTAGATTTATTTTTAATCTTTTAGGGCAATTTAATATATATTAATATTTAAAATGATTATTTGCAGGAGCGTGAGATGAGGTTGTACTCAATTATCCTAGCCACAGAAGTTGGAGTCTGGGCGTTCAGGGTAGGGTGTGAAATTTACTGGATGTCACGCCTTTCGTCGGGCTCATTGAGCCGTTTTCGTGTATTCATACGCAATCCAACATCACCGAGATATTCTTGGAGCGTTGGCATATGGAAAATAATGGTTTCCATTTCAGTTTCGACGATGTGCATACAATTTTTGGATTTTTGACAATATTGATACGAGACTTTAACCATTCTTATTCGACGTATTCGTGCATAGAAGGATCCCTTTTCGTAGAATAATTGACACGAATTTTGGTACTATTATCACGATAATGGTTGCGACCTTGGACATGTCTAAAGTTCTACCGCAGGTTTTAGCCTTTTGGAGGGGTTCACAAATGACCGATGTTAAATGATCCAATATGCGTTAGAATACTAAACCTATAAGTTTGTTCATAAACACCAAACTCTTCAAGTTTTCCAATTAGATTTACAAAATTAACTTTAACATATTCTTCACGACTTAGTTTTACTCGTGGAACAATATCTACTCTCCTCCAATGCTAGTCTAGAATTCGAGTAGCTAGATACCCGTACGCTTTTCGGATTTTGTATAGTTCATGGGTGCATGGTAAATCTCGTGTCGTACGATCAATGCAAACGCATAAATTTTTATCACCACCGGTTTTCTCTTGATAGTTTTTGTATACTATCATCAAAACAATAGGGGGTACGAACTCTGATATTAATTTGAGAGGTTTAAAATCTTGAAATTTGTGAATTAGATGTCATTTTCTAAGTTCCATCAATTCTTTTATGGTTAAATGTTGCATCCCTAACAAACCATGAACTTTCAGTTCTATCTAGATAGTTTTTGTATACTATCATCAAAATAATAGGTGATACATACTCTGGTAGTAATTTGAAAGATTTAAAATCTTGAAATTTATGAATTAGATGACATTTGCTAAGCTCCATCAGTTCTTTTATGGTAAAATGTTGCATCCCTAACAAACCATGAAATTTCTCTCAAAATCTAGAAAAAATGAATTGGATTGAACCGATATATTTTTTCAAAGTAGCATGCGAGCTTTCCGCCAAATTAGAGGTGTGATTCTTGAAATACATGATTTTATTAGTGTAGGCATGAACAAACCTCTCTTTATACAACATTATCCACGAGTCTATGACATAATCGATCACCTTATTGTGTTTTTTGAACATTATCCACATCTTAGCCAACCCCTCGTTCATCACGTCAATGGTGGTGGATGAAACGACGTCATTCCAAGCGGCAAAAAATATGTAAAACACGTTTTCGTCTTTAAACTTTTTTTTCCCACTAACATTCTTGTTGATATGACATTCGCATAATATGTGACTTGCACTAGGAAATATTTTGTCTACGTTATTCATCAAAAAACGTTTGCGGTCTGGGATTATAACACAACGCAACTCACATTTATTTTTCTCTATTATAGTTTTCAAAGATCCAAATGACCATTCATAGTTTATGTTTTTCTTTCACCATGAATGTGAAACCAATGCAAAACGTTTTATTGGTCAATAGTACCCTGACTACTTCGAAAAAAAACATCCCGTATCTAATAACTTTGTATGTAGTATCCATGATTAATAACTGTGGAAAGAGCCATAGTAAATCAATACTAAGCGGGTGTGCAAAAAATAAACCAGTTATCACATTCGAGCCATCATTGGTCGTCCTTCCCAATACTTGTACTTGTGCATTTGTAATTTTTCTAACAAGCAATATATTTGGGAACAACAACCATTTGCAGCTATCTTTGTTCTTTGACGGTGATTGTATACGTGATGGACATTTGACGCATTATCTAGATCGGCCTTCTTTAAAGCACCAAATATTTGTCCTGGAGTTGTTTCGTTCACCGTCAAAACATCGATGAGGTTTTTTTCCTCCGGTTTAAACTTTAACCATTGCAAATTTCTTTGCGCATACACAATCAAATCATGGTTCTGCTTGCCGTAAAGGACACTTAAAGTCCGCTTATCATCATCTTTTACCAAATTGCCTACCAAATGAAAATGGTAAAATTACGCTTACAGTTGCATTCTCTAACGGTAAACTTAAATATATCGGACTGCTCGTACCGATAATCTACTCTTATTATTTTTTATCTATTCTCTTCCTATCTTAACTGATAATCCTAACGAACTGCCCATATTTTTTACCCACTCGTTCATCGACTCTAGGGTATACTTGCCGTGAGTCACAAAATTGTGAGTGTAGTTGGAAAAAAGTGAAATTTCGCATTGGTAACCTCCTGCAATACATGTAAACAAATCACTACCACCAAGATTCCGAATTAGTTTAACTTGTTCCACCAATAAGAAAAGCGGAATGAGCCTCCATTCTGCCAACGGGTGGTGTAGGAGATCAATGACACGCCATGTGTGGTGTGCGTAAGACCCATTACGACATCCCATTGGCGCAATGAAAGCATCGTTTCGCCATTGAATTGACACCATTCAATGGCGGAATCGGGCAGAGTGATTTTTTTTTAAATTTTGTATAAAAAAAAGAGAAAATAGAAAGTACTATATCTCTTTGGCGTCCATACTGATCGACATAAGAACTAGTTCTGATTCTATTTTCGTCCACGACGAAGAGGTTTTGAAAGGTTGGAGGAAAAATAGTTTATGAATTCTGAATTGTTTAGGTTTTAGTTAGCTTTGTGGAATGAGAGTTTGGAATAGAAGACAATTTTATTTTTTACAATTTTATGGAGTAGATAATAGCGTAAAATGTAATTAATTCAATATTTTATTTAGGTTTTTAACTTATCACAGTTTCGTAAATACCGAAAAACGAAAAGGAAAGGCTTCGTAGAATAGTTATGGCAGCTCTTTTAGCAATTTCTTTAAATATATAAAGATAAAAATATAGAGCTTGCGGTTGCAGTAGAAACGTTTATAATCCAAAACAAAATTTATGTGTACAATCTTACAATTACAACAAAGGAAAGTCTAACTTATCTCCTCTCCTAAATTTAATCCTCACATTTGCTACCATCTGAAACTTAACTGTTACTTTTGTTTCATAATATATGCCCGTTTATAGATTCTTCACACATTATAATAACATAATTATTGCTGGTTTCATTTAAAAAAAAAGGTGAAGTAAACAAATTTAATTGGACAAGAAACAATAAAGTAAATAGTTATGTAACCATGAAAAAGAGTATAATAAGTATAATTAATACACTGGGATTCGAAAACCACCCATATTACCAAACATATTATAAAACAACATCACGTGTGTTATAAAACAGAGGGAGGGAGTAATTTGCAGGTAAAACTCATAACATCCGAATAGAAGCATCAAAGTCCAAGTTTTTTAAGAAGCGGACTCCATCTTGGTGTCTCTTCATCAAAATTGTAGGTCAAAGGTGAAACCAGCACAGAACTACAACCAATCTACATCACAACAGAGATCAATTCGTCAGAAGTATCGAAAAGATGTGGCAAATCAAAAGTTGCATCACTGTTTGTAGCACAAGGACATATTTATCAAAGCAACATGTTAGTTTAGGATTATTCATACAGAAGAATGCATGCTTTTTTAAAAACAGTGAATTATAGCTGTAATAAGCCTTACACCCAGTCATTTACTAGAGAGCAAAGATTCATCTGATACCATGAATAATTTGACACTGTCGGTTACTCAATTTTAAGAAGTTGAGTAATTCCACCTATGCGTAGTAGAGTATTAATTAAGTGAAATTATTAATGTTATAAGATGTATCTTTGTTATGTCGTAAATAGTTTTATATCCATATCTAATCGCTTTCAAACCTGACAAGCAGATTGCTAATAGAATATATTGACATCACTAACCGTTTTAAGTTGCTGAACAAACTTGTGCAGCTCCTCTTCTGGGACACAAATGACTATAGCATAATAGTCAACTGATACTTTCCCGTCACGTTGGCAGAACACTGGACTTATAGTCCGTCCCTGTATATGGACGGGCGTGAGACAATTATTTTTTAAAAGTAAGAAAATAGAATCAATCAAACAACCTTTTTATTTATGGAACTTTTAAAATCTTTAAATATTTTTGAATTTCTAACTCATATTCGGAGATTACTTTGCTATTACTCAACTTATATATTCGAGTGACGCTAAATATTTATTCAATATTGGATTGTTTAGATGTAAACTAAAAAACCATATTGGGAATGATTTAAGAAAAAATATCAATTGTCATAGTTGTTTAGAAAGCTTATGATTCATATTTCTCGAGGAGTTTGATCCCTCACCATAAAAATAGTTGTCGAATTCATAATGTCAAGAGGGTAAACCAAAGAGGAGATGAGGTAAGGGTAAAGAAATGTTCCATGTTTGTCAGTTGTCCAAAAACCACATCGGTTAAACGATAAAACGTTTTACGATATATATACGAAGACGATCCTAATTTTAACACAAGATTGATAATGAAGATGGTAATTAACCACAATCGGATGATTGATTGGTTTGGGTAATTAGGTGAGCCGGAACGGATTGTTTAGTTGATTGATTATTAGTTAAATAATAAATATTAATTTTTAATTATTTACCATCTACGTGATGTTTATTGCATTTTTTTAAACTGGAACTTGGGGAAAGCTAAACATTTTCCATCAGGTTCACCAAAAGACAATAAGTGCGGTAAAGAAGAACTTGTTTATTGCCTTTTTTAAACGTGGAGTATCTATTTATTACATAGTAAAAGATGGGGACTGACGTGAGACAACTGACAAACATAGGGGACCTGCCATTTTTTTACCCCAAACATATACAAAGACCAACAACATAAGGCTTTATAACCTCAAAAATCTTTGTTAGTCTGATTTCGGCTTATCGATTAAATTAGATTTTAAACTTATAAGTAAACATTAGGATTTCCATTCCAACCTACGATATTAAAATCTTGAAATCTAAGTCAGTATCAATTACCGACCAAGACATGTCCAAAAAAACATAAAACAAGATTAGAGTCGCAAGAACTTGGGCTTTGGGAAAGCCAAACATTTTCCATTAGGTTCACTAGAAGATAATCGATGAATACAGAGGTAAGAAAGATATGAAAACAAAGATTAATTGTAACGATGATGAAGGGAAGTAAAAGTGACTAAAAGGTTAGAGTATAAGTGATCGGTGTTCCCGTGTTTAGAGTTTTAGGGCAATTTAGATTAAGGGGTAATTTTGACATAAAAATTTGATTTTGGACAAATAGGTTAATATGAACTTATTTTGGTTGATATATGTAATTAGGATTTGACCCAGATTTCTTGGTTGATACTATCTCTTTGAGAGCATGTACAATGTACATGTTAGGCTAAAAACCCAGTGCTTGATACATGTTGCACTTGTATTCTTACCACTAAGGTTCTTTCGTCCTCAAAATTAATAATTATTCTTTGAAAATGTTGCATTTAAGGTCACTAAGGCGTTCCAATTAAACATATGATGACACGTACCACCCAAAGATACTACTCCATATTGTAAATATAGTCACTCATTAATTTATACCTAAAATATCCTTATTTTTATTTCATTTTACCGTTTACCTTTCATATTCACTTTCTTACTTTTACTTTTAACTTTGATTTTTTAATTTTATATTTTTACATTTAATATAAACTAACAGGGCTTCATATTTTTAACTGGACCCATTTATATTTTTAACCCATTTAATATAAATTAACCAAGCCCATTAATCTTTGAAAAACCAGTTTGTAATTTAATCGTTTTCTCTCTTCTAAAGAACAACTAGTTGGTAACACGTTTGAAGCTATATATATATATATATATATATATATATATATATATATATATATGAAGACAATCCTAGTTATAAAATAAGATTAATGATGAAGATGGTAACTTACCAAAATTGAATTAATTTTTTATTAAAATAAGGTAGGTTATTTGGAGGGTTTGATCGGGTTATTAGGTGGGCCAGATCAAATTATCGAGTGGACTCATTATTAGTTAAATAATATTTTTAATTATCAACCATCCACGTCAGCATCTTACGTGGACGTTTGAATTGGAAAGTCAAATGGCAAAATGCAACTAAAATATACATCGGTGTAAAAAAACTCTGTTTACTATAGAGGTAAACATGGCAAACATGGATGACCTGTTTATTATAG
Source organism: Limnanthes douglasii subsp. nivea (assembly GCA_036936605.1). Classification (NCBI taxonomy): domain Eukaryota; kingdom Viridiplantae; phylum Streptophyta; class Magnoliopsida; order Brassicales; family Limnanthaceae; genus Limnanthes; species Limnanthes douglasii. The sequence continues at coordinate 74,628,505 of JAUPFV010000003.1, read as the reverse complement.
AGGTAAATGATGAGGATTTACGTGAGATAACTGGAAAACATGGAGACCTGCCATGTTTTTAACCCTACATAAACATGCATGTTTGTGTATCGGATTGTACATGATTATTCGATTTGATCGTACTGAAATGTGTGTGTTAAGTTTTACTAGGTAAGTGAGTAGATTTTTTTTTTATTTTTTATCATCTAAGTTTAACTGTTGTGAGGAATTCGACAGTTCATTTGTATATGAGTTGCAGGGTAATAATTGCTACATTTCTCTAGTTATCTTATTTTGTATCGTTTTTGTGTGTGATTTTATTACACAAATGGTGAACCCGTCTGAATAAAAGGGTCATGTCTAGTTGTTTATCAAAAATTTCAACATTGTTTCGTTACAACTCAAAAATTTACTCCAGCAAATCGTCACTTACAGTGAGTTATCTATAATTTTGGTTGCCACGTGTTGAAAATTTACCGGTGAAATATTTGTCTTATATAATCATGGCATTATTTTGAGTCTTACAGCTAAGTTCTCTAGCCATAAAAAGATCCATAACATTTGGTGATCTAGATAAATCTTCTGATCGAGTCTTTAGTAGAAGGCATGTTTATGTCCATTTCGATCCTCTATATGTCCGATAATTTAAGTAGTCAACATAATACCATGTCATCTCGAAGTAGGTTAGTAAGCACTAGATAAATAACATGCATTTCCATTTGTAATTGTCGGGAATATACGGGTCCGGTCCGCATATTCCACCTCCGTATATAAGTAAGAACACAACCGATCTCAACACTCGTATGATATTATCCTCTTTGGCACCCGAAGGCCCTCACGGTTTTGCATTTGGTCCACCACCAAAAGGCCTCAAACTAGTTGAAGTATGTTCTTACTTATATACCACTGATCCTTCCCATGTCTAACCGATGTGGGATGTGAGATTTTGGTTGCGACCCTAACAAATCCTCCTCTCGAACAAAGTACCACTTTAGCCTCCTCTCAATTGACTTTCATCCGTCCACTCTAATCAGGTTGGTAGTCTAACTGACGTCTAGAGGCACTACGGATGTTACTGCTCACCTCCTAGTAGACAACACTTTCTTGTTCCTTAGTGCCACTCCAAACAAATACCACCTGCTTGATGACCCACAGGCACTCCAAACTAGGAATATGGGGGTCTGGTCCGCATATTCCACCTCCGTATATATCCTTAGTGGCTCAAGCACAGAACACATGCGAATGAAAAAATTAAATGAACACAGAATTTAACGTGGTTCGACAATTTGTCTACGTCCACGGGGCCACCAGAGAAAAGAGTTTCACTATGGTAGAAAAGGTACAGATTTTATATTATGTTTTTATGTAGTTCTAGTAGCCTATTTATAGAGAATTAATAGACTTACTAGACAATGGGTCTAATGGGCTCATACCACAAGATTAAAAATGATATTATCACAACACTTATTTGTACTGCCGGACACAGTACACTGTCAAGGCACAATATCACTATCACAGACACAAAACTGTACTGCCGGACACAGTACACTGTCAAAGCACTATTCGACTCATTCACAACAAATCTTCCCCTTGCGGAGAATATGATTTCTTCACTATCAACAAAGAAACTTCTCTTCTTCTGACTCACCAAATTCCCTTAAGGCATTCACTCTATACTGCGAACACCAATCCAGTTTAGGCACTCCCTAAACTTTCGAACTGATACTGCCTTGGTCATTATATCTGATGAGGGTAGAATTGGCCGATATAAATAATAAGGTTTTAATTGAGAATAAATGATACTTGGTGTGGTTATTAATGTATTTAGGATCTTTCGGGGACCAATTTGTAACATAATATTGGCTAAGGGGCCCCATTAAGTATGTAAACAGCCCACTAAGGATTTTAGTGGGTCCACCTTATTTTAGTATAAAAGGTGACCCACTTTCTTGGTAGGTGGGACATTGAATATTATTCTATTATATTCTCTTTCTCTCTCTCTCTATACTTTCTCTCTCTAGTCACATCAAGCACAAGACCCGAAATATGCTTCCAAACATTTATTGACTCATCATTGGCGCCGTCTATGGGAACGAGTGATACCAAAAAGGAATCTTTGTTCTTTGAAAATCACGTTTTGCGAAATGAACAACGAAGCTGTGATAGAGAGGGTCGGTAGAGAAGTAATCCGAGCCGTCTCGGTGTCAGAGAGCGAGGAAGCGCCTGATCGGGAGCACCACGAACAAGGTCGGGACAAGCGGTCGACCCTGATAATGACCCGAAAACAGCTCCTTGAAGACATTGCCAGGCTAAACGCAGAAAGGGAGCAGGCACTGGACGAGAAAAGGATCCGAGAAGGAAAAGGCAAGGGACCCCTCTTGGAGGATCAGGAGGTGCCCGACCATGATGTTGGGCCGCGCATCGAAGCCCGACCTGTTAGGTATTATCGAGAGCCACATCCCGAGGAAGGGCAAAATACCATGACTCGACGGTGCCGGGAGGACTATCGCGGCGCGACAATTGACTACACCTCGGGTGATTTGTCGGGCAGAGAGTATCGGCGACGGGAAATGGTCCAGCGGACACAAAAGAATCGTTCCCGACGCCTCCGAGGGCCCCAGACGGACTCCCCAAAATACAAGAAGGGTAGCCCCAAGAAGCAGACCCCGGTATCCTTTGAGAAGGAAGAAATGCCTATCGCCAGCCGTGAAGAGCGAGCAGCGCTGCCTCCAGTGCCATGGCAACCGTCGAACAGTCAGAACCAAGGTTACCGAACCAGTAGCAAGTTTATCAGCCCAGGAGATGAGGGACTCTACGGATTTCAGACGGAAGGACTTGGAGGAGGAACGTATGGGTTCGGTATCAATTGGAGAGCATCCCCATTGTCCAACGAGATATTAGCGGGGCAGCTCCCGAAACAATTTGACATTTCTAAACTAGAAAAGTACGATGGGAAGAAGGACCCAGATAATCATTTGGAAGCTTTCAAAAACTTCATGCTGAGCTTCGACAACGATGACAAACTCCTGTGTAAAGCTTTTTCCATGACCTTCAGGGACCGAGCATCTAAGTGGTACAACCATTTACCGCAGGGCTGCATCCGGAACTTCGGGATGTTTTGGACAATGTTTAGACAACACTTTGTGGGAAGTAAAAGCTTTCGGGCCAAGGGAGACACCATTATGAATTGCCGGCAGAAATTGGGGGAAAGCCTCAGAGAATATACCAGGCGATTCATCGACGCAAAGACCGACCTAGACCACTGCGAAGAGAACGTGGCCCTAACTGCGTTTCGCTTGGGTCTGCTCCCTGGACCAATGAAGCAAGCAGTGACGAAAAAACAAGCATTCACGTTTTCCGCACTTCTAGCTCAGATAGAAAAACAGATATTGATCGAAGAGACCGAAGCGTCTGAGTTGGCAGCGCAGATTCAGCAAAGTGCCCAAGCCTCGGTAGTGATAAGGCAGGGCACTCGGTCAGATTACGCTAGGGCAGCCCAACCGGTCAGCACGATACACCCGAACCCTCCTGTATCAGCCAAGCCCTCGGTCCTGACAAGCCCGAGACCGAAGCAAACAGGTCAGACAACTTCACGTCCCATGTCTAACAAGTGGATCCGACCTGCATATTTCGCAGATCTTACAGAGTGTGTAGCGTCGATCTACGAGAAGACTAAGAAGAGCGGGATGTATCGAAGACCTTTCCCGATACCAACATTTCGGGAGCAAAGGAATAACCGCTACTGCCGCTATCACGAGGACGTCGGGCATGATACTAAGGACTGCATCGCTTTGAAGAAATAAATACAGATGCTCATAGAACATGGAAACCTCTTGGAATATGTTAAGAAGGCACAGCAAAGTACGACCTCGAAGGAAGTCGTGATAATACCAAAACCAAAAACCATCATTGCGGTTTTAGAAGTAACCGATCCGTTCGATGTTTCCATCGAGTACCTCCATCCCGAAGCGAACCGTAACATCATCGGGATTATCGATGAAGAAGCCGAGAAGAACGTCGGTAATGTACGAGGCCTTTGTAAATTTTTTGAATCCCTAACTATTTTTGGGGGAGATTTTATGGCAGGAGTTACACATTCGTCCAGGAAAAGGCACATCGTCAACCTAACCACTCAGTTGGAGGCCCGAACTTGCTTCCAAACCAGAAGCGTCCCTTCTCCGATTCTGTACTTTGACGACGACGACATGAGGGACATAGCCGGCCCCCATGAAGACGCCATTGTAATAGGGGCGGCCATTGCGGGGGAGGAGGTTCGGCGCATCTTAGTGGATACTGGTAGTTCGGCCAACATAATCTTCGCGTCCACTTTTTCCAAGTTTAGAACACCGCCAGTGATTGCGCGGTCCGACCGCACCATAGTAGGGTTCACAAGGTCAGCAGCCGACGTTATAGGAGGATTTGAGGGCGTAGTCCAATTAGGCCGCGGGCCATTCAAGAAAGAGGTTACGGTTTTATTCGTGGTAGTAGACGCGCCGGCTTCCCACAATGCCATTTTCGGCCGATCGTGGATATCGCGAATGCATGCGGTATCCTCTACAATTCACCAATGTTTAAAATACGTGGTCGGAAACAACGTGGGAGTGGTCCGAAGTAGCCAGAAAGCAGCACGGGAATGTTACCGGGCGGCATTGGCACCTAAAAAGGATCAAGAGATGATTCAAGCTCGGGAATAGTAATTAAAGGGGCTCGCCCCGGAATCACTCCCCGTTGATGACCCCAGGGAAGCCCCGAGCCTCTTAACGACGGACGAAGAATGCGAGCAATACCAATTCGCTACGGGGAAAGTCCTGCGGATTGGGGTATGCCTCTTGCCGATCTTCAGGGAACAGCTGCTGACTCTCCTACGGGAAAACTTGGATCTGTTCGCATGGTGCTCAAGAGATGTCACGAGGGTACCAGAATCATTTTCTGTTCACAAGCTAACCATAAACAGGAATGCCAGACCGATCTCGCAAAAGCGTCGGGCTTTTTCCCCAGAAAAAACAGACATTATCTTACGAGAAGTCGAGAGAATGATCAGCGTCGGTCATATCAAGGAAGCAAGTTACGCGTTGTGGACCTCAAATCCCGTTCTGGTCAAGAAGAAAAAAATGGAAAATAGAGAATGTGTGTGGATTTCACCGATCTTAATCGGGCATGCCCGAAGGACCCATTCCCGATGCCAAGAATCGATCAGTTGGTAGATTCGACGTCGGGTAACAAATTGCTGTCATTCATGGATGCATACGCCGGTTATAATCAGATCAAATTACACGCTGCGGATCAGGAAAGCACCACATTCATCACAAGCCGAGGACTGTACTGCTACAAAGTAATGCCTTTCGGGCTGAAAAACGTCGGCGCGACATACCAAAGGCTGGTCAACAAAACGTTCGAGGGTCAAATTGGGAGGAATATGGAGGTGTACATCGATGATATGTTGGTTAAAAGCGGCGCGGATGAAGCACACCTTACAGATCTGAGAGAAACCTTTGATAACTTGCGGGGAATAAATCTCAAGCTTAACCCGGAAAAATGCTCCTTCGGGGTCCGATCAGGAAAATTCCTAGGTTTCTTCGTTAGCGAAAAAGGGATTGAAAATTCCTAGCCGCCCCGAAGCATCAAGGAAGTTCAGATCCTAATTGGGAATCTGGCGGCCTTAAATCGATTTATTTCTCGCTCATCTGATAAGTGCGCTCCCTTTTTTCAGGTCTTGAGACAAATTAAAAATTTTGTGTGGACTCCCGAATGTAATGAGGCGTTCTTGGGAATCAAACGATATCTGTCATCCCCGAACCTTTTGACGAAGCCCATCGCGGGCGAGACACTTTTTCTTTATGTTGCGGTTACCGACTTCGCGGTTAGTGCGGCTTTGATTAGCGAGTCAGGCCCGGCCCCTACATTGGTTTACTTTGTGAGCAAAAGCCTGTTAGATGCGGAAAACCGGTATTTAAAGTTGGAAAAAATGGCACTCGCCCTGGTGACAGCAGCGCGAAAAATGCGCCCATACTTTCAAGCCCACCCTATCATGGTCCGAACATCATTTCCACTCAAGTACATCCTCCAGCGGCCAGACATGTCCGGGAGAATGTCCAAATGGTCGGTCGAACTGGGCGATTTTGACATCAACTTCGAACCCCGGACGACCGTTAAAGGCCAAGTCCTGGCCGATTTTTTAGTAGAGTTCCATTCCGAACGACCTGATCAGGACGCACCTTCCCAAGAGGCCGCACTGAGCGAATGGACCGTTCGTACCGATGGAGGGGCTAACGTCAGTGGCTGTGGAGCAGGTATACAATTAGTGACCCCATCGGGTATTAGCATGCACCAAGACGTCCGATTTGGTTTCCCCACTTCGAACAATGAAGCTGAATACGAGGCTGCTCTAGCAGGATTACGGCTAGCACAGGTATGTGGGGCAAAGCAAGTGCGCCTCATAAGCGATTCCCAACTTTTGATAACCCAAGCTTCGGGGAGCGCGGAAGCCCGGAAAGAACATTTGGTACAATACGTAGCAGCGCTCAGGGTTCTAGCCGCCTCGTTTGACAAGGTCACCTACGAACATGTCCCGAGAAGCGAAAACATAGCCGCTGATTCTTTGGCAACACTCTCCTGCTCCAGTAACTATCCTTGGGTGGTCGAACAAGAAAGCCCGTCGATTATCAAGCGTCAAGAGTTAGACAACCGACCTGAAATCGCCTGTCAGATCTCTTCGGTAACCCTCTCAGACTGGCGGCGTGACATTATCGCCTTCTTAGCTGAAGGTCGGTTACCTAGTGATAACGCCTCAGCTCGGAAAGTGCGCAACAAGGCTCAGGGTTACGTCCTTTTAGGTGAAGTGCTATACAAGAAATCCTTCAGCCGCCCCCTGCTCCGATGCTTAGGGGTCCATGAGTCGCAAATAATTGTATCTGAACTACATGATGGCGAGGGTGCAGCACATTCCGGTTACAAAGCTTTGATCAGAAGGATTCTTCTTGCAGGATTCTATTGGCCGACGATAACAGCAGATGCGCGACTGATAGTCAAAACGTGCGATACATGTCAACGGTTCGGAAACACGATAAACGTCCCCGCGGCTCCCCTATAGTCCATATCCGAAGGACTACCCTTTGACCGATGGGGAATCGACCTGGTCGGACCGCTACCAATGGCATCGGGAGGAAGACAGACGATCGTCGTGGCAGTGGACTATTTTTTTCAAGTGGGTCGAAGCCGAACCTTTATCCGCCACCAAGACCAAAGATATCATCAAATTTGTCTGGTCTAACATATGTTGTCGGTTCGGGGTACCGCAGAGGTTAACTATGGATAACGGACCACAGTTCGATAGCGGGGAAATGAAAGAGTTCTGCACCACCCATAAGATCCGACAATGTTTCTCCGCTCCTTTCCATCCTCAAGCAAACGGGCAAGTCGAAGTAACCAACCGGACCATTTTGGACGGCCTCAGAAAAAACCTTGAAGGAAAGGCCGGAAAATGGCCCGACTACCTACAAGAGGTACTGTGGGCTTACCGAACCACCCCCCGGACGGCTACTCAGGAATCACCTTACGCTTTAGTATATGGTATGGATGCGGTAACCCCTGCGGAATCCATCTTTCCATCTTTCAGGATCGGAACTTATGCGGAGGAAAGGAATGACGACAGCCGACGCCTCGAGCTCGAGCTTGACCTTATAGAGGAGAAGCGCAACCGTGCCCAATTAAACGATTTACACTATCAGACCCTGATGAGAAGTCGACACGCTTCTAAAGTCCGACGTCGGGAATTTAAGGTCGGTGACAAGGTTTTGAGGTGCGTCTTTCTTCACACCAAGGACAAAAGCATCGGTAAACTCGCCCCGAATTGGGAAGGGCCCTACGAAATCGTGGAAAAAATCAAGAGCGGGACATACCGCCTGCGAAACAGGCTCGGGCACCATTTGAGGCTACCATGGAATATCGAACACCTAAAATTGTATTTAGAATAGTGGCAAAATGTTTGTAGTTCGTTCGATGTAGTTTGTAAAAACTTGTTGGTCGGGGATGCACTCTTTCCTACCTCGGTGGCGCGAGAAGGTTTTAACGAGGCATCATAAATACCCGATCACCTGATTACATTAATCAAATTTTTCCTTTGCCTTCCAAATGTTAAAGTCTTACGACCTTGATCAGCTGACGAGCTGGTCAGCGTCTGTTCCTGCTAATATTAATGGATCCACATGTTTAATTTTCCCGACCCTTTGGGAAACGTTTCAATGATACATTGATCTACAGAACCTTAATAGGTTTTTCAGTTTTTACAACTGATTTACATATTTAATTTTCCCGACCTTTTGGGAGAAGTTTCGATGATACATCGATCTACAGAACCTTAATGGGTTTTTAAGTTTCTACAACTGATCTACATATATGATTTTCCAGACCCTCTGAGAAAAGATTCAATATTGCATTGATCTACAGAACCTACTTTGGTTTTTCAGTTCCCGAACTGATCCACATTTCACGATTCCCGATCCTATCAGGAATTGTCAATATTACGTTTGTACTTAGGATTTTTCGCAGAACTACTCTATTTTACCCAAGTAACAATATATGAAAGGATATAACCAGAAAAGTCGATTGAGCACCAACATCAAAACATAATTAAAAGTGTTCATAGGAAATATTGTTAGGGGACCTCGCGGCCCCCAAAGATTATAACAAGACAACTACTAAACAAAAAAAAAACGAACGCGACTTCTGGATCACTCGTCAGCTTCCTCCTCTTTAGACTCAGCATCATCAGATTCTTCTTCATCTCTACAGACGACTCCCTCGGGGCGGTCCCCCTCTGGCACATCCAACCACATTGACCCGAGGTGAAGGTCCGGGAAGCGGTTGTGGAATGACAGCACATACGCAGCTTTGGCGTCAGCAGTTTCTTTCTCCGACCACTTCCTACACCGATTTGCGAAGGCGACGTTCGAAGATCTTAGCTTTTGGACCTCCTGAGCAAGGCAGCAGCACGATCTTCCGCGGCTTTCTTCGTCTCCTCCGCGGCCTTCCTCGCCTCCTCCGCGGCTGTCTTCGCCTCTTCCGCGACACGTTCGGCTTCCGCGATCCGGCCCTCTGCTGACGCCTGAGCCGCCTTGGCCTTTTCCACCTCCCCGGTCAGGCTGACAATTTTTGTCTCCCCGCCCCCAGCTGCTGGCTTAGCTCGATCACCCGACGCTCTTTCAAAGCCGCCGGTATGAGCAAGTTGTACAAAGATAAAGCCAGACCGTCCAATCCCCGCAGCGGGAACGTATGCGGACTTCCAAGCATCGTCAGCACCGGGTACTTCGTACCGCTTGACGAGGCTGCAGCAGGGTCCGATGCTTGGGGTGGCTCGGTATCTCTGTCTTGGAGTGCTTGGACTTCTTTGCTTTAGTCCCCTGCGCCTCGGCGCGACCTTTCCTCTTCTGCATTGGAGCCTGGTCCTGGTTTGCCTCCACACCTTCTTGAGTGGGCACCTCTTCCCGAATCAGCACGCCCACCTCTGTAGCCCCGGATTTGTTCTCCCCGACCTCGTCGTCTGACTTCGGGCGCTTGCTAGGCGCCTTGTTGCGCTTTGGAAGATACAACTGTGACCCGGGGGCGTCGGTTTTCGCGATCAGATCCTCCATACTCGGGGGCTGTCGCAATTGCTCGATAGTGAGCACCTCGGACGAGCAACGCCAGAGGTTGCTCATGATTAAGTTTGTATCTTTGAAGGTACGATGCATAGCCCGACCCCAATGCTTCCGAGCATAGTCTTTCAGCACCTCGAACATGGCCTCAGCGGCTTTCAAGTGATCTTTCTTCAACCCTTGCAACCACTCCTTCGACACTGCACGGAGGGTCGGTATTAAAAAAAAGAAAAAAAAAGAGCGGTACCATCATGGACCCAGGTCCGAAGCAGCTGCCTCTTATTCTCCGGGGTATAGGGAAGACCGTTCTCCCAGCACCCGCTCAGAAACACAAACCGATGCTTCCAGCCTTTGTCTCCCTCCAAGAAGTCATTAACTATCTTCCACTTGTTTCCCAAGGAAGAGTAGAAGAACGGGGACTTCGGAGCCTTGGACAGACCTGACATAGCGATATATTCCTCCATAGGCATAACCCGACCTGAAAGACGGGAAGCCATTCAGCGTCAGCTGCGATGGGAAAATCTGGAGGGTGCGGAAGTAAAGCGCGATCTCGGGATCTAAGGGGAAGCGCAGACCCGAATTGAACAGCTCGGTAAACACCACGATTTCCCGAGATCGAACGTGAACAGGAGTTTCCCCAGGGACCGGGAACCGAACCGTGACGCATTCAGGAATCCCCCAACAGATCAGCAGATCCTTGTGTTCGGACTCGGGGAAGTAAAGGTACTTTCCCTCGTAGAGAGAAACGACGTCCTTCGAAGGAAGCCATCCGAAATAGGTGGTGGTGATTGCAGCCTCAACTTCTTCGGGCAGAGGGTCGTCAGAGGGGTTAGCAGCGTTCCCAACAGCGGCAACGCAGACCTCTACGGGTGCAACATCCACCTCTTATTCTCCCGCATCGGGGTTCGGAGCTTGGTCAGAGCTTCGGGCTGTAGCAGCATTTGGATCCGATGATCGTACCCGAGAAGTGGAGGGTTCGGCCGTATTTCCTGAAAAAGCCCGATGAGCCGCATCCAACTCCTCTGGCGTCAACCGACGCTTATGCAAACCTAAAAAAGTTACGGCAGTGTTAGTACCGGTCCGATACCCTCGAATTGAGGGAGTAAGCTGAACAATTTCAAGATAGCTACCTCCTGCGGGAGATGTAGGGGACTGTGTTCGCCCATGGTCAAGAATTTAGTCTTGCGAACGCATCGGGGCGGGAACGGAGGTGATGGAATGAACGAGTTGACAAACGGTGGGGTCGGATTTTCCAACCGAACTGCAGGGGAACGAGAGGAGCTGCTACTGGAAGAAAGGACAACGATTTCCGGAGATAGACTAATCTCGGGAGACAGAGAGTCGGAAGGATCGGGCAGAAGAAATGATTCAGCAGGGATCGGGGTGGCTAAAACAGGGTCGTGAGGATGCGGGACGGGAGTAAAGGGTTTTGAGTTAGATCCCCAAATCAAACCGGCTCTTCGGTATTCTTAGGCTCGGTCTCCGATGCTAGCCCACTCTTTGAAACTCCACACAGGCTTTTTCTTTTTCTTGGCTGATATTTGCTTCGGGTTTCTGGGTTTCATAAAACAAACATTCCCTTTCAAAGAACGGTCTGACAATCACTTGCACTCTCTAAAAATGGTCTGAGTGCTCTTTCTCTCTCTAGAAACGATCTGACAGCACTTTCTCTCTCTAGAATGCCTCTGAGAGAAATCGAGAATTGTGGAGTATTTATAAGCAACGTTGAAGGACCGGGGAATACCAATCGACAAAAGCACAGCGGGAAGGCGAAGAGTCTCCATAGAAACCTAGTCTGGCAAAGACGAACCCCGTAAACAGGCGACACGTGTTGGCCACTTTCCGACGAAGGCTTACCTAGGCCAACCTCTTCGAACCAACCGGTGAGATGGGCCTTCTCAACCATATCCACTGTGAGGAGCCGGCCCAACACAAGGGGGCCAGGGGTAGAAGCTCAAGAAAACGTGGGCACCGACCTGATCAGAACTATGAACATCGGGCAAGAAAAATCCAACAGAGCCTGAGTATAGCCTTCGGGTAAAGTTAATTCAAAAGCGATGCGGCAGTGTCATCAGATGCCCGAAGGACAGAGCGGGACAGACAACGTCGCGGAACGACCGACGCTTTTGGAAGAAAGGATGCTTCGTCCGAAGATAAGCTGTTGGCCTGAAGCACGAGAGACTGCGGGCGACAGGTGTAGACTCGGCAGTGAGTCTCCGCTCCTAATACTCCCGAAGACTGGGGGGGCTACTGATGATGGTAGAATTGGCCGATATAAATAATAAGGTTTTAATTGAGAATAAATGATACTTGGTGTGGTTATTAATGTATTTAGGATCTTTCGGGGACCAATTTGTAACATAATATTGGCTAAGGGGCCCCATTAAGTATGTAAACAGCCCACTAAGGATTTTAGTGGGTCCACCTTATTTTAGTATAAAAGATGACCCACTTCTTGGTAGGTGGGACATTGAATATTATTCTATTACATTCTCTTTCTCTCTCTATACTTTCTCTCTCTAGTCACATCAAGCACAAGACCCGAAATATTCTTCCAAACATTTATTGACTCAACAATATCTACTGGATTATCGTGTGTAGACACTTTCTTCACATCAACAATTCCCTTTGATATTTTATCACGAATAAAATGATACCTGACATCTATGTGCTTTGTACGCTCATGATACATTTGGTTCTCTATAAGGTGTATGGTGCTTTGACTGTCACAAAATACTTTTGTAGTAGTCCTATCCAAACCCATATCTGCCACCAAAATTTGCAACCATATTGCCTCTTTAACTGCTTCTGTGACCGCCATGTACTCTGCCTCTGTTGTAGACAAAGCTACAGTAGCTTGCAACTGTGCTTTCCAACTGATCGCACTCCCAGCTAGAGTAAATACATATCCTGTCAGAGATCTTCTTTTATCTATATCACCTGCAAAATCAGAATCAACTAAACCAACCAATGATCATGCAACATCATTCAGCGATTCACCATTATCGGTCTTGTTAAAAGTTAAGCCAACATTCACAATATTCTTTTGAAGATATTCAATCTCTTCCCCCATAGCACAAATCCATTGATCTGCCTCTGAACACGGTATAGCTTATCTATAGCTATTAGGTTCCTGCATCTCAACTTCTTCTGCAACTGACATAGCATATGCAATTAGATTCGCACACCTTTTTGGAAGTCTAATATCTCTTCTTTCTCTGCCCAATGCTATGTTATAAGGTTGTTTTTCTGGTTCGGGCGCATCATCGTCACTATCATCCGATGCTGACGCTTCACCTCCTGATTCTGGATCCACCTCAGAACCACTTGAATTATTGGACCTGCTAGGAACTTATTCTACTTCAAGCTCCACCCGTTTACTCACAACCGATTCTGATTTGACCATATCTCCTACTTTCTTCTGACTGTCTATCGAAGCAAACTCATTAAAAGTAACGTCCGTACTGATGAGAAAACATGGAGACTTTGGAGAGGTACACCATAACCTATGTCCCTTCACTCTAGTAGCATATCCTAGAAATATGCACCTCTTTGCCCTCGGCTCAAGCTTACCATCTCTCACACGAGCATACGCAGGACAACCGAACACCCTAAAATGTTCATAATCAGCCGACGATCCAGACCAAATCTCAAAAGAAGTTTTACAATCAATAGCCGTTGATGGAGACCAATTCACCAAGTAACGCGATGTATTGATAGCTTCAGCCCAAAAATCATTTCCCAGGCCGGAATGCGAGAGCATACTTCGTGCCTTGTCACAAAGCGTCCTATTCACTCTTTCCTGCGACTCCATTCTGTCGTGGTGTTCTAGAACAAGTGCGATGGCACATTATTCCCTCAGCTTCGCAGAACTCGTTGAACGCACGATTGAAATATTCTAACCCATTATCTGTCCTAAGACGTTTGATTTTTCTTCCTGTTTGCTTCTCAATCATCGTCTTCCATTTGACAAAGGTTGAATATGCCTCATCTTTTGTTTTCAGAAAGTAAATCCACACTATCCTTGAATAATCATCAATCAAACTCATGTAGTATATGGCTCCACTCTTGGATGAAATTCCGTTTGGACCCTAAAAATCTGAGTGAATGTAGTCCACTGTCCCTTTAATCTTTCTTACAACCGATTCGCTGAATTTGACTCTAGTTTGTTTACCAAACACACACAGTGCTCACAAAATCCCAATGATTCTGCTTTATACCCTTTCAACAAATCTCTTTTTCCCAAAACACCTAATCCTCTGTCACTCATGTGACCAAGACGCCAATGCCACAACTTATTTTGATATTTCCTACTTTGGTTATTACTCCCTGATGATGCTATTGCAGCATCGCCTATAACAACACTCCCCTCGAGAATGTAAAGACCCTTCTGCAAACTGCCTTTCATGCATACCATTGAGCCTTTTGTCATTTTGATTACACCGTCTTCGGCACGGTACTTGTAACTCCAAGAGTCTAGAGTCCCAAGAGAAATCAGGTTTCTCTTTAATCTAGGAACATGCCAGCACGTCAAGATTCTAACAACCCCGTCAAACATTCTGATTCTGACGTTACCAATACCACCAACATTCAACGAATAATTGTTCCCTAAATAGGCAGTTCCCTGCATTGGCTTGTACATATCAAACCACTGCTTGAACTGACACATGTGATATGTAGCGCCAGTATTGAGTACCCAAGATTTTTGCCCAAAGTTTGAACTCACGGACAATACATCTCCTCTACCACTATTTTTACTATCGTTGGAATCGTTCACACCTTCAACAATGTTTGCTGCATTTTCCTTTTGATTTCCCTTCTTACCATTCAGTTTCAAACAATCTCACCTATAATGACCTTGCTCACCGCATTCATAACAGTTTGAGTGCTTTACCTTTGACTTGGACCTCCACTTTTTCCTTCTTAAAAAACTCGCTTTGCTTTTAGATCTTCCCCTAGTCATAAGACCTTCCCTTTCAGTTTGATTGTCTGGCTGCAACTGTCTCATCTCCTTTGATTTCAGTGCCCCTTTGACATCTGCTAGCGATAACTTATCATTACCATACATAATGGTATCTACGAAGTTTTCAAATGGAGCTGGTAACAATCTCAATACAAACAAATCTTGATCCTCATCCTCAATATTGATATCTATGTTCTCCAAGTCCATTATAATTGGTTTGAAATTATTTAAGTGCTCTGTTATGGACATAGCTTCTTTCAATCTGAAATCATACAAACACTTCTTCAAGTATAATTGGTTTACTACTGATTTCTCTGAGTAAAGATCTCCTAGCTTTTTCCATGCGCAGACAACAGTCTTCTCACCACTAATCTCGCGAAACACATTGTCTTTCACACTCATTAAAATCCAACACAAAGCCCTTTCTTGAAGATCTTGTTTCTCCTCTTCTTTCATCTCTTCTGGTAACTTATTCTCAACAGCCTTCCACAGCCCTTGCAGTACCAATGAATATTTTAGTTTAATCTTCCACAACGCAAAACTGGATCCCTCATCAAATTTTTCAATCATGTATTTTGTTGCTGTAGACGCCATTGTGAAACCCTAATTGCAAAAGCCCTAATTTCACCACGTGGCTCTGATACCAATTTTGTTATTAAATTACTATGCAATTTATCACAAAATGGCTTAAGCACATAATATATACGAATGAAAGATTTAAATGAACACAGGATTTAACATGGTTCGACAATTTGTCTACGTCAACGGGTGCCGCCAGAGAAAAAAGTTTCACTATGGTAGAAAAGGTACAGATTTCAGATTGTGTTTTGTGTAGCCATATTATCCTATTTATAGGGAATTAATAGACTTACTAGACAATGGGCCTAATGGGCTCATACCGCAAGATTAAAAATGATATTATCACAACACTTATTTGTACTACCGAATTAGTTCTAAAATATCATGCATATAAGTTGTTATAAGTGGTGGTATGTTTGTACAACGTCTCGGTCTCTACTTTCTACATCTTTTACAAGTGAATCGGCTTTTAATAGTTCAGTATTGTATATGGAAGATACCTCCCTCTGCTCGATGACATTAGTGCTTGATATTTCGTACATGATTATTGCAAATATTTATTTTCTTTATATAATCGGTAAACGATTCTGTTTATCTTAATGATAATCATAGTCAGACTAACAAAACATGAGCATTTGATCTGTTAAACTGTCTAGAACCACATTTTATTTTATCTAGTTGATTCTGCGGGATTTGATCCAACCTAAAGTAGCGACCTTCATATGTGATAACTCCATCATTTGTGTTGTTATAACCATATGATGTTCTACTGTTACATATCATAAAATTTGTATTGTTCAACGGGTACAGATGACAAAAAATCAGATATGTATCAATGAATATAATTTTATGAATCTGAGGTATGAAGGACTATAAAGACATTCTCCTTCTTAAAGATGAGAAATAGTCATTTCTTCTTCGGATTCTGATCGAATGCTTTGGTATCTACCTCAGCTTAAGTAGTCAAAGTTTTATGGAAAGTCATGACTTGGTACATTTCACAAATCTTTATAACAAGTTTTTTGTTTCCGTACTTGTCTACATGTTATAGAAGTTTGAAGTGAATCAGTTTTTTGTTTTTGCATATGCTTTAATATATGTGGCTTAGTGAAGAAGAGGATAATGACGAAGAATCAGGATCTTAGGGTTGAGAAATTATAGCCGGATGGAATAATAGTTTAAGCGATGCCATTATGAAGAAGATGTTATTGCTTTTAAATGTTTGTAACTGAACGACTTTCTCACAAACCTGCAGATGGTATAAGATTACAGGGGCTTCTCCAGTGTAAAATCATCTCAAACAAG
This sequence comes from Limnanthes douglasii subsp. nivea, assembly GCA_036936605.1. Taxonomy (NCBI): domain Eukaryota; kingdom Viridiplantae; phylum Streptophyta; class Magnoliopsida; order Brassicales; family Limnanthaceae; genus Limnanthes; species Limnanthes douglasii. The sequence goes on along the minus strand of JAUPFV010000003.1, from coordinate 74,612,047 downwards.
TTAAGTGTTGATTGAGTAGTCATCCAAGTTGGTAAAAAACCTCGATATGATTATTGTAAAATTTTCAAACTATTGTACAATTTTATAGAATAATGGTTAAGTATTTACTAGTAGCAGAATAAAATTAGGGTAAAATATAATCTTAAAAGTTATTCTCATGTTTCCAGGTCTAAAAACACAATCCACCAATCAAGAAATGAAATTTAAATATGTGCAAAGAAAGCAGTACCTCAGTTTTTCCCAAGAAAACTTCAAATTCTCAAACAATGTTAAAAACATGGTTCAGAGTAGCTTAGAACATAATTAAACATAATCTCTTAAATAAGTTAGATAGCTCCATAACATCCAAGCTTTGGTTCAAATGTCCTTCTTCTCATAGAAAGTGATTTTCCAAAGGGCTTTAAACAACGTAACTGGATAGATTTTTTGTAGTCGATGAACAATCCTCACAACATTTTTTTAAATAACTTGGCAGAACATTTTTTTCTTAAAACTTGGTAGGACAAATTTTGTAAAAAACAATGTCGTGGGACATATATTGTACTACAACGTGGCACGTCAAATTTTCTGAAAAACAATTTGACATGTCAAATTTTTTAAAAATAATTTGGGAGGTCAAATTTATTAAAAACAACTTGACACATAAGTTTTTTTAAAAAACAACTTGACATGTCAAATTTTAAAAAAACAATTTAGCAAGTCAATATTTCTAAAAAAACTTGATATGTCTAATTTTTTAAATACAATTTGGGGGGTCAATTTTTTTAACGACATCTTAACATGTCAAATTTTCTAAAAATTACTTGTTAGTTCAAATTTTCTAAAACCAATTTAGAAGATCAAATGTTGAAAAACAAAAATAGTATAAATAGGAGACAATACTAAACTCATAAAAAGGCTAATGCCATTTGTAATATATATATAAAAAATCTTAAACCACAAAACTGTATCATCCTATGAATTAACATTGTTCTTAATGTTGATCAATGTATCCACATGGATATGGAGTACCCTGGTATTATTGATAAAGTTTATTTAACAGCTGTTTATGCAAAATGAAGTCGAATTTTAAGGTTAGATCTTTGGGATTGTCTTGAAACTATCTGTGACAATGACAAACCCTAGATGTGTGTGGGGGATTTCAATACTATCTCTGCTCATGATGAGCAATTGGGTTGTACTTCCTCCTATCAAGCAAGTATGGATACCTTTAATGATGCTATAAGAAGATGTAACTTGAATGATGCTGGATATTGTGGTTCGAAGTTTACTTGGACTAGAAGTAACAAGTGGAGAAGGCTTGATCATGCATTAATCAATGATAAATGGATGTCTACATTCACTGATACTCAGGTTTTTTCATGAAACCATGCTCCTCTTCTTATCAATGCTAATACTCTTAATTCTAATGATGTTATTCACAAGAAAAAGAATTTTAGGTTCCTAAACTTTTGGTGTAATGATGATTCTTTTTTAAGTATTGTTGAGCAGGATTGGAATCATCCTCTTGATAGTCATCCTATCAACACTTTCTGGTATAAGCTTAGAAGGCTCAAAGGCTGCCTTAAGCTTTGGAACAAAGACAAGTTTGTTAATGTTTTTGACAGTGTCAAGGAAGCTGAATGTAAGGTTAAGGCTTTGGAGGTTCTTCATTACACTAATAATAACCATGAGTCTGCTGCTAACTTAGCTATGGCTAATGGTATGTATCTTAAAGCACTAAGAAATGAAGATTCTTTCCTTAGACAGAAATGTTTCAATAGTTGGCTTCATGAAGGTGATGGTAACTCTAAAATGTTCTATAATTATATTGTTAAGAAAAAAAGGAAAAATGGGATTAAGAGTATTAGAGATGGGGATACCTGGATTACTGATAAGAAGGAGATAGGTATTTCTGCTGCTACTTACTTCAAAAGCATTCTAACATCTGATCCTTACAAAAGCATTGAAGAGGATAACATGTTACTTGACAGCAAGAGCTTTGATTGCATCCCTTCCATTGTATCGATTGAGGAAAACAATATGCTGCTCAGAAATGTCAGAGAAGATGAAATTTGGATCATCATAAGCAATATGAAGAAAGACAGCTCTCCGGGTATTGATGGTTTTAATCTCTTTTTCTTTAAGCATTGTTGGCATATTATTAGAAGGGATTTGTGCAATGTATTTAACTCCTATATTCATGGCAATACTATCCCTACTGGCCTCTTTGCAACTGGAATTTTCCTTATCCCCAAGGTTTCTAACCCTACTTGGTGGAATAGTTACAAGCCTATTGGTCTGTGTACTTTCATTAATAGAATTTTTTCTGCTCTTATAAATCATAGACTGTCTAATGTCCTTCCTAAGATAGTTTCTAATTCTCAGTCTGCCTTTATAAAGAATAGACTTATTCATGATAACATCTTATTGGCTAAAGAGTTACTTTTTGATATTAACAAGAAGCCCAAAAAAGGCAATACTGTTGTGCAGTTGGATATGTCGAAAGCTTTCGACAGAATTTCCCATTCTTTTATCCTTAAAGTACTGCATTCTTTTGGTTTTCGTTTTAAAATGTTTGAGCTTATTAAGAAAATGATCTCTGATGTTCATTTTTCCATGCTTATTAATGGAGAAACTGTTGATTACTTTAAAATGAAAAGGGGTTTAAGGCAAGGAGATCCTCTTTCTCCTTGCCTGTTTATTCTTGGTGAAGAGTTTCTGAGTAGGGGCAAAAGTATCTTGTTTAATTCTAACCCTTCAATGTGCTATGCCTCTAGATGTTCTTTTATCATTCATTGCATTATGTTTGCAGATGACATTTTGATCTTTACTAATAGTGCTCATAATTCAATTGATATTCTTAGTGGCTATCTTGATCTTTATCAGCTTACTTCTGGTCAAGCCATTAATAAAAGCAAAACTAAGCTTATAGTCTCTCTTAAGTCTAACTCTGCTAAAGTGCATAATCTTAAGCTGCAAACTGGTTTTGAGGTGGATTTTCTTCCTCTTTATCACTTGGGTGTTACTATATCTAATAACAACAAAGCTAAAATATACAAGCCTATTTTGAACAAAATCAATGATAGAATCATATATTGGGACAGTAAGCTTCTATCCTATGGTGGCAAGTTATCCTTAATTACTAATGTTCTTTTACCTATTGTCTATTATTGGATTCAATGCTGTGAATTGCCTAGAAATATCATTAGTAAAATTGAGCAGACTCTAAACAGATTTTTATGGAGAACTAAGCATGATCAGAAGACTATTCACTGGTCTCCTTGGCATTTCATGTGTAAGCCTTTTGGCGAAGGAGGTTTAAATGTCAGAAAACTTCTTGACATTCAAAACTCTTTCTCCCAAAAGCTCTGGTATAAGTTTAGAATGAATGGTTGTCTTTGGTCCAATGTTATGAATGACATTTATTGTAAAAAATACTCATCCATTATACACTAACATAAATGGTTCTTTAGTTTGGAAAATAATATGTAGCATTAGACAGCAAGCTAATATGAACATTACCTGGATTCTTGGTAGAGGTAACGTAGACTTCTGGAAGGATTCTTGGCACAGCCTACCTGCCATTGCAACTGAGAAGAATTTAAATTGGTATATTGATGTTAAAGTTAAAACATTTTGGCACAACAAATCTTGGTGTTTAAATGAAGTGCATGATAACATTGATACTCATAGAATGCTAAAGATCAACACAACTCAGATAATTGATAAGGAGGATGCTATCTACTGGAGACTTTCTGCAGATGGGCAATTCAACTTTAAATGTACCTGAGAGAATATAAGAACTAATCATAACTACTCAAGCCTTTACAAGAAGATCGGGAACTCAAAAATTCCCAAGAAGTTCTCATTCATGACATGGAAACTAATGCATAACTTTATTTCCCTTGATACTATCATGATGAAGAAGTATATTAGCATGTCTTCTAAATGTGTTTTTTGTGATAATTGTGAGGAAAAGAATCATTTATTTGTTAATTACTCTTTTGCTTGGCAGCTTTGGAATTGGTTTGCATGCGTCTTTAAAATCAAAATCAAAAGATCTATGGTCCTAACTCATCTCCTAAGATGCTGGTTTTGGTTTTCAAAAACTAAGTTTCATGTTTCTCACCTTATTCCTCAAGTTATATGTTGGATGGTTTGGAAAGTTATAAATTCCATTAAGCACAAGGGTGTTCATATAAGTGTTAACAGGGCTATTAATAGCATTATTAACATTGTTAAAGGTGTAGATGTCAATGGTAATCTTAGCTACAAGCACTGGTCGAAAGCTCATGAGGCTGGTGTGATCTTAGGATGTCGATCTATTGAAAAGAAAAGCATACCTCAGTATCTTAGATGGATTCCTCCTGTCCATTCTCGCCTTAAGATGAATGTTGACGCTTCTTGTGCTTTCAATGGTGAGGCTGCTTCTGGTGTTCTGTTCAGGAACAGTGATGGAGACATAATGCAAGCACACGGTAATCTAATTGGTAAAGTATCTCCTCTTCAAGCTGAAACTTTAGCAATGTTGCATGGCCTGATTATTTGCTTCAAGAATAATTGGAAGCACGTAGAAATTGAGTCTGATTCACTTGTTCTTATTAAGCAGCTTACCAATAACATCAAAACTGATTTCGAGGATCATAATCTTAGCTATTGCCGCAATCTTCTGGATAAAAATATGAGCCTTAAGCACATTTCAAGGGTCCAGAATTAGGCAGCTGATTAGCTTGCCAAATGGACCCTTAAGTGCAAACAAAAACAACTCTTTTATCAGCATAATACACCATCTGTTTTTCTTGCAATCACTTTTCTTGAGAGCTTAAATTTAGGGTATATTTAGTTTAGTGAGCATCGGTACTACTAGATTTTGGTTTTGGTTTGGCAGATTGGATTGGTGTTGTTATGAAAGGAAGTGGTGGAGACAAGGATACGCAGTTGGTGTTGAAGTTTTATATGGGAATGATGCTGAAGAGTCAAAGAATTGGAGTTGATGAAGGAAATTTCATTGAAATGAAGATGAGGAGTCTAAGAAGTTATGATGAGCTTGGAATCGAGGAGTCCTTTGTGCTTGAGTAACGAAGATGAGTAATGAGCTGCTCTAGGGAATTATATTATGTTCAAGTTTGAATTTTGGTTCTATTTAGCTAGGCGGGAGATTTCCAGTGCCATTTTTTCAGATTGTAATATTGGGTTTATTTCATTATGACCCTTAATTTTTGTAAATCTTTCAATTATCAATAAAGTTGTTCTTTCGATTGAAAAAAAGTACACATTCCAGAAAACAACTTTAATTAGCATAAATAAGTGCTTTCAACCATTAATATCTTATGTACCTATGCCAAATGTGCAAACATGATATTTTAGCCAAATATTATTAGACAAACTATCTTTATTTAGGTAAGAATTTGAAATCTATCAAACATGTATTTTAAACAAGAACAAAATTTGTGTTTGATGAAGAGACTGTGACTCAAGGCACAATCGTCATCCGAATCACTCTCATGATCTTGAAGATTTTATTTAGATTATATCCGCATTATCAACTCACATGTTAGAGCCATTTTTCATTGATACATTCAGTTTTTCAGATTTTCTATGTAATAGTCCATTAGTGCCGGCCTGGAGACTTGTACTCTTTTTCCTTAGACCGGGTTTTTAACCAACGGGTGGTTAAGGTTTTTTAAGGAGGCAAGTGCTCTAGACCTTTATCAAGGCACTTTTGGACATGTTTTTTTTTAGATACATTGTTACCCTGCATTATACTCACTTGAGAGATCATATGACTCTCTAGACGATTGTAACCTTGTACATATATATATATACACCCATATTTACCAAAAAAAAAATTCTTTAAATTATGGCAGCGGATGCACTCGTCCGTCTTTTCCTAAAACCTAATCCCACTTCTCTAAATTAATATCCAACTCCAATCCAGTTAAGAACACTTTACACCTTTCAAAATCGTAATTACGATGTAATCGATGTTAGATAATTAATAAAAGACTTTTGAAAATGACGAGAAGAAGAAGACGAAATTATACCATAGCATGCCAAATAAAGAAAACATCAAACTGAATTGTACATATTTAAAAATCACCCAACTTTCGTAAACCGGAATTGGATTCTACTCTGTTTTTCGATCCGGATCTACTCGAGTTATTCCATCAAATCATTATCAAAAGTAAAAATGTAAGGATTCGCAAAGATGCTAAAAAAGGGAGAATAAATGACCATAACTCCAAAAGTGAGCAAAACACGACGTATCGTGTTTTTAACATATATCTTCGCTGTAGTTTTTCTAGTCTTTTAATATCTAAATAATCACAGATCAAAAAAATTATATTTAATAAAAATACAATTTTTAATATCATAGGTTTAATAATTTAGTCATTTTAAAAATTATATTTAATAAAAATAAAAAAATTACCCGTAAACTTTAACAGTGTTTTTATTTTTTATTTTTTTAAGTTTTATAATTTCACAATGATATTGTTGAATAAAAAACTCAAGGTCAATTATACGAAGAATCTCAAATTGGGCACGAGTTATGAAACACGAATGAATACACATTTTTCACTGTTTTGTATAGAGATCTCAAGAGTTACATTAGACTTAATTCTTCCGCAAACCCTAATACTACACTGGTACAAATCCCTAAAGAATCACCCACCTTTTATACCTCTAAAAATGATGCAAACACACCAAACCTCGCTGCCATGAATTAGCTTGTACAACAATCAATGAAAAGAACTAGCTAATTTGTGACCTGACGATATATATATATATATAGCCCCCAAGGGGGTAGCCGAGTTGGTTGAGTATGGCATTTTTATGACTAAAAGGTCCTGAGTTCGAGTCCCTCTACATACGCTTTCTCGGCTGAGCCTGTCACCTTGTGTGGTTTACCTTCTGGCGTTGGTTTGTAGGCTATCGCGTCAGACTGAGGGTTTACCATGTGCGCACTCATTGCACTCTGAGTAGCGGCTGCGGGTTCCCTCCGTAAAAAAAAATATATATATATATAGTCATGAACAAACCCAAGCCTTCCAAGTGTGACTGCGGTATTTTTAACCAATACTTTATTGGCTTCCTCTCCACGCTGAAGGATCGGGACCAAGCATGAGACAACACTCAGAACAATTGGAGAGATTTTTTTCCTTTTGCAAGGTCTCCAAGAAGTGCAAAAGCACTTTGCCGAACATCAACGGCTTCAACCATGCAAGACTTAGCCATGCTGGGTATGAATGAGACTTAGACACCGTTGAAAAACAGGTTGAGCAAACTGCATGTACCAAAATCTTGCGCAATGGATGCAAGCACTCTAGGAGTGGAAATATGTCTTTATCTGAATTTGAAATTTGTTGCTATTTGGTGATTAGTGGAGGCATCGAAATTTCAAGATAACCGGGTACGTGTGCTGTAATATTATATCTAAGCGTGGTGCCAAGTCTTCTGCAACCTCCTCTTCTAGTGTTGTAAAAGCAAAACAAGCAGCCTCTTGCACCCGCTTATTTGAATCCAAAATTCTTTGAAGAAGCCCCAAAAGAACCTTTTCGAATTGTACAAAGCCATTCTGATGGACACTTTCCTAGACAATGTACTTGTAACTTAGACAAATGAGGATAAAGAGTGTTGTGAATGACTCAAATAGATCATTGACAATGTACCGTGCTTGGCAGTATAATTTTGTGTCATTGACAGTAAGCTGTAATACAATGGATGATTTTCTTATTAGTGTATATGAGCTCATTAGGCCCATTGTCTAGTAAGTCTATTTATTATCTATAAATAGACTACTATGACTACACAAAACACAATCTGAAATTTGTAGCCCTTTTCTATCATAGTGAAACTCTTTTCTTTGGCGGCGCCCGTGGACGTAGACAATTGTTGAACCACGTTAAATCTTGTGTTCATTTCAGTCTGTCTTTCGCATATGTTTTGTGATTGAGCCATTTTGTGATAAATTGCATAGTGATTTAATAACAAAATTGGTATCAGAGCCACATGGTGAAATTAGCGATTTTGCAATTAGAGTTTCACAATAGCGTCTACAGCAACAAAATACATGATTAAAAATTTTGATGGAGGATCCAGCTTTACGTTGTGGAAGATTAAACTGAAATCTTCATTGGTATTGCAAGGGCCGTAGAAGGTTGTGGAGAATAAGTTACCAGAAGAGATGAAAGAAGATGAGAAGCAATATCTTCAAGAAATGGCTTTGTGCTGGATTTTAATGAGTGTGAAAGACAATGTACTTCACGAGATTAGTGGTGAGAAGACTACTGCGTGCGCATGGAAGAAGCTAGGAGATCTTTACTCAGATAAATCAATAGTAAACCAATTATACTTGAAGAAGCGTATGTACGATTTTAGATTGAAAGAAAGTATGTCCATAACTGAGTACTTAGATAATTTTAAATCAATTATATTGGACTTAGAGAACATAGATATCAATATTAAGGATGAGGATCAAGCTTTGTTTGTATTGAGATCGTTACCAGCTCCCTATGAAAACTTCGTAGATACCATTATGTATGGTAAGGATAAGTTATTGCTAACAGATGTCAAAGGGGCATTGAAATCAAAGGAGATAAGACAGTTGCAGCCAGACAATCAAGCCAAAGGGGAAGGTCTTATGACTAGGGGAATATCTAGAAGGAAAATGAGTTCTTTAAGAAGGAAGAACTCGAGGTCCAAGTCAAAGGTAAAGCACTCAAAGTGTTATGAATACAGTGAGCAGGGTCATTATATGAGAGATTGTCCGAAACTGAATGGTAAGAAGAGAAATCCAAAGGAAAATGCAGCAAACATTATTGAAGGTGTGAACGATTCCGACGATAATGAAAATAGTGGTAGAGGAGATGTATTATCCGTGAGTATAGACTTTGGCCAAAAATCTTGGGTATTCAATACTGGCGCTACATATCACATGTGTCAGTTCAAGTGGTGGTTCGATACTTACAAACCAATACAGGAAACTGTCTATTTAGGGAACAATCATTCGTTGAATGTTGGTGGTATTGGTTAAGTCAGAATCAAAATGTTTGATGGGGTTGTTAGAATATTGACGTGCTGACATGTTCCTAGGTTAAAGAGAAACTTGATTTCTCTTAGGACTCTAGACTCTCGAGGTTACAAGTACCGTGCAGAAGACGATGTAATCAAAGTGACAAAAGGCTTAATGGTATGCATGAAGGGCAGTTTGCAAAATGGTCTTTGAATTCTCCAGGGGAGTGTTGTTATAGGCGATGCTGCAGTAGCATCATAAGGGATTAATAGCCAAAGTAGGCCGGATCAAAATAAGTTGTGGCATTTGCGTCTTGGTCACATGAGTGATAGATGATTAGCTGTTTTGGGAAAGAGAGATTTGTTGAAATGGTATAAAGCAGAATCATTGGGATTTTGTGAGCACTGTGTGTTTGGTAAACAAACTAAAGTCAAATTCAGCGAATCGGCTGTAAGTAAGACTAAAGGGACAATAAACTACATTCACTCAGATTTTTAGGGTCCAAACAGAATTCTATCCAAGAGCGGAGCCAGCTACTACATAAGTTTGATTGATGATTATTCAAGGATGGTGTGGGTTTACTTTCTGAAAAAGAAAGATGAGGAATATTCAACCTTTGTCAAATGGAAGACGATGATTGAGAAGAAAACATGAAGAAAAATCAAACGTCTTAGGATAGATAATGGGTTAGAATATTGCAATCGTGAGTTCAACGATATCTGCGAAGCTGAGGGAATAGTGCGCCATCGCACTTGTTCTAGAACACCACAACAGAATAGAGTCGCAGAAAAAATGAACAAAATGATTTGTGACAAGGCATGAAGTATGCTCTCGCATTCTGGTGTGGGAAAATATTTTTGGGCTGAATCTATCAATACATCATGTTACTTGGTGAATCGGTCTTCATCAACGACTATTGATTGTAAAACTCTTTTTGAGATTTGGTCTGGATCTTCGGCTGATTATGAACATTTGAAGGTGTTCGGTTGTCCTGCGTATGATCATGTGAGGGATGGTAAGCTTGAGCCGAAGGAAAAGAGGTGAATATTTCTAGGATATGCTAATGGAGTGAAGGGATATAGGTTATGGTGTACCTCTCCAAAGTCTCCAGGTTTTCTCATCAGTAGGGACGCTACTTTTAATGAGTTTGCTTTGATAGACAGTCAGAATGGACTAGGAATAAAGGTGGAATCAGGATCGGTTGTAAGTAAACAGGTGGAGTTGAAGTAGAATCAGTTCCTAGTGGGTCTAATAATTCAAGTGCTTCTGAGGTGGATCCAGAATCAGGAGGTGAAGCGTCAACATCGGATGATAGTGACGATGATGCGCCCGAACCAGAACAACAACCTTATAGCATAACATTGGGCAGAGAAAGAAGAGATATTAGACTTCCAAAACGTTATGCGAATCTAGTTGCATATGCTCTGTCAGTTGCAGAAGAAGTTGAGATGTAGAAACCTAGTAGCTACAGAGAACTTATAACGAGTTCAGAGGAAGATTGATTGATTGGTGCTATGGGGGAATAGATTGAATCTCTTCATAAGAATCAACCATGGAAGCTTGTTGACTTGCCTAAATGACAGAAGATAGTAGGCAGTAAATGGGTATTCAAGGAAAAAAAAAAGGTAATCCGGGGGTTGGGGCATCTCGATTCAAAGCAAGACTGGTCGCTAAGGGTTTTACTCAAAGGGAATGAATCGACTTCAATGAAGTGTTTTCTCTGGTGGTGAAGCATAGTTCGATTCGAGTTTTGTTAGCCTTAGTCGTTTTGCAAGATTTAGAGCTTGAGCAGTTGGATGTGAAGACTGCGTTTCTATATGGTGAATTGGAGGAGCAAATTTACATGAAACAACCATAGGGATTTATCGAACCTAATATGGAAGAAAACGTTTGTACGCTGAAAAATTCATTGTATGGTTTGAAACAATCACCTAGGCAATGGTACAAACATTTTGATACATTCATGGTGTCAAAACGATTCACGAGGAGTCCATATGATAGTTGTGTGTATCATCAAAAGAAGTCATATGATTCTTATGTTTACTTGTTGTTGTTGTGGATGATATGCTTATTGCTGCCTGTAGTATGTCACACATTGTGCAGATAAAGAAGCAGCTTAGTGCCGAGTTTGAGATTAAGGATCTGGGTAGAGCAAAAACGATTCTTGGTATGGAAATTATCAGGAACAGAAGTGTAGGATCATTACACTTGTCCCAACGAAGCTATATTGAGAAAGTGTTACAACGATTCAACATGTTTGATGCTAAGTCAGTTAGCATTCCGTTTACTACTCATTTCAAGTTTTCTTGGCCAAGGACGATGCTGAGTTGGAACAAATGTCAAAGGTTCCATACGCAAGTGCAGTTGTTATTATCATGTATGCTATGGTATGCACACGTCCTGATATTTCACATGCGGTTAGTGTAGTTAGCAGGTACATGAGATGTCCTGGTAAAGAACACTAGCAGGAAGTGAAATGATATTATCAAAGCTGGGCAGATTTCAAGTAGCTGTACAAAGCAACACATGCCGATTTCTGCACTTCTGCTGCAGGGTCATTTGCAAGCGCAAACAAACTTTAAAGGTATTACCCACCGAGTGGTATAAAGCAGCAAGCATCAGTGCGACATATTGATAAACAAAACTAAAGGAAAACTTTGTTAACGAAGAATGTGGTGATTGAAAAAAAGTCTAGAAGTAGTATAATTATTCGGTTTTGAGCTATTTCTGCACCTGCACATCCAAGACTTGATGGATCTCTTTTGCATATTTTTTTTTTCCGGAGGAAACCCACAACCACTACTCAACGAGTACATACGTGATAAACCAGGTATACCACACAAGATGGTACGCCAAAATGTAGAGAGACCGAATGCATAATCCTTGTCACGAACATGCCTTACTTTACCAACTCGACTAGAAGCTTTATTTAAATAATGACGTTTCCTTGGAGAAAGGATAAGTAGGTTTTTTCAAAACTTTGTTTCTACGCGATGTACTAAATCACGTACGGAATTTAGTGTGACAAGTTCCTCTGATAAGATTATGTTAGCAACTACTATTTTTGGCATCCCTGAATTTACATATTAGAAAAATTGGTAACTGTGGTATATTGTTTGCCTCTCTGAAACTTGTAGTACAATATACGAAGCAAGAAAGTATATTACAACGGCCTAAGCGGTAGCCTCTGAAGAATAAGGGTTTAGAGATCAATTATTTTACTGGAAATTCAGTATAGTGTTTTCTACTGGCAGTGCTTAGTCTCGGACACGTCTATTTTTCAATTTGAGTATATGTTGATTTAAACCCTGCTTCCTTGTCTTAAATTTAGATGGGGATAGCAGATGCCATCTTGGATCTTGTCAGTAGTGGAAAAACACTGAAAAAAATTAAAGGAGGAGTTGTATTGGAAATCCAGGCGAGAAATATCTAATATCTAATCTTTGTATCTAATTGTTCTAAAGGTTTAATATATGATTTACCTCTCTAAAACTGGTACTGTGTTGAAAGTCCCAATGTATATTTTCAGGCTGTACTTGTGGCAAGCAGGAGGGCCTTGACTGAACGTAAAGATGCGCTTGAGGCGACGCATGAAATTCTTGAGAGATTGGAGGCTCATTTTAGATCCCAGAAAAGGCGTTGTACTGGTCTGTTGAGCAACTTGGAACTGTTAGTGATGTCAATATATTCTATTAGCAATCTGCTTGTCAGGTTTGAGAGCGATTAGATATGGATATAAAAATATTTACGACATAACAAAGATACATCTGATAACATGAATAATTTGACTTAATGATTACTACACTACACTTAGCGGGAATTACTCAACTTCTTAAGTTGAGTAAAAGACGGTGTGAAATTGTTCATGGTATGCTCTGTATTAAATGACTGAGTGTAAGGCTTATTACGGCTATGTTTAAAAAAAACATGCATTCTTCTTTACTAGTAATCCTAAACTAACATTGTTACTTCTATAAATATGTCCTTGTGCTACAAACAGGATGCAATTTTTGATTTGCCGCATCTTTTTGGATAGTTTTGACAAAGTGATCTCTGCTGTGATGTAGATTGGTGGTATTGACGTGCTGATTTCACCTTTGATCTACGAATCTGATAAAGAGACACCAAGAGTCTACTTGTAAAACTCGGACTTTGATGCTTCTACTGGATGTTATGGGTTTTACCTACAAGTTATATCATACACAGCTGAGTTTTGGATTGTAGCAAAACTGAGGATTAAGAGAGGAGATGGGTTATCTTTTCTTAGAGACTTCCCTTTGTTGTACTCGTTTGTTGTTGTACATTCAAATATTGTTGGGCAAAGCTATATTGAGACCTCTTTTGGCTATAATGAGACCCCAAATTCAAAAAAAAAATCTATTTATGTGAAATAACCATTTTACCCTTCATATATAAAACAAAATTTCTAACAAAAACAAACTTTTTCTTCTTCTTCCTACAACTTTCTCTCTCTAACTAAACTAAATTTTTAAAAACACCAAAAATCATGGATTTGAGCGATTTGAACGAAGAATTGGACTGTAATATGGATGATTACTTGTCGGAAGAGGATGAGTCTTTGTCGGATAATCTCCAAATCCAAGAACAGCATGAACTGCGAAGAACATTGTGTTTTGGTTTGTCAAAATCGTGCGTTGCGAACGCTCGATTTTGATAAAATTGCGTATGGACAATTCGCGAATTTGCCTAGATTGAGCATTCGCTGCTCGCGAGTTGGACAACATTGCGAATACGGACTTTGCTGCACATTAAACGAAGGAAAATCCGATCTGTAAAATGAATAGCAAGGTTCTGTATTTCCTTTGACGATGCCTTGAGTATTTTTGCAGTATCTTTCATTTTGACGATTCTCTTTATGGATCACTATTTACACTTTTAATGTAGGGCAAGACAATGTAGTAAAGTTTTGTATCTATTTTATTATATGAAAGCACCTTGTCATGCATAATTTCTGGGCTGCCAAACTCTTAACATTACTTTTGCCTCTTTTTTTTTAGGCAAAGACCAGTTAAATTCCACAAAGATCATAACTAAAAAAGAGAACAATAAAAAAAGAGAGACGATTATAAGAGCAGTTGCATCCCAATTAGTAAGAAGAAGAATGACTAGAAATACTAGTCCTATTAAAAAGCACAAGGTAAAGGACAAGAAGTTTCAACACCGAATTTAAAGGAGATATTGGTGTTCTCACTGCTGTTCTTCAGCAGGCTTGGTTGCTGGTTCTTTGCTGATCTCTTCTGGACCCTCATCCTGCATATCGGAGGTCCAGAGAGTGAGATTGTCACGAAGGAGCTGCATGATCAAAGTGCTATCCTTGTAGGACTCCTCACCAAGAGTATCCAATTCAGCAATTGCTTCGTCAAATGCCTGCTTAGCTCGATTGCATGCACGGTCAGGAGAATTGAGGATCTCATAGTAAAACACAGAGAAGTTCAAAGCAAGTCCAAGACGAGTTGGTGCTAATTCTTCGTTAGCAATATCCTGAGCCGCTTTGTAAGCAGTGAGAGTATGTTCTGCAGCATCTTTCCTCTCTTGTCCAGTCTTGAACTCAGCCAAATACCTGTGATAATCTCCCTTCATCTTCAAGTAAAACACCTTCGAATCCGCAGGAACCAGCCTGGAGTCAAGAAGGTTAAAAATGCCATCGCAGATATCAGAAGGCTCTTTCTCGATCTTTGACCTGTAATCACGAATAGTCGAGACGTGGTCGTCGTTGCCACGAGACTCTTCTTTTTGCTCGATAGAGGAACACCATTCTTAGTATCTTTTACACCCCACACCATTCTTAGTATCTTCTACACCCCGTCGGCACCCATAAAAGTACCTGCAAAGCAGAACACTCCACTAAAAATTTACGTACCGATATCTTGCTGAAATACAAAAAATAAAATCGCGCGTGTCTTGTTCGCGATCTTGCACAAACAGCAATTCCAAACCCTAAGATTCAAATCTAACCCAAATCTCAAAAAACGTAACCAAATTCAACAAAACTAGTACCAAAACGTCGATAATCACTAGAATAACACACATCTACAATTCTTTTTTAAAAAAATAACAACATTTAGATAAAAATTCGATTTTTTAAAAAAAATCTAGAACTCTTGTTCGCAATTTGGATGAAATTGCGAGCTTCGTGTTCGCAATTTCATCACTCCTGGGAGGTGCTTGTTCGCGATTTTGCACTTTCAGCAACCCCCAAACCCTAGATCTGAAATCGAACCCAAAACCCACAAACACAACCCAAATTCAACAAAAATGGTACCAAAACGTTCCTAATGCATCGACTAACACGAATCTACAACTATTTTTTCAAAAAAACAACAACATATATATGAAAATCGGACTTTTGAGGCACAACCCTAAACTCTAAATATCACTAAAAATACAAAGTAAATTGCTTAAAAATAAATTAATATGTAAAAAATTCGTACCTTAAGTTCGTAATGTTGGATTTGAGAAATCTTGCCATTTGTTTTCGGGATTTTGAGAGCTTTTACTAGAGAGAAAAGAGAAGAAGAGAGAAAAGAGGCTTTTGAACTGAAAATACAGCTTTTATATGAGGGGTAAATGGGTCTTTTTCGGGGTCTCATTATAGCCAAATGGATCTCATTATAGCCAAATGGATCTCATTATAGCAGAGTCTCATTATAGCCAAATGGGATCTCAATTTAACCTTGCCCAATATTGTTTTGGATTGTACATCGTTTCAACTACGAGCTTTATACTTTTATTTTGATATTATTAAATAGGGACGGTCTAAATACATGCACTTTTATTATTTTTGTGGACGGTTTAAGTACAGGCAATTGTTTTTTTTATCAGAACCATTAAATTACTCTCAATCCCTTTAATGTATATAATCCCATTACTTTTGTGGACGATACATAGCAATTTTTTTAATCATAACCATTAAATTACTCTCAATCCCTTTTATAGTAATGTGTATAATCTCATTATATATAAAAAATATTGTTTAAATTTAGTTTCCTATTTAATAAATAAAAATGCACGAAGAAATAAATCCTAACCTAAAATTCATTTTTGTATTATTAGCGTTATACTTTTTATTTTTATCCTAATTTTTTATTATTATCATTTTACTTTCTATTTTTATCTTATTATTATGTAAGGGTGCTATTGGTTCGGTTTGGTTTTGTCGTTACTGCGGCATACACATATGCACCCACGTCATTATTAGGCAGGGTGTAATTCACTACAATAGTTTAGTGTTCTCGGACAATTTTATTTTTTTTGGTTAATGTGGATGATATACGTTTGTGTTATATTTTTTTAGAAAACAGTTTTCTGATTGACATTTGGTATTTTGAATCAACCTTGACATTTCGTATGTGTTTATTTCAGGATATGGATCCTGTTGACGCTAGACGAAGAGAGTGAAGAAGCGGGCAAAAGTACGGACATCCGGTTCAGCGGTTCCGATTGAAGAGCTACCTATAGTTTCTGGACCGCATGCTTCCGGATCCAGTTTCACTTCTGCTTTCCGCGGACGGCCAGCCTCCCCCATCTAAAGGACAGCCTAGAGCTCCTCCCCCTCCAAACTACAATCGATATTCAGCGAGACGTTCACCTCTCACGCTACCTATTACCTTTGGCAGGGAAATGTAATATTTGTAATATTTATATTTGTAGTTGATATTTTAGTTCAGTGGATTTTTAATATATATACTAATAGTGAGAACATATATTTTCAGGAGCACAAGATGAGGCTATACGCCCTTTATGCCAGCCATAGAGGTTGTAGTTTGGCCTCCTAGAGCAGTGTGCGCGCCATACTTGATGGTACGCCTTTCGGTAGACTCATCGAGTCGTTCTCGTGCATGCACACGCACTCCAACATGACAGTGGTATTTTTGGAGTGGTGTCATATAGAAACAAACAATTTCTATTTTTCATTCGGTAAGATGACGATTAGGTTCGATGACGCATACATAATTTTAGGACTCGCACTACAGGTACTGTTTGATCCTTATCGTGCGATACGCGATCATTTCCGTTTCGAGGATATAATATGGTTTCGATATGTCATCGTCGGTGTAGAGCACTCGCAGGTATACTATCCGAAGCAGGCGTTAAGGTAGTATGACCGTGTCCAGAGGCTTATCCCACATCGTTGCTGAAGATGCAGTGGGAGGTGAAAATAAAACCAAAGATGATGGCATATGCGTTCGAGGAGGCTAGTTAGGAGGACCGACAATTGTACAGTTTAGAGGAAGTTTCGGGGGAAAGATGATGATGAGATGGAGTGTTTTTGTACTCTTGATTATATTCTGCTTAATCAAAAGATTAGCTAGTTCAACCTCATCAACAATACGATATACTCGTTCGATAACTATGTGTACGAGGATCGGGACGGAACTGTCATACGATATTTACACGCTGGTATGCGTAGGATGCTGTTGTTTCTTAGAGTTGATGAGTTTATCGATAATGTTGGTGCTTTGAGGTAGGCGTATTCGGAGGTTTTGTCTACCGCCAGGAGACTTGCTTAGACTTTACATTTTATTTTCAAGTTGTATGATACTTTTACTATATTTGATGATATATTGTTTGTTATGTTTGAATCTTTTTGGTAAAAATGAATTGTCTATTTTTATCCTTATTGTAAGATATTTTTATGTCTTATTTGTATTTTCTAGTGTTATTTATCTATATTTTTAAAATTTATCATATTTAATTTAGCTATAGTGAATTACATATATTCTAAATTAATTGAGTAAAATGTTTAAGAGTTTGTTTTAATGAAAATAAAATTTATAAATATATTAAAAATCAAAATACAATTTCACGGAGTAGTTCAGGTTGTTTTTTTAGCAAATCACTTTATATTGTAACAAAAAAAAGTTCTCTCCAGAAAACGATTCCCTCAAAATAATAACTCCCGCTATACATGAACTTCTGGAAAACATTATTTCCCTCCAAACAATGTCTCCCGCCTACCAATGACTCTCGCCAAACATTTGTTCTAGTCAAATGTTGATTACCCACCAAATTGGAATGTCATACAAAAAAGACTTCAAACATAGGCAGGTAGTTTATCCCCAAAACACTTGCAAACATAAAAAAACAAACAGGCATTTAGGAATGGAGTTTAATGTTGATGAAGACTACCAATTGCTTCAGTCAGTGAAGATTATCCGTTGAACAATGTCCGATGATACGAGTGATGTTTTTTTTCCCGATCGGGTGCTATGTAAGATGTATTTCGAGTACGACATATTGACTAACAAATCATCCAACGCACTGCCGTGACGAAGTCAAAGCTAGGTACAATCGTGTGAAACCGCTCGACCGTTAATTGTTCATGCCTTATAGAATTAAGCAAGAAACAACTGATGTGTGGAATATGAATATTGTAGATTACATCACTAGAGACATGGTAACAAATCTGTAGGATATGATTGCGGAAAGAGAGAATGATGTTGATGGAAAAAAACATAAGATATGACTTCGACTTCTAAGCTTTATGTTTTTTTATTGTTTGAGTATTTAAGCTTTCCCACTTGTTTTAGTTTTTATGATTTCCCTGTTGTTGTTTATGTATTTACGCTTTCCCACTTGTTGTTTTAGTTTTTATGATTTCCCTGTTCTTGTTTGAGTATTTATGATTTCACACTTGTTGTTTTAGTTTTAATGATTTCTTTGTTGTTGTTTGAGTATTTATGTTTTCAAAAGTTTTTATGATTTCCCTTTTGTTTGATTTCTTAAGTCATTGTTTGAGTTTTTATGTTATATGTAGTTGTTGCTAAAAAAATTCCTTGTAGTTTTTTAGGGTTTTTTCATTAGTATTGTTTACTGCACTCTTTATTTGGAATGACTATGAAAATAGCCAAAAATACTACACGAAGTTGTATTAATCAAACGCACATGGTCTATCATGACGCACATAGGGATATGTGTTTTTTTATCCATTAAGTATCACGAAATGATTGAGTTATGGGATTACGTCATCCACATCTTACACGTGCCAAGAAGATATTGGTCTACTTGGATTACGTTATCTAAAGACTAAATGGTCAATAAATAGATGTTCTCCCCTTGTAACAACACTATTTGAAATACTCAAAATTGACACTTTAAAAATGTCTATTTGGAGTGATTTGGAAGATAAATATTTAAAGAAAGCATCCATCAAAGTTGGTAAGACCTATAAGAAGAAATGAAGAAAACACTATTGGGAGACAATACTATGCCAGATGTATTTCCTATACGACAAAGATAGCGTCCAACCGCTTAAGATTTCAAGGCGTTTTGATGAGGTAAAAAGTAGGTGGTCCGTTATAGTGAAATTTCATGGCTTCTCTAACTGTTTTCCATCCACTTTCATAACCGACCATACCATGTGCGATTGATCTAAAACCAAAATCATCGTCGGGCATCACGTTTGTAATGTGACTTATATAAGGATGCATAAACTGAGGTATGTCTTTCGAATATCTCAAGTCCGGCATGTTCGGAAACTTCGTCGGAATTGGTTTAACCGGGAATGAAGGTATAGAGGAAATGTTATTCGACGCAAACAGACCTCCTACACTACACATACAACCCAGTTTTTTTCATTGTCACGGTTTTTTTCTTGAATTAGTATGAGTGTATGTGGAGACCGTTCTTGCGGTGCTACCAAAAGTACCGACCGGGGGTACCGAACTTGCAGAGACTGTTATCATTTTTGGAGTTTTGGTACTATCGTAAGACTCTAATCATTTTTAGTCAATGTATTCGTGAAGGGAAGGATACCTTTTTGTTGAATAATCCTGTTGGATTTTGCAACCTTTATCGCAACCACGACCGTGACTTCCAACACGTCCATGAGGTCTACCACGGGTTTTAACCAATTGAAGAGGTTCGCAAATGAGTGACATCGAGGGATCCAAAATGCTTTGAATTTTTTTTAGCCAATGGATTTGTTCGTAAACATCAAAATCTCCAAGTTTAGCATTTAAATTTGCAAAATTAAGTTTCACCTCTTCTTCGCCGGTTAGTTTCACTCGGGGAACGATGTCTAGTCTCTTCCAATGCTCGTCTATAATCCGAGTAGGTACATACCCATCCGTTCTTCAGATTGCCTCAGTTTGTGGGTACATGGTAAACCTTGGGTTGCACGATCGATGCGAGCACACGAAGATTTATCACCTCCGCTTTTATCAACAAAGCTATCGTATACTATTACCAATGCAATAGATGATACGTACCCCTTTAATAATTTGAAAGGTTTAAAAAGTTAAAATTTTTGAATTTGACAACACTTGCTAAACTCCAACTTTTTATGGTTGAATGTTGCATCGCCAACAAATCATGTACTTTCTCTCGAAAGCCATCGAAATTCAATCGACATGACCTAATATTTTTTCAATGTAGCATGCGACCTTTCTGCCCTATTTGAAGCGTGATTATCGAAACGCATGATTTTGTTAGTACAGACGTGAACGAACCTCTCCTTATAAAACGTAATCCACGAGTCTACGACATAGTCGATCGAATTTTCATGATCTTTGAACACCGAGCGCATCTTAGCCAACCTCTCGTTCATCACGTCAATGGTAGTGGATGAAACGACGTCATTCCAAGCCGTCAAAAAGTTGTTAAAAACCTTACCGTCTTTAAACTCTATGATTTTGTTTCTTATTTTGGTTACGAGTTCATCAAAGTATCTTAATTTGATATTTGGATGAATTAAGATACCTAAATACTTGAAAGGCAAGTAATTGTGATTAAAGCATGTTATAGATTCAATAGTTTTAGTTCAAAATCAATACATATTTATTTGAGATATAAATATAGTTTTTTGTTTATTTATTAAATGTCTAGAGATAGATTGATAGTGACCAAGAAAAATACATATTTTATTCACATTATTATAAGAACGATTCATAAAGATAACTACATTATCTGTAAACATAAGGCAGAGAATGATGATTGGGCTACTAAATTGAATTTTTTTCGAGTTATACCTTTGAAATAACTTATTAATACCTTTTAATAGGTCTTCCTCTCCAATTATTAAAAGACTGGGTGATAGGGTCACTCTGTCTTGCACCATTGAAGGATTTACAGTAAGCATATGATGTACCATTACAGAATCAATTCCTTTTTAAATGAAACCTATGAATCGAGAACTAAATCCAAAATATTTCATAATAGAGAAAATAAAGTTAAATAAAATTCTATCAAATGAGTTTGCCGTGTCAAATTTTAAATTATGTTATTTTCTCTGGTTTTTTTGTTAAGGTTATGTGTTAATTCTTGGGTGATGAAAAAATATTTTCATGTATGCTTCTCTTTTCCACAAACCCATATTTCTCTAAAAATTTCTTAGGCTGAAATTCGACAAGTTTATTGTTAATGATTTTAGGTAGTATTCTGTTGAATATTGTACACAAGCTTATAGGTCTAAATTTTTTCCAAGATTTGGGTGAATCTGTTTTAGGGATTAGACACAATGCAATAGCATATCCCATTAAGAGAAATTTGGACAGTAAAGTATGAGATGATTGCATTGCATAGGTATGTTAGAATGACATACCAACAAATTTGAAAAAAATTTAGAGTTGAAACCATAAACTCTAGAGACCGTATTTGAACTGAGATATGTGATTGTGTTTTAAATCTTTTCAACATAGGAATGGCTAAAATGTATGTATTATATTGGTCAGTTAATATTTTGGGTATAATATCTTGGATATTTTTTAGATTTGAAATATTTGTTTGGCGAGATGATAATGTTTTAAAATGATCTATATCAAATTTAAGGTACCAATTATGGATTGATCTTCTACCCATGAATTATCAATCTTTATAACATTTATTATTAGTATTATTATTATTATTACATAGTTGTGAAAATACTTGGTATTATGGTCTCTTTCTTTGAACCAAGTGGAAGCACACATTTAATGCCAATATGCTTCTTCTCTGGTTAAAAGATTAAGATGAATATCTCTTGTTTTAGAGAGATTGATTTAATTAGCCAAACTTTAAGAATCCTCTAAACATGATTGTGCAAATTTCATATTATATTCAGCTTGGGAAATACCGCAATTGTCAAAGACATCTTTATTCCAGTTTTTTAATTTGTGTTTTAGTCTTTTAAGTTTAGACCAAAACACATTTAAAGGTTGGCCATTAATAGGTTTATTCCAATTTTGTTCAACAATATTGAAAAAAAAATCATTATAGAGAATTCATATGTTTTGGAATTTGAAAGAAGGTTTTGGTTTATTTGTGTTGGATAACATTGATATGAACAAATGACAGTGGTCTGAGCCACTTATTGCCAGATGCTTCACCTTTGTGGTATAAAAAAAATCCTCTCCAAACAGTACTATGCAATGCTGTATCAAGACATTTCTAGTTTTGGTTATTTGGCCATGTATATATAGATCAAAAGAATCATGGATTCTCAAAATGGAAGTCTAGTATCATATTGTTAAAATCATTTTAGTTTTTTTTTACAACAAACCTTTTTTTTACGAAAAATAAGGCCTATGGCCATTAAGTTACATATGATTGTATCATTTGTTTGATCTAGTGATTAAGATACATACAAATAGAATATTCTAGAATAATATTTAGCTATAACTTGATGATGATTCTATTTTTGAGGATGTTTTACTCATAATGGTATATTAATTTATTAATAGATTCCCGAGCAAGAAGACTCTAAATGCTTGAGTCCATATGAGCTTTCTAGCTTGAAGAATAACCTACCAATTCTAGCAAAAACTTGAAATTCAAAATAACTAAAAGCATTAACTTGAACAATTAATAGAAAAATTACATCAACAAACAAGTTATGTATGTGAAACATTTGGGCTCAAATATCCCAAACATAAACTCTCTAAAATTACTATGGCTTTAAAGAGTCAATAAAAATATTTCTGTTAAAATTAACGGCTTGATTAATGGTTCCAAGGATATATTTAATAGTCATGAAAGTTTTAATGAAGTACCTACAATATGAGATTACATAATTAAGTAACCATATAAATTTTCTTTTAACACACATATCAATTAAAATGTATGAGTCAGATTCGATATCAACGTTTTCCATAGTCATTTGTATTACATAATACTAAACCATCAAGCAAAGCCAATGTTTCAACAATTAATGGGTTTAATTTACCATAAACTCGACCATATGTGCTAATTATATCTCCTTGACTATCTCTAAATATTTCAGCACCACTAGCCTCACCAATTAAAGACCAAGCACTATCACAATTAAGTTTAATCATATTTCTTTAGAAGCAGTCCACTTAATTACACTAGTCTTTATAGTAGAGTTGTTCTTAAAAAATCTAAAGTTTTCAACTAACTGTAATTCACCAGACCAAAGCTTATTTTTGAAATTATTTATTTTATTAAAGAAACACATGATTAATTTTATCAAGAATTGTTAAATGATTTACATTAAAACTATCAAACTTAGTCTTGTTCCTAAAGTGCCATATAGACCTACAAGTTATGGTCGGAATGATAGTTCAAATGTGACTCAT
This sequence comes from Limnanthes douglasii subsp. nivea, assembly GCA_036936605.1. Taxonomy (NCBI): domain Eukaryota; kingdom Viridiplantae; phylum Streptophyta; class Magnoliopsida; order Brassicales; family Limnanthaceae; genus Limnanthes; species Limnanthes douglasii. The sequence goes on along the minus strand of JAUPFV010000003.1, from coordinate 74,588,518 downwards.
TTTGTTGGAAGACCAAAGCCAACTCCTAATCATGTGCTGAACAGTCATATATCTACTAATTGAGATACCAAACAGGGATGCAGGATGGTATCAAATGATCCATGATATAAGACAACTAACAAATACATGGTTAATTGTCTCTATATCAGGAAAACATACATTTATAAGCCAAACCAATATTTGTTTCTTCTAAATTTGTGTCAACATGGGTCCATCCTTTTATAGTTTTCCATAAAAGAAAGAAAAACTTGATAGGAATAAAATTGTTCCAAATTTTAGCAAACAGGTTAGAGGATTTTTGCCTAATAAAATTTCAAGTAGATTTAGTGTTAAATTAAAAATCAAATTCCAACAATATCAGAAATAGAAACAACATTAAGTATTATATAAACTTAGTATAAAATAGATACTTTGTAAGATGTAAAACAACATTTCCATTAATAAAGTCATTCTTGGAATATATATATATATATATATATATATATATATATATATATATTATAAATTCAAATACATAATTTAGTTAAAGACAAAAGTTAAACATATTGTAAATTCTTTTAATTAGATTTAATTATTTTATTAATTTGTATGGATCAGATCAAAATCAAATCCGACCGAAATAAATCTAATCAAAATCGGATCAAGCCGTATCCGAATTAAATTAAAAACGGGATCGGACCGAATTGTACCACCAAACCTATTCTCATACCGATTCTGATTCCGTTCTAAAAACTAAAACCAAGAAATTATCCGATCTATCCGGTTCACCCAGACCAAACCGTCACCCATAGCACCCCAAACACAATAGGACAAAAATAAAAAGTGAAATGATAAAAATAAAATAAAAATTAAACCAGGTATTTTATATATCGTGAGATTATATACATTACTATAAAAGGGACTTAGAGTAATTTAATGATTCTGATAAAAAAAAGTGCATGTATTTAAACCGTCCAAAACAGAAGGTGAATGTAATTAGTAGCAACAATGTACAATCCAAAACCAAATTTGTGTACAATCACACGACTACAACAACAAAGGGAAGTCTCTAAGGAAGAGATAACTTATCTCCTCTCTTAATCCTAACTTCTGCTAGGATCCAAAACTTGGCTGTGTATGATATACTCCATCTGTATAGTAATATGTTTAAAGATTATTCACACATTATGAAATGAAAAGTAATTATTTCTAATTTTATTTTTAAAAAATATAAAAAATGGAACTGTTAAAAAAACAATAAAGTATATAATGGTGTAACCATTTATTGACAAAAATAAAATAAGTATAATTAATACACACATTGGAATTCAAAAACCACGCTTATTATTAAACATATTTTTTATGAAGAACGTCGCATGTTATGAAACAGAGGTAACTTGTAAGTAAAACCCATATCATCAAAGTAGAAGTATTAAAGTCCGAGTTTTGCACGAAGCTGAGTCCGTATCTCTTCATCAGATTTGTAGGTCAAAGGTGAAATCAGCAGACCACTACCACCAATCTACATCACAACAGAGATCAATTCGTCAAAAGTATTGAAAAGATGCGGCAAATCAAATATTGTATCCCTGTTTGTAGCACAAGGACATATTTATAAAAGCAACATATTAGTTTAGGATTATTACTACAGAATAATGCATGCTTTTTTGGAAACAGTGAATTATAGCCGTAATAAGCCTTGCACTCAGTCATTTACTCAACTTCTTAAGTTGAGTGATTCCCGTAATAAGCCTTGCACTCAGTCATTTACTCAACTTCTTAAGTTGAGTGATTCCAGTGTAGTATAATACTCTCTCCGTCCCAAAATACTTGTCGTTCTAGGAAATATTTTTTTTCCACAATACATGTCGTTCTCATTTACAAATGCAAATTTTAATATTATTTATAATCATCTACAAATTAGACTTTTTTTTTTATGAAAAAGAGTTGTAATTATGACCTTCCTTAAAACCCGTGCATAACCTTAAAACGACATGTATTTTGGGACATAGGGAGTAATCATTAAGTGAAATTATTAATGTTATCGGATGTATCTTTGTTATGTCATAAATAATTTTATATCGATCTCCATTGGCTTTCAAACCTGACAAGCAGATTGCTAATAGAATATATTGACATGACTAACCGTTTTAAGTTCCTGAACAGACTTGTTCAGCTTCTCTTTTGGGACATAAATGACTATAGCATAATAGTCAACTGATTCTTTCCCGTTACGTTGGCAGAACACTGGACTTATAGTCAGTCCCTGTACATATGACCAAGAGAACAGTAAAAGTCAGGCCATGGCATGAATCACAAATGTAACTTAGGCCGCATAGGTCACACTCTTACTTGCAGTCCTGATAATGTAGGTTGGCTCAGTACTCGTGCAGCCACTTCCTCCGCACTGGTAGCTCTCATGTTTACAGTTACCTGTCGCCAGAAGACATGACAGAAAAAGACAGACATTAGTGTTTAGAAATAGATAAGTGACATTAGTGTCATTCTCTCTTTATTAAAAATAATAAAAACATGTATGAATTATGATGTGCCCACCTTGGACTGATCAACAGCCCTAAAATGACCCTCCAATTTCTCAAGAATTTCATGCGTTGTCTCAAGCCAATCTTTCTGTTCAGTCAAGGCCCTCCTCCTTGCCACAAGTATAGCCTGAAAATATACATTAGGACTTTGAACACAGTACCAGATTTAGAGAGGCAAATGATATATTAAACCTTTAGAACAATTAGATACAAAGGTTAGATATTAGATATTTCTCGCCTGGCTTCCCAACACAACCCCAATTTCTTTCAAGTTGTTTGCTTTCAGTGTTATTCCAGTGCAGACAATATCCAACATGGCATCTGCTACCCTCATCTAAATTAAAGACAAGGAAGCGGGGTTTAAGTCAACATATATTCAAATTGAAAAATAGATGTATCCGAGACCAAGCACTGCCAGTAGAAAACATATACTGAATTCCCAGTAAAATAATTGATCTCTAAATCCGTATTCTTCAGAGGCTACCGCTTAATAATTCAAATGGTAAATAGTTGAAAACAAAGAGCAATAAGAGAAAAAGAACGGTAAAACAAACAGGTATTATGTATAGAAAAGTAGGTCTCACCGCAGGAGCTGCCTCTAGTTCTCCATCAGCAGTTGAAAAGGACACATGCTTCAGACCATTTTCCTTCACAAATTTAGGAGCTAACTGCAAATCCAAGTAGATTTTTGTAGTCACGGTCTAACAGTAGCATCTTGTATTTCATAATAAGTTTTTAGTTAAGAAATGCCAACATGGCCAAGAGATTTGCTAATGCATCGTACGTAAGGGTATCTAGTAACAACTCGTAGAGGTCTTTCTTCAGTCCATTGGGGCATTTGTGCTAGCTCCTTCACCGAAATGATGTTCTTAAAAATCCCATCGTTGGGTATCTGAATGACACAAGATGTATACAAGTTTAAGAATATCTACAATTAGAAGAATAAGCTACAATGAAAAACTCAAAAAATATCACTTACAGCAAGAGACAAACGACAGTGACCATACTGAAGATCATCATGAACAATAATAAGATCTTCACTCCCCTGATAAAAGTTCAACATAACAACAAAGAATGAGCTTATTTAAAGAAATCAAATCTTGAACATAGAAACAATAATCTTAGAACTACATAGAATCAAACTAAGCGGCAGAGCTACAAGTAGATATGCTGTTGACTAGTGGGTAACACAGTCTGAGAAACAGTAGCACCAGACTACCTTCATACACTGTGAGATACACAGACACCTTAAAAAAACAGAAGCATATGAAAAGGCATATGGGAGATGATCTAGAACTAGCACCTTTCTGATAAATGAATTGTCGCAATTTTTCTCTCAAGTTTACAATATCTTAAACTGTAAAAAAACATATGTATATGGATATTTACCTCCCCATGTTCCATGAATGTATGTAAACCGCAGATACCAAGATCTAAATATCCTGTTAAAAGTTCCCTTACGATGTCCTTTTCGTATTGAAACCAGACTTCCGTATCAGATGTCTGAGAGACAATCAAAAGCTTAGCTTGCGAATGTAACATACTTATACATATACCATACGAGAGAAAGAGCTAACCTTTAGGATATGGGGGCCATAATTTCTAGGATGATCTCGCTTAACTGGGAATTTACAGTCCTTCAAAAAAAGAAATTAAAAAAATTGTCAAACGCTAGGTACTTGATTGGTTTATAATCTACCAAGAAAAGACTACTGCTATAAGATCCGACATCAATAAATAACACAGTTTATCTCAAGTAAGTCATTGTCGGTCAGTAATGTTACCCAGAAGAACTGAAACAAATAATATCAATCTGATTTTAGAATCATATTTCTAAAATGGATTCACGTGCATAGAACTTGAAACATAGATCAAATGAAGTATTGAGAACCGACGATAATTTGAACTGATATGCTAAGTAAACATATTAGCATAAATAAATTTAAAATAATTGATGACCCATAATTGGACCGATAGGCTAAATAAATATATTCCATCATTATCATTAGTTATTTAATTAACTATATAGGATGTACGAGTGAAAATCCCAACATCCCAACGGATATTCTATTTATTTACCGATATTCTATTTTTTAGGTAAATATAGATTATATTTGAGTAATGTAAATATAAAAGCATCTTCCATAGATTAGGTATATAGACTAGATAGCAAATTTGGAGATTATTCCCCAATTTTTTCTTTCTAACAAATAATCTATTAGGCTAGTTATATTTAATTGCGTAATTTACCACTCTCTATAAGTATTCCTTTTTTTTCTCTTCCACCTTACTGACCCCTAATATTTTAGGAGAAAATTAAAAAAAATAACAAATAAAACTATTATGTAACCGCTGCTCTAAATATATGTAGTATAATTTACGCTAATAAATATAGATAGTATTTTATCGTTGAAAAGATAAAAATCATATATAATCGTTAAACCTCCAAAAATTTGAGTGTACTAGGCTCTATTCGACCTAAAGGTAAACCGAGGCGAATTTTTTTCCTCTCAACGGGTTTGCCATCGATTCCGATTTGGGATATGCAGGAAATTAGTGTCGGACTCCTGTTGGGACGGGCCGGGAAAACTTGAATTGAGGGAGAAGGGTAGAGAGTAGAGTGCGAAGGAATGGAGGAAGTGGGGCGGAGTAGGAGATTAGTTTGGAGAATAGACATATTTGTTTTAGCAAACTGTTGTTAGATTTTAGAGAGAGAGCGCGCGAAAGAGGAGCACAAATAGACTTGGCATTTTGGACTGCTTAAATAGAAAAAAACGAGATTCTGTCATTTTGGTTATGACGATTGACGAGTAACGATATTCTTATCTTTTCTCTATTTTAATAACCGTTTTGGTGTTAAAAGTCTACTTTTGCCATTTATATATTGACGTTTGATTTGTATTATCATTTATTTTAATTATTTGGATTATATTATTTGGACCGAGTTATGGTTTATACTGTTAAAATTTATGCGGTCGGACATAGAAAATGATTGTATTATTAGTCGTAATATGATACTAAAAATTCTGATTTTTATTAATATAATGATACAGTAATTATAAAATTGACTTTACATTATTTAATAACAAAGGTATTAAAAGGTTTTATATTTGTTAAATATAATTTTGGGAGATACTAAAAAGAAAGAAAAAAAGCGCTGATGTCAAAATGTATGTTAACGGATTTTAACCATCAAAATATTTTGGATAAATAATATTTAATATTACTCTTATTCTTTTCAATTGCTACTATATTTTTTTTATGTTCTTTTGTTTTTTTTATTTGATTTTTTATTTATCACCTTCTAGTGGACATTTCTTTTTTAAATTTAAAAAGAAAACGTTATTGTCGATGTTCTTCGCGTTTTGTTCTTTTTTTTTTCAGTTATAGTTTATTCGCCCTCTGTTTTTATCATCGCTACGATTCTATACATTTTTCATAACGGCTTGATTGAATAATGCGAATAGATCCGGATCGATTAACGTACTGGAATTCTAATTATGGTTTTAAAAAATGATTCTTTTAATATGCATAATTCAGTTTGATGTTATCTTTGTTTGTTATGTTATCGATGGTATCAATTTTGTCTACTTCTTCTTTTTTTCGCTGTCTTCAAGGTCTTTCATTAATTATGTAACATCGATTATATCGGGATCTTGAGGTGTAAAGCTGAGTTATTCAACGGGATTAAAGTTGAATATTAATTTGAGAGAAACGAGTTTAGGTTTTGAGAGGAGATGAACGAGTGCATCTGCTGTGAAAACTTCTTGTTATAGATTTGTCGCCAGTTTGATTGATTGATTTCAACCTCTTAATTAAAAAAAGATAGGTCGTCTAATGCCATTTGTCTAAACTATCATGTGCATATTTGGCATAGGTACATATGTTATTGATGATTGAAAGCACCTATTTAGGATAACCATACTCATATTGATTAAAGTTGTTGTATGAAATATGTATTTTCTTCCATATTTATTATTTGTTGCCAATGTTTCATAATTCCTGTTAACGTGGCGACCAAAGTCACACATCCCACATCGGTTAAACATGGGAATGATCAAATAGTATATAAGTAAAAACATATCTCAGGTAGTATGAGGCATTTTAGAAGTGGACCAAAAGCAAAGGCGTGCGGGTCAGTGGGCCCAAAGCTGACAATACCATACTAGTGTTGAGATCAGGTGCCTTCAAATGAAGGAAATGTGAGACTCGATGGTGTAGACTTTTGGTTATGGAATATGTAGATTGAAGATTATCTATACTAGAAAAAAAAATCTATCAAGCCCTCTCAAAAAAGAAGCCAGAGAGGTGTAGCTCAACACCTCAATGAACTCAATACAATCACAACCCAGTTGAGTTTGGTTGAAATCGATTTTGATGAAAAAATACAAGCACTATTATTATTGTCTTTTCTACTAGATCGTTGAAATGCTACTGTCACAGTTGTGAGTAGCTCGTTAGGAAGCAATAAGTTGAAATTTGGTGATGTTCGAGATCTAGTTCTCGCTGAAGAGATTCAAATGAGACAATCAGGTGAGTCATCAATTTTCTCAGTCTTAAATACAGATTCAAGAGGAAGAAATCCAACCATAGGTCATGGACGCGGTAAATCGAACTACTGAGGTAGAGCAAGAGACGGGAGGTCCAAGTCTATGAATCCTAAAATTTCTAGTGGTAAAAAAATATCAAGTGTTGGAACTGTGGGAAATCGGGCACTATAAAAGTCAATGCAATACAAAACTAAAAGACCATGAGAAGAAGACAAAGGCAAATATCACTTCAAAAGGAGACGATGCGTTAATATGTTCATTAGAAAACAGGGAAGTGTCTTGGGTGTTAGACTCTAAAGCATCGTTCCATGCTACTTCGAAGAAAGAATTCTTCGAGAGGTATGTTACTCGTAACCTTGGAATTTATGTCTTGGTGATGATCAACCTTGTGATATTATTGGTAAAGGTATTGTGAAGATTAAGTTGAATGGGTCTGTCTGGGAACTGAAATATGTCAGGCATATCCCCAATCTAAGAAAAACTTACTCTCAATAGAGCAGTTTGCTAGTGAAGGCTACACTACGATCTTCCATTGTGATAATTAAAATATTTCAAAGGGATCAATAACGGTTGCTCGCAGAAAGAAGAGTAGTACTCTTTACAAGACAGCGGAGACGAGTTTTTTAATTTCAATAGCATCAAGAAACAAAAATCTAAATGTATGACACCATAGGCTTGGCCACATGAGTCAGGAAGGTATAAAAATTATATACTCAAAGGAAAATCTTCCAGGTCTTTAGATAGTCAATATTGACATGTGTGGAGATTGTATATTTGGAAAACAAAAAATGGTCGGTTTTTAGACAATTAAAAGAACCCCAAAGAAAGAAAGGCTAGAGCTTGTTCACTTTAACATTTGGTGGCAACAATTGTTTCATCTATAGGAAGGAAACACTACTTCGTGACTTTTATCGTTGATCATTCTCGAAAGGTCTGGGTTTACTATCTCAAGTATAAATCTAAAGAATTTGATGTTTCTAGAAGATGAAAATCTATGGTTGAGAATGAGACAGGCTTGAAGATTTAAAAGCTAAGAACCAATAATAACGGTGAATACGAGAACACCCAATTCAAGAAATTTTACTATGAGCACAATATGAGGATGGAGAGAACCATGCCGGGTACGCCTCAACACAATGGTTTGGCCGAACGTATGAACAGAAGATTGACAGAGAGAGCCAAAAGCATTCGTATATAGTCTAGTCTACCGAAGCAGTTTTGGGCAGAAGCAGTCAACACATCGGCTTACTTGGTTAACCGAGGCCCATCACTTCTCTTAGAGCATAGAATACCTGAGGTATAGAGTGTTAAGGAGATAAAATTATCACATCTAAGAGTTTTTGGTTGTACAACATATGTTCATATTACTAATCAAGGAAGGAATAAGCTTGATCCTAAATCAAAAAAGTGTTTCTTGATCAGATATGGTGAAGATGAGTTTAGTTATCGTATTTTGGATCAGGAAAACGATAAGATGATCCAAAGTAGAGACGAGATTTTCAATGAAACAGTTATGTACAAGGACATGCATAAAACCGGAGTAAATGACTCAAATCCGTACAGGTCAGTATTTGCACATGTTGAGGTGTTTCCAGATCATCAAGAAACAGACTCGATCAGATTAAACCCTCATCTAGGAGAATCAGTTGGAACTAACGATCGGCAACAGTCCGGCACCCTAGAGCCGACCGAGGCAGTTCCTGTTTTGAGAAGATCTTCCCGACCCCTTGAGCCCAACATGAAATACTTGAACTATATGTTAATGACTGATGGAGAGGAGCCTGAATGTTATGATGAAGTTTATCATACCAGTGATGCTAGCAAGTGGGAGATTGCCATGAAATACGAGATGGAGTCTGTAATACCAAATAAGGTATGTGAACTAGCTGAGTTACCCATGGATAAGAAGATACTTAATAACAAATGGGTGTACCGAGTGAAAGATAAGCAAGATGACGCTAAGAGATACAAAGTCAGATCAGTTTTCAAAGGATACCAGCAAAATAAATAAATTGATTACACCGATATTTTTTCTCAAGTTGTGAAGCTCAATACGATTGGATCAGTGTTGAGTATTATTGCCATTGAACCTTTATCTTGAACAATTAGACGTGAAAACTGCATTTCTTCATGGAGACTTGGCTGAGGAGATATACATGTATCAACCAGAAAGTTTCCTTAAAGAAGAGAAAGAAAACATGGTATGTCGAATCAATAAAAGTTTTTATGGTCTAAAACAAGCCCCAAGATAGTGGTACAAGAAATTTGACGGTTTTATGCACAAAGAGAGATTTTAGAAGTGTAATGCGGACCATTGTTGTTATATTAAAAGATGTAAGTCCAGTTATATTATTTTGTTACTCTATGTTGATGATATGTTAGTAGCAGGCTCAGATATGGATGATATTAAAAGATTGAAGCAACAGTTTTCAAAAGAATTTGACATGAAGGACTTAGTTCCGACGAAGAATATTTTAGAATGCAAATCACAAGAGATAAGCATAAAAATGTTTTGCATGTGAAAAGACCATTGAAGTAATGACAAGTGTCATTAGGCAAGTTATCTTTATTTACTCGTATGATGATTCATATTTTATTTTATTTAAGATTCTTGATAAATTACAAATGTCATTAGTCTCTTTATAAGTGTTGTATTTTTTTAATTTTTGTTATTTTTGTTTAACTTCGTTTATGAGATACATTGAAAAATTAACCTGTTACGTTATTTAAAAAAAAATCTGAACTCCTAAGTTGTTCGTTTAAATAAAAATATGACATGACAAGTTGTTTTTAGAAAAATTGGTATGCCAAGTTATTTTTAGAAAATTTGACTTCCCAAGTTGTATTTTGAAAATTAAATCTACCAATTTTTTCTAGAAAAATTGACCCTACAAAGTTGTTTTTAGAAAATTTGACATGTCAAGTTATTTTTAAAATATTTGTCGTCTGAAGTTTTATTTAGAAAATTGACCTCCCAAGTTATTTTGAATTTTTTTTTAGTTTATTGGTTACTATATATGCAACAATCAAGATTGTGCGAAACCTGATTTCACTTCTTTAGTTTGCGAACGTCATATAGGTAGCTTATAATGACCATGATGACAATCATAACAACTCAAACAACACTTTATCCTAATATAAGTCAATCTATAGTTCCCTCGTCTCAACACTAACTTATGAAAGTTTATTTTGTGAATCTGTATAGTCAGTAAATAATGTTTCTTTATTCTTCTGTGGTAGAAAACAATAAAATTAAGATGACCAGCATACAAATTAAAGGATATTGTGTGAAATTTTACCAAACTCAGCTAATTTATAAAAGGAACAAGCATATAGATTGAACCAAAACTAATTTTTATTTGATATATAAAATTAATATAATGCTATAAATGCTAGAATTGCATAAAACAAAATATAATTCTCTTTGCAGTACAATATTTTTTTAACTGATCAAAGTATCCAGCAATCAGACAAGAATATAAAAGAAAGATGCATCATATCACTTTACCAAATGACTTTACATACCGTATATTTATTTAAAATATGCTAGTTTTACCTTTGCATAAAATTTAACATAATGTCAAAATTATGGGTATCCATCAAAGCCTTAGTAGTAGGAATTTCTAACAGTCCTTTTGACTACCTCTTCATCATTTCTCTGATACCAGTATCAACTATCAGTTATAAGAAATTCAAGCTCTTTTTGTTTCTAAAAGTATATGAAATAAAATTTATTATGTTGCAAGTTCTACCGTTTTAATTATGACTCTCTATTTTAAAGCTAATAAGATAATAAAATTAGCATACTTATAAACTCATGTTCATCCAAAATTAATTTTTATACTAACAGTTCCATATACAGTGTATTATACACAACTAATACGTATATACTAGAAAATGAAAAAGATACACTAGGTGGTTTATCCAAAAATCTACCAACAAAACAACCTACAAAACTATTTATATACTAGTAGTCTTCTTTCATAAGATAGACAAGTGATATAAAAATAATATAAATTGGATAGTTTAAATCTAAAAACAAATCAATAAATAAATGAATCTTAATAATATCACAAATTAAAAAAAAGTGAAAACTATATATTAAGCTACTTATGTATCGATATAATTTAATCGCCTAAAACACATATTATAGATTTATAACTATCATAGTATATTACAGTTTACGGTAATAGAGAATATATTTTTAATGGGATATTTTGAGCTAAATAAAACAAGTGAATGAAAATAATTAAATAAAGAAACAGAGAGAGAGAATAAAGTTTTCCAAATGTCATTTTCCATTCTATTCGATTGAATCAATGTATGAAGAGATGAACACGATATGCAAATAATGTAAATAAAGATATTTTAGGAATATGAAAATTAGTAGTACTCTAACGGATATAAACAATTAAATGGAAAGCATATGTCGATAATTTAATAAAACTATATTTTCTTATTTTTACCATGTTGAACAATATTATATCTCATTACATACATATAATAAGTTCACTTTACAAGTTGGTATAAAAATCGGTACATTTAAAGCATCAATCTTTACATCTGGTAGCACTACTAGAATAACGGTTGCAAAAATTTATACTAACTCGACCATAAACCTATTGATAAAATAAATGACAGCGATTCAGATCTAGAACTATATAAATGCTAATTTGAGAAAATCTACGTTACATAAAGCATAGATTTTTATATACATCGCACATTCCATTGTACATATATTTTATATATTAATAAAGGGACCGTCGTTGGAATCGACAAATATTACAGAAAGTAAAACGATTGTTATTGGTCAACTCAACTTAAAACTTATTTCATCTAACCATAAATTGCTTGGGCTAGATATTTAGAAACGATGCGTACCACATAGTATAGTTGAAATAAAGACAAAACATCTCGCTGACTATAACATTGTTCGATAAAATTATTATTATTCTGATAAATTTTGCCTCTAACGGCTGATTGTACGTGAATGATCATTTGATTTTAAAATTTATGACATGATCATTTGATTTTAACTTATGTGAAATATAATATTTTTTAATTATGAAATCTAGTTTTATTCTGACTTGCAAACTACATGTTGTTTTAAATCCTCTAAAACATAATATTTTTAAATTTATAGAATACATGTTGTTGCAAAATATATCGTATTGAATATTTGTGAAACATAATCTTCTTGTAAATGATAGTATTTTGAAACACATGTTTATATCATATTTGTACAACACTATGTTTTTGAAATTTAAATAAAATAGTATGTTTAAAATTTATAAAATATTGCATATTTAAATTTACAAAACATATTGTATTTGTAAATGTGTGAATCTAGTGTATTAATATTTACTAATCACATGTTATTTTTTTAATTATAAAATATAATATTATTTTAGTTTGCAAAATATGATACTTATTTGATGAATTAAGCTTAAATTTACTCGAGGGTAGCAAAAATGGGTTTGAATTTAAAGCTTAATTTTGCGGCCTAGTTCATATTTTAATTATAAATCTTAATTTAAAATAGTCATGCTAAATTTAATCTTCATTATCATAGTATAAATATGAACCAACAAATTGTTTTAGCACTTCTTCTTATTTAACACTCTTTCTTTTTCGGTGTCAATGTAGTAATCACAACACTTTGTGAATATAGAAATCACATTTTAGTATTTTGAATTTTTTTTCTTTTGCTGCTTCAGTATCTTTAAAAAAGTAAGACTTGAAGTTGATTATAAATGATGAATTCAGTTATTTCTTAATTATAGATCATGCCAAGAATATGTTCATAGGGGAGTGTCTGTCTAATAAATGTTCGTATGAGGTATTTTTAGTGAGAGAAACAGTATTAATAGAAAGAGAAATAGAGAAAAGGAATAAATGTAACAATCATTGACTAATCATTAACCATTTTCCTAAAACAAATATCTTTTATATAGTACATGAGGTAAGCAATAAATTACATAATTATCATGTTAAGTGGATCTCTCACCCCACTCCTTTAATTTTCATAAAAACGTTTATTAGTTATTACATTTGACCCCCTAAATCCTTATGTTTGCTTTAGATTGGTCATTGGCATATAATTTCACCAATTTGATCTTTATATTTACTATATTAAAGCTTATTTATCACCATATTTTCATTCCATTATAAATATCGATTATGTTCAAATATGAAAATTTATACATGTTTTTGCACTTTAAATTTCAAAGAAACTCAATTGTGTATGTTTTGGTTATTTTGTTTCGTTTTTTTACTAAAACAAATTCAAAAGCTTTTGGTTTAGATGCATGCAAATTTTAATAAGTAATTGTTCTTATATTCAAATTTCAAAAACAAGTGGTGTTCGTGGATTCAAACTTTGAAACTTTTTTTAAGTTTCATTTTAAATATATACCGCACTTCTTGTAATTATGCATATAGTTTTTTTTTCATTTTGTAAATTTGTGCATCATAAATTTTACCAGCTTAGTTTTTTATAAACATGTTTTGAAGTTTTCATCATACTACGTTTCACAATTTATTGTTTTGCAACTCTAACTTTTTTTAACATTTTACAAGTACACAATCATCTACAATCACAACATTTTAACTAATAAACTATTGTAATTCTCTTTTACATGATTATATCTAAATTTTTAGTTTTCCCCCCTTCAATCTTTTTTATTTAGATAAAGTAATCAAGTTCAACAAAATGAAATAAAATGCATGTTGAGGCTATAAAGAACACAATCTTCTATAACTCTTGAAAGATTTGAGAGTAAAGTTTTTAATAAATATTTTACAATTTAATAGTATAGGAGATAAAAATATTCAACATTGTCAAACTTATAAACAAGAACGTTGGTTTTTGTATCAAATGTACCAACAAATATATGTCATTTATTCAAAAGATAATTTGAAATTAGAATAACAAGATGTGAAGATGATAAATCAAGTATATATTTTGCGAATGAGATGCAAAAAAGGTTCTCTTCAAATAGCATACAAAAAGTTAAAAGTAAGAACTTTAAATTAATGTACCAACTAAATATTAATATATATTTTTGCAACTTTGTTACTTTTACCAAGTTATAAAAATTATATTTATAGGTTATTTTTGAATATTTTGCAAAAATATATTTTGTAAGTTAACTTTTTTATATATTTTCCAATTTAAATTTTAAAATTTCATTTACACTTGTGAATCACAGTTTTACTTAAAGTGCGTGTTCACAAGTTACTATGTGCTTATGTTTCATAATTGTTATAATTTTAATCACTTGATTTTCTAATATGTTTTAGGATTAAATCATTAAAACAACAAGAATAGAGGAAGATGAAGTTATGCATAATATAGTTGATCTCCTTGTACTATATGTCTACTTTACTTCGTTCTTCTTAAACTTTAGCGACGTAAAAGTCACAACAAATGTATACTACACTGAAGATTTTGACAAAATCAACAAGTACGATTAGGTTGAAGGAATGCGAGAAAGCTTTTAACTTTATGAAGGAATATTTACTGCACAATCTTAAAAAGTTGTAGGCTGCAATTCTAAGGGTTAGTATGTCACTTTGTTTTATATAAAACTAGTTTTAATGAATAATAACATTATTCTTTATTCTTTAGTTTTTAAAACACAAAACTAAAAAAAAACTAGTTGATTTTTTTTAATAACATAATGTTTGGAGTAGTCTCATATAAAGTAAACTACGAGAGAAATCCTAATTAATTCACTAAGAAATATTAAAAGAGAGTATGTGTCTCATATTTCTTAAAGTTTTAACAAGCTTTTTAGAAGTTAAAATTTCTCTAATACTGTAAGTGTTCCCTACAATTTTTATTTTGGCAATTCATTTTTTGTACTTTTGCAAGTTTTTAACAATCCTGTCTTTGCAAGTTCAAATTCTCTGTAATTTTCACGATTTTATAAGAAGAGTTAACAATCTTATTTTTGTAAATTCAAATTCTCTGTAATATCACGAGCTCATAAGGAAATTTTATTTCACGAGTTTGCGTAATCTAATTTTCAAGTTTTTTAGAATTCTATTTCTGTAGGTTCAAAAAAAACAATTTTATATAAAACCTTCATCTTGCTAGTTCTTTTCTTCTATTTTCTTAAGCTTTATACAAGCCTATTTTCGTAAATTTTGAATTTCTCAAATTTTACAACTTCTTAAACACATTTTATTTTGTAAATTCTTTTCCAATAGTTTTACATCTTTATTGTCAACATGTTTTTGCATCATATGTGATTGAATTTACAATTTATATATAAATTATATATAATATTTTTGCATCATATGTGATTGAATTTACAATTTATATATAAATTATATATAATACTGAATTCATATTATATAATTTCAGGTCTTTTTGGAGTTCTTGATATAAATAATGCATAAATAAAGACATTTCGAACAGAGGAAGATGAAAGTATAAATAATAGAGAAGATGGTCAAACTTGTAGTGTTAAGGTTTATGTTAAATGAAATGTTATAATATTAACTAAAATTTAGCTAGACATTACCAGCTTTATATATAGCACAATCAAGTTCAAACAATATACGAATATTGCATGAATAATAATCAAGTTCAAATATTGCATGAACAAGATACATAAATCTTTTAGTCAAATTGGCGAGAAATGATTCCTCGTCCTTCGAAAAGGGTGATCTGGTTTAACTAAATATGTTGAGTTTTTGGTTGTATGCAACTGTTCATGTACTTAATTTTTCTTTTAGTGGTGCGGCCAAATTTGAATATAGTTCTGATAACGGTTCAATTGGAAACATATAAACTTATAAAAAAAACATATAATTCTCGTAATGGTTCATTTTTAGAAATCGAATTAGTGTTAGCGTATTCGAAAATAAGATAATTGTTAGTTTGGAGGAATGTCATCAGTTTCACAAATGATTTTTTTTAATATCTACTATTAGATTCGAGTGCAGTGGGAAATAACGTAAGAATACAAATTTAAACGTCATGTTTGAGCAAAAATGTATAACATACACTTATAACAATTGAGTATGACTAATATAATGTCAAACAATGTCATCTAAAACTTCTTATCCCGATAAATTTTGAAGCAATTTAATTCGAAAAGATGTTCTCCAAATTTCGTTTATGATCATTACGCTTTCACATAAAAATCATGATTGTATTCTATTTCGACTATTAAATCCAACCTCACAAGTGCTCATTCTTCATCGATACCGTTAAATATTTTATATAGTTGTTTGATCCAATATCATCAACCATATATATATATAGAAAAAATAAAAATTTTACCAGGATAGAACAAAATAATCTTCGGTTATAGTGTATTTTTTGGATTAAACTTTGTTTAAATAAAACTTAAACATTTTAGGTATGAATTTTGGAAATTGATTTGTTATAAATAATGATTATTTAATAAAGTTTGGATATACGTAAAATAATCGGAGTTTTTTACTTTAAAATATTTAACAGTCCGATTTAATTATATGATTAATTGAGTAATTTTATAAATTTCAAAATGTTACACCTATATAGTCTGGTTTAGATTATCACCCCTGCTCTCCTATTTATTTCTATTCCCTATTTATTTCTATTCTTATAGTCTTATAGACTTATAGGAGGAGTAGACACATCAAGTTCTTTCTGACTTTTGTTGTAGCGTGCGTGAATATCTCACGCAATAGCCAATAAATTCTATATTTTATTTTATTTTATTTTATTTTATTTTATTGAATATAATTATTAAATTACCTAAGTTTTAATTTTACAACCAGTTTTTGTTTAATCTGTCTATATAACTTTCATCATGTCTGCTCCTGGATCTCTATCACTAACGTAAGTGTTATTTAAAAAAAGTTAAAATTTTCTTTTTTTCTCTAATTATATATAAATAAAAGAGCTGACCTGAGTAATGAACTGTATTCCGCGTATCAAGTAGAGTTTATATAATACATTTTGAGGCAACGTATATTGGACGCGTATCAAGTGGAGGTTAAATTAAAATTAGAATTGTTCATACCTACTAACAAAATATATATATATATACACTAAACCTAATCAAACGTCTTAAGTTTGAAAACAAACTAAATAAGAGAAATTTAAATACAAGAATAACTACTTGCGAAATTTAAATACATACACATGAAATTTAAATACATACACAACTTGTGACCATTGGAATCTATATGGATTTAAATCCAAATTTGTTAAAAATATTTAATAAAAAACGAATTAAAAAAATTAAAACTACACAATTGAATATTTTCAAAATTAAATCTTGTAAACTTTCATTTAATTATAATCGTATACCAAATCTTAATTTTTAGTTTTGGTAACAATATTGAAGATATTACGAATAAAAATTCGAAAAATACTAAAATCTATAAAAATTTCATTTTTTTTGAAAAAGAAAATGATAAAAAAAAATTCATTTCTTTTATACATCTATTATATTATATTATGCTAATAGAAACAACTTTCATTATGGACGGAAGAATTAAAATTTAAAATTAAATTATGATTTCATCCGATTCTTTAAAATCAGAATTTAAATGTTAAAGTCTGATTTTGCAAGTCTTTAACAAAATTAAGTTTTTTTATTAAATAATTATCATATTTCGTAAAAGTAATATATTTTTTATTAAAAACAAAATACTTTTCATAAAGTTTAATATACGAGGTCTCGCAAATCTGTAGTACAACGTATTTAAAAAATTGAAGTAGATAATATTTCACAAATTTTAATTACACTATTATTCGTAAATTTTAAGTACATATGTGTTTTAGAAGTTTGACATTAACATGTGTTAAGTAAATTTATACACATAATTTAAAAAAATGTCACACATTATATTTTCTAAGTTTGACATCAGTATGTGTTTTGCAAACTTTAAAAAATATTATATTTTGCAATAATGAAAATTACATGTGTTTTGCAAGATAAAATAAAACTACATTTCACAAATTAAACCAACTAAGTTCCAAAAAATTAACAGCAAATGACCATTTGCTAGAATAATACCAAACAATAATAATTATAACACGTTTGTGGAATTATATTAACAAAGTTACATTTTAGAACATACTAGTTTTTTCTTTTACCAATATGTATCCCATTTCTGTTGAATTTTTTGAAAATTTGGCAAACAATGTTTTGTTTGAAAACAACAATTTTGCCCTGCTAATAACCAACCAAAAAATGATAATTTTGTCAAAAAATGTTGATGACCAAACATATGTTTAATCTTTATTCCAACTATACCATGGGCTATATATCGTTGGTAAGTTTCCTCCAAAAATATTTTATAATATAAAATCATATAGGATTATAATAAAAAAAATAAAAAATACAGAATAATTAAAAGTAATATCGATGTATATGAAAAACAAATCTCATAATAGAAAATATAATTTGATCTTTTTCGGTTCTTTGACAATTGTGGTGTCTTTTTTAGAGGTAAAAGAAAATAAACTATCTTCTATGTATGAGACAATAAAATATGTATTTCAAAGTGGTCATAAAAAATATCTCACAAGATGGAAAACTCAACTAATTTTATGGTCGAACCACATCTAAATAGTATCGTATATATGTTAATTCTTTGTAAACTTCAACTTTGTTTAACTTCGAAAAACATCTTAATAGTGTCGCACTACCATATAAAAAAACTTTACATTTTGTTTAAGTTCGAAGTTAAGTTTATCTTTGAAAAATGACCATCAAATTTCATTTATACAATAGTTTTGGTTTTCGAAATTGGTCGCCTTAGTAAAGTAAGACTATATGTATGATTATGTGTGAAACTTACAACATATTATGTTCTACATAACAAAATTTACTAACAATCACCGTTGTCCCACCTCTACGTACAAATTATGGTTGCTTTATTTATCGGTAATTTTTCAGTGGATCTTGTATGTATTTTTTTATACTAGCATTCTAGCAGTGATGCCAAATGTACCGACCAGTGTTCCAAATTCACTAATTGGTATACGAATCTCTAAAGTAACCTCACTATCCGCATAAAATTTGATCCGGATTATCTGACATGTTGAAAATAATATTTTTTTTAAAAACAATTATCTACACATTCTTACCTCTGCCATGACACCACTTAAGTGTACGACCTCGTGTTTGATCTATTGTTTTAAGGCCATACACGTATGTAATAACCATATAAATATTTATTTAGATTTTTATTAAACGATTAATAATTCGTGATAGTTTCTTGTTTTTAGTAAGTTTAATGTGTCATCTTATGGATTGTCTTTTACGAAATGGCATATGAATGTTTAAACTTAGACCATTTTTACAAGCTTAATATTATCCAATAATATAACCAAATAAAATTAAGATACCACCACATAGAAATCAATATATGATATTTTTTATACATTGAAGCAACATCACATTAATTTATTTTAAATTATCATTTTATGGTGAATATTTTGTTATAAACAAACCTTTAATTTCCCTAAAAAAAGTTTAAAATATAACTGGCTTCATCCAATAAAGTTTTTGAAGTTATAGTGCTCGATTCTACCCTCGTAAACATGTTCAATTATTTTTGTTAACATATGATATTAAATAATATTTCTTATTAACGTACGGTCTTAAATAATAATTTTCCAGCTAACATACTATCTCGAATAATATTTTTTGTTCATGCCGAGTGATAAATATTATACTTATAATAATGCATAGTTTTGGATAATATTTCATACTAATATACGATCTTAAAGGCTTATTTTTTTGTTAGTTTACGGCATTAAATAACAAGTTTCTACTAACTAACGGTGTTAAACAATAATTTTTACTTATGTATAGTTTTAAATAAAAGTATTAAACTAACGTACCATCTTGATTAATATTTTCATACTAACGCACGATATTGAATGAATATTTTCTTAACTTAACCTAATATTGATATTACCTAAGGTGTAATCCAAAAGTGTATGTAGTCATACCACTCATTCTAATTTTTGAGATTTTATTCATGTGATAAATGATTATAGATGCAACCACGTCATTCCAAACTACCATATACTCCTAAAATATTTTAGGATCATTGCATAATGTTTTAGTATGAAGTTGTTTCCCAGATGTTAAGAGTTTTCTTTTTGTTGCAGGGTTTCAAAGAAATTTCACACAAAATTTATCAAGCAAAGAGAATATATCTCACCAACTAATGTGATATATCTCACCAACTAATGTGATATTGTCCGCGGACTCGTACGGTTTTTCTTTTGGTTCACTCTCAAAAGACTTCACATTAGTTGAGATATTTTATTCACTTATATATTGTAAGGACTTTTTTAGTCTAAGCGATGTGGGATAAAGGACCAAGTTTACTTACTCTTAACACTCGCCCTTAAAATTGATCCACGAATGCATTCCGCCTCACTAAACACCCATCACATTCCTTAGAATATAACGGAAGTTGCAACCTCCCTCTGATACTATGTTAGAATATATCTCACCAATTAATGTGATATTGTGATCCGCAAGATTCAATTTTTTTTGGTCAAACTCATCAAAGAGCTTTCAATAAGAGTTAATACTCATAAAGACTTACCTTGGCCCATTAAATAGCTTTGAATGGAAATTATTAAAAAACAAAGAGAGAAGTAGCCGCAGGAGGCGGCTAGGGTTTTTGTGTTTTATTAGAAAATGTTCTTTTTATCTTCCATATACAACATTCTTACCAAACCTAAAACACATTATTATTCTCTCCCTGTCCAAACCTGTTGCTTTAGAGATATTAACTCAATAGTAAGACTCTTAATATATAGAGAACTTAGAGGCCTATACAAGGAAACTTAATACACTGAATATTCTAACATAAATAAATATAAAATATAACGTTTAAACTTTAACACCCTCTGTTGAAGTGAAATTATGCATATACCAGTTTAAAATAAATAATTAACCCTCTAAAAAAGAACTTCACAAATGTAGCCAACTGGAGAGGTTTGGTCTGTATATCTGCAACTTGGTCTTCACTTCAACAATAAACCAGTTTGATTGTTCCATTATTACTAAGGTCTCTCAAAACAAATATTTCACATCAATATGCTTACTTCTACCATGTAGTACAAGATTCTTGGAGAGTTTAATTGTTGAGCTGCTATCATAAAAACTGTAGTAGTTTTGACTTGCTTGAACTATAGTTCTTCAAGAATTCTTCTCAACCAGACATCTTGACAAACACAAGCTGTTGCAGCAATAAATTCAGCTTTTATAGTTGATAAAGTGACAATTTGTTGCTTCTTAGAAGACCATAAAATAGCCCCACTGCCCAACATAAAAATATAGCATGAAGTGCTCTTTCTATCATCTTGATCTCCTCCATAATCAGTGTCAGTAAACCTAAAAAGTTCTATTTTTTCACCCTTTCTTATACAACACCCCAAAATATCTAGTTCCTTACCAATAACGAAGGATTCTCTTGGCAGCTAACCAATGCATTTATGTTGGATCTCTATATATTTACTTATTAAACTCAAAACATTATATTTGGTCTTGTTGCGGTTAAATATATCAAACTGCCAACAACTTGGTTGTAAAGTGTGTTGTCCACCTTCTTTCCTTCATCATCTTTTTTAGCTGCAAGCCAAACTCAGTTGGAGTCCTTACAGGATTGTGATCCTTCATTTGAAACCTATTCAAAACATCTTACACATACTTAGTTTGAGATATAAAAGTCCCAGTAGCTTAATGTACTATTTCTATGCCAAATAAATAATGCATCATACCAATATCAGACATTTCAAACTCAATCATCACGATTTTTTTGAATTCTTTAAACATAACATTATCATTTCTAGTAAATATGAGTTCATCTAGGTATAAGAAAACAATGAGTATTTTCTCTTGATCTTCCATCTTAACAAAAATTGTGTGCTCGTATGGATATTTGTGAAAGTCTTCTTTCAAAAAATAAGCCCCAATGCGACTATACCAAGGCCGTGAAGCTTGTTTTAAGTCATACAAAGTTTTCTTTAATCGATACACTTTATGCTCATTTCCAATATTAATATAAACAAGAGGTTTTTCTACAAATATATGTTCCTCCAAGTTTCTATGTAAAAATGCTAATTTGTTATCTAGCTTAAAAATAGGCAAAAAAGTATGGGCCGCCAATACGATCACCAATCTCATTATATCATGTCTTGCAACATGAGAAAAAACTTATGTTTTGTCAATTCCATATTCTTGGTTATATCCCTTAGATACCAACCACATCTTATACTTTTCAAATTCACCATTTTGTTTTGAGAAACCCGCTTTAAACCAATGGTTTTGTGCCCTTTTGGAAGATCAGTCAGCTCTACCGAATCATTTTTTTCAATATCATTAATTTCATCATACATCATCTTCCTTCATTTTTCTTCTTTGACAGTATTTTCAAATAT
The DNA here is from genome assembly GCA_036936605.1 of Limnanthes douglasii subsp. nivea. Taxonomy (NCBI): domain Eukaryota; kingdom Viridiplantae; phylum Streptophyta; class Magnoliopsida; order Brassicales; family Limnanthaceae; genus Limnanthes; species Limnanthes douglasii. The sequence goes on along the minus strand of JAUPFV010000003.1, from coordinate 74,566,028 downwards.
TGTAAGATCACAATCTGAAAATAAAGCAAAGTGAATATTAGGATCATCAATTTTAGTTACCTCATAGTCTTCCATCCATGTAGGCATTTTTCGAATACGAGGAATAAATTGAGTTGCTTCATTATTAACTTATGCTGCTTTATCATTAGCTTCAACTACTGTTGGCAAAATTTCAGCAGCTTTTGGAGTTGCTTCTGATGAATTTTCAGACATAAAGGCTGCTGAAATTGATTCGCTTTCAAGAATTGTTGTAAAAAAAACAAATTGAGTAGTTTCCTTCCCATTCCAATCCCAAGTGTTTTCTTCATCAAAGACAACATATAGGCTTGTCATAATTTTAAAATTTAACAGATTAAACAATTTATAAGTTTTGGATGTTTCACTAACACTAAGAAAAACATATTTTCCCCTTTATCATCAAGTTTTTTCCTTTTCTCGTCTGTGATATGCGTATAATTAATGCATCCGAAAATTCTAAAATAATCTACAACTGGTCTACTTCCACTAAAAGCCTTCTCTTACGTCATATTTTGAAATTCATATGTAGGGCTTCTGTTCAACATATGAATACTCCAATATACTACCTCGGGCTAAATGTTTTTTGGAATTCTTCCTCTTGCTAACAAGCTTCCCACCATATTAAGGATGGTTTTATTTTTCCTCCATGATACAACATTTTGTTGTGTTGTACAAGAAACTGGTAACTCTCTTTGAATGCCATGAATATTACAATATACTTTAAATTCGGTTGAGAAATATTCTCCACCATGACTTGTTTGAAGGGTCTTATTATTCTTTCCTGTTTCATTTTCCACACAAACCTTGAAGCTTTTAAATGCACAAAGAGCTTCTGATTTTTATTGTAAAAAATAAACCAAGTTTTTCGAGTATAATTATCAGTGAAGGTAATTAAGTATCTTACCTCTCTTAGAAATAGGTGTTATCGGAACATAAATATCATAATGTATTAGCTCCAAAACTCATTTTGCTCGCCACAACTTCCCTTACGTAAATTGGGAACGATGTTGTTTGTCAACAACACATTCTTCATAAAATTGGGTTGAAATACTAATATGAGAAAGACATGTCACCATATTTTTATGTTGGAACGTATCCAATCCACCAAAACTCAAGTGACCATAACGAAAATGCCACAACCAAGAAGGATCTTTTATTTTAGCGACCAAACAAGTTTTCACACTTTCAATCTTTAATGGAAATAACTTGTTTAAACTTATTGGCACAACAAAAATAGCTCCTATAGTAGGATCATAAATCTCACAAACACCTTTTTGAACAATGATTATATAACCCATTTTCTAGCGATTGACAAGCACTTAAGAAATTACTTTTCAAGTCAGGAACATAAAAACATTAGAGATTATTTCCACAAAACCATTCTTGGTTCTTATTTTAATATTACCTTTTTCCATCACATTTACAGTGGAACTATCACCAAAACTTATGTTTTTATTTAAATAAGAAAAATAAGACTTACTTCCACACATGTGGTTACTGCAGCCCGTATCCACATACCAAACATCAGACTGAGATTCCTAATTAGCTTGAACAGTCATCAACAGAGTTTTTAGTTCATTGTTTCGGTATAATTTGATTCTTCTTCCTTTTCTTTTCCATTAGGTAGCTTAGTATAACATTAAGAACGATAATTACAAAATTTATGACATCTAAACACTCTACCTTTGATTTTTCAAAATATTGATCTCGTCCTTTACCTATACCTGAAAAACTATCATTTTTGGTTTTAGAATACCCGTTTTCATCTTTATTTCCATGAAATCCATTCCTCTACCTCTACCTCTTTCTCTAAAATTTTAGAAATTAGTATGGGTAGAAGCCTTCAAAGCTTGCTCTCTCAAGTTGAACTGTGGTTCATGTACCAGCAAAAAGCTTTGTATTTCATCAAGAGAGAACACATATATGTCTTTTAATTCGCCAATTGAACCCACGATATAATTAAATTTTGGTGTCAGAGAATGCAGTATTTTCTCCATTATGGTAACATCTTCCATCTTCTCACCATGAAATTACATTTTGTTGTTGATTTCCATAGTCATGGCACAGTAACTAGTAAAATATTCTCCATCTTTCATTTGTAGAGTCTCAAAATCTTTTCCAAATCTTGAAGTTGTGCACGCTTCACTAGCGGAGCCTTGATATTTTATTTCATGCAATCTCAAATATCTTTGGAAGTTTTTTTGCTAAGTATTTTTTCCAAGATGGGCCGAGTAATTGCCTTAAAAATATAACTTTTTGCCTTCAAATATTTTAGCTTTCTCCTTTCCAACTCTGTTTTCTCAACATCCGTCAACGTAACACCTTATGTTGGTTCTGCTACTTAAGAAACAACAACCATCCAGTTTTTGTTTTACCTCAAGAAATTCTCCATGGACATACTCTATTGATCATAGGGATCATCAAATCATGGAATGGATGGTTGGACAAAATTGTCGGAAGCCATCAAGTTTACTTTTTTATTTTATAAAAAACTAGCATTGATACTGATACGGGAGAATAAAAGACAAGGAAAGAATTGTAAAGAACTAGTCTTATTGAGGAAGAATTGTAAAGAAATAGTCTTATTGGGAAAGAATGGTAAAAAAGAAGTTAAAATAGGGGAAATTGTATAGAACACAATATAAGTGGCTATTATTGAAAATTTAAAGGATATAGGGACCAAAGGTGTAATAAGTAGAGAGTAAAGTGTATGGGGCCCGCAATTATACTATATAAGGGCCACATGTGCTTCATAGATTCCAAGAAAGAATATAATATTACTTTCTCTCTCTACTTAAGCTAAGTTCTCACTTTCTCTCTCTAAAAGGCTCCAGAATTAAGTATTACATACACCATTGACACTAAGATAAACTCGTATCACAAAATCACCCAGGACATTCTCAAAACTCTTCAGTGGCGCCGTCTGTGGGAAACGAAGATCGTTCTGAAGACAATCGCTTCCTAGAAATAATTCCTATTCCGAGGAGAACTATGGAGGAACAAGGGGACGATTTTGTCAACAATTGCGAGGAGAACCTAGTGGGCGATGACTACCGGAATGACATGGAGTACGAGGGACAAGGGGGCCAGCGAGTAGGAGACACTTTCGATGACTCAGACCTGTTGGCTCGAAGGAATGAACTGTTGATAGAGATCGAAAGATTGAAGGCGGAAAAGGAAACCGTACACGAAAATCTTCGTTCTGAGATAAGGAGGGAGCCAGCTAGTGAAAAAGAGGAGCGCGAAACCGAATTTCGTCCTAAAAATAGAGACGATAGATACATGGGGTACGAACGACGATCGTCGAGGAGGAGAGAAAAGCGACATTTGGATTCGCCTGAATCGAGCGATTATTCTCGATACAGTTCGTCGGAGTCGTCCCTTCAGAAAAATCACAGAAAGAAAAAGCACGGTCGAAGACACGCTGATTACCGAAGGGGAAGAAGCTCGGAGGGGAAGTCTCCGAGGGAGAAGAGTTACCGTGCTCAATTCGACGATCGGGCTTATGGCCAAGCAAAGTTTACTGTTAGAAAAGAAGACATAGGCCCGCAAAATTCGGAGTGGCAGCATCAATATACTCTGCCATCCGAGGAAGGGTTGTACTTTCCGAGCAATGACAATATAAGATCTAACGTTTATCGTACGGGTCACAACTGGAGAGCTTCTCCTCTGTCCCCGGACATTTTGGTGGGAAACCTCCCAAAGCATTTCGATATCTCGAAGTTAGAAAAATTCGATGGGACGCAAGATCCGGATAATCACATCGAACAATTAAAAAATTTCATGATTAATTTCGACGACGATGATAAGTTGCTGTGTAAAGCATTTTCTCAGACCTTCAAGGGGGTAGCTTCCAAATGGTATAATAGGCTTCCGCAGGGATCGATAAAGAATTTCGACATGTTCTGGAATATCTTCAGACAACACTTCGTGGGGAGCAAAAAGTCCAGAGCTAACGGAGATATGATAATCTATTGCAGACAAAAGGTTGGGGAGAGCTTGAAGAATTACACCAATCGGTTTGTCAAAACAAAAACGGACATGGAATATTGTAAAGATTCAGTGGCACTTGCAGCTTTCAGGATGGGCCTACTCACCGGATTGTTGAAGGATACGGTGGCGGAAAGTCAGGCAATGACCTTCGGAGCATTGTTGGATCAGGTCGAGAAGAGAATTCTGATGGAGGAGACTCAGGCATCAGAGAAAGGATCTGGGGATCAGTTGGATCAGAATCAATTTCAAAGATCTGACCCAAGTAGCCAAGGGCCCCGTGCCAATGTTCAAGCCAAAAGTACGGGTCAATATCCGCCGAGGCAGAAAACGAACTCACAGTACTATGGCAACCAGCAAAATTACAATCAAGGAACCAGACCCATGTCGAATAAGTGGGTTCGACCAGACTATTTTGCGGAGTTGACGGAAAATGTTGCCGCTATATTTGACAAGGCGAGATCTACAGTACCATTCAGGAAGCCTTTTCCTATACAGACTCTGAGGGAAAGTAGAAGCGTTAATAAGTATTGCAAGTATCACGAGGATATTGGGCACGATAACAAGGACTGCATAGCTTTGAAAAAAGAAGTGCAAGCTTTGATCGAGAATGGAATGTTATTAGAGTTTGTCAAAAAGCACTCCCAGAAGAACACTGTGGTGAAAGTTATCCCAAAGAACACTGACACAGCCATGGTAATTTCCGAAGGGGTCGACGATTTTGACATTGAGCAAGAATATTTGGATCCCAAGGAAGGGAGGAACAATGTGAATATGGTGGAAGAGGTTATTCCGAGGGGAAGGGTGAATAGCCTCTGTGTTTTCTTCGATTCACTGGAAATCTTTGGAGGAGACACTATTGCAGGAAATTCCAATAGCTCGCGAACGAGGCACATGGTCAACCTGACTACCCAGATCGAAGCGGGGATGTCAGCACAAATTCACCGATTACCCTCCCTCATCATTTGTTTTGACGACGATGATATGCGAAATGTTGCAGGCCCGCATGAGGATGCGGTGGTGATCGTCGCGGGCATCGCTGGGGATCCAGTTCAGAAGATACTTATTGATACATGGAGCTCAGCGAATATCTTGTTTATGAGCACTTACAGGAGAATTTCTGACCCACCAGTTATCCGATGATCCGACAGGATTATAGTGGGTTTTATCGGCGCCACAGCAGTGGTAGTGGGAGAGTTTCAGTGTGTGGTCGAATTGGGTCGTGGGCCATTCAAGAAAGAGGTGGAGGTATTGTTCATTTTTGTAGGAAACAATGTCGGGATAATCAGAAGTAGCCAGAAAATAGCCCGAGAATGTTACCAGATAGCGTTATCCTCGAAGGGAGTTCGAGGAGAGGGGTCAAATAAGGCATACCAGTTAAAGGGGCCTTCCTCCGAAGTCATCTCATGTGATGATCCGAGGGAGACCCCCGGATTTCTGGTCCCGGAAGAAGATTCCGAGGCACATGAATTTGAGAGTGGCAAATCTTTGAAGATCGGAGTAAAACTTCCTTCTGAATTCAGAGAGAGATTAATTGCATTTTTATCTAACAAACTTGATATGTTTGCTTGGTGTGCACAAGATGTCACGGGAGTACCACCGGAGGTCATATGTCATAAACTTGTGGTACGACTCGATATTAGACCCATTGTCCAAAAGAGGAGGCCCGTTTCCCCGGAAAAAGGCTACAACTATTCTTTTGGAAGTGGTGAGGTTATTAAGCATAAGCCATATTCGTGAGTCGCACTATCCTGCTTGGGCATCGAATCCGGTCCTACTTAGGAAAAATAATGGCAAATGGAGAATGTGTGTCGACTTTACAGATTTAAACATAGCTTGTCCCAAAGATCCGTTTCCGGGGCCACGTATTGATCAGTTAGTGGATTCGACTTCACGTAATAGGTTGTTGTCCTTCATGGACGCGTATTCCGGGTACAATCAAATCCGGTTGGACGTTCATGATGAAGAAAGTACTTTGTTTATTACCGGGAGAGGATTATACTGCTACAAAGTTATGCCATTCGGTTTGAAAAACGCGGGGGAAACTTATCAACACTTGGTCAACAAAACCTTTGAGGACCAGATCAGCAGGAACATTGAAGCATATATCGATGATATGTTAGTCAAAAGTTTGCGAGACGAGGATCACTTTGCTGACCTGGAATAGACTTTCAATAATTTGAGTAAGGTCAACTTGAAATTGAACCCAGAGAAGTGTATTTTTGGGGTGCGATCGGGTAAGTTCCTTGGGTATATGATCAGTGAGAGAGGTATTGAGGCTGACCCGGATCAAATAAAGGCTTTAATCACTATGACTCCACCTCGAAATATCAAGGAAGTCCAAATCTTGACAGGGAGATTGACAGCATTGAACAGGTTCATTTCTCGATCCTCGGACAAATGTGCACCTTTCTTTAAAGTACTACGCAATGCCAAAAAATTCCATTGGACTGATGAGTGCTCATAAGCTTTTTGCAAAATTCAGGAATATTTGATATCCCCTGATATTCTGTCTAAACCATTGTTGGGGAAAAGATTGATTATCTATGTAGCAGTGTCCGATTGTGCGGTCAATGCTGTTCTACTTCGCGAGGAAGAATATCTTCTAAAACCCATCTATTATGTCAGTAAGAGTTTGTTGGATGCGGAAAAACGATATCTTAAGTTAGAGAAGGTATCTTTGGCTTTGGTAACGACGGCTAGAAAGATGAGACCTTACTTCCAGGCACATTCTATAGTTGTTCGGACGACTTTTCCCTTAAAGCGTCTGTTACAGAGGCCTGATATCTCTGGAAGGATGACTAAATGGTCAGTAGAACTAGGAGATTTTAACATAACATTTTAGCCTCGAACGGCGATAAAAGCTCAAGTCTTAGCTGATTTTTTGGTCGAATTCCATTCAGACAAAGAGGATAAAGAGATCGGTGATCATTTTGATGAAACAGAATGGTTGGTACGAACGGATGGCGGGTCGAACATTTCTAGAAGTGGGGCGGGTGTCCAGTTGATTTCTCCAGAAGGAATAGCTATGTTCCAAGCTATTCGATTTGGGTTCAAAGCAACCAACAACGAAGCAGAGTATGAAGCTGCATTAGCGGGCTTGGGTTTGGCTCAGATATGTGAGGCCAAAAAGGTTAAACTGGTCAGCGATTCACAATTGGTGATAAACCAAGCCTTGGGAGAGTCTGAGGCCAGAAAAGATAAGCTGATAGAGTATTTTGAAAGCATTAAAAGATTTGGTATCCGAGTTTGAGGAAGTCAAGTATGAACATATTCGAAAGGAATCAAATGTTGTCCCAGATTCTCTGGCCTTCGCCTCACGAACGGAGGGATACCCATGGGTTTTGATTCAGGAGAATCCTTCGATCATGATTGATGTGGAGCATGCAATGAACGTTAACGAGGAAAGTAATGTGATCACAGATGATTAGAGGGCAGGCATCATCGATTTCTTGGAAAACGATACTTTACCCGTCGGAAAGTACGAGGCTAGGAAAATCAGGTTCAAGTCCCATGGGTATATCATGCTGGGAGGCGTGCTGCATAAGAAATCTCTGAGTCGACCATTATTAAGGTGTTTGAACAAGGATGAGTCGCAAATCATCATGTCTGAATTGCACGATGGGGAAGGTTCTGCCCATTGCGGGTATAAGGCATTAATTCGACGGGTGTTTCTGGCTGGTTATTATTGGCCGATTATTGCTTCAGATGCAAAAGATTTAGTAAAACGATGTGACACGTGTCAGTGCTATGCCAATGTGATCCATAAGCCTGAGGTATTATTAGAGAGTATTTCGGAAGCAGTCCCGTTCGATAGATGGGGCATTGATCTAGTCGGGCCTTTACCAATGGCATCCGGTGGCAGGCACACCATCATTGTGGCAGTGGATTACTTCTCTAAGTGGGTAGAAGCGGAACCATTAGGAGGGACAAAGGCCAAATATGTGATCAATTTTGTTGTGTCAAAGATTTGTTGTCGTTTTGGCGTGCCATTGCAAATCACAACGGATAACGGACCTCAGTTTGATAACAAGGAGTTCAAAAGTTTTTGCGTCTCCAGGGGCATACGACAATGTTTTTCTGCCCCATTTCACCCTCAAGCTAATGGGAAAGTGGAAGTGACTAATCGCACGATTCTCGATGGTTTGAAAAAGAACTTGGAAGGAAATGCGGGAAAATGGCCTGACTATTTGCAGGAAGTACTGTGGGCTTACAGGACAACCCCACGAACGGCTACTGCTGTATCTCCATTTGCCTTAGTCTATGGAATGGACGCCATTGTCCCTCCAGAGATTTGTTTCCCTTCACATCGTGTGGCAACATATGCAGCAGAAACGAATGACCAAAGCAGAGCACTGGCTTTAGACTTGGTTGAAGAAAAAAGACAACGAGCGCAGGTGACATCCCTCTATTATGAGACTCTTATGAGGAGTCGGTATGCGTCTAAAGTAAAGCACAGCGGTTTTAAGGTGGGAGATAAAGTCCTACGTAAGGTTTTGTTGAACACGAAAGACAAGAGCCTGGGTAATTTGGCACCAAATTGGGAGGGCCCTTATGAGGTCACCGAGAAATTAAAACCGGGCACGTATCGGCTAAAAGACAAGGAAGGGCAATATCTTCGTCTCCCGTGGAACATTGAACACTTAAAATTGTATCTTGATTGAGGAGCTAGTTAGCAAGTAATGTTTGTACCTTTTTTGTATCTTCCAGTAACCAAACATAGTGAGGGCATACTCTTTCCTACGCTGTTAGGCACATGAAGGTTTTAATGAGGTGTTTCCATGAGCTGCTTAATACAAAGAATTCTTTGCCTTAACTATTATTTGGGTCACAACAAGCTGTGCCTTGAATTGTCATCTCTTCGAATTATTATTTGGGTCACATTAATTTGTGCCTCGAATTTTTCTTTGCCTTAACTATTATTTGGGTCACAGCAAGCTGTGCCTCGAATTGTTATCTTTTCGAATTATTATTTGGGTCACATTAATTTGTGCCTCGAATTTTTATTTGCCTTAACTATTATTTGAGTCACAGCAAGCTGTGCCTTGAATTGTCATCTCTTTGAAATATTATTTGGATCACATTAATTTGTGCCTCGAATTTTTCTTTGCCTTAACTATTATTTGGGTCACAGCAAGCTGTGCCTCGAATTGTTATCTCTTCGAATTATTATTTAGGTCACATTAATTTGTGCCTCAAATTTTCTTTGCCTTAACTATTATTTGGGTCACAGCAAGTTGTGCCTCGAATTGTTATCTCTTCGATTTATTGATTGGGTCACATTAATTTATGCCTTGAATTTTCCCTTGCCTAAAGCAATTATTTGGGTTACAACAAGTCGTGTTTCGAAGGGCTTATCTCTTCGAATTATTGTTTAGGTTACAACATTTTGTGCCCTAGCTTGAATTTCTGCCTCACCTAATGATGATCAATTATGTGAAACAAGTGGAAAAACACAAACGGTACGATAACACAAACACAAACATCAATTAGACAGTCCACATACTACAGCATGCATGTCAAACTTACAAAACGAGCCCCATAAGGCCATACACAAAATATATCACAACAGACCCACATTTTTCCTAGTCTGTATTCTTCAAGGAGACACTCCCCTCTGTTTCTGATACCTCGCTATCACTCACCACTATGTTGGGAGGACGAAGTTCCGGGGGGACAAGCTTCCAAAAACTCCCCAAATCATATTCAGGATGTTCAGCATAGATTTGGGTGATTAACCCTGCTCGAATTATGGCATCCCGGGAATTCAAGTTACTTGTGCACTTAGCCGCATAGGCATTCACGACCTTATCGTTTTCCTCCTCGACTTGTCTAGGGAAGTCTTCAACCCGCCTTACTAACTGATCTCGATCTTCTTTCACTTTTTAAAGCTGGCAGTACAGTCTTCGAATCCGTCACAGGCAAGACGATGTCCTTTCTTGTATTCAGCTAACAATTTTTCTTGGGTATCGGTATTTTTCTTGTACAGATCCCTCTCTTCCTGACAGTACCTCTCTAGCATCACCACATAATTTTCGGAGGCAGATAAACGCTCATACAAAGCATCTGCTTGGCTCTCTGTGACTGAGTGCTGTTTCCTGGCCTCTTCGAGCTGAGAAGCAGCCAACAACGACTTAAACTTGTAATGATTTTTTCGGTTCTCAAGATGCTGCATCTTCTTTCCCTTATTAACTGAGGTATGCAGCAATCATCGAAGACTTAGCGAGAATTCGTCGTGTAGAGGAACTGCGAAGGAGCTGGTCGGAGAGCCTAACACTGTAGAGTCAAAATCAGAAAACCCACCAACAAGAGTATCTGGGTCAATGTGTTGAGGAGGATTGCTCCTAGGAATGGGGAGAGGTGCCAGCTGTGGACTATTTTCGAGGGGGACAGGGCTTGATGCTTGAGTAAGAGGCGAGTTTGGTGTTTGATGTGAACGTTCTTTGGGTGAATCACCACTTCCTTTTTCTGGTTCACTTGATATCTCTTGAATCTCGTAGCCCTGAGCAGTTTCCTGTCTATCATCTGGTGTTTCACCGTCTTCGGATAATTCTAGGATGGGTTCTAGGATAGATTTGTTTTTCTTTTCTTTGGCCTTGGTGTCCTTTTTCGGTGGAAGGATGGAAGTAGTGGGTGGAGAATTAGAATTAGAGGCCACAGCGTTGGTTAAGAGAGGTGGCTCTTGAATGACAACTGTCCCTTCGTGACCTAACTGCTACTCCTTCATAGAAACCCCCTCGTCAGGATCTCCAAGATGAATCTTCGAACGGGAGCGTTTGGGAAGATAAATCACTATATCTTTTTGGCTCACGCGCTCCATAACTTCTCGTTCCGATGGAAGAGCCATCAGTCCTCTCATGCTAATTCGGTCGAGGGGGTTGAGCCTCCACAATCGACTCCTAGCTAGATTATTATCCGTGAAGCAGAGTCGAAATCGGTTCTCCCAGTGATCTTTGGCCCACATGTAGAGTTTGGTAAACACGTTAGTGGCACATTTAACATATTCGGTATAGGGCTTCGACACCCCAGTTATGGCTGCAAAAAGTAGGTTGTTAACATGAAGTATAGTAACACAGCAAAATTTGATGCAGAATAAGTAGCATGGAGGGCCATAAACTTAAATTTGTTGGTCCACATCAGAGACAGTTTGTGAGGATTCGAGGGGGTGGCTTCTGACCCTGTCTCCCAGTAGCCGGAGAAGAACACGAATTGCTGCCTCCACTTCTTGTCAGCCTCTAACAGATCTTTCAAGACTTTTTGTCCCCGGTTGAAAGTTAACGAATAGAATGGAAAGAAAGGATTCTTTGCCAGACCAGCAAGGCCGATGAGCTGTTCTAACGAAAATTCATGACCTGAGAGCCTCGAGGCCATAATACAGGCCATCAGAGTAAACCACATATTTGGGCCAACTTGGGAAGGACAAAGATCTATCTTTGCCAAATATTCGATGAAGAAGGGGTCTAAGGGATACCTTAGCCCCCAGTTCATGATCTCAGTATACACTACTAACTCATTGTCCCTCACTGACAGAGGCGTCTCGCCTTCCGAAGGGAACCTGATCGTAATATAGGGGGAATGCACCATCGAGTCCTCAGCATAGACTCCTCGGCTTGTGAAAAATACTTGTATTTGATATTGCGTAGAGCTACCATGTGTTTATTATCGATGCCCCGAATATTGCGACCGGCGATGGCATCCAGCTCTAAGGGTAGCATAATATCTCCTTTGGATTTTAAGGCAATCCGACAAGCTTGCTCTTCGAATATTGTTCGAGAAGAGGAGGTCGTGTTGCTCGAGGACCCTAGAGAGGGGATTACGGACGCTTTTGGTTCGAGAGACACTACTGCAATTGCTTTTCCCTTGGCATCTGGGCTTTTGCCTTGTCTGTTTTGCATGTCCTCTTCGGTAATGATTGTCTTCGAAGGAGAAAACTGAGTCCCATGAATGGTCATAGAGGGAGTATAGGGCAGACTTGACTCATCATAGTCCTGTTTACGAGGAGGGCTGGTAGATATCCGAGGAGGGCTGGTAGATATCCGGGGAGGGCTCTCGACTACTGTCGTGGAAACAAGCTCCCAAATGACCAGCGGTGTCTCCTTAGCACGCTTTCGCTCCTGCGAACTCTTCTTATCTTTATGAGGTCTTTTTCTCTTCCCAGATGAGTGTTTGTGCTGTCTATCTTTACCCATGCTTCCGAGGGGATTGGAATCACTATGTAGGCTTTGCCGCGCGACTTCGAGGGGAATGATAGCAATCGAATCTGCTGAGGGAGGCCAGGAACCAAAGAATGTAGTAACAGATGGTTGGGATTGGGGCCTCATGTATTCTCCAGCAGCAACTCTCTCTTCGAACCTTTTGTTGATCAACAACCACACAGGAATCCGACGGGGTTTTTTAGCCAGCTTTCTCTCTCTAGAAAAGTTTGGACAAAAAGTTGGAGTAATGAGGGGAAGGGATTCGTATTTATAGATAAAGGTGGGCCTTTCGGATAGACCAGGCCCGGGGACTTTTTCTGGTGTTTGCCTAGGGGCATTATAGGCTACATAGGTGTAAATTGTACTGACACACAAACCATGGGGGAAGATGCAGAGATTCTCTAGTCAGAAAGTGTCTTGGGAATAGGAAGCGTGTCTATAAACATATGCTGACAAACATTTTCGGTTGTTGACGTCATGAAGTGTACAGGAATCCTAGCACCCCATTTAGCCTCAAAATTAATAGTTTTGGCACGTTGACACAGTAAATATCGAGGGGCTCATGTGGCTAAATTGGTGCAAGGATTATGGGGCCACCGGGGACTGAGGGGGCCCCAGTTAACAGGATTGGTTCGAAGAAAGGAAATTTTCGAGGAAGATTCTTTGACTTCAAAAGTTCAAAGCAAATTATTAGGGTATCGAAAAATTTCGATATCTGTCTGAAGAGAACTATTCGAGGAGATTTGAAACGAATAATCGGAGAATCCTTCACAGTCCTAGTAAAAGAACTTTTACTAGGACTGGGGGGCTACTGATAAGGGAGAATAAAAGACAAGGAAAGAATTGTAAAGAAATAGTCTTATTGAGGAAGAATTGTAAAGAAATAGTCTTAGTGGGAAAGAATGGTAAAAAAGAAGTTAAAATAGGGGAAATTGTATAGAACACAATATAAGTGGCTATTATTGAAAAGATAAAGGATATAGGGATCAAAGGTGTAATAAGTAGACAGTAAAGTGTATGGGGCCCGCAATTGTACTATATAAGGGCCACATGCGCTTCACAGATTCCAAGAAAGAATATAATATTACTTTCTCTCTCTACTTAAGCTAAGTTCTCACTTTCTCTCTCTAAAAGGCTCCATAATTAAGTATTACATACACCATTGAAACTAAGATAAACTCGTATCACAAAATCACCCCCGGACATTCTCAAAACTCTTCAGATACCACTATTAGCATTTATATCTCTCATCAACTAATGTGATATTATCGGCTTTGGGTCTGCAGAAACACACAACGTTTCTTGTTGGTTCACTCTTAAAATGCCTCACTTTAGTTGAGAATTTCATTCACTTATATATCGTATATTATTTTCAGTCTAAGTGATGTGGGATATAGAATCAAGTTTACTCTTGATATTCTCTCTTAAACTTGATCCGCGGAACACATTCTGCTTCAATCACTCAATACACCCATCACATCGCTTAGAACGCAGGTGGTAACCTCCCTCTAATACCATGTTAGAATTTATATCTCTCACCAACTAATGTGATATTGTCTGCTTTGGGTCTATTGACCTGCTTGACTTTACTTTTTGGTTCAGATGGAACGCGATTTGGTGGGTGATATGGGTGAAATTCTCAAATTCTGACATTGTGCAACTCTAGCCTGGTACTTTGTTTGAGAGGAAGATTGTTAGGTGTGACCAAAGTCTCACATCCCATATAGGTTAAACATGGGAAAGATCAATATTACATTAGTAAATAATGTATCCCCATTAGTGTGAGGCCTTTTGGGAGTGAACACAAAACAAAGTCGTGCGGGTTTGTAGACCAAAAGCGAACAATGTCACATTAGTTGGTGAGATACATATTCTAACATGGTATCAGAACGAGGTTGCAACCTGCGTTCTAAGTGATGCGATGAGTGCATTGAGTGAGGTGAAATACATTCCACGAATCAAATTTAAGGGAAAATGTTAAGATTAAACTTGGTCCATTATCCCACATCGTTTAGACTCAAAATAAAATACAATATATAATGGAATGATACATTTCAACTAAAGTGAGGCCTTTTGGGAGTGAACCAAGAGCAAACCTGTGCGGGTCTGCCGACCTAAAGCGGACAATATTACATTAATTGGTGAGATATATAAATTCTAACATGGTATTAGAGCGAGGTTGCAACTTCTGTTGCGTTCTAAGCGGTGTGATGGGTGAATCAAGGAGGAACGCATTTCACGGATCAAGTTCGAGGGAGAGTGTTAAGATTAAATTTGGTCCTCCACCCCATATCACTTAGACTGAAAAGAATATACAATATATAAGTGGATGAAATATCTCAACTAATGTAAGGTCTTTTAGGAGTAAATCAAGAGCAAGTATGTGTGGTTATAATCGCCCAAAGCGGACAATATCACATTAGTTGGTGAGATATATTCTCGCATGTGTGGTTATAATCGCCCAAAACGGACAATATCACATTAGTTGGTGAGATATATTCTAGCAGTATCTTCACATTAGTATATGCAAACTTTATTGGTAGAGAGGATTGATGCATGGTTTGATTTTATTTTATCATGTAATAGATTTATAGAAATTTACGTAAAAAGAGAAGCAATTTGCGTTAATTGATTATTGTGACTTGTTTAGTTTTGTAGCTAAATTAGTTTCAGTTATTAAATTATTTTGGGATGCTTCATCATTTAATGCTCTTAAATAACTATGAAGGACATGCAACGCTTGTTAATATATTAATTAGAAAGCTTAAGAAAATTAGAGATTGCATAAGTCACCATATATACAAAAAATCATTATATTTATTCCAAGTCAATGTATCATTTAGATTCTCTGTGAAGCTTCGAATAATCATTAGTCCCTTGACTATCTACTTTCACGATAAATAATCCATCAACTAAAAAATGTCTATTCTACTTATTATAAATTTATATATAATTTAGAATGCGTTATCATCAAATGACCTTGGCCATCTAAGTTAAGATTCATTTATTGTGACATGGATAAATAAATATGATAGAAAAATGTATATTGATGATTACTAAAGAGAAAACATTATACTATTTTGTTCTATTAGTGAAGATGTTTAAGAATATTCAAGTAAATGATTATGTAATAAAAATATAATTTAGAAAAAAAATTAATTTTTTTTAGCTTATTAAATGTTTTCTTCTATAATGCGTGGGTTCAATTCTCGTATGAAGTTGCGGTGAAAATAGAAATTTTGGTATTGTTTTATATTGTATAATGATGTATTTTGTTCAAATCTTTATAAATTGTGACATTTATCTTTTACTTATGACTAGCAAAATAATATATAATATATTTTAATAAGTTGATATTTATCTTTGGTTTATATATTTTATACTAATTTATTAGTTAGTCTAATGTATGACATATTTTGATTCGTTAATATTTATGGTTAATTTTGGATTTAATAACTAACTGAGTGATTCATCGATTAAAAGGAAAAAAACTAAATTGAAAAAAAAAAGCTAAAATGGAGAAAAACATAAAAAAAAACAAATGAGTTAAAAGAAAGAAACCAATTAAAACACTCAAATTCAAGAATCAAAGTAATGGAAAATAAGAAAGAGAAATAAAAACTAACTTATTTTAGTTGTACATTAAGAAGTGAAGACCCATTATTTATACAAATAATTACTTATCTAAGGTCAAAGATAAATTTAGTTATCTATTATAACCATTATCTAAAGTTTAAAGATCAAGTTTATCTATTAACAAAGATAAGATTTTAGGCTATAAGTAATGGATATTTATTTATAAAAAAAACATCACTCAATAATCATATCACTCACTGAAAGGAACAAGAAATAACTTCATGATTTCAAGAACAAGAGTTTTATTATCTTCTTTTTATTCTTCTATTTTTATGTTTAATGATTATGTTTAGCCAGAGTTAAACCTTTTTTTAGGTTATTGAACCTTTTTAAGCAGTTTTATTGTGAATTAATTCTATGTTCTTTTATATTTAATTTTTATATATAGTATTGATATTGATTTTAATGCTTTTAATTAGTTACGGGTTCAATTGAATGTTTTTAGATATAGGTGGAGACCAAGTGGTAAAACTTATTTATAATTTATATTCATACCTATAGGTTGAATGAGTCGTATACTATGAACATGACCAATTGAGATATGAACTAGCCTTCTAGTGTGTATGATCCAATTGTAATAGGTAAGAGTTTAGAGATATATTCGGTTAATAAAATAAAATTAGTTGTCCGAGATTGAGAGATGTTAAAAATAATCCGTAAAAGAATCTGATTTAAGAAATAATATAAAATGTAAATTAATTTAACTATAAAAATTTATAGCGATGCAAATTACACGTTCAATAACTCTGGATTATTTTTTTATTGATTGATTACTCTTTGATTGTCCTTTTAGTTTCATTTAGTTATAGTTTAATTATAAAACCTAAATTGGATCTCTAGAACAAAACAATAGATTTTTAAATAGTATTCATATATATTAACATAGAGGAGTAGAGATAAATATTATTCTGTACGATAATATGAGCTTGAAATGATGGACGAGGTAAAATGACATAACAAAAGCCATATTAACAATATGAAAAAGTATCTAGACCTAACTTGGCACAAAGCTTATTCAAGAAGGTTTTAGGCTTATTCAAGAACTTTAGAATTGTAAAAAAGGCATTATATAATTTTATACCTAGAAGTATTATAAATAGAAGTACACCCAAAAAAAGAGAGAGATATTCTCACTTTATGCATAAATAATCATTTTCTAGCTTTTTTCTAAAACTTCTATTTTCTTTTATGACCTCCGAAAATATGCAACTCTTGTAAGATCATTTTACTTCTATCTTTCCATATTAAAGTTATTTATCCCATTCATCATTGACATATTATTTTCAAGGTGTTTTATGTCATCATTTTGTTTGTTATGATCGATATACCTTTATATCTAAATTGATATGGTTTGTGTGATTTGATAATAATATGGTTGTTGAATATTTATTTTAGATTATGAACCAAAATGCAACATCATATACTAGAGAGATTAAGCAAAAAAACTTAAAGAAAACGTATGATGAAGTCGCTAGTTCTTTCATACCACGTGATCTTTAGTATTATGTTTTGTTAACGATTTTTATTTTTCTTCAACAAAAAAGTTTTAGTTTTGTTAGACTAACTTAGGTCATGATATTTAGTATTATGTTTCGTCGAAAATTTCTTTTTGTTGAGTATTTGTTAGATTAACGTGGTCGGGAACAACGTGGGGATAGTGCAAACCAGCTAGAAAGCGGTAAGAGAATGCTACCGAGCGGCGTTAGCACCGAAAAGGGATCAAGAGATGGAGCAAGCGCGGGACTAGCAATTAGTGAGACTTTCCTTAGGGTCACTACCCGTCGATGATCCTAGGGAAGCTCCCAGTTTTTTAACCACCGACGAAGAATGCGACAAATACCAATTTATCAAAGGAAAAGTTTTACAGATAGGAATCAAATTGTCACCAGACTTCAAGAAACGATTGGTATTATTGCTGCAGGAAAATTTAGATTTGTTCGCCTGGTGTTCGAAGGATATGACCGGAGTCCCAGAGAAACATGTGATTTACAAGTTAACTATCAACAAGAATGTCGGACCCATCTCACAGAAGCGTCGCGCCTTTTCCCCAGAAAAGGCAGAAATCATTCTGAGCGAAGTTAAACAGATGCTCAGCGTCGGGCACATTAAAGAATCAAGTTATCCACTCTGGACGTCCAATCCCGTCCTAGTAAAAAAGAAGAACAGGAAGTGAAGGATGTGTGTAGACTTTACCGACCTTAATCGAGCATGCCCAAAGGATCCCTTCCCAATGCCAAGAATTGACCAGTTGGTAGATTTCACGGCGGGAAACAGATTACTCTCTTTTATGGACGCATATGCCCGCTACAACCAAATCAAGTTGCACTCAGCGGATCAGGAAAGAAAAACATTTATCACGGGAAGATGCTTATATTGATATAAGGTTATGCCGTTCGGGTTAAAAAACGCGGGAGCAACTTATCAGAGATTGGTTAACAAGACCTTTGAATGCCAGATAAGGAGGAATATAGAAGTTTACATAGATGACATGCTAGTGAAAAGCGGCACAGGCGAGGACCATCTCGCTGATTTTAGGGAAACCTTTGATAATCTAAGGGGTATAAACCTCAAATTGAACCCGGATAAATGCTCCTTTGGGGTAAGGTCGGGCAAGTTCTTGGGGTTCTTTGTTAGCAAAAAAGAGATCAAAGCAGACCCGATCCAATTACAAGCTCTTACCGACATGACACCACCCAAGAATATCAAGGAGGTCCAGATATTAACCGGACGCCTTGCGGCCTTAAATCGATTTATTTCTCGTTCATCTGACAAGTGCGCTCTATTTTTTCAGGTCTTGAGAAACGCTAAGAATTTCGTTTGGACACTGGCTTGCAGCACAACCTTTTTGGGGATCAAAACTTACTTGTCATCCCCGAACCTTCTAACGAAGCCCCAGACAGGGGAAACTCTTTTTCTTTACATAGCGATTTCAGATTTTATAGTAAGTGCGGCTCTGATTAGTGAGTCGGGAATGATTCCCAAAGAGGTGTACTTCGTGAGCAAAAGCCTATTGGATGCGGAGACGCGATATTTGAGGTTGGAAAAATGGCCATGGCTTTGGTGACCGCAACATGAAAAATGCTGCCACACTTTCAGGCCCACCCCATTGTCGTTCGAACCTCGTTTCCACTCAAGTATGTGCTTCAGCGACCGGACATGTCGGGAAGAATGTCTAAATGGTCGGTCGAGTTAGGCGATTTCGATATCAACTTTGAGCCAATAATTGCTATCAAAGGCCAGACTCTAGCCGATTTTATAGTCGAGTTCTATTTCGACCGCCCGGACCAAGAAGCACCGCCCGAAGCGGACAAACCAAATGAGTGGGTGATCCGAACCGATGGAGGATCAAACGTTAATGGATGCGGCGCGGACGTACAGATAGTCACCCCTACGAGCATAAGTATGCACCATGCAATCCGTTTTGGTTTCTCTACTTGCAACAACGAAGCGGAATATGAAGCTTCCCTAGCCGGTTTGAGACTAGCACAGGTGTGCGGGGCCACGCACATACGTCTTATAAGTGATTCTCAACTTTTGATTAATCAAGCCTCGGGAGCGTCGGAAGCTAGGAACGAGCACCTGGTTCAGTACTTGGTGGCACTAAGAATATTAGTCGCGTCATTTTCCAAAGTAACGTATGAGCATGTCCCCAGAGTAGAAAATATGATCGCCGACTCCCTAGCGTCGGCATCCTGCTCAAGCAATTACCCATGGATAACCGAACAAGAAAACCCATCGATTATAAAAAGGATAGAGATGGCTAACCGACTAGAGATCGCTTGTCAGGTGTCCTCGGTAACTATATCAGACTGGCGGAGGGATATTATAGCTTTCCTGGCCAAATGACTACTACCTAACGATGGTAACTCGGCTCGGAAAATACGAAACAAAGCTCGGGGCTATGTTTTGTTGGGGGACATCCTATACAAAAAGTCGTTCAGCAGGTCTTTACTGAGATGCTTAGGGGTAAATGAGTCGCAGATAATTGTGTCTGAATTACATGATGGAGAAAGCGCGGCTCATTGCGGTTACAAAGCACTGATACAGAGAATTTTTCTCGCCGGTTTCTATTGGCCAACAGTAACAGCCGACGCCCAGCAAATAGTAAAAACCTGCGACACCTGTCAAAGATTCACGCATGCGATAAATATACCCGCAGCCCCCTTAGAATCAATATCCGAAGGGCTACCGTTTGACCGATGGGGAATGGACCTAGTAGGGCTGTTACCGATGGCGTCCGGTGGAAGACAAACGATCGTGGTGGCTGTGGATTACTATTCCAAATGGGTAGAAGCCGAGCCATTATCGGGAACAAAAACTAAGGATATCATAAAATTTATTTGGTCGAACATCTGCTGTAGGTTCGGGGTACCTCAGAAGCTCACCATAGATAACGGACCCCAGTTCGATAGGCACGAGATGAAATGTTTTTGTACGACCCATAGGATTAGGCAATGCTTTTCCGCCCCCTTCCATCCCCAAGTAAGCGGGCAAGTCGAAGTTACGAACCAAACCATTTTGGACGAACTCAAAAAGAATTTAGAAGGGAAAGCTAGTAAGTGGCCGGATTACCTGTAGGAAGTATTGTGGGCTTACCGAACCATACCTCGAACGACGACCAAATAATCGCCTTATGCTTTAGTTTATGGAATGGATGCCGTCACCCCAGAAGAATCAATCTTCCTATCTTTTAGGGTCGGTACCTATGCGAAAAATGAATACGGCGACGACAGACGACTAGCTCTAGATCTGATAGAAGAAAAAAAGAGCCGAGCTCAACTAAATTCTTTACATTATCAGACCTTAATGAGGAGTCGGTATACGTCAAAAGTACGTCGACAAGAGTTCAAAGTCGGGGATAAGGTTTTGAGGAGAGTTTTTCTGCATACCAAAGATAAGAGCCTCAACAAGCTCGCCCCAATTGAACGGATTAAGAGTGGAACATACCGATTGCAGGACACGCACGGGCGTTTGCTGAGGCTCCCATGGAACATTGAACATTTGAAACTATATTTGGAGTAACTTTGTTGATTCTTGTAACTTTTTCGCAACCATTGTTTATGTAAGAACCTTTGGTCGGGGATGTACTCTTTCCTACCTCGGTGGCGTGAGAAGGTTTTAATAAGGAATCCATGGCAACATACCTTTTTTAATTCAAAATTTTGCCTTTATATCTCCGAAATATTAAAAAGGAGTCCATAAGCTGACGAGCTGATGGACAACTCTTGATGATCTTAATTGATTAACATAACGTTAAATGGTTTTTCAGTGTTTAAACTGATCTACATCTTATATTCCCAACCCTATGGGAAAATTTTCAATTTAGATTGATCAAAAGAACCTTAAATTGTTTTTCAGTGTTTAAACTGATCTAGATCTTATATTCCCGACCCTATGGAAAAAATTTCAATTTGATTGATCGACAGAACCTTAAATGGTTTTTCAGTGTTTAAGCTGATCTACATCTTATATTTCCAACCCTATGGTGAAATTTTCAATTTAGATTGATCAACAGAACCTTCACTGGTTTTTCAGTGTTTACACTGATCTACATCTTATATTCCCAACCCTATGGGAAAAGTTTCAATTGACATTGATCAACAGAACATTAAATGGCTTTTTGGTATTCTACCAATCTACATTATTTGTTCCCAACCAACTATGAATTTATAAGAGCCATATGAAAAACAACGTTATGATTGTGGATATTAATTTTCAGAAACATCCTCTTCCTCAAACTTGGGTTCGGTGTCGTCCGTCTCGTCGTCCTCACAAACTATACCATCGGGGCAATCGGCCTCAAGAACATCTAGCCACATTGACCCAAGAGGCAGGTCGGGAAAGCGATGATGAAAGGTCAGCACATAGGCGGCCTTAGCATCGGCCGTCTCCTTCTCCATCCACTTATGGCACTGTTCAGCAAAAAGGGCATTAGCAGCCTTTAGCTCGAATATTTCCTGACCTAACTTCCCAGCGCGGTCATCCCGGTCTTTTCTGACTCGTGTCAAGGTTTTTTTGACCGTCTTCAGCTTCTCTTCCAACAGCCTCTGAGCTGCCTTTTCTTTCCTCACTTCCTCCTCAAGTGTGGCAACCTTCCCCTCTGCGTCCGTTAGCTTATGACTTAGATCTGCTGCCCGCCGCTCCTTCATCGCCAAGGGCACGATCATATTGTACAGAGACAAGGACAAACTGTCTGTTATCAGCAAAGGGAAAGTATGCAGACTTCCCGGGACGGACAGTACCGGTAGCTTGGTACCACTCGATGACGCCACGACATCTTTCGAGGCCTTTGAGGGACTCGCATCGTCGGGTACCACCGCTATGGGATCGGCCACAGTCGCACCCTTAACCCCCCCCGTATTGATCAAAAAGCTCCGGGACGGTTGCATTATCAGCAGAAACAGATGCAGCGGCAGATCGGCCCTCCTTCTTCGCACGCTTCGACTTTTTGGTCTGAGCACCGTCTGCTTCCGCCTTTCCTTTCTACTTCTTGGCCAGCTCCTCAGACCGATGGGCCTCGCCATCCGCAGCGGCAGCTTCCTCTTGTTGTCCCTCGACGGCGGCCCCTTCAGCCTTGGCATTGGCCTGCTCGGCTTCTTCATCCAACTTGGGGCGCTTGCTGGGAGCCTTGTTACGCTTCGGAAGAAACAAGTGTGCGTCAGGCGCATTTGTATTCGCAGCCAAGTCCACCAAGCTGGGTGGTTGGCGCAGTTGCTTAATCGTAAGCGGCTCAGACGAGCAACGCCAGAGGTTGCTCATGATCAGGTTCGTATCCTTGAAGGCGTGATGGAACGCCCGACCCTGGTGCTTCCTGGCATAGTCCTTCAAAATTTGGAAGGTTACTTTGCCAGGTTTGAAGTGGTCTTTCTTCAGCCCTTGGATAAACTCCTTCGACACTGCACAAAGGATCGGTCCGTTAAAAAAAAACTATATACATATATAATAATAATATACCATCAGGAACCCAGGTTTGCATCAATCGCCTCGGGTTCTCCTCGCTATATGGGCGACCGTTTTCCCAACAGCCACTGAGGAAGACGAACCGATGCTTCCAACCTTTATCGCCTTCGAGAAAGTCATTCAAAATCTTCCAGGTATTGGCCAAGGAAGAATAGAAGAAAGGAGACTTAAGGGATTTCGAGATCCGTGACATGGCTATGTACTCGGCCATTGGCATGACCCGACCCGATAGGCGTGAAGCCATTATACACGACATCAGCGTATACCACGCGTTGGGCCTTAGCTGTGAGGGGCAGATGTTGAGGGTCTAGAAATACAGAGCAATCTCAGGATCCAGAGGAAACCTCAGACCCCAGTTGAAGAGCTTGGTGAAGATTACGATCTCACGTGACCGAACATGCACCGGCGTCTCCCCAGGAACGGGGAATCGAACGCTAATGCACTCCGGGATACTCCACCGGATCATAAGTTCTTCTTGCTCTTCAGTAGAGAAATAAAGGTACTTGCCCTCGAAAAGGGAAATGACGTTGTCTCGGGGCAACCAGCGATGGTAATTTGTGGTTATGACTGCTTCAATCTCCGCGGGAAGAGGCTCTACGGGAGGAGCAACAACATTTCCAATAACGGCAATACCTTCCTCAGCAGCCAAAATATCCGCTTCTGGCTCTTCGGGTAAATTCTACCGGGACTGTATCAGATCTAGGGGGCTGGCCGCAGGAGGATCTGCAAAACCGGAACTGCTTCCGGTTCGGGCGAGTTACGACTCTTTTCGCTATTTACAAGCACGGTCCGTCTCGGGCTCTTGCCGGTTCTGATCTCGTTGGTTAAGGCCTAAATGAGTACGCGCAGTATTGACGCCGGTACGGTACCCTTGAATGTCGGGAGTAAGCTGGAATATTTCAGGAGAATTTTCACCCGCAGGCGAAGTTGAGGTGTGTGAGTCGCCCATGGAAAGAAATTTAGCTTTGCCTCGACGTCGGGGAAGAAAAGGGGTCGGAGCAGTATGAGAATTCACTGACGAAGGCGTCAGGCGGTTGAGTTGAGTAGCGGGGGAGTGTGGAGAACTGCTGCTTGAAGGAATAACAATGGCGTCGGGGGTTTTTGTGCCGGATGGGTCGGGTATAACTAAGGATTCAGCGGGGACCAGATCAGGAAGGATGGGGTCGTGGGGAAGTGGCACGAGCGTAAAAGGCTTTGTGTCAGAACTCCAAATTAATCCCGCGGCTCGGTACTCTTCAGCACGGTCACCAATACTAGCCCAATCAACAAATCCAAACGCAGACTCTTTCTTTTTTGTTTTCGGTTTTGGCGTCGGGTTCTTTTTTCTCATAAAACTTGCTTTCTCTCTCTAGAATGGTCCGGACAAAACTTTCTCTCTCTAGAACTCCTTTGAGAGTGATTCCTTCTTATGAGGTATTTATAGGCATACCCCCTTAACCGCTTCACATATGAGGGAGTTGAAACGACGAAAAGCAGCGGGAAGACGAAAGGCCTCTTGGAGAATTGTGCAGGCGAGCAAACTTCGAATACTCGGATGACACATGTAGCTCTGGCTCAGGGTAGCATCATTGGTCTACACCAACTAGCTTTGACGGATATGCTAGTTGGGCCCCATTATACCTGCTTTGGTTGTTTAAAAAGCCTAACCACCCTTTCAAGCCCATGAAGAATCTATCAATCAGGGTCGGTAACTGACCCATGTTAAGGGTTTTCGCCTCGGTACGATTCGTAGCCATCATTGGAGAGGTTCGATCATTCGGTACCGAGGCTCGGAAACAGATGCGCTTCAGACCAACTCATTTTACGAGTCTTCATTCCCGGCACTCTTGAAGACTGGGGGCTACTGAAAAGGAAGTAATTTGTCGATCTTAATAGGGAAGGAGTTAATTGAAAACAAGAGAAATGAAATATGCCACTTACTGTATTTATTATTTATTGGGGAAATATTTGTAAATAAAGTAGTTTGGAAAGGACTAGTAGTGAAATAGTGTAAGACCACTAAGGACATCAATGGGACCCACCTTCCCCACTATAAAAGGGAGCCCATTTATTCTTGGTGGGGAACAAGCTGCATATTATATTTTCTTTCTATTTTCTCTCTCTACATCTTATGTTTTAGTCACATCAGGTCCAAGATCCAATATTCTCCTTTCTTATCATTTATTCTCTCATCAGTTAGTTCTTTCATACCACATAGGTCGTGATCTTTAGTATTATGTTTTTTTAAAGATTTTTATTTTTCTTCAATAAAAAAGTTTTAGTTTTGTTAGACTAACTTAGGTCATGATATTTAGTATTATGTTTCGTCAAAAATTTATTTTTGTTGAGTATTTGTAATCCCAAACCACTTAAGTCCCCCTAACATTTTCGAAAAACTTTCTTTGCTAGTGTCGCCTTTTATATTGTTGAGAACTGTTTCTGCTGCAATCATATTTTCGTTAATAGACATGTCGAATCCTTTAAATGAAAACAAAACCAAATAAAAAAAGTTAACTTTTATGAAAAGAGGGTAATATTTTTCTCTCTAGTTGGTATAAGCGGCGGATGATAGTTTTTTCAGACTAAAGTCATCAATATCGAGTTTAAGAATATTTTGGTAATGTTTGTTGTAGTCGAATAAAAAATAATAATAGTAAGTTAGCCAAAACAAAGGACCACCGAATTAATAACATAATTATTTTAGCTATATTTACCAAACAGATCCTTATCTAGAATTTGCGGTGGAAGAATATTCTAACACAAATATTTTGACAACAAAACTTATGATTCCCCCTTCAGGAATAATAACAATTATTTTTGCTGACATCAATTCCAATATCAAAATCATAATATGTCACTTTTAATACAACTCACTAAACCTAGTTAAACCAGTAAACCCACAAACACAATAAAGCCACAAATCAAATACCCAGTAACTTTTCTGGCTACCCCCAATGATTATTTCTCAATCCGACGAAGCAATAACGGTATCACCGGCCATTTTTCATTTTCCACAAATACATATTCAAAGATTCAATCGGCGTTAAAACCTCCAGAAAACCTTACAGGTACTAATCGTAACAGTAAAAAAATTCTAATGAATTTTCTTGCTTCACCATCACCTAGCTTTTGCATTCGTAGGTTTTTACTATATTTAGAGTTTACTCTGGTGGTTCATTACAACTATGTTTTTAGTTAAACTCATATTATGGTTAGGTATATCATCAATTATCGATCATCGATCGTTGCTAGTTTCTGGTTTTTATAGACATAATGTTTCGGGGTACTTTCTAAGGTTCTTAGGTGCATATATTGTGTTACATTTTAATGTACTGTATTGTTGCTATGTTGTAATGTATTGTCTTATTTCTTGGTTTAGTGGTTTTGGGCTCAGCTTTTTATTTTTTGTCAACGTGCATGTGAAAGTAAAACTAATCTTCAATCTTCCTCATCTGAAATTACACCACTCTCGCATCTTCTTTACTGGTTGTACAAAGGAAACACATGGTTGTATTGTGGTCGTGTATTCTGTGTTAGTTCAAAGGAAATGCATGGTTGTGTTGTGTTTGTGCACTCTGTCTTCATCTAAACTCGCATGGTTAATTTCCCCCAGAAATAACATGGTTGTGTTTGTGGTGCATCGAACTAGTATGGTTAATGTACCAATAAATAGCATGGTTAATTTTTCAAAGAAATAACATGGTCAGTGCTTCAAAGACATATAATGATTAATGTTTCAAAGAACTCACTTGGTTAGTTTTTTAAAGATATAACATGGTTATTTTATTAAAGAAATAACATGGTTAGTGCTTGAAAAAACTGGCGTTGTTATGATATGTTTATGCAACTCGTGCCTAATCTTATTTTTGTTGGAAATATGTCTCGGAAAGCGTGCTTCTACATTTCTGGATTGGTCAACATCCTAAATCAGATGAAAAGAAATATCATTACTACAGAACATGTCAAAGCTGCGAAAGAAACATTGTTCCATATAACTTTGAAAGCTTCATTCGACCTACAGAACGACAAGTTCTTGATGAAAAAACATGTGTTTATTGAAGCGATTATTAAGTCGTATTTGGTCGAGGATGATGCTTTCAAAATTGGGTTGAAAATGGTCAAGTTAACGACCAAGAATGTAAAGGCTGTTTTCAGGTTTCAATATGAAACCAAGAAAATAAATTTAAACAAAACTGGAGGATTCTTACTTCACTAAGAATATGGTATGGAAATGGAGTCAATGATCATGCAAATATACTTCATGGCTGGAAGTTCAAGAACATTGGCTAAGTTTATATCTTTTGCTATGTTAAAGGTACGTCTATATGTATGGTCAGTAATAAGTAGGATGTTAAGAAGCACTAATCTATTATGGTTAAGTAAGGCTAAGAATCTTGGTTAGTCACCAGACTTTGTCATGTGTATCAAGGCTAAAAACCGTGACTGGTCATCGATGTTTGGCACTTGTTGCACTTTTGCCACTAAGGTTCATTCTTCCTCAATATGGATCATTTTTGTTTAAGAATGTTGCATATATGGTCATTGTCGCGTTCCAATTAACGATACGGTGATACGTGACACAAAGAGTTATAATATTTTTGTTACAAATACGACCATTAGACATTTCACACATAAAATATCCCTTCTTGATGATAAATGGAGCGTAGATTTACACTAGCGCGACTACAAATAAGGTAACTAACATTTTAAATCCAAAGAAACAAATCGATTTTATGGATATTTTGGGTGTGAAATGTCTAATGATTGTATTTGTAATAAAAATTATAACTTTGGGTTCCACATGTCTCCGTATTCTTAATTGGCACGTGACAGTGACCATATATGCAACATTTGTAAATAGAGATGACCCGTTTTGAGGACGAAGAAACCTTAGTGACAAGAATGCAACAAGTTCCAAACACCGGTGATCAGTCACGGTTTTTAGCCTGTGTAACAAATATGTCATTGATGTTTTTTGTATCAAAACGGTCACTTTTGTTGGCTTTTTGTTACATTTGCGATCACTCATGGGTGACCACTGATACAAATCAAGACAAACAAAAGTGACCACATATGCAAAATGAAACCAACAAAAATGACTGTTTTGATACAAAAAAAAACATTAGTGGTATTTTTAATACACGTGACAAAATCCGGTGACTAACCAAGGTTCTTAGCCGTTAAATAACAAAGAAATCACATGTTTGGTATAAGTAGGATGATCAATAACACTAATATCGCATAATCTGTTTTAACTACCGTGGTCATTATATTCTATTCGGATGCTTGTTTCAAACAACTCGTATGCTTACTAACCAAGAAAAATTGTTTTATTATAGAAGAACTTGCATGGTTAATATTCAATGGATATACATGTTCTAATATAACGGGAATCACATGTTTATAAAGTCATGGTTTTTCATGTGAAGAGTAGCATATTTATAATACTGAATACGCATGGCTTATTTATTGAAGGAATCACACATATAAAATATAACTATATTATCATGTTT
Source organism: Limnanthes douglasii subsp. nivea (assembly GCA_036936605.1). NCBI lineage: Eukaryota > Viridiplantae > Streptophyta > Magnoliopsida > Brassicales > Limnanthaceae > Limnanthes > Limnanthes douglasii. Next base: position 74,537,737 of record JAUPFV010000003.1, on the reverse strand, counting down.
ATCATACAAAGGATCGCATGAGGAGTTGAGCTCTAATTCCCAGCATTTCGACAAGTCAGAAAAACAAGACCAACACCACTTAGAAGAAGTAGAGACCACCACAAAAAAGAAGAAGCCAAATACCAAGACAAACAACAAGAACCGTAACACCATCACGGACCTGTAGAGGAAGCCCAATTACAAGACCAACAATGAGAATCACAACAACCCCACCAACAACAAGAACAAGAACCACCCTACACAAAGGCATAACAACTCACCCAAAAAGAAGCGGCATTAGCACTCCAACAACCAGCTCAAGAGGAAGCCCACCACCATAAACCTCAACTACAGCAACCAGCCTGCACAAAGGTGGAACAACTCACACAAACAGAAGCAACACCAGAAGTACCACCATTAGTGGAAGATGAATCCCTACACCATAAACCCCAAGAAGAAGAATAAGCCAACATAAATTTAGAACAACTAACAAAAACGGAACCACCACCACCAGTTTCATAGCCAGCGGAAGAAGAATAAACACCGTAAAAAACGTAAAAGAAAAACTTCACCATCAGCTAATACGCCCAACAAAAGAGTATGTATATAACTTTATTTTGATGATTTTTTTTTGCATCAATCAGCATGGTCCTATTTTGATCGACTTGATCATATTGAGACTCATACTGTTTTGGATCGAACTCTCTATGACATCCAATTAATATAGGAATTCGCATATTTGTTATAAGTAGGATGATCAATAACACTAATATCACATGATCTGTTTTAACTACCATGGTCATTATACTCAATTTGGATAAATTTTTCAAACAACTCGCATGCTTACTAACCAACAAAAATTGGTTTATTATAGCAGAACTCACATGGTTAACATTCAATGGATATGCATGTTCTAATACAATGAGAATCGCATGTTTATAAATTCATGGTTTTGCATGTGAAGAGTAACACGTTTTTTATACTGAAGATGCATGGTTTATTTACTAAAGGAATCTCATCTATAAAATATAACTATAATCTCATGTTCATCATACAAGGGATCGCATGGTCAGAAGTTGAGCTCCGATTCCCAACATTTCAACGAACCAGATGAACAAGGCCAACAACACCAAAGAAGGAAATACCACCACCAACAAGAAGAGGAAGCCAGACACTAAGATGAACAATAAGTCCTCCAAGTTCACCGTCGATCGGAAGAAGAAGCCCAACAATAAGATTCACAATAGCCCCACCAACAAAAAGAAAAAGAAACACCCCACACAAAGGAATTACAACTCACAAAAAAGAAGCGGTATCACCACGCTAACAACTAGTTCGGGAATAAGCCCACCACCATCAACCCCAATAATAAGAACCATCCTGCAAAAAAGATTAACAACTCATCTAAAAAGAAACAGCACCCGCACTCCAACTGCCAGCTCAAGAGGAAGCACACCATCATCAACCCCAACAATAAGAACCATATTGCACAAAGGCAGGACAGCTCACACAAACAGAAGCAACATCAGAATTACCACAACCAGCTGAAAATGAAGCCCTACACATGTAACCTCAAGAACAAGAAGAAGCCAACATAAATTTAGAATAACTAACACAAATAGAACCACCACCACCAGTGACATAGCCAGCAGAAGAGGAACAAACACCTTTTAAAAAGTGAAAAAGCGAAGCATCACCATTAGCTAATAACACTCGACAAAAGTGTATGTACAAAACATTTTTTTTATAATTTTTTGAATCAACAGGCACATTCCTATTTTGATTGACTTGATCATATTGAGACTGATGTTATCATGGATTGAACTCTCTATGAGATCCTATTAAATATGTCGGTTTATGACTTCAGATATGTTGTTTCAAAAAAGGATGGTTAGAGCAATGCATGATCTGGTTGGGATTTCGATGATGAAAGACATATTGAGAACTAGGAGGAAGATATCAATTTCCTTCTTTAGCAAAAGAGCACAACAACAACGCAAATCATACCAGTCTTTAAAATACTAAAAAGCCATTAAGATACAAATGGCATAAGAACAAGAAGATCCAGAAGTATGGTATTTAACCCAGTCCGCCTATAGACTTAATGTGAGTGTAAGTGAATGGATGGCTCTACCTTATGAACACGACCTGAACTTCAAGGTAAAATATACAAGTGTTACCATAAAATAAAACTCTCACAGTTTAATTTTTTTACACGTATCTCGCATGATTAGGAATATAAGAACATCGCATGTTTAAGTATAACAACCTGTATTTGCATAGATCTCACATGGTTGGCATAAAATATTATGGTTTACTATATAAAGAACTCTCATAGTTGGTTTTTATAGAATAAAATTTCATGTTTAGGACTAGAAAAACATCAAATGTTTACGTATAGTTGGTTGTATTAACAAGGAACTCGCATGGTAAACATGAACTCTCATAGTTGGTTTACAATACAAGGGACTTTCATAGTTGATTTTTTATATATGGAACTCGCATGATTGCATATAGAATAACATCGTATGGTCAGACTAAACTTGCATAGCTTCTTATATGCATCAACCTTGTCATTCGGTAGATTATAGACGCTTGAATTCATAAGATGCTTAAAGAAGCCGATTAAAAAAATACCATCTGAAGGTTTTGAATGTGATTAAGATTATAAGTTCAACATGATCCAAATGTCTTCTTATGCAACGGTAAGTGTAACTAAAAATTAGTTATTGATTATTGTAACAATATTGTTTGTAATGTTTTCTCTTAATGCGGATAACATTGGCCGAAAAGGGATATTTATCAAAAATTATTGACGAAGTATTCAGAACTATGAGGCCCAACATGTATCATGCATTCCTTAGAGTATGAAACTTCAAGAATGATACAATGAATCACTAGAAATCGGTTGTTATTGACATGAAAAATGGAATGATAACAAACTATATCCCAGTAGTGCATGACAGTAAATATGCAACATATGACACAAGGAAAATAGCTGAGCTACTCGTAAGTATTTAAAGTTGTGCATGCTTGTTATTTGATAATAGTTTTACATCTAAGGTTCTAACTACGCAAAATCCTTGTTAACAGTTGGCTTATTATATGAAATAAGATAGATACATGTTGTAAAGAAAATATATAAATTCAAAAATGCAAAAGATATCCCACAATAAAAACCAGGCAACCTTGACTATGGTGTTTTTGTTTGTGAATACGCCAAAGACATTATCCAAACAAACTTTGTATTGGACACTTATAGTAACGATATGTATTCAAATACGAGAGCTAAAATGTTTCATTATTGCCTAAATTATACAAAACAAAAATATTCGATGGTAGCTCTATGTTCGGTGGTAGCTCTCTTGATTGAGTATTTCATCATGTGACATACTTTGTAGATTGTAAAAAGTCATAAGTAATTTCTATAGTAACTATCCAAACAGAATCGTGAGTAGACCTAAATTCGCAATGTTGATTAAGACTAATCTCGCATGATTAGTAACAAACAATGAATAGCATGGTTATAAACTGCATAGAATCTCATGGTATTATATAAAACAAGTCGCAAGGTCATAAAAAATATGTTGCTTGTTAGGTTTATAGACTAGAGTTGTTTGTATATACTTGAAATCAAATCATTAACCGATATCAACTCTTTTTAACAAAAAAATACATTGGTAAAACATGGAAATTAATAAAGAAAAAAGCACAACCATTATTTGACTAAGTTATTGCTTGATTTGACACAAACAATTAATAAATAAGTATACAACCATTTTTTGTATCGGTATGTAAGCAATTTTATCATTTCAATTGGTAAAGTTATTGTTTGATTTGACACAAGTAAAAATTCTAATAATGACTAAAGCAATAACTACAATACAAATATCGAGAATGTGTTAGAGTTCTACAAGTAAATAAAAGTACACAGATTCACCAGGGTATTATTACTCACTGAAGTCACACTGTTGAGTACCACCAATCTCGCTTAATTAGTAACAATACATGAATATCATGGTGAAAAAATTCTTAGAATCGCATAGTATATTATATAACAAGTATCAGTGTCATAACACTTGTGTGGGTTTGTTAGGTTTGTGTACTAGAATCGCATGGTTCATTAACAAAGAACTCGCATGGTTGGTGTATGGTTGATCCTTAATGTAAAAACATCGTATGTTTAAAATTTCTTCGATTCGAATAAGTAACTATTTTAAAGAAAAAAAATACATTGATCACACCCTTCCAACCAATCTGTCAACTCAATATATAACCATTTTAATCCATCACATTGACTTAGTTATTGCTTGATTTGACACAATGAGACATCTAATCATAACCAAAGCAATTAATACAAAAAAATATTGAGACTGAGTCAAAGTTTTTCCTATTAATAAGAGTTCTCATATGTTATTATATAAAAACTTCTAAAAGAAAAAAAAGCATAAACTCTTTGTATTAAAAAAACCATCGCCAATTTCCTTTCATCTGATGACTCTTATGACTATTCATCCTCTTAGAATGATGGATTTTCTGACTCTTTGAACCATTTTTCAGAATGTATATGTTCAACAACCACTAAGAACACATTGGACTCTTCTGATAGTGGGTCAATATTATGCTTCCATGATGAATGTATCTCGATGGACTCTGGTTCATTATCAGAAGATGAGTCAAACCCCAACGAGCTTCCATAAAAAAGAAATAGATAGGACTTGGAAGAAGAAGAATATGAAGAAAAAATCCCAAACACGGATGAAGAAAATGAGGTGTCTAATGACAAGATGGATGAGAGAGCGAATATGAGGAGGCTGATAACGGGATGGATGAATAAGATGATTCTAAAAAATAAAGATTTCTGCTAATGGTTAAATATTTTTGTTTTGCAAGTTTTTGTTGTTAACTCGCACTGTAAACTGACCAACCCTAAACTATAGTAGTAATTTTGGTTAGGGTTAAAAGTATGAAGATTGTTAGGGCCTTTTTTATTCATTCAAGGCTACTTGTAATCTTTATTGAACTAATATAAGAAGTTTATAATCTCATCTAGGCCTTTTAAGTGGATATGATGGTCTGATATACAAGAAATAATATGTTTGATATATACTTGCTATCGCATGGTCTTTTACATAAAAGAAGTAACATGTTTAAATTACACTCGCTTGATCAATATACATGAACTCGCATAGTTGGAAATAAAGTATCTAGCATAATTAATAGACTTAAAATCGAATGGTTTAATTTAAAAGGAATCAAATGGTTTAATATACAAGGAATCATATGGTCTATTATATAAAAGAAGTATCATGCCTAAATTTAAAAAACTTGCATGGTCTATATACTTGAACTCACATAGTTGAAAACATAGAATCTAACACAACTAATAGACTTAAAATCGAGTAGTTTAATATAAAAGGAATCACATGGTCTATAGAAGAAGTAGCATGTTTAAAATACAAAAAACTTGCATGTTCAATATACATGAACTCACATATTTAGAAAGATAGTATATAGCACAACTACTTCAACAAATAGTATCGAACAACAGCCACACCTCAACTACTTGGTTGTTATTTTGTCCTATAGAAGGAATACGCTTCTTCTTAAGATTTCCAGGTTATCTTTTAATGTTCAGAGGCAAAATTTCTGGTTCAAACAAATCATTAGAGCTTGATCCTTCTTCAAAATTGTTAATAGCTAATATGCTAAAAGAGTAAGTTGACCAGTAATTGCTAATAATGAAGAATGGCTCTATTAGCGCCATAAGATCTTGGTGAGTCGAATATATTGCAGCTAAAGCATGAGAAGATGGAAACAAATCTTGTTGTTGTGACTAATTCAAGAGCTACATGAATAGTTAGCTCAGTTAAGTTTGAAATTCAAACAACGAGAACTTGCAAAAAAACCATTTCTCTATCCTTTTTTTCTCCAGATAACCTTGATGAAGTAATACAAACAACACGAGTCAAAGAATGAGTCACAACAGAACCGTTGCTCCCTGAAGAAGTGCCACCGGTATCACAGGAACAGGAAGTGTTAACAATTTTGGATGATATATTATTTATACCAGTATATGTCATTTTAATGTATTTTGATCTAATAGTCTAATTATAAAGAAGTCTCATGGTTAATACTTCAGTAGACTAAAGTAGTGTAATGTTTCATAACGAAGAGAATGCATGAGTTAGTATACAAGAAAAACTTGCATGAACCAAATACAAACAACTCGCAAGCATACTATTATAGAAGAACTCGCAAACTTATGTTAGGTCAAATAACATAAATAAGCTCGTGTTTAGTTTATTTTATCTAAACATTTTATCTTCCTCATGTTAGATGAAACGACAGTGAAGCTGACGATGATGATAGGACAATGAAGATGATGCAAACGTTAGGCTCATTAAAGAGAGCTAGAGTGAATTTAAAAAGACAGTGTAATTTAGTGAGTCATAAATTACACATTAAGGACTGTAAAAAAAATTTCTTCTTTGTGTTACAATCTCTACAAACAAAACAAAATATTTAGATTTTTGTGTATGCGTTGAAACGACAGAGTCACTATGTCTTTTTGATAAAATCGATTTGCAGCAGGTTCAGAGACGTAGGCATAATTTGTTGATCTTTGTTAACAATTGTGTGTTTGATTTCACTTTTGTTTTTGTGTTCCTTTTTTTTTATCTAATTGCAGGAAAAATTGTGTATTTTCCCAAAAACACGTTTTTACCTCAAGCCAATTTAGAAGTGATTTTCCAGAAATTAGAGTATTTCCCTTCAAAATGGTATCAGAACTAGGTTGGTAGCGATCCAAAGGAGGTCAGATTTGAGTGGGAGCAATGGTTACAGATCAAGGAAAGGTGAGACTCGAAAAAATCGATGGTGTAGATTTTGGGTTCTAGAAGATGCAGATTAAATATTATCTATACCAGAAAAAACTCTATCAACCACTCTCAGACAAGAAACCAAAGAGTATGAAAGATAAAAAAATTGACCCTTCTTGACAGACAAGCTCTTGGATTCATCCGATTGATGTTATCCCGCAATGTTGTTTTTAACAACGTAAACGAAACAACCATGACAGGTCTTATGAAGGCTCTGTCCAGTTTTTATGAGAACTCATTAGCATCTAACAAAGTTCGCTTGATGAGGAATTTATTCAATTTGTGAATGACGGAAGGCGCGTCGGTAGCTCCACACCTCAATGAACTCAATACAATCACAACCCAGTTAAGTTCAGTTGAAATTGATTTTGATGAATAAATACGAGCATTGATACTCTTGTCTTCACTACCAAATATTTGAAATGATACTGTCACGTCGTTGAGTAGCTCGTCAGGAAGCAAGAAGTTTAAATTTGATGATGTTCGTGACCTAGTTCTCAGTGAAGAGATTCGAAAGAGAGAATCATGTGAGTCATCAATCTCCTAAGTCTTACATACAGGTTTGAGAGGAATAAATTCAGCCAGAGGATATAGATGCGGTAAATCGAGACATTATAAATTTTACTGCAAGAGAGAACCAAAGGACCAGGAGAAGAAGACAGAGGAAAATATCACTTTAGAAGGAGACGATGCATTAATATGCTCCTTAGAAAGTAGGTCAGAGTCTTTGTGTTAGCCTCTGGAGCATTATTTTACGCTACTTCGAAGAAAAATTCTTCGAGAGGTATGTCCTTGGTAACCTTGGAAAAGTATATTTTTGGTGATGATCAACCTTGTGATATTATTGGTAAAGGTACTATGAAGATTAAGTTGGATGAGCCTGTATGGGAATTGAAAAATGTCAGACGTATCCCCGATCTGAGAAAGAACTTAATTTCAGTAGGCCAGTTGGCTAGTCAAGGCTACATTACGATCTTCCATGGTGAAAATTGGAAGATTTCAAAGGGACAATGACGGTTGCTCGCGGAAAGAAGAGTGGTACTCTTTATAAGACAACAGAGATGAGTTGTTCAATTCCAATAGCAGCAGGAAACAAAAATCCAAATGTATGGCACCAGAGGCTTGTCCATATGAGTGAAAAAAGGTATGAAAATTATGTACTCAAAGGGGAAGCTTCCAGGTCTTAAGTCAGTGGATATAGAAATCTCCAAAGATTGCATACTTCAAAAACAGAAAAGGGTCAATTTTCAGACGAGTGGCAGAACCCCAAAAAACAAAAGGTTGGAGCTTGTTCACTCTGACATTTAGGGGCCAACAACTATTTCATCTATAGGAGGGAAATACTATTTCGTGACCTTTATCGATGATCATTCTCGAAAGGTATGGGTTTATTTTCTAAAGCATAAATCTGAAGTGTTTGATGTTTTTAGGAGATGAAAATCTATGGTTGAGAATAAGACAGGCTTGAACATTAAAAAGCTGAGAACCGATAATGGTGGTGAATATGAGGATACCAAATTCAAGAAGTTTTACTATGAGCATGTGATTAGGATGGAGAGACATAGCTAGTTATGCCTCAACACAATGGTATTACCGAACGTATGAACTGAATATTGAGAGAAAGAGCCAGAATCATTTGTATACAGTCTGGTTTACCGAAGTAGTTCTAAGCAGAAGCAATCAACACATCATCTTACCTGGTTGACCGAGTCCCATCGGTTCCCTTAGAACATAGAATACCTGATGAGGTATTGAGTGGTAAGGATATAAAATTATCATATCTAAGAGTTTTTGGTTGTATAGTATATGTTCATATAAGTGATCAAGGCATGAACAAGCTTGATCCAAAATCGAAGAAATGTTCCTGGTCGACTATGGTGAAGATGAGTTTGGTTATCGTGTTTGGGATGAGAAAAACATGAAGATGATCTGAAGAAGAAATGTGATCTTCAATGAAACACTGATGTACAAGGACATACATAAAACCAAAGCAAATGACTCAAAGCCGTACAAATCGGTATTTGCAGATATCGAGGGAATCCCAAATAGTCAAGAAATAGAACCAATCGGATTAACCCCTCAACAATGAGAGTCAGTTGGATAGATTGATCGACAGCAGTCTGACACCTTACAGCCAAACAAGGCAGTTCCTATTTTGAGAAGATCTTCCCGACCCCATGTTCCCAACAAGAGATACTTGAACTATATGTTACTTACTGATGGAGGGGAGCCTAAATTCTATGGTGAAGCCTGTCAGACCTAGTAAGGGGCAGCTTGCCATGAAAAATGAGATAAAGTCTTTAATCTCAAATGATACATGGGAACTAACTGAGTTACCAATGGGTAAGAAGGCACTTCAAAATAAATGGGTGTATCGGGTGAAAGATGAGCATGATGGCTTTAAGAGATACAAAGCCCGACTAGTTTTCAAAGGGTTCTAACAAAAGGAAGGAATTGATTACACCAATATTTTTCCTCCAGTTTTAAAGCTCAATAATATTAGATCAGTGTTGAGTATTGTTGTTATTGAAGACCTTTATCTTGAACAGTTAGACGTGAAGACTGCATTTCTTCCCGGGGACTTGGATGAGAAGATATACATGTATCAACCATAAGGTTTCTTAAAAGAAGGGAAAGAAAACATGCTATGCAGATACAAGAAAAGTTTGTGTTGTCTAAAACAAGCTCCAAGACAGTGGTATAAGAAATTTGACGATTTTATGCACAATAGAGCTTTCAGAAGTGTAATGCAGACCATTGTTGCTATTTTAAAAGATGTAAGTCCAGTTATATCATTTTGCTACTCTATGTTGATGATATGTTAGTAGCAGGTTCAGATATGGATGATATCAGAAGATTGAAATAACAATTGTCAAAAGAATTTGACATAAAGGACTTAGGTCCGACAAATAAGGTTCGTGGAATGTAAATCACAAGAGATAAACAGAGAAAAGTTTTCCAGTTATCTCAGTCAGAGTATATCGATCGCGTTTTGAAGAAATTTAACATGAGTGATGCTAAACCAGTTAGTACACTATTGGCAGGTCACTTTCGTTTATCCAAGGATCAATCCCCTCAGAGGGAGGAAGAAAAATACTTCATGGCTAAGGTTCCTTACACCTCAGTTATTGGAAGTTTGATATATGAAATGGTTTGTACGAGACCAGACATTGGTCATATAGTGGGAGTTGGGAGTAGGTTTATGTCAAATTGAGGGAAAATTCATTGGGAAGCTATCAAATGGATTTGGAGGTACCTACTAGGTACGAGAGAAAAGTTTTTGTACTTTTGTTAGGGTGAGTTAAAGGTGCAAGGCTACATGAATGCAGATTTTGGAGGTGAAAAATGATCACCAGAAAAGCACCACCAGTTATATATTTACTGTTGGAACTACAACTATTAGTTGGATGTCAAAGTTATAGAATATTGTCACTATATCGACTATAGAGACTGAGTATGTAGCAGTGACCAAAGCCATTAACGAGATGATATGGCTTCAAGGTTTGTTAACCGAGTTGGGATTCAAATAGAAGAAGAACATTCTGCATAGTGATAGTCATAGTGCGATTCAGTTGGTAAGTAATTCAACATTTCATTCGAGAACCAAGCATATCAGTCTTCGTTATCATTTCATCAAATCTTTATTGGAAGATGATGTGCTAATACTGGAAAAGATCCAAGGAAGCAAGAATCCAACTGATATGTTGACAAAGACACTAGCCATTAACAAACTGAAGTTTTGTTCAACTTCAGTTGGTCTGCAAGAGTAAGAAGACCAGAAAGATATGTTGCATAGATCAAGGTGTGAAGACAGGTTGAAACTAGCCTTCAAGTGGGAGATTATTAGGTCTAATAATGTAATTAAGCTCATGTGTAGTTTATTTTATCTAAACATGTTACCTTCCTCATGTTAGATGAAAAGATAGTGAAGGTGGCGATGATGATATGACAGTGAAGATGATGCAAGTGTTAGGCTCATTAAAGAGAGTTGTAGTGAATTTGAAAAGACAGTGTAATTTATTGAGTCATAAATTACACATTAAGGAATGTAAATGTTTTTTTCTTCTTTGTGTTACAGTCTCTACAAAAAAAACCAAAATAGTTAGGTTTTGTGTATGCATCGAAATGGCAGAGTTATTGTGTCTTTCGAATAAAATCGATCTGCAGCAGGTCCGGAGACGTAGTCATAATTTGTTGAACTCCGTTAACAATTGTGTGTTTGATTTCTCTTTTGTTTTTGTGTTCCTTTTTTTTTCTTTTGATCTGATTGCAGGAAAATTGTGTATTTCCCCAAAACCTATTTTTACCTCAAGCTAATTTAGAAGTGATTTGCCATGAAATTAACGTAATTCCCTTACAACTTAATATTATAAAATAACTCTCATAGTTGACATTTAATATATATACATGTTTCGATACAACGGGGATTACATGTTTATAAAGTCATGGTTTGCATGAGAAGAGTAGCATGTTTATTATATTGAACATGCATGGTTTATTTATTGAATGAATCACATATATGAAACATAACTATAATCTCATGTTCATAATACAAGTTATTGATTTTAGCTCCAAATCCCAGCATTTCATCAAACTAGACGAAGACCAACACCAGCAAAACCAATACCACCAAGAAGAAGTAGCATACCACCAACATTGCCACAGCCAGCGGAAGAGGAACAAACACCATAAAAACGCAAAATAGAAGCATCACCATCAGCTTATACACCCGACAAAAGAGTATGTATAAACTTTCTTTTGACTTTTTTTTAATCAACATACACAGTGATATTTTGATAGACTTGATCAGATTGAGACTGATGCTATTCTGGATCAAACTCTCTATTAAATCCCATTGGAGATGCAGGGTCATGACTTAAGAGATGGTGATGTTGACAAGCCTTGGAAGAGCAATGCATGGTCTGATTGGGATTTCGAGGATGAAAGACATAATAAGAACTATAATAAAGAGGTCATTTTCTCTGGTTCGCAAAAGAACACATCAACAACGCAGATCATAGTGGTCTGTGAATACCAAAAATTGTTAAGATACAAGGGGCAAAAGAATAAAAAGATCTGAACAGTTTGTCTATAAACATAATGTGAGTTTAAGTGAACATATGGCTCTACCATATGAACGCGACCTAGACTTTAAAGTCAAATATACAAATGTTACCTTAGAAAGAATTCTCATAGTTTAATTTTTGTACACATATATCATACGATTACGAATACAAGAACATCACGCGTGTAAGTATAACTGCCTATATAAACTTCACATTCGTTATACTCAAGATTTGATTAACACTAAATTGCAAATCTGTAATGGATAATGAGTATTGAATCTGATTATATCAAGAAAACCGATGAAAATAAGTCATATATTAAATGTGCGGACGAACGTAGAGAAAATAAAGTTTTGTGAATAGAAGAATAATACGAATACCATAAAGGACGCGAGTAATTTTGCTAGTAAGCCCTATGGTAAACAAAACCCAGAAAAAACAAGGAATTAAGCTTTTCATAAGGAATTAGTCGTCCATTTATGCATAAGACCTTCTGGAATACGTAAATCAGGTAAATGAATGCCAATGAAAACTCCAACTGGATATATAAATGGCGTAAATAACTGCTAATGAATACACTAGCTAAATAAGAGAGTTAGATATCTTCCTGACTTGGGAAGTCTTAAACACAGTTGCATGCAAATACTATAACGGTTGTTAAGATGGTTCTTAGTTGAACATTCAAAATCAGAAATCTTAGGTTAAGTAGATGATATTGGTGCCAGAGTTGCATAGTAAGAAGCCGCTAACTAAAATACAGGATAAGCTGCAACTTCAACTTCGCAAGCTGATTTGAGTCAATAACTTTTTTATAAGTCATAAATTAGTAACAAATTCATACAAGGGTACAATAAATGATACATCTCATTTCAATACAGAACAGTATTTACACCCTTCCTAAAAGAGAAGGGAAATATCACAAAATATATACTCCTTAGTCCTTACATTGTTTATAGGTGTATAGCCATAAAGTAACCAAAGGCAATATGCCTATAGTCAAGGAAGGAAATTATGCTAAATATAGGATGTTAGTTAGGCAAAGTACATGTTCCACATAGCATAATTTGCGACCGATCCTTCTATCATCAACACCCAGAAACTCAATTCACTTAAAAATTAGCTCCCAAAGGCTCGATTGGACACCAAATGCTTGGAAAATTCTTCATCACACTCATACGCTATGAAAAAGAATAAGCATATGAAAACAAGGATACTACTAAATTCAATATCCAAAACCTCACCTCTCACGACAATAACGTTAGGACATGTCTTGAAAGCAACAACGTAACTCCTGATCGCAACAAAGCTCTTGTTCGTCGTAAACAAATCCAATTTAAATAGGGAAATAAACACAAATATAGTATTAAATGTCGTACTACTACAACTCTACACAATTTAAACAAATATTTTAGTCCAAAGCATACAATGTCTAATGGTCAAGCAAAGACTTTTAGATTGTTGCTTGTATACCTCTTCTGTTTTTCAGCTGGATACATCTTCGGAACCAGAATTGCTTATGCAAACAAATGATGATGCTTATTTGTTACATAAGAATGTCAAAATTTAAAGATCAAGATAGACAGTGGAGGGGAAATGTTGACGGGTACCTCTATGTAATGGGCTACTAATGTGCCTTTTTTATAGAAGGAACCCATAATCCAGATTTTGGTTAGTGATGATATATATACAACAAAAAAACAGCTATCAGCATCACTATTTTTATATCATGTTTCATCTCGGAGAAAGATTCGATTAAAATTAAACTGCAAATCTATAATGGGTATTGACTTTAATTACATTAAACAAACTGAGCAGATGTTGATTTTTGTTGGAAAAACTTACACTCATCTCTAATATACTACCAATTGAATCTATTCAAGCAAACAAACACCCTATATTTGATAATTGTAGTGAAATTTAGTTTAGTAGACTTGCGTATTTCACTTAAGCCTGTTTTGGATCATAAACTGCAGATTCATTATACTCAAAATTTGATTAACTATATATATATATATATATAAATAATAAAATTAACCGATAAATAGAAATTTTATTATAGAATGGACTTCGAATCACATCATTTACACATATATAAATTGATCAATATAACAGACTACGAAAATACAAAATGCAAGGTAAGTAATATCAAGAGCCCGCAACCAAAGCTGGATAATAACACACCAGAGCATGATAATAATGCACCAGAGCATGATAATAATGCACCAGGGGACTAGGCTTCATAATTCTATTGCTCATCCCATAAAGCATTCCTTTAGAGTGTTCAATTCTAATTCTGATGTCATGGTTTCCCCTCAGCTTGACAAACACAAGAACAGTCAATAAACTATCGGATCCAGCATGATGACACTCTCCAACTCTCTATCTTCAGATCAGTAACCGATCTTTGGAGTCTTGTTTAGCCATTAAATCTTTGGTAATTGTCCACTATAAATTTGACGTCTTTCACACAACCCATGACAATCTAAAGTGCATTAATAAACTCGGATAAACATTGTACAAAATTATTATTACTTAGCCCTTTCAGCAAGTAACCCATGTCATATAGTCCATGGAATGTGATCCATGTTAAATTTTGACGATAACATCTTAATATATGTGCTAGTTGGTAGAAAACTTCATAGGCTTGGCTCCTTCTTTGAGCATTTTCTGCAGATCCAGGTTGTTGGTTTTGAGGAAATCAATGGAACCTTGATTCCTATTATCAGTCAACTAATCAAAATTTGAGAAATTCAATTCCTATGTAGGTACAATATTACCTTTTCGATTGAAGAGCGTGATGCCTAACTGAATAAGTTTAGTATTCTTTACATTGTATTTCATATTATAGAATTTTTGAAAATCTAAAACAAATCTTGGTGTAGGTATAAGATGACTTGGAAATTCGGTACTTAGTTGGAGATGAAATTTGAGATGGTTTTAACTTGTTACCTAAGTTATCTTTCCAAACTCGGGTTACCATTGTAAAGAAACATAAAAAAGATAAAATTAAGAAGAAGTGAGTGTTAGTGGAAGGATTTCGAAAAGAAGTCAGAGATTAAATGTACGGACGAGAAGAGAACGCAGATAAAATAAAATTTGGTGAATTGAACACCAACACCAACGAGAAAAGAAAAAACTAAAATAATACTAAGAATCAACTCCATATATATGTCAATATCTATAAATAACATACAAAAATATATATCTATAAATAAGAAACATAAATCTAGGACCTGCCGTTACACGAGTATCTCAAAAAGAAGTTCTAACAGAAAAGCAAATGCAGATATCTCCGTACTTTTTCGGCAAATATTTGACAGCAATTTTTTTTACTTTGTTTTAATCATTTTATTAAATTTTAATTATTTTATTTTTCTATTAATGAACCAAGGATATAATCATCTCCCTCAATTGACAATTGAAATCTACAAATTGGTACACTCGCAACCGACCACGATGACGCTGATGAATGATTGAAAACGTACCAGCAACTTTCGCTCCATGCTTCTCTCATCGCATTAGAAACATTACGGCAAGTTGCTGCAATGCTCCTTTTGTGAGAAACTTTTCCCACATCTTGCGACGTTTTACTGTAGACTACACAGCCGCTGTTTCTGGGATTAGGCCATCGTTCGGAGATACATTCTTTGTATAAAGATCTGGAAAATCCATCAACGGCAGCTTGTGTAGCCATTGTTCTAAAACCATAGAACATGAAAAAGAAAAAGTCCAACAATAGTGTGAATGACTGTGGCTACTCTTTTCACAAAAACAACAACAATACATAGCTACCTCCAATTATCACAAACAAGAGTGAAGCAAGTTTATGCACTGTTTCCTTACCAGCAAAAGGGTTGGACATTGTGATTGTTGTTATACGAAGAAGTGAAATAGATATGCAGGACTGAAGAAGTGAAGTAGATACTACATGCAGGACTGCTCCAAACGCAGCTGCATCAACAGTTGTAAGAGAAGTAAATTAATTGAACACAAAACAATAATGAAGACAGAAGAAAACAATTTAATTTGAACTGTAGTGGTCATTTTCACTAGCAAACATGTTAGAGAAGTCGTTAGTTACATAAAAAAAATGCAGCCGTTTGTTCAATTCATACATGGTTGAAACAAATAATTGGGAACTGCCATCAGATATACTTACTTGACATTAGTTACTGCCATTACATATTATATATACTAAAGTAAAAGATAAAAAGGGATTTAGTATACTTATTAAAAAAAACCCTCTTTTATTCATTTACCCATAGCCTATTATACAAATTTACATTTTCTTAATATGGTTTGAAAGTTGGATAAATATTTAGTTTGAACGTCGGATCAATTTAGTTTTGGGCCCATCTTTCATTGGACCTAATCTTGTCCTCTATTTAATAACTTAAACTAAATAGAATTAGTTACGTTGGACCTAATCTTGTCCTCTATTTAATAACTTAAACTAAATAGAATTAGTTACGTTGGACCTAATCTTGTCCTCTATTTAATAACTTAAACTAAATAGAATTAGTTACGTGTAAAGTATAAATTAAATCCTATGCTTATCTCGCCACCACCACCATAAATATACCGTTTTGTGTTATTTTATTCTTTTACTAACCATCCATTTTGTTTTAGGTTTAGGTGTTATAGGTAGAAAATAGTGTTTTGTTTCCGGATAACCTCTGAAGTCTTGTAAACAATTTCTGATTGAAATATTTTTGGGGTTCTCCAAAAATTTCAATTGGATAAAATCAGAGATATATATTTCGAACAGAGAGGATGAAAATGATCTAATTTCCTTTTCAACAGAACCCATATTTATAAATTCGACCAACCAAAAACAGTTTGGAAGTTAGGGTAGTTAGGGTATCTTAACTGATTTTGTAATAAAACGGCTGAAATTTAAAATTTGAATAAAACGGTCAAATTTTGAATTTCGAAATTCTGTTGACTTGCAACAATAGCCGATTTAACCAGCTCGACCCCAGCCAGGGGCTCCGCCCCTTGGACCCCGCAAGGGGCTCCGCCCTTGACCCCGCTAATCATGATATAATCTAACAAGCGTGCACTCCGCACTCTACGACTTGTTTGATAATATATCATGATTAAATTGGTCGACTAGTCGATCCAATTACACTAAAATAAATAACAATCTTCCTCCATTTTAGTGTAATTCATGATCTACTAAACACAATCATATCAAATATCAAATTTATGCATAAATGAAATATCGTAACGATTGAATTTCACATTAGTATATTACACATTCCAAATATTCGAATATCAAGGTATCACTAAAGATTGAACCTTTACTATTCACAAAGAATACATGAAGATAATATACACATAAATTTACATTCTCACTTGTTCTTACTTGACACTATATTTTACTAGCCTTGTGTCCTTATCCTTCTTAAGCATATCAAAGCCAAGTCCTAGCTTCTTGAAGCGGCTAAACTTCATGCTCAAATAGGTAGTTCTTTTCATCTTGCACCTGCATATGCAATTTTTCAAAAGAGCTATTAAGAAGATAATCTTCAACCTTCACAACTTGCAGTTCTGAACACATACCTGGGGATGATGTACAAATGTGTTCCATATCTTGATGTTAAGCTTTCCACATTGAATTCAACACCTAATGTCATATTAGATGGGAATTGGGTATCTCAACATGAGAGATTTCAAATGGACTTTAATCCCATCCCAATAGCCGATTTGTGCACAAGATCTCTATTTAACCCCTTGGTTAAATGATCGGCTAAGTTATATTGAGTTCTCACAAACTCTACTGAAATAACATCATGCGTGATACGCTCACGAATCATACTATGTCTAACACCTAAGTGTCTAGACCTGCCTTTGTAAACTTGTCTATAAACATTGGCCAAGGCAGCCTCACTATCAAATCTGATAGATATAGGTGATATCGGTTTGGGCCACAACGGAATTTCATACAGTAAATTTCTTAGCCACTCAGCTTCTTTACTCGCTGCTGCTAATGCCACAAACTCTGACTCCATTGTTGAATCAGTAATACAAGTTTGTTTCTTAGACGCCCAAGAGATAGCACCTCCCCCAAGTAGAAATACCCATCCACTTGTGGAAGAATGATCTTCCATATTGGAAATATAACTCGCGTCTGAATATCCTTCAAGTACAGAAGGAAATCCGGTATAAGTTAAACCATAATTCATGGTTCCTTTCAAATACTTGTACTCGATTTAAAGCTTGCCAATGATGTGAACTAGGATTGCTAGTATACCTACTAAGTTTTCCAACAGCAAAGGCAATATCCGGCCTAGTGCTAGTCATGGCATACATAAGACACCCGATGGCTCTCGAGTATTCAAGTTGAGATATAGAAATACCTTTATTAGGTAGAAGCTTAAGACTAGGATCTATAGGTGTGCTTACCGGAGAACAATCTTTAAAATTAAATTTATTTAATATCTTCTCAATATAGTGAGATTGAGAAATCGATATACTATTGTTCTTTCGCTTGATTCTTATACCAAGAATCATTTCAGCTTCCCCCAAATCCTTCATCTCAAAGTTAGATGATAAAAAATTCTTCGTTTTATTAACCTGATTTTGGTGAGTACCAAAAATCAACATATCATCCACATATAGACAAATCATAACTCCTTTACCAGAATTATCAAATTTGCTATATACACACTTGTCTGCTTGGTTAAGAATAAATCCATTAGACAATATCACATTATCAAATTTTTTATGCCAATCGTTTGGTGCTTGTTTCAAACCATACAAAGACTTTTTCAACTTGCATACCTTGTTTTCACAACCAGGCATCACAAACCCTTCCGGTTGTTTCATATAAATCTCCTCATCCAAATCACCATTCAAGAATGCTGTTTTAACATCCATTTGATGAATTACAAGATTGTATACAGATGCAAGTGCAATCAACAATCTAATAGTGGAAATCCTAGCAACCGGAGCATAAGTATCAAAGAAGTCAATGCCTTCTCTTTGTTTAAATCACTGGATAACCAATCTAGCTTTATACCTTTCAATAGTACCATCTACTTTCATTTTTCGTTTAAATATCCATCTATTTCCCAATGATTTGCACCCAGGAGGTAAATCAGCCAACTCCCATGTATTATTATGCATGATAGACTCTATTTCATCCTGGATAGCTTCTTTCCAGAATGCAGCATCCCTTGATGCCATAGCATCACTAAAAGTCCTTGGATCATCTTCAATAACAAAACAGTATTGATATTGATAGTCAATCTTATCTCTTGACCCTTCAACTAAATATAGTTGAAAATCAGATCTGTACGATTTAGCTTTTCTGGCTCTAGTACTTCTCCTTGGTTCAGAAGGTCCAGGTACACAATTGGTACCACTTGATATATTTTCAATTTCACTTGAGTTCCTATTCAAAGAGTTTTGAATCAAATCTCTAGGTCTAGGTATAGAAGTAAATCTCTCTTCATCAAATATTGCATCTCTTGACTCGATAACTGTGTTCACCGCCACATAGTCATTAGATTCTAACACATAGAACCTATATGCAATGGAATGCTCAGCATACCCAATGAAGATACAATCTATACCTCTTTCACCCAAATTTTTCCTTTTAGGTTCAGTGAGTCTTACAACTGCTCTACAACCCCAAACTCTCAGATAATTTAGTGTTGGAGGCTTCTTAAACCAAAGCTCATACGGAGTCATCTTATTCCTTTTAGTAGGAACACGATTCAATAAATAACAGGCTGTTAACATAGCCTCACCCCAGAATCCTTCACTCAAACCCGAATAGGACAACATGGAATTAACCATTTATTTCAAAGTCCTATTCTTCCTTTCAGCTATACCATTTTGTTGTGGTGTATAAGGAGCCGTGGTTTGATGAATTATACCCGTAGACTGAAAATATATAGGATCATAATATTCACCTCCTCTATCCGTACGTAGATTTTTAATCAGATCATTCTTATGTAGCTCAACTTCTTCCTTATAGATTTTAAACTTATCAAGAGCTTCATTTTTAGCATGCAACAAATAAATGTAGCAATAACTAGATGCATCATCAATAAAAGTAATAACATACTTTTTATTTCCTAATGAAGGTGTAGCATGGAAATCAAATAAATCACTATGTACTAGTTCCAATATTTTGGAAACTCGGTTAACATTATTGAAAGGTTTTCTAGTTATCTTAGTTAACATTGTTCGAGTTCTCGTTTTTTAAAGTTTTTCAATCGAATTTTCATTTTTCATTTGATTTCTCGTTGTTTGAAGATGAATCCAGAGGAAGGTGACAATCCATCCGTTCGCAAGGCAATGGAGACGCTAAAATCCGATCTGCAAGAGGCAGGTAAATCTGTTCCAATTCAATCAGTCCAATTTGACTTTGAAGGAAAAATGAATGAGATGATTAGGAAGGTGGCTGAACTTGATGAATTCGTAAAAAAGAAGAGAAATAATGATGGTGCTAGGCTTAGGTCTAAGATTGCTGGGGGTGATCGGAATGATCAGTCGGATCAGTCGATGGACGATGGCGATGATCATTATGAGCAGCGCAAAGCACGTTCCGAGCAGAAAAAAGGATACAGTGGGGTAAAGAGGAAAGAAAAGTTACAAAGGCGATTGTATGAAAACTCTAGTGATGAGGAGAATTTTGAAGATTCTGAATCTGATGAAACACCGAGGTACGAACACTCTCGAGGCTGTTCAAGAGGAACAGAGCGTGAGTTCCGGCCAGCTAAGGCGTATAAGGAGGGAAGGAAAAAAAAAAGAGGCGAGTATACTCACCTCGGAAATACTCGCCTCGGAGGTGTTCACCTCGGAAATATGAAGGTGAGTCCAGCTTATATGCAACTGTGGGAATGAAAAATGAGGACCAGTATGTCCAGGGGGTTGACTGGAGGGATTCACCACTGGTCAGGGAGATCAGATCTGTGCCGCTACCGAGGTGGTTTGATATTTCCAAAGTTGATAAGTTTGATGGGACTCAAGATCCCGATGACCATATAGAACAATTTAAAAACTACATGACTAATTTCGAAGATGATGATAGATTGGTGTGTAGAGCTTTTTCTCAAACGTTTAAGGGAACTGCGCTAAAATGGTTCAATAAGATTCCCAAGGAATCGATTGCAAATTTTAGAAGTTTTTATACTGCTTTTCGGAGACAGTTTGTGGGAAGCAAGGAAATGAGAGCCAATGGAGACACGATAATACAGTGCAAGCAGGCTGTGGGAGAGAAGTTGAAAGATTATACTAAGAGGTTTGTGTCAACAAAGGCTGAGTTGGATGACTGTGAAGAAAGTGTGGCTATGGCAGCGTTCAGGCAAGGGCTGTTGCCTGGGGATTTAGCCGATGAGACTACGAGGCGCAGGGCGTTAACGTTTGGAGCTCTTATGGCCCAGGTTGAGGACCAGATTAAGGTCGAAGAATCGACGAGGGTTCGAGGAGGTGCTAGTACTGTTCAGAAGGGGAGTGGACAATCTAACGTCTCAAATAACAATCCCTCGCGTCCGAAGAACAATCAAAATGTTTCGAACCGAGGAGCTTCGAACTCGTATCAAGGGGGATATAATCAGCATAATTCCAACAATCAACAGCAGTTTAGGTCCAGGTCGAATGTGTGGGTAAGGCCGGATTACTATGCAGATTTAACTGAGAGCGTGGCTTCAATATATGAAAAAACAAGAGGAACAATCAATTTCAGAAAGCCACCAGCTATCAACAGGCCAAGAGAGGAGCGTAATAATAAATTTTGTAGGTATCATGAGGACATCGGCCATGATACAAATGATTGCATTGCTCTAAAGAAGGAGATGCAAATTTTGATCGAAAATGGAAAGTTGTTAGAGTATGTCAGAAAGAATGCCAAGGCAACGGCTCCTAAAGGAGGTAATCCCAATTCTAAGCAGGAAACTGCGTTAATGATTTTAGATGTTGCAGGTGAGGCAGATGGTTTCGATGTAGCCTCGGAATATGTCGAACCAGACCCCAGTCGACTTTTGTTAATGTCGATAGATGAACCGATGCGTCAGGGGCGTGTTCGAGATCTATGTGCCTTTTTTGAATCATTAACCATATTTGGAGGGGATTCGATGACCAACAACACCAATAATTCGAGGAAGAGGCATATAGTAAACTTAACGCGACAAATTGAGGGAGGTGCATCGGCACATCTAAGCAGCAGAAAGGATGTGCCCTTTATAATATTCGACGGAGATGATTTGAGGGGCATCACGGGGCCACATGAGGATGCGGTGGTCATTGGAGCAGAAGTATGCGGGGTGGAGATTCGACGAGTGCTGATCGACACAGGGAGCTCTGCTAATGTGCTTTTTAAGTCAACGTATGATAGGCTGACTGCACCACCTCGAATAGAAAAATCAGAGAGGACTATCATTGGGTTTACCGGCGCATCAGCAATTGTGATAGGTGAATTCGAAGGTGAAATTTCCTTGGGGAAAGGGCCTTTCAAGAAGAAAGTACAGGTACTTTTTGTGGTGGTGGATTGTCCATCGAGTTACAACGCTATTCTTGGGAGGTCATGGTTGGCCAAAATGTACGCTGTAGTTTCTACAGTTCATCAGTGTCTGAAGTATGTGGTCGAGGACAGAGTTGGCGTAGTCCGAAGTGACCAAAAGGTGGCAAGAGAATGTTATGCTGCTGCATTTAGGTTACGTGGTAAAAGTTCTGATGATCTCATGGAGAGTTAGCAGTTTGGGGGGTTGTCTTGTGGTGAAACAGACGAGGGAATTGATGATCCGAGGTCAACCCCGAGTTCTGTAGTGGTCAATGAAGAAATAGAGGAATATATTTTTAATAATGGCAGAGTACTTCGAATTGGCACTCTGTTATCTCTGTCGATGCGAGAAAAGTTGTTGAATTTTTTGTCTGAAAACTTGGATGTGTTTGCCTGGAGATCCGAAGATGTAGTAGGGGTCCCAAGCAACATCATATGTCATAGCCTAGCGGTTGATCCGAAGGTCAAACCAATTATCCAAAAAAGAAGGGCTTTTTCATTGGAAAAATCTGAGGCCATAGTTGCCGAAGTGGATCGGTTATACAAGATGGGGCACATTAGGGAGGCCAATTATCCGAGGTGGACGGCTAATCCGGTGGTAGTAAAAAAGAAGAATGGAAAATGGCGAATGTGTGTGGACTTCACAGATTTGAATAGAGCCTGTCCAAAAGATCCTTTTCCGGTGCCTCGAATAGATCAGTTAGTGGATTCCACTTCGGGAAATAAAATTCTGACTTTCATGGATGCATTTTCGGGGTATAATCAAATTCGAATGAATCCAGATGATGAAGAGAGCACGACTTTTATTACTGATAGAGGTTTGCATTGCTATAAAGTAATGCCATTTGGATTGAAAAATGCTGGATCAACATATCAGAGGCTGATGAATAAGGCGTTTGCTTCACAGATTGGGATAAATATTGAAGTGTACATCGATGACATGCTTGTTAAAAGCAAAGGTGATGATGAACATATTGATGATTTAGAAGAAACGTTTTTGAATCTTAGAGCCATTCAATTGAAGTTGAATCCAGAAAAATGCACATTTGGAGTCCGATCTGGCAAATTTTTGGGGTATATGATTAGTGAAAGAGGAATCGAGGTGGATCCAGAACAGTTGAAGGCCCTGATATCGATGTCTTCACCTCGGAATATCAAAGAGGTGCAAATGTTAACAGGCAGGTTAGCAGCTCTGAACAGATTCATTTCTCGTTTTTCAGATAAGTGCTCGCCTTTTTTCCAGGTGCTGCGCAAACCTAATAATTTCGAGTGGACTTCGGATTGTGAAGAAGCCTTTTTGAAGATAAAAAATCTTTTGTCCTCTCCTGAAATATTATCAAAGCCTCGGAAAGGAGAGCAGTTATTTTTGTATATAGCAGTGTCAGATTATGCAGTGAGCGCAGTTTTGATCAGTGAAGACACAAAAATTTCGAAGCCTGTTTACTATGTCAGCAAAAGTTTGGTTGATGCTGAGAAACGTTATTTGAAGCTCGAAAAATTGGCACTGTGTATAGTAGTTGCAGCAAGAAAAATGCGCCCTTACTTCCAGGCACATACGATTGTAGTTCGAACTTCATATCCATTAAAGAATGTTTTACAAAAGCCAGACATTTCAGGAAGAATGACCAAGTGGTCTGTGGAATTGGGAGATTTCGATGTGCTATTTTCTCCTCGAACAGCTATCAAAGCTCAAGATTTAGCAGATTTTTTGGTGGAGTTTCACTCACAGATCCGAGGAGAAAGATGCAGAAAAGGTGAATGAGAATCCGACGTGGACAATTCGAACTGATGGGGGATCCAGTAGTAAAGGGTCAAGTGCAGGAGTTGAATTGGTGGCACCAACGGGGGAATTTATGTTTCAAGCTATAAAATTTGGCTTTCATGCTTCAAATAACGAAGCTGAATATGAGGCTGTGCTAGCAGGGTTAAGGTTGGCGAAGATTTGTGGAGCAATGTTTGTGCACTTGGAAACAGATTCACAGTTGGTAGTTAAGCACGTTAAAGGGGTGTCAGAAGCTAAAAAGGAGCGTTTGGTTTTGTACCTACAAGAGCTTCGGGGGATGATGGCGCAGTTTGAAAACGTCGAAGTGGAGCATATTCGAAGAGGAAACAACACTATGGCTGATTCTTTGGCAACGATGGCTTACTCAGAAGAATACCCATGGATTGTAACACAACCATCGCCTTCGATCATATTAAATTCTGAGCAATGTGAAGTAGTTGATGAGGTGGTAAATAATCCGACGTGCGCTCGAGGAGATTGGAGGTTTGACTTGTTAAACTTTATTTCAAATGGAATATTACCTATGGATAAACACTTGCTCAAGAAAATAAAGTACAAATCCCTTGGCTATGTGGTACTGGATGGAGTACTGTACAAAAGGTCTGCTTCGAAACCTTTACTACGTTGTTTAAGTAAGGATGAGTCTCAGAATGTTCTGTCTGAACTGCATGATGGAGATGGGTCAGCTCATTGTGGGTTTAGAGCTTTAACGCGTAGGGTATTGTTGGCAGGATATTATTGGCCTACCATTTTGCAAGATGCCAAGTCATTAGTTCGAAGTTGTGACACTTGCCAAAGGTATGCAAATTTAATACACAAACCAGCGGTACCCCTAATGACAATTTCAGAGGCGGTTCCTTTCGATAGGTAGGGAATTGATTTAGTGGGACCATTACCTATGGCTTCTGGTGGAAGACAAATGATTATTGTTGCGGTTGATTATTTTTCGAAGTGGGCAGAAGCAGAACCCTTAGCTGGGACAAAAGCTAAGGACGTAATCAAATTTATTCAAAGTAACATTTGCTACCGTTTTGGAATACCTCGGAAAATAACAACTGATAATGGTCCTCAATTTAATAACAAGGAAATGGACTCTTTTTGCTTTTCGAAAGGGATACATCAATGTTTTTCCACTCCTTTTCATCCCCAGGCAAATGGACAGGTAGAGGTTACAAATAGATCTATTTTGGATGGCTTGAAGAAAAATTTGGCAGGAGCAGCAGGGAAATGGCCAAATTTTCTTCAAGAAGTATTATGGGCATATAGAACAACTCCTAGAGAGGCTACAAAAGAGACCCCCTTTTCTTTAGTATATGGGATGGACGCTGTGTGCCCTGCTGAATCTACGTTGCCCTCTTATAGACTACTACAATATTCCGATGCAGATAACGATGAGGCTAGAAGGGTGGAACTTGATTTGTTGGAAGAAAAAAGGGTCAAGGCACATTTAAATGTGATTCATTATCAAACGTTAATGAGAAGCAGGTACGATGCTAAAGTTAAGAGAAGGGAATTCAAAATTGGTGATCTAGTGTTGCGAAAAGTGTTTCTTCACACTAAGGATAAACACCTCGGAAAATTGGCTCCGAATTGGGAAGGTCCTTACGAAGTTAAAATGAGGGTCAAACCAGGTTCTTACAGGTTATCAGATCAAGAAGGAAGGATGCTCAAGCACCCTTGGAACATAGAGCACTTGAAATTGTACTGTGAGTAGAACTGAACTTTGAATTTTTGTAAAACAGACATACTCTTTCCTTATCTGTTGGCCCAGAAAGGTTTTAACGAGGTGTCTGATTAATATTGAATTTTTTAATAAAATTTCTTTTGGCCATTGGTTGTTTGTTATGATGTGTGTTTTATTATTTTGGTAATTTGGCAAGGATTGATCATCTTTGAAAGTTGACCAAGAATAATTTTCCGAAGCAATAGCTTTGAAGAAACAACCAAATTTTTCGAGGTGCCACGTCTTATGAGTGCATCTATTTTTCGAGGTGCCACGTCTTATGAGTGCATCTATTTTTTCGAGGTGCCACGTCTTATGAGTGCATCTATTTTTCGAGATGCCACGTCTTATGAGTGCATCTATTTTTCGAGGTGCCACGTCTTATGAGTGCATCTATTTTTCGAGGTGTCGTGACTTAAGCATTTATGTTTAAGAATAACCAGTTTAAACAAGTATACCACAAATTTAAGATAAAAAAAAAAAAAGATAAGTGATTTCCTCATGGAATAAAATACGAAGTTTACAAAAAGAAAAGGAGGGAGTACTTAATCACATACACAAAAAAACAAAACAAGTTGCTTAGCCTATTAGGCATCATCTTCTCCTTCTGATGATTCCTCTTCGGAACTATTTCCTTCGTCTGAGGAGGAGCTTGGTGGCGCTTCGAAAGCTTCCTTGGGGCGCTGATCTTCTGGAACTCGTTTCCAAAGATCTGATAAGTCTAGCCTTGGACAAGCAGCATGAACTTCTCGAAGAAGCTGAATAGATGTATCAATTTGAGTTTTCTTCATGCCTTCGAGCATCACAGAACTAACTTTAGTTTCAGCCTTTTTGACTGCAGCTTTCTTTTCTTCTTCGAATCCTGTTCGAAGTGTAGTAATCTCACTTTGGCTTTTTTCTAGTTTATCTTTTGTTTCCTTGATAAGTGCAGTAGCATCGGAGATGGCAGTAGAATGTTCAGCCTTCAGACTTTCAAGAGCTTCCAGATGAGTAGTTTTAAGAGTTTCGACTTCCTCCTTGTGTTTTTTAAGAAGCTGTTCTTTCTCAGCTTCGATTTTTTGGAGTGCTTCATTTTTCGAAGTCTTTTCAGACTCTGTTTCTTTTCTGCTTCTAACTAACTCTTGGGCAAGACGCTCCAATTGGCTTTGAGATTTGCTCACCTCTTCGTATAATTTTGTGACTGCAGTAATTAAATTTGGGAAAGGTTGAAGAATCGAAATTACCTCATCGGATTTCTCTGAGTGAGGAAAGACTAATGGATGATGAACAGGAGCAAAAGGGTTAGATGTAGAAGCTGTAGCAGCCTCGGTAGAAATTGGTGGAACAACGTTGGCAGGTTGAGAGCCAGAAAGTACAAAATCTCCACTTGAGTTGAAGTCATCAAAGTTTAGATAATCATCTACTTGTTTATCTTCAAGGGTTATTCCTCCTTCAGGATTCTCCTCAACAAAAGTTTTACCTTGTGCTTCGGAAGCTAGCACAGCCTCTAGTAAATCAGCCTCATTCTTTTCATTGGGCTTTTTAGACTTATTCTCTTTCTTTTTTGGAGAAGTGTCCTTTTTCTTTTTCTTCTTCAGGGTAGGCTGGTCTTCTTCGGTTATGGTGGGAAGTGAAGGTGCAGACGTTTTTCTTTTCCTTGTACTCTTCGAAGTCAGGGAAGGCTTAGCTCTGCTTGTGCTGGCTTTCTGGGTCATTTTCCTTTTCTTTTTCAAAGGTAGATGGCTGTCACTTCGGTTCCGAAGAGGAAGATAGCATTTCCCATCTGGTGCAAGAATCCTCTCAACTGCCAGAAGGGGATCTGGTGGCGTCATCGGATCTTGAGGGAAGTCGGCCCCTAAAGATATGCGCCAGAGATGGCTATTAACGAAGTTAATGGGCTCGAATGCTGAATGAAAACCATTGCCCCAAGATTTTTCAGCCCATTCAGCCATCTTTTGGAAGATAAGCTTGCCTTCTTTTCGACGACCCTTAAACCGCCTCGGAATTTCTAAAGAGAGAAAAATAGTTAGCTAAGTAGATTGATTCAAAAACAACTAGATAAACAAGGGAAGGTATCACTTACTACTGTCTCTCCAAGTAAGGGTGAGTCTGGAAGGATTGGCATCGGAAATTTCTTTGCCATTTTCCCAGGCGCCTGACAGAAAGACAAACCTTTGTTTCCAGAATTTATCGGCTTCGAGGAGGTCGTCGATAATTTTCAAGTCATCTTCAAGGGTTAAATAATAAAATGGCAGAACAGGGCCATTTGACACTTTGGTTACTGAGATGAAGTCCTCGATTTCGAGGGGAATACCTCCAAGCCTTGATACCATAATTGCTGAGAACAGGGTGAAGAGCAAGTTGGGAGTAACCTGTGTTGGGCATAGTCTGTGGATTTCGAAGAACTTTACGATCATCGGATCCAGGGGAAACCGAAGTCCCCAGTTAAAGAGCTCAGGGTACACTACCAGCTCATCTTTTTTGCAGTTCAAGGGTGTCTCTCCTTCCACTGGTAGTCGAAGTGTCATGTTGTCAGTTAACCCCCATAACTTTCTGAGGTGCTCTTTCTCTGATTCGAGGTAGTAGCTGTAAGGAACATTCTTCAAGGCAAGAATGTACCAAGCAGAAAGAGGCTTGAGATTTTCCTGAACTAAGGAGGCAACGTTCTCAGGCAGTGTAATGAGACCTTTTTTCCCTCGAGTTTTCTTTGGAGGAGCTACACCATCAGCCTCGGATTCCTCCTCGGCATCAGATTCAGTAGCTTCTGAATCGTCTTTTTTGTGACTTTCCTCGGAGTGACTTCGAATTTGTGTCTCTTGTTGAGTCACAGGAATTGGCTGACTACACTCTGGTGTAGTATCATCCACTTCTTGTGGGGGAGGAGGAGAGTGTTGAGGAGTAGAAGAGGTTTTTGCTTCTTCACCCATTACTAAGAAAGGTGATTTTTTGGCACGATTAGCTCTGATAGCCTCGAATTGAGGAGGAAGTGTTTTGGATTGAGGTTTGGATTGAGGGTTTTTTGTTTCTTCGACTTGAAGGACAGGTGATTTGAGTTGTGGTTTGTTATAAGTGGGTGGTTTGTCTAAAGTAACTACTTTAGATTTTCGATGAGGTCTTAGTAATGAAGATTTGGCTGGATTTTGGAGAGAAGAGGTTGTTGAGCTATTTTCTGGGTTAGAAGCTAGAGGTGAAGACGAAGTGGCAAGGTTTGGATTGAAGTTGCCGTATTTAAAAGTGGTGCAGGAAGAGTGAGGACCGTTATAGATCAACCCAGCAGCTTTGTATTCTTTGGCTCTTCGAGAAATACAAAGATAATCGTAGGCCCCGAAGACTTGGTTACTGGAACCAGGAAAAAGATTTTTCTTTGATCTTACTGGTCTTCTGGGTTTAAATCTATTGTATCTAGGGTATCTTCTCATACAATGGGTTTTGGTATGAGAGATAGCTAGGGTAGATAAGAAAAAATGAACAGGTTGAAGATGAACAGGTTGAAGATAGACAAGAGAAGATGAACAGGTTGAAGATGAGCAGGTTGAAGATGAAGAACAGATGAGAGATGGTTCAAAAGGTGGATTCTCTAAAAAACTCTTACTGAATGAATAGCTGAGTATTTATAGGGTAAAGAGTAACGTCGAGAATGTGAAAGTGTGGAACAAGTAATCTGTTTTCATTGGGTGGAATATGGAACGAAAAGGAAACTAGTGATGTCACAGGTCTATTACTAGAAGTCTAATCAGTCCATCAAGTAGGGTTTAAAGATTTCGAAGTGTTATTAAACTATGTGTGAAGTAATAATGTTTGAAAACCAAAGGCAAAGCAGTTCCACAAAAAGTCAAATTCGACGAGGAGTTAAATTCGAGGCAGTTGAGAAATTCGTTTGCACTTACTTATCAATTCGAGGAGAGTCCTAGTTCATTGAATTTAATCGTAATAAAGAGGTAAAACGATGCTGATCCGAGGAAGGATTCGAAGAGCTAATAGTTCTTATACATTAATATATAAGAACTAGGGGGGCTACTGATAAGGAAGGATATTCTTTAGGGACTAAAGTGATAAATTCTGTAATTATAGGATTAAATTAGGCTTTAGGCGAAACCGAAGGGTTAAATTGTAAATATGACAATATGTAACCGTTTCTCTAACTAACTCACCTTGCCTATTTAAAGAGGCGGAAAGAGTTATTTTGACCTATGAAATATTCAGAAGTACTTTTCACTACTTGAAATTCTCATTGTAAACTCTCTGTTCTTAATTCACTCACTACAACTTTAATTCACACCACATGCAAGTTTTACATTTTTCATTATTTGCATCAACAGGAGGAATAAGGCTCATTTTAGACATGTCTTTTATTCTTTCATAATGAACATGTCCTAATCTAGCATGCCATAATTCTGTTTTATTTATATTTCTACACACACTAGTAGAAGTCATGCAAACAGAATCATTTTCGAACGAAATATTAATATTTAACATAAACATACCATTACATAAATATCCGAATCCCATAAATACACCATATTTTGACAATACATATTTGCCAGTTTTGTACACTTGTTTGAAACCACAATTGTTTAAAACAACACCAGACAAAAGATTCTTTCGAATCCGAGGAACATACAATACATTGTTCAATAATATGTACTTTCCAGAAGTAAATAGTAATTTAACATTTCCTAGTCCTTTGATTGGTTCGGTAGCAACATTTCCCATCTTAAGTGAAGGTCCATCTTCAATCGGTTGAAAATTACTAAACCATCGAAGATCTTTACATACATGACTTGTTGCTCCCGAATCAACCCACCAAGCAACATCATCATCCTGCACATAAAATGCTTCAGATATTAGAGATATATAATTTTGACCAGAATTAGAATTCTGAAATAAAATCTGACCTTGTTGCTTTTCACGATCCTTAGATCCACTTGAACCAGCATTGTTTCCACTTGAACCAGCATTGTTCCCACTTGGACCAACATTATTTTTTCCTTTTCCAACTCGACAATCCCTTCTAAAGTGACCAGGTTTTCCACATTTCCAGCATGCTATTTTAGGCTTTTTGCTGTTAAAATTACTGTTTTTGTTGTTTCCTTTAAACTTTCGTTTATTCCCCTTATCTGTATTTCCATTCTTAAAGAATCCGCTGCTTTCAGCCATATTTACAGATGAGTTTCCAACTTGGTTTTTACCCTTGGGATTACTTAATTCATCTTGAGCCCTTAGAGACTCTTCAATCTTAAAATGACTACCAAGTTCGACTAGAGTCATCTCTTCCTTGTTGTGTTTCAGTGTGTGTTTAAAATCCTTCCACGAAGGAGGCAATTTGTCAATAACAGAAGAAACCGAAATACATTCGTCCATTTTCATATTGTGTTGAACAAATTGACCCAGAATTCTTAGTAGTTCATTATACTGTTCCATTACAGGTCTAGAGTCAACCATTTTGTAATTTATAAAATTACTAACCAGGAACTTCCTACTAGAAGCATCTTCTACCATGTATTTTGATTCTATAGAATCCCATAATTCTTTTACAGATTTGACATTTTGGTATACATCAAACAAAGTATCAGACATACCGTTTAATATATGGCCTCGGCAAATGTAGTCATCATTCTCCCACTTGCTGCGCCTCCTCGTTTGTTCCAATGTTTCATTCTCAGTGATCTCTAGCCAGGGGGTACTCAAGACATACACAACCTTGAGTGTAGTCAACAGAAAATGCATCTTTTTTTGCCATCGTCTGAAATCATGTCCTTCGAACTTGTCCAACTTAGCGAATTTACTTGTCATCTCCTTCGCAGATTCTCCTCCGTTCGTCATCTCTATCTTCATCAACAAGAATAGAATATTTCAATAAAATATAGAAAATAGTGTTTTGTTTCCAGATAATCTCTGAAGTCTTGTAAACAATTTCTTATTGAAATATTTTTGGGGATCTCCAAAAATTTCAATTGTATAAAATCAGAGATATATATTTCGAACAGAGAGGATGAAAATGATCTAATTTCCTTTTCAACAGAACCCATATTTATAAATTCGACCAACCAAAAACAGTTTGGAAGTTAGGGCAGTTAGGGTATCTTAACTGATTTTGTAATACAACGGCTGAAATTTAAAATTTGAATATTACGGTCAAATTTTGAATTTCGAAATTCTGTTGACTTGCAACAATAGCCGATTTAACCAACTCGACCCCAGCCAGGGGCTCCGCCCCTTGACCTCGCTAATCATGATATAATCTAACAAGCGTGCACTCCGCACTCTACGACTTGTTTGATAATATATCATGATTAAATGGGTCGACTAGTCGATCCAATTACACTAAAATAAATAACATTATATCGTTATTTTATTCTTTCATTAAATCCTCTCAACTTCTATGTCTATTATATATGTTTTAGGTTTAGATGTTATAGTGTTATTTTATTCTTTCACTAAATCCTCCTCGTTTCTCTTTTTACTAATTCTGTTTTAGGTTCAGATGTTACATAAACTTTCTGATTTCAGCCTTTCCAAGGTGATTTTTCTTTCATTTTTTTTAATTCTTCGATAATTTGTTCAGGTTGTTTTTAAATTTTTTACTTTCTCTCACTCTCACGCTGTTTTATTTTCTGTTCTTCTTCTTTTTTCTTATGGTTTTATTGATATTTTTTTTAACTCCTTTTTAACGATAATTTAAAAAAAATCATTCAAAAAGGGTTTGTTTATTTTTATTTTATTTTAAGTTCTAATTTTTTCCTCCCCTTCTCATTCTCTCTAAATTAAATTTTAATGTTTGACTTCCTTTTTTCGTTACTCAAAATTTGAAATCTTTCTTTTTTAATGTTTAAGAAAGTTTCTACGTACATTTGTATTGTTTAATAGGATTTGTGGCAATTGGTAACGAGACATGCTCCATTAGAGGAAGCATTAGTACAAAATTTCACTCGTATGCTATTCTCATCCTTATTCCAACCTATTTTGTTTTTAGGTTGTAAAACAATTTTCCTATTGATATTCAACTATATGTAAGTAATCTAAAATCCGAAATCATCTTATAACAAAATATATTTTCATATATTAGTTAATTTTGTTTTATGGAAGCAAAACAAAATTGGGCAAGACTTCCGGTACTATTAAGATCACCCATTAAGGTAAATCAAGTATTTTTATCTATTTATGTTTATTATTATGATTGTTATTAGGTCTAATTAAGTTTTTTTAAAGTTTAAGTATGCAAAAGTTAATTTAGTTGTAATAAAAAAATAATTTTTAATAAAAATTCTATTAATTGGATATTAGATTGGTATAATATAATTTTGAAATAAAATAAAATTCTAAAAATGTATACTAATTAATGGCTAAATAGATTTTTCTAATTATTTTAAAGAGATTTTATTTTTTATTGTTTTATAATACCATGTATTATTTTATTTTAAAATATTTGATTCTATAGAGTAAAAATAACTTTTTTATATTTGTTTAAAAAAATAAATAAATTTGTTTTATAATATATAATTACGTACTAAGTTATAAATTATGACATTTACTTGACATGCATGATACTTTATTCTGCAAGCTTTGGTTTAGGTTTAGAGAGAATAAATCTTTATGGGGCTAAATATATTCATAGCGACTATGCAAATAGTTTCATCCTCTCTACGAAAATTATTGTACTAAAGGCTCTAAAATTTGGAAAATATTTGGAAAGATTAATACATTTGTTGAAGCTAACATAAAGTAGAGTTTTGGCAAAAGAAATAATTATTTTTGGCTAGACAATTGGTACAAGAGGCCTAATCTTATTATTCTTGATACTAACTGCGACAATCATTGGTATAGGTCCGTGAAAGTTAAGTATTATTGGGAGAACAATGCCTAAACCATAACAGGCTTTCTGGATCATTTTCAAACTATAAATTCAAGGAAATTCTTAAGTTATCTATCAATGATCAGAAAAAATGATTCTATTTTATGGCTTCTATCAAAAGATGGAAAATATAATACAAAAGATACATGGAACTCATTGAGAGTTAAGCATAGCCTATTTAGCAAGCTTTGCAACATAATTACTCATATGAAGTGTTCCTTCTTACAGTAGATGATCCTTCATAATTGGATCTCGTTGATTCTATAGTTCAAAAAAGATACACAACCATAGCATTTAAATATCAGTTCTACAATAACTATGAAACTCTAAATCACTTATTTGTGGCAAGTCAATATTCAATGCCATTATTGGAAATCACTTAAATGATTTTTTTAATATAAATTTAATTTTTATATTTTTGAATGATCATTTCTGCAGCAACGCCATTAGTACCAGATGTATTGGCGGTGTACCACATGATTGGTGATGTAGATTGAGAGTACTTAGCTAAAGTAAATCCTATCGTAAACCAAAACCGGAAAAACATATATAGCGATGATTTTCCGTTGTGATTGGCAACATTTATTCCGCGAGGCCTTTAGGGGGTGTACCAAAAGCAAATCTGTACGTTAGACACCTAAACATCTATTCTAACACAATTTGAATTTTTGTGTTTATCATAGATATTTTATTATATAATGTTGATAATATTCTCTTATATAATGTTGATAATATTGTGTATATTGATTTCTCGAATTGTAATTGGTAGGAAAGGACAAGGGTTCAAAGTACCATAACACATAAAATTGCAAAAGATTAAATATACATTTCTTGAATATGTATGATTGACAATATATGTTCAATATCTAAGTTACTGAATTCGTTATATGTTAAAACATACTAAATTTTATAGGATTTTCCTTTTAATTATCGTATTTCTACGAGATGACCATATATTTTTTGTTTTTGATTTTTAATAATAACTCATTCAATCTTTTATGTTTTGTATTTTTACTAGACATCATTTTTATATTATATAATATTTTCTATGTGTACGATGCAAAACTATGATTTTTATTTTCAATAGATATTTACATCATTATTTTTGTATGATATAATATTTCTTTTAGAAAAATCACAATTGATAAAAATAAATTTATTTTTTATATTTTTAAATTATCATTTTTGTAACAACGCACAAGTAATTATAATACTACTTAGCTAAAGTAAATCCTATAGTAAACAAAATCCACAAGAAACATATACAACGATGTGTTTCCGTTGTGATTGAGCGACGTTTATTCCGTGAGGCCTTTTTGGGGTGTACCAAAAGCAAATTCGTACGTTCCACACCTAAACATCTATTCTAACACAATTTGATTTTTTGTGTTTTGTCATAGATATTTGATTAAATAATGTTGATAATATTCTCTTATATAATGTTGATAATTGTTTATATTGACTTCTTGAAAGGACAAGGGTTCAAAGTACCATAACACCGAAATTGCAAAAGATTAAATATGCATTTTTTGAATATGCATGATTGACACTATATGTTCAATCTCTAAGTTACTAAATTCGTTATATTGTTAAAATATAATTTAATAGGATTTTCCTTTTAATTATTGTATTGCTACGAGAGGACATCATTCAATCTTTTATGATTTGGATTTTTACTAGACATCATTTTTTTATATAATATAATATTTTTTATTTGTATGATGCCAAACTATGATTTTTATTTTCTATAGATATTTACATCATTTTTTATATGATATAATATATTTTTAGAAAAATTACAATTAATATAAATAAATTAAAATTTTATATTTTTAAATTATCATTTGTGCAGCAATGTGCGAGTAATTATACTAGTAATTAGCTAAAATAAATTCTATAGTAAACAAAACCAATAAAAAATGAAAGAAATAAAGTGTATTATGAGTTGCTCGACATTGCTTTTAGAGTCTGGTTGCTTTTCAGATAATTTACTTTAGGAACCCCTAATAAAATACCTTAATTCTCCAATAGGCTAAAGTGGTATGGTGGAATTACAACTTATCCAAGCTTTACATAAGGAATTAGTCGCCCATCTATGCGTAAGACCTTCTAGACGTTCTGGAATACGTAAATCGGGTAAATGACTGCCAATGAAAAAAAAGAGTTGGATATGTAAATGGTGTAAATGACTGCCAATGCATACACTGACTCAATAAGAGAGTTAGATGTCTTCCTGGCTTAGTAAGTGCCTAAAACAGTTACATGAAAAAACCTGTAACAGTTGTTAAGATGGTTCTCAGTTGAACATTCAAAATCAGAAATCTTAGGTTAAGTAGATGATACTGGTGCCATAGTTGCATCGTAAACAGCCACCAACTAAAATACAGGATAAGCTGCAACTTCCACTTCGCATGCTGATTTGGGTCAATAACTTTTGTAGAAGTCATAAATCAATACCAAATACATACAAGGTTACCATCAATGATACATCTCATTTCAATACAGAGTTGGTGTGGATAAAAATAGCCTGGGGGTAGGCAAGTAATTTCAAGTGGAGTTTTAAGGCGGTGTAAGGGTGTTTCAAGGTGTTTCAAGGTGGTGAGAGAATTAAGCAGCTTGGCAGCAGTTAATTTTTGTTACCCATAGTTAATGCTGGTGGTTGGGTATTTATAGTATGATACTTGGGCCCTTATGGGCTTTCAGGTCATGTTTAATGGACCCGGGTCATGTTTAAAGACCCATGAGTTTTAAGCAGATGGGCAGGTAGCTTAGTCAGAAAGTGTTTAGGTTTTTTAGTACTTTAGTCATAGTTGGAACAGCCTTAAGCTCACAGTGTTCGAAGTCATCTGTCCGGTTCAAAAGTCCTGTCCGATTTTAGTTCTTGGTGTCTGTCCGGTTTACGGAGAGATTTACATTGGTCTGCCCTTCCGGGGAGCATTCCGAATTCGGACTCATCAAGAGTAGTCTTTACACCCTGTCTAAAAAAAGAAGGGAAATGTCACAGAAAAATACATACTCCTTAGTCCTTACATTATTTATAGGCTTATAGCCATAAAGTAACCAAAGGCAATATGCCTGTAGTCAAGGAAGGAAATTATGCTGAATAGGCAAAGTAAATGTTTTTCTTTCTGCCTATAACACCACATAGCATAATTTGCGACCGATATTTCTATCATCAACACCCATAAACTCAATTCACTTAAAAATCAGCTCCCAGAGGCTCGATTGGACACCAAGTGCTTGCAAAATTCTTCATCACACTCATACACTATGAAAAAATAATCATATGAAAACAATGATACTACTAAATTCAATATCCAAAACCTCACCTCTCATGGCAATAACGTTAGGACATGTGTTGAAAGCAACAACGTAACTCCTGATCGCAACAAGACTCTTGTTGGTCGTGAACAAATCCAATTTGAATAGGGAAATAAACACAAATATAGTATTGAATGTCGTACTACTACAACTCTACACAATCTAAACAAATATTTTGGTCCAAAGTATACAATGTCTAATTGTCAAGCAAAGACTTTTAGATTGTTGCTACACGTATACCTTTTCTGTTTTTCAGTTGGATAGGAAAAATGTTGACGGGTATCTCTCTGTAATGGGCTACTTATGTGCCTTTTTTGTTGTTTCACCAACGAAAAAATGGTTCCAATTTTTTTTGCTTATTGTTGTAAAAAAACGTGTAATTGCAATAATTTTACTTTTTGTTGTAAAAATGTATAATTGTAATAATTTTATTTTTCGTTGTAAGAAAGTGTAATTGCAATAATTTTAGTTTTTGCTGTAAAAAATATGTAATTGCAATATTTTTAGTTTTTACAAAAAAAATATTTTTGTTAAATACAACTTTATGCAACTAATATATTTTTTTAAATATAAATTTATACAACAATAAAAAACATAATTTTGTAAAAAACGATAATTATATATTTAGCAAAAAATAATATTTTTGTTAAATATAACTTTATACAACTAATATTTTTTTAAATATAAATTTATACAACAAAAAAATATATTTTTAATAAATTTAATATATATAATATTAAGATCTCAATTTGAGATGCTCCTAAATCCGTAAGTATGGTTCTCCATCGTCCCTTCTATTTTGTTCTAACAAAAATTTAAAAACTAAAATATTTATAACATTATTCATATAAGCTTATTCACCTAAATAATAAAATAGAACAATCATAATAAAAATAATAAAAAAGAGAACAAAACAGTCATTATAATAACTACAAGGTATTAGACATAGGTTTTAGTAACCACAATACACAAACATAATTCCAAATTAAAAATTCTAACACATAAATATATGCAATTAACTAAAGACCATGACCTCTTGTTAAAAACGTACACCAGAAATATATGAACATATCTTAACATAAACTGGCCTACATACCTATATATTGCTAATTAGAACAGTTAAGACTTTAAAAGGAAAAAGAGAATAGTTCTTTATAATGCATGCACACCTATATATTACTAATTAGAACAATTAATTACTTTAAAGTTTAAAAGATGATAGTTCTTTATAATGCATGTACTTAGAGTTATACAGATATATAAAGATAAATATGGCCACATCAATGATAACCAACCCACTGAAGATTTTAGACATTGGTTAAATAAAAAGAAATTAGAAAACAAAATAGGAGGAAGCATGCATTTTAAAATTTACAGCAAAATTATAATGTTTAAGTTAAAAAAAATAGCAACTTTGAGATGGTTATTAACAAAGTAATAATTTCAAGATAAACTTACAAAGTATTCTTGGGCAAGAGGTTGATTCGAACGAACGTAAACATCTTTAAAATGTTCAACTTCGGGAAATTTTGATCCTGCTGCTCTTCTTTCGGAAATTTAATAAGTAAGAGGAGTCGGTCGAGAGTGATGATATATCTTTATCTTACTACAATTTACTTTATTTATACTCGATTTATGCTGCAAAACTCAGTAGATATAAAAGGGTTGTAAATAACGAAGCAATAAATGCACAGTACGAGATAAAACAACTGAAGTAGTGTTACTTACTAACCTCCAAAAATATAAATCAAGTTAAGTTTTTTTTATCATTAAATGAAGAAGAATAAGAATACTAATAGACAGAGATATCTTATATCTTTCCCATTTCCTATTATTAAACTTAATTAGGTATCCCAAATATGAAATAGTTACAAGTATTAAAGATAATTTTTGTGAAAGCCAAATTAATAGAACTAAAAACAAGACTCAACAATCAATTTAAGAAAACATTATTACCTTAAATTTTTCAGAATTAAAATGCTTGCATAGGTATATCCACCGATCGTGCTTTTTTCACCAAGCATCTCTTTTGGTGGATTGGCTATTGCATCCTTCTTATCTTTCCATAATTTGTAGTGTGCATGAAGGATGTATTTCCAATTAGCATATCGTGATCTGAAATAACGGTCAATGATATTTGCAGTATCACTATGCTCAAAATCAATAGCAAAGGTATCCTATAAAAAACATCAAATAATCAGATAGTTAGCTATCTCAAAATTTATATTCGTTACATATTTTTATGAGCCCATTCTCAAAGATCTTAACTAACATTTAAACTAAAAGTTGTTAATAATTAAGAAAGATGCAGAAATCATATATTTTAACATACTTGTAGCGCATGGAAATAAACTTAGATCGAAAACAATGTGTTACCTGAAGCAGCTCATATATTGAGATCTTGGTATCTTCTGAAGTTTCTTTCCATGATTCCATCATTGGACATCTTGTTTGGACTATGACCCCAATAACATACGATACGTCATAGTATAATTCTTGCGTTGCCACTCCTTTATGAATCTCCGAACATTTGTATTTGACACATGATTCTGGATCCTTGAATGATTCTTGATAATCTAAGGGCACGATATTTTCCACGCTTTTTTTCTTCTGCAAGTGAATCGACGGGTCTACTATATACAGATAAAGATTTGCGAAATGCATTAAAGACCGATTGTTCTTCAGGCAAAACTAATCCCTCAAATGCTGGAGTCTCAGGACTGATGCGAGATCCGGATCCAGTATCCATGACGCAGTCAGAATTCGACAGAAATGGTAGTCTCATTGCTAAAATTTCTGATAAATATCAAATTAATTCAATTATGTTCCTGTTAAATCACAATTATCACAAAGGTATCTTACATTACTAATTGTATTCATTATGGAATGATAAAGCAATATCTATAAATTAGTACTTAAATATTTTATGTTGATGCGTTCTCAATAAAAACTATTCAAAGTTTTTTATTATTTTATTTATTACCCGTCGTAACTTCTCATACTAATACAATCATATTAGCTTACAATTCAAAATTTAGAAATTCAGTTTCAAGGAAAGCTAAAATATTTCAATAACTGATCTTTCACAAAATTTGAATAAAGCTAAACAATTCAACAAATACTTGATATATGAACATACTGATATAAGATTATGTTGTCTAATTGCAAGTAAAGTTAGAGACTACCATATGGAGACTACCATATGACCTACTGATATGAACCTACTGATACGGAGAATACCATATAAACCTACTGATATGGAGACTACCATATGAACCTACTGATACGGAGATTATCATATGAACCTACTAATATGGAGACTACCATATGAACCTACTGATATGAACCTGAACCTACTGATATAAACCTACTGATATGAACATGAACGTTACTGATATGAATTTACTGATATGAACCTACTGATATGAACTTGAACCTACTAGTATAGAGACTACCATATAAACCTACTGATATGAAGACTACCATATGAACCTACTGATATGGAGACTACCGATAACTTAGAGACTACCACTAAGTAAGCTAACAATAAGTTAGATACTACCATATGGAGACTACAATATGAACATATTGATATGAACCTACTAATATAACATTATGTTGTTCAATTGCAAGTAAGCTAACAATGTGAAAAAAAGACTTTAAACATGCATTCGTCTCACTTACGAGAGAGAATATATAAATTGGAGATAAGATGTTGTCCATCAGCAGATTAAATTCAAAATGCTCACTTTTCTATTAGGTTGTCTTTCTCCAACTATGAATCTTTCTCTCTCTTTATTGAAGCTCGACTGTAATTATACTAAATTTTCTATAGAAAGTCTGCGAACAAAAATTGGAAAAATGGGGAAAGTGGAGAAAGGAAAGGAGAAAGTGAAGAAAAGTGGTTTATGAGAAGATAGT
Organism: Limnanthes douglasii subsp. nivea; assembly: GCA_036936605.1. Lineage (NCBI taxonomy): Eukaryota > Viridiplantae > Streptophyta > Magnoliopsida > Brassicales > Limnanthaceae > Limnanthes > Limnanthes douglasii. The sequence continues at coordinate 74,496,719 of JAUPFV010000003.1, read as the reverse complement.
TAAATAAAACGACACACGTTTGTGGTATTTAATGAACACAAAACTATTATTATACACTATAAAAGAAAATTTCAATTGTTAGCGCAAAATTTCAATGCTTAGCGTACAAATTTCAATTCTTAACGCACAAATTTCAGGTATAATATTTAAAGGAAACCAGGGGAAGGAAATTATATTTTTAGGGCATAAATTTCAAAAACATTTTATCTAATAACGTTCGATTACTTTAACCCATCTTTTTATTAATAAAAAATTTGTTTGTTTAAAAGTAAAAAATATTAATTTAAGGGTGACTCACCATTTAAGGCTCATCCAACAAACCTATTACAGTAACAAACCTGAATTTTTTAAGAGACTTTATACCTAAAGAACCCTACTATATAATATCCAGTAACAACTTCTCTTTCTTTTATTTTTGTTCATTTAAAATTTTAAAAGCTCATGTCTTCTAAACCGTAACTCGGAAAAAAAAAACCAAAAATACCATTGACATTTATTTTTTAAGACAACCAAAACTGATAGGTTTTGATTTTTTTTTTAAATAACATTTAACACAGGTTTCTCAGTATATGGTTTCGCATCTATCACAGTGGCTGGTTTCGCATTTAGCATCTATCATAGTGGGTCTTCGCATCTAGCAGTACAAAATTTAAACAAGTTTCCCATCTAGCAAAACAAAGAAGGTTTCACATCTAGCAAAACAAAAAACATTTCGCATCTAGCAAAACAAAGAAGGTTTCGCATCTAGTAAAACAAAAAATGTTTTGCATCTAGCAAAACTCGCATCTAGAAAAACAAAAAAGGTTTTTCATCAAGCAAAATAAAGAAGTTTTCGCATCTATCAAAATAAAGAAGGTTTCGCATCTACAAAATAAAAAAGGTTTCGTATCTAATAAAATAAAGAAGGTTTCGCATCTATCACAACAAAGAAGGTTTTGCATCTATCTGAACAAAGAAGGTTTCGTATCTTCTTCGTTAAATCTCTATAAATTTAAAACTTCAAAACTATGTATGTTTTAAACCATATCTCACAAAAAAATAATTGAAAACACCGTTGATTTTGTTTTTTAAGAAGAAGAAAATTAATAGCACTCATAATATGTTCTAAGTTTTTTTAAAAAAAAAAATTAAGAAAAAAAAACGTTTCGCATCTTCACAAACAATAAGACCATTAACGTTTCGCATCTATTAAAAAAATATTTTTCATCAACCATTCTAGAAAAACTTACGCATTTCGCAACTATCACTACGTACATAACAAAACATTTCGCATCTCTTCGTAGAAAACCATAACGGTTTTACGCGTAAATAAAATTCACAAAAACTAACACACATACTAAAAATCGACGAAAAACTAACAATAATGCGACAAATATACTACGTAATCAACGTAAATAATAGATGAATACCTAAACGAACATATATCGAGTAAACTGTTACTTCGAATTCAGAATTCGAGTAAATCGATTTACTAAACATCGATTTACTAAACATCAATCTTCTAAACATATATAAAAAATCTAACTTTGAAATCAATTAAAACACAATAAAAATCAACTGAAAACAAAAAAAATAATACAAGAAATCGAGTAAATCACATATAATGGTAGGACATGTTCTATTCGCGTAGTGTAAAAAAATATTGGAAAAAAAAGACTCAAATATGGGTGTTAAAAGCTTTTATACAAGTAAGTATGGGTATAAAAGATATTGGTCGGTCTTCAATGGTAAATATTTGACTAAAATGACTCTTACTCGAAATAAAATATAAAAATATGGGTCTTAAGTGGATAAAATATAAAAATATGGGTCTTAAGTAGATAATATATAAAAATATGGGTCTTAAGTGGATAATAGTTAGGGTTTTGGATCTTAAATGATAATGTACCCTTAATTTGTACCAAATTTATAAATACTTTTTATGCTTTATAATTTAATTTTTACGATATTCTTTTTACTAAATATCAAAATATTCTTTTTAGTAATCAATCTAATAATTTTAGATTGCGTTCAATTATAATTACTATATCATATAAAATTATTATTATGATATATTATTCAAATTTGTTATTCCAAACTCTAAAAGTATATAAATAATATTATTTTTTATCTTTTCAATTCATTGTAAAATTTCAAAATAACTTTAAAATAAAATTTAATATAAATTATTGAGTTTATCGTTTTTATTTAAATTTTATATGAAAACTCAATAAATATTGACTATATCTTATTCAGTATTGAACATACTAGTCTATGGGATTAATTAATGACTTAGACTAGTGTTGTTTTATTTATCAAAATCAATTTTAATATCAATTTCCTATAATAATAAAAAAACTAGTAAATATTAAATAATTTGATACAAAAATAAAGTTGTTATTAGCGTTATAAAATAAAATAAAAGTTAATTTTTTTTAAAATACATAAAAAAAGTTAGGTTAATGAGCTGATATTTTTCTTAACCATAAATTTTGTAATTAAAATTAATTCACTAATATTATATTTCATTTAAAAAAGAATACGATTCTCACATAAAAATATATGATTGATAATTTTGACAAAATAATTTTTATTTTTAATTAATTAATTAATATTTTTGAAGGATGAGTTAAAGATTTGTCTATTCAATTGATCTTGAAATTCTAAAAGATTTTGTTGGTTTAAAAATACAACTAAGTTGTTTTTTTATATTAAAAGCATCATCATTTAAAAAAAATTAAATTCTTCCAAACAATATATTAAGTGTACCCAAAAATTCAAGTGTCTTCATATTCTTTTTGAGTTTCACACTCGAAAACACAAATTCAAGTAGAAAATTCTGATAAAACAAATCTTTCATTTCTTCTCCAAATAACGAACATACCTCTTTTTTAATTAATGAGCAAATGAAAAGATTAAGTTATTTTATGTTTTATGATTCGATTTGGTTTTTTAAGTTTGTACTGATTTTTAATAGCTTTTTATTAGTTAAATTTAGGGTTATAATCGAGTTCATAATAATATATTAGTTTGCATGTGCTTAATTTTTGTTAAAAAGGTTTTTCCGGTTATGATTTGTAAAGATTTTAGAGGTTTTGTTGAAGCACGGGCTGTTGTGTTTCGCACCTGTTCTTTCGTCGCTTTTAGTGTTCCTAAGATACGATGACAGCATAAACGCCTTAAAATGGCAGCGACATGTGTTTTTTCCTCTGATTTGGCTTGTTTTTTAGATACATCTTAAATATTTGCTGTAGTAAACAAATACAAATGAGATAAGGTCGAAAGCCTAAAATGATGATGTTCGAACGAAGAAAGCGGGAAAAAATCTTCATAGGCGGGGCATACTAAAGAAATCAAAATTGGTTCCCATTATATCGAAGTAAGCCAATATTCCCAGTATACGCAACGGTTGTTGCGGCGTAAAAAGTTTGATGTCGTTAGAAAAAAATTACGGGAAGAGGTGACGAAGGACCACTGATGGTGAAGAATCATTGAAATCAGTTTAGATTTAACACTTGATTCGTGATTCACATTTAACAAACAATACTTTGATCAGATTTAACCATTGATTCTCTGTTCGGGTTTAACATATGACTTCTGATCCGCATTTAATATATGACTCTCAGTTTAGATACAAAAAGTAATCCATCATTCGCGTTTAACTCGTGACTTATGATTCATATCTAATCATTAATTTTCAATTTATATTTAATAAATGATTCGCGATTTACGTTTAACAAACAATTCTAACTTCAGATTTGGCATATGATTTTCAGTTCATTAACACGTGATTTTTAATTTGCATTTGACCCATGATTCTTAATTCGCATTTGACCCATGATTCTTAATTCGCAATTAACTCATGCTTCTGAGTTTGAATTTCATACACTATTCATTACTCATACAGGATTCTCAGTTCTTATATAATCCCTTGATTCTTAGTTTGGATTTAACACTTGATTCGTGATTTGTATTTAACAAATGATATTCAGATCAGATTTAACCTTTAATTATATGTTCGGATTTATCACATGACTTGTGATTCCCATTTAACGTATGATTCTCATACTATATATAATAAATGATATGTTATTCGTGTTTAACCCGTGATTTATGATTCGTATTTAATCCTTGATTTTGAATTCAAATTTAATAGATAATTCACGATTCGCATTTAACAAACAATTCTCGGTTTGAATTAAACACATGGTTCTCAATTTAGATTTAACACGTGATTTTTAATTCTCAATTGACCCATGATCCTCACATCACAATTAATTCATGATTCTCAATTCGAATTTCATACATGATTCACTGTTCAAACACGATTCTTAGTTTGTATATAACCTTCGATTCTCAATTTGGATTTAACACTTGATTCATGATTCACACTTAACAAATAATACTTAGATTGGATTTAACCCTTCGTTATATGTTTGGATTTAACACACATCACTTATGATTCACATTTACCCTATGATTATCAATTTAGATATAACAAATGATCTTTCATTCGCTTTTAACCCGTGACTTGTTATTCAAATTTAACCATTGATTCTCAGTTAGGATTTAATAAATTATTTGTGATTCGTAATAAAAAAAAATCAGTTCAGATTTAATAAATGATCCTCAGATTTAACACATGAATTTTAATTCGCATTTGACCCATGATTCCCAGTTTGCATTTAACTCACGGTTCTCAATTTAAATTTCATACACAATTCTAAGGTCATACACGATTATGAGTTCGTATATAACCCTTGAATTTCAGTTTAGATCTAACATTTGATTCGTGATTCATATTTAACAAATGATATTCGGATCAGACTGAACCATTGATTCTCGGTTTGGATTTAACACATGACTTGTGATTCGTATTTAACATATGATTCTTCATTTTGATATAACAAATGATCTGTCTTTCATGTTTAACCCTTGATTTGTGATTAATATTTAACCTTTGATTTTCAATTTAGATTTAATAAACGATTAGCGATTCGCTTTTAACAAATAATTCTCAATTAGGATTTAACATATAATTCTCAATTCAGATTCAACACATGATTTTCAATTCGTATTTGACTAATGATTCTCAGTTTGTAATTAACTCATGATTCTCATATTGAATTTCATACACGATTCATAGTTCATACACGATTCTTAATTCGTATATAACCCTTGATTTTTGGTTTGGATTTTAAACATGACTTATGATTCATATTTAACCTATGATTCTCAATTTAGATCTAGCAAATAATTTGTCATTCGCGTTTAACTCGTGATTTTTGATTCATTTTTAACTATTAATTCTCAATTCAGAAATAATAAATGATTCGTTGGTTTGTGTTTAACCAATAATTTTCAGTTTGGATTTAAAATATGATTCTCAGTTCAGATTTAACACATAGTTTTCAATTCATATTTGATCGACGATTCTTAATTCGCATTTAATTCATGGTTCTCAGTTTGAATTTCATACACGGTTCACCGTTTATACATGATTCTTAGTTTGTATATAGCTCTTGAGTCTCAGATTAAATTTAACATTTGATTCTCTGTTCAGATTTAAGCTTTGATTCTCTGATCAGTTCTAACCTATGATTTCTCACTTTAAATATAACAAATGAGCCGTGATTTGCGTTTAACCATGATTCATATTTATTCCCTGATTCTCAATTTAGATTTAATAAATTATTCGCGATTCGCTTTTAACCAATAATTCTCAGTTCGGATTTAACACATGATTTTCAGTTCATATTAATACATGATTTTCAATTCACATTTGGCCAATGGTTCTTAGTTCGTAAATAACTCATGATTCTCGGTTTGAATTTCATACACGATTTTCGGTTTGTATATAATACTTGATTTGTGATTCGCATATAATAAATGATACTTATATCAAATTTAACCTTTGATTCTAAGTTCAGATTTAACATATGACTTGTGATTCACATTCAACCTATGATTTGTTAGTTTAGATATAACAAATGACCTATCATTCTCGTCTAACCCATGATTTGTGATACATATTTAACCCTTGATTTTCAATTCGGATTTAACACTTAATTTTTCGTTTAAATTTAACATATAATTTATTATTTATATTTAACACACGATTCACGATTCATATTTAACCTAGTATTTTTAATTCAGATTTATTAAATGATTCACAGTTAGTGTCCAACCCATGATTCAGAACTATAATATGATTCTTAGTTCATATTTAGCTTTTAATTCTAAGTTTGTATTTAATATATTATTTGTGTTTCGCATTCTACTATTTGATAAGGAAATAGAACTTTGAGGACTAAAATGTAAAGGAATAAAACTTGTTATGACGAATTGTATAATTAGAGGAGAAAATTAGAGCTTTACGTTTTAATAAGGGACTGATGTGCAATTAAACCTATTTTTGTAATCGTTTCAGTTAAAGTTAAGTCTTTGCGCCTCTATATAAAGGCCAAGGCTGATCTAATAAAACTCTATGACTTTTGAGATAAATCATTCTTGTTACTTGACTTTCTCTCTAAAATCTATTTATCTTTCTATATTCTTTACTTCTCTCAATCTTACATAGTGAATCCAAATAATAACTCGCAAAATTAATGACTCCACTGGGGACTGATCAATGATTACTACCTAGATTACTTGTTCAAATTTTCTTTTTTCTTCCATTTCGAATCTTTGATAACAACTTCAAACTTGAAGATGAATTCAAGAAGTGAGAACGATCCATTGGTTCAAGAAACTGTTGAAACATCGAAAAAATATTTGTAATGGGCTTATGATAGGCAAGAATACTCCATTACAGGAGCGATGCATGAAGATATGAAATTGGCTAAGAAGTTGATAGGTAAAGCATTCAACTATATAATGTTAGATGTGATTCTGTACAAAAACGTTTTGAGTAGGCCATTATTGCGATGCTTGAGCAAACAAAAATCACTGGAAGTTTTATCAGAATTACATGATGGAGAGGGTTCAACACATTGCGGGTTCAAGGCATTGAATTATCGACTTTTGCAGGCAGGGTATTAATGGCCTTCAATTCTGGACGATGCAAATAATCTAGTTTGAAGCTATGGTACTTGTCAACGGTTTACAAATTCTATTCATAAACCGGCAGTTTCACTTATGTCCATTATCGAGGTCATCCCATTTGATAGATGGGGGATAGATTTGGTGGGGCCTTTGCTGATGCCTTATAGAGGACGACAAATGATTATTGTTGCAGTGGATTATTTTAAGAAGTGGGCATAAGCTGAACCATTGTCTGGAACAAAAGCCAAGGATGTGATTAAGTTCATTGTAAACAGTATTTGTTGTCGTTAGGAGTACCTCAAAATATTACTATAGACAACAGTCCTCAATTTAATAACAAAGAAATGGCTTCTTTCTGTGCTTCGAAGGGGATAAAGAAATATTTAACTACACCATTTCATCCCCAAGCAAATGGTCAAGGGGATAAAGATTTTTTTCTTCTTTGAATTAAGCTTTAATAGATGTCAGATCCTCTATTAATTTCTTCTTCTCCTCCTCAATCCACTTAAGTGAAACTTGAAGATCTTCAAATTTCTACTTCTCTATAGCTAATGCCTCAGAATGTTTGAATTTTAGTTAATCTATATCATTTTGGTGAGAAGTGTTGAGATCTTTATTTTCTGTTTGATGCACATCTCTAAGGTAATTCTTGAGATAGATGTGTCCTTTGAGAAATTCAGATTTGGCCATTTGAATCCATAAAACTGCTTCTCCACGAGGCCACCAAAGATGTTTCTTATACTTTTTCAGCAACAACAACTTTCTTGTAGCGAACCATATATTTTGCCATGTTTTCTAATTGACTTCAAGAGGATTCGATTTCTTGGTTAATTTTTGTGCTACAGCATCAAGATCGGTAAAAGGTTGAAGAGCAATAGCAACTTCTTTGAATGGCTCCTCGGGAGGGATGACCATTGCTCTAGGACGAGGTATGAGAGCAAGAAAGGTTGTACGAAACAAGATTTTATGAGATACTATTTCGAAAATAGCAGGAGCAGGTCTTTTACCAAGATTATGTAGTTGATCTTGAAGTTCCTGAATGATTGGATATTCATCTCCAACAATCTCTTGAGACTTATCAAAGTTGATAAAGCTATCAGGATCAAAGTAGTCATCACCTCGATCATTTTCTGAAACAGTTTCCCCTTGTTGAGTGCCACCGTTTTTTTTCTGACCTTGCTGACTCTCCACAACCACAATTTCATCACCATTGGACAACACCTCTTTGACGGTTTTTACAACTTTCTTTTTCCCTTTTTTTTAGGATTCATTTTAGCCGTGTCTTTTTTTTTGACACGGCGAATATTTTTTTCTTTTTTTGAGAAGGCTCACCTTTAACTCCTTCTTTGATAGTGGGGAGGTTACTTTCTGTTGTTTTTATCTTTGAACTCTTTGGCATCGGATCTACTGAAGGGCTATCACCAGATGTGCTAGCTACCTTTTTATTCTTTTTTCTTCTTCTTTTGGGGAAGGTGGCTATCTGATCTGTTTCGAACAGGAAAAAAGACTTTACAGTCATGATGCACTAACCCTTTGACAACATACAAAGGGTTATGTGGCTTTATTATATTTTCAGGGAGAAGAGCTCCTAAGTTTATTCTCCACAAATGGTTGTTGAGAAAGTTGATAGGTTGGAAGGCTGTGTGAAATACGTTGTTCCATTCTTTTTCAGCCCAGGCTGCAAGTTTGATGAAAGTCTATTTTACATATTTTCGACGAAGCTTGTAACGCCTTTAAATTTCTGCACAAAACATAAAATTTGATACAAACTAAGGAGAAAATCAGTTCAAGGTATAATTCAAGTTAATAGAATAAAAGAACATATGATTACTCGTTCAAACGAGGTTCAACTGTGATAGGTTGGCTTCATAAATTTCTTTGCCATCATCTTAATCTCCTGAGATGAAGATAAATTTTTGTTTCCAAAATATATTTGCCTCCAACAAGTCATCGATAATATTCAAATCTTCATCCAGTGTTAGATTGTAAAATGGAATTACTAGTCCCATCGACAATTTGGTCAAGGAAATAAAGTCTTATATACAAATCGTATTTAACACATGATTCTCACTTTGTATTTAATCATTGATTGTTAGTCGATATTTAACACATGATTCTCAGTTTAGATTCAATGAACGATTCATGGTTCATGTCTAACCAATAATTCACATGATTCTCAGTATATATATATATACATAAAAAGTATATAAAGATTATAATTTTATTTTTAAAGAATATTTGTTGTAACTTTAATTATGTTAATTATCATTTATTGTGTATTATGGCAAGAGATATAACAAAATAACATTTATTTGTCATTTCTTATATAATGAAAATGTCTAAACAACAATTAATGATCTAATAAAATTAAGAAGAAATCTAAAGATGATAGATCTTTCAAAAAGATGCCGAGATATAGTATAACCCTAAATAAAAAAATTAAATATATTTAATCCTTACAAAATATAAACCTTATTCAGAAAGATTTTCATTTTCTAGCTCGTCCTTATCTTTAGAGTTTCTATCATATGTATCTTCATCATTCGAAACAGAATAATTATCAAGAAGCTCCTGTTTAAATAGGTGAAATGGTAGATTATAACAAGAAAAATCAATAATTAACTCGCTAATTAGAATAGAAACATTGAGAGCGTCATTAAGCACAAAAAGCTCCATAATATTAGTGTTGTCTCTAAATCCATCTGGCATCAATATGGATGTACACAAATCTTCTTGGTATGCAACTGGATTTGTCTCATTGTCGCTAGTGATGAACCCGGATTTATTCACCACCACGTACTGAGAAAACCGAACAGGGGTAATTCAGACAATAACTGTCCACTGAACTATCCGGACTGGACAAAGTATTAAAACACTAAACACCTTTTGACTAAGCTAGGTTCTAATCTACTTAAGAACTAACGGGTCTTTAAACTCGACCCGGTTCCACAACATGACCCGAAAGCCCATGAGTCCATAATTAAGGGTATACATACCTAACCACTTTCATTAATGAGGGTAATGAACATTTAATACAACCAGACAGCTTAAATCTCTCACTACAAAATAACCAAACATTTAATACCTTTAAAACTCTTTAAAACGTTGGACAAAATTACCCTCAATTTAAAATAATCCACAACAATTTGGCGACCACAGTGGGAGCACGAAGGTGCCTGAATCTAGCATTCAAAACCAGCAAGAAAAACCAGTTCGGATGAATCCGGACGAGCAAGTGGTGCCACCACCTTTGGTAGAGGTGGTGGGTAAGAACGATGAGTACACGATGGAAGAACGAGACAGACTGAAAGCTAAAATAGAAGCATTAAGAGCTGCCAAAAAGGCAGAGATGGGTGTAAAAGAAAAGTTAAAAGTGTCAGCGATTCACCATACTGACAATCCAAGGGAGAATGACCCATCAGCAAAGACTCACTTAAGTACTAAAAAGACCCATGTGAGTTCTAACAAAACTCACCGATCTAAATCGGTGGAGAGCTCAGAGTCTGAATCCTTTAGTAGCTCCTCGAATGAGGATGGGCTTGAGGAATCCTTGTCATCCAGTAGTGACGAGGGCAGATCCAAGAAGAATCAAAAGTTTGTTAAGAAATATTCAAGAAAGAGGGACAGACATAGGAGGTTAAAACTGCATCTGGGAAAAGGATAGTCTCACAGCCACAGCCATAGCCGCAGGCATGTGGATCAGCTGCTGATGGATCCCTTCGCTTTCCATGATGAGCCAGGTATTTTTGCAACACGCAATGAAGACATTGTCTTTAGTCGTGGCCAAAATTTGAGACAATCCCCATTATCATCCAAGATACTGTTTAGAAACCTTCCTAAGAGGTTTGACAATACTAAGATTGAAAAGTATGATGGGAGCAAGGATCTGAACAATCATCTGGAACAGTTTAAAATTTTTATGATGAATTTTGATGATTATGACAAATTTCTCTGTAGAGCCTTCTCTCAATATTTTACGGGGAGTAATTTGAAATGGTACAGCAGCCTACCACTGGGTTGTATCAGAAACTTTGACACGTTTTGGGTGGCCTTCCGAAAGGAAGTTTATTAGGAGTAAAGAGGTGAAGGGCCATATAGATACTATCATCCATTGTACCCAAGAGCCAAATGAATCACTAAAAAACTATATAAGCCGGTTCGTGAACACAAAGAATGGGTTAACTGATTTCTTTGAGCAAGTAGCAATAGCTTCTTTGAGGCAAGGGTTAAACCCTAGAAATCTGGCCGATTCGGTAACCATAAAAAAGGCCATGACTTGGGGTGGTTTACTGAACCGGGTGGGGAAGCAAATCAATATAGATGAAATAAAAACGACTAGGATGCACAGGCAAGTGAGGTCTGCCCTGGCTGCACCAAACCGGAACCTGTCCGGATACAAGGCCAAGGAAGCCGGACAGGGGCCTAACAGGGCCAAACAGACTCAATCTCACTTAGCTCTAGCTCAGAGCCAGTAGTCTAGAAATAAACGAGGACCTTAGGTCCAACCAAAGCGGTTTGCTGAATTGAAAGAGAATATGGCAACCATCTATGACAAAATGAAAGATGAGGTACACTTTAGGAAGCCGGCAGCTCTTCAATCTTCTTAAGAAAGTCGTAATACTTGTTTTTGTCAATATCATCATGATATTTGCCATAACACCGAGGATTGCATCGCTCTGAAACAAGAGGTGCATAATCTAATTGAAAGAGGAAAGTTGGGGGCTTATGTCAAGAGAAGAAGTGGGAACATGCCTGACAATGCTCATCGGACTGGCCTAACGAACAATGCGGGGACATCTGCTCCGGAAGGGGCTATGGTAATCATTGAAAGATTTGATATAGAGTCAGAGTATTTGGATTCTGATCCAGCCCGGAATAAAGTGGGTGTTATAACAGAACATACCAAGACGGTGTCTGGGCTCATAAGCTTTTTTGAGTCGCTCACTATATTTGGGGGAGACACAATGACTGCGCCGACTCCTTCTTCAAGGAAGAGGCATGTTCACACTCTGGCTACTCAGTTAGAGGGAGGCATGTCCTCCTATCAGTCCCAAATTACTTTTCCCTTCATTGTTTTTGATGAAGATGACTTAAGGGACATAGTTGGTCCTCATGAGGATGTTGCGGTGATAGGAGCATCGATTGGGGGCAATGACATTAGGGGAATTTTGGTTGACCCTACCAGCTGAGCCAACATTCTCTTTTTAAGTTCCTATAAACAGATGAAGAATCCAACAGTAATTCAGCGTTCGAACAGGTCCATTGTGGGCTTCAAAGGAAGCTCTGTCGATGTGGTCGGAGAGTATGAGGAGGAAGTTTTGTTGGGCAAGGGCCCTTTCAAGAAGTTGGTCAGGGTAATTTTCATTGTGGTAGATTGCCCCACTTGTTACAATGCAATCTTTGGGAGATCATGTCTCTCCAAGATGCATGTTATGGCTTCAACAGTTCACCAATATTTAAAGTATGCAGTTCAAGGACAAGTGGGAGTTGTCCGGAGTAGCCAAAAAATAGCGAGGGAATGTTATGCAACTGCACTTGCCCCTAAAACTATGGGGTCGTCCTTATAAACGAATATTAGCAGTTGTTGGGGCCCTCTGGGGGTGAGGGTGATATTGATGATGCCAGAGAGACCCCTGGTGTTTTGATACCAATTAAAGAAGTTGAAACCCACTCTCTGGCTGAAGGAAGAAATGTTAAAGTTGGCTCCCAGATGGCACCAAAATTGAAGACAAAAGTGTTTTCCTTTTTAGCAAGCCACCAACATATTTTTGCTTGATGTAATGCTGATGTGACCGAAGTACCTGCGAATGTTATATCACACCAACTATCTATCCGAAAAGATGTTGCACCTGTTGTGTAAAGGAGTAAAGATTTATCTAAAGATAAATCTGATGTCATAATTCAAGAGGTTTATTGGCTTACCAAGATGGGGCACATAAAGGAGTCTCAATATCCTTTATGGACAACCAATCCAGTGTTAGTAAAGAAAAATAATGGGAAATGGCGTATGTGTATCGACTTTACTGACCTCAATAGAGCTTGCCCAAAAGATCTTTATTCAGTCCCTCGGATAGATCAGTTGGTAGACTCCACATCTGGGAACAAGTTATTATCCTTCATGGATGCCTTCTCTGGTTATAACCAGATACAGGTGGATCCGAAGGACCAGGAACACAATACTTTTGTTACAGATAGGGGCCTCCATTGTTACAAGGTGATGCCTTTTGGGTTGAAGAATGCTGGGGATGGTGAACAAAGCATTTGCTGATCAAATTGGGAGAAATATGGAAGTATATATTGATGACATGATGGTAAAAATCTTGGAAGAAGATTTGCACCTAGCAGATCTTCAAGAAACTTTTGCCAACTTAGTAAAGGTTAATTTAAAACTGAGTCCAGAAAAATGTGTCTTTTGGGTGCAATCCAGAATGTTTTGGGGTATGTGATAAGTGAGAAAGGGATACAGCCTGATCCGGACCAGCTTGACGCCTTATTAAAAATGGATCCTCATCGAAATATTAAAGAAGTGCAAAGGTTGACAGGAATGTTAGCTGCTTTAAATCGTTTTATCTCAAGGTCTTCGAATAGGTGTGCCCCGTTTTTCTAGACTTTAAAGGGTGCTAAAGACTTTAACTGGTCTCCACAGTGCGACCGGGGATTCAATAAAATAAAAAAGCATTTATTTTCCCCTAAAAACTCTATACAAACCTGTTAATGGGGAAACACTGTATATATATCTAGCTGTGTCTGAATGTGCTATAAGTGCGGTGCTGGTAAGAGAGGTGGACAATTATCCTCGTCCAGTGTACTACATCAGCAAGAGTCTGATAGATGCTGAAAAAAGGTATTTAAAGCTTGAAAAACTGGCACTAGTCTTGGTGATTGCTGCCAGAAAAATGAGGCCGTATTTTCAGTCTCATTCTATTATCGTCCGAACATCGTTTCCTTTGAAAAATATCCTTCATAAGGCAGACATATCAAGCAGGATAACCAAGTAGTTAGTATAATTGGGTGATTATGATATTGATTTCGCCCCCGAACTGCAATCAAAGCTTAATTTGTTGTTGATTTCCTGGTTGAGTTCCATTTAGATAGAAGTACTAAGCAAGTTGCAGGTGAGAAAACTAAGAAGGTATGGGTTGTCCGAACAAATTGTGGGTCAAGTACCATGGGTTGTGGTGTTGGGATATGTTTAACCTCTCTATATGGTGATAGATTGTATCAGGCTATATGTTTTGCTTTTAGGGCTTCTAACAATGAGTCCGAGTATGAGGCTGCTACAGCCGGTCTGAAGCTAGCTTTTCTGTGTGGGGCTAAAAGAGTCAGGTTAATGAGTGATTCTCAGCTTCTTATCCATCATGCCCAAGGTCAATCTGAGGCAAAAAAGGATCAGTTGATTAAATACTTGTTCATCCTTAAAGAAGTGGCAGCTAACTTCAAAAATGTTAGTTATGAGCATAGACCTAGATCAGAGAACACACTAGCAGACTCTTTGGCAACCATAACATACTCTGAGTCCTACCCATGGATTCATGTACAAGAATTCCCATCCATGCAACCCAATCAGGGCAAGGAAGAGGAGGAAAGTTTAAGTATACAAATGGTTCAACCCAAAGACTAGAGATATCCCCTTCTTCAATATATTTCTGATGGCATTTTGCCTCCGGAGAAAGCTGTGGCAAGAAAAATGAAACATATGGTTCGTGGTTTTTAAATCATAAGGGATATCCTTTATAAGAAGTCGTTTAGTAGACCTCTCTTGCGTTGTTAGGAAATTAAAGAGTCCCAAATTGTGCTATCCGAACTATATAATGGTGAAGGATCAGCACACTGTGGTTATAGAGCTTTAACCCAAAGGGTTTTGTTGGCCGGATACTATTGGCCATCCATAATGACAGATGCCAAGGAGTTGGTAAAGAAATGTGGCCCACGCCAAAGATATGGTAATGAAATTCATATCCATACTGTTCCTCTGGAGTCAATTTATGAGCCATTGCCTTTTGCTCGTTGGGAACTGGATTTAGTAGGGCCTCTACCAATGGCATCCGGAGGGTGCAGAACTATTATTGTAGCCATTGATTATTTTTCAAAATGGATAGAAGCAGCCCCCCTGGCAGGAACTACTTCAAAAGTTGTTATAAAATTTATACTGTCTAACATTTGTTGCAGATTTGGTGTTCCACAAAAGATAACCACAGATAATGGGCCACAATTTGATAACAAGGATATGGAGAGTTTCTGTGCCTCTAGGAGAATTCATCATTGCTTCTCTTCTCCTTTCCACCCACAAGTGAATGGTCAAGTTGAAGTGGAAAACAGGACCATTCTGTCCGGTCTCAAAAATATTCTGGAATGGGCTGCAGGAAAGTGGCCAAGCTATTTACAAGAAGTATTATGGGCATACCAGACCACTCCTGGAGCTGCTACACAAGAATCTCCTTTTTTCTTGGTATATGGGATGGATGCAATTGCTCCTATAGAGGCAACTCTTCCATCATACAGAGTCCACAAGTTTTCCGAACATGCTAATGAAGTGGCAATCAGAAGTCAGTTGGACTTAATATAAGAAAAAAAGGTTAAGGCTCATCTTAGAGCCACCCACTACAAGGGCTTGCTAAGAAGCAAATTTGCTTCCAGAATCAAAAGAAGGGATTTTTAGCCAGGGAACAAAGTATTGAGAAAAGTTTTCTTGCATACTAAGGAGAAGCAGTTCGGCAAGCTAGCTCCAAACTGGGAAGGGCCTTATGAAGTCTCTGAAAAACTTAAGCCTCGGATATACATTCTTCAAGACAAGGATGGAAGAATCTTAAAGCACCCTTCGAATATTGAACACCTCTGGTTATATCTGGAATGAAAGTTGTGTAAATATTTACTTGTTTAAAGTCCATGTAAATATTAGGGTGCATACTCTTTCCTACCCTAGTGGCGTAGGGAGGTTTTAATGAGGTGTTCGGGTTTTTCAATAAAATTTGATGCCTTCTTAAAATATTCGGAGCGGTTTGATTATAGTTTCTTTAAAGTCTTCTAAGGATCTTTGGCAGATCGGATTGGTCTGGTGGAATGATGATCATTTAACATTTTTCATTGGAGAATTTAAACACTCTCATTTTAAATACTTGTAAAACAAAGAGGGGCTATTTAAAAATTAGCCATTAAATTTATGCAAGTATGAAACAGAGCAAAATTTAGCAAGATAAACATGTCCGGTTAAAAACCAGGCGATAATATTAAAACATAAAATACACATTGGCTATCCAAGGATTTTAAGTTTTAAGAGAAAATTAACCGGACTTAGACCAGACACGATTACAAAAATGCTTTGGCCTTCCAAGGACTTTAATAGTTCACAAGATAAAAAGAAAAAAAAAATAAGGAAAGATAGCTAAAGAACCTCAGGGCTTATTCCCTTCGGATGTTCCTGCATCATATTTTTTATGGGGACTTTTGCGTTCGGCACTCAAACTCTTACCTTCTTCTTCTTCATCAGTGGAGGAATCTATTCCACTACTATAGCCATGCCAATCACCTTCTACCATGGTGTAAAATGGAAGGTCTTCATACTCCACATATCTCCATAAATATCTAAGTGTTCTCTTCGGAAATTTCTGATGGACAAGAAGGACCATATCATATTTGACCTCTGTATCTCTTACTTCTAGGGAGTCGATCACCTTGTTGGTATAAGCATCAATCTTGGCATGGATTGCCTTCTCCTACTCTTTAACCAAATCGTCTTTCTCCCTGGTTTCCTTGGATATAGCCTCTTCAAGGGAAGTCTTTTCACCGGAAAAGGTGTGAATGACTTCATCTTTAGTCTTCAAGTCCTCCTTCAAAGTGGAAAGATCTTTCTCTAGACCGGAGCACTTGGTTTGGAGCTCCGTATTAGCTTTCTCCGAGGTAACCAGCTTGGTTGCCAGATCTTCTTTCTCCTTCTTCAACTCCTCAAGTTCCTTCTTCAATGCCTCAATGCTCTGGTTGGCATTGAGGAGGTTAGTAGACAAACTATCCTTGTTTGTATTAAGGGTGTTGATAAGGGAAAACTGACTTTTTACTTGCCTTTCTAAGTTGAGTACTGGCTGAATATGGCCCAGCAGAGAGTGAGTCACCACATCATGTTCCCCTGAGACGGTGAAGGACTTGCCATTGAAAGTCACCATATTGGAAGAACTTGAGGGAAGGTAAGGGCCAGCAAAGTCGTCTTTCTCAAAATCATTGAAATAAAGACCAATATTTTGGAGACCACTGATGTCTACTCCATCAATATTAATATCCCCTCTGGTATCCTCCCAGAATTGTAGATCAGTGGGGATCTGCTTTGCCAAGGTGAGATCAGCTAGATCTGCCGGAGGTAGAGACTCTGAAGGGCGGAGGATTACTTCATCCCCCAAAGAGACCTTCTTCTTCTTAACAATCCTCTGATCACTGCTTGCTCCCTTTTTTCGGTCCTTTTTAGGAGGCTTTGGTGGATTTTGAGTTCCACCTACCTCCCTAATGGTCTCATCTTCAACTACTTTGAGCAAAGTAGCATCGATCCTTCCTTGGGTCTGCCCTCCTTGGTTCTCCGGAGCAATCTCATTTGCAGCACCCGAACAACCTCTACTGCAACCTTCTTTTTTTTGCCCTTCCCTTTCATTTTGCTTGGGGCTTTGGCTCTGGAGGGCAAGGCCGGTTTGCCATTCTTCTCCTCTATTCTCTTAAGTATAACGGCCGGAGGAGGTGGTGTAGTCAGCTCCTCCCAAGTGAGATCTCTCCGGCCCGTGGTGTTCCAGAGGTGGGATCTCACCAAGTTGCCTAAAGTAAAGCAGTTGTCGAATGAGTTCCCCCAATGGTCAGCAGCCCATGCGTTTAATGTGGCACATGTGGTCCGCCCCTCCTCCAAATAGTTAGAGGTGGCAATACTGACATAAGAGAAGAGGTGATTCAGGAATAATTTTTATGCAAAATAAGAAAGATAAACAAAGTAGAATACTTACTTGTGCTCTTTGTGAGCATACTAGGATTGACCCCAGCCTTAATTTTTCTCCCATTCTCCCACGTCCCAACTGATGAATAGGAATTTGGTCTTCCAGTTTTTATCTGACTCGAACAGGTCATCCATCACTTTAAAGTTGTCTCCCATATTGTAGTGGTAGAATGGGATGTGATGGTTTTTACAAAGGCTGGCCAATGCAGCGAACTGCTCCATTGGGAGAGGAATGTCGGACAACCTTAACGCCATGATGCAGGCGAGGAGAGTATACCAAGCATTTGGACTCAGCTGGCTTGAAGAGAGTTTAATTAGGTTGAAATACCTGACGATTTCTGGATCCAAGGGGAATTTGAGCCCCCAGTTGAATAGCTCAGTATAAATGACAATCTCGTTGAGCTTGCAGTCCATCGGAGTTTCCGGTGTGACTGGTATTTTCACCTTCACTGATTCAGGGATCCCCCAATTGGTTCAGATCCGGCCCAGCTCAGCGGTGTGAGTATAGACATAATTAATGTTTTGGATGACCATCAGATACTTCACATTGACCTTATGAAAACAAGGTCCAACTTTGCCTTCCAGGCTCTCCGGCATATCTGGATGGGTCATGCAGATTTTCTCATTGCCTTTCCCCTTATTGTCAGAGGCAGCATCTCCAGTTTTCCTGGAGGCTTCAGTTTCAAATAGGGCCTCTTCGACACTATCCTCCATCACTTCTTCCATCACTATAGAAGGTTTATCAGTTTTTGTGGATGGAAGAGTGTCAGCTTGTGGCTCAGTAGTTTATCCGGACGGTTGAGCATCAGTCTCTCTTAGAGGTCTGATGTCTGGTTGGGGCTCAGCTCCGGAGGACTTGGTATGAGATGTAATTATGGTTGCCTCGGATCGAGAGGGTTTGTCTCTAGGGGCTCTAATAGATGCCTCTGATCCGGAGGTTTTATCTTTGGTCGCAGACTTAGAGGCCCCTGTTTTGGAGGACTTGGGTTGTGAGCCAGTTGCTTGGGCTTTTACAATGCGCGTTGTCCGGCGAGGGTTGGATTTTTCAGGGGATTTCTCAATGTCAGATCCCATAGAGATAAACGAAGAAGGCTTCCTAACACTTGATATTGCTTTCTCTTGTACGATAGAAGCTTGAGACTCATGAATAGAGGAGCCTGACGGGATTGGCGACAGGTTAGGTTAGAATAAACGTTTAGGTTTTGTATTTTTAGCAGAAGACGATCCTTGGTCAGCTTCCAAAGATGGTGTATTGGACTTACGGCTTGGCGAGACTGGAAGACCAGCAGCGATACATCTCTCGCGCTCAACTTTTTTCGCTTTCTTTAGTTCGATAAGATTAAACCAACCACCTTTCACAAGAGCGTTTCTCGCTGTGAACATAAAACTATCCAAGAGAATTTTTTGAAAGAAGAGGTAAAAATCTCTGGGAAACGAAATTGTGAAGTAATGAAGATGGTGAAACAGTGAAGGAAGGTAATTTATATCTAGTAAGGGAAAACGTTATTGATATCTAGGAGAAAACGAAAAGACTGAGGTAATGATTGGAAGCGGCGCTGACGTAAGAAGCATTAAATACATGAGTTACTTTTTAGGCTTAGTGGGATCGTCGTTCTAGGAAGAAAACGGCTGGAAAAGACGAATCAAAATACGACACGTGTCCCATGATCTAAAGAAAAACTCTTAGAATTCTGAGAAGAAAATTAGTTCGGATAAACCTTGAACTAAACGCATGAGCGATCCGAAAAATGTTGTTACTGACTAAGTAAGTTTTTAGTCCTGCCAAAGATATTTGACAAAGCCTAAAAAATGGGCTACTGATGAGTCCAGATTTATTCACCACCACTTACTGAGAAAACCGGATAGGGGTAATTCGGACAATAACTGCCCACTGAACTATCCGGACATGATAAAAGTATTGAAACACTAAACACCTTTTGACTAAGCTAGGTGCTAATCTACTTGAGAACTAATGGGTCTTTAAACTCGACCCGGTTCCACAACTTGACCCGAAAGCCCATGGGTCCATAATTAAGGGTATAATTACCCAACCAATTTCATTAATGAGGATAATGAACATTTAATACAACCAGACAACTTAAATCTCTCACTACAAAATACCCAAACATTTAATACCTTTAAAACGCTTTAAAACGTTGGACAAAATTATCCTTAGTTCAAAATAATCCACACCAACTAGGACTTCCATTTTTTGAATAGGTAATTCCCATATGTTTCGATGATGCATGTTTTGAATGATCATCGAATCATCATCTAATTTAGAGTCTGGTGTATAAAAAACTTGTTTTGCCAAGATAGCAAGAATATATCGATCATTTTCACAAGTTCGTGTACTCGTGTTAACTAATATGAATCTTGATCCTCTTTTATCTTTGTACTGTACCAATCACATTCAAATAAAGGTGATGTTTTAAAATATTTATACACAAGACTAGTGACACTTTGTAACTTGTCATAAAAGTTTACTTCATTTGATTCAACATCACTAATTACCATAACGCCACTATTTTGAGTTGTCCTTCTATCATCTCGCTCTGCAATTAAAAATTTAATAGCACTATTCAAAAGACACCCGCTAGCCAGCTAAGAACGAACTGAACCTCTAGAAATGGCATACAAATCATCATTGTAGTATGCACTATTTTCAAGCGAAGTGATTGCACCTACAAATATTTTACATTTTTATTAAAAGTATCTAATTTCACTAATTTAGTACTTTTTAGCTATATGAGGGATACTTACATGAGTAAAAACCAATCAAGAAACATTTCATAATGTTTTTTCATAAAATCAGTTCGGTAATTCCGCATCATTTTGTTCTTATGACCAGATAACAAGTCTCTGATTTCATCACAATTCTGAATAGTACACCAATGATATTTTATTAATTGAGCCTCATCAAGAATTATCGTAGTTGAATGAATTCTGAAAGGCTTTGCAACATCAAAAAATACCAAAAGAGAACCACGATTATCATTTCTAGGTATCTCAATAATTTCACATTCTGAAGCATTTATATACATCTCAGAGTATATAAGAGACTCATTAGAAATATATGCTTCCGCAAAGGATCTTTTTGGTCTTGCTCTATTTTCAACGTAATTTTTATATTTCCCAAGTAATCTGCATAAATTGACAATATTAACAAAATAAAATTTGAATAAAATTTATCCATAGTTTAAAATACGTGTTATTTGTTTACCTCTCAATTAGATACATCCATCAAAACTACACTGGCCCAACTAACAATGCCACGTCTACTAAATGTATCATAAGATGTGGTATTATATCAAAAAAATGACGGTTGTAAAATTCTTTCTAATCTACAAAGAATGATAATTATATCATCTTTGAGTTTTTGTACATATTCTTTCTTCAACTCTTTCGCGTAAAGTTGGGAAACAAATCGTGACAATGCTACAATAGTCTTAATAATATCTCTTCCGAAATAAGGCCGAATACCAACCGGAAAAAATCGTTGTAGTAATACATCACAATCATGACTTTTTAATCCTGAAAGTTTCCCATCATCCATCTTCACGCATCTAGATATATTCACGGTGTAACCATAGGGATACCGAATCATTTTTAACCAATTAAGAAATTTTTTCTTATGATTTGGTTTCAATGTATACGACGGATATCTTTTGACCCATTTGTCTTCTACTTCAGTCAGCCATAAATTTTTCTATATATTCATCCGTTTTAGATGTTGATGAGATTTAAACATATCTTTTGTTTTCCCTTCAATATTAAGCATTGTCACAACAATACTATCACAATATTGTTTTTCTATATGCATTACATCAAGATTGTGTCTAATCTTTAATTTTGACCAATACTCAAAATTAAAAAAATACTTTTACCTATCCACTTCATATAAGAAATTGGCCTTGGATTTTTTTTTGTTTATTACTTTGGTGATTATCAATTTGACTAAAATCCAATAGATTTATATATTATAATATCTCATCACCTGACCAATTTAACGGTCTAACATTTCTCTCTTCTTCACCATTAATTTTTTTTAATCCCCACGCCCATTCATGTGAATCATGTAACCATAGACGATGACCCATATAACAAACTTTACCACCCTGCCATCCTGAAGTAACATCATTGAGACAAAGTGGACATGCTTGATAACCTTTCGTAGACCATAATGATAACATTCCGTATGCAAGAATATCACTCATCGTTCACATGAGATTCACTTTTTATGGTAAATAATTTGTTCATGAAATTCATCATAAGTTGATACCTCATTCTTCCACAAGTATTTAAGTTTATCAACCAAAGGTCGAAGATATACTCCAAGGTCTTTACCAGGTGATTTTGGTCCTAGAATCAATAAAGTCATCATAGTGAATTATTTTTTCATACACATCCATGAAGGTAAGTTATAAGGCACCAAGACCACTGACCATGTGCTATACGATGTGCTTTGATTTCCAAATGGATTAAATCCATCTGTTGCAAGTCTTAGCCTTACATTACGAGATTATATTGCAAATATAGGATAAGCATATCAAAACTCTTCCATGCTTCACCATCTGCTAGATGTCTTAAATTTCCATCAAAGACACGTGTTTCTTTGTGCCATCTCATTTGTTTAGTTGTATGCCTTGACATGTACAAACGCATCAATCTTGGCTTTAATTGAAAATATTGCAAAATCTTATTCAGAACTCTTTTCTTATTTCTGCTTTGAGATACATGCTTATATCGTGGTGACATGCACACTGGACATTATTCTAAATATTTATTTTCCTTGTAAAATAAAAACAATTATGTTGGCATGCATGAATTTTTTCATATCCCATCCTGATATCTTTTAACATTTTGCGCGCATTATAAAGGTTTTTTGTTAGTAGGTTTCCTTCGGGGAGCCTTTTTTTAATAATCCTATAAAATAGTCAAAATAATTTTTTGACATTTTATAAGTAAATTTTTCATGTAATAATTTTACAACTGCTGTAAGAACTGAAAATTCTTCATGACCATTATATAGTTTTTGTTCTGAAAGGTTTGATAGTATTTCATACGTGTTTCCATCTTTATCATTGCATATTGGAACATCAAGATCTTCTTACATTTGGTTATCTACGCTATATTTTATTCTAGCATCAAACGTTGAATGAAATTTTTTTATTCAAAAGGAAATTTATTTAAAGCCCACGGCTACTGAGTACATGGGTTTGAATTAAACATATTTACAATTTAAGCGGGAGAGGGAAATTGAAATTTTTTCAATTCTCTCTAAACATTTGAAACTAGAGTAACGAAGAAAAAATTTCTTCTAGCTTTTACAGTTTCATAAAGCTTCTTAATCTTCAATCTTCTTTCTTCAACAGAGAACCCCTTCAAATTAGAGTATTTCTTCAAGTCATATCTCTTGCTATTCCGGTTCCAATTCTTTCCATAGGCCTTCAGTGATAAACTACAAAAAAATAATTTTTTAGATTTGTTAAAGATTCGTAGATTTAAGAATTAATTTTACGGTTGAGAGTTATCCCTGATATAGTCGATTCTTTGACTTTCGAGGAGAATAATGGCTTTGAAATGAGAAGGGGAACCGGTCGAGTCAAAGTTGAGTTTCATTTTGTACTTGCTGATCCACTTAGACAACCAATCAGCAACATTGTTTTGGCTTTGATTAATGTGCTTAATGGACATAGAAGGATTAATTAGCTGACGACAAAACTTAAGAAAACTGCCAATGAGGTTAGAATAGTTGCCAGAGGCGAGCATGGAAACCAGAGGCTCACAATTTGTTTCCAGATCAACATTGTACAGACCATATCAGTTGCAGATGTCAAGGCTGTCGAGGAATACCAAGGCTTCATCAGGGAGAGGATACAGTTTACCCTATAGATTCTCATGGTCTGAGAGTAAAGAGCCTTCGATGTCTCTAATTACAATACTTCCAGTGGAGTCTCCATTGTTCAAGGTTGAGCCGTCGGTGTTGACTTTAAATCTACTAGTAGTTGAGGGAGTCTAGTAATGATATGAAGGAGACTTAAGAGGATAAGGATGAGACCAGCAAACGAAATATTTGGAGGCGGTATGGAAAGGGCTACAATGCTTACTAGAGAGCACATTAGCTCTGACTAATCCAGAAATAATGTAGTTTATTTTATTGATTATTTTAGAAGGATTTGAAGAGTTGTCTTTGATCTTGGACTTATTCCTAAGGCTCCAGATAACCCAGCAAACTATTGAAGAAATGGCAATGCAGATGTTGAGATCTTTGTTGGAGAACCACGGCCAAGTTATAAGCATATGAGGAAGAGTTAAAAAGCAGCCAATTTGTAGCTTGAAGGCAGAAGCATAGAAACTCCAAACAGTCTATGCAAGTTTACATTCTACAAATAGGTGATTTAAGCTTTTCTTATTACAAGATAATTGGTATTTCGAAGCGAGACTAAAGTTTCTTTTTTGAAGAATATCATCAGTTGGAACCCATTCATGGAGAATCCTCCAAGTAATGAAGGAGCATCTGTGAGGTATGATGTTATTCCATATTTTATAGAAGATATTATACTTGATGTGCTTGGGTCTGAGGTATTCCCAAGTATCTTTGGCATTGAAAGAGCCTGATTTAGATAAAGTCCATAAAGGATAATCATGAAGATTCTGATTGATTGACAGTTTCTTGACCAGATCCAAATCATTTGGGTCGAGAACAGAGCTAAGATTTTGAATATTCCAAGAGCTTTGATTCCAGTAGTTGAGGACCTTGTCCATTCTGATATCAGGATTAGTAGGAAGGTTTTCATGAAAAATTAAGGGACAATCCTTAATCCAAGAGTTTATCCAGAAATGAGTGTCTCCAGAACCAATAGTCTACCTTATTAAGGGTTCAGCTCTATCTTTGATTGAGTTTAGACGTTTCCAAACTTTGCAGCTCTTTTAGGATTGAACTCAGCAAGTAATGGTTGGATGTTGTTGCTGTAAATACTTTGGGTATATCCGGCCCAAAGAGAGGTATTATCTCTAAATTTTAGCCAAAGGTTGTAAGACACAGTGTCTTGTAAATCTTTCAAACTTCTAACATTAAGACCAGTTTCCTGGTAAGGTTTACAGAACTTGCTCCAGTTGCACCAATGGATTTTAGTATTGCCTTGATTTGATCCCCAAAGAAAAGCATTAAAGATTTTATCAATTCTGTCCATAATAGTTTTAGGAATCTCATTGCTAAACATCCAGTAATTAGGGATATGCATTAGGACAGTGTTAATGAGGTTCAATCTACCAGTATAAGATATTTTTTATCTTCCCACTCATTGATCTTTGTTTAGATTTTTCTGATTAAAGCTTTGTAGTTGATATTCCATTTATTCTTGTTTAGACTAACACCCAAGTAAACCACAATGAGAGTCTTATTTCTGAACCCAGTATCAGCCACTATAGATATGATCTTATCGACATGAAAATTTGATGGTAGAATAATTGATGTTTTGTTCTTGTTTATCATTTGGCCTGAAACCACTTGGTATTCCTGCAAAACGTTTCTTAAATTAGCTATAGTGTAGTTAGATGCACTTGTGAAAATCAGTATAGTTTTGAATTGGATAGGTTTGTTATTGTAGAAAAGAAGGTTTAAACCTCTTAAAAGAGTTTCTTCTCCGCATATAAAAAGGCAGGGAGACAGAGGGTCTCTCTGTCATAGGCCTCTATTTATAAAGGAGCTGTTAAACCCAAAGGTAGCAAGGACTTTCTTAAGGTAATTATAGGACATTCTGTCAAAGGCCTTGGCCATATCGACCTTGACCAGAATGTTCTTATCCTTGTTATTGTTGTTTAAATCAAAGATCATTTCATTAGCGAGCAGTATAATATCTTGAATATATATATTAAGAACAAAAGCTCCTTGATTCTTAGAGATTATTTTAGGAAAAAGAATAGACATTATGTTACTAATAAGTTTAGAAATGATCATGTTTAACATTGAGCCAAGGCTGAGTGGTGCATACTTTTTCCAGCTTGAAGACTGATTATTTTTAGGAATAATACATAGACAAGTGGCTAATACACCTTAAGGAAGGGGATTCCTTGGAAGAAAGCAATCACTGCATCTTTCAAGTTAGATTTGATGATATTCCAGCACTTTGTGTAAGAGATAGCGTTGAAACCATCCATTCCTGCTGCACTGGCTGAGTTAACCCTTGATTGCTTGAGAAATCTCTTTTTCAATAGGTCTATGTTGTCTTGTTCAAATACAATGTTAGAAATTTCATTAAAGATATAAATATTTAAGAAATTAGTTTCAGTTTCATGGTTATAATAATGATTAGAAGATAGAGTGTTCTTGAAGAAAATTTCAACAGAGTTGTTGATTTGGTCATCTTCAGTAAGCCAGGTGGAATTGTCTTTGATTTTGTTTATTCTATTATTTCTTCTTTTCTTTTTTACAAAACTGTGGAAAATCTTAGTATTTATATCTCCGTCCTTGATCCAATTGGTGAATGTCTTTTGGTACCAATAACTTTCTTCCTGATCTAAAGCATGGTGAAGCTTCTCATTTGCTGAATCCCAATGCCTTTTATTAAGGTCAGTACTGTCTTCCTTAAATATATTTTCCATGTTGTTAAATTCCTCCTCAACCTCTTTTACTTTATCAAAGACATTCCCAAACATAGAAGCATTCCAATCATTTAATGCAGCTTTGAGTCTCTTTTGTTTGTTCCACAATTTTATCAGAGAAGTGCCTTGCATATAAGTTTGTCAGTTAGTTTCCACCAAATGTAGGAAATCCTCACTTAAACCCCACATGTTCAAAAATTTTAAAACAAGATTTAGTTTTTTATTTTTTATTTGAGATTGAGACAAGTAGAGGCATGTGATCAGAGAAAATTTTGGGGAGGTGTTTGACACTGGTCTTTTGAAAATATTTCATCCAATTAGAGCTGAGTAGAAATTTGTCTAAGGGTCTCCAGTTGGTTTGGTTTGTCCATGTGAACATGCTTCCTACATAGCCTGCATCTTCTAAGTTACATTGGCTGATTGTATCATTTAGATCTTCTGAGCTTCTGGTACAGTATTGAAGGCAGCCTTTTTGTTCAGTAGGACTAGAGATAGAGTTGAAATCTCTTAGAACTATCCACTCCTTGATATTGGCCAGACCTCTTATGTTCTAACAAAGGATGTTAATCATTGTCAGAGTTGGGTGGTGTTGGCTTTTTAGCTCCAGAGATGGGCTTGTATATCCTTTTTTCTTTCTTACTTCTGTACTTAGTTGCTTTTAGTCTTTTGTTCAGGAAATCATTAAAGCTTATATCCGTTTCTTTATTCTTCAAGACAGAAGTTTCAAGAAGGCTGACAAAATTGTTGTGGTTTGGAGAGTAGTGTCATGTGCCTATCATATCCAAGTCTTTGTCTTTGTCTTTGTTCTTCATGTAATCTGTTTCTAGGTTTCTTATTGCTTCAACTATTTCATCAGTCTTTTCATTACTTCCTGGGATTTTGATTAAAGAAGCTAATATTTTCCTATCTGCAGAGTTGTTTTCTTGATTCGTATCCTTGTTTAGAAATTGTTTGAGGGCCTTGATTATCTTGAACTTTTCTGCCTTCTATGTTAACAGCTTTTGTTTCATGTCTCTGCTTTTGGTGTTGCTTTGAGGTAATTTTTTCAGCAACATTTTCTTTAATCCGTGAAACTTTCTTTCTCCAATTTTATTTTTCACGGCCTATATGATTGTAGCGGTTGCAATAGGCTGGAACATCTTTGTAATTTAGTTTTAACCAGCTTCCTTCATTTAAGTCAAAACCATCTCAGATGTCACGTTTAAGGTCTTGAGTAATGTCTAGTTCCACCATGACAATAATGCTCTATTTTTTGGTGGAATCCAACATTTGAGTGGTTCAATAATAGTATTGGCAATACTGTTAATTATTTGATCGTTATATATGTAATCAGGAATATTCTCTATTTTGATCCAAACAGGAACAATTGGATTTTCAATTCTTGGATTGAAATTGGGATGTCAGTTTAGTAGACGCATCATTTTGTCTCCAACAGACCATGAGGGCCTCATCCATGGCTTGCACATATATTTAATCTTCGAGAACTCCAACAGTAAGTGCCTTGAGTCCCAACTGCTAATATTGATTTCTCCTTTAAATTTTCTTGCGTGCAAAAAATTGTTAAAGACCTGCATTTTAGGAATTCCTTGAGAAAACTTAGCGATTAACGTATGTTTGGTAGATTTTTCTAGTATTTCTTTGGCTTCTTTTCTAAACTGTATAGATATGTGAGACTGATGGTATTTTGTGCTTGATGGTTCAAGTTTTTCCCAGGTTCTACTAGCAGTGGGCTCTTGTAGGATTTCAGCGAAGGTTTTGCGTGGTTTCTCATTATGATTTTTGGTGTCATTAAGAACTGAAATTTTTTCGATGTTTAGATTTCGATTTGTCATGATGAGAGTGTGTTGTTGAAGATGAATAGGGCTGAATTGATGGTGCTTTATTTTCAGATGAGGAGAGGATTGCTGATGGGAGAAATAATGAACCTTGGGATCTTGAAGATCAAGAGTCTTCATCCTCTGTTTCTTGGAGGAGAAACAGAGTCTTCATTGTGCTTTTGATCTCCAACTCTGGAAACCTCTTATTTTTAAATTCAACGTTGATTGATATGGATACACGTCATTTATCATATTCGTTGTTGCCTCTGAAGTTTTTCATATTCTCATATGGTCTATGCGATGAGGTAGAAGAATTATCAAATGTTTCACCATGATAAATCCATTGTGTATAGCCGTAGGTCATACCATTTGTTGCCAACTGAGATTCAACAACTTTAAAATAGTGCTCAACGTAGTTGTTACACTTTTCACATGGACACCAAATTTTATTGTTATTAGTAACGACATTTTATTTTACGAATATAATAAACTCGATTATCCGTCCACGTATGCATCATCACATTTGTTTGAATTTTTTTCCAACATTTATCCATACTATTCGTGAAAAAATAAATAATATATAACAAAATTTACACGATAATATAAGTTTTTTTATTTCTTTTATGTTTAATATTAATATATTAATAATATAGTTTTAATAATATAAAAATTACAGATTATATTAGATATACTCTTTTAATATAATATATTAATGATTTAACTTTGATAATATTAACGTACCAAATTGTATTATCTATATATTCTTTTAAATATGTTTAGAAGATTTTATAGCATATATATATAGAGGAGGCTAAAAAGGTTTATCAATATATTTAAGAAATATATTAGTATGTATATTTGACCCAAAAAATTGAATCGAATAATTCAAATATTCGTAAAATATATTTGAAGATATAATATACATGGGAGAAAAAATATTTTGGATGAAATATTTGAGTATATAATATCAATATATATTTATTTTTTAAAATATGAATATTTTAAATTATATTATTTGTATGTTTTTTTAAAATGAAATATTTTTAAAATATCTAAAAAACATTATAGCATATATATATAAGATGAAAAAATACTTTTAACTATATATGTGTCAATAAATTTTGGATATATTTTGGTTGGTACATTTTGGAAAAATAAATAAAGTGAATATTTCAAATATGTTTTAAATACATTTGAAGAGATACTTTAGCATTTCCAAAATATTTTAGCATATAAAACGAAAGAAAAATATTTTAGATCGAATATTTTTAATACAAAATTAATATTTTTATTAATTAATAGAGTAAAAGGAAAAATACTTTTAACTAAATATGTGTCGATAAACTTAAAATATATTTTGGTGCGTACATTTTGGAAAAATGAAATCAACTTAATATTGCAAATATTTTTTAAATATATTTGAAGAGATATTTGAGCGTTTTTAAAATATTTTAGCATATAAAGGGAAGGAAAAATGTTTCGGATCAAATATTTTTAATACAAAATTAATATTTTTATTAATTTATTTATTTTCAAGAAATTTTTTAAATTGAATAATATAAATATATTTTTAATATTTTTAGTATACTATATATATATGAGAAAGAAAAAATTTGAATAGACTTGAACCTAGATAAATAATGGGCTATGTTTAGGAATGTCATGATCCAAAAATCTAATCAGACGACCGCTTCTTTGAGTGTCTCGAAACATTTTTTTTCTCTAATTTGATTATGCAGGTTTTTCACTTTCATAAACGGAATCGCTGAAGAATGCGGAATCGCTGGAAAAATGCAAATGAACAAAAAAGAATATTAGATGGACAGCAACAGGTTGTAAGTGTTCTTGGTTTTCTGTTTATTCTGTAGGTGAATCTTGAAAAAAGTTTAATTATTTTCCGCGATTTGTTATATATTATTTGATGCGATTTCGAATAATATATAACATTTGGTATCAGAGTCAGATTAACCCTTTTCTATTCGATAGAATAATCGAATTGTTTATTTATAGATTAATATGTATGTTTTTCTTCATCGTAAAGAATCCATGCCATTGAGATTAGGTTAAGAGTGATTGAGTTGATTAAGACATGGATTTAGGAATTTTTTGAAAAGTATGTTATGTGATTTATTCGTATTGAAAATCATGTATACTGTTTTTCATGTTTTATTGTGTAAATTCCAATTTTGATAGTTTGAGGATTTTATTTTTTTCGGTTACATTAGGGTGTATTGATGTCTATAATTTTTTATCTCGAAATTAGCATCAAATCAACCCTAATATAACGAATAATTTCAGAACTAATAGAAAGATGACTCATCGACGGCTTAACCCATGATGTTAACGCTGAACAAAATATGTCCAACGGTTTTCATCATGGCCAGCGAATTGTCGATGCTATGATGATCACTGTAACATGTGAGGATTCGCAAAAAGGATTGTTGCAACAACAAATTTGTGTCGCAGCAAGTACATGCAACAGAATCGTGGTGGGCACATCCCAAGACCTGCAGGCAGGTTGCTGCTACAAATTGTTGCAGGCAGGCAGATAAGTTGCTGCTGCAAATGCAGACGACAACCTGCTGCACTGCAGCAAGCAGGTAACCCGCTGAATGTGCAGCCTGCTGCTATTTATTAAAAAATTATTTTTACTTTTATTTTAATTTTAATTTTTAAAAGTATTAGATGATTTATTTCTCAAATATGGTATGCTTGACTTGTACATTTATTTGCGAAGTAAATTGTATGTGCATGAATGTTTAAATGTTGATCAATGAATAAAGTCTCGTAGATCGGTAGGTGAAACTAAGAAATGAATTTAATCGGCCCTTCGGAAGGTTAAAGTTAATTTTATTGTGGATCCCACGCTTCGAAAGGTTTGAAAATTAATTTAAATTCAAATATTACCGACCCTCTAGAAGGTTCACGTTTGGGTTTAAATTAATCATGAACGAAAGAAAATTACTGAAAAATAGTCTATGTTGATTTTAATTTTAAGTCGATGAAATCGGCCCTCTGGAAGGTTTCATCGGTACTTAGGATATGTTTTTTCTCGAACTCATAAAATTGCATGTTAGTATCATTTGCCATCCGGTATCTATTATTAATAAATTTTATGTTTTATATGTATTTGTCATGTTCGTGCATATATTTTTTTATATGTCAAGATGTTAAATGTGTTTTGTGTTATTTATTCTAATTATAGTATCCATTGGTTACAATTTATCGGGGAACCGTCCACCCATGTTGAATTGTTGGGACTTTCAATTGTGGAAGGAAGATATGTTGCTGTTTATTTGTACATGATTACGACTATGCATTGTCAACTCCCAAACCATCCTCCCTTAGTCTGGAAAGCACACCGGATGAAACTAAGGCTGATGAAAGGTGGGAGAGGTCAAATAAGTTATGTATGACGCTCTTGTTACAGGGGATACCAGTAGCATTGCGTGGGGCTGCCCCTAAAGGTGTTACCATTACCTAGGCTCACAGAGGTTGAGAAAGCCTTTGGCAAATATGACAAGGTAGAGATGCAGTGTTTGCTCATCAAGCTAGCTACCAAAACGTATAATGGTAAAGGTAAAATCCGGGAGCACGTTCTGGGAATGTTGATGATTGGCTAAAAGTTAAAGGAAATCGGTTTAGACTTACCTGAGAATGCATAGTGGGATTCATATTTCATTCGCTGCCAGACCAGTTTAAGTATTTCCAATCCACCTATAACTGCATTCGAGAAAAGTGGAATATCAATGAGTTGATTTCTCACGCTGCACAAGAGGAGGAAAGATTTAAAGGCACAACGTCTAAGACTAATGTGATAACATCTGCAAATAAGGCAGGACCTAAGCGGAAGTCAGATGGTAAAAGACCAGGTCAAGGTCCGGTAAAGAATAAAAATCATGAGGAATCGACTGTAGGTCGATGCTTTTTCTGCAAAGAGAAAGGACATCTGAAGAAGGATTGTGAGAAATGTCGGGCTTATATGATAAGCAAAGGTATTCCCACATATTTGGTTGTTTCAGAAAGTAATATAGTTTATGTGAAAATAAATACTTGGTGGGTTGATTTGAGTGCAACAACTCATGTTTGTGTTTCTTTGCAAGATATGTCAAAGAGCAAGATGCTAAGTGAGGATGAAAGATCCATTTTCACGGCAGAAGGAAGCTTGTATGATGTTTTAGTTATTCTTTATTTCTCTTTAAAACTTTCAACTGGACATTTATTATTTTTAGAGAACGTAATGTATGTTCCCATGTTTCGAAGGAACTTAATTTACTTTCCAGTTTTAGACTTGCAAGGTTACTCTTGTCTTATGGGAAACTAATGTTTTACACTCTCTCTAAATAATATGATATTTGAAAATAGAAATTTAATTAAATATGATAATTTTTATTTTTTGAATACTATTAATAATCACAACATTTCTATGAATACACAATGTACACCAAACAACATTACTAAATCTGAAAAATCTTCTAAACTGTGGCACACGCGGTTAGGTCACATATCCAAAGTTATAATGGACAAGATTGTTGTTGAAGGCTTATTAGGTCCCCTTGATTACTCTGAATTCGGTATATGCATCGAGCGTATCAAAGGGAAACAAACCAAATTTAAAAGGTTAGGAGCATATAGAGCGAAAGAAGTCCTAGAGTTGATACATAACGACATTTGTGGACCGTTTCCACAAGAATCTTGGAACGGATAGAGGTATTTTATATCCTTCATCAACGACTACACTCGTTTCGGTTACCTCTATCTTCTTCATGAAAAGTCTCAGGTCGTGGACAAGTTCATAACTTTTAAGACCAAGGTTGAGAAACAACTTGGTAAAAACATTAAGACCGTTAGATCTGACCGTGGTGGTGAATACTATGGTAGATATGGCGAATCGGGTAAAAAACGTCTAGGAACATTTGCACAGTACCTAGAGAAGTGTGGAATAGTCCCTCAATACACTATGCCTGGTTCACCTCGCATGAATGGTGTATCTGAGAGACGAAACCGACCACTAAAGGATATGGTTGGAAGCATGATAAATCACCCATCTCTACCATTATCTCTCTGAGGAGAATCCATCAAATGTGCATCTTATATACTCAATCGAGTACCCACAAAGGATACAGTTAGGACTCCATATGAGCTTTGGAACGGGCGTAAACCTAATTTAAAGCATTTGCATGTGTGGGGTTGTCCAGTTGAGGCGAGGCCTTACAAACCTCAAGAAAAGAAACTGGACCCAAAAACAGTTGGTTGTTTCTTCATAGGTTATTGCAAACATTACATAGTGTTTAAGTTTTATGATTCTCTCACTGGTACAAAATTTGAGACAAGAACGACCAAGTTTCTAAAGGATGTTGAGTTTGGAGGGAAGAATAAGGGAACATATGTTTATTTTGAGAAAGAATCTATAGATTCATGAAGGTTTTAATAGGGATACTCAGGTATCAGAAGATTGGGCTATAATGTCAATCATTTCAGTCCCATTGGAACAAAGTAATCCTTAAATTAACATTGATGCTCCATTTGAGGGTTTTAACCAGGATACAGATATGGTCCAGGTAGAACAAGAGAAACCTCAATATAATCTTCTATAAGTGAATTAAAATGACATCGTTCATAATGATCAAACTCTACCTCATTAGGAAGTGCAACAAGAGGAAATAGTGCCCTTAAGAAGGTTCACGAGAGAAATAAAGAGTACTATTGGTCCAAAATTTATAGTATATATTCAGGAGAATAATGAGTTATGTGCTAGAACTTTAGATGATCCCTCATCCTACAAACAGGCCATGGCAAATTCTGACTCTCGGAAGTGGATTGACGCTATAAAAGAAGAGTATAAATTAATGCAAGACAATTCGGTATGAGATCTTGTCCCATTACCTGAAGGGGAAAAGACAATTGGTTGTAAATGGGTTTACAAAACCAAACGTGATTCCCTAGACATGTGGAAAGACATAAAGCACGCCTTGTAGCGAAAGGTTATACTCAGAGTGAATGAATTGCTTTTAAAGAAACCTTTGCTCCGGTATCGACGAAGGATTCCTTTAGAACAATCATGGCATTAGTTCCACATTTTGACCTTGAGCTTCATCAGATGGATGTTAAGACCGCTTTTCTCAATGATAATATTTAGGAAAAAAATTATGGTGCAACCAGAACACTTTGTAGAAAGTACCTTAAATGGTATCACAAATTCATTGAGGTGATAGTCGTTTATGACTTTGAGATCAACTCGGTTGAGGATTGTATGTTTCACAAGTTCCGTGGGAGTAATTTCATATTTCTCATATTATATGTGGATGACATATTGCTTGCCACAGACAATAAAGAATTATTACACACTACAAATATATTTCTATCAGACAAGTTTGATATGAAAGATCTTGGTGATGCTAGTTTTGTGTTAGGAATCCAGATACATCAAGATCGCTCTCGTGGTATTCTTGGATTATCACAAACAACATACATTAAACGTTTTTTACAACATTACGGATTGGCAGATCGCAAACCCCTAAGTAGCCCTATAACAAAGGGTGATAGACTTAGTCTGAGTCAATGTCCTAAGACAAAACTTGAGATTGAAGAAATGAAAACGGTCTCTTATGCTTCATCAGTTGGGAGTTTAATGTATGCTCAATTTTGTACTAGGCCGGACATTTCCTTTGCTGTAAATATATTGGGGAGATATGTAAGTAACCCATGAATAGATCACTAGAAAGTAGTTAAAAGAGTACTTTGATATCTGCAAGGAACAAAAGGGCACATGTTGACATATAGGAAGTCGGATAAACTGGAGATCATTGTATATTCCAACTCGGATTTTGGAGGATGCGTAGACACAATAAAAACCACGCCAGGAAACATATTCTTATTGGCTGGAGGTGCAATATCATGTAAAAGTGTAAAGCAAACACTAATTGCATCGTCCACCATGGCAGCGGAATTTATTGCATGCTTTGAGGCATCAAACCAGGCACTGTGGCTGCGGAATTTTGTTACTAGATTACGCATTGTACAAGGGTTAGAAGGCCCCATGAGGTTATATTGTGTTAACAATTTTGTAGTGCAGTACTCTAATAATAACATGATCTCCTATGATAGCCCCATAGACACAAAGTTTATTTTTGTTAAAGAAATAGTACAAATGGGTCAGATCAGTATAGAGGACATCGGCACAAACTCCATGATAGCAGATCCTCTAACAAAGACGTTTTTGCCTAAAGTTTTCCAGGGACACACCATCAGTATGGGTGTATTTGATTTAGAGGATTGTTAGTTTTAGTGGGAGAGTTTATAATAGGATCTGATGTTATATATTGCAGTATTATGCACATTAAAGTTTATTGCAATATCTATATGCTTTGAAATATTTATTGATATATGTACTGTATTGGATCTCCAAAGGTATGAACCATTTGAGATTAGATATGTAGGATTACAAACCATATTACTCTTAGACCACACTTCATAATTGGCTCAAATAATTGATTGATAATGGTAATGTGATTACTGTTGCATCATATTGTTCACATTACGAGAAAGATGTTTTTAGTCCTTTATTGTTATCACTCATGTACGGGGTTGTACCGATTTCCCATTGACAATGAATATAAGGATCTTATTAAAGTTGAATATATATTATTGAGTAGCATATGGCGGTCTAAGTGGGAGATTGTTGGAATATATATATTTAATATATTTATGGACAGCCAATAATTTGGACCGACATGCTAAATAAACATATTCGGTTATTGTCTTAACGAAGTCCAAATTAATAGTAATCAAGATTATTATTTAATTAACTTAATTGGACCTATTGGTGAAAATGCGTTATAGGCTCAAGTGTGGTAACCAGGTTGAATTTTGGCACTCTGATGAAGAGGACCCAAATCTCAACACTTAAGCTTGAATTAATAAATCAGGGATATAAATTGAATTATCAATTTATCGGGTTATGGTCCCGGACACAAGAAAGTAATAAATTATGGACTTTACAATGTTGGGTTTCACATTGTAAAGTCAATAAATAAAGGGATGAGTTTATGAATTTCATCATCCAAAACTCTAATCAGAAACACGGTCGCTTCATTGAGTAACTGCAAACCTTTTTCTTCTTCTCTAATTTGATTATGCAGGTTTCTCAATTTCATAAACGGAATATCTCAAATACGCGGAATTGCTGAAGAACGCAAAGGAACAAAAGAGAATACTAAATGGATAGCAGCAGACAAACCCCTAAGTGTTCTTGATTTTCTCTTTATTCTCTAGATAAATCTAGAAAATGGTTTAATTATTTTCTGCGATTTGTTATATATTATTTGATGCGATTACGAATAATATATAACAAGTATAACTTTAACACTAACCCAAACTACATGCCATAATATTCTATCAACATGCTCTCTTGAGAACCGTCGAATTGTTGATTTCATGTGATTGTCGATTTCAAAGTGATCTGCAACAAAAATTTATTTCTAAAAATTAAAATTTGTTTTTAAAATATTCTCCTAATATTTTTTTCCAATTAATTTAGAATTCAATATATATAATCCAATTTTATTAATTATTTATCAATATGTTTAATAATATCTAATTTAATAAATATGGATTACTTAACAAGTCTGAAAATTTAATATCCAATTTCAATAAATCATAGTTTTTTTTTATATTTTATAAATACCAAATTTTAATAACTAATATTTTTCAAATTTATAAACAATACATAACTAAAAATAATTAAATTTTAAATAAAATATTTTATCTTAATTTATAGGTAATTAATTTTATTTTGACCTAAAACACTAAAGTTGATATCAGATAGATCTGGTATCGCACCAAAATATGAAAAATGTTTGACTAAGAGGATGGGTCTTCTTTCTCAAGCCATCTTCAACCCTTTGATCTTCTGATTCGTATTTGGGCTTTTCTTATTTTCCATGGATAACAGAAACAAATTTTTGTTTCAGGATGAAGAGTTTCCTGCTCTTCTATCTGAAACCAGTATAAAAAACAAAGAAAACTCTTTGTTCAAGAAGTCATTTGTTGACTCTGTTTGATCTAACAGAGCAAAAATAAGAGAAGACTTGCAACCTGAAAGTGTTTTTGAGAAGCAGGACCACATCTTTATACAATAATCTAAAGAATAAAATGATCTGTTGATGAAAGATTCTAAAACAACTCTGATTGGCAAATTCAAGGAATGTTTGCCTAAAAACTCTGTTCTTGATCAGTTTTTGCTCTCTTTCAAATTCAAGTGAGTTTACAGATGGAGGATTTGGGATTCTCATCACATTCTGATAGAATTTGATCTGAAATGATGTTATCAAGATTTGGTACAAAAGCATTTGGAACATCAATGGCTCTGTTATGCGTCTCCTTCGATAAACTCCTGAATTTAATGGAAAAAAATGAAGGCCTGTACCTCTAATATGGGTGAGGATACAAAAAATTCCAGAATTCATGTACAATGAATCAATTATGTATGACATTGCTACTCGTTAGGAATACCATACAAGATTGACTGCCCAGAAATTAAAAGAGCTCATATGAATGTTGCGTATGTTCTTATAGAACTGGATATCTCCAGGAATCTTCACAAATTAATGTGGATATGTTTTGGATTGAATGAAGGTTGCGGGCTTAATTTAATCTACAAAAATCTGCCTTCATATTGCTTTTGATCTTATCATATTGGTCACAATCCATCTGATTGTAAAAAGAAACAAAAGAATACAGAGAAAGTTGAAGACAAAACGACTACTAAAAAGAAGGATCTTGACAAATTGAATCATGATATTCAGTTATCTAATCCAAAAAATTACTAGTAAACAAGTTATTGAAACCAATAACAAAACTACTACTACTCCTGATGCTAGAGAAATTGGAGAAGCTATTCAGCAACTGAATCAGAATTACAATATTCAGGACAATAACATTGTGGATCCTAGGTCTCCTGTCCAAGAAAACATTGGTAGCAACCCCATTACTCCTCTGAGAAATTCCCAACCCCCTTATAATGACTTCAATGTCATCTTGAACAAGAAAATTAATTCTGCAAAAAAAATCAAAAAGCAAAACAAACTGGTTATAAGATCAATGAAGTTCTCTGGAACAAACAATAGATACAAATCATTGTCTGATAATGATAAGGATGCTGAACTGGAATGTCAGAGACATCAATAACAAGCTAACAGTTGGAATGCTGAGAACGATTATCAACAAAGATCATATTGAGATTCTGGCTATCCACGAGCCTCTGATTTCTTTTAACAAAATAAGTGACTTTGCTCTAAAACTGGGTTTTGAAAACTTCTATTTTAACAGTTCAAATAAAATTTGGTTGTTTTGGTCTAATGTTTCTTGCATTACTATCCTTAAAGATATTGATCAGTTCCTTCATATGAAAGTTGTTCACACTAATGTGGAAAAGCCTTTTTCCTAGTTTGTAGTTTATGCAAAATGTCAGAGAAATCTAAGGCTTAGCTTATGGGAATTTTTTAGAAGCATTTATTTAGCTGATGAATGATGGTTGGCTATGGGTGATTACAATGTTATTGCTAACACTGAAGAGCAGCTGGGTTGCTCTAGTTTTTATCATAGAAGCGTGGAGGACTTTGTTGATATGATGAGGGAATGTAACTTGGAGGATGCTGGCTACGCTGGTCAAATGTTTACTTGGAAATGTGGAACCAAATGGAGGAGGTTGGATAGGGTTATGATCAATAATTCGTGGGCTGACACTTTCAGTAAAACCTAGGTTCATCACATGGTCATAACTTGTTCTGACCATGCCCCTTTTCAATATTTATTCCTAAAAACAACTCAAATGATTTTCAGCAAAACAAAAAGAGTTTTAAGTTCATGAACATTTTCTTAATAATGTCAGACAAAATTGGAATCTTAAAATCAATGGTGGTACTCATGAGATCTTCTGGTTTGAATTAAAGAGACTCAGAAACTGTTTAAGGAACTGGAACATCAATATTTTTGGAAATATATTTAGTAAACTTAAAGAAACTTAAAAGAATGTTGAAATCATGGAGAGATTGCATGTTTTAAACAATGAAAATGTCTCCAAATGAAACTTTAACAAAGCTATCAGTCTTCATCTTAAAGCTTTAAGGAATGAGGATGAATTTTGGAGACAGAAGTGCTACAATTCTTGGCTTAATGATGGGGATCGAAACACGAAGGCTTATCATGCTTTTGTTGCAAAGAAGAGAATGAAGAATACAATTCATAGCATCAAGGTTAACAACAGTTGGATACATAACATTGATGACATATGTATCTTTGTTGAAAATTATTTTAAAGAGGTTCTTACTTCCAAGCCTTATAAAGATACTAGTGAGGAGAATTCTAGAATGCAGGATAACATTTTCAATGTTATTCCTAAGCTTGTTTCTAGTGAGGATAATGATAACATGTTGAAGCAAGGCTAGTGATGAAGAGGTTTGGAGTATCATCAATACCGTGAGAAAGGATAGTGTTGCTGGCATTGATGGTTACAACATCACCTTCTTTATTAATTGTTGGACTATTATTAAGTTAGACCTTTGTTCTGCTATTAACTCCTACCTCAGAGACAACTCTATTCCTTCTGGCATCTTTGCTACAGGAATCTGCTTGATTTCCAAAGTGTCTAATCCCATCTCTTGGAGCAACTACAGGCCTATCAGCTTGTGCTTCATGTTTAATAGAATCTTTTCGAGAGTTTTGAACAATAGGCTTGCTAACGTATTACCTAAGATCATCTCTGGTAATCAATCTGCATATGTCAAAGATAGATTCATTCGTGAGAATGTTTTAATTGCTAGATAAATGATATATGATATTACCAGAAAGCCTAGGAATTACAACACTCTCATCCAATTGGACATGTCAAAAGCTTTCGACAGAATGTCCTTTACTATTATTGCTAAAGTTCTTACTTCTTTTGGTTTCTCTAATGATGTTGTTAATCTTCTTAGTAGCTTGTTTAAGAATGTTCACTTTTCCATGCTTGTGAATGGAAAGATGTTTGGTTACTTTAAAAATGTGAGAGGCTTGAGGCTAGGGGACCCCTTGTCCCCAAGTCTCTTCATCATTGGTGAAGAGGTTTTGCTGTGTGGTTTGAATAAACTTTTCACTCTTAATAAGGATATGCTATATGCTTCCAAAACTAACATTGTAGTTCCTTCTATAGCTTTTGCAGATGATATTCTCATCTTTACAAATGGTCTGAAGTCTACTATTAATAAACTGGGTTGCTTTTTAGATAATTATCAGGCTGTTTCTGGTCAGTCCATTAACAAGGACAAAACCAGGATTATTCTGTCTAATAAAGTGCATAACTAAAGTTAATACCTTGGCTTTTCATTCTGATTTTAATGTAGACAATCTCCCTTCAACTTATCTAGGGATCGTCCTTAATAGCAAGAATCAGTCCAGTAATTTCAATGGTTTAATAGACAAGATTAACACTAGAATCAATGAGTGGGATACTAAGCTTCTTTCTTTTGGGGGTAGACTTTGTCCTATATCTCATGTTCTTATGTCCATTCCCTGTTATTGGATGCAGAACATCCTATTGCCTAACTGTATTATTAATAGATTGGATAAGACTTTAATAAATTTTTGTGAAGGTCCAAATTCAAGGAGCCTAGTATTCACTGGTCCTCTGGGAAGAGTCTTTGTGAGCCTTTCTCTGAGAGAGGTTTGAATATCAGAAGGCTCTCTGATATTCAAGCTACCTCCTCTCAAATATTGTGGTTTAACTATAGAAGAAACAACAGTCTCTGGTCTAATATTATGAATAATATTTACAATCTATGGTGCAACCAGAATACTTTGTAGAAAGTACCTGAAATGGTATCACAAATTCATTGAGGTGATAGTCGTTTATGACTTTGAGATCAACTCGGTTGAGGATTGTGTGTTTCATAAGTTTAGTGGGAGTAATTTCATATTTCTCATATTATATGTGGATGACATATTGCTTGCCACATATAATAAAGAATTATTATACACTACCAATATATTTCTATCAGACAAGTTTGATATGAAAGATCTTGGTGACGCTAGTTTTGTGTTAGGAATCCAGATACATCGAGATCGCTCTCGTGGAATTCTTGGAGTATCACAAACGACATACATTAAAAGTTTTTTACAACATTACGGATTGGAATATCGCAAACCTCTAAGTAGCCCTATAACAAAGGGTGATAGACTTAGTCCGAGTCAATGTCCTAAGACAAAACTTGAGATTGAGGAAATAAAAACGGTCCCTTATGCTTCATCAGTTGGGAGTTTAATGTATGCTCAATTTTGTACTAGGCCGGACATTTCCTTTGCTGTAAATATATTGGGGAGATATGTAAGTAACCCATGAATAGATCACTAGAAAGTAGTTAAAAGAGTACTCTGATATCTGCAAGGAACAAAAGGGAACATGTTGACATATAGGAAGTCGAATAAACTGACGATCATTGTATATTCCAACTCGGATTTTGGTGGATGCGTAGACACAATAAAAAGCACGCCAGGAAACATATTCTTATTGGCTGGAGGTGCAATATCCTGTAAAAGTGTAAAGTAAACACTAATTGCATCATCCACCATGGCAGCGGAATTCGTTGCATGCTTTGAGGCATCAAACCAGGCACTGTGGCTCGGAATTTTGTTACTAGATTACGCATTGTACAAGGGATAGAAGGCCCCATAAGGTTATATTTTGATAACAATTTTGTAGTGCAGTACTCTAACAGCAACATGATCTCCTATGATAGCCCCATAGACACAAAGTTTATTTATGTTAAAGAAAGAGTACAAATGGGTCAGATAAGTATAGAGGACATCGGCACAAACTCCATGATAGCAGATCCTCTAACAAAGACGGTTTTGCCTAAAGGTTTCCAGGGACACACCATCAGTATGGGTGTAGTTGATTTAGAGGATTGTTAGTTTTAGTGGGAGAGTTTATAATAGGATCTGATGTTATATATTACAGTATTGTGCACATTAAAGTTTATTGCAATATCTATATGCTTTGAAGTATTTATTGATATATGTACTGTATTGGATCTCCAAAGGTAGGAACCATTTGAGAGTAGATATGTACGATTACAAACCATATTACTCTTAGACCACACTTAATAATTGGCTCAAATAATTGATTGATAATGGTAATGTGATTACTGTTGCATCATATTGTTCACATTACGAGAAATATGTTTTTAGTCCTTTATTGTTATCACTCATGTACGGGGTTGTACCGTTTTCCCATTGACAATGAATATAAGGATCTCATTAAAGTTGAATATATATTATTGAGTAGCATATAGCGGTCTAAGTGGGAGATTGTTGGAATATATTTATTTAATATATTTATGGACAGCCAATAATTTGGACCGACATGCTAAATAAACATATTCGGTTATTGTCTTAACGAAGTCCAAATTAATAGTAATCAAGTTAATTATTTAATTAACTAAATTGGACCTATTGGTGAAAATGCGTTATAGGCTCAAGTGTGGTAACCAGGTTGAATTTTGGCACTTTGATGAAGAGAACCCAAATCTCAACACTTAAGCTTAAATTAATAAATCAGGGATATAAATTGAATTATCAATTTATCGGGTTATGGTCCCGGACACAAGAAATTAATAAATTATGGGATTTACAATGTTGAGTTTCACATTGTAAAGTCTATAAATAAAGGGATGAGTTTATGAATTTCATCATCCAAAACTCTAATCAGAAACACGGTCGCTTCATTGAGTAACTGCAAACCTTTTTCTTCTTCTCTAATTTTATTATGCAGATTTCTCAATTTCATAAACGGAATCTCTCAAATACGCGGAATCGCTGAAGAACGCAAAGGAACAAAAGAGAATACTAGATGGATAGCAGCAGACAAACCCGTAAGTGTTCTTGGTTTTCTCTTTATTCTCTAGATAAATCTAGAAAATGGTTTAATTATTTTCTGCGATTTGTTATATATTATTTGATGCGATTACGAATAATATATAACAAGTATAACTTTAACACTAACCCAAACTAGATGCGAGAATATGCTATCAACATGCTTTTTGAGAACCGTCGAATTGTTGATTTCATATGATTGTCGATTTCAAAGTGATTTGCAAAAAAACTTATTTCTAAAAATTATAATTTGTTTTTCAAATTATGGCCCTAATATGTTTTTTCCAA
This sequence comes from Limnanthes douglasii subsp. nivea, assembly GCA_036936605.1. Lineage (NCBI taxonomy): Eukaryota > Viridiplantae > Streptophyta > Magnoliopsida > Brassicales > Limnanthaceae > Limnanthes > Limnanthes douglasii. The sequence continues at coordinate 74,453,114 of JAUPFV010000003.1, read as the reverse complement.
TTAATTTAGAAATCAATATATATATATATATATAATCCAATTTTATTAATTATTTATCAATATGTTTAATAATATCTAATTTAATAAATACGGATTCCTTAACAAGTCTCAAAATTTAATAACCAATTTCAATAAATCGTAGTTTTTTTATATTTTATAAATACCAAATTTTAATAACTAATATTTTTCAAATTTATAAACAATACATAACTAAAATAATTAAATTTTAAATAAAATATTTTATCTCAATTTATAGGTAATTAATTTTATTTTGACCTAAAACACTAAAGTTGATATCAGATAGATCTGATATCGCACCAAAATATGAAAAATGTTTGACTAAGAGGACGGCTCTTCTTTCTGAAGCCATCTTCAACCCTTTGATCTTCTGATTCGCATTTGGGCTTTTCTTATTTTCTATGGATAACGGAAACAAATGTTTGTTTCAGGATGATGAGTTTCCTGCTCTTCTATCTGAAACCAGTATAAAAAACAAAGAAAACTCTTTGTTCAAGAAGTCATTTGTTGACTCTGTTTGATCTAACATAGCAAAAATAAGAGAAGACCTGCAACCTGAAAGTGTTCTTGAGAAGCAAGACCACATCTTTATACAATACTCTAAAGAATAAAAGGATATAATGATGAAAGATTCTAAAACAACTCTGATTGGCAAATTCAAGGAAGGTTTGCCTAAAAACTCTGTTCTTGATCAGTTTTTGCTCTCTTTCAAATTCAAGTGAGTTTACAGATGGAGGATTTGGGATTCTTATCATATTCTGATAGAATTTGATCTGAAAATGATGTTATCAAGATTTGGTACAAAAGCATTTGGAATATCAATGGCTCTGTTATGCGTCTCCTTCGATGAACTCCTGAATTTAATGGAAAAAAATGAAGCCCTGTATCTCTAATATGGGTGAGGATACAGAAATTTCCAGAATTCATGTACAATGAATCAATTTTGTATGACATTGCTACTCGTTAGGAATACCATACAAGATTGACTGCCCAGAAATTAAAAGAGCTCATATGAATGTTGCGTATGTTCTGATAGAACTGGATATCTCCAAGAATCTTCACAAAATAATGTGGATATGTTTTGGATTGAATGAAGGTTGCGGGTTTAATTTAAGCTACAAGAATCTGCCTTCATATTGCTTTTGATCTTATCATATTGGTCACAGTCCATCTGATTGTAAAAAGAAACAAAAGAATACATAGAAAGTTGAAGACAAAACGGGTACTAAAAAGAAGGATCTTGACAAATTGAATCATGATATTCAGTTATCTAATCCAAAAAATTACTAGTAAAAAAGTTATTGAAACCAATAACAAAACTACTACTACTCTTGATGCCAGAGAAATTGGAGAAGCTATTCATCAACTGAATCAGAATTACAATATTCAGGACAATAACATTGTGGATCCTAGGTCTCCTGTCCAAGAAAACATTAGTAGCAACCCCATTACTCCTCTGAGAAATTCCCAACCCCCTTATAATGACTTAAATGTCATCTTGAACAAGAAAATTAAATCTGCAAAAAAAAAATCAAAAAGCAAAACAAACTGGTTATAAGATCCATGAAGTTCTCTGGAACAAACAATAGGTACAAATCATTGTCTGATAATGATAAGGATGCTTAACTGGAATGTCAAAGACATCAATAACAAGCTAACAGTTGGAATGCTGAGAATGATTATCAACAAAGATCATATTGAGATTCTGGCTATCCATGAGCCTCTGATTTCTTATAACAAAATAAGTGACTTTGCTCTAAAACTAGGTTTTGAAAACTTCTATTTTAACAGTTCAAATAAAATTTGGTTGTTTTGGTCTAATGTTTCTTGCATTAATATCCTTAAAGATATTGATCAGTTCCTTCATATGAAAGTTGTTCACACTAATGTGGAAAATCATTTTTCCCTGTTTGTAGATTATGCAAAATGTCAGAGAAATCTAAGGCTTAGCTTATGGGAATTTTAGAGAAGTGTTTCTTTAGCTGATGAATAATGGTTGACTATGGGTGATTACAATATTATTTCTAACACTTAAGAACAGTTGGGTTGCTCTAGTTTTTGTCAGAGAAGCATGGAACTTTGTTGATATGATGAGGGAATGTAACTTGGAGGATGCTAGCTACGCTGGTCAAAAGTTTACTTGGAACTGTGGAACCAAATTGAGGAGGTTGGATAGGGTTATGATCAATAATTCTTGGGCTGACACTTTCAGTAAAACCTAGGTTCATGACATGGTCATAACTTATTCTAACCATGTCCCCTTTCAATATATATTCGTAAAAACAACTCAAATGATTTGCAGCAAAACAAAAAGAGTTTTAAGTTCATGAACATGTGGATCAATCATGAATATTTTCTTAATAATGTCAGACAAAACTGGAATCTTAAAATCAATGGTGGTACTCATGAGATCTTTTGGTTTGTATTAAAGAGACTCAGAAAGTGTTTAAGGAACTGGAACATCAATATTTTTGGAAATATATTTAGTAAACTTAAAGAAACTAAAAAGAATGTTGAAATCATGGAGAGATTTCATGTTTTAAACAATGATAATGTCTCCAAATACAACTTTAACAAAGCTATCAGTCTTCATCTTAAAGCTTTAAGGAATGAGGATGACTTTTGGAGACAGAAGTGCTACAATTCTTGGCTTAATGATGGGGATCGAAACACGAAGGCTTCTCATGCTTTTGTTGCAAATAAGAGAATGAGGAATACAATTCATAGCATCAAGGTTAACACTAGTTGGATACATAACATTGATGGCATAAGTATCTTTTTTGAAAATTATTTTAAAGAGGTTCTTACTTTTAAGCCTTATAAAGATACTAGTGAGGAGAATTCCAGAATGCAGGATAACATTTTCAATGTTATTCCTAAGCTTGTTTCTAGTGAGGATAATGATAACATGTTGAAGCAAGGCTAGTGATAAAGAGGTTTGGAGTATCATCAATACCATGAGAAAGGATAGTGTTGCTGGTATTGATGGTTACAACATCACCTTCTTTATTAATTGTTGGACTATTATTAAGTTAGACCTTTGTTCTGCTATTAACTCCTACCTCAGAGGGAAACTCTATTCCTTCTGGCGTCTTTGCTACAGGCATCTGCTTGATTTCCAAAGTGTCTAATCCCATCTCTTGGAGCAACTACAGGCCAATCAGCTTGTGCTTCATGTTTAATAGAATCTTTTCTAGAGTTTTGAGCAATAGGCTTGCTAACGTATTACCTAAGATCATCTCTGGTAATCAATCTGCATATGTCAAAGATAGATTCATTCGTGAGAATGTTTTAATTGCTAGATAAATGATATATGATATTACCAGAAAGCCTAGGAATTACAACACTCTCATCCAATTGGACATGTCAAAAGCTTTCGACAGAATGTCCTTTACGTTTATTGCTAAAGTTCTTACTTCTTTTGGTTTCTCTAATGATGTTGTTAATCTTCTTAGTAGCTTGTTTAAGAATGTTCACTTTTCCATGCTTGTGAATGGAAAGATGTTTGGTTACTTTAAAAATGTGAGAGGCTTGAGGCTAGAGGACCCCTTGTCCCCAAGTCTCTTCATCATTGGTGAAGAGGTTTTGCTGCGTGGTTTGAATAATCTTTTCACTCTTAATAAGTATATGCTATATGTTTCCAAAACTAACATTGTAGTTCATTCTATAGATTTTGCAGATGATATTATCATCTTTACAAATGGTCTGAAGTCTACTATTAATAAACTGGGTTGCTTTTTAGATAATTATCAGGCTGTTTCTGGTCATCCATTAACAAGGACAAAACCAGGATTATTCTGTCTAATAAAGTGCATAACTAAAGTTAATACCTTGGCTTTTCATTCTGATTTTAATGTAGACAATCTCCCTTCAACTTATCTAGGGATAGTCCTTAATAGCAACAATCAGTCCAGTAATTTCAATGCTTTAATAGACAAGATTAACACTAGAATCAATGAGTGGGATACTAAGCTTCTTTCTTTTGGGGGTAGACTTTGTCCTATATCTCATGTTCTTATGTCCATTCCCTGTTATTGGATGCAGAACACCCTATTGCCTAACTGTACTATTAATAGATTGGATAAGACTTTTAATAAATTTTTGTGAAAGTCCAAATTCAAGGAGCCTAGTATTCACTGGTCCTCTTGGAAGAGTCTCTGTAGGCCTTTCTCTGAGAGAGTTTTGAATATCAGAAGGCTCTCTGATATCAAGCTACCTCCTCTCAAATATTATGGTTTAACTATAGAAGAAACAACAGTCTTTGGTCCAATATTATGAATAATATTTACAATAAGCACTCTCATCCTCTTAATACTAACATTACTGGTTCTTCAGTGTGTAAGAGAATTGTAGGTGTTAAGGCTCAGGCTGAATGCAATATGAGATGGATCTTAGGAAAATGAGATATTGATTTTTGGAGGGAGGAGTGGCACAATAGTCAGCCTATTATTAACAACAACTATAATACTGTATGTAATTGGTTTCTCAACGCTAATGTTAACACGTTTTGGAAGAATCATAGCTGGGTTATTGGCAATACAAATGGCTTAATCTCTGAAGATAGAATGAAGCAGATAAAGATGTTCAGAGTTGATAAGATGAAAGAAGACAAGCTTATTTGGAAATTGTCTCCTGATCATAACTTCAACACTAAGCTCACCTGGGAAAAACATTTGACATCAGTCTCCTAAGTCTGGTCTGCTCACCAAAGTTTGGAACTCCATAACTCACTGAAGTTCTCTTTTACTCTCTGGAAAGTAATTAAAGGTTTCATTCCCATTGATTCAGTTCTTAGGAAGAGATCATTTCTTATTGTTTCTAAATGTTAGCTATGTGATAACAATGAAGATATTAACCATGTGTTTGTCAATTGCGAATTTGCATTGTGCATCTGGAACCATTTTAACCTTATTTTTCAGATTAAAATTGATAGATGCATGGTATTTACTCATATACTTCGTTGTTGGTTCTGGTTTTCTAAGAAAAATGGGCACACAGCTCAGGTGATCCCAGCTATAATTTGTTGGGCTATTTGGAAGAATAGAAATAACTATAATTTCAATAATACTAAACAATCTTGTTCTTCTGCTATTAGGACTATTAGCAGTGTTATAATTGGTCTTGATTCTTCTAATATCTTTACTACTAAACACTGGCATAAGGTTGAAAATGCAGGTGTTATGATGGGATGCTTCTCTTTGTTAACTAGGAAAATGAATGTGAGGTACCTCTAGTGTCTCACTCATGCTCGTGGCAGATTGAAACTAAATCTGGATGCAGCTTGCCTATCCAACGGAGAAGCTAGTAGAGGTTTGATTATTGGGAACAACAAGGGTGAGCTGGTGATGGGGATTGGCAAGAAATTTGGTAAGATCTTTCTTATTGCTGATGAAACTCGTGCCTTAGTGGAAGGCTTTCTCTACTGCAAAATGAAGAGCTAGAACCATGTAGACATAGAATCGGATTGCTTGTCTTTAATCTACATGCTCAGCGACATGAAGTATTCATTCTTTCTATCCTCTTCTCTTCCCATCTGTAGGAAACTCATTGTGTCGAGTATGAAATTAAAATACATTTCACGTGTCCAAAATCAGGCCGCTGATTGGAAAGCGAACTGGATTTTAACATTCAAAGATAATCTTCATTTCAATCAACTCAATGCTCCTGCTCTTCTTCTTGCTATTATTCATCTTGAGAGCATTGGGTTGGGATACATTGATTTGGTTGAGAATTAGATACACAAACTTCCATTGCCTTCATGTTTTTTAATTGTAGATAGCAAGTTGGAGAGTTGCTGAGAGAGAAGTCTAGTCTTTCATTAGCTAAGGAAGTGTTGTTAAGTTAGCTGGATTGTAAAATTTGAAATAAAATCCTAATTTATCGTATATTAATAACCGAAGTTATTTATGTTAAACATAAATTCTTACCAATATTGATATAAGATGCATGTATACCATTTTTTCCTTTATAACTTTATAAATGATGGATAAAATAATAAAATATAATATTTATTTTTGTTTAGAGCTGAATCATAAAAAAAAAAAAAGTAAAATTGTGTTTCATTAACTGATGCTTTAATTTATAATGGTTGGTAGACCTAGTTGGTTAGGAAAATGAGGATCGAAAATAAAAAATGGTTCTAGTTTATTAAAGGATTGAATAAAATAGAAGATAGAGTTAAATGGTTAGAAAAATAAGAAGTAAAAATAAAAAATAGAACTACTTGGTTAGAAAAATTAGGGATTAAAAATAAAAGATAGAACTACTTTGTTAGAAGATTGAATAGAAATAAAAGATAGAGTTAAAATGGTTAGAAAAGTGAGTAAAAATAAAAGATATAGATAGTCAGTTAGAAAAATAAAGATTAAAAATCTAAAATTCAAATTTATAACTAATAAAACATTAAATACAAATAAAGCCTACACGTCTCGAGGATGTCTCTTGGATATTTATAAAAAGCATCCCGCTCTAGTATATAATTAAAGCCTACACGTGAGAAGGACTTCGATTCAAATAGTGAACGTGAATGTTTTTCGTGCTTTTACGACTTGCATTTAGCTGCTGGTGGTTGCAAGGGCTCTCCCGACAGATACGGATGTCTTAAACATATGAAAAATCTATGTTCATGTGATACAACCGACAGTTTTATCATTCTTCGTTACACCATAGCTGAGTTGCAAACTCTGGTTGATGATGAAGTAACTCCAAAACACACAAGCACGATCAAGGGAACCCCCAACCCCTCTCTAGAGGGCACACCTAAAATGATTTGGCTCCGGAAGAAAAGTAAAGCCCCCCTAAGAAGGCCCCTGAAGCTCCAAAACCTTAAGCCGACCGAACCACAAGAGCCTAGGTGGCGTGGGATCCCTTGCCGCAAGGCCCGGCTTCAACCTCCACAAATGTATTGATGATTTATGAAATACACAGTATCAATTGACTTGACATTAGAATATCATGTTATGATACAGCTATCAAACCATTTCAGACGCGCATACTAATAAATTGTCACTTACATTAAATTTGCCTCCAAAGCTGTAGCATCGGTACATATTATATAGTATAACCTGGATTCCCTCTTTATTTTGTCTTCTCCTTTTATGTCTGTGTAATAATGTGTGTTGTGATTGTAATTTGATGAGTGTAATCCTCCAGGTTGGACTGACAATGTTGTTGAAGTGGGAACTCGTTTTTGTTGCTTCTCTTTTTGCCAAGAGAGCAATATGGTGAAGCTATAAAGCCTTGAGCCGGGAGAGATATCATGGGTGATCATAGAACCGAGTAAGTAACCTCTTAAGGCTCTTTGCTTCGCTCTACACTTGAATTGGTATCATATTCTATTATTGTTTTGGCCAATTTCTGTTTTTGTGCTCTCTTTAGTTTCCCTTTTATCCTTTTATTTGTTTTTCTAGATTTTGCTAACTATAGGAGCTGATGCGATTATTTTTGTTATATTGTTTATCCTTGATGCTGCCAATTCTGAAAAAGTGTTACTATCTCTCATCTGGTGTCTAATACTTCTGTTCAAGCCTATGTTCAATTCTTGAGGCTTAGAATTGGTGTCATTTAATAGCTGAAGCTGCTTCTTGAGTGTGCAGGAAAATTAAGTAAAAATACGTTCCTGATGTAATATTTTAGTTTTCTTTTTTGGTAATCTATTATTTTAGTTTTACGGTCCAATTTTTTTTTCTAGATCGCATATGAATCAGGCATTCTCTTACTTCATAACACTTTTTGACTTAACAACAACACTGGACAAGAGACATCTGATCTTTTTACAAAGATGAAAAACAGCAGTTAAAAACATAAAGAACAAACGTTTTGCTGTTTTGGTAAATAAAAAGCCAGTTCGTGAGATTTAAGAAGATATTTTTTTATAGAATTTTTCTATTCAAATTCTCTGTATATAGTAACGAAATTAATTATGGACACAAAGTGTTCGTTAAAATGTTTGAGATAAATATTGTTTAAGTAACATCAATCATGTTTAAATACCGGACTCAAAATATACGGTTTAATAAAAGAAATGGTGGTAAAATTGAATGGGTGAATACGTGCTTTGGTTGCTAACAATGTTTTTATTGTTGTTTATTATTTTCCGTAAATATATTTTATTGTTATTTTGTATATGCGTTTTGGTAATAAGATTTTTTGTTGTACCGTAATTATATATATTTATAATGTATTTTATAATTAATATGTATAAATAACTAGTGTTTTAGCAGCGAAATATTTATTACAAATAATTTTTATATATTTTAACAAAAAAAATTATATTGTTGCCAACAATATCGTTGCATATAAAGAAATTTCTCGTAATGTATATATACCGCAAAACATAACTATTAGCATTAAACTACAAATCTACTACAAATCTATAATGGGTATCGACTCTAATTACATTAAACAAACTCAGCATATATTGATTTCTATTGGAAAACCTTACACTGATATATGACCAATTGTATCTAGTCAAGCAAACAAAGACCCTATATTTGAGGATTGCAGTGAAATTTATAGTTTAGTAAACTTGCGTATTTCACTTAACTTAAGCCTGTGTTTGGATCATAAACTGCAGATTCATTATACTCGAGATTTGGTTAACTATATATATATAAAATATGAATCATAAAAGTAACTGATAAATAGAAATTCTATTATAGAATGGATTTCGAATCACATCATTTTCAGAGCTATGAATTGATCAATATAACAGACTACGAAAATACAAAATGCAACGTAAATAATATAATGAGCTTGCAACCAAAGTTGGATAATAACACACCGGAGCATTATAATAATGCACAAGAGGACTAGGCTTCATAATTCTATTACTCATCCCATAAAGCATTCCTTCAGACGGTTCAATTCTAATTTCGATGTCATGGTTTTCCCTCAGCTTGACAAACACAAGAGCAGTCAATAAACTATCGGATCCAGCGTGATGACACTCTCCAACTCGCTCTATCTTCAGATCACTAGCCAATTAAGGTTCCATCGATTTCCTCCAAACCAACAACCTTGATCTGCAGAAAGTTCTCAAAGAATGAGCCAACCCTAGAGAGTTTTTCTACCAATTAGGGCATATACTGAGATGTTACCGTCAAAATTTAACATGGATCACATTCTTGGACTATATCACATGGGTACTTGTTGAAGGGGCTAAGTAATAATAATTTTATGCAATCTTTACCCGAGTTTATTAATGCACTTAAGGATTGTCATGGGTCGTGTGAAAGACGTCAAATTTATAGTGGACAATTGCCAAGGATTTAATGGCCAAACATAACTCCTAAGATTGGCTACTGATCTGAAGATAAAGAGGGTTAGAGAGTGTATTGACTACTCTTGTGTTTGTGAAGCGGAGGGAATACCATGACATCAGAATTAGAATTGAACAGTATGAAGGAATACTTTATGGGATGGGCAATAGAATTAAGAAGCATAGTCCCATGGTGCATTATTATCATGCTCCGGTGTGTTATTTTCCAGCTTTGGTTGCGGGCTCATTATATTACTTACCTTGCATTTTGAATTTTCGTAGTCTGTTATATTGATCAATTCATATTTTTGTAAATGATGTGATTCGAAGTCCATTCTAGAGAGGTACTCGTCAACAATTCCCCTCCAAAGTCTATCCCGGTCTTTAAATTTTGACATTCTTATGTAACAAATAAGTATCATCATTTGTTTTCACGACATTCAATACTATATTTGTGTTTATTTCCCTATTCAAATTGGATTTGTTCACGACCAACAAGAGCCTTGTTGGGATCAGGAGTTACGATGTTGCTTTCAAAACATGTCCTAATGTTAGTGGCGTGATAGGTGAGGTTTTGGATATTGAATTTAGTAGTATCCTTGTTTTCATATGCTTATTTTTTTCATAGTGTATGAATATGATGAAGAATTGTGCAAGCATTGGTGTCAAATGAAGCCTTTGGGAGCTAATTTTTAAGTAAATCGAGTTTCATATTGTTGATGATAGAAGGATCAGTCACAAATTATGCTACGTGGTGTTATAAAAAAAAGAAAAACATGTACTTTGCTTAACTAACATCCTATATTCAGCAAAATTACCTTCCTTGACTACAAGCATACTGCATTTGGTTACTTTACATCTATAAGCCTATAAATAATGTAAGAATTAAGGCGTATGTATTTTTCTGTGACATTTCCCTTCTATTTTAGGCAGAGTGTAAAGGCTGTTCTGTATTGAAATGAGATGTACAGTAGAAACTCTATAAAATAATACACTTGGGACCATCAAAATTTATTAATTAAAAGAGTTATTAATTAATCGATAAATTAATAATTATTAATTTATGTATTAATTAATATTTTATTAATTTATACTAAAATACTTAGTTTACAAACACCTGCTCATCCAAAAATTATTGAAGGATTACGAAATGTTGAATTATTTTTTTTGTCACCAAACACAACTTCAAAAATTCAACCTTGTGACGCGGGGATCATACGAGCTTTTAAGATGCATTATCGTCGTCGGGTTTATAGAAGTCTTTTGGGGGGTTATGAATTAGGGGTTCCAAATCCAGCAAAAATAAATGTGTTAGATGCAATGAATCTTGCAATTTCAGCATGGTTTATGGATGTTCGTGCAAATACAATTGTGAACTTCTTTCGTCATTGTAAACTTTGATCAACAGATAACGTGAATTTTGAGAACTCAGATGAAGGTGGTGAAAGCACTCAAGAACTACATAATTTGATCAAAGAGTTGGGTTATCGCAATGCAATGGATGTCGAAGATGTTCTGAATCACCTAGAAGAAAATGTAGTTGCACAGTTGTTGACTGATGAAGAAATTATTGAAAACGTTATTGGATTTAATAAAGATGATATCGATGAAGAAGATGATGAAAGTTCTACAATGGAGCCCCCTTCGCAAAACGAAGCTATTAAAGCGGTAATCACATTGAACAATTTCGTGTTGAGCTATGAGAAAACAACACCATAAGTTCTTACCATGCTAAGGAAAATTAGAGACGAGATTCAAGGGGAAATTGATTTTTTTTAAAAAGACAATTGAGTCATTTTTCAAGAAACCTTCATAAATCATTCATGTAATAGGTTATATATAAGGAATTATTAATTTATATTTTATATGGGGTCCAAAGAAATTATCAAAAATGTATTATCTTATAATTTTAGCGAATTATTAATTTAGCACCCTATCCCCGAGTCGGGACCGGCCAAAAATATTATCTTAGAGAGTTCATTAAATAATCGAGTATTAATTTATCGAGTTTCTACTGTATCACTTTTGGTACCCTTGTATGTAGTTGCTACTAATTTATGATTTCTACAAAAGTTATGACTCAAATCAGCCTGCTAAGTTGAAGTTGCAGCTTATCCTGTATTTTAGTTGGTGGCTGCTTACGATGCAACTCTGGCACCAATATCATCTACTTAACCTAAGATTTTTGTTTTTGAATGTTCAACTGAGAACCATCTTAACAATCGTTACAGTATTTGCATGTAACTGTTTTAGGCACTTCCTAAGTCATGAAGATATCTAACTCTCTTATTCAGCCAGTGTATGCATTGGCAGTCATTTACACCATTTACATATCCAACTGGTGTTTTTGTTGGTAGTCATTTATCCGATTTACGTATTCCAGAAGGTCTAGAAGGTCTTACACATAGAAGGACTACTAATTACTTATGTAAATCTCGGATAAGTTGTAATTCCACCATACCACTGTAGCCTATTGGGGCTTTTAATGTGTTTCTTAAAGTAGATTATCTGAAAAAACAAGCAAACTCTAAAATCAATGTCGAGCAACTCATAATACATTTTATTTCTTTCATTTTTCTGGGTTTTGTTTACTATTGGATTTACTTTAGCTAGGTACTAGTATAATTACTCGCGCGTTGCTGCACAAATGATCATTTAAAAATATAAAATTTTAATTTATTTATATCAATTTTGATTTTTCTAAAATAATATTATATCATATAAAAAATGATGTAAATATCTATAAAAATTAAAAATCATAGTTTGACATCATACAAATAGACTAATTATATTATACAAAGATGATGTCTAGTAAAAACACAAATCGTAAAAGATTGAATGAGTTATTATTAAAAATCCAAAACAAAAAATATACAGTCCTCTCGTAGCAATACGATAATTAAAAAGAAAATCCTATTAAATTTAGTATGTTTTAACATATAACGAATTCACTGACTTAGAGATTGAACATATAGTGTCAATCATACATATTCAAGAAATGCATATTTAATCTTTTGCAATTTCGGTGTTATGGTACTTTGAACCCTTATCATTTCCTACCGATTACAATTCAAGAATCAATATAAACAATATTATCAACATTATATAAGAGAATATTATCAACATTATATAACCAAATATCTATGATAAAACACAAAGATTAAATTGTGTTAGAATAGATGTTTAGGTGTGAAATGTACGGATTTGCTTTTGGTACACCCGCAAAAGGGCTCGCAGAATAAACGTCGCCCAATCACAGCGTACACACATTGTTGCATATGTTTTTTCTGGATTTTTTTTACAGTAGGATTTACTTAAGCTAAGTACTAGTATAATTACTTACACGTTGTTGCAGAACTGATAATTTAAAAATATAAAAATTAAATTTATTTATATTAATTGTGATATTTCTAAAAATTATATTATATCATATAAAAAATATGATGTAAATATCTATTGAAAATAAAAATCATAGTTTGGCATCATACAAATACAAATAAAAAATATTATATTATACAAAAATGATGTCTAGTAAAAATACAATCAAAAAGATTGAATGAGTTATTATTAAAAATCAAAGACAAAAAATATACGGTCATATCTTAGCAATACGATAATTAAAAAAAATCCGATTAAGTTTAGTTTGTTTTAAGATATAACGAATTCACTAACTTGGAGATTGAACATATAGTGTCAATCATACATATTCAAGAAATGCATATTTAATATTTTGCAATTTCGGTGTTATGGTACTTTGAACCCTTATCCTTTCCTACGATTACAATTCAAGAATCAATATACACAATATTATCAACATTATATAAGAAAATTTTATCAACATTATGTAATCAAATAGCTATGATAAATCACAAAAAATCAAATTGGGTTAGAATAAATGTTTAGGTGTGAAACATACGGATTTTCTCTTTATACACCCCCCAAAAGGCCTCGCGGAATAAACGTTGCCCAATCACAGCGAAAACACATTGTTGTATATGTTTTTTCTGGATTTTGTTTACTATGGGATTTGCTTTAGCTAAGTACTAGTATAATTACTTGCGCGTTGCTGCAGAAATGATAATTTAAAAATATATAAGTTAAATTTATATAAAAATAATCATTTAAGTGATTTCCAATAATGACGCGTTGCTAAATGATAATTTAAAAATATAAAAGTTAAATTTATATAAAAATAATCATTTAAGTGATTTCCAATAATGACCTTGAAAGTGGCAGCAAATAGGACGATATAAACCAAAAATGTTACGGGAGATCTAATTATGAAGGATCCTCGAGTGTAAGAAGGAACACTTCATATGAGTAATTCTGTTACAAAGCTTTCTGAATAGGCTATGTTTAACTCTCAAGGAGTTCTATGTATCTATTGTATTATATTTTCCATCTTTTGATAGAAGCCATAAAATAGAATTATCCTTCTGATCATTGATAGATAACTTAAGAATTTCCTGGATTTCATAGTTAGAAAATGATTCATAAAGCTTTTTATGGTTCCATGTATTGTTCTCCCAAAAAGACTTAACTTTCACAAACCTATACTAATTATTGTCGCAGATAGTATCAAAAATAATAAGATGAGGCCTCTTGTACCAATTGTCTAGCCAAAAATCCATATTTCTTTTTTCAAAACTCTACTTTATGTTAGCTTCAACAAATGTCTTATTATTTCCAAATATTTTCCAAATTTTAGACTCTTTAGTAGAGTGATTGACCTGAAGAGGATGGAAGTCTTTGCAATATTTGTTGTGAATATATTTATCCCATAAATATTTATTCTCTCTAAACCTAAACCAAAGCTTGTAGGATAAGGTATATGCATGTCAAGTAAATATCACAATTTTCATAATTTATAACTTAGTACGTTAAGTAAATGTCATAATTTTAATAATTTATAACTTAGTACATAATTACATATTATAAAATACATCAATTTATTTTTTTAAACAAATATGAAATAAGATATTTTTACTCATATAGAAATCAAATATTTCAAAATAAAATAATACATTGTATTATAAAAACATAAAAAATAAAATCTCTTCAAAATAATCAGAAAAAATTATTTAGCCATTAATTATTATATATTTTTCGAAAGATATTTTATTATTAAAATTATTTTGTACCAATCTAATATCCAATTAATAGAATTTTTAATAAAAATAATTTTATTTATAAAAGGATTTGGCTAAATCCGGTCCCCTTTCGATAAGCAGTCTCATTTTTATACTCAATACAACCCCATTACTTTTTATACCCACAAAATTGAAAATTTCTTTCAAGCATATATCTTTCTAAAATTAATCCAGGAGACACAAACTCATTCAACAACACTAATAAGAAAAGGGAAAGAGTGAGTTATTGTTTTTCTATCTTGTTTTTTCTATATCTTGTTTTTTCTAGATTTATGCTTGCTATGGTGTTAGAATAGACAAATGCATGTTTAATTAGGTGTTTTAAGTTCTATATTGATGTTATAAGGTTAGATTTGTGGTTGAATAGGTGTTTTTGGGTTAAATTGGACTTGGGTTCGAGGTGTTTTAATGGAGTTTGTTGGCTATGTTTGTGCTCCCACGTCTGGTTGGAGCTAGTTCACCCGGCGGGAGATATTTTTTTTTCAGAAATTGGAGCTACTTTTCCCAGGGAGTTCTTAAACCCGACGCTTTCTGGTTTGGTTACCAAAATGCGTCCACTTGTTAGTTCTCCACGTCACAAACTTATCATTGTACGGGCCTAACCAACTTTTAGTATATTCAATTACTTTCGGATACTCTTTGAAATCACGATGCAATTCAGACCGATAGTCGTTGAAGGGTACTTCTGTTTCTGCCAACATCATTTGATTCCACACTTTCAAGAAGGCGTTGGACATTTTCTTCTCCTTTATAAATTTTTTTCGTTTTGTCCAAGACATTCATGTTGATGTGTCATCGACAAAACATGTCTGTTGTATTGGAGAACACTTCCTCCACCGCTTTCACAAGTGCTCAGTCTCTATCCATCATAAAAATGGACGGTGGTTCGACGGAGTGAGTTACCATCAATGAATGTAAGCACTCTAACACCTATTTGTAGCTCTCAAAGTTTTCGGCTGACATAAACACGAAACCGATGTAGAAAGTTTTCCGAGTACTAGTGGCTCCAACGACCTCGTACAACGTCATCCCGTATTTGATTACCTTGTACGTGTTATCCATTTCAAGGACGTTTGGAAATGTCCGTAACAAATCCAAACTAACCGGGTGTGCAAAGAAAAGCTCGCCTATGACATCGCTTTCGTCTTCCGACTTTCTATGAAATTTGTAGTAGTTTAACCTCTTCAGTTCACCCAACAAATATTGGAATTGTAACCAACCGCCTTTCTCGATCTTACGGTGTTTTATTTGAGCGTTGTACGCAGCGCATTGAAGATGAATTCTTAGGGTTCAATTTCTTCACCCTACCAAGAATTTCGTGAAGACGGGATCCCATTTTCATAGAACAAACTACAAAATTCATCTCTTCTTTGTTGAATCGTCTCAAGTACAAACGGCCTTCTTTGTAGGATGTAGTATCATGATTGTGTATGCCGCATTCGACCTCTAATCCCCACAAATCATCATATATCTTCTTTCCTTTAAGGGTGAAAGGGCATCCGCATTTTTTCGTGCCGGTAGACTTCCTCTTTAGATACTTCAGATCTACCAATTTTGTGTAAACTTCAAATCTTTCGCACACAAAAACTAATCTCGGAGTTTTTCGAGCAAGTCTATCGCATCAACGTAATATAACCACTAACTCGTTGTCTAACGCAGTTTGTTTAACCCATTCAATCAACTCATCTTGAGTGTAGTGAGATTTGGTGTCGAACAATTGGTTATAATCGACGGAGCAAGGCCCTGTCAATTCCTCCTCCTTCACCATGCTCGAATCATAAAAATCACCCTTTAAATTTTCCTCATCCTCCTACATAAACAAACGTTAAATATGTTAATGTGACACAAAAACAAAATGCCTGACTCGAACTGACGGTTGACAATCGTTCCACCACCGGGGACGTTGTCAATCGTCGGTTGAAAATAACCCACCCGGCGAGGGTGAACCTAAAAGATTTATTACATGTAAAAAAAAACTAAGTTATGTCAACTGCCGGTTGACAATCACTAAATTGACGGTTTAAAAACTCCAAACCGGCAGTTGATGTTTGTAGCACCGTCGGGGACCTAGTCCAAAAACCATCTTCACACCTAACAAATTAACTTGGTTCGAAACCGGCTGGGATAATGCTCAACCCCGGTGGTTAAAATCTAACTCCACCGGCGGTTGGGCATTGATTGCCCCGGCGGTTAGATATGGTCTTCCCCAACGGGGGAGGTTCATCTTCAAAAATGTTTGTTCTTCATCCCCGCTCGTTGAATAGGCCTCCACTAGCGGGGGAGGGCGTGTCTAACTTTCTAAATTTAGAAAATCTACCAAAAAGGAAACCTTTTGTAAAAGATTGGTTAGAAAGACTACCATGTTTGGAGTTTCATGTTCCTCAGCAAGCTTCTCATGTCCTGAATCCATCCTTTAATAATTTGGGTTTTCTAGCAGATTTGTGGGTTTTGGAGTGTTTTGGGAGGTTTGAGAGTTGATTTTAGATTTTTGAATTTTTTGAGTATTTTAAAATTTTGGTAATTAATAAGTATAAGAGGGTTGTTTGGAACAATAATTTTGTGTTCTTGATTTTTCGGTTAACTATACCCGAAATCCATTGAAAGCCAAAATAAAATATTCTTGGTCAAAAGGTAAAAACGTAAAAAACTATTTATTAAAAAAGATTCTTTAGAATTTGGGAATGATTAACAAACATTGGGTCCTAATTTAGCGAAAGCTTTTATGAAAACTAAATTAATTTTTTTATACTTAAACTTTAGAAAAACTTAATTAGACTTAATGACAATCATAATAATAAACATAAATGGATAAAAATACTTAATTTACCTTAATGGGTGATCTTAATACCGGAAGTTTTGTCCAATTTTATTTTGCTTCCATAAAACAAAAATTAACTAATATATGAAAATATATTTTGTTGTAAGATGATTTTAGATTTTAGATTTAGATATAATTGAATATAAATAGCAAAATTGTTTTACAACCTAAAAACAAAATAAGTTGGAATAAGGATGAGCATACCGTACTAGTACGGTTTTGAACTAATGCTTCTTCTAATGGAGCATGTCCCGTTACCAATTGCCACAAATCCTCTTGAATAATACAAATCTGTGTAGAATCTTTCTTAAACTTTAAATAGAAATATTTCAAATTTTGAGTAACGAGAAAAGGAAGTCAAACATTAAAATTTAATTTAAAGAGAATGAGAAGAATAGGAAAGAAATTAGAACTTAAAAATTAAATAAATAAGCAAACAAACACAAAGTAGAACAAAGTGAGATAAAAATAATATCCATAAAACCATAGAAAAAAAAAAGAACACAAAGCAGAACAAAGTGAGATAAAGTAAAAAATTTAAAAACAACCTGGAGAGATTATCAAAGAATTCGAAAAAAAAAACAAAAATCACCTTGTAGAGGTTGAAAATAGAAAGTTTATGTAACATCTAAACCTAAAACAGAATTAGAAGGAAGAGAAGTTGAGAAAATTTAGTGAAAAAATAAAATAGCCCTATAACATCTAAACTTAAAACATAATCGGTGGAGAGAATGTGAGAAAATTTAGTAAAAGAATAAAATAACACAAACTGTATTTATGGTGGTGGTTAGGTAAACATATTATTGAATTTATACTTTACACGTAGCTACTTCTATTTAGTTAAATTTATTAAATAGAGGATAAGATTAAGATTCGCCCAAAACTAAATAGTTCCGATGTTCAAGATTGGATTTGATTCAAAGGAAATGAGAGTCTTCTCCAAGAACCTGTAGGTTTTCCGGCAGCTTTCATCTCGCCTCCGGTGCCACTTCTGGCATTTGGCTCTGTTGATTGTTGCTTATCCCTATCCCGGTGACTCTGGTTGATTGCCTTCT
Organism: Limnanthes douglasii subsp. nivea; assembly: GCA_036936605.1. Classification (NCBI taxonomy): domain Eukaryota; kingdom Viridiplantae; phylum Streptophyta; class Magnoliopsida; order Brassicales; family Limnanthaceae; genus Limnanthes; species Limnanthes douglasii. The sequence goes on along the minus strand of JAUPFV010000003.1, from coordinate 74,434,814 downwards.
CAGCAATCAGTTTTCTTAATCTACTGCTCTGTTCCATAATGGAGAACAGAGTATTCGAAGAAGATGAATTTCCAGCCTTAAAGAATGGTTTGAATGGTGCTGTATTGTCAGTAAAGAAATCTTATTTAGAAATGGTTAAAGAGAAACCATTGATTAAAGAAACATCTCCAGAATTTGTCAAAGATTCAGTAGGTCACATCTCTGTTCAATATTCAGAATTTGTCAAAGATTCAGTAGGTCACATCTCTGTTCAATATTCGGGTGAGACTAAGGACCGTTTGTTAATGCAAAATAGAACTACGTTGATTGGGAAGTTTGCTGATGGAATTTCCAAGAGATCCTCTCTTCAACACTTTCTCGAATCGTTTAAATTTAATAAAATATTAAAACAAAGTGAAAAAATTGTTGTTTTACTTTTTGTTAGAACTTCTTTTTGAAATGCCCGTGTCAAAACTGGTACTAGATTTATGTTTCTTATTTATATATATATATATATATATCCCTTTGTTATTGTTTTTTTATTCACCAAATTTTATTTTCTCTCTTCTCTTTTCTTTTATACATTTAATCTCTGACTTCTTTTAGAAACCCTTCCACTAACACTTAGTTCGTTTTAACTTTATCTTGTTTTACTTTTTTTTCTTGTTTCTTCGCAATGATAACCCAAGTTTGGAAAGATAACTTAAGTAATGAGTTAAATCGTCTCAAATTTTACCTGCAACAGTTTTTATGATTTTCATAGATACCGAATTTCCGAGCCATCTTATACCCACACCTAGATTTACTTCGGATTTTCAAAAGTTCTATAATATGAAACACAACATAGAGAATACTAAACTTATTCAGGTAGGGATCACACTTTTCGATCGAAAATGCAATATTGGACCTACATAAGAATTTAATTTCTCAGATTTTGATGAATTGACTCATAATAAGAACCAAAGTTTCATCGATTTCAAACCAACAATAACCTTGTTCTGCAGAAAACTAATTATTAAATTCTCATGTAGATCCAATATTGCCTTTTTGATCGAAGAACATAATCCCTAACTGAAGTATTCTCTGCTTTGTATTTCATATTATAGAACTTTTGAAAATCCAAAGCAAATCTAGGTCTAGGTATAAGATGACCCAGAAATTTGGTATCTATGGAAATCATAAGAAACTCTTGAAATTAAGACAGTTTAACTCATTACCTAAATTATATTTTCAAATTTAGGTTACCATCGTAAAGAAAAACAAAAAGTAAAAGAAGATAAAATTAAAAAAATTGAGCGTTAGTGGAAGGATTTCGAAAAGAAGTCAGAAATTAAATATAGAGACGATAAAAAAAACTAGAGAAAAATAAATTTTAATTTGGTGATACATCGTTTTTTACCGGTGTCGCAGCTGTCCTTTGTATAAAGATCTGAAAAGTCTGTCGGCCAGCAGCTCGAGTAACCATTGTTCTAAAACAACAGAACTTGAAAAAGAAAAATTCCAGCAATCATAGTGTGAATGACTCTGGCTATCCTTTTCACAAAGATACACCAACACATAGTTACTTCCAATCATCACAAGCTAGAGTAAAGCAAGTTTATGAACTGTTTACTCACAAGCAATAGTGTTCGCCATTGTGATTCTTGTTATACCAAGAAGGAAGTAGATACTACATGCAGGATTGCTCCAAATGCAGCTGCATCAACAGTTGTAAAACTTTATTATATAATAATTTATTACTCTTTTGCATTATTATACTATATTTTTTTATTTTTTTATTTTTTTTTTCACCAAAAAATTTAGAATACTATATATTTTTAGAGTAACCTTTGAGGTGTTAATTTTAATTTTTGAACACATGGTTTGTTAGCTTTTTTTGAAGATCACATTACTTGAACGTTTCTTCTTCTCTCTCCTTCTGTACAAAGCTATGTTTTTTCTTTTCTTTTTTTTTATACTTCTTCTATTTAATCAACTTTTGAACAATTTTTTTTAACAAACTGTAAGCTTAGTGAAAGGAAAAAAAAGGGTTTGTGTTTTGATTCTTAAAAAAAAGAAATTGAAAATAAACAAACAGAATACATGCTTTTTTTATAAAGAAAAATATTGGAATTATATTTAAATTTGTTTTTTTTATATGATCCAAAATTCATGTATGAATTGATGGAAAATATTTCGCAATTAGAATCGATCACTTCAAAACTAATCAAAATCGATCTAGCGAACGGAAAAGAAAATGAAAGCTTTTAGATGATATTTTCTTACTTTATGTTTTTTTAAAAGATAATAACGAGTTTTAACCCTATTTTTTCTCTACCTCTTGGCTCTTTCTTTAATTGAGTTTTAATTTGATTTTGTGGGTTTTGGTTTTGTTTAATTGTTTTTTTTATCGGAATTGAAAAATTGAGAAGACCGAGCAGCAAACAATACAGGTGTGATGAGTTCCTCTTTTCAATTTATGTTTATGAATTTATGATTTCGTTTAGCTTGAAAATAGTTTTGTTGTATTCCGCGGCAATTAATTTTTTATTTATTTTTACGTTAAATTTATATAAATTTATTTGGAAAGTATTATGTGACGTATTATTGATATATATATATATATATATATATATATATATATATATATATATATATATATATATATATATATATATATATATTATCGGTCTCATTGTATTTAAACATAAATTTTTGTTTTAAAATAGTTTTCGAATTTTAATAAATAGTTTTTAAATTTGATAATTAAGTTATATTAAATTAAATATAAAATTTATTAAAATTAAAAAATTATAGATTAAATATCAAATTTGAGGTTTATTTTACATAAATAAATTTAGTATAAATAGTAATCTAAGATATATTTGATTTCCTATTGCTCCTTTTAACGTGAGGTGAGGGGTTTTATTTGTATAAAGAAGTGACCCAACAATAAAAGCTTTTAAAGAAGAAAACTTGGATTAAAAGAAACCACTAAGCCAAAGTAAGTTTTTTTAATTTTCAATCCAAAATGATTTTTAAAGTCTTTTTAATATTTTTACATTTTAATTTACTTTTATTGAAACATAAAGATGAATATGTTAGATTACCTTAATGTAAATTACCTGTTACTGGATAGTGTTTTTTTTTAAGAAATAGTTTACGTCGAGTAACAAAAAAAAGCTTTCCGATGATAATTTTTTTTTGAAAATAGGTTTACATGGAGTAACAAACAAAAGCTTTCTCTAGAAAGAGAGGTGGAAGCCGAAGCAGCCATAGATTAGGGATTTTGGTTAGCGTTCACTTGATCTCTTTTTCTTTTTATATGTTCAAATCCTCTTTAATTTAATTGTTAAATTTTTCAAAAGTCTTCTGCCGGTTAAGCCTAAGGAGTCGAAGAAAGATTGAGTGTGTCACCAAAAAATTGATAAAAATTGTGAGCTTAAAGAGCTAAAAAGGGAGCGGACTCTGTCATTGCCTTGATAAAAAGCTGAATAAAAACTATTTATTACCTCAGCCTATTTCTTTTCAACTATAGTACAGTGATGATTTCAAAGTTAACTTTAAATTGGAATTGCAAGCAAAACCTTGAAGAAATTGGATCTTCTGATTTATATATATAGAATGGTTTTGGACAGAGACCGTGTATACTGTGGAATTTATAAGAAATTATGGCTGTATATGACCGCTATATCTTTTGTTAAGATTTTAGTTCCTGGTAAAGACTACACATATTTTTTTTATTTTAGTTTTACTTTTGCATCAATAAAATGTTCATAATTGAAAAGTGAATATGTAAAACTGCAGTCTTTCTTTTGAAAGGAGAAGTGGCAGACTTTTAAATTTTCTTCTCCCTTTAAAGATGCAACTAAATATACTAATGTCCGGATAAAAAATTTAAATCTAGAAGGGAAGAACCAATCAATCAACATATCAATTTACTTTCTAATTTCAATGTCTAATAAGATCAAATCAGTACCATAGAGTATGTTAAAGTTGTGGCTATTGAATAAAAATTATTAAGATTTGTGGTACGCTCAATTTTACCACGTCTTTAAAACTGAATGTTGATACCTATTTAAAGTTTGTTTCTTTTTTATTTCTCTTTCAGATTTATTTTTGTTTTTTAAATTCATTTTAAAAAATTTAACTCTTTAGATCGATAAAAAAAAATTGGTTTTTTCCCTTATTAATACCAAAGTTATATTGTTTTAGTTTTACATGTGATTTAATTTTTATTGTTTTTCTTTATTGGTCTTTGGTTTGATTATCTATTGTGTTTTTCCTTTTTAGCAAGGGTCTCAGTTCATATAAGTTTATTAAGATCTGAGAGTTATGAAAGGTAAAAAATTTATTATATAAAAAAAATTAAAACTTTAGTAAATTTTTGTTTATGTTGATGTTGAAATTTTTTAGTGGATCTTTTATTTAGATTTACAGATTTTCACCCTTTTCAATTAAATTTTGAAATATATATCAAAGTAAAAAAGTTATTAAATTTAAAAAAAAAAAAAGTTCAATCCGTTTGTAACTATTTTTTTCCATTTACTTTAGTAAAATTTATATTAATGGTATATTATCTTTTTAAAGTAATCTGTTTTATATGTATTTAAATTTTTATTTGGTATTTTTCAAAATTTTATTTTACATTGAAAATTTTCTTCATTTATGGTTATTTATAAAAAAAAAATTATATAGAACCTTTTTACTGATATTTATATTTTATAGTTTTTAATATTAATAAATATTGATAAAAAGAAAAAGTTGATATCCTAACCAAAAAATATAATATGATATTATATATTTATTGTTTTTTTAATTTGTTTTTTATTTTAAGTTTTATAAAAAAGAGAAAAGTACCCATAAATACCTTCTCAACTATCAAATACCAACATGGTACCCGTTTTTGGACTAGTTTCATAAACTACCTAGAGCCAAAATATGGACAATTATACCCTCTAGGGTATAAAAGGGGTTGTTTTTGTTGAAACCCACAATTTTATACCTTCTAATCTGACTTTTTGGTTCCAATTCCCCCAATTTCAACTTTCTAAATTTGAGGAGAGAGAAAACCAAAAAGCGAAGCAGCTTTAACAGGAGACGACGGCGAACCTTCTAACCCACTGCCGTATCAATCGCCGGCCACCTAACCGACTGCCACCGAACCGACTGCCGTATCAATCGCCGGCCACCGAGACCGACGTCGAACCTTTTCTTCTTCTTCACGAAAGAAACGACTGTCATTGCAAACCCCGTACCGACTGTAATTTCAAACGCCGGCAACAGATACCGACGCCGATTGCCAGAATTCAGCCAAACGTAACGTCGTCAGCCTCCGTCAAAGTCTGTAAGGTTAGTTATGGGTCTTCTTCTTCCTGTCAACGATACGGAACGTTCCGGCCACCGTAACTGCATCGACATCACCATCGTCCGCCTCCGTCTCCGTCGAACATGTACGTTTTTGTCGCCGTCTTCCCTACTCTCTGTGCTTGATATTGGGTATTGTTTCCTTTCTGTAAACCCCAGAAGGGATTTGCAGATCGAATCATGTCTCTGTTCTAGCTTTACTTGAATCCTTAACCCGCATAAAAGATCTGGTTTTTGTCTGAACCTAGTCTTTTTGTGTAACCTGTAACATACAGTATGGTTTTTGTGTAACCTGTAACATACTATTCACTGTGAAGCTTGCAGGTTAGGCATACAACTTAATCCTGACTATTTTCTTTGGACTTTTCAGCATTCTGTCAAGAGCTAAGAAGTCAGGACTTAGCACATTTTCTCTCTAGGATATTATATAATTCATAAAAATGTTTAATATTTTGCTTTCTTCTATTCTTCCCAGTTGCATTAACACTTATTAGAGGTGTCAGACACGTTGATGCTTCTGGTACTAAAGTTAGAGGAGAGTCTCACTTGCTTCTGATTGGTGATCCAGGTTCTTTTTTTATTTTTCTCCTTTCTATTAAGTGCAGGTTTTCATAACATATTTAGGTTATAGTTGTGTTGGTTAGAATGGTGTTGTGTTGATTAGAATGTTGTAACGTCGTGTATCGTAGGTATGTGGTTGCTGTTGTAAGCATTGTGAGTTTACGTAGGGTTGGTCCATATCTAGCAATATTGGTTGCATTATCTATCAGTGTTTGTGTATAGTTTACAGTCCGACGCCATGGGTTTGAACCTGGTGGAGAAGAGGCGGAGGAAGAGGAAGAAGAAGAAGAGGAAGAAGAGGCGGAGGAAGAGGAAGAAGAAGAAGAGGAAGAAGAGGCGGAGGAATCTGATGTAGATGATTCTGATTAGGGTTGAACATGTCGATGTAGTATCATGGAACTGTTGGTTTATATTTTGTTGTGTTTAACGTTTGTTTATGGTTTTTTTGGACTGTAAAGAAACACAAACCCTGTGCAGTTGAAGGAAGCAGTTTTACTTGCAGTTATTTAAAAGAATAGCAATGTTGGAAAACTAAGATATCAGAGTTATGGTAAATTTAAAAGAACAGTGTATGTAGACCTAATGTATAAGATGTAAGCATAAATAGCAAGGTTGAATAAAGTGGATATCAGAGTATAACAGCATAGATAGCAATGTATAAATGAATACATATCAGAGTCTTAACAAATGTAAGTAAAGTATCGGATGGATCTACAACGAAACAGAAAACATACTTTAATTTATCTGTTAGATGTAAAATACATAATCTATCAAATTTGTATAGCGTGGCTATCATATTGTAGCAGCATAGATAACAATGTACACATGAATATATATCAGAGTCTGAAACAAACAGACATGAAACGTGTCAATGTTAAAAGTGTAAGAAGCATAAGTCAAAATACAAGGAGTGCTTATCTTTGAGATGAATCAGGCATGAAAGATGTGATAAACCTCTTGAACAAATGTAAGCAAAGTATCAGATGGATGAACAACGAAACAGAAAACATACTTTTATTTATCTGTTAGATGTAAAATACATAATTTATCAAAATTGAATAAAGGGGCTATCAGATTGTAACATCATAGATAACAATGTACACATGAATAGATATCAGAGTCTGAAACAAACAGACATGAAACGTGTCAATGTTAAAAGTGTAAGAAACGTAAGTCAAAATACAAGGAGTGCTTATCTTTGAGATGAATCAGGCATGAAAGCTTTGAAGTAGATCTTTAACAAATGTAAGTAAAGTATCAGATGGATGTAAACGAAAACAGTAAACATACTTTGATGTATCTGTTAGATGCAAAATCCAGAATCTATCAATATTGAATAGAGTGGCTATCAGAGTATAAAAGCATAGATAGCAATGTATACGTGAATAGATATCATAGTCAGAAAGAAACAGACATGGAACATGTAAATGTTAAAAGTGTACAAAACATAAGTCGAAAGATAAGGAGTGCTTATCTTTGAGATGTAAAATGTTACAAAAAAGTCGGTAAATAATGTTTAGAACGGAGCATCACATGACCTCCTATTATGCCCCGATTTGAAACATCGACCACAACGGGACTGGCTATGACATAATCAAAATGTTGAATTGAATCACAACAGCTTAATTGGATTGAAACAGTGAGTCAGTTTATATATACAATGCAATAACTTAAAGAAGGTACATGAACTATGGTAACGAAAGGAATGAAAACGGCACTTCTTCAGTTACTCCCTTTTCCATCTCCATTTTGCACCTCCCATTTTGCAGTACCCAACACAGCTTGAAGCTCCCTCGAAAGAAACTACCCATAAATACCTCGAAAGCTCATGCTGTATCTAGCAATGTCTCATGCTGTATCTAGCAATGTCTCATGCTGTATCTAGCAATGTCTCATGCTGTATCTAGCAATGTCTCATGCTGTATCTAGCAATGTCTCATGATGTATCTAGCAATGTCTCATACTGTATCTAGCACTGTATACAAGGCATAAATCGCAACTGATAAATAATATAGTGTCTAGCAATCAGATATGCACTAAAATCGCAATGTATAAAACAGAGCTGGAAAACTGCAATTTCTTACCGGAATGTAATCAGAGCCGGTATCGATGCTTTGATTCGACCAGAAACAGAAACTAAACGATTTCTTGCCATTAATATACATTAGCTACGCTAGTGAATCTATTGTTAAGATCGAAAATGGAAACTTATTTCAAAAAGCAGCCACAATACCTATATAAGTTGCAAGATATTTTTCAGGTTTTAGAAACATAGAAGTTCTTTAATTAAGCTAAAAAGATCCAAAGATTATTCAGCCTTTAGTTTCTCTATGAACCATATCTAAACAAATAGAAAACAGTAGAAATGCATCACCTAGATAGCAACAACAGTATAAAAAGAACGCTTAAATCGCACCATAATGTATCAGACTAAACAGACAGAAAACACGTCATGTTCGATCGGACTGAGAACACTGCTAAACCTTACCGAAAATTTAAGGTTCGTCATGTTCGATCGGACTGGAAATGTCACCGGCGATATTCGACAGTTCGTCAAAAAAACAGCTCGCCGGTGAGAGGAACGCAGGACCTCGGTGTTTGTATGGTTCGCCGGTGATTAAGACTAGTTTGACGGTGGTTGTATGGTTCGCCGGTGGAGAGAGAGAAGAAGAGGAGAAAGAGAGAAGAAGAGGAGAGAGAGAGAAGAAGAGTAAGAGTGGAGGCTGTTTTGAATTTCAAAATTCAAAAATAGAATGGGGGCTGTAACAAAAAACCCTAATTTTTCACAAATCAACCTTATATACTAGGTTGAGGGTAATATTGGTATTAAAAAAAGAAAAGGTATTAGAAGTGGATATGTTTAATGAGATGGGTATTAAGTGAGCATTAACCCATTTTTGGGTACTAGGTTGTAATAGGTTTGGTTAAAAGGTACTTAGTGTGTCATATCCCTATAAAAAAATTGAAAAATATTATAAATAAGTTACAAGTGGATTTTATAAGTTCTTTTTTAAAATTTTGTTCATTTTTATAATATTCACACACTAACTTTTTGTAAGTGATTTTTTATATTTATTGAAATTACGAGTAGTTTTCCGCAACTATATATACTATCCATACATACCTAATTAATATAAATAATCTATAATTAGAAAAATCTATTAATCATTTATATGTATTACATATAAACCGTCTATAGTTAAAACAGTCTCTTAATTATATAAATAATTTATAATACTCATATAAATAATATATATGTATGGTATACAATAATTTATATTAATTGTATATAGATAGTGAGGCATTGAACAGTAAATCGTCTCTCGACTATCGCGTTTGGTGGCAGATAGTCCATTGACTTTCAAATGTCCGTTGACAGTCCCTCTAATCCATGAGAAGCTGCCACCTGTCACCATAGTCCTCAGATTTTTGTATCACCACTAGTCCCTTGAGTTTAGGTCAAACCCAAAATGTAGAAAATTACAGAAAACTAAACTCAAGGGACTAGTGGTGATACAAAAATCTGGGGACTATGGTGACACGTGGCAGCCTCTCATGGATCATAGGATCTGGTGGACTAACTTTATCCAAACGCGATAGTCCAGGGACTGTCAACGGACATTTAAAAGTCAAGGGACTATCTGCCACCAAACGCGATAATCCAAGAATACCACGAGAGCGATCTCGATGTATCTGGATTCCTAACACAAAACTAGCATCACCAAGATCCTTCATATCAAACTTGTCTCATATAAATCTTTTTGTAGCGTGTTGCAAAAAATAATATTGACCAACCGAAGTGGGAAGACCGCTTAAGTCCAAAATTATAAAAAATGGATATTAACCAACTTTGGTTGGATAAATTTTCAAGTGTTTGTTGCTATTTATTACAACATAGTGACGATACCAAAAAAAACAACATTATAAATAACAAACTTTGGCACAACATATTTAACCCCATAAATCATTATTACTAAATGAGGAAACTACAAACCTCTACAATTTATAACAAACTAATATAAAACCTCAAACATCAAACCAAAAAATAATTGTTATTAAATTTAAAAAAGTTCTCACTCCCAAAATCGAATATATCACCAAAACAAATTAGATAAGATTGCTTATATATAGCCCAACCCCCATCAAAATACATATGGAAGAGTTCTCTTGTCTATTTAAAAAAAAATTGTTTGAATCTGAAAATTCAAAATACTGAGAAAAAAATGATAGCCAACGTCTAGCAAATTGATTTTCTAAATTCCAAAATATAAGACATATAAGTCATGAAACATGTTATAGAAAAGTCACCAAATATAGTACTATTACGTTGTGAACGTAAAATGCTATATTTTCCATACTAGTTGTAAATATTTTACAAATACATAGTATAAAAGAGTTACGAAATTGGGTATTAAATATATTTTACGAGGTTAGGCAACTTAATGTTAGGGATACCTCACAAAATATTATTTTCAGGTTTCACATCTCAACAAAATGTTATGAAACATGGTGTAATTGAGAAAACCATCAGAGAAGGAGACGACATATTGTGAAGGATATTGTTATTTTATTGATCTTGTTTCTTTTCTCTACCCTGTTATATTCCATATCATGAGATATATTGGGTTGCAAATCAGTATATTATGACAAATACCTTGAAAAAATTAACAACTACGATTGTTTTGGAGTAATAAAGCATAGGCTTCTTGGATAAATTAGAGCATGTGTTCTTCGGAAACCTCGATAGAGTTATCAGTTGTGTTACACTTTTATTCGTAAGAATTTTGATACGTAATTTAATATAAGTTTAACGGAGATATATTGATGATAATAACGTTTGTGGTACAACCCTTCATCATGGAGCACATAACCATTGCGCAAGCACTCACGAAGCCGAAAATGATCCCAATATGCTACAAATAGTGGGGATTTGAGTCAAAACTATCAATGAGATTATTCAAAATATTCACCTGCTAGAAGATGATGAGGTATCTAATATATACTCTTGAGCCTTATTATATTGTGTGTAGGAACACATGGTTAAAATAACTAATATCTAGCATGTTTTTTATTGTGAAAGAATCGCATGGTACGTACAGAACTCGCTGGATAGTATTTAGTATATTAGAACACGCATTATTAAAAAACAAAAACAAATGTATGGTCAATAAAAATCACATATGATTCCTAGTGACGTATGTGCTGGATTGTTCTTCATTGGATAGGTTTTGGAGGGTGGGCTGATGCTAACAGAGGCTGAAATAACAATATTTGGTAGGGTTGAAGATAGTGAAAAAACATATGAAAGGGCTAGAAAGAGGAGTAAAATTGTTACAAAGAAACAAGAAAAATGCCAGCACACGCATGACAACTACAAACCACCAAACACCGACCAAACGAGCCCACAAACAGCAATGAAACACCAAGACAAAAATCTGTAACTGAAAGCAAGGGGTTAGGAGATGACTTTGGTTGCACCCTAATTTATTAACTCGTCCAACAAAACATGACTCTACCAAATTCAAAGAAGACTAGAAGGACCTCAAAAAGCCATGGAACGACATCCAAATATTCAACCAACATCCGGACAGAATAAGACCATAAAAACAAACATCAATAGTAGTTCTCTTTTAACAGAAAGACTCGAACATAATACCCAAAGCTGTTTGGCCAAACGGACTACTGAAATCAACTGTTTGAAGCTTTTGTTAAAACAAAAGGACAAAAAAGTATGTATATGTCTATCATCTGGTCTTTCTTGTTATATATGTTTTTTGTTTTCATCTTCACACGTCTCATACTGATATGTTTCGTGTTATTATGACTAATTTAAAAGCTACAGGAACTATAAAATAAGTTACGTTGGAAATACAAAGGAAGAGAATTTGAAAATATAATTTCTCTACCTTTTTTCTATAGATACCCCTGATGAAGTAAAACAAACAACACGATTCGAGGAAGGAGTCACAACAGAACCATTTCCTCCCGAAGAAGTACCATCGGTACCACAGGAACAAAAAATGGTAACAAATGAATCTCATATAAATGAGACATATACTACACCAGTGGTACAAGTTCATCAACAGGTTTATGAAGATGTAAGTGGATCTTAAGTATATTAAGCTTCAGTTTTTTTGTTTTGGTTTGTCATATACTATAGGTTCCCTAAGTCATATATTATGGGGTTTTAAAATCAATTTTGGATTACATATTATTTATACCAGTTTATGTTGTTTTGAAGTACTTGGATTTAATGGTCTAATTATAAATAAGTCGCATGGTTAATAATTAAGTAGTGTAATGTTTAATAACGAAGAGTACACATGATTTAGTATACAAACAACTCGCCTAAAAAAATATAAACAACTTGCATGCTTACTAACCAATAAAAATTCTTTATTATAAAAGAACTCACATGGTTGACATTCAATAGATATACATGTTTTGATACAATGGGAATCACATGTTTATAAAGTCATGGTTTTGCATGTGAAAAGTAGTGTGTTTATTATATTGAAAACACAAGGTTCATTTACTTAAGAAATCTCATATATGAAATATAAATATAATCTCATTTTCATCATAGAATATATCGCATAGTCATGAGTTGAGCTCCAAATCCTAGCATTTCAACGAACCAGAAAAAAAAGACCAACACCACCAAGAAAAAGTAACAGACCATCACGTATAAGAAGAGGAAGTCAGATACCAAGACTAACAACAAGAACCCCAACATCACTGCGGTACAAAAGAGGAAGCCTAACAGCAAGACCAACAATGAGAATCACAATAGCCCTACCAACAACAAGAATAAGAACCACCATGCACAAAGGCATAACAATTCACCCAAAAAATAAGCGGCAGCAACACTCCAACAACCAGCTCAAGAGGAAGCTCACCACCATCAACTCCAACAACAAGAACCACCCTGCACAAAGTACGAAAACCTCAGCCAAAAAGTAGTAACACCCGTAGTCTAACAGCCAGCTCAAGAGGAAGCCCACCATCATCAACCCCAACAACAAGAACCAACATGCACAAATGTTAAGCAACTCATACAAATAGAAACAACACCAAAAATACCACATCCAGCTGGAGAGAAAGCCCTATATCATCAACCCTAAGAACAAGAATAATCCAGCAGAAAGTAAGAACAACTAACACAAACAAAAAAAACACGAGACTTCAAGGTATATTATACAAGTGTTATCATAAAAAGAACTCTCAGAGTTGAATTTTTTACATGTATCTCTCACGATTAGGAATAGAAGACCATCACATGTTTAAGTATAGTTTCCTGTATTTATATGGATCTCGCATTTTTGGCATACACTCTCATGGTTTACTATACAAAAAACTCTCATAGTTGGTTTTTTATACAATAAAATCGCGCGTTTAGGACTACAAGAACATTGCATGTTTACATATAGCTGGGTGTATTTACAAGGAACTCACATGGTTAACATGACAATCATAGTTGGTTTACTATACAAGGGACTATTATAATTGATTTTTTATACACAAAACCCACACCATTGCATATAGAAGGACATCACATTGTCATACTAATTTTTTAATACGCCAACGATATTATCCAAAAACAATTTATATTGGACACTTACAGTGAAGATATATATGGAAATATGAGAGTTTAAATGTTTCATTCTTTCTTAAACGATACAAATATAAATGTTCGATGGTAGTTGTATTGATTGAGGTTTTTTGTCATGTGACCTATTTTGTAATTTGTGAAAAAATTGTAAGTAATTTATATTGTAAGTATCCAAACATAATTATGAGTAGACCTGAATTCACAGTAATCTCGCCTGATTGGTAATAAATAATGAATAACATGGTTACAAATTGCATAGAATCTCGTTGTATTATATAAAACAAGCTGCAATGTCATAAAAATGTGTTTCTTATTAGGTTTATAGACTATAGTAGTTTGTATATACTTGAAATTGAATCATTAACTGGTATCAAATCTTTTTAACAAAACAATACATTAGTAAGACATTTCAATTAATAAAGAAAAAACACAACCATCATTTGGTGAAGTTATTGTTGGATCTGATACAAGCAATTAATAAAGAACTAGTATGGTTAAAGATTAAACCATTTTTTTTATCATTTCAATTGTCTAATTTATTGCTTGATTTGTCACAAGTAGATATCTAATGATAACTAAAGCAATAACTACAATTCAAATATCGATATTACGTTAGAGTTCTGCAAGTAAATAAAAGTACGCAGATTCACCAATGTATTATCACTTACTAGTTTTCCCCGTTAATTAAGAAAGAACTCACATGTTTGGTGTATGGTTGATACTTAATCCAAAAACATCACATGTTTGAAATTTCTTCAATTCGAACGAGTAACTATTTTTTAGAGAAAGAAAATACATTGGTCACACCCTTCTAACCAATTTGTCAAATCAGTATTTAACAATTTTAATTTATCTCATTGGCTAAATTATTGCTTGATTTGACACAAGTAGATATATAATAATGACAAAATCAATTAATACAAAATACATATCAAGTTTGGCTTAGAGTTTCTGCCTATAAACAGCCAGTTTTATGGGATATTATACATAAGCTCTTCTAACTTTAAAAACTCACAAACTCTTCAAAATTCAAACATATGGTGCCTTTCCTCTCTTCTTCCGACTTGGAAGGTCACTTGTCCAGTTCTAATGGTGTTATTTTTTGTCATTCGGAGCATCTATTAGACCACAAGCGCCAGACAACAACCAACGACTCCTCACAATCTTCTCAATCTTCTCCTTTCTAGATGCATACTGCTATATAATAGTGGTATGTTATCTGAAGATGATACCCGCTTGGTTGATACAACACAAAGAAAAATGAAGAGGAGCACGATAGAGGAGGAATATGAGATAGACATAGAGGAAGAGTCAGGATGAGTAGGAGGATGAGATAAACACAGAGGAAGCGTCAGTATGAGATAGAGGAAGAGTTTGATGAAGAAGACTCTTCTTTAGATGTTTAAATATTTTGTATTTTAGATATTTATTTGGTTTATTTGCACACTAAAATTACCAAGACTTAACTATCCTAGATTTTGTATGTAGGGTTGATAGTCTTAGCAGTTGTGCATTTGATTTTGTTGTTGATTTTAATAATATAACAATGTTTTTAACTTACTTTTGAAGTTCATTTTGTATGTCAAATATGTATGTTATATTTTAGTCATAGTAGATATGATGGTCTTTTATACAATAAGTCGCATGTTGAATATGACTAATCTAGTACGTTTAAAATGCAAAGACATCGCACTATTAAATTTTAGTTTCATCGCATGGTCTATCATATAATAAAATCAAGTGTTTTATTGTACAATAATATCGTATAATTGGAAGTCCAAAAAACTCGCATAGTGTATGTATACAAAGGCATCGCAATATTATACATGCATAGATATAACATGGTTAAGTAAAGAAAGAACTCGTATGATAACTATACATGGGGTACTATACACTGCCCTGAATTCGCAATGTTGATTAACACTAATCTTACTTGTTTAGTAATAATATATGAATAACATGGCTAGATATACAAGAACTAGCATGGTCAAATAACAAAGAACTCGCATGTGTGGATGATAAAATAACTCGCAAGGTCATCAAAACTTGTATTGTATGTTAGGTTAATATATTAGAATCGTATGGTTAAATACAAAGAACTTTCATGTGTGGGTATATTTAAAATCTAATGATTAACTGGTATCAATTCACTTTACCAAAAAAACTACATTGGTAACGCATGGTAATTAATAAATAAAAAGGCACAACCTTCCAACCAATTTGTCATATCAGTATTTAAGCATTTTTAAGCATTTCAATTGGCTAAGTTATTTTTGATTTGACACAAGTGGATATCTAATCATGACTAATACAATAACTACAAAAGAAATCTTAAGATTGGGTTAGATTTTTGTATATAAATAAGAGTACCCAAATTCAGTAGGGTAGTATACATAAACTCTCATAAGTAAAAAAACTCATAAGCTCTTCATATTAAAAAAACCATGGCTTATTTACCTTCTTCTAACGATTTGTATGGATACTCATCCTCTTCGGATGATGGAATTTCTGACTCGTCAGAGCACTTCTTCGAGTATAAATATACAACAAACTCCAAGTAATCCTCGAAGTGTTCCAGAAATGAGTCAATATTTTCCTACTATAATAAATATTACTCACCTTACCCTGGTTTCTTTTCTAATGATTCAAACCTCAATGAGCTTCCACAGAAAAAATTGAAAAAGAAGCCAGATGGATGAGTCAGAGGAAGAAGAATTCTCAGATACGGAGGAGGATGAAGAAGATGAAGAGAGTGAAGATGATGAGGGTGCTAATGAGATGGATAAAAAGAAAGAAGTGTCTGAAGACGAAGACTCTTATTCTGATGGTTGAATGTATTTGATTTGCATGTTTTTTGTTTTTTTCTCGTGTTGTAAACTCACCAACCCTAAACTATACTATTGGTTTCTTTCATGGTTGAAAGTATGACAAGTGTTAGGGTTGACTTTTGTTGTGTTTTTTATCAGACAACTTGTAATCTCTAATATAAGAAGTTTATGATCTCATGTGGGTTTGTTTTGCATGTCTAATATGATGTTATAATTTAGTTTAATTATATATGATGGTTTGAAGAGTTCAATGTGTTAATATACAAGAAATCATAGGTTTAGTATACGTAAAGTCGTATAGTTAAATATATAAGATCTAACATGTTTAAGATAGTTGGAATCAAATGGTTAAATCTTAAAAAACTCGTATGGTTAGTGAGTTTAGTATAAGATAATAACTCGCATGGTCTTTTGTAAGATAAACTTGCATGGTCAATACACCTACAAAGTTATAGTGTGCCAAAAAATGAGAAGGTATAAACGTCATGAATTAAAACTACAAAACATGGGGAACAATTTTTTTTAATTATTAAAAAAGACCTCACAAGTTCTTTTATTATGAACTGGCTTCAAAAAACGGTCATACCTCTGTTGTTTGGTTGTTATTTCTTCTATAGACGAAATACACTTCTTCTTAGGCCTTCTAACTCGTCTTTTCATGTTGGGAGGTAGAAATTCAGGCTCGGAAGACTCATTTGAGCTTATTCCTTCACCAAAATTACTTATAGTTTGGTATTCTAAAAGAGTAAATTGACTTTTAATTGTTAACAATGAAGAAGGGATCTATTAATTTCATAGGATCTTTCAGAGTCGAATGAATTGCAGCAAAAGCGTGAAAACATGGAAAACAATTTTGTTGCCAAACACCACCAGAACATTTGAAATCCAAAAAATTAACAACCATAACAGGTTCTGAAAAAACTTAAAATATGGTTCTCGAAGACTTACGGACTATCTAGGTACGACCTTGTTCAACATTTTTCTTTAACTTCTTTTTATACTCAGGGCATAGTTTAGTACTCCAACTTAGCCCCTCCGAATAAAATTGTGAAAGAGTCATAAGTAAGACTCTAATCTTGTCAATCAATTCGGAAATGGGCAGACTATACAGTTTTTTAATCTGATTGTTAAATGAATCCATACACTTAACAACACTGTTACCACATTCACATATAAAAATATTTAAGATGCTCGTTAAAAATATATATAATTGGAGCATAATCACATCGATTAAAAAGATTTACCGTCCTCGATTTAAACTTTATATCAGTATTATTCATATCATACCTAAAATTCAGAACAAGATGGAAAATATAGTAGGCATGGTAGCAGTTTGGGTCAAGACATAAATAACATTTATGATACCTAAATGGTGGTCTGAAACAAATATGATTTGCGCTCCAACAAATGAGGTTTCAAACTCTCCAAAAATCAAAGCCAATTGTCCGCATCTTCACAACCAATAATACCAAATGCAATAGGAAATATACTCACAAAACAAAATTGATAAACCAGTTATATGTATCTTACATGGTGTTTATTATACTATAATAACATGGTTAATATAAAAAGAGATCGCATGGTTACGTATACACAAAAATAACATTACTATTATAACGAACTAGCATGGTTGAATATAAAAGAACTAACGTGGTTAAATATACACGAACTCGCATGGTTAATTATATAAAGAACTACCATGTATATCATATCGAACTAACATGGTTAGATATAAGAGAACTAACACGATTAAATATATAAGAACTCTCATTATTAGATATAGATAGAAATAACATGTTTAATATACCAAACTCGCATGGTTAAATATACAATAACTCGCATGGTTAAGTATGCGAAGAAATAACATGTCTGATATGCAAGAACTCTCATTGTTGTCATTAATAAAAGACTCCCATGGTTATAACAAAACTAACAAGTTATCAAAATATAAGAAAAACATGAAACAAACCGTTGTTGTCATCCTTTGCCACGAAAAATAGCAATACACCCCTATGCTTGCCGGTTAAAAATGTTCATCGACATATAAAAGCGGACAAAACAAATAAAAACCTTGAAGCAAGAAACTGAATGCTATAAAAACAATGCTTGAATACATTTCTAGCATTATATTCCAAATGGAAGTCAATCGTAATATCACAACTCTTCAATCGTTTGAAGTATCCTTTGATAAACTAAAATAACTAGAAGTATCTCTGAAAACTCTCCTCATTGACTTCTCTAAAGAATTCTGCGAGAGACAGTAAGGGATGTCTAAATCGTAGTCTTGTTGAACCGACAATTGTATACTTTTTGTTGCCAATGAATCACATGTCCAATAAAATCGTGAGTTTCGGTAGCAATAATATCTGATGTTACATGTCTCTGATATTGTTTGAAAAAATAGAGCTGCAAGTATGTCGTCCAACAAACCACTTAATCATTATGAATTCGGTGCTAAAATTAACTGATGCATAAAGTCTCCCTTTACATATAGTTGAGATTTTATTTTCAATAAGCACGTATCTTACTTATTGAATTATACATGTATTTGAAGAAAAAAAACATGCTCTAAGGCATATGGACATAAAGATAACCTTAGAGTTGCAACACCTTCATAAAAACTTAACCAACACCTATAATTGCATCAGCCCAACCAGTAGTAGCAAGTTGTTTTTTCATGATCCAAAAACCCTAAACCATTACTACTGGCCCCACTAGTTTGTTGATCATTTGATTCTTTCAAACTTATGCTAGGTTGTTTACGCTTCTAACCATCAACATTATCAACTAGTTGTTGTTTTATAACAAAACTAACATTTTTAATCTCTCCACATCAAGATATACTACCAAACCCACAAAATCTGTCTCATTATTAGATAAACAATTCATGTTATCACCGCAAAAGTAGGTAATAATATAATTACCTCTCACCAGCTTATCTCATCTACTTTCAACATATGTTTGAATACTTATAAAGTTTTCAAAATCGATAAGAGGAACAATTGCAGTTTGGTGACCATCTTTGAAAATACAAACGCGTGGCTTAGGCATATCTTATCTGCATTGAACAATTAAGAAACAGTTAAGGCATGGTCTTTTATATGACAAGTTACATGTCTAACAAACCAAAACTAGCATGGTCAAATATAGAAGAGCTCACATGGTTGGGTATACACCAGAATCGCATAGTAAAATATAAAAGAATCGCATGGTCAACCACAATTATTCCCCACCGGACTCTCATGTAGACATAAATATCATGGCAAAAGCACAAATCTTGCATCTTCTTCCGATGAACACGCATCGTCAACAATACATGTCAGGAAACTCTAAAATCAATTTTATATATATTATTTCACACCGCAACAGATATAATAACAAAATCAAATGCATAATACAACCAATTTAAAAATTATTACGAATGGAAGACACATATTATACATTTGATTTTTTAAAAAAGAACAAAATAGAATTGGAAATAGAGAAAGCTCGTAAGAAAAGCTCACCAAACTAATAAAACAACCGAAAAAACATATAGGTCGTACGAAACACAAGTTGGTTCCGGTTGTATGCTCGATTTCTTCGTCGTTGGACTGAGAAACACGATTTGGAGACGTCGATTGACTGTCTCGAATGATATATGTAGCTCTAATTACCCTACAGTAGGTTAAATTTTGATACTAAAAGAAAGAAAGAGGTAACTACAAACAAATTCAAATTTTTAAAAAGTTAAGCTTATATAGTTAATAGGGGTATTTAGGATATTATAAAATAAAATAGGTATTTAATGGTAGTTATTTACATACAAAGAATATTAAGTAAATATAAATGATAGTTTGGATATTTGATGCGAGTATGGTTTGGTCTAGATAGCTTTGGTGATAGTTTGGATATTTGATGAGAGTATAGTTTGGTCTAGATAGCTTTGGTGACTATTCCTTTCTTTCGTACTATCTATTATTATTTAAAATATTATAACACCGTTCTTTAAAAAAAAATTATGTTTTTCTATTTTTCGTTTTATTCTTATTTTCTGTGAAGACATAATTTCTTACTACTCAATCCATATTATATCACACTGTTAAAACTAGATGTTTTTAAAAATTTAATTAGATGTCTAAGAAAACATTAATTCCTAAAACTAGTCTCCGAATTAGATATTTTTTTTAAAATATATAACTCGTAAGCCCGATCTCCGAAATAGATCTTACTTTTTATAAGATAAAATATATATAATTCCAAACCAACCTTCGGAAGAAAAAAAATTATATTTATATAAAAATATATTTGAATTTCCCTTGATAAAGGAAAATAAGAACATCATGGAATAAATAGCGTCTCCCAATCACCATATTATAGATTTAAAATTAATTACCCATACATAGCAAAAGTTAACTTAAAGAGGATCATAGTTGGCAAAGAAACCATTTGTCACATACATTAACAGTGTTCTTATGAGTTATTCAGCGACATTTCTACCAAATCGTATTTCCGTTTCAAAAACAATTTGAACTGAAAAGATTCAATTTGTCTTCAGGATAAAGAACTCAGATTCAACCATCGATCCATAAGTTCCGAATTGAGAAAAAGATTTGATATAGGCTTCTGAGAATCAACTAAATTTTTGTCCAACAAGCGATCAAAACTACCACACTTTAGCGTTGGAGATGTTGCTGCTGTTGAGACTCTACTCTAGTGTCAAGATCAACATGAAACAAGAGCTTGCTACTGTTACTTCTTGATCTGCTTAAGAAGACTAGAGACAGATGCACAATGGGTTGACTCGTAATTGCATTTCTCACAACAAAACTGCAACGATTCGATCACCTTTTGGCATCTAACAGTTTGAAAAAACAGTAATCAACAAACATGAACGATCAGGAGCAATAAATGGATTGCTCTCGTAGAAATAAAATGAGACAGAATAATAGTAAAAAGTCTGCGATTACAAGATTGGACAAAGAGGAAAAAGGAATCTAATTCAGAATAAGGTAACCCCCCAAGCAAAAAATAATATAACACCGCAATGTTGGAGGCCTAACAGAATGCAACACAAGTTGGAAAACAAGATTTTATATGAAAGACGTACGGGACAGATATCCAGGTCGCATGAAACTGTCAAGCATCCTGACTTTGTCTCGAGTTCAAGGGCAATAACTATTTCCGCAATTTCACTGTATACCTAACAACTAGAATTATTGTTTCCCCAAATCGTAAGCTCTACCCTACTTAATGCAAGTTACTAATGACCCACAAGTGGTACAAAACTAATGCAACCCAGCATTCCAGCACTGCCGCATCTGTAGCAGCTTATTGGAGACATTATAAATTAGAATGAAAGTCAGGGCAACACATATCAAAAACTGAAACGCTATACCTGAATTTGGCCGTCCCACTACGAGTTGCGACAGGCCATACTCATCAAGTATTACAAATAGGAAAAAGGCCATTGTCAGACAACAAAGAGCTGGTGCTCTGATTAATCAGCTAGCTCAACTTCAGGAGTCAGCTTGGTAGAGGAAGGATGCCCTAGTACTTCAATCTATTGAGTAAAAAGGGAACGAACATCGTTCTTTGCGGTTACAGTTGAACACCACTTAGAAACAAGACAACATCAAAACTTACAACGTGGTAGGATGATGCATTCCTTCCACTAGTTCATCTTCTATCCCAAGTTGACCCAAATGGAATAGTGGGGGTAACGTCGACAATAGCTAATCATAGACTTGTTTAAAACAAGTTGGATCATGAGAAATCAGTCAGCTTATACAACAAGCGAACCACTAAAGGCCTCGAAGTGCCTAAAAGTTGATAACAAAAACCCCAACTATTGAGTTTAGCGATTAGGTTTGACAATTTCATAAAAAGCTTCTAAAATTGGCTCAATTCAAATACTTGATCGCAAACCTAACCCTAGACAATCCATCCCATGTCAAAATCAAAGCAGGCATAATTATTTCCGCATATAGATAGATTGATAGGATAAACACAAGCGCGCGAAAGATAGTAGAGAGACAAGAGAAAAAAGGTACCTCTGTGAGAGGAAATTGTTCTTGGACAGACATGCTTGAATATTGCAAGCCTCTTTCTTGCACGGCTCTTTGCTAGGCTGCGCCATCTCTCTCTCTAAAATGGATGTGTAAGAATATGCAAAATTGTTTATACTCATGGTCGCCGACCGTAACTTAAAACATTTCTTTTTTTTGGTTCAACTATATCTCAACCTTTTTTCTCTTCAATCTAATTTCGTTATATTTTTTTTTTTTTAAAGGTTTCAATCTCGTTTTTTTGTTATTTTATTTTTTATATATTCATTTCAAAAGTGTTATGATTTTTAAAATTTGATTTCACGTACAGTGAATTTATTTATTATTTCATTTATGACATAATTTATTAAAATATTTTTATACATCTAGATTTCTGAGTTAGACATTTCGGATAAAAAAATATGGTATGGTTTATAGTTGTTTATATGGTTTAGGGTAGGTTTAGATAACGCTTTAGATGCTTATTTGTAGAAAATTAAGTTTAAATACAAGATTTGAATTTGTTCAATGGTTATCGAGCAATTTCGTACTAAATCCGACTGAATCGCGCATGAACCAAGTCGAGAATCATAAGTGAATCTCGTGCTAGAAATTGCTTGTTTCGAATTTGAGCGAACTTGATTGTTCTAGTATTGTTTTTCATCCATTTTATGTAATCTTGGTTTTTTATAATCAATTATTATCCAAATTTTGATATTTCCATTATTTACAATTAAATATATTAATTTTTATTGTTTTCCTCATTTAAATCTATATTTGAAAATTGTATGGATTTAAATAGTTTGAAGTGTTTTGAGTTATTTTTAGAATGATTTTGGAGTGTTTAGAGATCATATCTTTAGTTAGATTTTTGGTTTTAAGCTGAATTATGTGTGTTTTCTTGAGTTATCAGTATTTTGTGTAATTCAACTTTCAAACAAAATTCAAAGGTTTAGGGATTGTGATCCAATGAAAAAGGATTGACATAGTCTGACCCAATTTTTTTCAACAAGGAGTTAACAAAGGGTAAATTAGATTTGAGATATCATCATAATTTTATTGGATCTCACAATTGTTTTTATTTATTTTTTATTAAAAGTTGATTTAGTATGTCCTTATCGAGTTGAACATGTGATTGACCATTCCAATCTAAAGAGTATCCAGCTGATGTATTAGATGTTTATTAACGATTAACCGTTGTAAAAGAGAAACAAAACCACGGACCAATTGTGCGATATGATGGTCTGTAATTTAACGTTACTTGGTTCGCGACCTAAGGAATTATATATTGGTTTGAAGACTCATAATCTTGAAAATGAATATGATATACGCACCATCTATATTTTTGTAAAAAAACATTGTTTAGTCGAAAACGTTGTCCAACCCAAATACAATACTTGTTGATGAAATTGAAGGACTACAATTACGACATGTGGCATCAAACAATTGATGCAACAGACGTGATTACCAAATTCGTTTTTGAGAATCCTACAAGTATTGAGTTGTTGCGTACATTCCTATAATTCTTTATCATGTACAGTACTTACAAGACAACGAGGTACAAAATGCCATTACTTGAGATTGTTGGTGTAACTTCAACACAACTTACATTTTACATTAGTTTTGTGCTTATGAGTTTGGAAAAGTAAGCCAACTACACGTGGACTTTAAGTGTTCTACGAATAGTGATGATGGATAATAAGTGTGCATTTCCTAGTGTTATTTTGACAGATCAGGAGTTAACATTGATGTGAGATATTGAAGATGTACTTTCGGACACAATCCATATGATATGCAAATGACATATAAACTGTGAAATTATGGTTCTGACTTGGAAACTAAAGTGTAACATATTACAGTTTTATTGTTTGACCGTTGTAAATGAGAAACACAACCATGAACGAGCCACATGATATGAGAGTCATCCGGAATCCAGTAAACTTAAGGCCGATGAAGAGAAAGTAGTCTATAATTTACCGTTACTTGGGTAGCATATTAGGGAAATATATGTTGGTTTGAAGACTCGTAACCCTAAAAAAGTATCCAACATGTGCACCATTTAAAACTGTCGTAAAAAATATCATTTAGTTGAAAATATGGTCAAACCCAAATGCAATACTTGTTGATGAAATTAATAGAACACAATTACGTATGTCATCAAACAATTAATGCAACTGACGTGATCACCGAATTATTTTTTAAGTATCCTACAAGTATTGACTTATTGCGTACATTCACATAAGTTCTTTTTATGGATAGTACTTGTAAGACAACGAGGTACAAAATTCCATTGCCTTAGATTGTTGGTGTAACTTCAACACAACTTATATTTTGCTTTGGTTTTGTGCTACACGTGGATTTTAAGTATTCTACGAACAATGATGATGGATAATAAGTGTGAATTTTATAATACCATTTTGACAGATTGGGAGTTAACATTGATGCAATCTATTGAAGATATATTTTCAGACGCAATCCACATGCTATGTAAATGACATATAAACTGTGAAATTATGGTATCGTGCATCGGCTGCATCTGCTTAGGCATCATTCAGGCGTCGACTATATTAGTGTAGGCATCATCAAGACATTACTTACATTGTCCAAAACATTAGCTGCTTCTGCTAGCCAACCTTTGTTCAAGTTGAGCAACTATATCAACCCTAATTCAATCACCTCAGGCATTGGATGAATCAACTAGAAAGCCATTGGTATAGCCGAACAATGCCACAACCTTGGAGGTCATCAGACGAGGTGTAGTGCATCATTCTGAAATATAACGGATGAGGCAAAGTCTGCACATACCAAGATGTTATGTTGTTTAGGTGTGACTACTAGTATAAGGTTTCAGCTATGATAGTTAAAATCTTATGTTAGCAATAAAATTCGTTACTTTTTGTTGCAATATATATTATTATTTTAGTTATGAGTTTGTTCATTCAATTTTGGAGAGATATTGGTACCATGCATTATAAATATTTTATTTGGGGCTTCAAATAAGAGAAAAAGACTTTGGTGAGTATGCTATAGAGATTAATAAAAAAAAATACTTATTAGATCTTTTTTGAAAAGAATAGAGATATATTGGAAGATTATTGTGTAACACGCATTATTCAACTAATAAACCATCAAACAAACAACTATAAAAAATGAAAAAAATGAATTTTTCAAATTTAAGATTTTTGAAATAACACAAAATATAAAGAACAAAGTCAAAATTTAAAGAACAAAGTCAAAATTATGCACCTTTCAACTTTAATGAAGTCGGATTTGAAAAATCACAAAGTTGTGAGATGAGTTTTTTAGAGGTTTTGTTGAATAAGGAAGAATACTTATATTTTGGTGAGAGATCTATCAAAAGTGGGTTTATATGTCTTTTTCACAAAAATATAAAATTGTCCAAAAATAATGTAAGATCTAACAAAACAATCTCAGATCTAGCCGCGTGAGATCAACAAAAATAAGATGAGATCAAGCGTAGCCTTCTAACAAACCCATGAAGCATTTAATAGTTAATGAGATACTATATATATATATATATATATATATATATATATATATATATATATATATATTCACCATTTTTACAATTGACTTTTTTATATATGAAACATTTGGAAAAATACTACCATTTTATTTTTAAATTAGAATATAATTTTATTTTTTACAATTATCTATCAAATTAGATATAAATTACACACCTAAAAATCGAAATTCCATATATAAACTTATTTACATATTTATCTTTTACAAATTTTGTTTTAATATTTTTTTAAATCAAATTAAATTTTAAATCATATATATATATATATATATATATATATATGTTTATATATGTTATAATGTATTAAATTTCTCGTATAATCATCATAAAAAATGAACTATCGTATTTATTAATAAAACGTTGCATGATATTTCACTACAAAAAGTTGTTCGTTCTCCGTCAATCGTGACAATCTTGTATACCTTCATTGACCGTTGGTAGAATTTCTCCATCAATCATATATCGTATATCCGACAGAAAAAATGAGATAAAATATCAAGGATAGTTTAAAATTTTCTAAAAGAGACATATTTTGGCAATATACGTGTGGTTGTATGAGCTTTTTAATATAAATGTTAGTTTCTCGCTAATAAACATAACATAACTCGTAAGGCTTATTATATTTTACGTTAGTAACCATAATGTGGTTTATTACATTCTCCATTATATTGAGTAATTTCTACATTATATATAAAAAAATTATATTTTCTTTGTTTGGTTTCTTGTTTTAACTTATGTTATGAAAAAAAATAAACCAAGTTGATCTTGAACTTGTTTAGGATTTCAGTTATTTTTTCACTCATTTTATTATACGAAAGAGAAATTTTGTGTATGGATTAAAGATATATAGGTAGAAAATTGTTTTATTATTAGCGTAAAACATAATAACGATGAACATTGCAGAATGATTTCTTCACTTACCTTTGACTGCAAGATATCTAAAGTTTATAAAAGGTTGGTTGCTGAAAAAATATCTTAAATAAAAACCTACCAAATAAAATAAAATTTGAATGTCTTTTTAAACTAAAACAAATATGGATGGATCTAAATAATGGATTTTATGTATTATATGTTGGTGCCCAACCATCCAATGTTAGAACATTTTATAGGTTATTTTAATGCGGTTCAGTTAAAAAAAGTTCGAATTTGTATGTCGACTTATGGTGATATAAGCTCGACATAGATATATTTTGAGTATGTTAAAACAATATAACCGATAAAATATGTCGTGCATGGGCATACTATGCGTGCAATATAAAATGTCTAATAAAAACACTGGTTTTTTTGGATAGGTATGTCGGTCACAGTTGTAGTTATTGTTGGTTTAACCAAAAAGTTGGTGAATGCTCACTATTTTATTAAAAATCAACACTGATCATATGATAATGACACATTGGTAAGAACTTTCTTGCGAATATAAAGAAGTACACGTAAAGGAAAAATAAGTCGTTGATCACTGTATGGACTCATAAAGAGAAATAGTATATTTGACGACATTGCGTTATCTTTAGATTGTTGGGACGACAACTGGAACATGTTATATATAATGGTCCCTATAATTTAACAAAATCTAGGGTTTTAAAATAGAAATTGTATAAGGTATTTTTCCAATAAATGATATGAGATAGTCGACCCGCAAAAAAATAAAATCTTGAAGCCTATAGAAAAACATTAATAATGAGGTTGTCAAACCGTCTACTGTAAATTAGCAGTTTTGTTATCAACAAAAAAAATCTTATTTTGAACACATAGTGGAATTAAAAAAAATTATTTCACTTTTCTTAGCTCCAACTCTTAATATATTAGTCTAAGTGTGGAAATAAAGTGGACCTCTACTTGTTTGTTTTGAAATACCGACATAATTAGGTAGAACCATTATTATAGTGAACCTTCATTGGTTGTAGCATTGGTTAAAATACAAAGAGGAAATGGTATTCCTCCGTTTCATTTTGAAATGCCGACACAAGCTAGTGGAATTTTGAGTCATTGTGAAACTTTACTAGTGGAACAAAAGAACGTCAGTGTTGGTAATCTATTATATCTTGTTGATCTAATAACATACATTAAATATTTTTTGGTATACTTTCAACATTTTATCATTGGGTTTAACGACGTATGTGGTGATATTCATTTTAGTCGTTGATTAGTTTCATATGGCTTGTATATCAATTTGTATAAGCAAAATTTAGTTAGACGATATCTTGATGACGAGCTTACTGATTATGTTTCGGCTCATACAAGCATATATGATGATCCTAACGAGTTCAACCAAGTTACTACAAATCCCAACTAGTATGAATATAATCCATACCAATAATATTGAGAGTACCATTTATTGAAATTTTGAAATTGCTATTGCATCAAAGTTTAATTACATCGTCTATAGTATTGCAAAAAACTAAAACCTTGTTTTCTACCATTATGAAATACATCATCTTGATATGAAAGAAACTTTGGTTATTATTTTTTTGTAATAATCATTTATTAAAGTATGATATATATATCATAATAAATTAAGTATTATTTATAGTTTTTTTGCAAATAACGCGTCATGTGCATTGATATATCTATCTTGTTTGGAATTACTTTAAATATAAGTTGCTAATTAATAAATATTGATTAAGCTTCACTACAAACGATATCGTGAGCTTCTAACTTGAGTACTTTTCAAGCAACATCCACCAACTCACTAATTTGGACGGTTTTGTTTAATCCTTTTATGAATTATCTATAATTTATTTTAGTTATCTTGTTTAATCATCTTTGATGATTGTATTATGTTTGTGCTAAATATTTTTTTTTATTTAACATAAGTTATGGTATTTGAGCAATTAGTTACAAATAAACATCAAACTCAAATGCAAACAAAATACTATATACAAATAGATAAAATTGTAACTAACCATGAAACTCGTAAAATAAAACCACAACCAAATTAAATTAAAAACAACCAAAAATAATTCAAACTAAACATTACCCCCATAATTCTTTTAGCGTTAATGGAACACTATTACTTATTTGTCAATTTAATCGTCTAATTATTTTTTGTATTTATGCTTAAATATTCTCAGTGGTACTCATTCTGAATAGTTATTTTTTTACCGATATCCTTTGATCATATGCAAAATTAAGAAAACCCTATAAAAGTTATAAATTATATATTTTTGAACCTAGTTTCAACCTCTTCTCGTTCATATGAGATTAATGATAAATCGATTTCATAACTATAATATGTCTGGTATATTTTGCACACTAATACATCTAGAAATCATGAGCATGTGACTATGTTAGTGATTTTATTGTCTTCTTGAACGATATTTCAAAAAATAAAATATATGGTAAAATATCGATTCGAAATCATCCATTTTGGTGTCGGTGATTTAAAATATAATTACTCGTAATTTTCATGAAAATATTTTACGGCTAGCAATATAAAACCAAGTCTTTAACAATGATATAATTCTCTATTGTCAAGGAACATATGTTACCTTGTAGTAACTTAGTCACTAAAAATAAAATATTCCACTTTAAAAAAATAACAACTTAAAATTACATCTCTTTCCAAACAAACAAAACCAATATAAAAATTATATTTGTCACCATAATATGTCCAACATGACCAATAAATAACCAGAGATATATGATCTCAAATACTTATCACTCTACATATTTTAATTCACCTCCATGTTTTCACCAATATTAAATTATTAGTTTTCTAAAACATATTGAGTTCTTATTTATGGTAGCTCACCCTATTCTTCTAGTTCGACCTCCTTAGTCCGACAAGAGGTATATCTATCGTAGCTAGTACAATGCCCAACTCAACTATGTACCATAATTGAAATATCATATCAACATGGGAGTTTGTAACCAACTCACGATAATTCCCACGATAAATCAAAAAAACAAATACAAAACAAAACCTGTATATATCAATATTGACTTATCATTGTGTACATTCGAACTGCCAATGATTAATTATTGACCCGAAATTTTAAAACTTTTTTACTGTTATTTTAATATATATATATATATATGGCAGTTCTCCATGTGAGGCGATCAGGTTTTAACATAATCTTGGAAGTGCGTACATTTGAATTACTTGTAGAGAAATTATTTCTTAGAAATATGAATATATGATATGCCTTAAATAAATCTTTACTTGTTTACATCTACATCACAACCATAATTCAAACGGTCCAAAACCTAATGATTATTCTACAAAAATTAATACATTAATCTTCAAACAAGACCCTAAACCTAAATATTTTATACATATAACTTAAATATAATCTTGTTTCACTTAACTTTTGGGTCTTTATCAAAATCACTTTCATTTTTACACGCTGAAAATCAGGTTATATCGAACATTACAATCGAACTCCCAAATCAAATCAAACCCTAGATCCTTATTCTCCTCTTCTTCTTCTTCAGCTCTTCACCAACTCCAAACTTCGACTCCTCTACCAATCCAATCTTTTCAAGCCACCGAAGAACAAATCGGGCGGGAAGTCTCGTCCATCTGAGCCCCCGATGAGGCCTGTGAAGATATCACCAAGTATTATCTAGGGAAGACGATGAGAGTGGGGATGAAGATGACGATGGAGAAGAGGACGAGGAGCAGGGTACGACTTGCAGTGCATGCGAGGAGAACAATGGTGCTGACGAATTATGGATTTGTTGTGATGTCTGTGAAAATTGGTTTCATGGAAAATGTGTGAAGATCACTCTTGCAAAGGCAGATCATATCAAGCACTACAAATGCACAGACTACTCCAAGAGGACTAGGGTTTGAGAAGATTGGCACCTATTGAACAGACATACTAGACAAGGTTTAGATCTTTTTTTACTCATGACATCTGAAACTAAAATAACTCAATTATGTTTATGAAGTTAGATGGGGATTTTAAGTTGTGGAACATAAATATAACCTTATTTAACCTAAACGAGATGAAGCTAATTTATATATGATTTAAAAAAAGAATTAAAAACAAAAATTAAAACCTAGATAAATGGCTTAACCAACATCTTTTATTTTTAACTTGATCATTTCGTTGTTATTTGTGAAATTTTGTATGTGATTAAAAAAATTAATAATAAGAAATAAAAAAACATAAAATGAATGAAAATGGTGGTTAGTTACTAACAAAATCAAAATATAGCTTCTATGTTGTTTGAAAAAAATGGTAAAACAAATATCTAAATTCATGAAATGATAGTTAATTTGGGGACAATAATAATCATGGATGTATAATGTTTATCAACCATATGTATTTTCTTATGTGGTCACCAGCTCGATAAAACAAATGAGTAAATTAAAACAAAGTTAAATCATGGTATTTAATTTACCAAAATTATATTATAAGAGTTATGATAATAATTCCAAATTCCAAAAAACTCAATCAAGCAATAAAAATACAACATTATGAGTTGCTGTAGACGACATAGTGAAAGCGATATCGGAGTCTATACCTTAGTACTATTGAATAAAATTAAAGAAAAATAAAGATTTACTTAACTGTATGTTAAACTTGGTACTTATAAAAACCTTTTTTCTATTAGATACTAAAAGATTGCTCTATTTAAAAAAAAATACGAATAAAAGAAGCCCAAAAATATGAAAGAAAAAAAATGATATGAACTATGCACTATTTTTAAAGGGGATACGTCGTCAACAATTGTTAAAGCATCAAGGAATATATATATAACTTGTAAGTTCATTCAATTGATTAATCATTTTTACATTTACATAAGAACTCTACTTAAGAGATTGATCTACATATATTTTTAGTAGTAAAGTTATAATTTCACGATGTATTGTGATTAATTTGATGATAACGAGTAGTAATTGTTGAATATACGAGTTGTAATGAAGAATCATTTTAAGAAAAATATTATTTGAGTATTGGTTACTAAATATTCATTTTTAGTTGTAAAATGTCTTAGAAAACTAGATTTAAAAGTGAGTTCTTAATAAATGATCATTTATTGCGGCATATAATAATTGGCAAGTAATAAGGGATAAAAATTTATAATATAATCACATGAACAAAGCGAGTATGACATTAAGCTAAACTCACCTAAAAAGTGTAAGAAGTTACACAATCAATCAAAACGAATATAGTTGTAAGCCAAGTCTAGCTGGAAAGCGTAACAGGTTACGTAAGGCTCTAAAGGCCTTAAGTTGTGACAATGGTTATAAGTCAAGTCTAAATTTTAAAATAAAAAATGATCATATATTATCATCAAAGAATATATGACTCTAAGCCAAATCCATCTGAAAAGAGTAAAAATCCATGCTATTTTTCTAATATATTTTAAGAGGTCGTGATATTTTTACAATCAGAAAATTTTAAGAATAACAACGGCAACAATATTCGAAGGTAGATTTAGATTTTAAAAGTCAACAAACAATTTTGATTAATGTTCAAAAAATAATAAAAATAGAGTTCAATAATTATATTAACAATCATCAAGTATTATAATCATCTGAAAATATTTACGGTTAAGAAAAAAGCACTAGTTAAGTGAAAAATAAAAATAATAGTTTATATATATTAATAAGTAAATGACATTATAAAAGTTATGTAAGTTAATGAGTTTAACAATAAAATAATTAATATATATATATATGCTAAAAACGCAAATTTTAGTGGTGAGAAAGTAAAAATTTTGAATAAAAAAAAGTATAAAAAAATGAAAGGCGTTAATAAAGTTCAAACAACAATAATAAATACATGCAAGTTAATAAAAGTGTTTAATGGGGTGTTGTCTTATTTTCTCGGTTATATTATCGCTAATTTGTGATGGGTTGGTGTCTTATTTTGTATATATATGTTATCTTGAAGAGCAATAGTATCTTTAGATAGAGTAGCGTTAGTATGGAAAAATGTTTCAAAAGTAGGATTAAAATTTATAAATGGATCTGCGATACATGTCTTGGTATTTTTTAAGAAGATGATTCCAATAAGATCTTATGAATACCGTTTGAGGTTTGTTGCGATAAAGTATTTGTTTTAATATCGATATTTTTAGCTCTTTTATAATATTCTTAGCATTATCCAAAACTCTTGTCATAAGTTTTTTTTTCATGTTTTAATAAACGAAAACATGATTCTTTCTGAACTTTTTCATTTAATCTTTGAGCTTGTTATATTCTTGTTCCAATTAATTGTTGATAATTTGAAGCTTTTTATTTTTTAAACTATTATTAACAAACGTTGGTCTAAAATTTCATTGTCTTTTAGCCATTATTTTAATTAGATTTTCATTGATTTAGAAGATTATCTAGAGAGGTAATCTCTTGTTGAATTTTTTATGTTCTTTCTTCAAATTAAAGAGGTGATATCACAATTAATAGTTATAGATTATTTGGAAAAAAACAAATATGAAGAAAGTTAATAAAATATTATAGCTCCATCTAAATTTAAATGTGGTATTGGAGACGATGTACGTTGGAAAGATTAGGAAACTAATATTTTGGGTTGTTAAAGGAAAAACGGCCAACGAATAACCGAGGATTCAATATTAAAGATTCACCTATAAAAATAAATAATTATTTTGAAAATTTAAATGAGATAAAAGTGTAGTAAGTAAAATCATTATATATAATAAAAGTAATAATACTTACAAAATTCCATGGAATTAGGAATTATGTTAGAACCCACATGAAATAAAGTTATATTTCCTTTAAGGGAAGTAATGATGATTAAAGAGGTGTGAGTAGTTTTTAATTTCTTATTTTTAATGGTTTCGTTACTTTGCGAAGAATCAGTAAGAGTAGTAGAGTTTTGTTTTCTCAAAGTTTGATCAGAAGATTTTCCAGATGTTATTTCTGACGGTAAAATATTGAGTTTTTTTATTCATTTTGATCATCAGTTTCTGAGTCTCATTCAGATTCTTTTCCAATAAGGTCAAATAATTTTTTGATATAATAATATTTTATTTCAAAGATTTCCTTATATATGGATCCATTAAAACTAAAAAATTATAAATTGTTTTAACTAATAATATTAAAAAAATACGTTAATTATCAATAAAAAAATTGGTTAATTTAATATATATAGATACAGTAAATATATATATTAACAAAGTATTATATTTTTTTCGAATTTAATGATGTTGTCTGTTTTAAAGTCGGTAGCACAACATGTATAACATAATATAGTATTAAGAATCATGCTTAAGTATTTGGAAAAAAAAATTGAAATGACTTACCTAGAAAGAAAGATAATAGGACAATAGAAAGATGATAAACTATTTGATGAAGAAGTTGAAAGATGACAATTGTGAAAAATAATTAGAGATAGGAATTAGAGAGATAAAGCGTGAGTATTAACGGTAAAGAAAGATATAGAAGATAATAGAAGTTTTAACTCGGATGTTGTGACAAAATCGATAAAACTGAAACGTAAAAAATTTATTGAAAGATAATACATGTTAATTAGTTTTTTTACATATATTTACATAAAATGTATAATTAAAGTATATTTTCCATCTTCAAAACTTTATAAAATGGATTATTAGAATATTACTTTATGAAGATTGGATAAACATTCTTTATATCACCGATGTTAAAATCAAATTTAGTTTGCATTTATTAAAATAACTCATGATTTATATTAAATAAAAAAAGATGGGTGCAAGAAAAGTATATATAACAAGACATTATTGATTAGATTGGGTTGATAACAATTTTACCTTTCATTTTCTAGATATTCCTTAGAGATATCTTTTCTAAGGACTATAGTGGAGTCCTGATAAGGATATATACCGCTCATGCATTATCTCTTATATTGGGAAAGGTAAATATTCATATCATAAGGTAAAACTCCAAAATTGGCATCGGGCGTCGACAATAATGAATGTTTTAAAAAACGAATGATATTGGGAAGAAGTATAAAACATCGAGAAGGTAAAGCAATACGAATCAAGGATTATTAAAAGACTTAGACAAAAGTGTTGACAAAAAGACAAAGTAATGAAGATATGAAAAAGCGTTGACAAAGTTCATATAGACTAATAGTCGATTTCAAACGGTACCCACCTGAAGATGAAAATAACTTAGGAATATTAAGATGTTCATAAAAGATATTATTTACTACCAAAATCTTCATAACACTTAAGGTGTAATTTAGTAATATTTATTAAGCAGTTATAATGGATGATTGACACGTTTCGTATGTTACACGTGTCATACATCTGCATAATTTAGGAACATAAATTACTATAGATAGGATATCTAATAATTGCAACAAGGATTGATTAATTGATTAATAAATTTACTCTTGATCATTTTTAGTGTTATATATTTAACATTCTCTTAAAGAAGTAAAGTCTTTTATCAATTACTAGTTCATATACCTAAAATTTAGGCATTAGTTCAATAACTTTAAACACAAAAAAAATTAGGTTGTGTTAATCATAATAAACAGAAGTATACAAAAAAAACAATTAAAAATACTAACGAGTAATTTTTTTATGATTGTGTTGTTGTCTTCACATTTTTCTTTCATCATTCATTATTGAAAGTATAGAAATCCTAAAAATTTGAGATGAACTGATGAGTCCGGATCCCGTTACCACTTCGGACAGGGTCAGTTCGGACAATGTCTATCTAACCGGACGATGACAATTCGGACGCCATCATCCGTTGTGTTGTTCGAACAGAACTAGCGTACTTAAAACCTAATCGCTTCTTGACTAAGCTTCTTGCTCTCCTACTAAGAGCTCATGGGTCCTTGAACTTGACCCGTGTCCATTAAACATGACCCGAAAGCCCGTAAAGCCCAAATGTAAGGGTATAAATACCCAACCACCAACATTAAATTAGGGTAATGAAAATTAAATGCAACCATGCTGCTTAATTCTCCCTCTACTCTCTACTTAATCATTAAATACTCTCAAACCTCCACACAGATCTAAACAAAAATTACAAACTTACCCTCAGACGAAAATAAACCTCACCAAATTGCCTCCTCTTTTGAAGAGGTGAGATCTTTCTCTAATCCGGACAACTTCTCCCGGAGCTCTTTGATAGTGTCTTCTAAAGTAGCAACCTTTGTGGTCTACCCCTCTTGGCTCTTCTTTAGCTCCTCGTTTTCTCCTTTCAGAATGTCAACATGTTGAGTGGCAGTAAGAAGATCATCGGACAGTCTCTCTTTGTCATATTTGAGATCTTTGATATTATTTGCCTGACCTCGAACTTGTTTCTCCAAAACAAGCACTGGCTGAACATTACTTAATATGGAGTGAGCTATAATATCCCTTTCACTTGAAACACTAAAAGTTTTACCATTAAAAGTAACGGTGTTCGAAGTGCTTGGAGGGAGGTAAGGCCCAGCAAAATCGTCTCTGGGAAGGTTTGCAAAATAGTCACCAAGTCCATCGAGCCCTGTGATGTCAACACCATCAATGCTAAGGTCTCCTCCTCCAACCTCGTTAGTGTGAAAGTCACCAGGGATCTCCTCTGCTCTTGTCGGGTCAGTAGGGTCTACAGGGGGGGAGAGGCTCCGAAGGCCGGAGAGAAAGTTCGTCACCCGTAGAGGTCTTTTTCTTTTTGGTCTCCCTCTCCTTATTCTCTGCTCCATGTTTTCGGTCCCTCTTGCGAACCCTTGGAGGTTTGGGAGATCCTACCTCTTCCATAACACTCTCCTGCTCCACCACTTCTAAGAGAGCAGCATCGATCTGGCTTGGGGCTGGCCCCTCTGGGTTTGTTGGAGCAGCCTCCTCCACCTCGGCATGGTTAGCCTCACCTGCAACCTTGGCCCGGCCTGGCAAGTATAGTGACCCATCCGGTTCGTGTGTTCTCTTGAGGACTACATCCAGAGGGGGTGGAGTGGTGAGTTCTTCCCAGGTCAAGTCCCTCCGACCAGTAGTGTTCCAGAGGTAAGACCTTGCGAAGTTGCCTCCTGTGAAAGCATCATGAAACCGATTCCCCTACTTTTCAGCAGCCCAAGTGTTGATCTTGGTACAAGTGGTCTGCCCGGACTTTAGATAGTCGTTGAAATCTTTGGGTAGCTCTGTTAAGACAAAAGACAAGACCAGTCAGTTTAGGCAGATTCGATGAAAGTAAAAATAAAAGTGTAAGGTAGGATCCTTACGATCACTCCTCCATCTGCTGGTGAGGAGACTCGGTTTGACTCCAGCTTTTATTTTCCTCCCATTCTCCCAAGCATCACTTACGAACAGGAATTGAGTCCTCCAATTTCTCTCCGACTCAATCAGATCATCCACTACTTTATAATTATCACCCATGTTGAAGTGATAGAAGGGAATGTGGTGGTTTCTGCAGAAACTGGCCACAGCTGCGAATTCATCCATTGGTAAAGGAATCCCGGAGAGCCTAGAGGCCATGATGCAGGCCATAAGTGTGTACCAAGCGTTGGGGCTCAGTTGACTAGGGCATAGCTTGATGAGGTGTAAATACCTAACTATTTCCGGATCTAAAGGGAACCTTAAACCCCAGTTAAAGAGCTCAGTGAAGATGACTATTTCACTGAGTTTGCAGTCCATTGGGGTTTCGGGGTCTATGGGGATTCTTATCTTTACGTTCTCCGGAATCCCCACTTCGTACGCATCCGACCCAACTCGACTGTATGGATGAAAGCATAGTTGATTTTTTGTAAAGCAAGAAGATATTTAACGTTTACCTTGTGGAAACAAGGTCCCACTTTTCCTTCAATGATCTCTGGTAATTCTGGATGCCTAAGGCATAGCTTCTCTTTGCCCTTATCCTTCTTGGCAGCAGCAGCATCACTAGTCTGTCCGGAGGGTTCGGACTCGAATCGAGCCTCTTCGATAGAGTCCTCCATTATTGA
The DNA here is from genome assembly GCA_036936605.1 of Limnanthes douglasii subsp. nivea. Lineage (NCBI taxonomy): Eukaryota > Viridiplantae > Streptophyta > Magnoliopsida > Brassicales > Limnanthaceae > Limnanthes > Limnanthes douglasii. Next base: position 74,397,099 of record JAUPFV010000003.1, on the reverse strand, counting down.
GGAAAGGTTTTTTAGTTGTCTTGGTGAGGGGGGAGTTTGGAGTTGGTTTAGTCTGACCACCGAACTGATGAGCTTCAGTACTCTCCTGCACTCTAGCCTCCGTCCGGGGCTCTGATGCGATGGTTTCTCTTCGGGGGCTTGAGCCAGTGGCCTCCGGTCCGGACAGCCTGTCCTTGAGTACTTTTATGGGTGCCTCTGACCCTGTACTGCTATCCTTGGCACCTGATTTCGAAGGGGTGCCTTTGGAAGCCTGCCATTTGACCAGTCGGCCTTTTCTTCGATCAACCAGTTTGTTGGGAGAAGTATCTGCATCTAACCCCATGGCTATGAATGGGGAAGACTTTTTGAAACTAGTAACTGTTAAACCTTGTTCAACAATAGGTTCTGACTTTTGAACCGATGAACCTGAGACAATAGGAGAAAGACTGGTTTGGAACAATCTCCTCGGTTTGACACTTTTTGTAGAGGATGAACCCTGGTCAGGCTCTGTGGTTCAGGTTACTGGTTTGTCGATGGGGGAAGTAGGTAAGCTGTTGCGATGCGCCTTTCCTTTTCAACTTTTTGTGCTTTCTCTAGTTCTGATAGATCGAGCCACCCGCCTCTGATTAGAGCGTTCCTAGCCGTGAACCTAAAAATCAAAGTGAAGAACTTGTGTTTGAGAGAAAAAGCTCTAAAAATTAGCAAAGTGAAAATGAAGGTGATAGTAAAACAGTAGAAAAGTGTTTTAATTTATAGTAAACCCCAAAAAGGAGTTTTGATTGCTAGGAGAATTCGAAAGGACTTACAATGATTAAGAAACGACGCTGATGTCACCTTCATTTAATGAAGAGGTTGCTTTTAAGAGAAGGTGGGTGCGAAATTCAAGGTGAGAAAACGGCTGAAGTAACGAACCAGAGAGAGACACGTGTCCCATGAACTTTGGCAAAAAACCGTTTAGATTCAAAGAGCTTCTTTCAGTCCGGATAAAGCTATGACATTATTCGAAGGACCTGTCCGGATGTAACTGTCACTAGCAACAGACTGTTTTTCAGGTTTTGACAAAGGTTTTTGAACAAACACCTAAAAAAGGGGCTACTGATGAGTCTGGATCCCGTTACCACTTTGGACAAGGTCAGTTCGGACAATGTCTATCTAACCGGACGATGACAATTCGGACAATGTCTATCTAACCGGACGATGACAATTCGGACGCCATCATCCATTGTGTTGTTCGAACAGAACTAACGTACTTAAAACCTAATCACTTCTTGACTAAGCTGCTTGCTCTCCTACTAAGAGCTCATGGGTCCTTGAACTTGACCCGGGTCCATTAAACATGACCCGAAAGCCTGTAAAGCCCAATGTAAGGGTATAAATACCCAACCACCAACATTAAATGAGGGTAATGAAAATTAAATGCAACCATACTGCTTAATTCTCCCTCTACTCTCTACTTAATCATTAAATACTCTCAAACCTCCACACAGATCTAAACAAAAATTACAAACTTACCCTCAGACGAAAATAAACCTCACCAGGAACAACCCAATTTAAGTCCTGAAAGTCAAGAATCCCAAGGTTACCCTCACATGGTGGCAATGTAACCTTGGACAATGCGACTTTAAAACTATTAATTTTAAAAATCAGGACTCGGCCAAAGGAATCTATAAAATAATTGAGAGAGCTTATTTAGAGTATGGACCGAGAGAATGAAAAGTGAACACAAATAAACTTGTCCAGCGAAAAGGACGACTTTAAGAGCTAGAGCATACTAGTTTATGAGGATGTTTGGAGTTCTAGGATTTAATCCTTCTAGTAATTTATTGAAGAGGGGCACGCATGCCTTACAAGTCAATTGAGAAGTAATGAGGAGAACATCGAGGTATCTGATGGGAAGGCTACCTTCTTCAAACCCAAGTGAGGAGGTGATAAAGTGGTGAGTGAGGTCGGTGACTCCCAAAAGGACTATTTGACTCTTGTTTGAGTTAAGACGACGGTCCGAGAGATTCACAAATATCTTAAGGCTCGTCTTAATGAGGTGTATTGATAAGACTAAACCTCTCTGTCGCATAATGGACTAAGTGAGCTCGTTAAATCACAAGAAAAAGATTGAGTATAAATAAGACTAATAGGTAACCAAACAAGAATGCTAAAAGAAAACCCTCAATCGGTAACACAAATGCATAATTATTGAACGTAAGACAACCAAGAAAAATGATAATACTAACAATAGACGACTAAGGGCTGATAGCAAAAGGTGGTTATTTGATACACAATGTCATTAACAACATTATCAAAGAAACGTGAAGAACATAAAGATTATAGCTCACCCATGAACACCATGGAAAAAGTGGCAACTATTGTATAGATTGTGGGAATAATCGAATATCGATTATAATGTATATATAGCCTAAAAAATAATGTATGACTTTTACAGAATATACAAAAAGCGTATTATAAAGATTATTTCCTTTCTCGATTCCTAATATCATAAATCCTATAATTCCCTTATCATATTTTGGTGTCTTTTATGGGAAATACAACTAATCTCTTTCTATGGTTATATATCCAGGGATTTACCAAGGGTATTAACTAGGATAAGATTCAAAATGGAGGCTTCAAGAGTGCATCATGCACAGGGTAACCATGAGAATATTTACAAAATCATGGAGAATTTCTTCAACCGGTGAAGGGAACCCCAGACCTGCCCTAATAACTAACCAAACAGCCTCAACAGTGGTAGTTAAAAATGACAACCAATCTCAAATCAATAGTGAAGACAGCACCGGTGGGGCGGCCCAAAAGGATAGCGCTCTTAATTTAGGTATCTCATTTACCCCATCTAATGTTAAAATTTTAGAATCTCGGATAAAGAAGCTCATACAGGAGAAGCTCAAGGAAACTCAACTGCAACTTGAGAGAGACAGAGGAAAGTGGAAGATTGGAAAAAAATAATTTAGATCCTACAATACTTGACTATAAAAGTTCTGCCGAAAGTAGGATCTCCCTCGGGAGGTTAGAAAAGTTGGTTAGATTGAAAAAACTAAGTGACGCGTGGACGAAAATGAACTTACCAGCAAAAGCAAAGACAAAAAGGAAATAATAATGAAGGTGAGTGATTCCAACCCAGAGGATCAATCGAGCAACGAAATCGCACAAAAAAACAAGACATATGAACCGGTGGAACATGACCATGTAAGGCCAACTATGGCAGCTTACGGTTACCGGAATCTTCATTCATTAAAATAATCTTATAAGAAAATCTCCTCCCTCCCCCCCCCCCCAAATTTCGATTCATCACAAGATGAATTTGTACGATGACTTGGATCTAGAGAACCATCTAGAACTATTCAACAACATGATGATGATCTAGCATTATTCAAGAAGAAGGACATGATCTTATAACATTACGTTCCCTCTCCGTAATGAATTTTATGTGCTCCTAGCTGTCCTCGTGTATATGTATCTGGTTGAAACCTTATAACTACCATGAATGATATTATCATGTTTGCAAATGTTATATCGATGAGTTGATTTATCCACGATAGCGGTAATGGGTCATTCAGATAATATTTGTTGAGATCTATAAAATTAGCGCACATCCTCTATTTTTATTCTTTTTCTTGGTGAGGATCGGGTTGGTTATCCAAATTGGGTAATCTGACTTTGAGATATGGTCGATTATGGTGAGCTTTTTTACTTCTATAATGATAACTTAAAAAAATTAAGTATAACATTCTCTTTTGCTTGATTAGTTGGAAGTTTGTGTTTATTGTGAGTTTTTATCATACTACCTCGGTCGGGACTCATGTTACATCTTTGACGCTCTAGGCAAAGAAGTCAATTTTGTGTCTTGAGAAGGTGAGTAATTCCAACCGCAATACGGGGTTGATGTCTTGTCTCTCTCTCTCATCTTTTGGTACCGTCTATAGTCAAACTTTCGATGTCATATTCTACCATAATAATGTGGGAGGTATCTCGTGGATCATCCATGTTGTCTATGATGATGTGGTCCCTGACCTAATTGATATACGTATTAAGGAAAATAAGGTGACGTATTATTCTGGAGATGTTTTCTGATTTTTTTGGCTGACCACGACTTTATTTTTTATTAAATTGTAGGGGCTAGTACACAGTAGAGACGACATCATTCATTTAGTTCAACCATGATCGACCAAGGATCGAGATCATTTGGATTCATTAGTACTTATATGAAGGAAAGTATATTCTTGATATTAGTGAAATTATCCTCACATGTTGGAGTCCATGTGAATTGTGATGCTCCTCAAATAACTTGTTAATATTTTTGTCATATTTCTGAAGAGTGAGAGATGAATAGATATAATGCGACCAACGTTCTTTTTAAAATTTGAACTTCCTCCATGTTTCACAAAGAGTCGATGGTTATTGGGTTCTTGTAGGGGTTTGCTTCAATTCCTATCTCACTAACCATGAATCTCAAAATTTTGTTGGACTTGATCGTCCATGAATGATAACAGTATGTTCCCAGATCGACGAGTTGATCTATTCGAGGTAGCAAAAATGGGTCATTTGCGCAAGCTTTATTAAGGTCTTATAAAGTAAACCATATCCTCTATTTATCGTTCTTTTTCTTGGTGATGACCAGGTTTGTTGTCCAACCCGAATAATGTGAATCTCAAATATGGTTTATTGTGGTGAGCATTTTTACTTCTACAATGATGGTTTCAATTTGTTTTCTAAGTATGACCTTCTCTTTTGCTTGATTAGTCAAACGTTTGTGCTTATTGTGAGTTTTGTTCATGCTACCTCGGTTGAGACTCCTATTATATTTTTTATGCTTTATGCGAACATGTCGAGATTGTGTCATGAGAAGGTAAGAAATTTCATACGTATTATGGGCTAATACCTCGTCTCGGTCTTAATGTCTTGGTACCGTCTATAGTGACGTTGTCGACATCCTATTTGCTTAATAATATGGGAGGTATTTCATGGATCATCTTTATTCTCTATAATTATATGGTCTCTAGCTAATTGATATATCTTTTTAAGTCAAATCAGGTGACGTATCATTCCGGAGATGTTTTATCATGTCTTAGGCTACCATGACTTTGTCTTTGATAAAAAAACATAGGCACTAGTGTATAGTAGAGACGACATCGTGCATTTGGTCCAACCATGATTGGCCTATGATGACATTGTAGAAAAATATAGCATCGACTGTCATAAACAGGCATTACACATTTTCATGTACTCGCATCTACCACGGATAATGTCTAACATAAGCTTACCTAGTATGTTGACGTCAGCTCATGTAAAACATGTCAATATCCTATGTCATGGGACCAACATTGGTTCACCCTTCATATCATTATATGTTCGTTTGTATAAAATGTTGGGCGAGATCATGAAGCGCTTAATTTTTACTCTTGTCAATTTGATCTTAATTAACAATATATCGATATATGGTGGTGCGACACTTCTCAATTCAGCGTCTGTAAAAACCGATATATAATATATGTTACAACAAATGGGTGAAGATGTATGCCTTTGGTATTGTATTTTCAGTTCTCCCACATGTTACTTTTTGGATTTGTATAAGACTTCATACAAAATATATATATCATCAATGACTCTAATGACTTGTTGTTTGGGGCCATATCAAAATATCAATCATCGGAGATTTAATTACTACGTTGTTGTTGGCTGCTCTTGGATCCACTATTACATGATCTTCCTACCTCTCTCGTCTCAGTAGGTATCTCGGTTGACTAGAGCATGTCACCACTCATTGTCATTCCTTATTTTAACGAACTCCAAGAGTTTCTCATCATCCACCAAATGTTGGATCTAATTTTGTAATACCTAATAATCATTTTATAGTGTCTGAAATCATCGTGGAACTAATAATTTTTGATCTTGTATCTATGTTTCTTGGGTGCTAATAGATTATTTGGTTTTTTGTAGTGGACCATATTTTTCTCCACTCATAAATATTTTTTCGGTTCACGGTTAGTTCGTTGAGTATACCATGTAGTGGGCAGTCCAATCGTTGACCGATATCGTTATTATTATCATTACATCGTGATATTCATCAGGAATTTCCATTTAAGATTCTTAATATTGGTTACATTAGTGTTAGTTGTGCCACCATCAGGTCGTTTCTTCTTACCATAGTATGATGGGAATTGTAAGCATTCATATTCAAAGTGTTCACGTCCATTATGGCCTTTATAATCTCCTCCACCTTGATGTGGGAAACCAATATTGACCTATTGTTTCAAGATATCCCATATTGGTGATATTTATTAGATCCATACTCTGGAGCCATGTCTATTGCTTCCTCCGCTAGCCTATACCTACGCAGTTAAGAAATATCCTAGTGCTTGCAATTTTATCATTATACGTGGTTCAAACTTGATATCATAGTCCTCTAGCTTGATTGAACACTTGGTAAATCTTTCTCAAATGTATGGTTTTTATAGTACATTTTGCGGGAGAATCAACATTCGGACAATGATCGTATGAGCTTGGAAATATGGTGCATTTTTTGGGATGCTACAACGTTGGTGAGTGCCAGTTTCTCCAACTACATGTATCTAGTTTTCATGTTGGTATAGATTTTATTATCTATTATACTGCTCGAAGAGTTTTTGGTGTCATACCTAATTAGCATAATGTTAACGATATAGTCTGAGACTCTGATATATATATATATATATATATATATATATATATATATATATATATATATATATATATATATATATATATATGAATAATACTTCCATTGGTTGGGGATTGATAAATATTTATATGATGGCGAGTAGTTTTTTTTATATTAGTGAAAGCCTTCTCGCATGTTAGAGTCCATGTGAATTTTCATGCTCCTTAAATAACATAAAAGAAAATTTAGCACATTTTTTTAGAGAAAAATATGAATAGGTTTAATATGACCAACCTTCCTGTTAAAATTTGAACTTCCTATATGTTGCGCAGAGAATCTATGGTTGCTAGGTTGGAAATATGAATTGGTTATGCTTTAATTCATATATCACTAATCATGAATCACAATAAAAAAATCAGACTTGACGTTGAAGGTTTATATTTTGGGTTTAGCTTTAGATTAACTATTCATAGGTTTGAGAAGGTCTCGAACATATTAGTGAAATATTATTTCTCTTCCGCGCTAGTAACTATCATGTCATCAATTTATGCTTAGAGGTTGCATCCGAGTTGTTTGTTGATTAGTCGCTGGTATGTTTCGCTAGCGTTCTTCAACAAGAATGACATGACTTTATAAAAATACAACCCTCTCTCTGTAATGAATGTTATATGCTCCTGGCTGTCCTTATGCATTTGGATCTCGTTGTAACCTTTATAACTGTATATGAATGATAACATAATGTTCGCAGATGTTGCATCATCGAGTTAAATTATCTGATGTAGCAGAAATGGGTCATTTGGTTAAGCTTTTTTTTAGCTCTGTAAAATTAATGTGCATCCTCTATTTAACGTTCTTTTTCTTGGAAAAGATCGGTTTTGTTGTCCAAAACGGGTAATGTGACTCTCAGATATGGTCGATCTTAGCGAGATTTTCTACGTCTACAGTGATGGCTATGGTTTTTTTATAAGTATGACCTTCTCTTTTGCTTGATTGGTCAAAATTTTATGTTTATTATGAATTTTTATCATGTTACCTTGATCAAGACTACTGTTATATCTGTGACGCTCTAGACGAACATGTCAAGATTGTATCGTGAGAAGATGAGCAATTCAGACCATAATGCAAGGTTGATGACTCACCTTAATTTTAATGTCTTGGTATCTTCTATCATGATATTTTCACGTCCTCTTCTGCCTCTATAATATGAAAGGTCTCTCGTGGATCATCCATGTTGACTATGATGATCTAGTCTCGGCTAATTATTATATTTTTAAGAAAAACGAGGTGAGGTATCATTATAGTGATATTTTCTGATTTTTTGGATGACTATGAATTTTATTTTGATCAGATAACGTAGGAATTTGTGCATAGTAAAAATTGTGCATTTGGTCCAACCATAATCAGGCTATGACTAAGTTGTATGTACATGGAGCATCAACTATTATAAAGATGCATTGTGCATTTTTCATGTACTCTCATCTACCAAGGACGACGTCTAACATGAGCTTACATAGCACGTTGATGTCAGCTTCTATAAAACCTGTCAAGATCCTTCATCACGGGACCAAGACTGGCGCGCCTCTCATATTATTGTATGTTACTTTGTATAAAATATTGTCTGAAATCATGACGCGTTTAATTTTTACTATTTTTAGTTCAGTCTTAATTAGCACGACGTCAATATATTGTGATGCGGTTTCTCTCAATTTATTATTTGTAAATACTAATATATGATATGTGTTATAGTAAATGTGTGAAGATATATGCCCTTGGTAATGTGTTTTCAGCTCATCCACATGTTTTTGTTTCGATTTGTATGAGACTCTAGACAATATATATATCTCTTAACAATTACTCTAATTACTTATTGGTTGTTGTCTGGATCAAAATATTCATCATCCTAGATTTTAATGATTACGTTATTGTCAACGGCTCTTGGCTCCATTAATGCACCTTCTCTCTGTATATCTCATCTCGGTACGTATATTTGCCGACTAGAGCATGTTACCACATGTTTCCATTCTTTATTTTCATGAACTCCAAGAGTTTCTCATTGTTCATCACATGTTGGGTTAATTTTTGTAAGTCCTAACAGTCTCTTATATAATGTTCGAAATTATCGTGGAACTTATAATGCTTGATCGTGTATCTATCTTTCTTGAGTGCTATTAGCTTATCTGGTTTATAAAATTATCGTGGAACTTATAATGCTTCTCTGTTATTAGTATTTTTTAGGTTCTCGATTAGTTTGGTGAATGGAACACGTACTGACGGTCTAATCGTCAACCATTTCCATTATTATTATTGTCATCGTGTGATCTTTATCGGGAATTTCCGTCTAAGATTCTTCATACATGGTTATAATTTTGTTTGTTATGGTTTTGGAAAATGTCCTCATGTTGATTAGTGTTTAGTTGTGCCACCATGAGGTTATTTCTTCTTACCGTGATATGATGGTAATTGTAGGTTTTTAGATTCAAATGGTTCACATCCATTATGGCCCTTGTGATCTCTTCCACCTTGATTTGGATCTCCATTTTCCTAAGCAAGTCTTCTAAGTTGAAGGTTTCTGTTTCATTATAGCTTATAATAGCATCCTTGACACTACTCCTTGTCTATAGGCTGCATTACCACCAGATCGTCACAATCCTACAAGTTTATTTTTTTGTCCACAAATCGCAGGTGTATTCAATGTGTCTTATGTGGTTGATTCTTGTAATGAATGGTGTATTCCACGTCATCCTTCATGATCATAAACCCAATAAAAAAATTGAAAGTCGTGTGCATCTTGCAGTTTTTTATGCTATGGATGGTATAGTATTAAACAAAGTTAAAATGTTATATATCATTGATAAAGGATCTGTATTATATTTTAGCGTTCGTCCAGAAGCGTGTCATCTTGTTGTTGAACTACTCGACTGATGCTTCAGATCTTCCTAAGTTACTGTACTTGTCCATCTTATGGGTATTGTAGTTGGGTGGTAAGTTGTCATAATAGATTTTTGGGGCCAACGGCGATTCATCACCTCATTGATTATTTTCATCATCGTGTATGATGCTATAATAGTTCATTTTCCCCATGAATGGGTGTGGTTGGTGATTCCATGACCCCTGTCATTTTTTGGTCGCGTTTGTATTACTCATGCAGACATATGATGACTTGTATCCTTGCGACTAATGATTAATATTTATGTTTAACGAGATTTCTTGTTAGGCTCTCCTATTTTTTGGTTGGGCTTGGTATTCTTGGCATTGGGTAACGTTCAGGTTAACTAGTTATCCTATTATGGGTTAAAAGACATTCCAAGGTATGTTAGGAGATACGATTGAACTAAATGTTGTTGTTGGATGTTCGGTGAGATTCAAAACTTATGTTGACGGCTTAGTAGGACCCAAAATTATTATTGGAAAACCTCAAACTGTAGTTTAATGTTTGGTTGGACTTCATGCTGCTAACTGAGGTTTGTTTGGGCTCCAAACTAATGTTGGAGGACTTTGGAATAGAGTTGGATGTTTGGTTAGACTTCAAGTTGTTGTTAAAGGATGATAAATTACAGCTGGATGTTCGGCTAGGCTCCGGATTATATTTGAAGGATTGGTTAAAGTTCGAGTTATTGTTGGAGGATATTGGATTAACTTTTAATGCTCGACTAGACTAGAAGTTGCTGCTAGAGGATGTCGAATTGTAGTTGAAGGTTTGGTTAGGCTCCCTAGATAAAGAATATGTGTTATTGTTGAGGTTGGACAAAGGTTCCAGATGTAGCACTCGTTCCTTGCTCTTGATCCAAGGCTACCAATACTCAAGTTTTTTGCTTCTTTATCGTTGGTTGAATGTTTTAATGTTAAAAATCTGTTTCTCCATTTAGTGTCCTGCTCCCGACATAGAACTTGCACCAGCTACTGGAAGTTTGATGTCAAAGTAGTCAGGGTTGGACGCGAGACGTGCAGAATGGCCGGAGCTAATAATTGAACTTTGAATGTTTTACTGTTAAAAATATGTTTCTCCATTTAGTGTCCTACTCCAGACGTAGAACTTGCACCAGCTACTGGAAGTTTGATGTCAAAGTCGTCAGGGCTGGACGCGAGACGTGCAGAATGACTGGAGCTAATAATTGAACTTTCATGGTAGCATAAGAGAGTGAGACTCAACTGAATGGTTTGTGAGGGCTGGAAGCTCACCAATAGCTACTTTGGAACTGGAAGCAATGTGGACAGAAATTTTGGAGCAAGGAACTTAACCAAAAGGCCCGTCATGGCTGGAGGCTTGATGTTAGAGGTATCAATTATTATTTTGTTGTTGATGGGGAAGTCTGGATATGTGGGTGAATTTTTCATGTATTTTTTTATGTTAATTTATTTTTAAGTTCCTCAAAAAATAACAAGAACTTTGTAGGAACAATCGTTCCCACAAACGATATCAACTGATGATACAAATTTTCGTGAGCAGAAATCCAATGATCGAAGATAATATGTTTTGAAAATAAGTAATATAATCATTAATTTTGAAAATGAGAGTGTGAGAGTTTTATTCATGGAATAAATCTTTTATTTACATGATAATATATTATTTAACATAGTGAAAATGTGAATTCATTACATAATATATTATTTTATGAACATATCTTTTACACGGTTTGACATTATCATTATTTTGTTTTGGATTTTTGGAATCTAGGATTCGGTCTAATGGATTCTTATCTTGTCAAACCAATATATTAAACTTGAACGAATTTAATATTTTTAATACATGCCTATAAATATAAATAGGCTTTGGCTAATTTAGGTAAAAAAAAGATAACCAGACACAATTATAACTAGTCCTATGAATTTTTATAAGCAACCCGAAAATACCCCCGTCTAATTTGTTAAGTTCTAACCTAATATTCTAACCAGCCCCAAAACCAAACCGCTCTAATTTTCAAACCTATCTTTTTTCATCTCCCTCACAAAACTCACCAAACTACCAAAACCCCTTACCAAAGTTTGTTTTTCATTAAGATGTGAGTAATTTAATTTATTAAACAACATCAAATGGGCAAGGAAAAATAGTGAGTTTCTTAGTTTTTTATTCTATTTAGGTTTTTAATGATTTTTGTTGATTTAAGTTATTTAAGTTGTTAGAGTCGGTAAATCTATATTTATTTAAGTGTTTGAAGTGATATGTTGATGTTGGATGCTTGGATCTGTGTTAGAATAGAGTTTTTAGGTTGGATTTTTCAAAGCTTTTGGGTTTTTTCTCGCAGGTGTTCTTGGTCATCGCAAGGTAAGAATTTGTCAACCAGCGGGGAGCCTAATTGTTTTCTAAATTTTTCTTGGTCTCCGCCGGGTGAGTCTGGGCAGCCCCGAAGGGGAACATGTATTCTTTTTAATATCATTGGTCAATCACTCCTTGAAGAGTCTAGTTAGTCTCTCGGAGTTTTTGGACGGCTAGGTCTACGACCTATTCACATGCTTCCGGGTTGCGGTGAATAGTGGTTACAACCCAACCGATCTGAAGATGTTGTCATGGTTGCCCAAAAATATTACAGGGACAAACCTTCGTAGGATGACGTACTACTGTGACATCATATTTTCTCAATAAAAAACGGAGTTAAGTATTTTATATATATACCTTTAATATTTACGTCATCGTGAATTTATTCGTTTATTTATTTCATGTTTATCTGTTTGTTTATTTGTAGGTGACTTTCCAACTCGACGTTGATATTCGACAAGCGTTTTCGGAGCATGAGATACGTTTGTATCACAATCCTATTCACCTTATGTTTGTGACTAAGGCATACCACCTGGATCGAGTGATGCGACAGTTTGGTTGGGTCCAAGAGAAGCCGCAGGATCCCATTGTTGCTTGATCTGGTCTCACCATAGGTGACAATATGCGTTATCATGTTTACGCTTAGCATTGGACCAACTGGAGGGAGCACTTGTTCATGATCAATAGGTATTCACGATCATTGGCAACAAGCCGTATGACCTTGACCCCTGAGTACGCAGCTTATGTTCCGAAGTATGGTTGATTTCACATCACTCTGCACATCCTCGACGAACAATCCGCGGTGGATACGATTAACACGATAAATCGTGTTCGCCCTCTCAACTATAGTCCAGAAGAGCTCATGTATTTTGCAAGAAAAGTGCTTCAAATCACAAGTTTGTGGCTTCTCATTATGTTTTGTTTGTTGATCGTGTGTTTGTTGTTTTAGTTTTTTACTTTTTCGAACAAGTTTTTAGGTATTTTTAATGTTTTACAACATAACAATGAAGCTTTCTATATTTTATTTGATTTTAATTTTATCGGTTCATATATGTTGTATTAAATGTTTATTTTAGTTTGTATGCTCATCTATGTTAGATTTATTGGTGTATATGTGAAGTATGTTAGATTTATTGGTTTCGTGAACTCCTTGCGGAGGGTTAAAGTTAGCTTGCTCGATACCATATGGTTGAAACACTGACTCTCCACGCCGGGTCAAGGTACGTGATCCGTTGAGAATTGTAGGCCTGCTGGATAAAATTTCAACATAAGATTTATAAGGATGGTTGGCATATTATAACCATCCCCGGCGGTTGAAACATTATCACCCAACGGAGATATTTTTCCCCATCGGTTGAAAATTTCTCACCTGGCGGTTGAAAAATTCTTAATTGGTGGGGATGGAAACCAAATTTTACTTCTACCTTTAGGAAGAGGTAGGTTATTGGCGCCTCGTCGGGTTTAATATTCTCAACCGGCGAATAATTTCCACCCTTACGGTTGATAATTATTCAACCGCCAGTTGGAAGCAGGTTTAAAAAAATAAGCATAGTTATTGGCTTTGGAACCGGCCCCGCTTGTTGAAAAATTCTCAACTGATGGAGAATTTCCACCCTCGTGGTTGAAAACTTCCACCCCGCCGGGTGAAGGTTGTTAAAACATGTTACAAATTTCTCTCCAAAATTTGGTAACCCGCCAAACGTTATCTGATTCTCGCTTAATTTTTAGGTAATTCTCGCCGAATATCCATGTATAAGTAATAGAACCACGCTCGAGTATTATACATTGAAAATACGAATAGGTGATGCAAATTGAGATATGCACGAAGATGCAAACCTCCTAAAAGTTTTTGAGATTGTGAAAGATACGATGTCACAAGACACTCTTGGCTTCATCGATGCTATTTTATGCATAATGTACTTCATGTACGGTAGGGAGGCATCATGTTCGAGTTGTATGATGCTCTGACCACGCGTACGTGAAGAAGTGGCTGATAGGTTAGCTTATTTGAACATCGTGCCGACTATACCGATAAAGTCACTACCTTACAAAGTCCAATGTGAAACCCGCAATGTATTCAGTATGGTGTTTCAAAATACTATTACGGAAGATATGATGGAATACGTGATGCAGGAACTACAGGAGAAAGCAGACGTGATAGTCACTGGCGTTAGAATTAACCCAACTTCTAATGATAGTAGAGAGGATGAGGAATATCCTTTTGAGAAACTCTTCGCGCATTGATGGAACTATCAAACGCACCTCAAGCGTCTTAAATTATGTATTTCTAATTACATAATGTCTTAAACTAATGTGAACCAATTAAGAAGTCAATGTTAATGTTTTTAATTTAATGTTATTGTAAACTCCAAAATTTACAAGTTTCAAGCGTGATAAATTGTAAATATATTACAATGACCAAGTTTTTAAATAAACGCGACTAAATCGGTTACTTCAAGGCTACAATTTTTTATTTTTTTATATCTCTTGCAACGAAAAAGAATCGGTAATGCCCAACCTTATGCCTCTAGTGCACGCAACTTTAGGCAAAAAGGATGTATCCTCGCACATAAGGCATCCGCCAAAATCCCAAGCTACAAAACGAAAACACGATAAAAGGGAAACTAACCGGCAATGTAAGGAAATACTTAAGTTCGCAAAGTGGTTGAATTTCACCCAACCCAATCCGATTTCCATCCGGTTTGACATCATAGAAGGTGCAACTCTTAACGGAATAAAATTGAAGCCAACATCCATAGTTCCATACTGTCCTACGAAACGGAGTATGCAGTTAAACGTAGATGTGATCGCGACTCCCACATCGGGCATGGACATCCAATTATCGATAGTAGCCACATTATAGGAGCACTTCACTCGCTCCGCAATATATATTAAATCATCAATGCTTGTAAATATATTTACGAACACGGATGTATAAGGCATCTCTAATCAACCTCCACCCATCTTGTTGCCCATTTGAGGCAAACGCAACCGAACGGTAACCGTAGTGGCCATCAGATTTAACTCTGGTGATGGACATTATGAAATTCCTAAAAAGAATTGAGAATTGGATTAGGTACCCTTTGGTATCAACCAAACTTGCCTTAGCCTGCATCATAGAACTTGACCTACAACTGACCGTTCCACTAGAAATCATCGTCCCACTTGCTTACGTTAGAATAACGCTCCTTTTTTTCGGAGCGACACTTTCCCTACCAAGTTTGAGGTTTTCTTTTCTTTTACGCAAGTTTGCGGTTGGTGGTTTGAATTTTTTTTGCAAACGATGGCGAACTAGCTTTTTTGAAATCTAGCACATTCTCGTAATACGATTTGTCACGTTTAGTGGATGATTCGGATGCGGCAATAGACAACTTACGTCTGGAAGGTGGATGACCGCGCGCTTTTAGCTTAACCAAAGGCTCAAATAGAGAAGTTGTTTCCGTTGGATGATGGCAAACCATTTCTTATAAACATGCTCTATGCGTGCTTCGTCCTTGGATTCCATGACATCGAGTACTAGTTTATCAAGTTTTTATATTAATTGCTCGATCTTTGTGAGATTGGTAAAGGCAAAAATGTCTAACATCTTTCGATGATCATGAAATAAATCTAGAGGCACCTCTAAGTCATTGGAAACAAATTCGTAGATATCGTGCGCGCAAGGTATACCGTGTGTAGTTCGTATCGCACAACCGCAAGGTATGCCGTCCACTATTGTCATGTTGCAGGCACTTATTCGGAAAAAAGTTCCAAAGTATAGTGGGAGACATTGTTTTTTAGCTTCTCGTACACAATGTTAGCAAATTTATGTATGGCTAACAAGCGGTTCTTCTCAATTGTGTATATGTTCCAATTCAATCAAAGTATGCACATTCAACCAAAAAGACTTGAAGTTGTGTTTGCTCATACCAAAGAAACGTTTGAGGGTGGAATGAGCGCTCTCCAATCGGTTTTTTGGTTTGGTTACCGAAATGCAAAGTCTTGTTAGTTCTCCATGTGATAAACTTATCATTGTACGGTCCTAACCAACTTTCGGTGTATTCAATTGCTTTGGGATACTTTTTGAAGTCACGGTGCAATACCACCGATAGTTGTTAAAGGATAGTTCCGTTTTCACCAACATCATTTGATTCTACACTTTCAAAAATTTGTTGGACACTTTCTTGTCATTGATGATTTTTTTGTTTTCCCTAGGACGTTGCAGTTAATGTGCCATCGAAACAACATGTGTGTTGCATTGAGGGACACTTCCTCCACCACCTTCACCAACTCTAAGTCTTGATCCGTCAAAACAATGCAGGGTGGTTTGATGGAGTCAGTGACCATCAACGAATGTAGGCATTCTAACACCCATTTGTAGCTCTTGAATTTTTCTCTAGATATAAACGCAAATCCGAAGTATAGGTTTTTCCCGGTAGAAGTGGCTCCACAACCTCATATAACACCATCCCATATTTTATTACCTTGTATGCATTATCCATTACAATGACATTTGGAAACGTCCGTAACAAATCCAAACTAATCGGGTGTGCGAAGAAAAGCTCACCTATGATATCGCTTTCGTTTTCGGACGATCTATGTCATTCGTAATAGTTTAACCTCTTTAGTTTACCCAACAAATACTGAAATTGCGACTGAACGCCTTTTTCGATCTTCCATTGTTTTAGTTGAGTGTTGTACACGGTGTTCATGTACGACAAATTTTTAGGGTTCATTTTTTTCACTCTTTTAAAAATATCACGAAGGCGGGATCCCGTTTTCATAGAACTAACTACAAAATCCAACTATTCTTTGGAAAATCATCCCAAATACGAATGACATTCGTTAAATTTTGTGGTATTTTGAAATTTTTGAGACGGATCCGTAAATCCGCATAAACACTCCTGATTTTACTGTTTTCAAAACAAAATCATATTGCATAATATGATCCTGCAAACAATCAGCCGTGCCAAATATATTTAGACACGTTAAAAACATAAGAACTGGGTTTCCCTAAAGTCATTTTGGAGTTAGATTTGTGTTGAACTATGAGTCGATTGGATATGTTATATCAAATTGTTTGGTTACAGGTCTAAAACCTTCATCAATATATAGTGGGATATTTAGATGTTTTTAAACCCGACTATAGATAGACATGGAGTAGTAACTTTTAACGACATTATTTCTGTTTTTAGCGATATTTAAAGCGGACTATCGTAATATGAAAAGAGAAATGTCGTGTTATGATATTTGTAGTGTGATTGAAATTGAAAGCTGGAAGATGAATGAAGGCTGGCATCCATCCATCGACAAGCTCTTGTTTCTATTAAGTGGTCCCGTCGTTTAAATGCGCTGTCTTGTCGTTTTACTCAAACAGTTTCACCAACTTGCCCATAACTTCGAAACATAACATCCATTTTAGATTGATATATTCAAAAGAAATATAAAGATGAAAACAAAATTTGATAATGAAAATTAAATATTTTTTCTGGCGTGAGACCATCTAAATTTTGTATATATAATATCTTATTATTTTTGTGTGATATATTATGTGATGGCTGAAAAACCATTCGGTTTTTTATTTACGTTTTTGGTAATTTTACGTGAATTTTCCGTTTATGAATATTAATCCTTCCCATATCTTATGAAATAATACGGTTTGATATATTTGTATACCCGTTTTTTTTATTATTATTATTTATTTTATTTTTATATTTTTGTATATTTTTGGGATAAAATTATTTTACTTAAATAATTATCATCTAAGATTTAATAAAACTCTAAATATCTTTAGTTAATTATATAAAACGTTTTTAATTATTTTTGTTCAAGTCTATGTTTTTTTTCTTTCTATATTTTACGATAGTTTTACGATATTTACACTATTCTAAATTTTTTATTATTTTTTTGTTTTCATATGATTTTAATTTTGTTGTTATTTGATTTCGACGATTAATTTTGGTTTCTCTTTAAGTAACTTGATTTTTCTTATTAGGTAACTTGATTTTTTATTGTTTTTTTTATTTCAAAATATGTAGTTCGATTTCTATTTTCATCGTCATTTTTTGTATTCATTTTGTATTATTTTAAATTTTTAGTTAAATTGTTGTTTTGCGCAAGGTATTGATCGTTTTTAGTGTATTTTTGTGTTTCTCGAAAATTTGGTTCGAGAAAGTGTTTACAGTTTAAACGAAGAAGATGAATTTTTTTTATTTTAAAACATATCATGAATGTATCTAGTTTTGTTCGTCTTATAAAAATATAGCCAATTGTATTTTTTTTTCCGAGTTACAGTCTAAAAGATACGAGCTTTTAAATTTTTAATTTTTAAAGTGTAAACAAAGAAGACGAGTGTTACGAATAAGACGCGAAACTTTTTTTTTGGTAGATGTGAAACCTTTTAAATTTTTATACAGCTGGATGCGAAACCAAACAACTATGATATATGCTAGATGTGAAACTATGATAGATGAGAAACCAGACCAATTATGTTAGATTAGAAACCATACCAACTATGATAGATGATAGATGCTAGATGCTAGATGCGAAACGAGGCATATAATAGATGTGAAACCATATAATGAGAAACAAGTGTAAAATATAAATATTTTTAGAAAAATCGTAACATATCGTGAATGGATCTATTTTTGTTCGTCTTAAACAAATAAAATCAATGCTATTTTCGAAAAAAATTCGAGTTACAATTTAAAATATATGAATCCTTAAAATTTTAAATTAAACAAATAAAAGAGAATGTGTACACGTGTTTGTTGATTTTATGATACGCGTTAATTTTATTAAACCTTTATCGTAATAGGTTTTTGGAATGGGTATTTAACCTTAAGTCTTTATTTTAATTAATTAATTATATATATATTAAAATTTCTCAATGTTAATCATAATAAATATTTTTGTAAAATTTTATAACTCTTTAATGATAAGTAATTTTTATTGTAAAAAATGGTAAAATGGTAAAAACGATAGTTATCGGAATATACTACTAAAGTTGATTTTAAAAAAAAACATTATGAACAAATTTCTAGAATTATTTCAAAACAAATGTTAAGAGGTTAGGGTTCTATAACGTGTCAGATCTTTATTTTATTCATGTTTTTTTATTAATGATAATATTCACAAACTTTTTAAAAGAGGAAGTAGTTGCCACAATGTAAAATTACATCAAATTATTTTTTAATTATATCTTGAATAATTGTCTAAATTTATCAAGAAGAAAACGTAAAAATTAGAGTTTAAGTTTCATGTGAAATTTTAAAAATTATGCATCTTATATTTTGTGATGACTTAATATTATTGACGCGAGAGGACGAGCATCTAATATTTATATGGTATGAATTTGGGGACAACGATGGTAGATATCCAACAACATACACACTTAGTACAATGGCTCATATCATTCAAATACCTTGGTAACTTATTAGTTGATGCTTTTTTGGAAGTTATACATTTTTGTCTATTTTTTATGAATTAAAAAGAATATCTAACTATATTAGATCATTTTATTCGTACACGGGTATATGGTCGGTCTTCCAAGATATCAAGGTTTTTTAGTTGACCATTATTTTTATTCCCATGATAGTAAGAACCACATTACTAGACTATAGCAAACTTTGTTTTGGGATTCTAAAATGACTTTGGTTGCTTGGAAAGATGTATGTTTACCAAAAGTTGAAGGAAACCTTGATATAACAAGTTTGAAACCATGGAATTTATCTCTTCTTCTGAATTTTCGATCGAACATTACTTCCACTAAAGTTTATGTGTGGATTCAATGGGTCAAACAAGTGTATATGAGAGGTGCATCAGTCTAGAATTGGGTGGTACACAAAGTTGATTCATCATTGTTAAAAAATAGTTTTACCATCAAAACAAGTTGATATGCCACGACTTTGATTGTCGATCAGCTCATACAAAGCTACTAACATGACTATGGTCTTATGGTATGGATGAGAAAATATATGATTTATTTAGACTAAGGGTATCCATAGACCATGAGTAAATATTATATGGAGTATGTATATTACACCAAAACATAGATTGGTCTTATGTATGAAAAGAAATCTTAAATAAGGGACAAAATCACATATGTTGAGATTGATCAAACTTGGCCTATATATTGAACATCTTGAAACCACCTGAGACATATTCTTAAGTTGTTTATTTAACTATGAGATTTAGATTGAGATTTGTAGATGTATGGGTATTAAAATATTAATTACTACTATGGACAACGCATTTAAATGGTAGCCAAAATGATGTCAAAGAAACATTATGGAAGAATATAGCAAAAAAAGTTGTATTTTACTGCGGGTTTATCATATATGATCATCTCGTAACCGACATATTGTTATTATCAAAATTTCTCCTCAACTCATAAATATTATTCATGCAGTCAAAAAATATATGTTTATATGACTATTTTATTTATAAACTGCAGATTATAATCCAATTTGTAAACATATATATAACTGTTTTTAGTAAATTCCAGATTATAAATTGCAGATTATAACCCAATTTGTTAGTTATATCATCATTTTGTATACTATAAACTCTTCTATATTTAAAAAAAGTTTAAAATAAAGCAAAGAAAACATTTGGTTAGATATTATTATTTTATCAAAACTCTTGTCATTTCTTTTATAAAAAAAAGCTATAGTTTTTTATTCTAGTATTTTGATTGAAATATTTTAAGTAGTTAAAGTAGATAAATTATTTGATCAAATATTTTTTTTATATAATTCTTTTATTTTTTAATTTACAAGTTTGAATTATATATTTTTTTTCCATATAGACATTCTAAAGTTTCAATCATTTTAATGAATATATATTTTTTATTAATTTAATTTTAAAATATATTTTTTCATTTTTTATATTTTTTTATTTTTAATTCAACTTATCGTAATTTTCACAACTCAAAATATTATATCAAAGTATTGATATTTTAGATTTAAGATAAATCAAATAATTAAAATCTTAATTATTTTTAACATACATAATTAAAATAAAATTAAATAATAAAATTAAATTGCATTGCATATCTAAATTACAAATTATTTTTATAAGTATTTAAATATCAACATAGTAATTAAAAACATACAAACAAACCAAAATCAATTAAGAACTTGACCAATTTTACAATCATGTTTCTCGATTTGAAAACGAACAAAACTAGTTGTGAATTTGATAATTTTTAGTTGAAAATTGTCATCTAGATTTTTTTTAAAAACCAACAAGATCCGAACAAAATTTGAAGGAAGTTAACAAGAAAAATAAATTGATCGCACAACAAGAGATTTAACGTGGTTTGATCGTGAATGGGTAACGGATAAAATTTATATATAGAAGGTTACAAAAAAAACTCTCAAAAACTAAACATTCAATCACTTATTTGTTATAAAACTCTATTATGGATTTACAAAGAATGTGTGAATCTCATAATGCAAGTCTTATCATGTCTTCTCAATGAGAAAACACATTGCAAAAAAATGCAACTTCCACTAGAAGTATTATAAGCTTAAAATAACTAACCTTTATTTTACATATAATTTAATGATTTTATGTCACGAAAATATTAATTCCCTTCATCTTAACAAATATGGTATGAATGAATTCTTCTCACTCTTGGGTCTCCAAGTCAATCCGAAAAAAATTATATATTCCTCTCTGGAGTCAACTCTACCCTCATAAATGATCTCGTCAATATTTGTAAGGTATAAGGTTGATTTCGTTTTGGTAAATTATACGTGAGTCTCTATTCTAATGGGGCATCTTTTACATACTTATTATCGGCCCCTCCTTCATAACTATACTTCACGTTACCCATAAAATAGGATGGCATTGAGATTCTTAGTTTAGAAATCTGGAATCAGGCAGTCGTCCTTAAGTTTTTGTGGTTTTTAATTAGTACTACCAAAAACTCAATATGGTGTGAATCGATTAAAACCGCGAAAATTGAAAACAATGACTTTTGGGCTTTAGATCTTGGCTTCTCTCCCTCCTGGACTTAAAGAAACAATTTATGTCCTAGGCATTTGGCTAGTAAATTATACAAGATAGCGATCGACAACAAGGATAATATCTATTTTTGGTTTGATCATTGGCTTCTCCCTACTTTTCTAGTAAACCAGTACGGGCATAATATCATTCATGATTCAAGAACGTGCAAGAACCTCAAAATCTTAGGCATTATCCTCGATGTGCTCTAGAACTGGTCAACCCATATTAGATTTGTAAGTACTAGAAATTCTAGAAACATTGAGGAGATCAACACCTTAACCTTCTTCATCCTTCTCCTTAGTATCCTCTAAAATAACGTCCACTACTGGATTGCTAATAAATAAATCACCATGGTCAATATTAGGGACACCTACAGTGTCATTCGGGTGGACAGGGTTAGTATGGAATACATTCAATATTATCCATGACTCTTTCATCCTTTTAGATTTCTATCCAAGACAAGTTGTCCACTCGCGATAAATTTCTGAGTTGGGCACGAATTGTATCTTATACAACTACTGATGAGTCCGGATTTTATTGCCACTTTTTATGAGAACCGGACAGGGGCAATTCGGAAAACATCCACCCACTGAACTATCTGAACTGAACTAATGTACTAAAAACTTAATCACTTCATGACTAAGCTAATTACCTATCTACTTAAACCTAATGGGTCTTTGAACTCGACCCGAATCCATGAGTCAACCCGAAAGCCCATGTGGCCCATAATTAAGGGTATAAATACCCAACCACTTTCATTAATGAGGGTAATGAAAATTTAATACAACCAGGCAGCTCAAGTCTCTCACTATAATCTATCCAAACATTAAATACCTTTGAAATACCACAAAACTCTAGACAAAATTACCCTCAACCAAAAATAAACCACACCAACTATGACTATGAAACTATTAATCATATCCTATTTTATTGTATTTTTACTCAGAACATATGGAGTTACGTAAGCTCCAAGCTTAGATTTTGTTTAAGTTACAATAAAAACTGAGTCTTTTGAATTCAAAAGACGTCCAACTCGTCTCCTTCCAGTTTAGCTCACCTATGGCATGCTTTCTTTGGCACAATTACCTACCCCGTTTAGCATAAGAAGAATGCTAGAAGTTGTAGCTAATCTTCTGCCCTAGCCTATGTGGTATCTTATCACATGATCTCTAACCCATGGTTCAGATTTTTTTGATACCAAAGTTGACTGGCCAATTCAATCTCTATAAGGAATTTTTGATAAAGAATAGAATAACTTTTTGTACCGAATATCATACTATAACTCACTCATTTCAACTATCTTTTAAAAACATATATATCTAGATAGAATTTAATTTAATTTTATATAAATAAAGACAAATTTAATTTAACTAAATTGTTTTTAAATTATTAACAACTAAAATAAATTTATAATTCATGATAAATAACTTATTAATTTTTTTGTTTTGTTTATCATTTGATTGCTAATTTTAAATTTAAATATGATCACATGTTTATGAATAATAGAAAATATATAAAAGATGATTGAGATGTTAGAAATTTTTATTAGCATATGAAATATATATATATATATATATATATATATATATATATATATATATATATATATATATATATATATATATATATATATATATATATATCATAAGCTACCAAGACAAAGTAAAGCTTTATATACGACCATATCAATATTTCGGTGATATTTGTTTACAAAACCAAAAATACTGATACCTTTAATGTCAAAAATGGTGATTAAAATTGGGTAACTTAAAGAGATGTTTAAATCATTGGAGTTGGTGAAGTACAAAAATTTCACAACAACAAGCAACATGGTTTATCACGACGAATTAGGCATAGATAAACTACGGTAAGTATAGCAGAGGTTGTCGTGATTAGGTTCATATTTATCACAAAAAAGTTTACTTCACCACAACAAGCATAAGGTATGTAGACTTATTAAGTCATTATATAATCTTAAACAACCATCTAAAAAGTGACATGGAAATTTTGATCGTGCTATTGTATCATATGAGTTTATACATAATATGATAAATAAAAGTTTACACACTAAAGTTTGTTGTGATGTAATATTCCTTGTATGTCTATATGTAGATGGTTTCTTATACTATGTAATGATAAGAAAGCGATTATTGAAATAAAGATATTTTTCCCATTACTTTTAAAATGAAGGATCTTAATAAAGTAGACATTATTTCAAAAATTCAAGTAGTAAAACATAATTAAGGTTATGCCTTAAGCAAATCTCATATATTTAGAAGGTACTTAATAAGTACAAGCATTTGAAAGTCAAAAAACATAATCACTTTATGATTTATCTAAGTACAAAACTTGGAAATGCAAATGGAATGACCTTGAGGTATTTGAAAAATACCAAATACACGTGTCTCTAATATTCTATCTTTTATGGGGTACTTGATCGATACATGGATACAAGTTGGATCACTAGTCTAGCCAATAACAAATCGAGTACGTGATGGGAGTTCATATTTATAAGTGGTGTTATTTCTTAGTGATTAAAGAAACAAACGTGTATATCCCACTAGACTATGGAGTCTGAATTCATATCGTTGGTCGCAACAGGTAACAAAAATCAATGTTTTAGAGATCTCTTGTTGGATATACCATTCACATCTAAAGGGAATATGGCAATACAAATACATTGTGATAGTAAATATATATATTATATAGATCATATAATGGAATATGCAAATGGAAGTTTAAGACATGAATATGTTAGATATTTAATTCAAAGTGGAATTATATTGGTCTTATACCTACGTTCTAGTGAGAACTTAGTGGATCCATCTACCAAACCATTAACTCAAGAATTGGTAATCTCTACATCTAGAGGGATGATACTAAGACTCTTAAAATGATATTTTGTAAAAAATTGTAACCCAATTCGACTATGGAGAACCTAAATACTAAAATTTGAAATGGATAACAACAAGATGTATATGAAAGGTTCACCATGTATATAAATTAAAGTTTCATTAGTGAGGTGTGTGAGATAAGTTGGTCATCACCATGAATGGATAAGTTCAAAGAAATTTTTAGTACAACTTGGTCTACCGTGACACGTGTTTTTAAAGGTAACAAAAAATGTAAGAATTGTACCGAGGGACATCTTTCATGAGAGAATGAGTTCATATTAATTTATGATTCTTGAAATAGATAAAGCACACAACCAATATAGTGCTAAAGTGTAATGTAGACAAATGATTTAATAAAACAATTGTGTGTGTCAAATCGTCAGTTAGATTAAACAAGGGGTTTGTTCAAAGGTACGACTAATAATGTTTTTCGATTTAAAAATTATATATTTGCACTAAGGTAAAATAGAAATCAAAATATATATTAGTATATGCCAAAAGCTGTATGGATAAAGAGATAAGAAATTTTCTTTAATCAAGTGGAGGATTATTGGAAATTTTGATTAAATGTGGTAAATCTAAAGAGAAGTTCAGATCATCGGAGTTAATGAAACGATGAGAAGGTTAGACTAAGTACAATGTACTTCATTGCATGAAGCAACATGACTTATCATGACAAAGTAGGCCTAGAAAACCTACTGTAAGTCTGGCAAAGCTAAGGATTTCCGCAATCAATGCCGCAATCAAATTTGAAATTCTAGTTACCAACGTTAGGTAATTGTTCCAATATGCACTTTCTTTGACTAAAGTAGAGATGATCATGGTAAAGTCTGGCATGTTGTGTCTCTTGATATATTTAAATTTTGAAAACGTATTTTTTGAAGGGTTGCGACTTTACCTACATAGTTATGAAAGATTCCAACAATTTCGAATGGTTTAATCATTTCAATAAATAAGCCAACACTTGGAGAATAAATCACAACTTTGTTAATATCTCAAAAATATCTCTTATGTGTATCTATCTCGTTATATTCAAACTTTGTTAAATCTGAATCTGAAATTCTTGTTGCTCGTATTTGGACTCATAAAGTTTGTTATATTTTGAAAGAACTTATTTAAAAGTTTAAAAAATAAAATGATCGCATTATAATCTCATAATTCAAACTTCACTATAATTTCCAATGATATTTCTTGAACAAACTTTATCTTAACTAATACTGCAACTTTTTATTTCTTAACTTTATTTTTTAACATTTAACATATAACATCTCACAACAAAACTAAGTATATATTTCCATGATTTCAAACAATTTCATAACCTTTTTTATTTATTTATTGATCTATTCTATTTACTCATTTGTAAAAATATCACATTTTTATTTTACCTATTTTATTGGAGTAACTTTTATTCAAACAAATTACCCTTTTAATTAATTGGTCTCGAAATTTTCAAAATTACATGTTACTTACTTCTCGTTATAGTGGTTTGAAATATAAAAAAACTCAATCTAAAAAATATGGTAGGTCTTCCATGTTTTTATCTTGTCTCACGTTAGTCTCCATCCTTTACCTATGTAATAAACAGGTACTTTTGGTAGCACCGATAGAATGTTAGTTGGACAAGTACGTATTAATTGTGGAGTAAAACCCTCAAGAATGAAACAAATATGAGTTGCATCTAATAATAAAGTATTTCCAATTACAATGAATAACGTTAAAGCAAAAGCGGTAATTATCGTAAAACCAACCCCAACACGCTTGCATATAATTGGTAAAACAATATTTAACATACATGATACGAGGTATGCATCGGACATGCCATAATTTATGTGTCATTACATAAACAAAATTACCAACATTAGGCCCGATATAAATTGTGGCTTTATAGCCATTGCCCATGGTTTGTTTGGTGCCGAGAGTGGATGCCAACTCGTTGAAAAATTGTTAGTACACAAACTAAAAACCGAAAGAGAGTTATATTTAAGTGATGCATATCCTCGAAAATATGTTGAGGTAAAAAAAGAACTGCAATGGTTGAAATATTATAAAAAGTGCACTGTTATAAAATTTGATATCGTTACCAAGTTGTGGCAAACTAATTGCCATTACTTTTAATTGTGTTTTCTATTTCTTAGCATCCAACGGTTGTTCAACTTATTTGTCGGTTAAATATGCGCCACCAACAGACGGTCCTCACTAAGAGCTCAGGGTTGTTTTTTGAAAGCAAATTATTTTATTCATGTACATAAATATATTATTTTATTAAAATCTTATAGTTATTAAAATGAAATAATTGTTTGATATAATTTATTTTAGTTGTTTTTATTTTACTTTTTTAGATTAATATGGTTAAAGTTTCACCTTTACGAATGATAGATCCTTCGTGGATGCACACTACTAAAGAAGATGTTAGACCTTGGTCGATGTCAGTTGTTGGAGATAGTCAATAATTTTTTTTCGGTTACAACATCCTGCATTGGCACCATCCGGAAAAATGTGAGTCGTTAATAGTATACTTAACAAAAGAGCTATAGAATTTTGTCACTTTGAAGTTGTATTAGTTTTTTAAATTTTCATGGAAGTACTACTACTAGTTTTTTTTCAATCATGAATATTTTATATTTTTTACTTAGAACTTCATTTATATTTTGGAACTAACATTTATCAAATTTTTGGAAGCATAGAACATTTGTTCCACCTCTCATTTATTATGTTTGGGTTTTACAAAAAATATTAATTGAATAAAAAAATATTAATTGATTAAAAAAATAACTTTGTCTATTGTCATTAGTTATTGGTGCATGCAATAGCCTAGACGTGAATGGTTGGCACACTTAATAGCCAAGGCGCCAACAATTGGTGTTTAGGCTAACATATCCGCCAACAGAAAACAAATATGTGGTCTTTTCCACCAACATCTTGTCGAATAAAAAAATACTAAAAAGAACTGAAGGTTGGTTTTAAAAAGTACATGTTCCCGTCATTGTTTGGCCGACTACACCATCATTCCGCCAACATATGGAGGAAACAACCTAAATATTTTTTAAAACGTTTACAAAAATTATTATAAGCACACAATAAACTTTAAAACATCATAACCTTTAAAAGAAGAGAAGCAAATACATAGAATATAAACAGAAATATCCATCATAGACTAAAAACATCATAAACCGAAAGATACTTCATAAACTTTAAAACAACAAAAGTCAAAAGATACATGGAGATAAACTAAAATGGACACTTAATAACTCCTGACCAAGTATCATCCACCAATAATATGTCCCGCCAAAATGTTATCCACCAATAATACGTCCTGTCAATTCCATTTCTCTATATAAAGGTCATCAATAATATAACTTTGAAGACATAACTCCATTTACTTAAATATAGTCTATATTGAAGCTCATACTTTTGTTTGACATGGAATGAACTATCAATGAAGACTCACATCTTCTGCAAAACGTCAAGTATGTTAGGAAAATGAGGTCGATTGAGAATATCGATGGGTTTATTAATAAAGTGTTATGTGTAATGTACTACATGTGCGGTCATCAAAGAGAAAATCCCATGTCGCCTCAACGCAATCGTGAAAAAATATTTGTCATGTATTTTATCTCAAAAGCGAACCAATATTCCGGGTGTTCGATCTCGCATACACAATTAGGAACGAGGTGCTTAACTCATTCAATTTTATTGTAACAGATTTTCTGATAAAATATATATTGCATTATGTAGAAGGTGAACAAATCATTCAAAAAGATGGATCAATAAGGAGTTGTATTTTCAATAAAGGATGTGACTTTGACTAAAACCATGTTGTTTTACATTCATGTTTAATGTTGTTTTATGTTCGTTTGATCACTTTATATTATTGTATTTGCATTATGTTCCTTTAAGTGATCTAAGTTATTGTATTTGTTTAATATTGTTTTATATTTGTTTAGTTTTCTTTAGTTCAAGTTTACATGTTTACTTATGTATTTATTAGGTTACAATATTTTTTCAATTCTAAATATTTAGGTATGTGACCTCTTGCACGATTTCAGACAAGAGGTGCATAAAGTGTTTGGTACGAGGATTAATGATTCAATTAAAAAACATATACTTCGCAATATCGAGTTTGACCTCGTTAGTAGTATGATGGAACATCCGCACTTCCTAAAATTAGATATGTAACGATATAACTATTATATGTGCTATCTGTTGTTTTATCATCAATGAATCTAGTTGTGTTCGTCTTAAAAAACTAAAATCAATGATACTTTTAGATTTTTTTTTGAGTTCCGATTTGAAACTTTTACACTTAATTAAAAATGAGAAGTGATTTAGTAGTAGGTGATAACGCATGTATATTTAAGAGCATATACAGTGGTACATGTTAAAATTATATGTTAACTAGTGACAGGTAGGATAAAAATATATAATTTACCTATTTTTTAGCTAACTAATATATTAAATGATATTAGTTAACGAATAAAATAACAAAAAAAAGAGTGGTGGAGGAAAAAAAGGAAAAATAACCGCTAAAATACAATGGATAAATCTGCTAACTCGCTCTGGGAATTTAACAAACGAGTTAACAAAAATTACTTCCACGTCATCTAACTTCAATCTTAACACGTTCACTGGAGTAGATTTTTTAGTGTTTTAACTAAAAATCAAATTAACACATGATTTAACACTTCCCCGGTACATGTTCTAAGATATTATTTACTAAATTGGATATCTCGATTGAATTCAATATATAAAATAAATAATAGATAAACTTCAAATACTAAATTACAGTAATTATTAGGATTTGGTATTTTTATTTACATTTTCTTATAATAATTTGGGTTATGCTAAGTAGGGATTTTATGCGGCAGCTAATAAATATTTATTACTTACGTTTTAAACTATTTTTAATTAGGATAATAACGAGTGGAATCTATATTTTTTTAAACATAACTAACCTTTTTAGTTGAAATATATTAAGATCCATTTTAGGAGATAATTTTAAAATAATTTAAGTCTAAAAATAATTATTTTAAATAAAAATAAAAACATTGAAAAGTTTAGACAACAACTAATACGTTCTTTTATTAAACTTCTTTAAATTATTTAAAAACTATATTATTAAAAATCTTAAAATAAAACAAATTTAAAAACTACTGCTTAAAGATACATCAGTTATTTATAAATTATTATTATTTTTAGGAGTTTCAAGGGGAATGAAATATCTTGAGGACTTCCTTCTCTCTCAAGAAAAGCTCCAAGAAGGGTTTTTAGTTTCTTGCCTTCTAAGAAACTATCACCTATGTATTTGTTCAAACTAATTGCTAGCATAAAAGTGCTTCATTGATAAGGGAAGCGCTGCATCTGCAGGCACTGCTTGTTTGAACGGCTCGGTCAAACATGGTGGAGGATGCTGATTTTCCGCCTCTGAAGGGCACGGCTGGTTTGTCTTCAACGGATAAGGGTGATTCTTCGAAAAGATTGTATTCTGATGTGGTTATAAAGAAAGACAAGTTTACGGAATACAGTCCTGAAAGTGTTTCAAAGTTTGATGATCTCAATGTCATCAAGTTTGCTGGTAAGGTGAAGTCTGATCTCTGTGCACATTCAAGAACTACACTTGTAGTCAAGTTCAAGGACGGGATTCCCAAAAGGCAGGTGTTTCAAGGTTTTCTTGATTCATTCAAATTCAAGGGTGCATTCACTTATGTCACGATTGATTCTAGACAGATTCTAGTCGAATTTTCTGCGTTAGAAGACGCAGACAGGTTATGGGTAAGGAGTTTTTGGAAGGTGGATGGCAGGATGATGAGGGTAGTCAAGTGGTGTCCTCAAAGTTCAAGAAATTTTGAATGTCCAGAAGCGCTGTTGTGGGTAAGGTTTGAAAAAGTGCCAGAATTCATGTATAACAGCTCTGTTATACATGCTTTGGCTTCTTCTTTGGGTCTAGTTCATCATGTTGTTATCCCTGAGATTAATAGAGCGAACTGGAACGCCTGCTTTGCCTTAATTGAGATCGACGTTTCAAGATTACTTAAAAGAAAGTTGAAAGTTGAGTTTGGTGATGGTGATACGATTCACATTGCTGTTAGTTATAAAAACGCTCCTGGCTACTGTAAGACTTGCAATCACATGGGTCACGAACCTGATAAATGCAATAAGAATACATTGATGGGTGCAAAGAAAGCAACATAAACTAATGTTATTACTGAAAGAAAGGATACTCGTCAAGAATATTTACATGAATCCAACAACTGTGTTAATGTAACTAAGCCTACTAAGGTCCAATCCTTTACTCATGTGTACAGGAGGAAGTTAAAATCTATAATTACAATGAAAGACAGGTCTATTACTAGTGTGTCTTGTCCCTCTACAAGTGTGGGGAGTCCAGTGAAGAAGAGTATCACTTCAAAAAAGGATCCTAATATTATCAGTGCCCTTCAAAATCTGGAGGAAGAAGAGAATTGTTTGAACAACTCGCAGGCATCTCCACGAGGAGGAAAGGCTGGTAGTTGCAATGCTTCTCCAAGAATGAGCACCAATGACCCTGAACAAGATTTCGAGACAGTTATTTCAAGAAGGGTAAAATCTGCAAATAGGATTAGTAACTCTAACAGATTGTCAATAAACTCTCTAAACAAGAGAGTAAAAGGTCAAAAACATTCATTTTCAGATAATGATTAAAGTCATAAGCTGGAATGCAAGAGGAATTCATAACAATCCAACGATTGCAAGGCTTAAATTTATTATTAATAGTGAGAAGATTAAATTGATTGCGATACAAGAACCATTGGCTAGGGCTGACAAGGTGGGTCTGGTTGCTAGGAGACTTGGATTTGAGAACTACTTGGTTAACTCCTCAAACAAAGTTTGGCTGTTCTGGCCAAAAGATATTAGTATTGTGGTGGTTAGGGATCATGATCAGTTCATGCATGTTCAAATATGCTGTGATAATTTTACTTGTTTTTTTACATCAGTCTATGCTAAAAATCAGAGAGTGCAGAGGAAAGATCTTTGGAGCCAGCTTAGTTCATTTACCTGTGATAGCCCTTGGATCTTGGCAGGGGATTTTAACACTACCAGGTGTCCTGATGATCAGCTCCATTGTGTGAATTATGATGGTGCTAGTGCAGACGACTTCAATCGGTTCTTAAGGGACTGCAATTTAGATGTTCCTGGCTTCACTGGATCTCGCTACACCTGGAGCAATAACAACAATTGGAAGAGGTTAGATTGGGTGTTGGTTAACCAGAATATGCTTAATGTACTAAGCATTCAGGTTTGTCACATGGTCAGAACCTGCTCTGACCATGCACCTTTGTTAATTTCTCTTTGTAATGTCAATAACAATAATTCTAACAGAAAGAAAGGTTCTTTTAAGTTCATCAATGCTTGGGCAAATCACTCTGACTTCATGTCTACTGTGAATCAGAACTGGTCCAAGCATTGTAATGGAGAGGATAAAAACATATTTTGGTTTAAACTAAAAAGATTGAAAAAGCATTTGAAAAGTTGGAATTTTACTACATTTGGAAATATTTTTAATAAGGTCAAGGAGGCTTCTATTGAGGTAGAGAACTGTGAGTTGCTTCATCAGTCTCTTAAAGATAATGTCTCTAAAGCTAATCTATCTAAGGCTAACAGTGTTCTTATTCTTGCATTAAAGGATGAGGAAAGTTACTGGAAGCAAAAATGCTTCAATACATGGTTAAATGACTGTGATGGTAACACAAAATTATATCATAGTTATGTTTCTAAGAAAAGAAAGAAAAACTTCGTTGTGGGTATAAAAGATAATGAAACCTGGCTTACTGATCAAAGTGAGATTGCATTCTCTGCAGTGAATCATTTCAAAAATATCCTTTCTTATGAACCTGTCATTGATACTGTTATTAGTGAACAAGACTCTATTCTAAACAATATACCTAAGCTTGTGTTGGACAGGGAAAATGATGAGATAACTAAGCCTACAACTACTGAGGAAATCTGGGCTACTATATGTGGCATGAAGCAAGACAGTGCACCAGGCACAGATGGTTTTAATCTTTTCTTTATTAAGCAATGTTGGAATATTATTAACTATGACCTATGCAAATCTCTGAATGCTTACCTAGATGGTAGAGATATTCCCAAAGGAGTCTTTTCTACTGGGATTGTACTGGTTCCCAAAATGCCTAATCCTACAACATGGAACAATTACAGACCGTTAAGCATGTGCACTATCTTAAACAGACTGATATCTGCTCTTATTAACAGAAGAATATCTTGCATACTTCCTAGAATTGTTTCTAGAGGACAGGGTGCATTTGTAAAAGAAAGGCTAATTCATGACAACATACTAATAATTAAGGAAATGCTTCATCATATAAGGAGGAAGCCTTCTAAAGGCAATATCATTATTCAACTTGACATGACAAAGGCGTTTGACAGGATGTCTCACACCTTTGTCATCAAAGCTTTAAAGTGCTTTGGCTTTTCTGAGAATATTACTTCAATAATTTATAGTATGATTTCAAATGTGATGATATCTGTGCTTATCAATGGGTCTTGTTCAGGGTATTTTCCACAGAAATCAGGTCTAAGACAAGGAGACCCTTTATCTCCTTGTCTTTTTATCCTGGCTGAGGAAGCATTATTGAGGGGCTTGGAGAATCTATATGTTTATAATACTAATATGCAATTTTACATTAAGTCAGGCTTCATCTTACCTTGTATTGCTTTTGCAGACGATATTGTAGTCTTTACTAATAGCTCTCCTACAGCAATAAAAGAACTGAGTAACCTGCTCAACAAATATCAACAGGAGTCTGGTCAGATGATTAATATAGAGAAGACTAAAGTGATTACATCATCAAGGTGTTCTAATGTTAATGCTGCCAGGATAAATACTACTATGGGATTCAAAACTGATAGTGCTCCATTCACTTATTTAGGGACTACCATTGCTGCAAACAACAAAGGAGTGCATTTCTCTTCTCTTTTAGCTAAAATTTATAATAAAGTCAATGAATGGGACTTGAAGAACTTGTCTTTTAGTGGTAGACTGTCACTTATTAGACATGTTCTTCACCCCATTATTTATCTCAGAATGCAAAATAGCATTATACCTAAAAATATACTACATAAAATTGGTCTCTGTTTCAATAAGTTTCTATGGAGAACTAAAGTGAATGAGTGTGCCATTCACTGGTCTGGTTGGAGTGGTATTTGCAAACCCTTTGTGGAGGGTGGATTGAATATTAAACTCCTATCAGACATTCAGCTTTCATTTGCTTATAAACTATGGTACTATTTTAGAAGAGGGAAGTCTCTTTGGACTGAATTAATATCTAAGTCTTACTGTACGGACAGGCACCCACTCAGTGCCAAATGTGGTATTGGGGACTCTATTGTGTGGAAGGGGCTCTGTTCAATCAGGGAAAGGGCTGACTTATACATTCACTGGAGTGTGGGCAGTGGAGACATAGATTTTTGGAAGGATTCTTGGCACAAGATGCCACCAATAGTAACTGATCAAAACTCTTGGTTTTTGCCAGCAAAGATAAACACTTTTTGGAAAAATGGTTTATGGGACTCCAGTACAATATCCTCCCTTTCTCTTGAGAGACAGCAACACATTCATGGTGTTAAAGTCTGTCATGAAAAGGAAGATACTATTGAGTGGAGTCTTTCCAGTGATAAAAAGTTTTGCACAAAAAAAACCTGGGAAAATATCAGAGTTAAAAATAACTCTTCCTTCTTTTATAAAAAAATATGGCATAGCTTTATACCATCTAAAATTTCTTTTCTTTGCTGGAGATTACTGAAGAATTTTGTGCCTACTGATGACATCCTAACCAAGAGGCATTTTACTATAGTCTCAAAGTGTCAATTTTGTAGTAGTTGTGAGGAGCTAACTCACCTATTCATAAACTGTAACTACGCTTGGCAATTATGGAATTACTACGGGCTTATGTTTAGGATCCCAGTCAGGAGATTCATGACTCTAAGACATATGCTATTAGTCTGGTTTAAGTCGACTTGTTATAAATTCCATGTTACCCAAATTGTTCCACAACTGATACTTTGGACAATTTGGTATAACAGGAACCATAGCAAGTTTGATAAACCTTTTGACAACTTCATCAAAGCTGTGAACAGAATTAATAGATTACTAAGGGGAATAGACTCTAAACTAAAGTCTAAACACTGGGCCAATGCTGTGGATGCAGGTGTACAGATAGGAGTATTATCTATAAGCAATAGGAAGGCCACTTACAGGTCATGGAAGGCTCCAGCGCTGGGAAGACTCAAAATCAACACAGATGGAGCTTGTAGCTTCACCGGTGAGGCTTCTGGTGGATACATTGTTCGGGATCACTTGGGTAACTGCATTGAATGGGCCAGTTTCTTGTTTGGCAAACTGAGTCCCCTGCAAGCAGAAAGAAGAGCACTTGTTGAGGCTCTGTTGGCATGTAAAAGAAGAGGTTGGCGAAAAACTGACCTGGAATCAGACAGTATGGTTCTGGTTCGTAGTATTTGCTCTGATGTTTCGCCTCATGTTGCTGGAATTGATATTTGTAAAGCCTTGATCCTCCCCACCATGAAGATCAGCCACATTTCCAGATCGGAAAATGTGGCGGCTGACTGGGTTTCGAGGTGGGCTCTGGAGGAGAAAAGGAGCCAGGTGTTTGACAGTAGTGAGATGCCTAATCCGCTTCTAGCTATAATGGTGCTCGATAGTATCGGGGTTGGATACTTAGACCCAGGTTAGGGTTTGAATTTGTGAGGCTGTAGAAAGAGAGAAGGAAGGGGAAAGTTGATATTAGGGTTCCTGTGGGATCGATTGTGATTAGGGATTTTTGCCCCTTGGTTTGTACTGTGTTGCCTTGGATTGGGCCGAATTCAGATTTATAAGCCCAAACTTACTTGGATTCTTAGCCTTGTTTGTTTGGGTCTTATGTTGTAACCTTCTTTCTATCAATAATCAGAGTTTATTTTGCCAAAAAAAAAATATTATTATTATTAAATTAAAATATAAATTTTTTAAAGGTTCTGAAATTAAAATTTTCATATTTTTAAACTATTAAATTAAAATAATATAACATTATATTTTTTAATTTTATTAATTACTTTATTCTTATAATAATAGATTTATCTTTAATAATTAATATACCAATAATTAGTTGCATTATTTATTGACATGTTTTTATACATGTAATTATCAACTAAAATGTTATCTATATTTTTGTAAAATTGTAACTTATCATCATTATTAGTATTATAGAAGTAGGATAATACCTAAACAAAAATAACCTAAAAAATTATAAATATTTGTTGAAGGATACCAAAAACACC
Source organism: Limnanthes douglasii subsp. nivea (assembly GCA_036936605.1). NCBI lineage: Eukaryota > Viridiplantae > Streptophyta > Magnoliopsida > Brassicales > Limnanthaceae > Limnanthes > Limnanthes douglasii. Next base: position 74,361,002 of record JAUPFV010000003.1, on the reverse strand, counting down.
CCTTAGCATAACCCTAAGTCCCTAACTACCCTATATAAATCAAAATAAAAAATGCGCACACACAGCGATACTAGTCCGAGCCGTTAATACTCCATTGATATCAAAATCAGTAATTTTTTTATTAGAAAGCTAAAAATAAGAGAGAAAAAAACAAGAAAGTAACTGAGGCTTACTGTCCAAGTCAAAACTAAAGACAATTAGTCAACTACCAGTGGAAGAAAAACAAAATAGTAAATTGACCAATGAGATAAGGGACTCCATATTTCCAAGGTCTCTGAAGTTTAGGTCGGTAGGTAGCCAGTCCAAATTTATTTATAGATGTACAGAGTTATGTACAGTTGTTTATTTTAAATACTAAATTCTATTCGAATTTAAATGTTTTAATTTTATTTCTAATTTCATAATTCTTTTAGTATAATATTAGAATACAATTTTAAAATAATAATATTTTAAAATATAAAATAATATTTTACAAGCCGGTAACATTTACGGTAAATATTGTTTGGAATGTTTGAGATATAATAAGAAAATAATATCAATCAGAACATACCAAACTAGCTGAAATCTAAAAAAAAAATAACTAAGCAATTCATATATGAACGAATTATAACAGTTTAAACATGAGAAAGATATAATAGTTGGATCAGAATAGTTAGTTTGCAGAATAAAAATGTCGTCAAAATTAAAGTTAATACCAATTATGGTTTCGCAAGGGGCATTAGGACGACATAGAGGATTGTGTTAGGGTGGCGACCAAAAATCTCACATCTCATATTGGTTAAACATGGGAAGGATCGGTGGTATATAAGTAAGAACATGTGTCAACTAGTATGAGGTTTTTTGGAAGTTGACCAAAAGCAAAGTCGTGCGTGTCTTCGCGCACAAAGCGGACGGTATCATACTAGTGTGGAGATCGGTTGTTCTTACTTATATACGAAGATGGAATATGCGGTACCTTTATTCCCAACAAGTGGTATAAGAGCTCCAGGCCCAGACCAGATAACCGTGTGGGTGAAATTCTCGAATGATATCGAACATGATAAACCAGTAGCCATGCTCAAGGTGAAAGATCTGCTATATATATCACAAGGTGACCTAGTTCGGTTTTCCCGTGGTTCATGTGTCAAGAGTAGCGCTAAATAACAAGGTGACCTAGTTCGGTTTGCCTGTGGCTCATATGTCAAAAGTGGTGCTAAAGAACAAGGCAATGTGGTGATAGGAGTGAGCAGATACATATTCGTTGTAATGCTCTATGGATCAGGTGGGGAAGCATCCTGATTATAGTCGACGAATGATAAGACAACTGAGAGAAGGCTAAGTGGTACCTTGTTTGAGAGGATGATTGTTAATGTGGCGGCCAAATTCTCACGCTAAAGAACAAGGTGGCCTAGTTTGGTTTGTATGTGGCTCATGTGTCAAGAGTGGCGCTAAATAATAAGATAGTATGGTGATCAGAGTAATTAGATAGAGATCCGTTGTAATGCTCTATGGGTTAGGTGGGAAAGCATCTTGATTAGAGTGGAAGGATGATAAGCCTCCACCACGCTGTCTACCAAAAATACACTCTAAATTTAAAAAGCAAAACTTAGAAGAAAAAATACTCTCTATCATAAAAAATATTTTTTAAGTCTGACTGTATCACATTGTAATCCGAAAAACAATATTAAAAAATATCATTGGTTTTATTTTTGTAAGATGAAGAAAACTAGACCCATATATTATATTTTGGAATTTTTTTCGCTATACAAGATTTCATATTTATTTTAACCCTTTGTTTCGTATCTTCCATGTATATATTTGGTTCGTAATTTGCACTTATGTACTTTTTGGTTCACAATTCTCACTTAAGCAAAAAATATTAACCATTGTTTCGCATTTCACACTTTATTTAACTCTTGTTTCCCATTTCACATTTATTAATGTTTCACATTTTGCACTTCTTTTAGCATATCACATGTACCCGTGTTTTGCAGCTCACGGTTAGACCGAAAGGATATTCAAACTGAACCTTGTTTCACATTTTAAACTTCCTTTAATCCTTGCTTTGCATTTCGTATTTACACATGATTCACATTTCGAACTTGGATAAAAAAAAAATCATATTTAACCTTTTTCTCATATTTTGTACCTCATTTGACCATATTTCGCATTTTGCATTTTGCACTTATCCAAAAAGGCAAAAAAAAACTTTTATTTCGTAATTCGTATTTACATTCCACATTTCATTTAATCCTTGTTTTGCATTTTGTATTTCGCATTTACCCATCCTTTAAAGTTCACACTTATATATAAAAATAAAATTTAACATTTGTTTCGCATGTCACACTTTCTTTAGCCCTTGTTTTTCACTTTATATTTGCTTATTTTTACAATTTGCATTTAGACAAAACAAAAAATCAAAATTAACCATTATTTTGTATTTTGTATTTTTGTTTAAACCTGAATTTGCATTTCGCGCTTAAGCAAGAACAGTTTATTAACTTTTATTTCACATTTATATTTAGCATTTTCGTTTAACTCTAGTTCCGTATACTGTACTTAGCGAAAACAATTAACTTTGGTTTCGCATTTTGTGTTGTCGTTTAACCCTGGTTTCTTAATTCGCATTTACATATCTTGTTTTTTACATTTCATACACTTAACGTTTTATATTTTTTATACTTAAGGTTTTTCATTTCACATTTATTATACTCAATCATCATATGTTTGCATTTGTTATAGCTAAAGTTTTGATCCAAACCCTATTTATAAAAAAACCAAAGACATCATATTTTTAAACATCAGTCATGTTCACTTACACTGATCAGACCTCTTATCCTTCTATTTGGTTATGATTTGATGCTTTCAGAGGCGTCCCCTCGTTTAAATCCTAGCAGCAACAACTACAAATATTCAAAATTAGCTAGAAGAAAATAAACTCGTTTGGTTTCCAAAAAAACGTTTTGAGCGGGTTTGAAAGAAAATAAAAAAAAATAGCGAAAAAATAAAAAAATTGTAAAAAGATATGTGTTGTATATAAAATTACTCATATACAGTAATAAAAGTTGAATATTAAATAGTTATTGGCAATGCAAATTATATATATAGTATTAGATGATATTCGTGTATTTAACTTATAATATGTTTTACTTTAGTTATTATTTTGATATTTCACACTCAAATTAATAATTATATTATAAATGATAAGTAAAATAATAATAATATTAATATAAAATTTTAAAATAATACGTGACTTTTATATTAATAAGTGTTTATTTTCTAAGTATGACTTAAAATGAGATAACCCAATTCTATCGGGTTGTATGGGTTGTTTGATTCCATATTATAATTATTCTACAACTATTTGAAATTGTATAGGATTGTCTTATTCAAGTCAATTGTTAAAAGTTATCCGAAAATAGTTTGTGATGTTAAATTTAAATTATTAGAATTATGATTAAATAAAATGATTCGAGAATAACAAAGATTAGATTGGAACATAACTGAAATTTAAAATCAAATAGCAACAATTTGATGTAATATATATTAAAATATTATACGAGGTGATTGTTTGTAGGTCATGATCAAAATATATTATGTTCTAATTATTATTTTATTAAAAAGAATATTTATACTTTTGTATTTAACGTAAGAGGTACTCGGATGGATGAATTTCTTATCTTTCAAAAAATCATTTTGAACTCCAAGAAACTTTCTATCTTCAAGCGCATTGATCGCTGTAATCAATCCCTCCCGATCCTTAGCTTTCCAACATTTCCAGCTCTTATTCTCTTTATTTTTGTATTTCTATCGATTGTTGTTTTTGCGTTCAATATCCTGTATATTCTGGTATTCATCATCTGCATCTCCATTCTTTGTTGGTTTTGTTTCCGTCTTTCCTAGATGTTTGTCAGTGCTTGTGGAAGAAGTCTCAATTCTCTAGTCCTTCTGATTATGCATCTAACCAATCCTTCAATGGGTAATCCCCATATTAGAGTTCTTACATAATCCAACTTTCCTGGAATTCATAAAACAACCCAACAAGAAAAATATTCAACAAAAGCCACATCAAAGATAACGAAACCTTTTGCATAATTGTTTAAACCATCATTCACACCCAATGAATACACATCATTAGAAATCCATCAAAAAGTGACAACATTTCTTCACAATTCTCAAAACAACACAAAGACAAGCTTATGGCCACAATAAGATTTACTGTAATCTGTAAATTTTCTAAAGGTAACCCTAAGAAACATTTGCTAACAAAATTATTAAATGAACGCAGGTTTACAGGTGATTATAGTGTACCAAAGTGGGATGTCTGTCACATCTTACTATAATTTTATTTAAAATAAAATATAAGCAAACTTTGGATCAGAAACGTCTAGATTATTGGTCAATCTGTAATTAGAGTCCTAATGTGGATTGCATCATTCAATCCAAGAATAGAAAGTCCAATCACTCATGTCTAGATAAGAATAGCTAAAGTTTTTGAATACATATTCAATGAAGCAATCATCCAAACTATTACAGCCCTTATAGGTCAGCCTATTAAAACCTGGATCCGATAGAGAAACAGATCCTTCTACAATGCTTGCTCCTTTTGGATTGAAAAAGACCTTACCCAAAATTTCAGCATCATATTTGGGTTGGGTTTGGAGACAATGAGGGATGTTGGTTAGAGATAAGCTACAAGAACCTCCCTCAATATTTTCAGGTGTGTAAGCACATATGACATAATCAAGACATATGCAAGAAACATATAACAATCTCTCAGAAATTGAAAAAAATACATGAAAACCATAAACTTTAACAATATAACCTCTTAAAGTCAAATCAATAATCATGGTTCCTCGGATAGACTTCCAGAATCAAATTCATTAAGATATCATCCTTCATCGGAAAAAGAAACCAATTAGAAAAGCTGTATATTCTCCTTCCTTAGTTAGATCAGCAAACATCCATATTAAGCATATTGACAAAGACAAACAAAGCATTAATAACTTCAAAGAAACTCAAATCATCTCTGATCAGAAGGATCCTAGTTCCAATGATGAAGAATTTATAAAAGCAACCAAATCTCTAGACTATGATTATAATTTATCTTCCTTTATGGATTTTGAAATTTTTTCAACAAGTAAGCATACCCCAAACCAAGATAACATAGGAAGCCTACTGGTTACTCTTATTCTAAATAAAAAAGAGATTAATACTAGTTTACAGAACCTTATCAACAGAAAGCTTAAACAAGTTGGAAACAAAAATAAAAAAACCTCCATAGTCATCAAGTCTCTGCAGTTTGCAGAACCCAAAAGAGCTACTTTAAAAGCCATCTATGATCAAACTCCTCAAATGGAATATTCATGGGATTGACAACAAAACTTCTTTGCGTAGGCTCAAATCTATTGTTCGTAAAGATGATATCAAGTTCATCATCATCCATGATCTTCTTATTAATAACAATTTTCAAGAGTTTATAGCTTCCAATCTTGGATTCAATCACCACATTGCAAATACTTCTAACAAAATATGGTTGTTCTCGAAAGATGATTTGATGATTAATATTTTGATTGATCATGGCCAGTGTATTCATACTAAAATTAATCTACCTTATATTGAAAAAACCTTCTATGTTACCTCTCTTTGTGCTAAATATTGTAGGATTAATATAGTAGGCCTCGGGGATATTCTAAGTCTCATTTTAACAACATCTAAAGAATGATTAGTGTTGGGAGATTTTAACTCAATATGTTCTTCTACTAAGTAGCTGGGATGTTCTACATACTGAAATCAAAGTTCAGATGATTTTAATGATATGATTCGTGATTGTTATTTGGAATGTCGGAACTAATTTTTCCTGATCAAACAAAACTAAATGGAAATACCTAGATAGAGCTTTGTTTAATCAAGCATGGTCTGACTATTTCTTTGATACTAAGGTGACTCATATGCCTCGTAGTTGCTTTAATCACACTCATTTATGCATCAATATTATTAAATATAAAATCAAACATAATAATAGCTTCAAGTTTCTGAATATATGGACTTTGGATAAGAACTTTATCAATTTGGTGGAAGCTAATTGGAATCAAGATATGGTTGATTACCTATGTTTGTTTTTTTGGAATAAAATCAAAAGGCTTAAACTTTCGTTTAAAGATTAGAACAAAAATTACTTTGGTAACATTTTTTACAAACTTCTAGTTACCGAAGAAGCTGTCAAAGACTGTGAATCAAGTTATCATGTCTCAAATAGAATTGATGATAAAAATAACCTATCTAAAGCTACTGCTAATAATTTGTTGGATCTTTCTATGGAAGAAGATTATTGGTTTCAAAAGTGGTACTCCAATTAAATTAAAGATGATGATAGGAATACTAAGGTCTATAACAACTATGTCAAGAATAAGAGGAGAAAATGCAGAATTTCAAGCATCAAAGTCAACAATAATTGGATCACAAACGAGGATCTTCTTAGCTCATCTACTGAATTATATTTCAAATATATTCTTTCATATCCTGTTTTTAATAAATCTAGATGAAGAATATGCTTACATGAATGATAATATATTTAATGTTATTCCTAAGATTGTAAATGATACAGATAACAACTCACTGTTAGTTGCTTCTACTGAAGATGAAATCCTTAGCATTATTCAAAACCTCAAGTCATCTAGTGCACCGGGAATGAATGGATATATCAGATGCTTCTTTCTAACTTGCCGGAAAATCATCAAGCAAGACCTTCTCAAAGCAATGACATATTTTATTTTTGGTAAATACATCCCCAAAGACATCATGGCCACTGGCATTTGTTTAATTCCTAAATCATGCAATCCAACAAATTGGAAAGATTCTAGGCCAATTAGTTTATATATTACGTTGAATATAGTCGTGTCAAAGATACTAAATAACAGAATAACTAACATTCTTCCTAAGATGATTTCTGAAGTGCAAGAAGCTTATGTCAATGACAAATAAATTCAAGATAATATCCTCCTCACTAAGGATCTTATTCAAAAATTAAGAAGAAAAACAAAGGTTGGTAACATTGTTATCGAAGTAGATATGTCTAAAGCGTTTGACAATCTTTCTCATAGTTTCATCATTAAATTTCTTCAATCATTTGGTTGTAACTATAAATTTATCAACCTAATAAGCATCATGCTTAAATAAATTTTTGTCTCAATTATTATCAATGGAAAAACCATAGATTTCTTTAAAACTAAAAGAGGTGTTTGACAAAGGGACCCTTTGTCCCCTAGTTTATTTATCATTGCAAAATAAGTTCTTATTAGGGGTCTTAGTACCATATATGATTCTGATAAGACTTTAACATACTCATCTAAAAGCGACATTAATATACCATGCCTAGCCTTTGTTGACGATCTATTAAAACAAATTTCTAATGGTCTTGTTTCCTCTATGAATACTATAGGTATTTTCTTACAGAACTACCAAGACATCTCAGTTCAAGCTTTCAACAAGGATGAAACCAATATCATCACATCTACCAACTTATCTTAGGACAAAATAAGTTCTTTTTTCATTCAAACTAGTTTCAGCACTGGCTACATCCCCACAACTTACATGGTCATTACTCTCAAATCCAACAACAATAACAATAAATTTTCCTCTCTTCTTGACATAATAAAAAACAAAATCATGGATTGGGAGGGCAAGAAATTGTCTTATGATGGTAGACTAACACTTATTACTTTTTTAATGTCAATTCCAATATTGGATGCAGAGTTGTTGGCTGCCTAAGACTATCATCGCCAATATATAAGGAATGTTTAACAAATTCATGTGGGGCTCCTATAATGACATTAAAAAAGTGCACTGGTCTAATTAGTCTACTAACTGTAAAAAATTCAGTGAATGGTGGCCTCAACTTGAAAATCCTTAATGTCGTTCAAATTGCCTACTCTTGCAAATATGGATCATATTAAAAGAGAACAATTCTCTCTGGGCTAATTTTCTTCATAGTATTTATTGCTAAGACAATCATCTGCTCTAACTCAACTACTCTATGCAAGGCTCTCAAACATGTAAAAGACTCTCTACTACCAAGAACTTTGCTGAAAGTCATATGAGATGGAAATTGGGTAAAGACAATTTGGATTTTTGGCTTGATAATATATGGTAATTGGTGCCAAAGTCAACTCTTTTATGGACAACAAGGCGTAAAATATGAATAGGATCAACCATTTATTTACTTTTACTAACATTAAATTAATCTTTAAGCTTTTTATTGATGATCAGATGGAGGATTATATTCGATAACAACTCTCTAAAGATGTAATTTTAAAATACAATGAAACTATGCACACCATTAGAGTCAATCATAACAAATCCACTATGTATGAAAAGATATGGAATCAAATTACTCCCATGAATTGTTCCTTTATACAATGGAGACTTTTACAATAGATGTTTTATACTGACTCAATAATTCAATAGACATCTAATATTAGTCTTCACGTGTCAGTTTTTATAAAAACATTAGAAACTACTGATTTATTTGTTTCTTGCAACTTTGTCTTGAGTATTTGGTCTTATTTTGTAGATTTACTCAAGATCAAAATAAGCAAATTCATGTCTACAACTCATATGACTAGATGTTGGTTTTGGTCATCTCCAAGCGAAACCCACATCAAATGAATTCTGCCAGCTCATCAACTGGATTATATGGCAGACAAAAAATAAGTCCAACTCAAAGGAAGCTCATTCTCTCGTATCATATCTATTAAATATATAAAGCATATTATTTCTAGTCTTGATCATTCTAACATTTATAAACATAAACATTGGAAATACATTAAAAATTCAGTTATTGTCATAGGTTGCTTCAATCACCTTAAAAAGAACAAAAAAGTCACTCACCTTTCTTGGATTCCACATCTTCCAAGAAGATGCAAGCTAAACACAGATGCTTGTTGTCTTATTTCAGGAGAATCCAGTTGAGGTATTATTATTCAATATAACAATGACAATATTCTCCATGGCTATAGTATTCTCTACGACAAGATTTCACCTATTAAATTTGAATCCATAGCTCTCTATGATGGTCTTCGGATCTATAAAATCAAAGGTTTAAGTAATATAAATATCGAAACAGACTTTGAGATTTTAGTATCTCTCCTATCTCCAGGACAAACTCTCTCATCTTTAGAGTCCATTCTTAATAGAATCATAACCTTAATATCCCCATCTATGATCCTTCATCACAATTTTAGAGAGCAAATAAAGCGGCTGATTGGCTTGCATGTGGACTCTGAAATGTAAGATGAAGATAAATGCCTCAATTTCTAGACTCCTAATCAGGTGGAGACTATTAGCTTTTTAGAGAGTATAGGTTTGGACTACATAAGAATTGAATAATATTTTATATTTCAAAGCTTAATTACTTCTAATCTTCTAAAATGTTTTCTTAGTTGTAATCTATGTTGTTGTAGTTCTCCTGACAAGTATATGCATAGTTATTTCTTATTTCAGTTTTAATCTCGAATCTTATTCAAGTTATTCATTAGATCATCAGAGTAATCCTGGCTAATCAAGTCTAGCTACCTATTATGTATCGAGTTCCTAGCTAGCCTAGCTTCAATTCTCTTAACTTACCTGTTTTGTATTTCGATTTGATGCTCTTAGTAGTTATTTCCTTTTCCAAGACAACCTAGATTCTTGAAAGCTTCTCTTTGGTCCATGTCAAAAAAAAAATCAGCTCATCTGCATTCTCTTCCTGACTTAATTTTGCGGTTTGTTCAACTCTCCTTACTCGTTAAAGAATCTGAATCCCCTAAATTTGATTCTTCCATTGAGTAGTTGCATAATCTAGCTCTATTGTTGAGCAATTTAGATTTCATAAGAGAACTAGGTAGAAAGTTCAAAATTGTGGAGATGAATTTCCTAGTATAATGTTAGGAAAAAAAGTTTGGAAGTTGAAGACAAAATTGAGCAGTCATGTAGCATAAATCTGAGATGATTTCCAGTAATGAATTTTCCATCTAGCCTTATTAATAAGCTCGTCTTTTACTCTTCGTATTAGCTTCAAATTTATGAAGGAAGTTGAAATTGGAATTAAAATTTGGTGCCTTTTTTATGTTGTCTCTCTTATATTTTGTCAATTTTGGCAGGGTTTGTAAGCTCAATTTTTTTTGGTCGAGTTCTTATTTTTTAATAAAGTCTTTTTAGCTTTAAAAAATAACTATTTTTATTACATTTTAATCATCAATTTATTTCTTTTCTATAAAACATAACAACTTTTTATTTATTCTATTTTATATATCGCTCGCGCAAAGAGATTTTAATAATTTGTTCGTCCTTTTCATCCTATAAATTTATCAAATAACATTTATAAATAAACTTTCGTGTCATACGGATTTTATTTGTTTATATTTTTTATACTAATTATATTAAAATTGTTTTATTTATAAAATATTTAGATAAAATTATTATATGTGCATATTTCTAAATATAAACGGTTATATTTATATTATATTAAAATAATTTTGTCTTTATATCTTTTTAATAAGTTCAAATAATTTAACCGTTAAAACATGCGTTATGAACAAAATCAAACTTTATAACTAGTTTAAAAATAATTAAAAAAGTAAACTTTAATAGAAAAACAGAAATGATATCAGTATGATAATTTTGATATAATAATCTACTAATACAATACTTATTGGTGATAAATATAACAGGATAAATAAAACAGATGCATGAGCATTTATAGAAATAGGTAAAGGTCTCACAAACTATTGAATCATTTGGTAATAAAACAATCTTCCAACTCAGTACATAGGTGCGTTTTGGTATAAAAAAGAAAACAGTAAAAATGTGCGCTTACATGTATATTGGAAAAGTAAAAGTAAAAGTAGAAAAACTCAACACCCTGACATGCTTTCTGTAGCTCAGGACTTTGTCACTCACAATTTCACAAACACACACCCTCCCTCTCTCTCTAACACTCTCTTTTCCCCATTTCATACCAAAATCAAAACTTTGCTTCCACGTTTCAATACATCCAATCTTTTTGAAAAAAAAAAACATTAAATCAATTAAATTTCTTCTTACAATTATTTACAGCAATATTTACATTAAAACCTATATAAAATAAGACCGAGATACAATTTAAAAATAAAAATGACAAAATGAAATGACCTCATAAAATACATCAATTCATGTATTGAGTAAGTTTTAATACATACTTTATATTTTTATTAAGGATTTATACCAATCGGTTACTAAAACGTATCAAATTTAGCCTCAAATAGATTTTACTAATATATACCAAAATATGATTTTATTTACCTCCGAACTCAATAATGTAGGAACTAAATAGATTTTAGTAATATATACCAAAATATGATTTTATTTACCTATTAATTCGCACTAAATAGATTTTAGTAATATATACCAAAATATGATTTTATTTACCTATTAGTTCGAACTTGATAATGTAGGAACTAGTTGCTCGTCAAAGCCGAAATTAAACATCAAATTCGGAAAACACAAATATTTTTGTTTTTAACTTATTTTTATTATCCCAAACTTTTAAATTTTGAACAAAAGATATATATGAATACAGCAACACACAAATCAAACCAAACAAGCCCCTCCTCCTCCTATACAAACACACAATCTCTCCTTCCTTCATCTTTTAGTCTTCTAATCAACGAATAAGTCTAAAAATCTCTCCATCCACATACCAAATAATAACTAAAATTCAATACCTGCAAATCAACAAACACTAATCTTAATCTTAATCTTAATCTTAATCATCTTTTTCTAATTCTCAATTTCAGTTTCAATTTCAATCTGCATTTAAAATAAAGAAAACTCTAAACCATCTCTCATTGTGTGCTATTTGGATCATCATCTCCACTTTCATCACCTTGATTTCGGTTACTCTGATGGTGTTCATGCTGCTGTTGTTCCAGCTGCTGTTGATGTTGATGATGATGATCGGGATTCATATTTACATTCAATCCGCCTCTCGAATAAGCATTAAACGCAGCTAACATCCCTAAATTCGACTCCGACATTCCCAATCCCAGACTCTGAGAAGGCTGTTGTTGATTCTGGTGCATTAACATCGGACCTAATTGAAGAGGACTCATTCTGTTACTACTCTGGTGATGAGGATGAGGATGAGGATGATGATACTGATACACATTGTTCGATAGATTGAATCCTGTCGGCATTAGATGCAAAGGTGCTGTTTGTGTGTTCCCGCTCATTGGGAATGGCCACATCTGAGTGCTTTCCAGAATCTGACCGGAGGTGGAATTGGGGTTGTTTGATGGGGAACCACCGCCTGGGACGTTCGGTGCTCCTCCGGTTGTGGTTGTCACTGGAAGCATCCATAGAGTGTTACCTGTTGCTCCGGTAGCTGGTGAAACCGTCCACATTGGAGTTGCGGATAAGATGTTGGATGGTCGCATTAGGCTTGGAGATAACGATCCTCCTCCCGGTTCGTGACTTGATTTCGGTAGTTTTAAACCGGTTTTCTTGCCTGACGATTCGTCTTCTTCGTTTTCCGTTTGGTTATGGTTTTGATTCTGGTTCTGATTGTGTTGATTATCGTCTTCCTTGAATAAATCTTCTCGGAAACGTTTTCTCATGTAATTATCGCTGGAATCTCCACCGTCGGAGCTGGGAATCGTGGCTTCGGCCATTTGATCGGTTAATAACTGTTGCTGCGTTCTCTGATGTTGATGCTGGTGATTGAACCCGAAAAACGGTGCCGTTTGATGGAATCCGCTTTCCTCGAAGTGGTGGTGAGTCAATCCGAGTGCGCTGTTGAAAGAATGCGGTGCTGATTTCGACGGCGGAGCCGTCAGACCGGATCCACTGCTCCGGAGAGAAACGCTTAAAGTTGAGAAATTCGCCGGGATCGTACCGGTTCCGGTAGCGGCGATTATCGCTGGCTCTGCTTCCCTTAACAGCCACTCGATGGTTTCGCCTTCGGTTTTATGCCCCAACTCTCTAGTCAGCTGGAAAACCCTTGCGGCACAAGCAGCCGGCATTCTAATCCTCCGTCCTCGTCCGTCAACCTTGGTGTGTCGGTCTTTGGTCGATCGTTTAACCGCGACGGCTGTAGTAGTCGGAGTAGTTGTGACCGCAGTGATTGGCGTTTGTTGACTTAAAGGAGTAGATCTGGTAGCGATTGCAAGAGAAGCGTCAACCAGCTGCGGTGGACCGACGGTAGCGGAGGAAGAAGACGGAGAAGAAGAAGACGATGAAGAAGTAGTTCCTGTCGGCAAAACAGAAGACTGACCCCCACCACCATGACCATGAGCTAAACCAGCTTGAACCGATAAACCAGAACCCATAAAAGAAGCAACAGCACCTGGTTGCGGCGGTTGTCCACCTCCTGGTCTGACATCAAAAGGATCCACAAGGTGGTTGTGGTGGTGGTGATGACGGAGGTGAGAATTATTATTGGTGGCTCTTTGCTTATTACTATTACTATTAGTATTCCCATCTCTCTGCAAATCTGTGAGCTCCATATCTGGTAGGGAAGGCTTTTTTAAGTAAGAATTTATCTCTCTCTCTCTCTATCTATCTATCTCTAATATTTTTAATCTTGTTGAGATGAGATGTGGGTTCAACTCATCTGGTACCTCAACCCCATCTTTCTTCAACTTATTTTCACCCTCCCTTACTAAAAATAATTGTAGAGAGAGAAAGGTAAGGAGGGTATAGTAAGAGTAGGAGTAGGAGTAGGAGTATAGTACTGTTTTTAATTTTGCAGAAACACCAGTGACCTAAAGCGAACTACTAATAGCTTGTGGGGTTTCTCTCTTCCTTGCTGCTTCATTGACTGTAGATTAAGTTTAGAGAGAGATAGATTTGATTTAGAGAGTTTAGAGAGAGACACCAGAAATGGAGGATGGTTTTGTTTTTAGAGAGGAGATAGAGATAGAGCATTCGTGGGGTCTGAGTAAAAAGGAAAGGGAATGAATGTTAAAACTTAAAAGAGAAAGAAGAAGAAAAAACACTATGGCTTTTTTGTGTTAATTACTAATTTACTACACTACACACGCCTCTAGCCTATAACTATGTATAACTACGAGACATATATACCAGTTTTCCCTTTTTATGTTTTTTTGCTTAGTATTTGTATTTTCATACCCATATTGCCCTTTTTGTTTTACTACCAAACTTAGGACTCCTTTTAGGGATTATTTCGTCTTTTGCCTTATTTATTCTACTTTTAAAATTCACGATCGTACTTCTGTTCTTAGAGTGGTTGTCGGAACTTCCTCCGTTAGACTGATTGAGTTGTTGTTAGAAATTTTAGAAATTAAAAGTAAAATCGCTCTAACAAATTGTGTCTTATTTATTTAGAAACTAAACGTTTGAGATATTTAGTACTATTCCCATTAGAAGACTATTGACAGGGTTACATAGATAAATAAATATTATTATTTTTCTTTTCTATTTCTTGTTATGCATAATAATATTTTATATTTTTTGGAAGTTTCTGAAACATAATCTTTTTAATTATTTGATTTTATGCTATTATTTTCTGTTTGAATTTCTATTTCTTTTAATTAAACATAATGTTAAACCGCGAGTCGCATTCTAAAAAATATTTTAAATAATTTATTTTTATTGTTTATTTATATATAAAAATGACTATTTGTTATTATTTTGTGTATTTAACGAATGTAGAACCTAGTTGTAGTATTATTTTGAAAAATACAACTAGTAACCTGATTTACGCTAGAGGTAATCTGTTAGGCAAAAATACTCCTTTAGTTGTAGAAACTAAGAAACTACTAAATGGTTTATCTTGTTGCAAATAAAATAATTTTAAGCATGTAGACATTGAAATTGATTTCTTAGTTTTATTTGACATTTTAAACTATGGAAAAACTCATGGGTGCTTAGTATTAATAATAAATTGTTTTAGGATTTTGATCTCATCCCACGTGGTCATTAGACATATATTTAGGGAGCAAAAATATTGCAACACGTTGGGTTGTCAAACATACAAAAGATCAGAAACCAATTTGTCAATTTCACAACTAATAGAACACATGCTTCCTTGAGTGCCATATTTCTATTTGAAAGTATCAAGGTTTCAAAATTAACTCAAACACAAAAAACCTAAAATCTTGGCCGAGATTTTCTTAACAACAACGTTTTTATTATTTTACAGGAACACTGATGCATGGAGGAATGAAGACATCAACATGAAAAAGGACTACCAAGAGAAGCCCAAGGAAAAGCAAAAGAACTCTATCTATAATGCTCGTTCAAAGCCATAAATCTCTTGGACTATCATCAGGGTTAGAGTTTTAAACTACATAGCAATACATTATCTAAATTCCAAAATCATTCCTATTGATCATATTTTTATCACTTAATTAACAATCTTGTAACAATTTTTTAATTTTTTTTATTCTTATTAAAAAACTATTAACTGTATAATTATATTTAAATGATTTTGGTTAAAAAAAATGGCAATAAAAAATCATGTTGACGAATCAAACCGATAACTAATATACTTTTGTATGATTATCACCTCTATATGTTTAGATGCAATTTTAAAAATAAAAACTAAAAATATATTTTTAGAAAAAAATAAATTTTATAAATAGAAAATAAAAAACAACATACGAAAATATAAAAAAATCAATAATATTATATGTTATTATTAGTTTGGTTTATTTAGGGTTGGGGGTAGTTTGGTAAAGTGTTTTATGAAGTTTAAAGTGTTTAGTGTATAGTGTGGAGAGTAGTGAGATAATTAAGCAGTCTGCTTGTATTAAATGTTGATCACCCTCATTAATGAGAGTGGTTAGGATATTTCTACTCTTAATTCATGATCCATGGGCTTACGGGTCAAGTCATGAAACTGGTTCAAGTTTAAAGACCCATTAGTTGTTTAAGTAGATTAGCAAATAGCTTAGTCAAAAAGTGTTTTACTTTTGTCCTATCCGGATTTATTAGTGGTGTGTCATTCTCCGAATTACCTTTGTCCGGATTATGCAGTGGGTTGTGGTTGAAGTTTTTGAACTCATCAGTAGCCTTTTTTTTGGGCCTTGCCAAATATCTTTGGTAGGGCCAAAAAATCCACTAAGCCAGTCTCAACTTTATAGATCTACCCATGCGGTTCGTACCATGAAGTTTGCTTTTAACATCAACTCAGTTTGAAGTTTGTTATAACTGGTTTCTCTTTCCAGAATTCTAAAAGTTTTCTTCTTGGATCGTGGGACACGTGTCGACATTTGGTTCAACCTACCAGTCGTTATTTTTCCTAGACCGGCGCGCCCACTAAGTCTAGAAAGTTACCTAGGCCTTTGATTCTTTACACGTTTGCGCGACCTTTAATCATTGCAAAACCTTCTTCAACTTCTCTTATGTAATAATTACTTTTTTACTGTTATATAAATTCTCTTTCACTATTTCATTGTCTTCCACACTCAAAGCTTTTTTTAGAGAGATTTCCATTTTTACCTTCAAAGTGTTCTTGAGAGGTTTTATGTTCACGGCCAGAAATGCATTAGTTAAAGGCGTCTCGTTAAATTTATCAGAGTTGGAAAGAGTTAAGAAGGTAGAAAGAGAGAATCGCATTGTTGTCGGCCTTCCAGTTTCTCCAAGTGAGAAAACCAGTCAACCAACCCAAGACGCCGATCAAAGGTCTTCTTCTTCAAAAAACCCTAGGCCCAGACCGCTCTCATTCCAACCAAACCTTTCACCCCTCCCCTCAGGCTCTTCTGTTCAAGAGTCTCAACCTTTTGTGCCTAAAGAGAAGGCTGTTTCAAGTACGAGAAAGCCTTCACCCTTTATTGCTATGGGTTCTGATGTTGAGAAGTATCCAGAGAAGATAACCCCTTGTCGGATGACCCGCTAAACTAAAAATCAATCCACACCTTCACTGCCAAAGCCCTCCGGATCGGAGGCATCTAAAGCATCCCCAAGGGCCAAGCCCTCCAGATCCCAACCTCAACCGGACGCTAGACCTTTGGAGGCAACAAGTGCTCAACCATCCAAACAACCTTCAGTACCAGAAACTTACCACCCCCCATCCATTTAAGGCAACTGATAAACCTTCCACAATGATGGAAGAAATAATGGAAGATAGTATTGAGGAGGCTTCCTCTGAAACTGAGGCGTCAGGTCAAACGGGGGATGCTGCTTCCGATAAGAAGGGAAAAACAAGGTTAAAGTCTGTATGACTCATCCAGAATCGCTTCGGGAGTGCCTAGAGGGCAAGGTAGGACCTTGCTTCAAACATGTTAGTGTCAAGTACCCGTTGGCCTTACAAAACATAAATTACATATTTACCTACACTGTTGAGTTGGGTCGAATTCGGACAAAATGGGGGATTCCGGAGTCAGTGAAGATAAGGATACCTATCACTCTTGAGACTCTCATAGACTGTAAGCTTAACAAGGTGGTGATTTTCACCGAAGTGCTGAACTAGGGACTTCGGTTTCCATTGGACCCAGAAATTGTCAGGTACTTCCACTTAGTTAAACTCTGCCCTAGCCAGCTAAGCCCCAATGCCTGGTATTCTCTCCTTGCTTGCATCATGGAATCAAGGTTGTAAAAAATTCCACTCCCGATTGAGCAGTTTGCTGTTGTGGAAAGCAAGTGCAAGAATCATCAGATTTCATTCTACCATCACAATATGGGGAACAACTTCAAAGTGGTGGACGACTTACTGGAGTTCGAAATGAACTGGAGGACACAATTTCTGTTTGTCAGTGGGACATGAGAGAACGGCTGGAAGATTAAGGCCAACACCAATCCTAGCATGTTACTTAGTAGGTGGAAAAACAATAGTAAGTTCATTTCCTCTCTTTCATGTTTTTTTAAATTATAAGTGTTTCCATTCTGATTAACTTTTTTTGACTTTTTAGTGCTACTGAAAGAGTTCACTGGATACTTGGAGGAGGGGCAGAAAACCTGTGCAAAACTCAACGCATGGGTTGCGGATCATTGGGGAAATGTCTTCCACAACTATTTCTTATCGGGCAATCTTGTGAGGTCCCATTTGTGGAACACCACGGGCCAGAAAGATTTCACATGGGAAGAGTTGACTACATTTCCTCCTCGTGGTGTAATTCTTAAAAGAACAGAGGCCAAGGATGGCAAATTGTTCTTACCCTCCAGAGTAAAGGCGCCCAGCAAGATGAAGAATAATAAGAAAAAAGTTGCAACGGAGTTAGGTCAAGTAGCTGCAGAGGTGACTGGTTCGGGGAACCAAAGGGGAATAGATGCTGCCCTACTCAAGGTAGTAGAGACTGAGACAGTGAATGAGGCTAGAGAGTCGCAGAACCCACCAAAACCTCCTGAGAAAGACAGAAAATGGAGGGCCAACACCGATGAGAAAGCTACTAAGAAGAAGAAGGTCATCATGGGAGAAGAAATAATTCTTCACCCTTCGAAGATCTAACCTCTACCAGCCCCTGTTGATCTCACCTTGCAAGAGAAAATCCCAACAGATTTGCAGTCTGGAGAGATTGAAGGGGGAGGGGGGAGGGGGAGGGGAATGAAGAAGTGGACATTAGTTCCCTTCAAGACAATGATTTGTACTTCAATGATTCTGAGAAGGATGACTTCGCATGTCCATATCTCCCCTCCAGCTCTGCCAATATGGTAACCTTTAATGGTAAATCTTTCAATGTTTCTAGAGAGCAGAATGTCCTGAGCCACTCCCTCCTTGGTCACATCTGACCCATACTTGATCTGGAAAAGCAGGTAAAAAGCCAAACCAATCTCTTCAACTCCCTCACCACTGACAAGAAATCCATGTCAACCAACCTCTTAAACGATAACCAATGCATAGAGGAACTGAAGAAAGAGATGAAGGAATTGAAGAAGGATAAGGAGGACTCAACATTTAAGTTAGTCATATCGGAGGCAGCCAGGACTGAGCTCCAGGCTAAGAATTCTAACTTAGAAAAAGACTTCACAATGCTGAAACAGGAAATGCAGACCAAGGATGGTGTCATTTAAAACTTATCCGATGGGAAGGCTAAGTTGGAGAACTCTATTTCAGAACTGATCAAGGAGAATGAAGACTTGAAGAACCAGTAGGAGCAAGCTATCCAAGCAGGTATTGATAAATATACCAATGAGGTGATAGATTCCTTGGAGAAAAGAGATGATCAAGTCAAGTCTGACATGGTGTCATCACTTATCCCGATTTATCCGATCTACTAAAGATCCAAGGTGTTGAACAAGTGATTTGTACTTGAATTAAATTGTAGTAAAACCACTCTGAATATTTTAAGAAGGCATCACATATTATAAATAAAAAACTGAACACCTCATTAAAACCTCCCCGTGCCACCAGGGTAGGAAAGAGTATGCCCCATAATATTTATATTGATATCTAACAAGTAAATATTTACACATAAATTTTATTCTAAATATAAATTGAGATGTTCAATATTCCATGGGTATTTCAAAACTCTTCCTTCTTTGTCCTGAAGCCTATATGTCCCAGGCTTAAGTTTTTCAGAGACCTCATAAGGGCCTTCTCAGTTCAGAGCTAGCTTACCAAACTGCTTCTCCTTGGTATGTTAGAAGACGTTTCTTAATATCTTATATCCTGGTTGAAAATCTCTTCTCTTGACTTTGGAAGCAAATCTACCCCTCATCAAGCCTTGGTAGTGAGCTGTTCTTAAGTGGGCTTTAACCCTTCTTTATTCTATTAAGTCCAACTAATTCTTAATTGCTATCTCATTAGCTTGTTCATAATATTTGTGGATCCTGTATGATGGTAGGGTAGCTTTTATGGGGGTAATTGCATCCATCCCATACACCAAAGCAAAAGGAGATTCATGTGTAGTAGCCCGGGGATCAGTTCAGTACACCCATAATACTTCTTATAAATAACTTGGCCACTTCCCCACAACTCCTTATAGATTCTTTTTTAATCCGGACATAATAGTCATGCTGGCCACTTTAACCTGGCCATTTTCTTGGGGATGGAAAGGAGAAGAAAAACAATGCTGAATTCCTCTAGGAGCACAAAAAATCTCCATATCCTTATAATAAAACTGTGGCCCGTTGTTTGTGGTAATCTTTTTAGAGATCCGAAATCTGCAACATATACTGGATAAGATAAATTTAATGACATCCTTCGAAGCGGTACCTGCCAAAGGAGCCGCCTCTATCTATTTTGAGAAGTCATCAATAGCAACTATGATAGTTCTACACCCCCCGGATGCCATAGGCAGCGGTCCAACTAAATCTAAACCCCAACGAGCAAAAGGTACTGGCTCATAAATAGACTCCATAGATAATCCTGGCACATGAATTTCATTGCCATACCTTTGACATGGATCACACTTCTTTACCATTTCTTTAGCATCTGCCAATATGGATGGCCAATAGTACCCAGCCAACAACACTCTCCGGGTTAGTGCCATGTACCCACAATGTGCTGATCCTTCTCCATCATGTAGTTCAGATAAAATAACTTGAGATTCTTCAACCCCAAAACAACGCAAGAGAGGTCTACTGAAATATTTTTTTATAGAGAAATCCCCTTATGATAAAAAAACCACGAGCCTCGTGTTTAATTTGTCTTGTCATAGCCTTATCCGGAGGCAAAACCCCATCTGAAATATATTGAAAAAGGAAAAACCTCCAATCTTTAGGTTGAATCACCTTTATGCTCAAGCTTTCCTCCCTTTTTTTCTTGAGTTGGTTGTATGAATGGGAATTCTTGTATGTGAATCCAAGGGTAAGACTCATAATATGCTATGGTTGCCAAAGAATCTGCCAGTGTATTCTCTAACCTAGGAATATACTCATAGCAAACACTTTTGAAATTGGTTGCCACCTCTTTCAGGATAAGTAAGTATTTGATCAGTTGCTCATTTTTTCCCTCAGACTGACCTTGAGCTTGATGGAGAAGAAGCTGAGAGTCACTCATCAACCGAACTCTAAAGCCCCGCATAGGAAAGCTAATTTTAGACCAGCTATAGCTGCTTTATATTCAGAATCATTGTTGGAAGCCCTGAACCCAAAGCATATAGCCTGGTACATCTTATCACCATATGGAGAGGTTAAGCAAATTCCAGCTCCACACCCCATTGTGCTTGAACTACCATCAGATCGGACTATATATTCTTTCTTAGTTTTCTCTTCTGAAGTTTGTTTGGAGTTCTTGTCCGAATGGAATTCTACCAAAAAATTAGCTACTGATTGAGCCTTGATAGTCGTTCGTGGGGAGAAATCAATGTCATAATCTCCCAACTCCACTGACCACTTGGTTATTCTACTTGATATGTCTGCCTTTTAAAGAACATTATTCAATGGGAAAGATGTCCGGATAATGATGGAATGAGACTGAACATACAGCCTCATTTTTCTTATTGCAACTACTAAGGCTAGTGCTAACTTTTCAAGCTTCAAGTACCTCTTCTCAACATCTATCAAACTTTTGCTGATGTAATACACTAGATGAGGGTAATTGTCCACTTCTCTTACCAATACCGTGCTTATAGCATATTCTGACACAACCAAGTATACATAGAGCGCTTCTCCTTGAATGGGCTTAAATAGAGTCTATTGTGAGGATAAATGTTTCTTTATTTCAAAAAAGCTTGGTTGCATTGCAGAGACCAATTAAAATCTTTAGCATTCTTCAAGGTTTGGGACAACGGAGCACACTTGTCCGAAGACCTTGATATAAAATGATTCAAGGCAGCCAACCTCCCAGTGAGTCTCTGGACTTCTTTAATATTCCGAGGAGGATCCATTTCTAGTAGAATATTAAGCTGATCCGGATTGGGTTGTATCCCTTTATCACTTATCACAAAACCCAAAAAGTTTCTGGATCGAACCCCAAAGACACATTTTTCTAGATTCAGTTTCAAATTCACAGTTCCCAAATTAGCGAATGTTTCTTGAAGGTCAATTATGTAAAAATCCTCCTCCAAGCTTTTAACCATCCTGTCATCAATGTATACCTCTATATTTTTGCCAATCTGAATAGCGAATGTTTTGTCACCAGCCTCTGATAAGTAGCCCCAACATTTTTTAACCCAAAAGGCATCACCTTGTAACAATAGAGACCTTTATATGTTATAAAGGTAGTACGATCTTGGTCCTTCGGATCCATCTGTATCTGGTTGTATCTAGAGAAAGCATCCATGAAGGACAGCAACTTGTTTCCAAATGTTGAGTCTACCAACTGATCTATCCGGGGGACTGGATAAAGATCTTTTGGACAAGCCCTGTTAAGGTTAGTAAAATTAATACACATACATCATTTTCCGTTCTTTTTCTTGACCAACACCGGATTGGAAGCCTATAAAGGATACTGGGATTCCTTTATGTGTCCCATCTTGGTAAGCCGATCAACTTTGTGGACTATTACATCAGCTTTCTCTTTAGAGAAAGCTCTTTTTTTTCTGTACAACAGGTGCAACATCACTCTGGATTGACAGCTTGTGTGAGATAACGCTTGCAGGTACTCCGGTTACATCACCATTGCACCAAGCAAAGACATGTTGATTGTTCAATAAAAAGGACAACAATTTCTCTTTCAACTATGGCGCCATCTTAGAGCCAATCTTGATACTTCTACATTCTGCCAGGGAGTGGGTTTCAATTTCTTCAACCAATATTATAACACTAGGAGCCTCTCTAGGGTCATCAATCTCACCCTCTCCCTCAGAAGTCCCCAGTAACTGCTAATCTTCATTAATACAAACTGCTCTCGAAGTTTTAGGAGCAAGTGCAGTTGCATAGCACTCCCTTGCTATCTTCTGACTACTTCAGACAACACCCAGTTGCCCTTGAACTGCATACTTCAAACACTGGTGGACTGTTGAGGCCACAACATGCATTCCAAAGAGCCAAGACCTCCCAAATATCCCATTGTAGCATGTGGGGCAATCTGCCACAACAAATAACACCATGACCAACTTTTTAAAGGGCCCCTTGCCTAATAGCACCTCTTCCTCAAACTCCCCGATTACATCTGCAAAGCTCCCTGTGAAGCCCATAATGGTTATGTTTGAACGTTGAATAACGGTCAAATTCTTCATCTGCTTGTAGGAGCTCATGAAAAGGATGTTTTCCGAACGGCCTGTGTCTATCAGAATTTGACGGATATCATTGCCCCCAATAGATGCTCCTATTACCACAACATCCTCATGAGGCCCAGCAATATTTCTCAAATCATCATCATTAAAAACTATAAATGGAAAAGGGGTTTGGCACTGATAAGAAGACATGCCCCCTTCCAACTGAGTAGTCAGACTATGTACATGCCTCTTTCTTGATGAAAGATTGGTCGCATCCATAGTATCTCCTCCAAAAATTATGAGTGACTCAAAGAAACTAATCAGTCCAGACACCGTTTTGGTCTGCTCTATTATGACCCCTAATTTATTCCAAGTTAGATCAGGATCCAAATACTCAGAATTAACATCAAATCTTTCAAGGATCATCATTTCCCCTTCTTGAGCAGATGTTCCCACATTGTTTGTAGGGCCTGTTCGAGGAGCATTTTCAGGCCTGTTTCCACTTCTTCTTTTGACATAGGCTCTCAGCTTGCCTCTTTCAATAAGATTTTGCACTTCTTGTTTCAAGGCTATGAATTCTTGATTATTATGGCCTACATTATTATGATATTGGCAAAAGCAAGTATTTCGACTCTCTCTAGGAGACTACAGTGCTGCTGGTTTATGGAAATGGACTTCCTCCTTGGTTTTGTCATATATTGTGGTTATATTCTCTTTCAATTCTGCAAACCAATCCGGTTGAACCAAATGAACTCTTTTATTTCTTGACTGCTGGCTCTGAGATTGATTCTGGTTGGATTGAGTTTGTTTAGCCCTGTTGGACCCTTGTCCGATCTCCTTAGCCTTATATCCGAACTGGTTCTGAGTTGTTATGGTGGACCTCACTTAACGGTGCACCCTGGTTTTCTTGGTTTCATCCACATTAATTTACTTTCCCACCTGATTCAATAAGCCATCCTAAGTCATGGCTTTCTTCCTGGTCACCGAATCAACCAGATTCCCAAGGTTCAACCCTTGTCTCAAAGAATCAATTGCCACCTGTTCGAAGCAATCTGAGAATCTGTTTTTGGTATTCACGAACCGACTTATGTAGCCCTTTAAGAACTCATTTGGTTCTTGGGTATCTTCATTTCCCTTCACCTCTTTACTTCCCACAAATTGCCTTCGGAAGGCAACCCAAAATATATCAAAGTTCCTGATACACCCCTGGGATAAGCTATTGTAACACTTAAGAGCACTTCCCGTAAAAGTTTGGGAGAAGACTCTACATAAAAGTTTGTCGTCATCATCAAAATTCATCATGAAGTTCTTGAATTGCTCCAGATGGTTGTCCGGATCCTTACTTTCATCATACTTCTCCATTTTAGAGCTGTCAAACCTTTTGGGTAGGTTTCCGGACATTATTTTGGCAGACAAAGGTGATTGTCTCAAATTCTTATTACGACTGAAGACTGTGTCTTTATTAAGTGTTGCAAAAATACCTGGTTTGGTCCGAAAAGCAAAATGATCTATCAGCAACTGATCAGCATACCTGTGGCTGTGAGATGACCTTTTTCCCAGATGCCTTTTAAGCCTCACATGCCTATCCCTCTTTCTTGAATATTTTTTAATTAGTTTCATCTTCTTCCTAGACCTCCCTTCATCACTACTTGATGACAAAGACTCCTCAAGCTCAGCCTCGTTTGAAGAGCTACTGGAGGACTCAAGAATCTGAACTTTCAACAGGCTTAGACCGGTGAGTCTTCTTAGAGCTAACATGGGTCTTTTTCGAACTCAGATGAGTCTTTATTGATGGATAATTCTCCCTAGGGTTGTCAGTATGATGAATAGTTGACACCCCTGACTTTTTCCTTATACCATTTTCTACTTGTTTTATGACCTTTAACGCCTCTATTTCTGCTCTCAACTTGTATCACTCTTCAATAGTATACTCCTTGTTTTCCCAACCATTTCCACCACAGATGGTGGAGTTCCCTGCTCGTTTGGATCCATCCGAACTGATTCTTTCTAATGGTTTTGAATGTAAAATTCAAATACCCTCGTGCTCCCATTGTGGTCGCCAATTTGGTTTGGTTTATTTAGGGTTGGGGGTAGTTTGGTAAAGTATTTTGTGAAGTTTAAAGTGTTTAGTGTTTAGTGATGAGAGTAGTGAGATAAATAAGCAGCTTGCTTGTATTAAATATTGATCACCATCATTAATGAGATTGGTTGGGGTATTTATACTCTTAATTCATGATCCATGGGCTTACGGGTCAAGTCATGAAACCGGGTCAAGTTTAAAGACCCATTAGTTGTTTAAGTAGATTAGCAAATAGCTTAGTCAAAAAGTGTTTTATTTTTGTCATGTTAGGATTTATTAGTGGCGTGTCATTGTCTGAATTACCCTTGTCTGGATTATGCAGTGGGTTGTGGTTGAAGTTTCATAACTCATCAATTATGAGTGTGGTACAAGCTATATGTTTGATATTGTGTATATGTTAATGTATCCGCGATAATTATTAATCTTGAAAAAAAATGTATATTATTTATGACAAAAATACAATATATCACAATGTTTGAAAAAACAATATTTTTTTGTTTTGAATCAAAATGATTGCGTCATTACAATACAATAGAGCTTGTTAACATCATCGCAATGATATATATTCTTGTTATATGTCGTTACATGTCAACACGACATACCATATTTTTGGATAAATATCATAGTTTCAGATAATATTTGCGACAATTTGTTTTTTGATAAAATCTATTGAACACTAATATTTTTTTCTCTATTTCTCTCAGTTATTTTTTTCTCTCTCTAAAATTTTAAAATTTAAACAAAGAAAAGATTTATAATTGTTGTCTCTTACATAATACGTTCGTAATTTATATAAAAAACGAATACACCTCGAAATAGATATGTATAACTAAATTTAATATCTAGTATGTCTATGTGTTTAAAGTTTCATATATTTTTTATATTTAAATATGATTTTTATAAAATCAAGCATAAAACTTTGCAATGACGACGGTTTGAATTGAAATTCAAGGATTTCATTTTACAACTGGCTCGTAAGTATTTCAAATTATAAAATCTAAATAAACAAATAAAAATTATGTATATCTGCATAGCATAATTAATCGATTTGTAAATATAAAAAAATAATAATTGAATCACAAACTTGAATAATAAAGATAATTCACATATCTTATTAGGGGTAGGCTAGAAATAACTTATTAACAGGCGTATTTTCGTAAGACTACATGAGATAATTGGGTATGTTTTGGCATGTATTAGACAAAAAGTTGTTGAAACTCACTGGTGAAGTTTGAGTCGTGACTTAGTGGCTAAGACATATGTTGGATCCTACGGGCTAAGATAAACTAAAAAAATAGGTTACCATTATGTCAAATGATATATCTGTTGAGCTTAAATAAGTTGGTCTGAAGCAGGATGGTCCAAATCAAGCTTATCTGAAGCATTCAGATCTGAAACGAGCTGGATCGTAGCACCACAGTTGGGCCAAAGTGAAGTCTTTTATTTGTTAGATTTCATATATTAATTGAGTCTTTCATTTTGGTCTTTCTATATTGATTAGATTTTCTATTAATTTAATATTCTATATTAATTAGGTTTTTTACGAATCTTCTTATATTAATGGATTAGAAGTTATTTCAACAGTTGATTAATAGACATTAATCGCGAGTGTATGGTGAAGAATTAAATTTTTCTCTAAACCTATAAATATGCAGTGTCTGATGTGATGCAATAATGCGAGCAACATATTTCTTAGGAGAGAGAAATAAGTCTAGGTTTTTTGAGAGCTAAGTGAGGTGAGAGATAAATACTAAAGAGAGAATTGTATGGATCATGTCATCTTTTGTTACAAAGAGTGATTGAGTCCTTTGTGTTTGAGATTCTTTTTGTAGTCTACAATGTCTGTTTCTTGTGGATGTAGGATTTATTCACAATCTGAATCATGTTAAATATGTCTTGTGATTGCTTTTATTACACTTTCTTTTATTTGTTGCTCATTTTGAACATGGTAAATTTATTTTTTCGAAAAATCGACAATCATACAGC
Organism: Limnanthes douglasii subsp. nivea; assembly: GCA_036936605.1. Classification (NCBI taxonomy): domain Eukaryota; kingdom Viridiplantae; phylum Streptophyta; class Magnoliopsida; order Brassicales; family Limnanthaceae; genus Limnanthes; species Limnanthes douglasii. The sequence goes on along the minus strand of JAUPFV010000003.1, from coordinate 74,333,939 downwards.
GGTTCGTTACTTCGGCCGAACATATGTTTCTTCAACATCGCTTTATATAAATAATTATGAAATTTTCGTTTCAATTTCTTTATATACTAGTACGTTGTTTTTTAAACATCCACTCATTTTTTTTATTTTAAAGTTTTAATCTACATTTAAAGTGAAATAATTTAGTTTTACAAACCTATAAATAATATATGTAAAAGTTAATATTAATTCACAAAATATAATGTGTTTTACGCTAAAGCCAATTGTTGCTAACAAAGTATAATAATAAAACGTAAAAAATATGAATAAATGAGAAAATATAAAATTTCCTTAACAAAATCAATACAAACTTAAACTTGTAAAATAAAAAATACTTTCAACTAATAACAATAGATGTTTGTCTAGTTTTATGGTATACATTCACTGTCAAAATGTTTTACATCTCGAAATCTGTCACGTGTAACAATTTCATCATTAGCATTGTTCAACCAAATAAAATATATGTGATTCGAATCGTAAATAATCACACTACATAACTCTTTGTTATAATTTGGATCCACTTGAAATATAGCCATAAATATCGAAGACACTTTGCTCATTTTAACTCAACCTTTAAAAAAATAAGTTGAAGAGGTATCACAACATAACCATCATATTAAATCTTTAATTCTATCAATCAACGGTTTGTCATTAAGTTAGTTAAGTTAGTTGTCGTGTTATATCTTCAAAAGATAAATCATAATAAAACTTAACTCAAACTAAGTCATAAATTCGCGTGTTCAAATTATATTTCTATATACCATAAAAGAACTGTTAGTTCCATGTGCATAAAAAATATTATATTCAACTTGAATTTATAGTTTATGAAAATATATTTTTAAGCATTTTTAAATCTAAAATTTTAAAGTCTTCAATCGAACCAATCACATAGTTGTCATTACGTAATCCATAATAATAAAGTTCTCATATTGACGTATGATAAAGTATGTGCCTTTAATCCCTTATTCAAATTTGTATGTGTTAGTTGTTTTAAGAACTCACTCATATATATCCTCTGATTATCTATTTTCTAACGTGAATACTCAAAGGTCATGATGGATTTGAAAGAAGAATTACACTAAAAGAGTTACAATAACTTTAAAATGATGCATAGTTTTTTTCATTTCTTTTACAATTTTATCAATTCGTCAAAAATGTAAATATAAACATATTACAAATCCATATATGTCACCATAATGAGTTTATACCCTTTGAATATTGAATTTAAAAATAACTAAATTATTAGCTTTGCTGATTTTGAAAACGATAAAAAAAAATTAGAAACTAATAATATACATTTATCATAATATTAATATATTCCCTAAATGCATTCGATAATAGTTTCTACGTCCAGGGACATAACTCAAGTGGCAAATAACTTGATTGTTATGGTGATTTATGTATTGACGGTCTGGAATAGGAAAGTTTAAACCATGTAAAGGACAAAAAAATTCCAACAGTTATCAATTAACATCTCAAAAAACCTAGTTAGATGAGGCACATCCCGTAATTTGCGTTCTTCATAATATCTGCAGCATGGTGGTGGAGCAATCTTTCGAGGTTTAGGGTATAAGCCTTTAATAATATATTCCACATATCGAGATTTTGTTTGTAAAAAACGGTGTCTGGTTACAAATCCATTAAAAATCTTGTTTTTTTAAAATATTTTTTACAATTTGATTTTACTATATAAAATTATTTTCATTAACGTTTCTAAACTTATATTCTCCGTGATATATTGGGATTACGTCGAGTTTAAACAATTGATTTACTATAGAGGAAGTAAATTGAACATATAAAAATATTAGGTTACAATAAATAAGTATAAAAAACATCTTTAAAAGAACTGTTTATTTACTAATTGAATAATCGAAACCAAATTTTGTGTCACCATTCTTCAAATTGACATATTATTTTGTATATTCTTGATTAAAAAAATCATAATAAAAAATTCAATCTTTTAATAGTTTTCTCCCATTATTCCATATTAATTTTTTAAAACAATTCTTTTTACATAAAATCTAATAAATATTTAACCGTATTTAGTTCAATAAACAAATTCGACAAATAAATATTTCAACATAAATTTCACATAAAAAATTTATAATTTTAAATAATAATAATAATAATAAATAATTTAATTTAAGTAAAATATTTTCATTACATCACCATTTTAATATCTAACCACATATTCCACTAAATAAATTTGAATGAATATGATCATAAAATTAAAAAAAAAAATTAACATTACAGTTATACATCGAACCAAACCTTTTACATAATGAAAAACAAACACATTTGAAAATCTTTGCATCAAAATAATCTCAATTTCGTTTATATTACCTAAAATACTTAACTTTTACATTAAAAAAAAAACTTATTTGCTTAATGTCTACTAAATTTTATATCAATGTTTTTATCGTACTTTTATATTTTATTATATTAATAAATAAATAAACAATAATTAGATTATCCGGCAGATAATCGACCAGCTAATCTAATAAATTGTTGTGTTAGATATTTTTCCAAACAACTATATAATTCTATCGGAGCTGAATCTGCTGAATAATAAAATCATCTCTAAGTATGATAACATAGTTTAGAATAGTATATTTTTTTATGTTTCAAGTGGATTTATCTTTTTAATGTAAATAAATTATACTGAAATTAATGCGGGATACAAATAATGTAATAAATGTTACCACTCAATAATTGAAATATATTATCTTCAAACATTTCTTATAGTGATGATATGTCACGTGTCTTGTTAGTTTGGGACCACTAAATATGCAAACATGTTCTTTAAATTTGAATACACCATTAACATATATTTTGTATGCATTCTCTTTATTCTTATGTTTATTTTTATTTTTGAATTAACACTTTTTATATGTTTTACTAATATCTAAACATTTTTTTTGAAAAAAAACTTAAATTAATTGAAATAAAGGTTCATACATAATTCTGGGGCATATCCTGAGGTGGTACATTACTATAATAAAGTTGATAACAAGAGAAGTGAAATACCCAGATACGGTTCGGAGACCCATTGCCTCGAACAAGGTATGACATCATGGGTAAACCGCGCATGATAAAAAAGCTGATAGGGGGGAGGTGAGGGTGACTCGGTGACATAGGCAGACTCCCAGATCAGTCAGCATCCATGCTCCAGTCGGGGGAGGTGATCACCTGAAAAAATGAAAGTATAAATTAAGTTAGAAGATAACTAGCTACAGCGGCCAGACAATCTTGGTACAACTAAATCTGTATCGAAGATCCGATAAGATATGGTAAAGGATTGAGGATGCAAGGGCCGGAGCAGATCCAAAAATTCTTGAATTTCGCTCCTTCCAAACGTGATACACGACCGCGTTGAAACACGTTCGCCACATACAGTGGTCACGTTTGTTTGGCCATCTTGAAGCCTCAAGAATCCAAGATTTCCAGCTCGAGGAAAGGAATGGGAAGCCAAGTTTATTACTTGACACATTCCAGATACTCTGAGCGAAACTACAGTCAAAGAATAAGTGAGATATAGATTCCGAGTCAGAGGAGCAGAGAGGGCATTCAGTTGGGGTGTTCTACCCCCAACTAAAGAGCTTGTCTCTGGTGACAAGTTTGCCTTTAATGGCTAAATAGGTGATAAATGAGTGGCGCGGAATGTTGTATTTATTCCATACTAACCCCGCCCACCCCGTAGATGGGGCAGGCTCACGAATAGCATTGTACGTGTCTTTGATGTTGAAGATGAGACATCCTTCCTTAGCTGTCCAGAAAGGAACATCCTTCGAGAGAACGTTTGGCTGGGGAAGAGTGATGATTAGGCTGCTGAGTTCGGCCAATTGATTCCGACTACGAGCTCTAGCTTGTCTCAGATTGGCTGGCCAGTTCCATTCTCCATTTGTAATTATATCCGAGACCTTGAGGTTATTTCCCATTCGAGAGTCAGAGATTACATCAGAGCCATAGTGGACAGCCAGAGAAGAGGAAAGAAACCAAGGGTCGTGCCAGAAGGATGTAGTCAGACCATTTCCAATTGCAACCCTAAATAAATTACAAGCCAAAGGTCGAAGACGGAGGATTTTCCTCCAGATCCAAGAGGGAGAGGATTCGTAGGATATCTCTCAAAAACTTTTATTTTTAATCTTTTCTGATTTAATCCATTCACACCAGAGCGAATGGGGTTTATTACTTACTATGGACCAAAGGTGTTTAAGGACGGCCGCCTGATTCCAGGTTTTTAAATCCAGAATCCCAAGGCCGCCCTCTACATAAGGAGTGGTAATTGTAGACCATGCCACCTTGGCCCCATGTTATTTCAAAATAGAACCAGACCAGAGGAACCACCGAAGGTACTGAGAAAGTTCTTTTATTATTCTAGACGGAAGAATAAATATCGAAGACCAGTATACTTGACCCGCAAATAGTACGAATTTAATTAATTGAAGCCGACCCGCATAAGAGAGGTGCTTAGCTGTCCAAGATTGAATTCTAGAGGTTATTTTGTGGAGCAAAGGGCGGCAGTCCGAATGGGTTAATCTACCTGTGAGGAGAGGGACTCCTAGGTATTTAACCGGAAGGGTACCTTCAGGGAAATTCAAAATAGGGAAAGGTCTAATCTTAGGTGGTTGTCAATGCCGGACATAAAGATGTGGCTTTTAGACGGATTGACTTTAAGACCTGAGAGGAGAAAGAAGTCGTCCAGGGCTTCCTTAATGAGATTGAGAGAGAGGCCATCACCATGACAAAAAATCATTAGATCATCTGCGAAGCAGAGGTTGATGATTTTTTTCTTGTGGCATTTCCAATGATAACGGAAATTCTCATTTAGACTTTTTTCTCTGAGTGTACCAGAGAGCACTTGCATTACCAGGACAAAGAGGAGGGGGGATAGAGGATCACCTTGTCTCCGACCTTTTTTCCCTTTGAAATTTCCGTGGAGATCTCCATTAATAATAATGGAGTAGGAGGGGGAGGATATACATTTGATTATCCAAGAAATAATTTTTTCCAGAAAATGCATCGCAACAAGAACGTCTAGAATGAGGTGCCAACGAACATTATCAAAGGCTTTCATTAAATCAATTTTCAGGGCCATTCGTTTTCCCTTCCCGTTGATATGATAATATCCTTTAAGAAGCTCTTGGGAGAGGAGAATATTGTCAGATATATTCCTACCCGGGACGAAGGCAGATTGAGAGGATTCGATAAGGTAAGGAAAAGAGACTTTGATTCTATTCGCCAGAATTTTGGAGATGATTTTATAGACCACGCTACATAATGCGATTGGTCTAAAGTCAGCAGGCGAAGAAGGAGAGTCTTTTTTAGGGATGCGAGCTATAGAAGTAGAGTTCCAAGAGTCACTCAGGGTATCAGAGAGAAAGAAGTCTTGAACCCCTTTACAGATGTCGGGGCCGACGATATCCCAGGATGATTTAAAGAAGCTAGAGTTAAAGACATCAGTCCCGGAGATTTATTGCTATCAATACTGTGCAGAGCGGATTTAATTTCCGTACAAGTAATTTCACGAATCATAAAATCTCCGTCAGCTGGTTTGACTTTGGAATGGATAAGAGATGAGACTTTTTCAAGCCCGGGATAGGTAGCCGTGTGCTTGGTACCAAGAGTCTTTTCAAAGAAATTAACAAAGACTTGTGCCACTTTTACCGGGGAGGAAATAATGTCGCCTTGGTCGTTCGAGATCAAGATGATTTTATTGCGGAAAAGGCGGGCTTTAATACTTTTATGGAAAAGTTTGGTGTTCCTATCGCCCAGCTGAATCCAATTTTCTCTTGATTTCTGCTTCAAGAAAGATTCTTCAGCTCGACTTAGAAAAATGAAAGTAGTCGAAGCCTCCAATTCATTTCTGACTAGACTGGAATTTAGAGGATCGGAGGCTAATCTAGACTGAGCCTCGAACAAGTCTTTTTGAGCTTTTTCTGCTCTGGAGGAAATGTCGTTGAACTCTTTACGGTTTAGCGAAGCAAGGGTGGTTTGCAATCGCTTGAGTTTGTCAGAGACCAACATCATTCCAGAGGAAGAAGTAGGGGAATTCCAGCAATTGGTGACTAAATCCTTGTAAAGGGGGTGAGATTGCCACATGTTAAAGAAACGAAAAGGATTTTTCCGTCTAGGGCGGGGGAGACCAAGATTGAGAGTAACAGTGGCGTGGTCGGAGGTGCGAAAATAACCTATGAGGGCATGGGACATAGGGAAAATGTCATCCCAGTCAGGGCTGACCAAAACACGGTCAATTTTGGAAAGTATAGGGTGGGCTGGTTGTTTGTTGATCCAGGTGAAAGGAAAACCAGAAGATCTGAGGTCACTGAGTTCACACCGATAGCAGCAGTTGTTGAAGTCATCAATTGTTGAGGACCAAGACTCATAGGAACCTAGTCGCTCATCCGGGTGGCGGATAGCATTAAAATCCCCGAGAGAGACCCATGGGACTAGGATGTCTTGGTTGGAGATGTCTATAAGGTCATTCCAGAGCGAAATGCGATCTTGAGCTTCGTTGAAAGCATAGATCGCAGTAAGCTTGAAGATTGCTTTATAGTTATGACAAGAGGCCATACAGTGTATGAACTGAGGGGATTGAAAAATCCTGGTAATTGTAATTACACTAGGGTTCCAAGTGATCCAAATTCTACCTAACGGGTGAGCCTCATGGTTAGTGACCACATGCCAGAACGGGACCAATCTTCTGATTATCGAATCGACATTCAGAAGTTGAACTTTAGTTTCTACTAGAATAATCAACGATATATGATTACTAATAATAAAATCAGTGACATCCTTTTGCCTAATCGGGTCATTAAGACCGCGCACATTCTAAGAAGAAATATTCATAATTAGAAGACTTATAGATAGTTAGCTGGTGGTCCTATCGGAGGACAATACTGTTTTGCCCTTGTCCTTGGCTACGTCCATACACATCCTTTTGGGGGGCGAGTCCACCTCCTCTCCATTTTCCACTTCCTTGTCCTCGGTGATAGATGGAAGTCTGGAGTCCACCACAGGGTCTATCTCAGATGGATCTTCCTCGGATGATGAAGTCACTGATGGAAAGGGTAAGTGCTTGAGAGGCCCATTTGAACACTGTTGAGTGGGGTGCCCGAAGACTATGCAAATTTCGCATTGAGGAGGGAGGCCTTGGTATTCAAAGGAGACCGAGAAGGGTTTGCCTCTGATTTTGAAGGTAAGCTCATGCCGAATTGGGGAACCTTCCATTTCCATGTGATTGATTCCGATTGCTAAAGGAGAGAGGTTGTCACTGTGTCCCGCAAAATTGTTTTTAACAGGCCTAGAAATAGAAATAATTTGGGTAGGCCCAACTAATTTGGCAATTCGGCCCAAACCAGAGAGGCCCTATGGACCCGAATAGCTAGAGTGGATCCCTTGGCCCACAGGAGGAGAAGATAGGCCCAGCTCAGTTTCTTTATTCCTGGGCTTTACTGACCGAAATCCAGACCCGCTTTCTAGACCTAATGACGATCCATTCACCGATTTAGACTGGCTTCAAGAAACAAAGAAGGGAGATGGGTGTCCCTTATTCCCAGAGACAGAATCGGACCATCTTCCGATTTCCTGTTCGATTTCCATTCCGAATTCTCTTCCGGTGTCGGAGTTACCCATGTTGCCGACGATGGTGTCACGGTGGACAGACGAAAGCCCATTCGAGGTCTTCGATTGGCTTTGAGAAGCATCAGGGGAAGAAGGGTCTCCCCTATCCCGGTGACGAATACAGGTGCCTGATACAGAACTCGAGCCGATTTCCCTATCCCGGTGACGTAGACCGGTGTCGGAGAGAGAGCTCAAGCCGATTTCCTTTCCGATACCAGTGGAGCCCAAGAAACCGCCTCCAAAATGCTTACCGGTCTTCTCTGCCGGTGCTGTCTCCGTCACAGCCAACCCGACTTCCGATTTTGACGCTCCCGGAGTCGATCTATTCTTCTCAGCCGCCGAGAGAGAGGAATGAAAGGAAGAGGGTATTGCAGGTTTGGTATTCAGGCCAGTCGGCCTGAAACCAGCTAAAAAACCAAAGGTAGAAGCAATCGCCGATGAAAGCTTCTGAAAAATATTACCGTTGAAAAGTAGAGAGAAGGAAGACCTTCTCTATACTTTTTCTAATATCTAAACATTATATAAACATATATTAAATTATAATATTATTTATTTTTTCTTGTAAATTTCATGAAAAAACATGTTATAACTCTACATTGTTAAAATAATACTAAAAGTTAATTAATTTTTTAATTCAATCGCAATTTAATTTTATTATATATAAAAATAATATTTAAATAATATAATATTTACAAATATATTGAAATATTGTTTGAGATACAAAGATACTGAAATAAAAATATAATGTATATATTAGGCATTTAATAAATAGCAGCAACAAAAAAATAACAACAATGATATAATATGAGTACAACTACGAGATAGTTGCAATCAAAACCGTAAAGAATAAGTCAACTCGCAAGCCTGAATCATAATGCATGCCAAAACCAATCAAGATGGATATCTGAAAGGAATAACAACAAAAATCAACAGAGTTAGTAATATTTTAGTACAACCACAAAATTTTGGTGTTGTGGAATCTGTAACGGAGGTCAGAGAGGACTTGATGGAATACTACGGAGCCCAACAATGTGGTGTTCGCAAAGATCGCAGATGCGGTACGCCAGCGATGACCAAGGTCGGTGGGAGAAGATGTCAAAGTACTGACAGTCTGTTGCCAGGTGGGCCAATTAGAGAATGTATAAAAGAACAAAAGTTTTATAAAACAGACTATCCAAACTAGTTGAGAAATTGGGCAATCCCTTAATATATAATTGATGGATTCATGAAAATTAATACATAAGACATAAGTAGAGGAAGTGTTGTAACCCTAATAGAATAGTTTGTCTCAAGTAGTGAACTTCACAAAGACGAGCAACTAGATAATGAAAGAATGTATGAGAGTGTTATGCTTGTTCCAAACCAAATTGGCCCAATGTACTTGAGGCATAGAACACCGAATGAAGTGATATGTGCGACTTATTATGAACTTACTATTTTTGTTATGGATTCCGAAATTGACATCCTCCTTACCTGAGGGGGTAGGGAGGAGACTGGTATCATTGCCAATTTCTAGCGTGTGGGATTGATGAGATCGTATATCAGAGTATAGCTGATTGGGTTAGTTCCAAGATTCGTTGAAGATGATGTCGGAAACCATATAGTTAATGCACAATCTAGCATAATGAATAATACTCTAACCATAACAGCCAATGAGAGAATTATGAAAAAAATCAAGGATCATACTAGACGGAAGTGGAAGCACTACTACCTATCTCAACCTTGTAAAATGTGGTAGCAATAGTTCTAAGGTTGATTATTTTCCTGCACCCCAACTAACAGAGAAGACGATGAGAATGATCCAAATACTTTTATCTTTCACTTTTTCAGTGATGATCTAGTTACAACAAATTGAGGAAGTGTTTCCAAACACAGCTTACTTATATTTATAAGTTTTTTATTTTTTATTTTGGGGTTTTGTGTGTGTGTTTTTATGTATATATTTTAAGATTTTTTTTGGTTTGTATATGTGATGTTAAAATGTGTTGGATTGATTTTAATCCAATAATGTAAGTCAGAATAAGTATGTCATCCAAATTAAGGTTAGACAATAGTGTCGAAAAGCTTAAACTTGGATGAGGAAAATGACTAAAGATGTAAGAGGTATTATAAGAAGTTTTAAGATTTGGTGAGATAATGGATGAAGTGATAATAGAAGTATAATAGATAATATGTTAATACATAAAGTAATGAAACTGTGATAAAAGTGATTAAATAGGGACACGAGTGGTGGTGAACATGTACTGAGAAACTAGTATGTAAAGAAAGTATAAGTGAGTAGTAATGACTGAAACATATGTGTTTTTTGAAAAATGTTAGGATCATCAAAAATGAATATACATGTTGTATTTATAAGCAACATCGAGACTTTATGGGCTTCGAGTTTAATGTCTAAGTTTCTTTCAGCATAATGTTTGGCCTAAAACATGTTAAAGAAACAATTCTCCCTAAGGTGTTTTATACTTACAATTATGCTTAACCCTTATAAAGCTAAGTTAAGCCTAAATCCTTATTTAATAAGATCTACCTAATGGACTAAGCCATTCCAATTGATGACCTCATTAGTAGCTCTATTAATATTTGCAATATAATTGAGAAATGAATAACTTTGAATGTTTCTCCACTAGTCAAGCCATTGTTGAGTATGATCCATTGAGATTGATGATTGAATTTTATTGTCGAACATTGTTGGATGTGGTTGAGTGGAATGAGTAATTTATACCAAACCGAGTTTTGTCTTAAACGAATTATCAAACCAATTATTACTAGACTCATAAGATCCTTAAGGTATGTTGTCTTCACATTTGTCTCGTTAAAACTTTCGACGATCAAAATATACCTTAAACAAAAAGTTATATTTTCCAAATGAAAATAGTATATACATGAGTAACATTCCTCTATGTTTGTTTTTTGTACATGATTATATCGTATGCAAGATTTATAGTCAGGTTCAGATTTGTAAGAGGTTGGAAGTTTTTACTTTAAAATTAGTTCTGCTCTGAGTATGAAGCTAGCCTCATAATCATTTTGAAGTATAAATAAGGACTAAGGAATAAGATCCTATTTTTAAGAACCCGATGTGTTGATTCATGTCATAGCCGAGCTAAAATGACAAGCAAACCAACCGTAGGATGTTCGAAGTATGACTAGTCATGTTGAAATTATAATTTGTTGAAATGTTTGAAGTCCTAAGTGCTACTAATTAGTCATGGAAGCTTTCGGATGACTAAATATTTTGATGTCCAAGGCGACATAAAGAATCCAAATGTCTGAATAATGGAAGTAATAGTGAAACATAAGACTAAGACTGATACACGCTGGAAAACTGAATAGTCCTTTAACTATATTACTCGCATACAAAACCATTGTTACAATATCACTTCATCTTTGATGATTATGACTATTGGAGATGAGTGCATCCCATTTATTCTTCTACAAGACAGATTTGGATTAGTTATTAATTAATCATATCAACAATTAAAATAGACATACACTTTGTATAAATAGGACCGATCACCTTTCACTCGACATTTTTAGCCAAAACTCTGCATGTCTCTCTATCCAAAGATTTTTACTATTTTTCATATATTATATTTTTTTATACAATATTAAACTTTTAAACTTCTTCAGAAAAAAAGATTAGAGCTATGTGAAGATAACTTTACGACTATGACAAAGAAGGTTTTGGAAGTCATAACCAAGATATGTGTTTTTTATAACAATGCTTCTCCAAGTCTTTCATGGAGAGACGACGAATATGATATGGAACAAGAGGCATATAAGACCACTGCCATTGATGCCAAACCCTTTAAGGTTATTTTATTATTCCAAGACTTTAGGAATGACGATTCATGAACCATTATACATGGGTTGTTCGGCCCAATTGGTCTTACTGGCAATCTAGAATATAGATGCAACTAATTTTTTTACTCCCCAAACTGTAAGAGTTTCAGGGTCTAGGAATCCCAATACGTCATTTCTGGAGAAAATCTAAATGAATTTGTCCCTAATTTTTTTTGGAAAGAATAATAATAAAGAACTATAACAATTATAATATTCAAACTCTGCCAAAACTTGGGTAAACTAGGGTGATGTGAGGGTAGGGTTTCTGAAGGTTAGGGAAACTCATATAAATTTTATGGCAAAAAAACTGATTATTTTCACAACTTTTTTTACATAGACGATTATTCCTCTGCATCCCCACTTTTGCAAAGTAATTCGACCCACCTTGATATGCACGAGTCAGATGCTGTTAAACAACTTGAGGCTACTAATTGTATCGATTCTGATTGACAATAAAAGAGTTTAACATTAGAGAATTCCTTACGATAGGCAACATCAATACGACAAGTATAAGTTATTACTTTTAATTCACGATTCAAAACCATCACAAAGTTTTTGTTGACCTCCCAAACTTCGATAAAACGTGGAAGCGATCCTTTGTCTTTATAAACGATAATTGAGAAATATATCAATCTATTGTCGAGCCGATGGTTCCTCGAAGATGCTGTTATGAGAATAAATCTCTTTATTTTATAGTATCTTTTTTGGTTATATTATAGATGATACTCCAAGTCTGGTATTAATTTAATTTTGTGATGTATCCTCGTTTTGATCGTGTATAGTTTCTTTGATATTTTCATAATCTCTTGCATATCGTAAGGAACAATTACAATGTTCTTGGTGATTTTTCTATTAGGGGTTGGAGAAATCATCTCAAGTTTTTGCTGAATAAATATATATTTCTCAAGTCCAAGCAAAGTGGGTGTTACAAAAACATTTTTAGCGTCAACCGAAACATATAAAAATACGAAGAAACACAATCCAAACCTACCAATAAAAAAAAGTTCCAATTGATGTACTCCCCTACAAAACTTGGGCGGTAGTCACAAACTCTAACATTGGAGGTATTGATCCATATGCAACTCTATATCATCCAAATTCTCTAATACAAGTTTTTATCCAATAAGGCAGTCACACGACTGCAGATAAGATGCCTCACCCTGTTGGAAACGGAAGAAGAACATGGATAAATGGATCAGAAGACTTCTCATACCAATATCATATCCCAAGTTATGAAAGAATATGTAGCTTGAAAAACCAATGAGTCCAAGTATAAACATAAAATATGACGGGGTTTTATCGTGAGAATGGGAAAACGTGAAGAAATTGAGAAATATTGGCCTAATTAGGCACAAAAAAGTGCAAGATCTAGTGGTGCGAGGAAAATCCATGGATGCTCATTTTAACATAGAGGCTATCGTTGATGAAATTATATTTAATATTTCCCCCACAAAAGTAATGACTAAAATACTTGCATCGCCCAAAGTAGCAGATGTGATAGTTCTGACGGGGTTGGCTAATATTGAGATGATAGTCGAGATCTGGGTGCTAAAAAAAATATATGCCCCAAAGAAGTACCTTTGCATATATAAAAAATAACAGAATCTTTTGTTAACTTGGTATCCTCAACTCGGACTAGAGTGTTTGCCCTCTCATCTTTCCTTGATAGATCTGGTAGAAAAGCAAATGATGCTCGATATCGACGTAAGCATACAATGTCCAATATCTTTGCAATACTACATAATCCATTAAAATACTATACTCTTGTGGTTCCAGACTTGTGGTCTCTGGTAGGGTTGGTGGTCAAGCCTCTTAAAAAATACTGCAAAGTGAAAGCGGAGATTTTCACAATTGAAGAACATATGGTTATTCAAATTAAGGTTTTACTTGAATCAGAAGCTTGTAATGAGTCTGAGACATTCCTAGAGTATACATACCTTGACTCTTGCCAATATAGAACTTTGTCACAACAATGTTTTGCAATGGGCTGCAGAAAATCTTCTAAATTAAAAAATAATAATTGGTGGCCAAGTCCGAGAGCCACAAATACAAGATAGATGAGATCGAGAAAGCTGAGCAAAAGGCTACTCAGGAGACTGGTTGAAATCTGGAAGCTAACTTAATGCTTATCTTCCATAAGGGGTTTCCAAATTTGGACGTGAACTATTTTTGCTCTTATGTTTCTCGGGGGTGGCACCCAGAAGGAATTCTCAACACTCTTGAGCTGGAAATGATCAAATTTGAAATTCAAGATGAAGGGGAATAAAGTGATAATGTTATACCCTTAAGCAAGGCTGGATTTGTTATTAGCTATCTTCCTCCAACCGAGACCGAGGTGGTTTTACGGTGTACTTCCCTTAGTCGAGGCCAAGGTAGCTAATGAGATTTTTCATGTAGTTGATGCTAAAGAATCTGATATTTTTGTTTCTTTCCAAAACTAAGGTTAAAACATAGTCTTCCTCTCGACAATACGGGGTAGCGAAATAAGTAGTTTTACTTACTTTTTGGTTTTGTTATTGTTTTTTGTATTTGCCTCACCCTAAGGTGATGTTTTTTTGCATAGAGCCTAAATTTTCAAACCGCTAAGGTATTTGATATATTTATGCCATGTTTTTTCATATATTTGTCTGTTTTTTTATTTGACTTGTGAAAAAAAAATCTTCTATTTTATTTCATATTTTTAAAATCTACAAAGTGTTGGTTGTATGTTAATAATTTAACTAAAAATACAAGTTGAGCCTTTATTTCTTCATTGATGGTTTCCCTTAACTTGGAGCTTCAGATCCTTAAGATTACTCTAAGACTAGGGATCGTTTCGGGCAAAGTTTTACTCTTAAAGTATTAAGAGTAAAACTTCAACATAGGAGATAAAACAAGGGAATCATCTTACCCATTTCTTTGGATGTATAATATTTGTATTGCTTCATGGTAGTATTTTATCTGTAACAATCTTATTGTATTAAGTATTGGTGTTATCCTTTATGTAAAAATAAAGGTAAATGTCTTCCTAGTTTCTTTATACGAAGTCTTTATTGAGCTATCCTCGGTAGAGGAACGAGTAATGTATTGTTATAAATATATTAGTTATAATAGAGCTGTCAGATCCGAAGGAGAAGATTAAGGTGCAACGACTGGTAAGTCTTGATGCATTGTTTGAAACTATACTAAAAAAAATTACTCAAAAAATGAATTGGTTGTGGGAGCTCGGGGCTCTCTAAGATGTTTTAAATTATACTTAGACATAATTAGTAAACATAATATTAGTTACGGGAGCTCAGGCTCCCTAAGGTGTTTGAAACTATACTTAGATAATATTACTCATATATATATATGGCAAAATAAATTTATAAATGTCATATACCTCGTAAAAATCTTCTCGCGCCAGCAGGGTATGATATAATGCACTTAAAGAGCGTAAAAGTAATATTTAAAATGAGAGCGAAGTTGCGTTAGACTTCTTAAAAAGTATCTAACTTTATGTTATTTATGTTTCAAGGGTGAGGAAAAACTTGTCATTTATCATCCAATAATTTGTAGGTCCATGTATTGACCCTTACTACTATTGTATAGGGTCCTTCTCAATTCTGACCGAATTTGTCGATCTTTTGTCTTTAGTATAGAGCAACACACACATAATGTTTTTTACATACTTCAAATCTTTAGAAATGGAACTTGGAGTCGTGTTTACATCTCATTAGATTTTGTCGTGTTTCGTGGATAGGTGAACTTCCATCTACTTCTCTTCGACTATGTCAAGCTCAGATCTTTAGCCTTCAAAATTCGTTCTTTAATCATATTTATATATTTGATCGATGTATATCCGTTTTTGCATGAAGTGTAACTTCCATCTCGTATACCATAGCAAAATGTGTTTAGGTAGTAGTGGTTCTGGATTGGTTCGGTGTATCCACTAAACCTCTTAGAGGAAGTCTAACAATTTTCTAGCTGCACCTTCTAAGATTCCTCCGATGCTTTCTAGATGATTTTGTTTTTTTACCTTCACATGTTTATTTTCTTGTGGGTAAATATGTAAAGAAATGTTATTTGTAATACTTATGGTTCAGAATAAAAGCACTAGAAAAGCATTTTAGAATTTCATACCATTTTCAATGATGATAACCCGAGATACTCCATATATCAACCATATATTTATCTTCAAGAAGTTGATGACTCTGGTTCCACCAAGTGGAAGAAGTGATTCACTACCGTCAAGAGGTATTTTGTACCACATAAGGCCTTTGATAATGTCCCAACGATATATGCCCCCACCTATCAAATGGTATTTCCTATGCAATCGTCTTGAGGGGGAATATTGAGATTAAGATGGAATTCATAAAGTATTGGTATGTCTGGTAGTATTTAACCAAGTCTTTTGCATCCACCAAGATTGTTGGTCATGTGTATCCTGTAAAGAGGACTCGTATATGCAACATCTTCTAGCGACATTGAGGAATTCTTTCTCCTTCATGAATATATCTTCGATAAAGATATCATTTATCTATTTTTTATTCATTTTATGTATGAAATTTTTATCCTACATCCTAAAGGAGAAAAATCACAATAAAAAATTTAAATTACACTAGAAATGTCAGAAGTTTACAATTGTCAACTTATTTTTATCGATGACCTTATTATTTTCTGAAGAGGTGATTTAATTCTCTCAACCTCATCAAGAAAGGTTTCAATGAGTTATTTGACCTTTCATATCTTCAAGTTATCCTTAGTAAAGGCCGCATATATTTCCTTGAAGACACGCTCTTAGAGATGGTTTGATTAAAATCATTGGGTTCAACGTTAGCTCATTTATAGTAATATACCTTGATGTCACTCTTCTCACTGGTGTATTATCGTACAATGATTGTCGTCTTTTTTTAGACATTATCATTTCTTCAATTGAGTATTGGACATGTAAACAAATATTTTATTGCGACAAGGTTCAGTTCATTATGTTTGTTCTTTTTGCATGACAAATTTACTAGTCCTCTATTTTTATTCTTATTGTAAGAGTCCTCAAATAAATCTTTGTTGCCACCTCTGTTATGACCCTAAAATGAAGGCTTCGGGTGCCAAAGTGGCTAGGATGTCGGTTACCGTACCTTTAAAAAAAGGTGATCTTGGGATTTTAAACCTAAAAACCTGAAATCAGGTTGTTGTTCTCAAACATTTTTTATCTATAGTTAATAAGAACTCAAATTCAATATGATGTGATTAGATTAAAATTGAAAAAATTAAAAATAAAAACTTATTAACCTTGAGTCTCGATTCTTCTCCTTCTTGGGTATGGATGAAAATTCTCCAGCTTAGGCATATGGCTTGGTAAAATATATAAAAAAACGATTGGTAATAGGAAGTCTACCTAATTTTGGTATAAACTTTGGATGCTGCCTGATTCTATGGTAACTCACTATGGTCAAAGTATTATTCAAGATATGAGGCTCAACGACAACTTTAATGTCTCTGATTCCATTGTAAAGGGTCAATGACGTTGGTCTGCTCGGATCAAGCCGGTTAGTGCAAGAAATCACCATAATCTCACAAAAATTAATAACACCATCCTCTCGCTTCCAACTCCAAGTATTGATCTTAACGACGTCCACTAATGGTTTGTCAATAACGGTTTTTCAAAGTTCATCATCAATGATACTTACCATATCATTCGCTCGCTTACTCCCTATGTCGACTGTGCAGAGTTTTTATAACATAAATTCAATATCATTCGGCATTTTTTAATCATTTAACTCGTCATTCTTGGTAATATGTCTATTCGATATATGCTCATCAGTTGGGGCTTAAACTCCCCTCCTGATTATGTCCTCTGTTATTCTGACGTCGAACTCGAAAATCATACCCTCTATGTTTTTTATTCACTCGGAGTATATATGACGCTACTAATACAAAACTGAGGTTCTTCTTATCATGCTATGATTGGACCAACTGGTACTTTGAGGCTGCAAGATGACCTTATTATCGCCTTGGCCTCCATCTCCTCCACCTATGATATCCGTGCTTTGGAGCGATCATCTACCATATTCGACAAAAGAGAAACTTAAAAAAAAAGTTTTTCTACCACCAATGTATGTACAGTTTCTCATTTTATGTTTACAAACTTCTGGTTTAAATTCTTTAATACCAATATGATATGATTTTTAAACTTTCCATCATAATAAAGTGTCACTGATTATTATATTTTTGCAAACATCGCTCTCCATCTTATTGGAGTGAAGTAATAAATCATATCATGAGATTCTATCATTACTTACATGCTTTTTTATTACTATTGACATTTATTTTGTATTGTAATTTTTTCGTATGGTTGAATTTTATCATTTTTGGGATAATGTAAGCAAAATTTTATTTTCGACTTTTGATATTTTGATTTTGGGTTTTAGCATTTTTATCTAAATATATCTTTATTTATATTTGATTATTTTTTATTAAATATGTTATTTAAAAAAGGAATATATATATATATATTAAAATTTAAATAAATTTAGTTTGGAAAATAAAATAAAAAATAAAAACGAAAAAATTAAAGTGAGATTCAAAGAGCAGCCGTTTGAATTCAATACTTTTTAAGTGGTTACCAGTACATTGGGGAGCCATATTGTATCTCTATTGGTGTATTTGTGTTTTTTTTTTTCTCGTCGCATATCTGGGTATTATTCATTTCAAAGTATAAATCATAAAAAAATAGTCCTAAATTAAAAATAATATATAGGGCGGGTGTGGAAGGAAGCAGTTATATCCACACAACACAACACAAAACAAAACAGACAGACAGAGAGACCTAAGAAAGCATTTAATGAGGTGGGGACAGCTCATCCCAACTCAGCCCCACACCCTGTCCTTTCCCTTCTCTCTCTTTCCTATCATTCACATTTTGCCTTTTCCATTATACTAGTAGTATTAATAAATTTATTACCACTACTAATTATTCCAACGATAATCCTTTAAAGCGTTTGTTGCCAAAAAATTTCAAACATTTATTATTCCATTCGGATTCAAATATAACTATAATATTCTTGGTTTTTATTATTATAAAGAAACGACTATATAATTATTTTTTATATTAATTATAGATAAAAGCGTAAATAGTTGAGTTCATTAATATCAGTATTTTAATTTTTTAATTTTTTAATTTTTTTTAAAAAATTGATAAAAATATGACATCTTAATGATTAAAACAAAATATTATCAATTTTTTATGATATCTAATAGATAATTTGTGTATCATAAATTCTATAAATAGAATGCTATACCTATTATATTTAAGTAATAATAATAATTTATATTTTTTTATTCTTTAACTTTTTATATAGTTTATTTTGGACTTTGGATCCATTCAAGTTATTTTAATTTTGTAACATCACTTAGTGAATAAGGTTTTTGAGACTCAGATTAGGAGAAATTTTGAAGTATATATCGATGATATGTTAGTAAAATATACGAGGGACGAAAACACTTAGCATATCTAGAAGAAACTTTCGCTAACTTGACAAAGACAAACTTGAAATTAAATCCAAAAAGGTGTACATTCGGAGTGCAGTTCGGAAAGTTTATTGGGTACATAATCAGTGAGCGGGGGATAGAGGTTGATCATGTAAAGTTAAGTGCTTTGAGCATCATGGCACCACCTCAAACGATTAAAGAAGTACAAATTATGATAAGGAGATTGACAGCCTTAAATAGTTTCAAATCTCGGTCATCGAACAAATATGCTTCTTTTTTTCCAAATATTGAGACAATTTTGTTTACTTGGACCCAAGAATATTGCGAAGTGTTTCATCGAGTTAAAGAATATCTTTCTTCGCTAATTTTTTTGACAAAGCCAAATCTAGGGGAAAATTCTATGTTTATGCACCGATGTCAGATTATGATGTGAGTGCTGTTTTAATTTGAGAGGAAAGTAATTTCCCAAGACCAATATATTACGTCAGTCAAAGTATTTTGGATCCTGAGGAATAGTATTTAAAGTTAGAAAGTTAGCCCTCGCATTAGTAATTGCTGCTCGAATAATGAAGGCTTATTTTCAGGCTTATTTTATTATTGTACAAACATATTTTCCATTGAAAAATGTGTGACAAAGGCCTGATAAATAAAGAAGAATGACCAAGTGGTCGACTGCATTATGAATTTTTTATATTGAATTTGAACCTAGGACTACAATTAAAGCACAAGCCTTAACAGATTTCCTAGTCGGATGTCATTCTGAACGGTCATATATATAAAGGTTGATGATTTTTCTTGAGTCAGAGTGGATAGTCCGAACAGACGGGGGTTCAAGTGCATTAGGATGCGGTGTATGGGCACAATTGATTTTTCCAGATGGAATTTCCATGTATCAAGCTATTTGCTTCGGGTTTAAAGCATCGAATAATGAAGCAGAGTATGAAGCCGGTTTGGCAGGATTGAGACTTGCTCAAACCCGTGGGGCTAAAAATATGTTGCTGTAATTGCAGAGAAGCACACTACAAAGAAGGAACCAACAAGATCTTCAAGAACTCTTCGGATAAAGAGGAAGATCAGGCAGACGACGAAGAA
This sequence comes from Limnanthes douglasii subsp. nivea, assembly GCA_036936605.1. NCBI lineage: Eukaryota > Viridiplantae > Streptophyta > Magnoliopsida > Brassicales > Limnanthaceae > Limnanthes > Limnanthes douglasii. The sequence goes on along the minus strand of JAUPFV010000003.1, from coordinate 74,313,914 downwards.
GACAGTAGATAAGTTCAATGTTAAGGGGGAGAATTTCAGGAAAACAAATTCTCTTAAATTTATTTTCTTCATTTTCTTATAAATTATGCGTCTGAACAATCCGAGGCACGAAAATATCATTTAGTGAAGTATTTGAGGGTTCCAAAGGCTTTGAAATTAGTGTTCGAAAGCATAAAATACAACATGTTCATATGGCTGGAAATTATATGGCTGATTCGTTGGCTACTGCATCGTTGTCTGAAGACTACCCTTGGATTATAACAAAAAAAATCCTTTAATAACTAAAAGATATGAGTTAGTAGAAGGGTCAGTTGAAGCCTTTTAAATTTCTACAAGCACAATAAAAGATTGGAGGAGTGAAATTAAAGAATTCTTGATAAATGATGTTTTACCCGTTGATAAAGTAATGGCCGAAAGAATACGGTTTAAGGAATATGGCTATATGGTACTTAGAGATATCTTATACAAAAAATATTTCAGCAGGTCTTCACTTCAATGACTCAGAGAAAATGAATCACACATGATATTGTTAGAATTGCATGACGGGGAAGGATCTGCACATTGTGGGTATAATTGTTTTTGATACAGATAGTTCTTTTGGCATGGTATTACTGGCTTACAATTGCCTCTGATGCCAAAGAGTTAGTTTAAAACTGTGATACTTACAAAATATTTGCTAACGCAATTCACATACCAGGAGTGACTCTTGAATCAATATCTGGGTAGTTACCTTTTGATCGATGGGGCATTCATCTGGTTGGACCATATTGATGGAATTAGGGGGACACCATAAAATAATTATCGCTGTAGATTATTTTTTAAGTGGGTGAAAGCTGAACCATTTGCAAGAACAAAATCTAAGAATGTGATCAGGTTTATTGTTTCTAATATCTGTTGTCGTATTGAGGTTCCACGAATAATAACAATAGATAATGGGCCACAGTTTGATACAAGAAGATGAAAGTTTTTTTCTATGCTAAAAGAATACAACAGTGATTCTCCGCACCTTTCCATCCACAAGCAAACGACCAAGTTGAGGTCACTAATCAAAACAATTCTTGATGGGATGAGAAAGAATTTGGAAGGCAAGGCTGGAAAAAGCTGGATTATTTACAAAATGTTTTGTGGGCATACAGAACTACTCGTCGAACAGCCACGCAAGAGTCTCCATTTGCATTAGTCTATGAGATGGATGTTGTTTTCCCATCCGAAGTAATATTCCCTTAATATAGAATCAATGAATATTCCGAAGAATCTTACCAGAAGGGAAAGTGTAGATAACTTGATTTGATAGAAGAAATGAGAAGAAAAGCGCAATTTAATTTTTTACACTACCAAACTTTGACGATGAGTCAGTACGCCTCCAAAGTTAGACGACGGAAGTTTAAAGCAGGGGACAATGTGTTGAGGAAAGTATTCCTTCATATGAAAAAAAACGGCTTGGAAAGCTGGGGCCTAATTGGAAAGGTCTGTATATTATAACTAAGAAGGTAAAGCCGAGGAAATATTGACTCAAAGATAAAGACGGAAGAGATCTTCATCACCCGTGGATATTGAGCACCTTAAGTTGTATTTGGAATGAATGTATAAGTTTGTATATATTTTTGAAAATTTGTGTAACCATCGGTCGCACACTCTTTCCTACCCTGGTGGCACATGAAGGTTTTAATTAGGTGCCCTCATAGCCGACTTCTATAAAATATTTATTTGTCATCTTAAAATAACTTGCACAATTTTTATTTTCTTAGACTAAAAGGGTCTTCCAACAAATTTTGGTTAATAATTTTTATTTCTTGGACCAGAAGGGTCTTCCAACAAATGTTGGTCAATAACTTTTATCTTTTTGGACTGGAAAGGTCTTCCAACGAATGTTGGTCAACAATTTTTATCTTTTTGGACTAGAAGGGTCTTCCAATGAATGTTGGTCAATAATCTTTATCTTTTTTTTACTAGAAGGGTCTTCCAACAAATGTTGGTCAATAATTTTTAATTTTTTGGACCAGAATGATCTTCCAACGAATGTTGGATTTTTTTTTATCTTTTTGGACTGGAAGGGTTTTCCAACGAATGTTGGTCAACAATTTTTAATTTTTTTGAACAAGAATGGTCTACCAACAAATATTGGACAACAATTTCTATCTGTTCGAATGAGGAGATTTTTTTATAATAAGTAAGGCATCATAATGTCTTCATATGAAAATTTTGGAGATCTTTTATAAAAATTAAGGCATAATAATGTTTTCATATGATATGTTTTGGAGGAGAAGTTTGAAGATCTTTTATAAAAATTAAGGCATAATAATGTTTTGATATGAAAAAGTTTGGTGGAAAAGTCTTGAAATTTGTTATAAAAATTAAGCATAGTAATGTTTTGATGTGAAAAGGTTTGGTGGAGAAGTCTCGAGGTCTTTTGTTGTGAAAGTTAATAATTAATATCATTTTTTGATGTGAGAAAAGCTTAGTGAAGAACATATAACCGAAGAACAATTCTATTATGAATTTTCATAGTACACAATGTATTTGGAAAACAAAAGGACTTAATAAAAACATTCCTATAGCATAATTGGTTCATAAGGATTACATAAAAATGACGAAACTAAAAACTAAGTATCCCACCTCACTCTTACTCCGATTGGGTACCTTCATTCTATATCTTCTGATGAACTGCTACTTGAGGAGGAACGATTTAATTCTTTAGAATCCCTGGGGGATTCTTCATTTACCAAGGAAACCCCCTGTGGATGATGGCTCTCTAAGACATGCTCCCAGAGACTACCCAACTTTAAGTTAGGGAAGTGTTCATGAATTTCTACTATTAAAGCGAAGTTGATTTTTGCATCACTCTCTTCCAAACGAGAGACACATTCAACAACATACTTCTCAAGACAAATATTTCTGTACTTTTTTAGTGTCGTCCATAAGAGATTGCTTCTCAGCAGTAAGTTTTTCAATCTCTTTAACAACATTCTCAAAGTAAGTTTTGGTTTGGGCACAAGAATCAAAGAGGCCACCGATAATGGTTCTTTAGTAACAAACTGCTCTCGCTCATCGTGAAAACTTTCATTGTTGTCCCTAAAAAAATATTTAGTAGAGAAGATAAATTGAGTAAGTAAATATAAAGTAAGAGTGGAAATAAATACCTCAACTGGTCCATTTTAACGTAAGCCGATAGGGCATCTCAGCAGAGCTTTTAAAGCATGTCTCCCATAATCCGAAGACGAAGATGAATCTCTGTTTCCACTTCTTATCAGCCTATAAGATATCGTGTACAATCTTGTATGTTCTCCCAAGATTCAGTGAGTAGAAAGGAAAATGAGAATTTTTATCAACACCTGTCAACACAACAAATTGCTCCATTGAAAAAACGATATGAGAAATCCGAGAAGCCATAATACAGGCCATCAATGTGAACCAGATGTTGGGGCTGGCTTGGGTTGGACATAACTTGATCAAATAAATTTATTAACTAGATCAGGGTCTAGTGGGAGTCGAATACCCCATTTCAAAATCTTTGTGTAGACGATCAACTCATGGTCCCAAACAGACAAAGAAGTTTCCCCAACCTCAGGAAACCGAATTTTGATGGAATCCAGAATCGCCCATCGGTTCCTGAGTTTGACTTCTTCAGATGGATGAAAATATGTGTACCTTATCTTGTGTAGTGCTAACAAATGTTTGGCTTCAACCCATCAGAGATTTTTCCTAAGATGACCTCTAGGTTCGAGGGTAGTTCATTGGCACCTTTCTTCTTCTTGTTGGGCCCTTTCCCTTGGTGGACAAGAGAGCTTGTCCCAGTTTCAAGAGGGGAAGATTCTTGAATCGATATGGAAGGTTCGAAGAGAGGAATTAGGACGGGGACAACTCAGATAGGTTAAGCATCAACAAGAGCTATTTCTTCTTCTTCTTGGTTGTCATCCGATTTATCAATCATGTGTTTTTTGCACCTTTGGAATAGATTTGAGGGGTGTAGTAATAGTCTTTTCTGTTCGTACAACCTTTGATGAATGTTTCCAATGAGTGACCTGGAGAGTTGTTGGAGAAGTACCTTGTGGTGTATTTTGGGGAGTAGGAACAGAGGATACAAGATTTATCTTGGTGGACCTTTTGACCACCGGCTCCAAAGATTTCTTGCTCTTTGTACGGTCGCCTTTAGATTTCTCAATTACTTGACGTTTATCGCCCATCAGAAGAAATAAAGAACTCTTACTAGATTATTTAAAAATACCAAGGTCACCCTTATCGCATCTCGGACAAGTATGACCGAGGGGCTGAGCAATAGGAAGATCAGATAGGATGTTGGTACCTGAAGTTCCTGCTGCCTTAGAATGTTTCTTAATAGGAGGCCACTGACCGTAATACGTTGTTTGAAGAATTGGCAAGGTCCTGGGTTTCTCTTCTTTGCTGACGACTTTTCTTTCTTCAAACTTTCTTCCAATGTTGAACCACTTCCAAATCTTATATCTCTTAAACCCTTCGGATTCCTTAGGCATGGAAGGTCAAAGGAAATTTTGCCGCAACAATCTTTTTCTCTCTCTAAACAAAAGGTTGCTTTATCTCTCTATAATTGGTGAAAATTAAGTAACGTTAGAATGGTGAGAAGAGTGGAGTATTTATAAGGGAAGATATGGGCTTTCAACATGTGTTAAGGCCTAAACAGGTGGAAGATGTTTCTTAGATAATGGGTGCCTAGGAAAGATGAAAAGTCTTTTGGGAGATAACTACTCTACCTATGATTTGAAATACAAGCGTACCGAGAAATGTAAATTTTTTATGACACACTTCTTCACCTACAAATCCTCTAGAAGGCTTGTATGTTCGTGTCAGGATTTAATCGACACGTGGATCAAATGACATCACTAATCCAAAAATATTATGACAGATAGGTAGGGTGTAGCATGCATGTCACTTGTCAGAAACCGCCCTAATATGCAGCAAAAAAATGACAGATAGATGCGAAGTCATCATCACCAATAGTGAAGTCATGAGTCCGATGAGGAATTTGTGGAAGAATAGTTCGATGAGGTGCCTGAGGAAGAATAGTCTGAGGTAACCTTGTGGAAAAATAGTACGAGGAGACACATGAGAAAGAAAAATCCGCTTTCTATGAACTAGTCATTGTTCAAATATTTTTACAAGGACTAGGGGCTACTGATAAGGAGAGGAAATTTATGAAGAATAAGAAAAATTAGATGAATAAAGAAGTTAATTTAGTGTAATAAAGTATTAGGTATAAATTCAAAAAAGTGTGTAATGTTGAGAGTGGTTTGTGTAATAACTTATATTTATGTTTAGAGTTAGTAAAGTGGTGGGGTGTAACGATTCACATAATAAGGGGGTAAATACTTAAATTAAGGATTTACTACTTGTACTATTTAAATGGCCATCCCTTTTTGGGAAAAGGGTCCAATTATTCGTCAATGATTATCTCATTATTCTATTGTCTATTTCTCTCTACACTTATCTCGTTTATCTCTCTAAAATACTCTCATAAGAATATTTCTGTAACATATAACCGCATAAAGAACATCATTGTAACATATAACCCCACTAAGAAATCTTTAAAACTATCAAACATGAGATTCGATGATGACAACCACATCATCTCTACATTAACCTCTTGGTTAACTTCTTTAACAACTGAAGTATTTATAAAACCTGTAGGTTCACCGAATACAACTTCATCTTCCATATAAACACTAATACATATCTTATTATCAACAAGGAAAACCAACTATGTAGTGAGAAAACCTTACAACCAGAAGAATATCTTTTCTATTTTTCTATCAAAGTGAGAAATAAAATAACTCGTCACGGTCCCGCTTGGTGGCCTCTTTAGCTTCAGAAATTGTCTTATATTATATAACTTCAAAATCAAGCTTACACATAGACTCTATATCTTTCACATCTAAATCAGGGACTCATTTCGCAAAGCGCTATAAGAAATAATAAATCCTTCAGAAAGAACAAGAAAAAAACTTCTCATATTTACTAATTCTGGCCCAACCATATCATTGAGAAAACTACGAACTTGGAAGGATCACGTTTATGAAAACAAGGGGCATGAACTAACACCTCAACAATACATGTCTCCAAAACAGTCTTTAAGGAATGAGACTGATGGGGAGTGCGAGAGGGTTGAATAGTTGAAGAAGTATTTTGTTGTTTGGTTATGGGAGCCATAGTTTACCAGTTTTATCCTTAGTACATAATATATTTTTAGTAGTAATTATAATATTATCAATACTATTACTTTTGGCTGCCAAAGTCTTTTACTACTTAAGGGACAAATTGTCATTTTCATCTTTGTCTTCTACTTCGAATATAGTATGACAAGGTCTTTGTTTCTTATCTAAGCCCATAGTGCTCACAGTAATTTCTTTTCAAGAATCACGAGTCTCAGTTTTGGCCTTTGAATGAGCATCATATATATTTTTTAGAACTTGATCATTTGCATTGTTGTGCAATTTCATTTTAGAATTAAGCTTCCCAACAACTTTTTATTTGCGCAAGCTTTTTCTTCACAAATTTTCTCTTTTGATATTCTTATCCAACTCATTCATGGTAGAAGGCTTTTCCACAATAGTTTCCTTAGTGTGTGCACAAATAGGAAAGCATCATCGAACAGCAATACTCAACCATAACTCGTCATGGACAAAGTCCTCGGGCACAAATGATGAAATAAAACCTTCGTCAAGTAAATGCAAATTGGATTAAGACTAAGCAAACGAAAAAGTTAAGGGAATAGTATATATTTAGTAAATTCATCAATCAATCATCCCTTAATCCTAATGATTACATTACTATTTATAGCCTATCAAAAATCCTAAATATTCGAGAAATATAACATGTGTACCGTATAACACATGACAATCATCCATTACAATAATTATATATTACCCTCTAACTGTTATGGATACATAGTAACATAAACCTTATATCTTGAACCTTTTACAAGCTTCTTCAATCCACGTGAAAGATTATTATCTGCAATGCTTTAAGAGATTAACATCATCTATTTTTTTTCTTAAGGATTCTCTTTATCCATTATATATATATATATATCTAATTATCTCCTTATGCATCATCTATAATCATCTATTAAAGTTAGTCTCGTGCATCGACTAAATATAAATATGTATTTTTATCATATATATTGATGAGTCCGGTTTTTTTCACCACTCACTGTAGAAACCGGACAGGGGCAATTCAGACAAAAACCACCCACTGAACTATGCGAACAGGACTAAAGTATTAAAAACTAATCACTTTATGACTAAGCTAATTACCAACGTGCTTAATACAATAATGGGCCTTTGAATTCGACTCAATTTCATGAGTTTGACCCGAAAACCCATGAGGCCCATAATTAAGGGTATAAATACCCAACCACTTTCATTAAATGAAGGTAATGAACATCTAATACAACCAGGCAGCTCAAATCTCTCACTACAAACCACTTAAACATTAAATACCCTTGAAACATCACAAAACACTTGACCAAATTACCCCCAGACTGAAATAATCCACAGCCATGGCCGGAGACACATAGACCGCTTGTTAATGGATCCTTTTGCCTTTCACGATGAACCAGGTATCTTTGCAACTCCCAATGAATATACTGTTTTTAGTCGTGACCGGAATTGGAGACAATCTCCATTGTCTTCCAAAATACTGTTCGGAAACCTTCCTAAGAGGTTTGACAGCACAAAGATGGAGAAATATGATGGTAGTAAAGATCCAGATAACCATCTGGAGCAATTCAAAAAAATTATGATGAACTTTGATGATGATGATAAGCTACTCTGTCGAGCATTATCCCAGTCTTTTACGGGGAGTGCTCTAAAGTGGTACAATAGTTTGCCACATGGGTGCATCAGAAATTTCGGCACTTTTTGGGTGGCCTTTCAGAGGTAGTTCGTGGGAAGTAAAGAAGTGAAGGGCAATTGAGACACTATAATCCATTGTGCCCAAAAACCAAATAAATATTTGAAAGAGTACATAAGTCGCTTTGTGAACACCAAAAATGGATTAGCTGATTGCTTTGAACAAGTAGCAATAGTTTCTCTGAGGCAGGTTTTGAACCCTGGCAATCTGGCTGATTCAGTAACCAGGAAAAATGCCATGACATGGGGATGTTTACTGAATCAGGTCAGCAAACAAATTAATGTGGATGAAACAAAGAAAACCAGGGTGCACCGGCAAGTGAGGTCTGCTCCAGCTGCACCAAGTCAAAACCAAAATCAGTCCGGGTACAAGGCTAAGGAAGCCGGACAGGTTCAAAACAGGGCCAAGGCTCAATCCCACCCAGCTGCACCAGCTCAAAGCCAGCAATCTAGAAATAAGCGAGGACCTTGGGTTCAACTAGAGTGGTTTACTGAACTAAAAGAAAATGTAGCTACCATTTATGATTAAACGAAAGATGAAGTACATTTCAGAAAGCCGGCTGCATTACAATCACCAAGGGAAAGTCGAGATAACAGTTTTTGTCAGTATCATCGTGATACTGGCCATACCACTGAAGATTGCATCGCATTGAAACAAGAAGTACAGAATTTGATTGAGAGAGGGAAGTTGGGGGCATATGTTAAAAGAAGAGGTGAAAATAGGCGTGATAATGCTCCTCGGACTAGCCCGAACAATGCAGAGACATCCGCTCCGGATGGGGCTATGGTAATAATTGAAAGATTTGATTTAGAATCAGAATACTTGGATCCTGACCCAACCCGAAACAAGGTGGGCGTTATCACAGAACGTTGTAAGACGGTGTCCGGACTCATCAACTTTTTTGATTCACTTACACTATTTGGGAGGGAAGTGCTTGTGGTTGGCTCATTACGTCTTCCATTACCATGGAAGGGTTATCAGCTGTTTTTTGGAGGGAAGTGCTTGTGGTTGGCTCATTAAGCTGTCCGGATGGCTGAGCACTGCTTTCTATTTGTGGTTTGGAGTCCGGAGGGTTCGTTTCGAAGGCTTGAACTGGTGGCCTCCGGACCAGACAACTTGTCCTTAGGAACTTTAATGAGCGCTTCTGACCTTGAAATTTTGTCTTTGGCCCCAGATTTAGAGGGCACAAATTTTGGAGATTTAGATGGTGGAGCAGTAACCTGGCCTTTTACCAGACGACATTTTCGACGATTTACTAGCTTTTCTGGGGAAACGTCAACATCCGATCCCATGGCTATGAATGTAGAGGGTCTCCTAGCACTTGTAACTACTTGCTCTTGTTCAACAATAGGCTCCGACTCCAGGACCGATGAGCCTGAGATGATCGGTGAAAGACTAGGTTGAAATAACCTTCTAGTTTTGGAGCTTCTGGCAGAAGACGAACCTCAATCAGGCTCTGAGGTTGGTGTTTCAGGTTTGTCAATAGGAGAGACTGGGAGGCCTGCTGCAATGCGCTTTTCTCGTTCGACCCTTTATATTTTCTCTAACTCCCACAGATTCAGCCACCCACCTTTTACTAAAGCGTTTCTTGCTGTAAACATAAACTTACACTAAAATGCGTTTTTGGAGAAGAGAGATAAAAGCTCTGAAGATTAGAAGTGAAAAGATGTTGAAGATGGTAAAACAGTGAAAAGTCATTTAATTTATACTAAAGAAACACAAGATACCTTGAAACCTAGGAGAATTCGAAAAGATAGAGTAATGATTAAAGACGTCGTTGACATCACCAACATTAATTGAAGAGGTTACTTTTTGAGGTTAGTGGGAGCGCCATTCTAGGAGAAAAATGGCTGGGGAGGAAAATCAGGAAGGGACACGTGTCCCACGATCTTTGGCAAAACCGTTGAGCTTCTGAGAGGTTTTCTAGTCCGGATAAATCCGTTATACAATTTGAAATCTGTCCAGACATTATTACAGGTGCTCATGAGCGATTTTTTAGGTCTTGTCAAAGGCCTTCGAACAGAACCTAAAAAAGGGGCTACTGATGAGTCCGTTTTTTCTCACCACACTGTAGAAACCGGACAAGGGAAATTTAGACAAAAACCACCCACTGAACTATGCGAACAAGACTAAAGTATTAAAAACTAATCACTTTGTGACTAAGCTTATTACCAACCTACTTAATAAACTAACGGGTCTTTGAATTCGACCCGGTTTCATGAGTTTGAATCGAAAACCCATGAGGCCCATAATTAATGGTATAAATACCCAACCACTTTCATTAAATGAAGGTAATGAACATTTAATACAACTAAGCAGCTCAAATCTCTCACTACAAACCACTTAAACATTAAATACCCTTGAAACATCACAAAACACTTGACCAAATTACCCCAGACTCAAATAATCCACACCATATATAACTCATTTTAAGGTATTAAACATGCTCCAACTTAATCATGCTTATTATTAATAATAATAATATATACAATGCTTTTACTTTTATTATTATCATCATCTAGACCAAAATATTGGTAATAACATAATCACCTTCAGCCGACGCTTTTTCTTTATTCTTTAGCTAACACTATTCTTTTAATTCTTTACGTATTATAAACCCTTAAATTTCTTAGTAAGGGTAATGATTTCCTAATGACATATAAATTTATCAGAACTCCTCATAGTTCTTAAATTTATTTATATGTTAAAGGATTATCAACAAATTATGAGATGAGATGTAAGATTCATTTTATGAAAATACATATTTCGCAATAATTATCTTCAATATTCAACTTTGTGGGTATTGCCAATTTTCATCATCTATGTCCTTTGATTTTTCAATTAATTAAAATTTATCCATAAAACAATAACGTGACGTAATGATTAATTAAAAACTTACACCAATAAACTAATAATACAATATTTATGGCAAAATCTCACACCACATCGAGACCATTCATTTTCACTTTTTATTATAATCATACTTTAAAATCTCAGAGCGTTTATTTCTTAAATTATCTCTCACTAAACTTGTGTACTGAATGCTACGTTTTCCAACCATAGTACACATTATCATGTATATCTTTATTCTTTTCATTCTTAGTTAGTTATCTAGGAAACATGCGTGGTAAAAGTAATAATTCAATCCAATAAGCTCGTCTATCAGGTTGTACGTTTGTTTCCAAAAAATCAAATTCTAAAAATAAATAGTGAGATTAGAAAAATAACCAACAAAGTGGTCAATGGGAAAATGATACTAAATCTTTAGACGAAATAAAGAGTAGTAAATCATAATTAGATTAATCATCCTCATCATAGATTAACGACTACAATTCTCTATAAAAAAACTGAACAAACCCCCATTGTAGACACTACACCCAAAGCTAAAGAAAAAAATCATAGACATTTCACCAAAAGCTAAAGAAAAAAAACAGAATTTACTTAAAAAACTCTCTAAAATTTCAACTCATAATGCCGATGCACCTATCTCATTAGAATTCATCACCCTCGAAATTATGTCGTCATCTAATAAACCTGAGCAAAAAGACAAGACACCACACTTAATGTTTTTAAAAATATTTTCAAAGAAAACTTTCATACACTCCGAAGATAAAATTGAAGAGAAGAAACTCATCCGATTTAAGTAGGGTATAACCAACGACATCAAAATTTCTCTCCTGAAAATATGAGACTACCCAAATGACATTGTTGGGGATAACGTTTATTCATCCTATAGAATGCTAGAAGAGTTGTCATGTTCTCTTAACCCTAATATCTTCAAATTCTTGCATTGATGTAGGGTATGCCCGAGGCAACTTACACCTAATAGCTGGCGGACATTAATTATTTTGATAATATCGTTTGTTTTGCTTAAAATTCCTTTTTAGTATATGAAATCCTATCCGAATGTAAATTTAACAAAGTCAGTAAATCACTTTTTTTACTATTTTACCGCTCTAAAATATCATAACATAGTTTGGCTACCATTACATGATCACTCATGGAATTAAAAATTCTTATATGTTAGCGGAAAATAGGAATCCAAATCATAAACATCCATCATTCGAAAAGACCATGGATAAAAAAATGTGTTTAACTTTTGCATTTTACTTGTAAATCACTTCTCTTATTTTTTATATAATATATTTATCATTTATCATCTTTATCATGTAAAATCTTGAGCACTATCCAAAGGTTGGAATTTTAAAGCTTCCCGCAACATCTTCCTCAACAAATTTTCAATAACAGCTTACCCCATTCGGAGAGACCATTACCATCACCTATCTACCAAAGATAATTTATATCATTTTGGATCTTGGCCGCTGAAAACAATATCCATAAACAAAAATTATATAGTAATCCATACCTCTACCAATACCCCACTGGAGCAAGATCATTTGGGAAACCTCGTAATACGCTTCTTAGTGAAGAATATGAATGAGATGCATATCTTTCTATTCCAAAGAAAAAATTATGCAAAAAGATTCGAGTTGCAAATGACAAGACTCGTACTACCAAAAGTCAGAGACATCCTCATAAAATAAACAAATATGGAGAAATTTCAGCCAAGAAAAAAGTTACCTCTATCAACATCGGAACCTTTTTATCCAAACAAATGTTCCTCGAACTGTCAAAGGTGATCCTGATGCTTTAAAAAAAATGAAAGCAATTTCCTTTTGACCAAAGCAGATATAACCAACTTAATCCTCTTACCAATGCTAATCCTGAAACAAAATCTATTACTGGATACTTCCTGAGCCGATGTCTTAGATTATTATCATCCGCTTTATCCACTGATGAACTTTTCCAAAATAAAATGGAGATTAATTTAGTTGTTCAATTCTTATTAATATGTACTTATAAAAATAATTATGCATACAACTTACTGAATGCAATATTTTTCCTTTCACATAGGTGTTTTAATTCTGTAGTCCTAGCTGACAGAAATGTATCATCCGAAGATCTCAATATTTTGAACAAAAATAGAATCCCAACTATTAAATTTGAAAAAATATTATCAACATTGATAAGGTCGGATAATATTGACACTACACCTTATATCAATCCGAATGGCAGTTCAGACAAAACCATTACCAATAAATTAGTGGAACATGACTTAGCTAGGTGCTGGTCTTTTCACTTCTTAGGCTAATGGGTTCTTAAACTTGACCAAAGCCCACAATCCGACCCGAAAGTCCAATGGGTCATTAAATAAGTATAAATATCCCAACTACTTTCATTAATAGGGGTGATTAGAATTTACTGCTAGCACACACCTTAATTATATCTCTACATTTTCACCTTAAACATTAAATTCCCAAAACACTTTACAAAATTACCCTCGATCAGAAATAACCCACATAAAATTGGCGACCACAGTAGGAGCACGACGGTGCCTAAATTTCATATTCAAAACCAGTAAACAAAATAATTTGGATGGATCCGAATGCACAGAATGTTCCACTTCCTGAGGTGGAAATAGGAAAAGAAAAAATGAGTACACTATTGAGAAGCGTGATCAGTTGATGGCTGAGATGGAGACATTGAGAGTGCTAAAAGAAGCAGAAAAAGGGTTAAATAAAAATCTGGTGCGTCGGTGCTTCACCATACTGACAATCCTAGAGAGAAAAAATAGTCCCTAAAGACTCATATCAGCTCCACGAAAACACATCGATCTAAACATATGGAGAGCTCCACTTCGGAATCCTCCAACAGTTCATCTAATGATGCAGAACTTGAAGAGTCAGTCTCATCCAACAGTGATGAAGGACGATTAAAAAAGAAAATAAGGCTTACTAAGAAGCATTCAAGAAAAAAAGGATATGCATGACATGCTCAAGAAACATCATGGGAAGATAAAGGGTTCAACCGATCAGCATATTGACCGTTTGCTGATTGATCCCTTTTCTTTCCGGTCCGAACGAGGTATTTTTGCTACTCCAAATGAAGATACTGTGTTTAGCCGTAGAAAAAACTGGAGGCAATCACCTTTATCTGCAAAAATACTCTCCGGACATCTTCGTAAAAGGTTTGACATCTCTAAGATGGAAAATACGATGGGAGAAAATATCCGGACAATCATCTTGAGCAGTTTAATAATTTTATGATGAACTTTGACAATGAAGGCAGACTATTGTGTAGGGCCTTCTCCCATACCTTCAAGGGAAGTGCCCTCAAGTGGTATAATAGTCTCCCTTAGAGATCTATAAATGTTTTTTACATATTTTGGGTTACCTTCTGGAGGCAGTTTGTAGGAAACAAGGAGCTTAAGGGTAATGGGGATACCATCATCCATTGCGCTCATGAGCCAAATGAGTCTCTAAAAGAGTACATCAGTCGATTTGTGAATACAAAGAATGGGTTAGCAGACTGCTTTGAACAAGTTGTAATTGCTTCCCTCAAACAGGGTTTAAATCCGGGCAACATAGCTGATTCAGTGACTCGAAAGAAGACTATAAACTGGGGGGGGGGGGTTGTTGAATCAGGTTGGAAAACAGATTAATGTCGAGGAAACAAAGAAATCCATAGTGCCTCTCTAGATTAGGTCCACCATACAAGATCAACACCTCAAGCTACTAATCATTCCGATTACAGATCAAATGAGTCTGGACAGGGATCTAACCGATCAAAGCAAAATCAGTCCAACAAGAACCAAAACTATTAGGTTAGAAATAAAAGGGACCTTGGGTTCAACCTGAGTGGTTTGCTGAATTGGGGGAAATCATGGCTTCAATATATGACAAAACTAGAAATTGAAGTCCATTTTAGAAACCAGTAGCGTTGCAGTCTCCCAGAGAAAACCGGAGTACCCGATTCTGTAAGTACCATAATGACATTGGGCATGATACCCATGATTGCATAAGTTTGAAGCCAAAAATCCTGAACCTTATTGAAAGAGGTAAGTTGGGGGCCTATGTTAAAAAACAAGGAGGGAGCAGACCGGATAATGCACAATCCAATGCCAACACTCCCCAAACTACTCCTTCAAGTACTCCTAGAACATCTAGACATGAAGATACTATGGTAACTATTGAAAGGTTTAATGTGGACTCTGAGTACTTTGATCCGGATCCAATTCGGAATCAGGTGGGGGTAATAACAGACAAGACTACTATTATCTCTGGTTTGATTAAGTATTTTGAATCTTTAACCATTTTTTTGGGGGGGGGGGGGACACTGTGACTGTACCTTCTAGTTCTTCAAGGAAGAGGCATGTCAACAGTTTGACCACCCAGTGGGATGGAAGAATTTCCACACACATGTACCAAACGCCAGCTCATTTCATAGTTTTCGATGAGGATGACCTAAGAGACATTGCAGGACCTCATGAAGACACCATAGTGATAGGGGTATCGATAGGAGGGAATGATATACATCGAATCCTGATTGACACAGGTAGTTCGGCAAACATCTTGTTTTTAAGCTCTTACAAGCAGATGAGAAACTCTTCGGTCATACAAAGTTCAAACCAAACCATTGTGGGATTTACAAGGAGTTCGGCATATGTGATTGGAGAATTCGAAGAAGAAGTATCGTTGGGCAAAATACCTCTTAAGAAAATTGTAAGAGTATTGTTTGTGGTGGTGGATTGCCCAACATCTTATAATGTGATATTTGGAAGGTCTTGGCTCTCCAAAATACATGTTATGGCCGCTACTGTCTATTAGTGTTTAAAATATACTGTCCATGGACAAGTAGGTGTTGTCCAGAGCAGTCAGAAAGTAGCTAGGGAATGCTATGCAACAGCTCTTGCCTTTAAGTCTGTGGAGGCAGTCAAGATTAACAAAGATTAGCAACTATTGAAGGCTTCCACCGACGAGAATGAAATTGATGATCCCAGGGAGGCTCCCAGTGTCATAATACTTATAGAGGAAGTTAAAGTTCATTCTATAGCTGAGGGAAAAAGTGTAAAAATTGGTACAAAGACGACGTCAGGTCTGAAACACAGGTTATTATTTTTTTAGTGAATAATCTACATGTATTTACATGGTGCAATAATGATGTTACCGGTTTTCCCGCTGATGTAATTTATCATAAGTTATCCATATGACCTGATATTGGACCAGTTGTACAAAGAAGAATGTCATTCTCTAAAGAAAAAGCAGATGTAATTATTCAAAAAGTTGATCGCTTGACCGAAATGGGCCACATCAAAGAATCTCAGTGCCCATTATGGACTGCCAATCCTGTCTTAGTCATGAAAAAGAATGGAAAATGGTGCATGTGTATTGACTTCACTGATCTTAATAGAGCATGCCCCAAAGATCTTTATCTTGTCCCTCGGATAGTGCAGTTGGTGGACTCCACCTCAAGGAACAAGTTATTGTCCTTCATGGATGCTTTTTCAGGGTACAACCAAATACAAGTAGATCTGAAGGATCAAGATCACACCATTTTTATTAAAAATAGAGGTCTTCATTGTTATAAAGTGATGTCGTTCAAATTGAAATATGTTGGGGCCACCTATTAAAGGTTAGTAACTAAAGCTTTTGTTAGCCATATTGGCAGAAATATGGAAGTTTATATAGATAACATGATGGTGAAAATCCTTGAAGAAGATGCGCACGTATCCGATCTTCAAGAAACATTTTCCAACTTAGAGGTTGTGAATTTAAAGCTAAACCTTGAAAAGTTTGTTTTTAGGGTCCGTTCTAGAAAGTTCTTGGTTATGTGATAAGTGAAAAAGGAATTCAACCTGCTCCAGATCAACTTAATGCTTTATTACTTATAGATCCTCCTCAGAGCACCAAGGAAGTTCAAAGATTAACCGGATGATTGTCTGCGTTGAACAAGTTTATTTCAAGATCATCAGACAAATGTGCTCCATTTTTATAGGTGTTAAGGAATGCCAAAGATTTTAATTGGTCTCTACAGTGTGATCAAACCTTTCTTGAAATCAAGAAGCATTTGTCTTCACCCAAGACTCTCTTTAAACCTGTTCAGGGGGAAAAGCTCTACAAATATTTAGTTGTATCAAAATATGCAGTAAGTGCTGTGCTAGTAAGAGAAATGGATAATTACCCTCGTCTCGTTTATTATATTAGCAAAAGTCTATTGGATGCTGAAAGAAGATATTTGAAGTTAGAAAAGTTGGTCTTGGCTTTGGTAATTGTGACCATAAAAATGAGACCATACTTCCAAGCTCATTCAATTGTCGTTCGAATATCTTTTCCCTTGAAAAATGTTCTCCAGAAAGCTGACGTATCAAACAGAATGACCAAGTGGCCAGTTGAGCTGGGTGAATATGATATTGATTTTGCACCCCGAACGATGATTAAAGCCCAATCAGTGTCCAATTTCTTGGTAGAATTTCATGATGATAGGTCTCCAAGACAAATGCAAGAAAAACCAGTCTAAGATAGTATGGGTAGTCCGAATCGATGACGGATTAGTACTATGGGGTGTGGGGCTGGAATTTGTTTAACTTCTCCCTATGGTGATACCATGTATGTTTTGGTTTCAGAGCCTCTAACAATGAATCTGAATACGAAGAAGCTATAGCTGGTCTCAAGCTAGCCCTTATATGTGGGGCCAAAAGAGTCCGATTAATGAGTGACACCTAGCTACTTATTCACCATGCTTAGGGGAAATCTGAGGCAAAAAAGAACAATTGATAAAATATTTTCTTATGTTGAGAGAATTTTCTGCAAGCTTCAAGAGTATCCACTATGAACACATCTCTAGATCGGAGAATAATATGGCAGAATCTTTGGCAACCATAGCTTATTCTGAATCTTACCCTTGGATTCTGATGTTAGAGTGTTCATCAATACAAGCAGACTAAGAAAAAGGTAAAGAGAATGAAGAAAGTATGAGCATATTTGTCATTCAACCCAAGGACTGGAGGTATGATATTTTTCAGTTTATTTTTTATGGGATTTTGCCTCCGGATAAAACCCTGGCTAAGAAAATTAAATATAAGGCTCGTGGTTTCCTGGTATTAAGAGAATTTTTTTAAGAAATATTTCAGCAGACCCTTCTTGCGTTGCTTAGGATTTGAAGAATCTCAAAGTGTGTTATCTGAACTACATGACAGGGAAGGTTCTGCACACCGTGGCTATAAAGCCATGATCTGAAGAGTCTTATTAGTAAGGTACTATTGGCCAACGATAATGGCAGATGCCAGAGATATGGTAAGGAAAATTAAATATAAGGCTCATGGTTTCCTAGTATTAAGAGAAATTTTTTAAGAAATCTTTCAGCAGACCCCTCTTGCGTTGCTTAGGATTTGAAGAATCTCAAAGTGTGTTATCCGAACTCATGACAGGGAAGGTTCTGCACACCGTGGCTATAAAGCCCTGGCTAGAAAAGTCTTATTAGCAAGGTACTATTGGCCAACGATAATGGCAGATGCCAGAGATGTGGTAAGGAAATGTAATCATTTCCAGAGATATGGAAATTAAATCCATATGCCAATAGTTCCTATGGAGTCCAAATCTGAACCAATACATTTTGATACATGGGGGTTGGACCTGGTTGGGTCTCTTCCTATGGCATCCGGTGGATATCGAACTGTAATAATTGCTATTGACTATTTTTCTAAGTGGATATAGGCAACTTCCTAGCTAGAACCACTTCTAAGGCAATTATAAAATTCATCTTATCCAAAATATGTTGTAGATTTGGGGATCTTCGGAAGATCACCATAGATAATGGGCCGCAATTTGATAATAAAGACATGGCAATGTTTTGCACCTCCACAGGAATTCAACACTGTTTCTCTTCTCCATTCCACCCTCAAGCCAATGGGAAAGTTGAAGTTTCTAATCGAACAATCTTGTCTGGGCTGAAGAAAAATCTGGAGAGAGCTGCAGGAAAATGGCCAAGTTATCTGCAAGAAGTACTGTGGGCTTACCGAACTACTTCTCGAATTACTACACAAGAATCCTCTTTTGCCCTCGTTTATGGGATGAATGGAATCACACCTATAGAAGTTATTTTACGATCTTACAGCATCCAGAACTATTCCGAACAGGAAAATGGTATGACGGTTAGAAATCAGTTGGAATTGATTGAAGAGAGAAAATTTAAAGCACATTTAAGAACAGCAAACTATTAGGGTCTAATGAGGAGTAGATTTACCTCCAAAGTTAAAAGAAGATTTTCAATTCGGAGACAAAATCTTAAAAAAAGTCTTTTCGCACACTAAGGAGAAGTAGTTCAGCAAGCTGGCTCTGAATTGGGAAGGTCCTTATATGGTATCCAAAAAAGTCAAACCAGGGACATACAAACTTCAAAACAAAGAGGGTAGAACACTAAAGCACACATGGAATGTTGAACATCTTAGGTTATACTTAGAATAAAACTCTCTTGTAAATATTTACTTTTTTATACGTCAATGTAAATATTAGGGGGGCATATTAATTCCTACCCTCGTAGCGCAGTGAGGTTTTAATGAGGTGTCTGGGTTTCTTCAATAATATTATATGCCTTCTTCAAAAGGCTGGTGCAAAATTCTTCTTGGCCTAACCATAGTATTAGGTGATCGGATATTAAATACCCATTAAACACCCTGGCTCTCAAATATCTTTGTTAAACACTTGATCACATTCATTAACATTTGTGATTGGAATCATTTAATGATTATTAAACACTTATTTAACGAATTAGAAATATTGAAGGCTATTTAAACATTGGCTACAAAGAGATATACGAGATTCACACAAAGAAAGATACGATATTAAAACTTGATCGGAATAGACCCGATCCACAGTTTACAAATGCCTTGACCATTCAAAGATTTTGGTTCATGAGATAGAAATTCAAAGAAAATGCAACAAATGCCTTGGCCGTCCAAAGACTTTAGTTTTAAACACAAAATAACAACAAAACCTTAGGACTTTTTCCCTTTGGCTTCTTCATCACTTTTACCTTTCTTAAGACTTTTGAGTTCAACACTCAAACTCTCACTAGTTCCTTCATTATCTTCAGAGTCTTCTCCGCTTGCGTAGTTGTGCTTATTACCATCTGCCATTGTATGGAAATGAAGGTTTTTGTATTATACGAATTTCCACGAAGGACCAAGGGTCCTTTTCGAAAAATTCTCATGAAATAGCAAGACTATATTGGACTTAATCCCATCATTTCTTTTCTCTAAAGAGTCCACCACTCCAGAAGCATACTTCTCCATTCCTGCAACTATCTCGTCGGTTTGCTTGTATACTAAATATGTATTCTCCTTTATCTTTTTCTTAAGAAGATTCTCCAAGTTGACTTTGTCTTCAGATAAAGTCTTGACAGTACTATATCTAGCATCTAGTTGCTCATTCAAAGTTTTGATCTTATTAGAGGAAGAAGTTTCCAGTCCGCAATACTTGGTCTGGAGATCTTTCTGAGCATATTGTGACTTGCGCAATTTGGCAGCTAAATCCTCTTTTTTCTTCTTTAAGGATTCGATGCTTTGCTAAGCGGTAGAGAGGCTATTCGTAAAGCCATGGTTTTTAGTAGTCAGGGCGGTTATAATAGTTTTTTGTTCCCTCACTTGCCTTTCCAGGTCAACCACCGGACAGATATAACCTAAAAGGGCATGACTCAAAGTGTCTTGTTCGCTTATATTACGTATGTCTCACCGTTATGGGTTACAGAGTTCGCCGAATTGGCATGAGGATAAGGCCTCGCAAAATCATCCTTGTCCAGATCACTAAAATACACATTAATATTCTGAAATGCATCTAGATTGACATCTGCTTCAGCAGTTGCTTGTTCGGAATGAATGAGTGTTTGAGAAGGAAGGTTAGGTGGAATTTCTTCTTGCAAAGTCAACAGGAATATGAGGAGGGAGTTCAGTAGGACGCAGAATTATCTCTGATCCCAGGGTAATTTTCTTTTTCTTTGCATCTTTTTCGTCACTGCTTGCCTTGCGCCTCTTATCCTTTCTTGTGATCTGAGGCAAATCATCCGATCCACCAGATTCTTTGACTGTAACTTCAACTTCCTCCAGCAAAGCAGTGTTGATTCCACCTTGGTTTTCAGAACTGATCCTTTCGGTGACCTATTGAGATGGGTCTGCTATGGTTTTCGTCTTCTTGTTGTTCTTAATCTTTTCCAGGTGGCGAGGGGTTTTGAACCTGGAAGGCAAATAAAGTTTGGAATCCTTAGCCTCAAATATTTTCAAGATGACATCTGCAGGGGGAGGGAGTGGTCAGTTGCTCCCAAGTGAGGTCTCTATTCCCTGAAGTGTTCCATGGGTGAGACCTTACAAACTACCCTAAAGTAAATCAATTGTGGAAACCGTTCCCCCAATTCTCCGATGCTCATTCATTTAACTTGGCGCATGTTCTTTAGCCTGTCTCTAAATGATCTAAAAACTTATTTGAAAAAACTACAGGGAAACACAACCGTCAGTTCTGAATAACAACACAGTGTCTAGAAACTATGGAAAACATAAATAAAGATTACCTATACTCTTCTAGCATCTGGTCAGTTGACTTGGATTAATGGCAGCTCTTATCTTCTTCTCGTTCTCCCATGCTCCACTAATAAATAGAAATTGGGTCCTCCATGACTTTTCAGACTCCAACAAGTCATTTACCACCTTATAATTGTTCCCCATGTTATAGTGGTAAAATGGGACGTGGTGGTTCTTGCACAGACGCGCCACAGCATAAAATTACTCCATGGGTAGTGGGATTTTTGACAACTTTCATGCTATTATACTGGCCAGCAAATTGTACCATGCGTTCGGACTTAGCTGGCTCGGATATAGTTTTACGAGATGAAAATACCTGACTATCTCTGGATCCAAAGGGAACCAAAGTCCTCAATTCAGGGCTTAAGTGTATACTACTAGCTCATGGGACTTGCAGTTCATATGAGTCTCTGAAGTGATTGGGATTCTCACTTTAACAGATCCGAGGAAGCCCCACTTCGTCCGGATACAACCCAACTCAACAGTACGGGTATACACATAAACTATGTTTTAGAGGGCTATCAAGTACTTCACACTGACTTTCTGAAAGTTTGGCCCCACTTTCCCTTCCAAGCACTCTGGAAATGACTTAGTGTTGGGCAGACCCATTTTAACTTTGCCTTTCAGATCTGCTGCAGTGTCTTATGTCGGTTCGGACGTCTCAAAGGGACAGTCTTCTATACTATCCTTCATGGTCTCCTCCATTACGCTTGACTGCTGTTCGGATGATTTAGTATCTGCTAGAGGCTTTACTGTCTCAGAACTAGCAGGTTTCGAAGAACTAAAGTAGTTTTAACTTTAGACTAACGAGTTATTCTGCAAAGGGTGGTTTTATCAATAGATCTCTCAGTATCCGAACCCATTACTAGGAAAGGTGAAGGTTTCCTAACACTCGAAACTACTTTTTCTTTAAGTAGGGGGTTTTGGGACTCTTGAACAGAAGACCCTGACTAAAGAGGATATAAGGTTGGGACAAAAGGTAATTTTTTTACCTTTGACGTCTTCGATGTTGTTGAGCCTTGGTCTGTGTTTGTTTTTGGTCGATTGATTTCTTCGCCCAGCGAGGCAGGTAGAACAGCCGCAACTCTCTCTTGCGGTTTTTCTTGTTTTCTCCATATCAGATAAATTCAGCCAACCTCCTTTTACCAACGCGATTCTGGCTGTGAACATAAATTTACCCAGACACAATTTAAGAAGATAGCAAGCTTTCTGTCTCTAGGAGTGTTTATGTTCTTAGAAACAATAGAACAGTAGAACCAATTTATATAAAGATGAAAATGTGGGAGTTTACCTAGGGGAAGACAAATCGATAAAATGATGATTAGGGGCTAAGTAACCTTTTAGCCAAGTAGGTATAAGAATCTAGGAGAAAAAAATGTTGAGAGGTTAAACCAAAACTCGACACGTGTCCCACGTCGAAAAATGGCTTTTGAAATTCTTAATGGTAAAGTTAGTTTCTTCAAAATCCGATCAGGCTGACTCTTGGAATTCTTAACGGTATAGTTAATCTCTTCAGTCCGGATACAAAAGACAGATCAGAGGATCACCTTGAAAATCCGTTACTTTTTATTTTTTTGATTTAGTTCTTCCCAAGATTCTTTGCACGACCTAAAGGGGATACTGACAAGGTCTAAATTTTTGACACTACACCTTATATCAATCTGAAGGGTAGTTCCGACAAAACGAGTACCATGTCCAACCGAACAGAATAAATTAGTGGAACATGAATCAGCTAGGTGCTGGTCTTTTCATCTCTTGGGCTAATGAGTTCTTAAACTTGACCCAAGCCCACAATCCGACCCAAAAGGCCCATAAGTCATTAATTAATATAAATACCCCAACTACTTTCATTAATAAGGGTAATCAGAATTTACTGCTAGCACACACTTTAATTATCTCTCGACATTTCATCTTAAACATTAAATTCCCAAAACACTTTACAAAATTACCCTCAATCAGAAATAACCCACACCAAACATTACATGCACAAATCTTCAAGATTAACAAAGCTCTTGATGTTTGGGTAATTGAAGCAAAATAATGGAAAAACTAAAACAAATATTGAAGTCGATGTTAAATCCATACAAACTGCAATTGACATGTATAAAACTATTGTCAAAGAATTGATAATTGTTTTTGACAAACTCACAACTAATTTTGAAACTACTATAAAGGAGAAGAAGATAAACATTGAGAAAGTCTTCACAAAGATGGTTGATAAAGTTCTGACTAAAGCTCAAACTATGATATATGGACGTCGAACAAAAATTCTTGTTAATCTAATGCATTATGACCTAAACATTAACCTCGGACCAAACGTCAAATACGATGCTGAAAAATATCATTGAAAACCTGCTAACAATAATTCATCTATAACTAAGATTTATTCAGAAGACGCTGCGTCTTAGAATGAAAACAATATAAATAGTGAAAGGAACAAAACCACACTTCTAGCTATTGAATACAACATCAGCGATGCTAACAAGAAACCAAATTTTCCTACTTATTTTATCAAATAACTTCTATAGAATATTTTGATAATGTATCTTACATGAAAACTATATTTTGTCTGGTTGAAACTTTTGACGGCTATCATGCGGTTTTCGTTTAATTTATTTTGAACCTTGCCATTATTTGTTTTATTTTAATTTTTTTATTCATATTAGCGATATTATTTATTCTATTTCTTTGTTTTCTTTGTTGATAATGCCATTAAATATGTTATACTTTACCATTGTCAATACGATCATCACCTAATTTTAATTGCTTAAGAATTCTTTCTGCTAGACATATCTTGCATTATACATTACTAATTTATTAAATATATATAGATGTAACTTATAGAAATATCATTTAAAAATCATACGAAAAAAAAATTACTTCTAAAACATCATCTGAAAAAAATATGTTGACATCACTTTTAGAATGTCGTTTGAATATCGTTTTAAAAATTTCTAGAGAACATATTTAAGTATGATTTTATCCCACCTTCAGTTGTATTTTATCTTTTATCATATAACTCAAATTTTTATCATTTTGAACCTTAACATGTAACTATTTATTAAGGCTGTCATGGCATGGCCTTTAGAGCCTTCTTACTGCAACCTCTTACATTTTCAAGATAGACTTAACATATATCTATGTTAACATTAATAGGGTGTATGATCTTTTAATCTCTTAAAAATATAGAATTGGCTAATAGTCATGATCGTAATTAAATCTTTTACAACCTCGTTTTTGTAGGCTTCTTAACGTGGTCTCTTAAAATTTATTAGCTGAGCATGATTTATAGTCATATTCACATTAATTAGATGCGCAATATCTTACACTTTATTAGCTGGACTTGACTCATGTCAATGTTTTCTTTATGTCAATATATAAATTTACTTTTAATTTTCTAACTCATGTAGCTTCTTTCATCATTTAAACATCTTTATGCATAAATATTATTACTATTATCATCGTGAACAAAAATGTTATCGTCGCTTATATAATAAATGATATCATCATCGGTATCTTGGAAAATCATCGTCAGTGTTATTTTCTTGGAGACAAATTATCATTACCGCCACCGGATAACTATTCATACATTATTAGTTACTTGATTTTCAATATTCACTTATTAATGCTTTGAAATATTTAGCTGACTTGTTTACCTTTTACCCTCATTTTTAACTTCGTTGTTTTTAAAATTAAAATACTGCACACCTTTTTTTGGAAAGAAATATTTAGCTGACTTGTTTACCTTTTACCCTTACTTTTATTGGTGTATAATATCCGACAAAAGAAAGCGTCGTATTAACCCTCTAAACCTACGAAACACTCTTGTCGTTTCATATGCAAATCTCTTTAAATAAACAAAGTTTCACTTTTCCCGAGAAATTTAAAAAATATCATGTCGAACTTTTTCGATATAAACTTTTGTAAAAAACAATATACTTTGCTACTGGAAACCGCAAGGCTCGAGTTTGTGTTTTGTTAGGTGATACTACTTTATCATCTAAGAAAAATATATACTTATTTTTCCAATCACTATCATCTTCAACGGATAAAACCTCTCGTTCTCAATATTATCCAAAGGTATATGCTGAATTATTACCAAGGGATTATCTTATGCACAATCAAATTTTGCTAAGACTTCTACTACTGTATTTATAAACCGCAAAACTTGTTCACATATAACTTTTTGAAAGTGTGTTTCCATATACTTCATAGCTTCCAAATATTTTCTCATATTTTCCTATTTTGTTTAAAAATTTCATTGAGAATGCCCAATCACCAATTGGCAATCCGACAATAACCGAGTAACCTTTGTTAAACACATATTATCTAATCTCATTCCAACCAACATCATTTTGTACTTAGCTTTATTATTGGTGGAAACAAACTTTAATTTAATATCCTTATTAATTTCATCTCCTACTGGAACATTTAAAACAATACAATCGTCACTACCATTTAAACCCAAAGAACCATCAGTTCAAACAACCTACTCTTGTTATTTTAGTTTAATTTTTGTCAACTCATCCTCTTCGATACCAACACTTTCATCTTGAAACTCATTTATAAAGTCAACCAAAGCTTGAACTTTTATCGTTGTTATTGGCTTAAAATATATCTTATACTCCCTTAACTCAGTCTATCATCTCGTTAACCATTTAGATAAATCTATTTTCTGAAGAAAATTATTGACGAGAAAATATGTTTACATAATAATCACATGAGATTATAAATAAGTTCGCATTTTCCTTGCAGTTACAATTAAACTAAGAGTTAATTTCTTAAAGTTTAAGTATTTGGTTTCAGCATCGACCGACGTGTTGCTCATAGAATATATCATTTTAAAACTCCATCATTTTTTCTTATAAGAACAACATTAATGGAAAAAATTGAAACCGATATATACAAATATAAAGCCTCTCATTCTTTTGGAGTCGATAGTATTTTTGGTGAAGTTAGATATTCTTTCAATTTGTTAAAAACTATTGTACACTTATTTTCCCACATAAACCTCTTGCTTGTTTTAAAATATAAAAAAATGACATCTATCCAATGCTTTAGAAATAAACCTCCACAATACTGTCAACCGACCTGTTAACTTTTGAACTTCTATGAGTGATTTTGGTGGAGACACCATTAACAATGTTTTCAATTGACTCAGATCTATTTTAATTTTCTTTTGCGTATCACAAACACAAGAAATGTCCAGATTTAACCCCGAATGAACACTTCAAGAGATCACGCTTCAGATCATACTTCCTCAAATTATTAAAGTTTTCAAATAATACCAACACATGGTTGATTTCTTTATTGTTTTTATTATCTTATCGTCTATATAAGCCTTCATATTTCTACCTGATTGCTTAACAAAAGTATGATTTACAAGAGTTTGATATGTAGCTCCAACATCTTTCAAACCAACTGACATCACTTTATAGCAATATAATCCCTTATCCATCGTAGAAGTTGTACTCTCTTCATCATTCATATGCATCTTAATCTGATTATACCCTGAATACACATGTATGAATGACAATAATCATGTCCAACCGTTGCATCCATATTATGACCAGTTCAAAAATAAATGGAATGCATCCTTCATGCAAACATGATTAAGACCAGTAAAGCCGACACACATTCCATAATGTTCATTATTCTTCTTAACCAATATGGGATTTTCCAACCAAATTGATATTTTGACTATCGAATATACCCTATTTTCAACAACCTATCAACCTTCTTTACTATAACTTTAGAATTTTCAATTGAAAAAGATATTATTTTGTGATAGATTGGCCTTAAACTTCTATCAAAGGCTAACTCGAGTTACATCAGAAATACTCCATGCAAAAATATTCATGCTTATTTTTAAACAAGATATCAATTCTCTTTTTAAACCCTTATGTAAATATCCACCAATCTTGACCATTTGTCCATCATATAGAACCAAATCTTCCACTTTCTTGTCCATTCTGTTACATTAAAATATACTTTTAAATCGTCTATATTCTTTATATTCCATCAAAGGTTAAAAAAATTCAACCATCGGTGAATCCCTTGACGTATTTTAAGATTATTATGGGATAATATATTTGGGATAAAAAGACTAAATAATAACAACCTCTAACTTTCCTTTGGTTTCCTCTTATAACTCCAATATTCCCCTTTACAAAATACTTTACACAGTGATGGTATGACGATGCTAGTACCTTCATCATATGCAACCAAGGTCATCCCAAAATTAATTTATAAGAACTTGGTGCATCAAGAATCATAAACAATATAATGATCGTCTTGTATGTGATCATTTTTCTCGAAGAATATGTAGTTCCATATAAATTGTCTCTCTTAAATTTTGTACAAGTTCTAGTTTGTTGGTTTCTATTGTTTCAGACTACCTTTCTAACTTTTTTATCTTCCTTTTAGTTTTTTCTTTTTTTACAAATTCAACCAATTGTTTAATTTCCACCAGTAACCCCCTATTGAAAGCAATCAAAGATACTTCTGTATTAACATCGACCAAAATATTCATTTGTTGAATAAATAGTTGAACATATTATCTTCACGACTCATCAATCTTTAAAAACAACATCGTAATATGAGCACTATCATGTTTAAATTATTTCTTGTTGAACAAGTAACACCTAAATGACCTCTATGGATCTTCAAAATTATCAACTGAATCTGACAAAGGTTATTTCACCAAGCTAAAGTGTCCCCTTTTGAAGTCATGGAGAACGCTCTACAAAGTACAGTATCATGTAGATTGAATCATAACATAGTATTATGAAATTTCTCAAGATAATGCCCATGATCTCTGATTCCATCATGTTTTGACATTCGATATGGGTCGATCTTCTTTGGAAAATATTCTTCTGGAATTTTTTAAGTCAATGGAAATTGTGCTGAAGTATAATGTGACAAATTAGGTCTTTTGACTACCTTATGTTTTCGCCAATCATGTTACTTTTTCCCTTATCACTACTTTTATTAGACTATGCTTCATTGTATAAGTTATCAATCTTATTATGATTCTTTTTTTCCTTAGACATGTCTTTTTTTACCATGAATTATCTCATCATTACCATCATTTTCATCCAGATTCACAATTCCTTTTGAATATATATTTTCAGTTATCAATAGCAAAGTTCTACTCATCATTTCAAAACAGTTGGGACATTATTCATCTTATTAATTTCCTAAAATTTAGCACAATACTATCCTAATCACAACTCATTCATTTGAATCTCTAAAACAAAAAATAAAGAATTTAAAATATTACCTTTATTTTTCGCTGGCGACTGTTGAAGAGATATCATGTCTATGATTTTTTCTTATATAAGTAGCGATGAAACTCACATATTAAAAACAACATACATTTGACCTAGTTAAACAATATTATTTTATTGAATTGTAGATACTATCCTTAATGTTCTAGGTATTGTAATTACAGCTTCATACACATTGTTATTCCCACAAGCTAGCGAAGTAATGTTTACAGCCATTGAAATTAACGTTGGAGATCCATGCCCAAGATGTCATGGTTATCCTCCTCTATCAACTCCTCATCTTATTATCACCAATTGGTTCACAAACAATATCTTCGAAAGGTTCCCATAGACGGTGCCAAAAACAATGAAGGAAAACCTTTGTAAAGTAAATACCAACTGGATTAAGACTAAGTAAACTCATTAGTTAAGATAAGAGTATATATTTAGTGTATTTAAACAATCAACCAACCCTTTTCGTAATAATCATATTATTATTTATAACATATCAAGAATCTTAGATATTTGAGATGTATGACAAATGTATCATATGACACGTGACAGTTATCTGTTATAATAATTACATATTTACCTTCTAACCATCATGAACAAAATAGTAACGTAAACCTTATATGTTGAACCTTCTACAACCTTCTTTAGTCAACATGTTGCATAATTATTTGTTATGCTTTAAGTAATTACCATAATCTACATGTTCTTGATGATATTCTTTACCCATTATATTTATCTAGTTACCACCTCATACGTTGTCCATAATCACATGTTAATGTTAGTCTCGTGCATCGTCTAAGTATCAGTACACATCTTTATCACATATAAATATTTTTAAGCTATTAAACATGTGTTATCTTAATTATTTATAATACTAATATAGATAGTGATTTACCTTTGTCATTATCATCATCTAGACCAAAATAGCGACTATAATATAATCATCTTTGACTGATATTTTTCCTTTATTTTTTAGCTGATATTTTAACTTTATTTTTCACATATCATGATTTTTTTTCTTTTACCAATAAGATTAAACGACATATAACTCTATTAACAAGACCAGAGATAGTAAACGAGAAAAACTTGGAAGCCTCATTCACAATTTGAATGTATTTCTTGCAAGTCTGATCCTCTATTTCACCATTAAAAGGTATTTTAACAACAGAAGCTGAGAAAGAAGAAAATAAAGCATAACCAATCAAAAACATGAATGATAAAGTAAGAAAAGAGGTCTACTAAAAAAGGGGAAACTTACGCTTGAACACCTAGAATTTGGTTGATATGAGGAATTTATCTGCCATACTTGGTCTCCCAATTTCGAGAGATAAAAAATTATTTTTTTCTTTGCTTTTTTATAAATTGGAAGGTAAATGACAATCTTGGCGCATTACTTCATCAAGAAGTAGAAAAATAGTTGGTTTTTTGGTCGAAAAACTTAACTAAAGTAAGGAATTCATTTGCCACAAATATTCAAACTAACTTATTAATAAAATTATAGCCGCAAGCAAAACACTCCAAGAGTTCACAACAAGCTAGTTAGGACAAATGTGTGTGATTTGGAAATAATTGACAAGGTATAGAGTGAGAGAAAATAAGAGCTCGTCGGTCCTTATTTTTTGGATTCCAAAAAATGGCTAGTTCTAGAGAGAGAAACTCTCTCTGGAATCTCTCCATCTTTTTAGAAAATTTCCTCAAAACCATGTGATTTCTATACTCAAATCTGATCTCTTCTATTGACTTCTATTTTCCCTCATCACAAGCTTTAATGCTTGTTGATGGGGGAATCTCTCAAACCCTACACTTACCTTTTCGTGTCCAGAACTGTTCTAAAACATGCCTCTATGTCGTTATTCCAATTCATCCTCTGTTTGAAAACAGAGAATCTCTTTGAATCCTCAACTAACATCATTCCCTACCCTATTAATGAAAAGTAATTTGAAAGCTCGTCGTGACATTCATAGGCAAAAGAATGATTTGGTCTTTATCTTTGAACCAGAAGAAGCTCCTTCGATAATGGTGTTATCCAGGATGAAGTCTCCCGAAAGAAAGCTCAAGTATCGTTATATATCCCTCAGACAGAGCGTGAGCCGATTTAGCTCATCTGGATCCGCCCCACAAACCCATCTAAATGTAATCAGCCAGATTAATGTTTTATTCAATCAAAATACCAACTCGATGATTTTTCTTTATGGCTTTTACTTTCGTAATAATATTGTTACCAGTGTCCTATGTATCACTAGCGCAAAATCTATATCAAAAAGATCTATCCCTGAAGGTTTAATCGCTGATTGTTACAATATTGTACTAACTAATAAAACTAATGTTACTACCAGAAGTCAGATTGCTAAAGACTATATTGTTAACATATACATGACCTCAATTTCAACTAGATCTATGAGAATACTTTTAATTTTTTTGATATTAACTCCCCTTAGTGATACTCTGTTCTTTAATTTTTAGACTCAATCGACCAGTATGCTTTGTAAAGTCGTATCTGCCTTAAAGATTGGTTTCAAGGACTATAAAACTGGCTATTTATAATCGATCCACAAGCCTTTATTCCATAGTACCCTTGATATTCTAAGGGAAACAGGTTCGAAATTGGATTTAATGGCAAAGGATTTTAATACCGACAGTTTTGCACCTATCCATGATCTAACGATTAACTACAACAAACCGTTCGTCTTCTCAAACAAGCTGTTCATTACAGAGGTTACCTTGGAATCCGTTCCTCAAACGGTTACTTCCTCCTTTGACCCCGCAAGCTTGCCCCCTGACAGTTACCTCCAAAAATTACCCTTCTGACTGGCGATAATAAATCGAGATTCCCTAAGAGTTACAGGATCGAGATCGCCAGGTTCAGAATTCATATCACTGGCCACTCCTCTTATTCTTTTTTCTTCACCCCCTTTCTCTTTCCTCGAACCAATAGAGAGCGTCATATGTCTGATCGAGTATTTATGACTTCTCTCTCCTTATTAATGGTTTCTTCTCGCTTGCAAGATACCCTCAACCCTAGCCTAACCAAACCCTTCATCTCTTCTGACCAGCAAACCCTTCAACTCCCGCTCTATAACCCTACCTTTTTTTTTCTCTCACCTCCCTTATAATAACCTTAACCCTCATAAATCTTTCAACCCTTTCAGTTTCTCCCAAATTAACCCTCTCTTTACTTCCTCAACAACTATGGTTGAGACTAGACAAAGCTTTTCCTCTCACCGTCCTAACAGAAAGATAACTCCTAGATTCAACGAGAAAGCTCATCCCTCCACCCAAAATGCTTTACCCAGACCTACCAGACCAAACATTTCATTATCTCTTGATTCCAAATCCTTCTCTTTTTTGTCCATCTCTCCTCCGCGTTCCTCGAACATGCATGGGCTCCCTCTCTCTATCCATGCATCTCCTCCTCCCTTTATATCTGCCTCTTCGAGCGCTCCCAACAAGAAGATTCTCGAGAAGATAAGGAACGAGATGGACATCTCTACGCTCTTTATCTCCCTAGGCCCCAGAATCGCCATACAACCCCTTTTTGATGAAGAAGACCCATCTGGGATAGAGTGCTCAGCGGTATCCTCTGAAGAAGAACAACTCCAAACCATACTCGATAGCAACGACAAGCTCCCTTGAGCCATCTCCTCCATGCATGTTCTAATCTGTTCGCTGGCTACCTCTCTAGGCTCCATCCCTAAACCATAGCTTCATGGCAGTGAGACTGCTCCGATCCTCGGTCTTGAACATTCAACTCTCGAGCCCCCCATGCGCGCAGGTATCTCTAAACCTTTAAACCTATTCCTCGATTTTAGTCTCTTACCTATCCCAATATCCTTCTCTTTTACTCCGCATAACCACTCATCTCAATTACCCGCTTCTACCCACAACCCTACGTCCACTACTTTTATGCAACACCTTTTGCATGCAAGCAAAAACTCTAGACCCATGCATACCAATACAACCCTTTCTTTCTAGCAACCTCCCTTTCTTAACCGTCAACTAGTATCCTCACTACAGCCGTCCGATCACTCCAAAATGTAGCACGCGCAATCAAGGAGCCCTCTCACTCCCTTTGTCATCTCTTTTACTCCAAGGTTATCCACAGTTCGAGCCAACTCTTTGATTAAACCCCCAAGCTTAAACCGATCCCGACTCCTAACAGCTTCTCAGAGTCTTTCCCTGATAAAAATAGTAGGGATCAAGCAATCCGAAAGCCTTCAGACCGTTTGGTGCCTAACCCAACCACCCGACCACCTTCAAACACTCCCCCCCACAATCTCGACGACATGTCCATACCTCCTCACCTTGCAGCTGTTTCTGCGTCGTTGGTTAACGTCACACGGGCTGGTCCTGACCTAAAACGGTAGTAGAGATCTTGGGCTAGTATAGTGGCCCAATCTGACACCCGAGTTCCTATGAAAATCGAAAAAACATAGGCCTATCAGGTCGATAATGGCACCCTAGTCTTCCCCAAAGACGCTATCGTCAATGATAAGAATGAATGGGCCAAATGCCTTTCCGGGTATTTTATTTCTAAGAAACGAGTTGTATCACATGTCCAAACCCTGACCAATCAAATTTGGAGCCCATTGGGACAACAAGAGTCTAAACCAACTCCGTCGGGTCACTACTACTTCAAATTCTCCTCAACCAATCATGCGACTTAAGTGTTAGAAAATGCGCACTGGTTCTTCAGTAGTCACCCTGGTTTTCTCAAAAGATGGGAACCTATGTAATCGCTTGTGAAAGAAGCCCTTAAAGCGACCCCACTTTGGGTCAAATTTCACGGAATGCCCCATGAACCGTGGTCAGAAAATTGATTACATATTCTTGAGAGTTTCTTAGGTACGCTTATCTACGTCGATAGCCAAACTGTTGATCGTTCGCGTCTTAACTACGCTAGAATTTGCATCATCAAGCAAGCTTCATCCGTCTTCCGATCTACCATTACCATCACATATTTGGGCAAAGATCATATTATCCAAGTTGAATATCAGGGCCTTCCTACCATTTACGCTCGTTGCTCCTCTTTTAGCCATGCGATCGAGGCCTACCTCCAACCCGCTGACCCTCCATCCTCATCCACCCCCTTCGTCAGCCTAGCAAAGAGCTAATAACGGATGATATCCCCCCCCCCACACATTACCCTATCGGATTCTAGCACCAGTGATTCTGCATCTCTAATGCTAGGAAACCTTCGCCAAATGAAAAACATGACTAATTGGACCAAGAGTCTAGTCATCGCAAACAATAGCTCAGTCGCCGCCCAGATTGGACACAATGAAGGAGAGCATTCTTCTCCATAAATACATCACCAAGACCTCATGCGGCAAGTACTGCGGTACTTTCAAGTATGTATGGGGACACCCCAATGTTGTATTAGATTTTTCTAAACTTTAATTTTATAAAACTTATTTTATGAGAATTGCATGTTGGAATGTTGGAGGATTAAATGACCCTATGCGTCAAAAAAGATGTTCGCGACTTTGTTTTCACAAATAACATTAATTATATTTGTTTGTTGGAGACCAAAGTGAATATTGACAATGTCACCCTCATTGTGGGCATGTTGCCCTATTGGCGTTTCCTAACAAACCATAATTGTCACCATCTTGACCAAATTTGGATTGTTTGGAACCCAAAAATCTATAACATTATCTTAAGAAACACCACCGCCTAGAATTTGCATTGTGAGATTAGCTGGACTTCCCGCAGCATAGTTTTCAACCTTACAGCGGTTTACGGATTCAATGAGCCTTATGACCGTCAACCCTTTTGGAGTAGCCTTTGCTCCACCGCTCAAGCCATGGGCTCCAACCCGTGGATAATTATTAGGGACTTCAATGCTATTCGGACCCCCCCCCCATCCCCATGAATGATCTAATTCTGAATCTTGTTGAAATAATTCTATTTCCTCTTTCAACGAGTGATGCCGTAATTGTGACCTCGGCGACCACCAGGTTTAAATATCAAATTGACAATCCTATTTCCTCGAGAATTGATAGGGCCCTGGTAAATGGCCCCTGGGATGACACCTTCCCAAACTCCTCCACCCACTTTGACTTCCCTCGTAGCTCTGACAATACCCCAATTATTCTATATCTTACAATCCATTTCCTCCTCAGCCTAAAGCCCTTCAAATATTTCAATAAGTGAAAGTACCACCCGAGCTTCCAGGACCTGGTAACGACTCATTGCAATGAAAGCCCTATGAAGACCATTTTCCTTAAGCTGATGAGGCTTATTCCTTCCCTAGCCTCCCTCAATAAAAGGGAGTATAGCGACATCATCCATAGAGTTGACGAAGATCAATCTGCCCTTGCCTTAGCACATGAAAACCTTGTCACAAACCCTTCGGATAGATCCCTTATGTCCATTGTGAGAGAAGCTGCCAATACTTATATTTTCTTTAGCCGTGCTGAGGAGTCCTTCCTGAAGAAAAATTCTAAAGAATCTTGGCTCAAGATTGGGGACAAGAACTCCAAGTTCTTTCACAATAATATCTGGGCTTGTAAGGCCAAAAATAAGATCCTTTGGATCACGACCCCGGATGGTTTAGTCAATACCTCCCCTAATATCATCTATTCCACCCTCCGCAACCATTTCCTCAATCTATTGGGCTTCCCGAGTATTGATAACTATCCGGGACCAAGACGCATTGCAACCCTAATCCACTTCTTTGTTCCCTATGACCTTAGGACCAAGATGATCAAACCTATTTAGAATGATGAGATCAAAGCCGCCTTATTTATCATTAATAGCGACAAAACTCCTGGTCCTGGTGGCTTCATGGATGGGTTTTTCAAATCCTGTTGGCCTACTGTGGGCCCAGATATTTGTGCTCGGGTTAAACATTTCTTCATCAAAGGCCAAATGAACCCCGGCTGGAACAAAACCCTTATTGCTCTTATAACAAGTCAGATTCATCTTATTCTCCATCCGACTATCGTCTCATCTCGTGCTGGAATATTACCTATAAAATCATTTCCAAAAGCATTGCCAACATGATCAAGCCCACCCTCCCCTCGTTGATTGACCCCCTCCAATCTACTTTCGTGTCGGGGCACTCTATCTGTGATAACATTCTCTTGAACCAGAACCTTCTGCATGATTATCCGACCAATCAGATAGGTCTTAGATGCACCCTTAAGATTGACCTCGTGAAATATTTCGATAACATTAGATGGGAGACGGTCCTTGATATCATCGTCAATATGAACTTCCCTTTGATCATGATTAACTGGATTATTCAATGCATCACCACCCTCTCCTTCTCCGTCTGCATCAATGGTAAGCCTACAGGCTACTTTCAATGGGCTAAGGGTCTCCGCCAAGTGGATCCCCTATCCCCATATATCTTTGTTATTGTTATGCAGGCCATCTCCAGTATTCTTTAGGAGAAGAGTCAAGATCCCTCATTTGGCTTTCACTAGAAATGCCAGAAATTTAAATCATCAATTTGTACTTCGGGGACGACCTCATGATCTTCTGTAGACCCAAATTCCATTCGATAAGTCTAATCTGCGACGGCTTGCTTGAATTCACGGCCATTTCAGGGCTCCATCTAAACCCGGCCAAAAGCCAAATCTACTTCTCTGGGACCGCGACTAATACTAAAATTTCCATCTTCAACCTCCTTTGGTTCAATGAGCGCTCCTTTCCAATATATTATCTCGGAGTTCCCATCATCACGTCCAGACTCTCCTACAATGACTGCAGGCCGCTTTTCCAGAATATCACCAGCCGCATCAACTCTTGGACATCAAATCATCTCTCTTATGCCGGTCATCTATAACTAATAAACTCGATACTCTTCGCTAGCCAAGTCTACTGGTCTTCCATCTTTATCCTTTCGGTTCGCATCCTTAACGAACTCACCCAGCTGCTCTATCGTTTTCACTTGTCAGGCTCGGAAATGAAGACCTTTGGTGCAAATATTGCTTGGGAGAAAGTCACTTTGCCCAAAGAGGAGGGTGGCCTTGGGATCCCAAACATCAAAATTTGGAATCATGCGGCTTCCCTTAAGTTATTCTGGTCAATTCTTACTAATAATAATACCTCCATAGACCCAATGGATTATCGAGGAAAAAAATAAAGAATAACTGTATTTGGACCCTCCCTACCCCTACCAATGCCAACTGGAGTTGGAGAAAAATTCTCAAGATAAGGAATAAGGCCTCTACACTTTATAAAGTAATCATCGGAAATGGCAATGCTACTTTCGTCTGGCACGACCCATGGCTCTTCACAAACTCTCTCGTCAACCGATTTGGCCCCAACATCTTAAACCTTGCTCGCCTTTGAAACATTAGGAAAGTTGCTGACTTGCGCAGAGACGGAAGATGGATCTGTCCCTCACACGCTAGAGCCCCTAATAGAAGACTGCATTCTCACCTCACGGAAATCACCATTGCCCTGAATACCCTCCCTCCCGCCATTGAGACTGATGACACATTCCTTTCCTCTGGATCCACAATAAATCTCAACCCTACTTTACAATTAGCAGTACTTACGAAGCTCTTAGACCCCATCATCATAAAATGGTATGAGCCCTCTTAGTCTGGCATAAATATTTCATCCCCAGACACTCTTTTATCACCTGGATGGCCATTCACAACAAAATCACTACTCGGGACAAATTATTGGCTTGAGGTTTCAAACCTTGCCCACTTGCGTTCCTTGCTTTGCATGTCCAGAGTCTCTGGAACACCTCCTTATTCTCTGTCATTACTTTAGCTCTATATGGGAGACCTTTTCCACAAGATCCTCCCCCCCCCCACTAGTTAGGATAAATGGCTTGCTAAGGCCTGCGCTTGGAACTCCTCACCAAATGGTTGGGATTATGTTTGTAAAACCGCCTTCTGCTCCACTATCTACTACATTTAGAGAGAAAGAAACGCCAAAATTTTCAGCAGCACGACGACTTCAAATTCTAGCATTGCTCATCATGTTATCTCGGATCTCCGATACTGCCTCAAAGGCACCAAAGTGAAATTTACTTTGTAATGTATCATTACGTTAATATCTAAACCTATGTAGCCTCTTAAGGCCTTGCTGATTTGTATTGAGGACTTATTCGTCTCTGAACGATTTTAAATTTTTTTCATTCATATATTTTTTACAGTTTTTTATACCACAAAAAAATCCGTCATCGAGAGTGTAATTAAAAAAACAATTTCACCATCATGAATGTTGAAGGGATTTCCCTATTTACATGAAACCTAATATAGACATCATGTGGAATCTCCCAATCGACGAGGTTATTTACATACTCATCTTCGGTCATATACATATGGGAATGATCCACTATGCTCTTCATTTGTGTTTAATCCATACGTTTATCTTATATATCTGTCCAACTTCGTGACTACAAATATATCATTTGCTATTACCTTCTACCGCCAATAGACTCATTTTTTCAAGTTTAGAAGGAGAAAGAATATAATAGCTTCAAATGTGAAGACAAAACTTTATCAAGCAGTAGGTTCAACTTTTCAAGTGTATCATCATTTGAAAACTCCAAGAGATGCTTCAGCCAATATCAAATGCTTCAAACAATTAGAGCTAGTTTTTCATTGTCACTCGCGTAATGAATAAAGATGCTACCAATAAATATATAAATAGATATTGGTCCATCAGCCATTTAAGTACTTCAAGTCCAAAAGACTCGATCAAAGATATAATATCTAGATGATTAGAATAAAATAATATCAAATCTTCATCATATCTGGAAGATATTTTCTGTAACTATAAACTTTATAAACTTAAATTATCCGTTCATAACTTTTAAATATTTTTAAACAATAATAGCTATCTAATTTTTCTTTTATTCTTTAACTTTTTATAAATAATTATCGGCTTTACATCCACTCTTATCACTCCATATTTTCTACATCATTATTTTTTTTATTCTTATTTAGAAAACTTTCATTATATCAAAATGTTTATTTGTCACTTTATTTAATTTAATCAATTAAGATTTATTTATTGAT
This sequence comes from Limnanthes douglasii subsp. nivea, assembly GCA_036936605.1. NCBI lineage: Eukaryota > Viridiplantae > Streptophyta > Magnoliopsida > Brassicales > Limnanthaceae > Limnanthes > Limnanthes douglasii. The sequence continues at coordinate 74,275,353 of JAUPFV010000003.1, read as the reverse complement.
TAATTAATTAAAAATATGAGTTTTTTAGTGAAACTAAACGAACAATAAATAGATAAATTATTTATACAAATACAAAATTCAGTGAACAACTAGAGTATAAAACATTAAAGCTTTAAAAAATCACAAAACATTTCTGGTACGAGTTAATCAATCTAAAACAAGCAATTTGTTACTAGTGTAACAATGACCGTCTCTCAGATTATATAGTGGATGCTCATAAACCAACATGGCAAAAAACATATACTTCTAAAGACTAATATTACAAGAAAACAATTGTTAATATATATATATATATATATATATATATATATATACATTATAACTGCATCTTCATCTCATCAACTAAACAGTTCGGTCAAGTATTTGAATTTTTGTTAAGGAATTGTAGCTTAAGCTCTAAACAATAATAAAAATTTGGTACATAAGAAATTTCTAATAAATATCTACAAAACAGCTACTAGAACTTATAATTAGGTACTAACTTAGGACAAAAGAACTTATAAATCGAACGATGTATAAGAAGTGAATCGAGAAACTTAGCGCAACAACAAGTAACATAGAATGTATCTAAGGTTTTTCAAACGTGTAAAGAGATGTTTTTTTTAATATTTATGGGTTTCACGTGTATAAAGAGAGTTAAGCGTCTTAAAAATCAATATGTCAGTGAGTATGATACCTGGATCGAGAATGTCAGCGGACAGTAAGTAACATAGAATATATCTAATGTTTTTAATTGTTTTCGTAAGAAAAAAAATTTATTTTTATTTTTATGGGTTTCGCAGGTAGAAAGAGAGTTAAGCGTCTTGAATATAGTGACTCAGTGAATATGATACCTGAATCAATAACATCAATGGGATAGCAAGTATAGAGAAAATAGTTAGGTTTCTCCACTAGTTTTTTTTGTAAGTTTCGCGATTAAATAAAGAGTTAAGCGTCTTGAAAATAGTGAGTCAAATATGGATGAGCTATAGGTGTTCTTTTGTAATTCTAATTATTATATACGTTTGTGAAAATTATGAAATTTTACTCTATATAACGAGAATTCTAAATTTTTTGATGTTTTTGTTGGAAACTCACATTTAATAAATTTCTAATTTGTTAACTATTTTAAATGTAATTTATTGAAAAACTAATAATTTGAACTCATATTTTAAAATGTTTAGTTAAAAAAATTATTTAAACTTATTTAAAAACTCTTTTTTTTTTCAAAAACAAATCTAACCTTAAAACTAATATCTTAAAATACTTTAAAATTTTGGTTTTCTAATTTTATTTAAAAATATAAAAATAAATAACTCTTATAATATAAAATTGGTAAGTAATATTCAAAAAATACTTTAATTAAATATAATAGTATGATATTAATATATATATTTTATAATAATAAAACTAATATTAAATAATTAATATATTAATAATTAATGAAATCAGTACAAGGTAGAATCAAAGATTCAAGAACAGAGTTTTTAGTCTTCATTGTCAAGCCAAATCTCTGTTTGCTAGTACATTGTCAGCATCATGGTAGATTCAGAGACTGTTTCAGGGTTGCAACAAGTATTATCGACAAAGGAAAATAAAAGTATTCATCACAGAACTTGATCCACAAAAGCAGAAGAGCTTATGAAAAAAGGCAGGACACAAACTTCTCCTGAAAAAAACAGAGGAAATAATAAAAACAACAAAGGAACTTTTCAATCCAGTAATATTCAAAGTTTTGAACTACTTAACAATCTTATTTTTTATTTGACAAACAAGGATGAATGACAAGTTTGATAAAGATATGAAATGTTGAGGACCTAAATGTAATACAATTAAAGTTGTATATGATAAATTTTATAGTGGAAAGAGAGTATTCAAACTACTTGTAAATATAAGGGGTTAACGAGCAATTCACCCCTTTGTATAACTAATTAAGTTATACTAAGTCTAGTGCGCCTATAAATAAAGGTTGGAGAAATGAATAAAGGGTGACGTTTTTTTATTAGACAAATCATATTTTCTATCTTACTTTATCTCTCTACAACTAAACACTTTCTTTATTTTATCTCTCAAGAAACCAGATTCATACTTAACAAATTGGCGACTACAATGGGACTTCTATTCAATTGGTACCGTGATTTCACGTAAAAATAGAAATTATAGAATTTGTGCTCAGTTATAACAGTCTAGATTGATATGGAACCAAGAAACGACATTGATCCAACAGTTCGAAAAGAGATTGAAACTTTGAGATACATTGAATGTGTAGCTGATCAGAATCTGTATGTTGTAATGGGAACAAGAGGAGATGATCGGTACGTACAAAGAGTAAACTGGAGAAATTCTCCTTTAAAATCCGAGATTAGGTCCATTACTCATCTGAAGCGATTTGACATTTCTAAGGTCGAAAAATTTGATGAGATGCAGAATTCTGATGATCACATCGAACAATTTAAGAACTATATAATGAATTTTGAAGATGATGATAGGCTGGTATGCGGAGCATTTTCTGAGACCTTTAATGGTACTGCATTGTAATTCTAATTATTATATACGCTTGTGAAAATTATGAAATTTTACTCTATATAACGAGAATTCTAAATTTTTTGATGTTTTTGTTGGAAACTCACATTTAATAAATTTCTAATTTGTTAACTATTTTAAATGTAATTTATTGAAAAACTAATAATTTGAACTCATATTTTAAAATGTTTAGTTAAAAAAATTGTTTAAACTTATTTAAAAACTCTTTTTTTTTTCAAAAACAAATCTAACCTTAAAACTAATATCTTAAAATACTTTAAAATTTTGGTTTTCTAATTTTATTTAAAAATTTAAAAATAAATAACTCTTATAATATAAAATTGGTAAGTAATATTCAAAAAATACTTTAATTAAATATAATAGTATGATATTAATATATATTTTTTATAATAATAAAACTAATATTAAATAATTAATATATTAATAATTAATGAAATCAGTACAAGGTAGAATCAAAGATTCAAGAACAGAGTTTTTAGTCTTCATTGTCAAGCCAAATCTCTGTTTGCTAGTACATTGTTAGCATCATGGTAGATTCAGAGACTGTTTCAGGGTTGCAACAAGTATTATCGACAAAGGAAAATAAAAGTATTCATCACAGAACTTGATCCACAAAAACAGAAGAGCTTATGAAAAAAGGCAGGACACAAACTTCTCCTGAAAAAAACAGAGGAAATAATAAAAACAACAAAGGAACTTTTCAATCCAGTAATATTCAAAGTTTTGAACTACTTAACAATCTTATTTTTTATTTGACAAACAAGGATGAATGACAAGTTTGATAAAGATATGAAATGTTGAGGACCTAAATGTAATACAATTAAAGTTGTATATGATAAATTTTATAGTGGAAAGAGAGTATTCAAACTACTTGTAAATATAAGGGGTTAACGACCAAATCACCCCTTTGTATAACTAATTAAGTTATACTAAGTCTAGTGCGCCTATAAATAAAGGTTGGAGAAATGAATAAAGGGTGACGTTTTTTTATTAGACAAATCATATTTTCTATCTTACTTTATCTCTCTACAACTAAACACTTTCTTTATTTTATCTCTCAAGAAACCAGATTCATACTTAACAAATTGGCGACTACAGTGGGACTTCTATTCAATTGGTACCGTGATTTCACGTAAAAATAGAAATTATAGAATTTGTGCTCAGTTATATCAGTCTAGATTGATATGGAACCAAGAAACGACATTGATCCAACAGTTCGAAAAGAGATTGAAACTTTGAGATACATTGAATGTGTAGCTGATCAGAATCTGTATGTTGTAATGGGAACAAGAGGAGATGATCGGTACGTACAAAGAGTAAACTGGAGAAATTCTCCTTTAAAATCCGAGATTAGGTCCATTACTCATCTGAAGCGATTTGACATTTCTAAGGTCGAAAAATTTGATGAGATGCAGAATCCTGATGATCACATCGAACAATTTAAGAACTATATAATGAATTTTGAAGATGATGATAGGCTGGTATGCGGAGCATTTTCTGAGACCTTTAATGGTACTGCATTGTAATTCTAATTATTATATACGCTTGTGAAAATTATGAAATTTTACTCTATATAACGAGAATTCTAAATTTTTTGATGTTTTTGTTGGAAACTCACATTTAATAAATTTCTAATTTGTTAACTATTTTAATTGTAATTTATTGAAAAACTAATAATTTGAACTCATATTTTAAAATGTTTAGTTAAAAAAACTTATTTAAACTTATTTAAAAACTCTTTTTTTTTTTCAAAAACAAATCTAACCTTAAAACTAATATCTTAAAATACTTTAAAATTTTGGTTTTCTAATTTTATTTAAAAATTTAAAAATAAATAACTCTTATAATATAAAATTGGTAAGTAATATTCAAAAAATACTTTAATTAAATATATTAGTATGATATTAATATATATTTTTTATAATAATAAAACTAATATTAAATAATAAATATATTAATAATTAATGAAATCAGTACAAGGTAGAATCAAAGATTCAAGAACAGAGTTTTTAGTCTTCATTGTCAAGCCAAATCTCTGTTTGCTAGTACATTGTTAGCATCATGGTAGATTCAGAGACTGTTTCAGGGTTGCAACAAGTATTATCGACAAAGGAAAATAAAAGTATTCATCACAGAACTTGATCCACAAAAGCAGAAGAGCTTATGAAAAAAGGCTGGACACAAACTTCTCCTGAAAAAAACAGAGGAAATAATAAAAACAACAAAGGAACTTTTCAATCCAGTAATATTCAAAGTTTTGAACTACTAAACAATCTTATTTTTTATTTGACAAACAAGGATGAATGACAAGTTTGATAAGGATATGAAATGTTGAGGACCTAAATGTAATACAATTAAAGTTGTATATGATAAATTTTATAGTCGAAAGAGAGTATTCAAACTACTTGTAAAATATAAGGGGTTAACGAGCAATTCACCCCTTTGTATAACTAATTAAGCTATACTAAGTCTAGTGCGCCTATAAATAAAGGTTGGAGAAATGAATAAAGGGTGACGTTTTTTTATTAGACAAAACTTATTTTCTATCTTACTTTATCTCTCTACAACTAAACACTTTCTTTATTTTATCTCTCAAGAAACCAGATTCATACTTAACAAATTGGCGACCACAGTGGGACTTCTATTCAATTGGTGCCGTGATTTCACGTAAAAAATAGAAATTATAGAATTTGTGCTCAGTTATATCACTCTAGATCGATATGGAACCAAGAAACGACGTTGATCCAACAGTTCGAAAAGAGATTGAAACTTTGAGATACATTGAATGTGCAGCTGATCAGAATCTGTATGTTGTAATGGGAACAAAAGGAGATGATCGGTACGCACAAAGAGTAAAGTGGATAAATTCTCCTTTAAAATCTGAGATTAGGTCCATTACTCATCTGAAGCGATTTGACATTTCTAAGGTCGAAAAATTTGATGAGTTGCAGAATCCTGATGATCACATCGAACAATTTAAGAACTATATAATGAATTTTGAAGATGATGATAGGCTGGTATGCGGAGCATTTTCTCAGACCTTTAATGGTACTGCATTGAAATGGTATAATAGAATTCTGAGAGGATCTATTGCTAATTTAAAAAATTTTATACAGCTTTTCGACCATAGTTTTTGGGAAGCAAAGAAATGCGAGCAAATGGCGACACTATAATACAGTGTAAGAAGACTGTGGGTGAAAAGTTGAAAGATTATACGAAGCGTTTTGTTCTAACAAAAGCAGGGGTGGATGATAGTGAAGAGTTAGTTGCTATGGAATATTTCAGACAAGGTTTATTACTAGGTGATTTATCAAATGAAACAACAAAAAGAAGAGAGTAAATTTTGGAGCACTTATGGATCAAGTCGAGGACCAAATTAAAGTGGAAGAGTCAACTATGGTTCGATGAGGGGTTGGATCTATTCAAAAGAGTTCAGGGCATGTTTCAAATAATCACGGACATACTTTGGATTATCAGCCACCTCGTCCAAGGAATAACAAAAAATTTCCTCCTCGAATTGGAGGGTTTCTAACTCAAGCTACATGATATCAGTTTCAAAGACCAAGGCCAAACCAATGGATCAGGCCAGAGTTTTATGCTAATTTAACTGAGAATATTGCAGCTATTTACGAAAAGTCCAAAGGTTATGTAAGCTTTATAAATCCATCTCCAATAAACAAACCAAGAGAAGAGCACAAAAACAACTTTTGCAAATACCAGAATGATATTGGGCACGACACTGCAAATTGTTTAACTTTAAAGAAGGAGAGACGTGTTTTAATAGAAAATGTGAAGTTAGTTGCTTTTGTTAAAAGTTAAAGTAGTGGATCAAAAGCTCCGAGCACATTGACACCACAATCTGCAAATCTGAATTTGGAGGAAGAATGTATACTGATGATTCTAGATTCTAAATGCGATGAGTTTGATGCAACCTCAAAATATGGACATAAATTCATATCGATTAATTTTGATGGTTGTGGATGAACCGGTAGAGCAAGGACGAGTTTGAAAGCAAGCATGATACTTCTTTATATGGAAAACATGATACTTCTTTTATTTTGTTCGATGAGGATGATTTGAGGGGAATAGTTAGCCTTCATAAGGATGCAATGGTTATAGCGGCATAAATATGTGGAGTTGAAATTCGATGTGTTCTGATAGATATAGGTAGTTCTGCGAACATGTTATTCAAATCTACGTATGATAGGATCTGTAATCTGCCTCAAATTTATCAGTCTTTTTTTTCGGAGGGAACCCGCAGCCGCTACTCAGAGTGCAATGAGTGCGCACAGGGTAAACCCTCAGTCTGACGCGATAGCCTGCAAACCAACTCCAGAAGGTAAACCACACAAGGTGACAGGCTCAGCCGAGAAAGCGTATGTAGAGGGACTCGAACTCATGAACTTTTGGTTATAAGAATGACATACTCAACCAACTCGGCTACCCCCTTGGGGGCTCAAATTTATCGGTCTGATCATACTATAATTGGGTTTATATGGGTGACAGCTCAGGTGATTGGGGACTTCGAAGGTGAAATGTGTTTGGGAAAAGGCCAATTTAAAAGGAAATTTCAAGTCTTGTTCATGGTGTTTGAATATCCAACCATCTATAATGCTATCTTTGGGAGATCTTGGCTAAGAATGTATGTTGTCGTGTCTACTATTCATGAATATTTGAAATATGTCATTGGAGATCGTGTTGGTATGGTTCAAAGTGACCAAAAATGGCCAGAGAATGTTATGCAACATCACTACAAGTTCGAGGTTCTAATTCTGAGGATTAAATGGCTGAATAGCAACCAATGGGTTGAGCTCGGATGAAGAGAGAGTAGATGATCCGAGGGAAACCCCAGGTTTTTTAACAGTGAGTGAGGATATTGAAGAGCATATTTTTTTCTAATATGAAGACTTTATGAATATGAACATTGTTGTCTTCTACTTTGGGTGATCAGTTATTACAATTTTTGTTTGATAATTTGGATGTTTTGGCTTGGAAAACAGAATATGTGATAAGAGTTCCATCTGAAAGAATATGTCACAACCTAGCTATATATTCGAGGATAAAGCCTGTTATTCAGAAGATAGGAGATTTTTCTATGGAAACGTCAGAGGCTATTATTCAAGAGGTGAATCATCTCTCCAGGATTAGACATATTAGGGAGGTACAATATCCTTTATGGATTACAAATCCGGTGTTAGTAAAAAAGAAGAATAGAAAGTGGCGAATGTGTGTTGACTTGACAGATTTAAGTCGAGCATACCCTAAAGATCCATTCAATGTTCCTTGAATAGATCAGTTGGTTGATTCTACTTTAGAGAATAAAATTATCTCTTTTATGGATTCCTTTGCAGGTTATAATCAGATCTAAAAGATCAAGAAAGTACTACATTCATCATTGATCGAGGACTACATTGCTATAGGTTCATGCCATTTGGGCTAAATAATGCTGGAACAACATATCAAAGGTTGGTGAATAAGGCTTTTGCTCCTCAAATTGGAAGGAATATAGAGGTGTACATTAATGATATGCTGGTAAAGAGCTCCACAGATGGTGAATACCTCGAAGATTTAGAGGAGGCCTTTCTAAATTTTTAAGGGCCATTCGTTTGAATTTGAATCCTGAAAAGTGTACTTTTGGTGTCCGATTATGGAAAGTTTTGGGATATATTATTAGTGAAAAGAGGATAGAAGCAAATCCAGAACAATTGAATGCTTTAGTTTCGATGATATCGCCTCAATGTATGAAGGAGGTGCAAGTCTTGACAGGAAGGTTAGCTGCCCTTAATCGATTTATTTCAATGTTTTCTGATAAATGTTTTCCTTTTTTTCAAGTGTTATAAAGACCCAAAGAGTTTGAGTGGACTCCAGATTTTGAAGCAGTTTTTCACCATATATTTTATCCAAGCCTTGAATTGGAGAGCAACTATTCTTGTATATAACAATGTTTGATTTTGTTGTAAGTGTTGTTTTGATATGTGAATACAATAGAGTTTCAAAGCCAATCTATTATGTTAGTAAAAGTTTGTTGTCATCAGAGAAAAGGTATTTGAAACTTGAAAAAATGGTTTTGGCTTTAGTGGTGGCTGCTAGGAAAATGTGCCATTATTTTTACGCTCATACCATTGTGGTTCAAACTTCTTTCCCACTAAAGAATGCGTTATGACGAACATACATTTTTGGTAGAATGACCAAATGGTTAGTAGGATTGAGAGATTTTTACATTATTTTTACTTCTTGAAAATCTATTAAAGCTCAAGATTTAGCTGATTTTCTGGTCGTATTTCATTCGAGCTGATAAAATGAGGGGACAGATGAAAAGATCTTACCAAAAAATTTGATGTGGGTGGTTCGAACAGATTGTGGGTCTAGCATATTGGGTGTAGTACAGGGGTTCAATTAGTTGCTCCTTCTAGGGAGGCAATGTATAAGGTTATTCGATTTGGTTTTCACACATCGAATAATGAGGTTGAATATGAGGCTGCGTTGGCTGGTTTAAGGCTTGCAAATATCTATGGAGCAACAACAATTTGTTTGGAAACAGACTCAAAACTAGTAGAAAATCACATGACAGGTGTATCTGAGGCCAAGAAAGATCAATTAATTTTGTATCCACACGAGCTTCGAAATTTGACTGTTTTATTTGACAAGGTGATTGTAGATCATATTAACCGAGGAGATAATATAGTTGTTGATTCTTTAGCTACAATTTCTTATACAGAAGAATATCCATGGATACTGTTACAAGAGAGTCCTTTGATTTTGGCATGATCAGAACAATGTAAATATGTTAAGGAAGTATTTGTTGCTCCAGATATAATTCGAAATGATTGGAGGTCTGATATCCTTAATTTTTTACTAAAATGTATCTTACCTCAAGCTGAACAGATGGCTAAAAAGATAAAATATAAGGCACGTGGTTATGTTGTATTGAATAAAGTGTTATACAAAAAAATCTGTAAGTAGACCATTGTTGCGTTGTTTGAGAAAGAAAGAATCTAAGAGATTTTATCTGAGCTGCATGATGGTGAAGGTTCAGCTCACTGTGGATTCAAGTCATTGACGCGCCAGATTTTGTTGGTAGTTTATTATTGGTCTTCAATTATGAATGTTGTTAAGGTCTTAGTTTGAAGATGTGATACTTGTCAACGCTTTGCAGTTGTGGATTCAACCCTTTTGATAGATGGGGAATAGATTTGGTAGGGTCATTTCCTATGGCTTCCAGAGGACGTCATATTATAGTAGCAGTAGGTTACTTTTCGAAGTGGGCTGAAGCAAAACCGTTATCCTGTAGAAAAGCCAAGGATGTTATTAAGTTCATTGTAATTAATACATATTGTTGCTTTGTAGTGCCTCATAAAATCACCACAGATAATGGTCCTCAAACAACAACAAAAAAATGACTTCTTTTTGCGCTTTGACGGGAATAACACAATGTTTTCTACACATTTTGATCCTCAAGCAGATGGTTAAGTGGAAGTGACTAATAGATATATTTTGGAGGGTTTAAAGAAAAATTTAACATGTACTACAGGGAAATGGCCTAACTATTTACAAGAGGTATTGTGGACTTATCGTACAACTCCTAGAGAGGCTACTCAAGCAACACATTTTTCCTTGGTGTATGGTATGGATGTTGTTAGTCCTGCAGAGTCTACTTTACCTTCTTATAGAGTACTTCGCTATTCCTAAAAGGTAAATAAAGAGGAAAATAATACACCTAGACTTGATCAAAGAGAAAAGAGTTAGAGCTCATTTGAATATGACTCATTATCAGACTTTGATGATGAGTCGATATAATTCAAAAGTGAGAAAGAGGCATTTTAAAGTAAGTGACAAAGTTTTAAGAAAAGTATTCCTCCATACAAAAGACAAACGACTTGGAAATATGGCATCGAATTGGGAGGGTCCTTATATGGTGATAGAGAAAACAAAGTCGGGTATGTTTCGCATTTATGATGAGCAGGGAAGGATACTTCAACATCCTTGGAATATAGAACATTTAAACCTATATTGGGAATGATTTTGTCTTCTTAAGACTTTTTTGAATAATTGACACGCTCTTTCCTACCCTGTTGGCTCAGGGAGCTTTTAATGAGGTGTCATGTACATATTCGAGGTTATTAATAAAATTCTTTTTTTACCAATGGTTGTTTTAAGTAAAAATATATATATTATCTTGTTAACTGGTCAAAAACTTATCATCTTTGAAGTTATTGACCAATAGTAATTTTTTTTATTCGAAGTGAATATACGTTTATTAAAAGCATTGTTCGAAGAAACAACCATATTCGAGGTGCTACGTTTTCTAAAAGCACTAATTTTATTCGAGGTTTACGTTCTCTAAATACACTCATTATATTTGATGTAATATGTTTTCTAAACGCATTCATTTTATTCGAGATGCTATGCTATTTAAACGCACTCTTTATAGTCGAGGTGCTATGTTCTTTAAATGTACTAATTGTATTAATGGTTCTAACATTTTATAAGTGCACTATTCTTATTTGGTAAGTTACAAATATATATGTCACGTATATTGGAATTCGATGTCCTTATGACTTGTTTATGAAATTAAAATTATTCATGATAAGATAAAACTTGGAAAATAAATGTGGAAAGAAGAAGAGTATTTTTCATTAAAGTTAGAACCCGATCTTACAAAAAGATGTTTTTGAATGCAAAAAAGTTAAGCATTCACAAAAATAAGTCATAAAAAACAAAAGATAACTTCAAAATACAAACAAAAATAAATGATGATTAGTCATCCTCCTCGGAGTTCTCTTCAAATGAATCTCCTTCTTGTTCACTGGCATTTTCATTTTCTTATGACTTTGTCTCTTTGGAAAAATCAGTTGGAACAGGTTCAAAGGCTTCACTAGGAAGGTAATCTATGGGGATCAATTCTGAAAATCTTGATAGATTTGCTTTTGGGAACACATCGTGAAATTTGCAGAGCAAAGTGATCGTCCGTCGCTCATCAACATTTTTTAGTGCAGCTAGGGCTGTCAAAAAAATCCGAAAAATCCGATATCCGACCGAAATATTCGATATCGAATCCGAAAAAAATGGATAATATCTGTATTCGAAAGAAAACGGATAATATTCGTATCCGAATTCGTATCCGAAAATAGCGGATATGAATATAGACATATCCGTATTCGAAATATCCGATATCCGAAATTGTATAAATAAATATATATATATAATTTTTTTTATTTAAACATATTTTTTAGCTATCCCGCATCCTAAAAAGCAAAATAAAATACTAAGAAAGTTGTCCATAAATATGGAAGATTGCTTCTTTAAAAATTATAACTTATCCAACATCTAAAGTTGGAAAAAGAATCGTTACCAAACTGTTTATAAAAGACATGGTGGCTTTTCTTAACAAGTATATCCTTTTTAGTCTTATGACTCTTATCCCACATCTAAAATGTGGAAAAGAATTGCTACCAAACTTTGTATAAAAGACATGGTGGCTTTTCAAAATAAGTATATTTTTTAACCTTATCCCACATTTAAAATGGGAATATGAATTTCTATTAAGGTTTTCATAAAGGTAGCCTAACCAATAATGCAATTAGTTAAAAACTTTAGTGGATATTCGGATTCGGATATTATCCGTATTCGGATAATATCCGTCGGATACGGATTCAGATATTATTTTAAAAAAAAATCGGATTCGAATAGTGATTTCAGATTTTGGATTCGGATTCGGATATAGACATATTCGTATCCGAAATATCCGTTTGACAGCCCTAAGTGCAGCTAAGGTGTCCAGTCCACACTAAGTTTTGGGACTTTGCACAACGGCTTGATTTTCTTCTTCGAGTGTCATCTTGAGTGCAACTCATTCTCTCTTGCTCAGAGATTCTTGAAGAGATGATTATTTATTATGTTCCTCGGATTTCTCCTTAGCATTTTTAGTTTTAAGTTCATCCATCTAAGCCTGATAGGAAATATTGAGCTCTTTTGTTTGTTGATCATCGACAGAGATTAAATACTGTTTGAGGTGGATGGCTTCTTTAAGATATTGCGACCTGTCAGCCTGGAATACATGAAATTGTTCCTTGATTTGTTTGCCAAATATTTATCTCATCATTTTCTCTGCAATATCATCTTTTTTATATCGGACCATATCTTTCGACATAGTTTCCAAATGATTTCGAGAAGAATTTACTTATGTGCATAATGCTTTTATTGTTATTTCAAGATTCAAAAAAGGTTACAGTGCAAGTAAAACTTCTTTGGATGGCTCTTGGACAGGGATACAACTTTGATTATTATAAGGCATGAGAGTAGATGAGGAAGCCAGGGGAGTATCTGAATTCAGAATTTCAGATAAAAGAGGAGAAGTAACCTGATGGCCAATTTTTGAAGCTGTTCTTGGATCTGTTGGACCCTCAAATCCATATGTTTGTAGAGTTTTTGAAGCGTATATGCACTAATGGGATCATCGGGAAAGAAATGGTCATCTCTTTGGTGCTCTTCCACTACAGTTTTTCCTTGATGATCTTTCACTATAGTTTCTCCTTGATAATCTTCCACTGCAGTTTCTTCAGATTCGGCAGGAGGAACTTCTAAGACAGCTTCTTCAGAATTCTTTTCTGCTCTCTTAACTGATGAAGTTTTCGAAGTGCTTTTTTCTTTGGGGCAGTAGTTTTATTTCTTGTTGAAGAAGGTTCAGCCTCGATTCCTTCTTCAATTGTTGGAAGACTAGCCTCAGTTGCCTTCATTTTGGTCTTTTTCTTTTCTGGCTTCAGATTAGTCGAAGGGGCTAGCACCAGACGCACTAACCTTTTTTTTTCTTTGTCTCTTTTTTCACGGGGGAATGATTTCCCATTCTGTTTCGTACAGACAGAGTAACTTTACCACCATGCGTTATCAATCTCTTTATAACAAGTTGTGCGTCTGGTGGCTCTATTAAATTTTTGGGGAGATCGGCACCCATTGTGATCCTCCACAAATGACTATTGATAAAGTTTATACGTAGAAAAGCTGAGTGAAACCCATTCCCCCATTCATTTTCTGCCCAAATGGCCAACTTGGCAAAAATATCTTTCGCATCTTTTTTGCGACGTTTGTACCTCTTCGAAATTACTAAGTACAATAGCAATATATGTGTGAAAATTTAATTTAAGTTATAAAAAATCAGAAGTAAATATGCGAAAAACTCAGTGTTGGTTCTCCATACAAGTTTAAGTTTGGAAGGGTTCGCCTTAGATATTGCTTTCCCATTCTCCCAAGCTCCAAATATAAAGACAAACCTTTGCTTCCAGAATTCGTCGGCTTCAAGCAGTTCGTCGATTATTTTGAAGTCATCCACCAGTGTCAGATAGTAGAAGGGCAGTACTGGTCCTTTTGAAAGACTATTCATGGCAATTAACTTTTAATGGAGAGAGGGGTTTGACTTAGTCTTAGAGCCATAATCACTTATATGAGTGTACATCACAAATTCGGCATTGTTTGTGTAGGGAAAAGGTCTAAAAGCTCGAAGTACTTCACCATCATCGAATCTATTAGGAACCAAATACCCCAATTGATGATATCAGGCTAGACCACTAATTCATCTACTCCACAATCAAGTGGAGTCTCCCCTCTTTTGGAAGTCGAAGTGTTATGTTGTATTCGGGGATGAGTGGTTTTAAATTTACACTTACTCAAGCAGCAATATCATTGGGAAGTTCAACTGGAGCCTTCTTTTTCTTTTCTTTTTTCTCAGTTGCCTTTTTATTTGAAGCATCGTCTTCAGTATCAGATGCAACGCCACTTCTTCTATTATCCTCGACATTAAAAATAGTTACCTCTGAATCAACTTTTTTCAGAAGCTTCATCTATTAATCAATGAGGATTCACGTTCGACTTCAGATTTTTTTCTTGTATATTCAAGGGAGTTTATTATTACTCCACTTTGGTCTCAACAATCTCCTTCAAGAGAGGAGATGGTGATGTAGAGTTATTGGTGATATTTTATGAAGTGTTGTCAGCCTCGACATCTCCCATAAGTATGAATGATTTCTTTTTTATTAGAAAAACTTTGGGAGAGATGAGTGTTTGGCTGTATTCGAGGAGTAACCTTGCGTGATGTTCGAGGTGGATTAGAGTTGATAGGTGATGAAGTTTTTTCTGATCTTCTGTGAGCGGATGTGTTTTATGTTACTTTGTGATTCTTTTGAGGAGAAACAAATACGAAGTTAGAAAGTACTAGAGAAGAATTTTGAGGCACTGATTTTGAAAATTTTGTTGGTCAAAGTTGTTGAAGTTGTGGGGGTGAAGACGATTGTCGAAGAGATTTCGGCGAATGATTTTTTTCAGGGTTGGATGAACTTGGAAACTCAAGGGAACTCTTATTGGGGTTGAAATTACCATAAATAGTAGTTTTAGTTAAAAATTAAGGAGGATTGTTTATTATCCGTGTGACTTTGTATTCAGCAACCCTTTCACTGATACACAAGTAATCATAAAAGCCAAAAATTGATTTTTTAGTAGCTAGGGATTTTTTAATAAACTAAGATGAATAAGAATATCCAAATTAGTTCATAAAATTTGAAGGCTGGT